>OY756243.1:7282882-8567176 GCA_963576875.1 Acrobasis repandana | reverse complement strand
CTCGCACTTGACCGGTTTTATAATAAATAAAATAAAAATAAATATATAGGGACAAATCACACTGATTGAGCTAGCCCCAAAGTAAGTTTTAAACTTGTGTTATGGGATACTAACTCAACGATACTATATTTTATGATAAATACATATACATATATATAAACACCAAAATAAAATTGTAAATAATGTTATAATAATGTTTGTTTTATAATTGTTACTCAATTATAACACCTCTTTGCAAGCATGTTTTTCATCGAGCGTAGCTCGGTCGCCCCGGCACTTCCCCCATATTCATAAAAAAAATACAAACCTTTACGAAACCTACTTTTAGTTAAAATATTTTTTGTCTTGTTCTTGCAATTTCAAATGTTGAAAAGAATGACAGGGACAAAACATATTTTAACTAAAATAGGTTTGACAAACGTTTAAATTTTTTTATGAGTATTGGGGTTAGACAATAACATATGTACTCTGCTTTAGGTTCCGTAGTGACCAGTCCCACTGACGTGCCGATGGGGGTGGTGAGTCCCCCGCCAGTCGAATGGGGCATCCCGCAACCACAGAAACTCAAGTAAGTATTTTTTTCATTGCTATGTAAGGAGAAAACACAGCCAGAGTTCTTGGCATGGTGCCTCAAGGAATAACTTTTTAGGCAACTTGTAATGCTCCTTGAATACTGAATTTCATTCAAATCGGATGCAGTTCGATCCGTGTGGTTCCCGGCAGAGTAGAACAGGACCACTCCAAGTCTTCCCGTGGATGTCCCGTTTAAAATGAAGTTATATCAATGTCATAGTAATGACTGCCTCCGTGGACCAGTGGTCAAGGCGTTTGCCTTGTGATCCGGAGGTTGTGGGTTCAAATCCCACTGGGTAACATACTTTGTTAAAAGTTGTTTCCAGTCTGGTAAGGATATTGCAGGCTTGAATCACCTGATTATCCGAGAAGATGATTGCGTGTTTCGGAAGGCACGTAAAGCTGTGGGTCCCGAACGCTATCTAGCGTTTGTTTAAACCTATCCTAGGATTGGATCTGGAGTGCTATTTTTCGATCGTATGCGAAGGATTTGCAACGAGTGGTTTTATTTACTACCACTCGTAATTTTGACATTTGTAGCGTACAAATGTCAAAGCAATGTTCCACGGAGAATCAGTTCCGTTTCACGCTGCTTTTTTTTATTTTTGTTGAAATGTTTAGAAAACCGTTGACAAATTTATGATATTTCCTGCGTAACACAATATTACTTATCGCTCACACGGCGGTTTCAAAAATACGATGCAATGCGTCGGAACGCGAGCGGTGAGTTGGAAAACTACACGCTTTGTGTTTCGCTAAGTCCCTGAATGAAAAATAGCACTCCTGGTCTCCCCTTTGTAGACCTCGACCTTCTCTGTACTACCAGAGCCATATATTAGCCAGAGCAGTCAGAGGATTTGGCCCACACTCTCCACGCTGGCCAGACGGTTGGAGAGGTCTCACTGATGTTTATTTTAAGCTTTATTCAACTTGTGTTCCCTAAGTCGCCTTCTGCGACATCCACGGGAAGACTTGGAGTGGTCCTATTCTACTCTGCCGGGAACCACACGGCATATTTTTGGTTAATAATTTATATAATTATTTCTTCTTATTCCCCAAATAATATACTTCACTGGGTTCCTTTATTCCCAGGTACACCCAACTGTTCAACGCTACGGACAGAACCAAGACGGGCTCGGTGTCGGGGGCTCAAGCCCGCTCCATCATGCTCCAATCTAGATTACCACAGCAGGCGTTGGCGCAGATTTGGGCGTTGGCGGACTTGGATTCTGATGGGAAACTGGGTAAGTTTATTTTAATAATAACTAGCTTTTGCCCGCGGCTTTGCTCGCGTATCCTAAATCCCACGGGACCAGTAGGTACTTTTTTCGAGATGAAAGGTACCCTTTATCCTTCTCAATACTCCAAACTATGTGTATGCGAATTTTCAAGACTATTGGTTCAGTAGATAAAACGTGAAGAGGTAACAAACAAACAAACCAACAAACAAATATACAAACTCACTTTCGCATTTATAATATTAGTTAGGATAGGATAGTTAGGATTAGGATAATAACAGAACATACGCTCCAGTGTGGAAGTGTATTGTACGTAATCACAGAATAAATAATACTAACGTACAGAAGTCTCACTCAGCAAAGAAATTCAAAGGAATATATACTCAATATGGCTAGCGATATGGTTTAATTTAGCTCACGTCAGCACCTTCTCGTAAAGATACCTAGACATCCATTGCAAGCCAATTTCATTCTTATTACTCTGGACAAACGATTCGTATAAGTGAATTTACCACCCGGAGAGGCCGCCGGCGCGCATAGTAATAATGTAGGTTTTCGATACCTAAACGGGGAGTGACACAGGCCTGACGTTATGGCGTAATAACGGGGAAACCCGCTCTCGGGGGTAAGCCCCGTGATGGTGAAACCGGAGCCGCACCTCTCGACAACCTGCTGAGGTTGCGTTCGAATGCAATTCAATTCTTTATTTAATTAATAAGATTTTTTACAATACATTGGTCTTACAAATTACACAGTCCTTCTTATTGACCTTTTCAGGTATAGCAAATGTTACAATAACAACAAGTATTATTTTTTTTGGTACAATATTCGTATTTACTTTACACTTAGCCCGTGTGGTTTAGGGTTAGAATAGGACCACTCCATCTCTACCTGTGGATGTCGTAAGAGGCGACTACAGGACTAAGCACAAACATCTCGTGCTACAATTGCATTTCCAAGGAGGGTTGACGCCAGGCAGGCGGCCGGTCGTAAAACTATAGCCAAATCATTCAAACTGTTCCGGCTATTTCTTCCCCATTTTGCAAGGTCTTTGGCATCCTTGGGTGACCATTGACATGCATGTTATATTTGGAGAAGAAAAAGTGGGAAAGAGCACTCCGAAGCAGCACAGCTGTGGATGCTACCGGGAACGAGCTTAGATGAAGAAGGAGTCTTAGTAACTCCGTTTATATTCTGCTCCTTTACCATCTCCTCAATCTATCTTTAGATAAAAGCGTGTTTTAATTTTTTTTTTAATTACTTGTTTTCTAGGTTGCGAAGAGTTCGTCCTAGCGATGTATCTCTGCGAGAAAGCTACCCAGGGCGAGCCTGTGCCGGCCAAGCTGCCGATGGAGTTGATCCCACCAACTTTCCGGTATCTCTTTCTTGGATCTCATCTATCAGCAAGGAACAGCACTTTCCTATGCTGCTATCCTTTTCTGTCGCTCAGAACAGTAATTTGCTAGAGCGAGAGAGAGGTTTCTACCCACCTTTTCTAAATAAATTTTTTAAACCACCTTTTTAAAACAAGATAAAAAGAATCATAAAAAAACGTAATGTGCCACAACATCTCCACTATTACATCTTTAGGGTTCCGTACTAAACAAGGAACACTTATAGTTTCGCCATGTCTGTCCGCGGTTTTACTCGGAGACTATTAGTACTAGAAAGCTGTAATTTGGCATGGGTATGTGTAGATATTAATTACGTCGACAAAGTAGTAAAATAAATCGTTTTAAGGTGCAAATTTTTGTTATTCAAGAGTCGCTGAGAATGCAGTCGGAAATACATGTTTTTTTTATCTTAAAATATAGTATCGTTGAGTTAGTAATCCCGTAACACAAGTTTAAACTTACTTTGGTGCTAGCTTAATCAGTGTGATTAATTGTCCCTATACAACGTGTATTAAAAAGGGGATATCAACCCGAAAGGGTACTAATCAATGTGAACAACTTTTACTATAGGACCATCCCTGAAATCGCAAAAATAATGTGCAGCTCCATACAAAATTAAATACCTACCGCGCCAAAATGTATGCTGTAGATTTTTGACGTGACAACGTCTTATAATTCGATAGAGCCGGCTGCACGCACGAAAAAACATGACTCATGCGGCGTTACCTCGCTCTGAGGCGTTCCATGTAAGGCTTGAAGTGCAAGCGAGAGCGCGGAACGAGCGACAAAGAAGCACAATCGGCCTTTGCGTTTGGCAGCGTTCGACATCCGTCTCTCTCCTACTTGAGTGAGCGATGCGTCTGCGTGGACAGCTGCTATACTATAGTACATTTACATGTTTTGATCGAGTATCAAGTGCAGTGAAAAGTGAATGTGGTGTCAATTGTTTATAGCAACGATAATTACAGCGATAAAGGTAATGATTCTTTCGATATTAATTATACGTTGTCACATTCAACTATCGTCAGTAAACCGACCTTACAGACAACCAATTTTTTTTTTCCACAATTTCAGGGTTGGTCCCATAGTGAAAGTTGTTCACAATGATTAGTACGTGAATTCCCTTTCGGGTTGATACCCCCTTTTTGTTACACGTTGTATATTTATTTATTTATTTGTCAGTCGCGAATCGGTGACGTCCGTGTCGAGTGCCACGTCATACGAAGACCGCCGGCGGGAGAACATGGCGCGCGGGCAAGCGGAGCTGGAGAGACGGCGGTCACAACTAGCTGACGCGAGGATGAAGGAAAAGGTAAATTTGTACGAAATAAAACTTGTGATGCCGAAAATCCCACTTCTGATATCTAAAATCCCACTTCTTATGGCGAAAATTCCTACTTCTGATGTCGAAAACCCGACTTCTGAAGTTGGAAATCCCACTTGTGATGTCGAAAATCTCACTTCTGATGTCTAAAATCCCACTTCAGATCTAAAATCTCAATTCTGATGTCGATAATCCCACTTCTGATGACGAAAGTCCTTCTTCTGATGTCGATAATCCCACTTCTGATGACGAAAATCCTACTTCTGATGTCAAAAATCCCACTTCTGATGTCGAAAATCCCACTTCTGATGTCTAAAATCCCACTTCTGATGTCTAAAATCCCACTTCTGATGACAAAAATCCTACTTCTGATGACGAAAATCCTACTTCTGATGTCAAAAATCCCACTTCTGATGTCGAAAATCCCACTTCTGATGTCTAAAATCCCACTTCTGATGACAAATATCCTACTTCTGATGACGAAAATCCTACTTCTGATGACGAAAATCATACTTCTGATGACGGAAATCCTACTTCTGATGACGAAAATCCTACTTCTGATGACGAAAATCCCACTTCTGAAGTTGGAAATCGCACTTCTGAAGACGAAAATACTTTTAAAAATATTTGTAGTAGAGATAGAGAGGAAATTGATGGAAAAGGGAAAATTGAACTAATAATGTTGGAAATCTCACTTCTGGTTTTAAACTCCACTACTTTCGAAAGCTCTTACCCACATTTAATGCGGAAATCAAACAATATATAATTTTGAATCGTCTTGTGGTTCCCAGTTCCCGGCAGAGTAGAATAGGGCCAATCCAAGTCTTCCCGTGGATGTCGTAGAAGGCGACTTAGGAAACACAAGCTGAACAAAGCTTATAAACATCAATGAGCCCTCTCCTACCGTCTGGCCAGCGTGGAGAGTGTAGGCCAAATCCTCTGACTGCTCTGGCTAATATATAGCTCTGGTAGTACAGAGAGGACCGTGCTCCTGCAGTGGAGACTAAATAAACGGGCAAGTGCGAGTCGGACTCGTACATGAAGGATTCCGTACAACCGTACAATGTTTTAAAACGCTAAAAAAACACGTTTTTTGTATGACGACCAACTTTAATTTGTAACTTTTTTTTATTTCTAGTATTTGTTGTTATAGCGGCCATAGTAATGCATAATCTGTGAAAATTTAAAGTATCTAGTTAATGCCATTATAAAGATCTAGTGAAAAACGCTGAAAAAAACACGTTTCTTGTATGACGACCCCCTTTAATTTTTAACTTTGTTGTATTTTCAGTATTTGTTATAGCGGCCACAGTAATACGTAATCGGTGAAAATTTCAAGTGTCTAGCTATTACGGTACAAAAGATAGAGCCCTGTGACAGACGGACAGACAGCGGAGTCTCAGTAATAGGGTCCCGTTTGCACCCGTCGGGTACGGAACCCTAAAAAGACCTGACGACGATGATAATAATTATAAAGTAATCTGTTTATCTCTTTTTTTAATGCGATCCAGGAGGCAGAGGTAAATTGACATGTTGATGATGTTTTTTAACAAGCTTTTATTTAGTTCCACCTGTCCCGTTGTCTGTGTCTGTAATCAAATCTTGCGAGCTTAGTTAGACCCACTTCCGGGTATTCGATTGAGCTGAAACTTCACATAGTTATGTAAGTTGGGTGACAATGCAATATTATGGTACTAATGACCTGATCTCATGGTGAAGCCGGAAGGTGGGCACGGCATCCCTGTGATAAAACAACATAACCCCACCCAGATTGGGCTCAATTGATTCGTCTTAAGGAGCACTTCAGTTGTTTGCGATAAAAGCTTGTTATTATAAATATTTTTAACCGACTTCAAAAAAGGACGAGGTTATCAATTCGACTGTATGTTTTTTTTTTGTATGTATTTTTGTTACGCGATGCCTTCGCCAATTGTGAACCGATTTTGATGATTCCTTTTTTCATTTGAAAGCCTTTACTACCAAGTTGGTCCCATTTTGATTTGGTGAAGATATGATGAAGAACTTTGGAGATATGGAAGAAGCTCCTTAAAAAAATTGAAGTAGGTTGTTTTTTTTTTGTTAAAAATTTAACTATTAAATTAGTAGGTAGTTGTTTTTGAAATTTTTTTTATTAATATACTGGTGAATTCAGTCCATGATTTTGAACAATTTTCCCCAAGGAACATGTATCGAAATATGGCAAATATTTTATCCATACAAACTCGGATCAACTGAACGGTTAACTGTATGAGAGGCCAAAGCATATTTTTCATATTTCGATATGTGTTCCTTGGGGAAAGTTGTTCAGTATCATGGACTGAATTCACCCTTAAAATAGTTTCAGCATATTTTGCTGGACCCTGTATAAAAAGAGTTGGACAATCTAAAACATGTTTCTATTCAGGCCGAACGTGAAAGGAAAGAGAGGGAAGAAGCCGAGAAGAGGGAGAAGGCGAGACTGGATGCGCAGAAGAGAGAGCAAGAGGAGATGATGCGGAAACAGAAGGAAGATCAGGTAAATACATGGTGACTTTGTCCACCTGCAAAATTTTTGGAGCAAGTTCAGTCCACGATACTGAACTACTTTCTATAATGTTTTTTTATTAAAAAATAGATAAAAAAATTTCGTCCTTCCATACAAAATCCGTTTGGCTGAGCGCTGATTTGTATGGAAGGACGAAAAATTTGTATCGATTTTTAATAACTTTTTTTATAGAAAGTAGTTCAGTATCATGGACTGAACTTGCTCCAAAAATTTTGCAGGTGGATAAAAAGTCAACCTGTATGCTATATGTAATTGACATATGCGTAATAAATCTAACCACGGCCTATACTAGATCACTACTGTATAATGAAATTAACTGTCAAACAAGCAAAAAAAAACCGGCCAAGTGCGAGTGAACGTCGCGCACGAAGGGTTCCGTACCATATACAACTTAATGTCCTGTGAATATTTCAAGCGTCTACCTGTTGCCGTTATTAATATCGAACAGAAAACGGCAAAAAAAAATCACGTTTGTTGTATGGGAGCTCCGCTTTAATATTTATTTTATTCTATTTTTAGTATTTGTTGTTATGGCGGCAACAGAAATACATCGTCTGTGAAAATTTAAACTGTCTAGCTGTCACGGTTCATGAGATACAGCCTGGTGACAGACGGACGAACGGAAAGTGGAGCCTTAGTAGTAGGGTCCCGTTTTTACCCTTTGGGTGCGGAACCCTAAAAACGGCATTATCATACAAATCAGCTCAGACGGCTGCACACTTTTGTGTTGAAATGCCGATTTTGTTGTTGTTTTTTGACTGTCATTTATTACGCATACTACACATTGTATATGTCGTAATTGGATTACACCCTACAACAAACTCTTGTTGTGCCTCTTAAGATAAGCTATTTTGCGTTGTCAGTGGCGTAGCTCGGGCTTCCACCGCCCAGGGCCCACCGGATATTTGCCGCCCTCTTACTGTTACTAGGCTCATTTGGCGCCAGTATTACTGCTGGCGACTGGTGGGGGGAGGGGTGCAAATAGGAATCTCTAAATTTGCCGCCTTTTGCCAGCCGCCCTATTATTTTAATAATTATATTTGCAGCCACAAATTTTTGGTGACGTGGTGGGGGGGGGGGGTGCTACGAGTCTTTAAATTTGCCGCGCCATTGTGACCTTGCCGCCGCCCCCCTTTCTGTGCCGCCCGGGGCCATGGACCCCCCCCCTCGCTACGCTACTGTGTTACGTCTTAACATGGTTAGCAGTATTCTTAAACGTACAAGACTTAGCTGATCGACGTTCAGCTGTTTTTTCAAACTGCTAGCGGTTATGTAAAACAGCGAATTATACAATCCAACTGCGAAATATAGGTACACCATAACAAAAAGAAACAGAATGATTCGCAAAGGCAAGATAGAGACAGGAAGTAAGACTGGCTCCCAGTCTTACTTCCTAAGCAGAAGTTAATTGTATAATTTTCTTCTATTCTTCTTATTTTATTTGTTTTTATCCATAAAAATTTCTACTATATACTTATGTACCTATTAAGTTGTAACTATGTTTGCGGTATATATTTTAGTTATGTATGTAAGTATTTAGTCTTTCTTTCTTCTATCTATACTAATATTATAAAGCTGAAGAGTTTGTTTGTTTGTTTGAACGCGCTAATCTCCGAAACTACTGGTTCGAATTGAATAATTCTTTTTGTGTTGGATAGTCCAGTTATCGAGGAAGGCTATAGGCTATATAACATCACGCTACGACCAATAGGAGCAAAGATATAGTGGTAAATGTGTAAAAAACGGGAGAAATTATTTCATCTTTGAAGCCTTCCGTTGCGTGCGCCGTGAAAACGGTTCAAGATACACAAAAAATATGTGTTAAAGAATAATAGCTCTTTTAATGATCTAAAAAACAGTCCGCGATAGTATATGTCTATCTTTTAAGATTAACTCACAAAAACCGTTTTTATGGTACCTAATTTGGTCGAAATAATTTGTTTAAGTTGTATCAACATAATAATATTAATCTTTATTCAAATAAATATGTTCTTGGTTAAGAGTACTTCATCTATACTAATATTATAAAGCGGAAGAGTTTGTTCGTTTGTTTGTTTGTTTAAACGCGCTAATCTCAGGAACTAATGGTCCGATTTGAAAAATTCTTTTTTTGTTGGGTAGTCCATTTATAGAGGAAGGCTTTAGGCTATATAACATTACGTTCCGACAACCACGCGAACGAAGTCGCGGGCACAGCTAGTTTATTTATACTTGTCAATTTTGTATATCACTTGCAACTGTTTGTTGCTTCTATTTCCTTGATCTTCTCGTTTCTACTTTACTTCTACTTGTGGAGACTTCTTAATGGCTTTCTATTTCCTATGATTTGTATGTAATATGTATTCATCGCTGTGAGTCTTCCTAAAATGTAATAAATAAATAAATAAATAAAAATAAAAAATAAAGTTTGATGTGTTTTATTTTGGGTACAGGAGAAACGCGAAGCTGCCAGAAAAGAGATGGAAAGGCAGTGCCAGTTGGAGTGGGAGAAGAAGAGGTATGTTTTATCTTCATCATTTTAGCGCGTTCCCAGTTGCATCCTAACCTAGTATTCACTCTTGGTAAAGTCGGTGAGCCCGAGCCTGGCACGCTCACTAAAATGTCCAGACTGGTGGTGGACGTGGACGTCGTGGGTCGGGTCGCTGGATTCCCTCTAATATGGTTGAGTTCAGCGATGGCTGATCCTCGCGTCAACTCGTGAACGGGTGCCGCCAGTAGGGACTGGTCAGCTCGGACTACTCAGTGTTACTTATTTCTGTAAATTGGATTTGGCACTCGTTCGCAAGCTTTACATGTTATATTGTGATAACATTGTATTAGGCATAATATCTTTGTAAACTGACAAAGCCCTTCTGGCGCGTAGGCGACGAATACTGTGTAAATGAGTTTCTTTCGGCGTTTCTTCTCAGCAGTGGTCGTTGCGAAACGAAAAATAATTAAAAATAATGACCTTCAATAAGTGATATAATTATCGTACATTGAATTAAAAAAATTTACTTTGACATCCTCAGATGTGCTACTTCGGAGCCCGGGTTGCGGTTTCCCCGCTTTTTCTCCACCAAAGATAATATGCGTGTCAATGGTCACCCAAGGATGCCTTGTCTTTCTCAACATCACCCGGTTGGTTGACTGGTCGATAAGGCCTGAGGCTTTCAGTCCGCCATTACACTTGTATTTGTGTATGAAGTTAAATAAAATAACCTTGCGAAGTGGAGAATAAATGGCCAGAAAACCATAGCCAAATCGTTTAAACTGTAAAAGATTTGGCTATAGTTATACCGGCCGCCTGTCCGACGTCAACCCCTCTTTAGGAATGCATTTGTGCGAAATCTTTTACAACCGGCTGCCTCCCGTCGTCAACCCGCCTTGGGAATGCACTTGTAGTACGAGATGTTTGTGCTTAGTTTAGGACCCGTGTGGTTCCGGGTTAGAATAGGACCACTCCATCTCTTCATGTGGATGTCGTAAGAGGCGACTAAAGGACTAAGCGCAAACAGCTCGTGCTACAATTGCAATCCCAAAGAGGGTTGCCGTCGGGCGGCGGCCGATTGTAAAACTTTTCGCACAAATACATTCCCAAACGGGGTTGACGTCAGGCAGGCGGCCGGTTGTAAAACTATAGCCAAATCGTTTAAACTGTTCCGGCTATTTCTTCTCCATTTTGCAAGGTCTTTGGCATCCTTGGGTGACCGTTGACATGCATTTTATTTGGAGAAGAAAAAGCGGGAAAGCGCACGCCGGGCTCCGAAGCAGCACAGCTGAGGATGCAACCGGGAATGCGCTTAGACGAAGAAGATGTTTGCGCTTAGTGGTCCGATTCTAGGCCGGAAGCCAAACGGCCAAGAAGAGGTATGTTTTATTAACAGACAGAAGTAAATGATCAATTATACTAATCTCATATTAGTTAATCATTCCTCTCAATTACATCACAGGTACGACTGTTCTGACATCATACGTAAATCTATACTAATATTATAAAGCGGAAGAGTTTGTTTGTTTGTTTGTTTAAACGCGCTAATCTCAGGAACTAATGGTCCGATTTGAAAAATTCTTTTTTTGTTGGGTAGTCCATTTATAGAGGAAGGCTTTAGGCTATATAACATTCCGACAACCACGCGAACGAAGTCGCGGGCACAGCTAGTTATCTTATAAGGTGCCGCGTAGATCCCAGATGAGAGCTTCTTTCAAAAGTTTTTTAAAAGCAATGGACCAGGTTCTTAAGTCCTGTTCAACTAGTAAAAAGAATTTAATTATTTGCGGTGATTTTAATGTTGATATTATAGTACATAATCCAAAGAGAGCACAATTCCTAAATCTTTTTAAGTGTTATGGATTAGAAAACTTATTTTTTGAGCCAACCAGAATTACAGCTACATCTGGCACATGTCTTGATAATTTTTTTAGTAATATTCAATATTGTGATAAATCTGTTATCAACAAATTGCCTTCAGATCATTCTGGTGTATATGTAGCTTTTGTCAAAGAGTCCACCAGTAATTTGAGAAAAGATAAGATCTTGTGTAGACCGATTACTTCTAAAAACATAAAAAACTTAAAAATAATTTAGATAACAAATTATTATCAGTGGTATATACAGGAAATAATCCTGACGACCATTATAATAAACTATTTAGTACTGTTTCCTCTGAGTATTCTAAAACATTGAAACAAAAATGAGTAGTAGTTCATAGTAAATCACAGTTTAGTGAATGGGCTACTACCGGCATCTACATAAGTAGAAACAGGTTATATGATCTATATGCCCAAAAACAATATAACTTTAATCCTTCTTTTATAGAATATGTTAGAAATTATTCTAAAATATTTAAAAAAGTTTGTAGACGAGCCAAGTCGAATAGTATTAGCAAAAAAATAAATAATGCTCCTAATAAAATTAAAGAAACATGGAGTGTCATAAATAAGGAAACAGGTAAAAATAAAACCAAAGAAAATATTTGCCGAATCAAATGTAGTGGTAAAAATACTTCAAAAACTGAAGAAATAGTAAATATATTTGATGATTATTTTACTAACATTCCTTTGGAACTCACTTCTAATGTGAGTTCTAGCGCCCAGCGTGCTGAGGCTTTGCTTAAGAGTAATGTTAGCCCTTGTGATTCTAAATTTAATTTTAAGCATGTTAGCCCTAGCGATGTAATAGATGCTTTTAAACAGTTAAATTTAAAAAAATCAGAAGATCACTGGGGCATGTCAGTAGCCGTAGTAAGTCATATTATACACATAATTGCTGCCGATTTAGCTTTTATATTTAACGAATGTATTGATGAAGGCATATTTCCTAACTTAATGAAATGTAGTAAACTAATCCCCTTATTCAAAAAAGGAGAAAAAACAGACCCTGGCAACTACAGACCTATCTCTATTCTGCCAGTTTTGAGTAAGGTGTTCGAAAAGATAATGCTCAATCAAATGCTACTTCACTTTAAGACCAATAATCTTTTCCATAGCCAACAATACGGCTTTACTGCTGGAAAATCGACCACCGATGCAGGAGTAGCACTTATTACTAATATCTACGACGCGTGGGAAAACAGAAATGATGCAATTGGATCATTTTGCGATCTTTCTAAAGCATTTGATTGCGTTGATCATCCAACACTTTTGCTCAAATTTCGTCAATACGGTTTTGATGATAAGTCAATTAAATTAATAGAATCTTACTTAACAGATAGGCTTCAAACTGTTGATATAAACGGCGTAAAATCACACGGGTCTAATGTGAAAATGGGCGTTCCCCAAGGTTCAATTCTAGGACCGTTCCTTTTCTTAGTTTATGTCAATGACTTGCCTTACATGGTTGAGAAAGAGGCTGACATGGTGCTGTTTGCTGATGACACCTCGCTAATATTTAAAATAGATCGACATAACAGTGATGCTAGCGCGGTGAACAGCACCTTATCTTTAATTTCTGATTGGTTTTCGGCCAATAACTTCATGTTAAATGCGGACAAGACCCAATGCATTCGATTCTCTCTTCCTAATGTGAATCAAGCCTGCGTTGACATACTAATTAATGGTCAGAAACTCGATCTGGTTGAAAGTACTACCTTTTTAGGAATCACAATTGATTCGAAACTTCAATGGGGCGCTCATATAACTAAACTTTCTAATAGGCTTAGCTCTGCGGCTTACGCTGTTAGGAGAATAAGACAATTGACAGATGTAGCAACTGCTAGACAAGTGTACTTTAGTTACTTTCACAGTCTAATGTCTTACGGGATACTTCTATGGGGGAGTGCATCCGACATTCAGACTATTTTTCTTTTACAAAAAAGAGCAATTCGTGCTATTTACGGTTTAGGATCGAGAGACTCACTGAGGGAATTATTCAAGGAAATAGGTATACTTACTTTTGCATTACAATTCATATTTGAAAATATAATGTATGTAAGGAAAAATATTTCCTTGTTCAATAAAGTAAGTGATTTTACAGATAGAAATTTACGTAATAAGAATGACTTAGTTAGCCCGTATTACAGGCTGAATACAGTCAGTAAGTCTTTTATGGGGAAGTGTATACTTTTTTATAATAAATTGTCAGAATCGGTCCTTGATATGCCAGACAGAAAATTCAAAGCTTATGTAAAGAAAGTACTTTGTGAGAAGGCTTATTATAGGACCGATGACTATCTTAAAGACAAAAAGGTCTGGCTTGAGCTTGGCGCGGGTCCCTCTTAAAGGTTTGTATACTTAGACATGTCATAATTTAGGTACATTGGTACATACTAAATTTACAAATTGACATTATTTTAAATTTCGTAATTCTTATAATTCAATTTAATTATGACATAATAAACAATGTAATCTCTGTCCATCTATATAACTAATTTTAAGTTTTTAGTTTGTTAGTTGACGTCTTTGGAGAAAACGTGCAGTGCAGTTTGTTGCCGCTTCTTCTGCACTTGCGCCTAGGAAGTGGCGTAAACTTAGCTTTAAGTAACGATTTGACGTCAACATTTGTGCAAAACAAAACAAAGTGACTATTATTAAGAGATATTATAAATATCCTATGATAATAAAGATATTTTGAATTGAATTGAATTGAAGAGCGTCGCGTTCTTACGAGTTCTTTTCAATTGCAACTAGTAGAACTAATGCAGGTATTCGTTCTCCTATTAATCGTATTATGAAGTACTATAATGATAAACTATCCCGCATAGATATTATAGCTTTGTCACAGAGAGCCTATGGAAAATGCGTTGTGAACTCACTTGATGTGGACTCTGATTGATAGATTTTATTCTTAGGCTTTTGTATCTAAAGATTTAAACATTTTTCAAATAAGTTACATGATCAAATATGTATTTTGCATGTGGATTAGCTTTGTACACTTAAGATATAACGTGATATAATGTATGTGGCCAACGTTGTTGGGTATACAATTAGAATTACGTTTAGCCTATATGTATGTAGTAAGAATTGTATTGTAAACCTGTTTGTGGTCCTATATTAATAAATAAATAAATAAAAAATAAAAAAATCTGGCCGTTTGACTGGAAAAGATCTCTATATGGGACAAGTCCGCCGTTGTATGTTTACTTTTCTGTTTTATATCTGCTTCTCTTTTGTGTACAATAAAGCTTTATTAACAAACAAACAATCTTAACCCGAAACCCTTAAGCAGACCGAGCCCAGGGCCGCAACACCCAAAGGCCACTTTAAACGTGACCGTGGACGGTTCCACATGGTCTCCGACATCCTTGGGTGACCATTGACATGCATATTATATTTGGAGAAGAAAAAGCGGGAAATTACATCCCTGGCTCCGAAGCAGCACAGCTGAGGATGCAACCGGAATCGCGCTAAGATGGTTGAGATCATCTTCCCCGAGAAATACTCTTCGTTTTAGTCAAAACTGCAATATATCTACAATGTATTAAGAATGCTGAATGTATAAGAAAGTATATATATATGTATATGAATATATGTCTTGCTTAGGTTAATGTTAAATAATGGTCAAATAGCTAATTTAAATGTACTAATCGTCCAAAATTTGCTTTTATCCGCACCACCTGTAGGTTGACTGGTAGGAAAGGCCCTAGGCCTTAAGTCCGCCTGTTACATTTTTTTTGTAATAAAGTTAAATAAATAAAATAAAAAAAGTATATAAAAATCGTTTGGGGGAAGCCTATGTCCAGCAGTGGACTGCCTGTGGCTGATATGATGAGTAATATATGCATAAATAACAAATAAATAATCATCTCATCAACAGAACGCGAGAACTGGAAGCGATGCGCACCGAAGAGCAATCCAAAGTCCTCAGCCTCAAAGCCAAGAGCCAGGCTCTCACCGCAGAGCTGAACACCGTCACTGTGAGGGCCGGGAACCTGGCCAAGGACATCCGGGAGACCAGGACTGCGGTGGCGGCTGCCAAGTGTACCATCGATGGCATGAGGTGAGAGAGTCTATACGGGAGGACAAGCAGGCTCTCAGTTAGCTTAACGTTGTCACTCTGAGGGCCGGGAACCTGGCCAAAGATGTTCGGGAGACCAGGCTGCCAAGTGCAGAAGCAAACGCAGGCTCTCAATTAGCTCAACTCCGCCACTGAGGCATAGAATTAATAAGAGTATTTTATACAGAACGGAATCTCCTGTGGTCCCTTATAATATGCGACCCGTCCCCGCCCCACTCCCCCGCTCTCGCCTTGTCTCGTGACGAGAGCGGGCGAACACACACGCATTGACGTGTGCACGGATGTATAGTTTCGTTTATGGCAGTGTGAGGTGTGTGTATAAAGAAAATTAAGTATCGTTGAGTCAGTATCCCATAACACAAGTTAAAACTTACTTTGGGCCTAGCTTAATCAGTGCGATTCATTTTTCTGTATTTATTTACTGAGCATAAGTTTGTCATCAGATCGGACCGTGACTCCAGCATGTCGGAGATGCAACACCTGAAGGCCAAGGTCAAGGAACTGAACTCCAAGCAGATCGCCCTGAACAAGGAGAAAGCTGAACTGGACGCCAAGGTGAGATCTATAGAAGACTAGTATTTATTGCATCTACCTTTACCCACCACGGCCTCCTACAGGAGGCAAAGGGGGGCTCTGTAATATTTCAAGGATGCAGCAACTGGCAGATCACCTTCAACAAGGATTGAACTGGACGCCAAGGTAAGATATATAGAAGACTAGTATTTATTGCATCCCCCCCCCCCCCACGGTCTCCTACAGGAGGCCAAGGGGGGCTCTGTAATATGTCAAACATGCAGCAACTGAAGACAAAGTGTCAAGCAGATAGCTCTGAAGGAAGAGGCTGAACTGGATGCCAAGGTGAGATCTATAGAAGACTAGTATTCAATGCTCCCCCCCACCCCTCCCTCCAGTAGGAAGCTAAGGGGGGCTCTGTGATATGACGAGGATGCAGCAACTGAAGCCGACAAAGTCAGAGCTGATTGCCAAACAGATCGCCTTCAACAAGGATATAGGCGAGTTGGAAACCAAGGTAAGATCTATAGAAGCCCATTTACTACCTTTTCTGCTACGTCCCTAACGTGAACTGAAAGACAATGCTTAGCATTAAGTTTTACCTTTTGTATCATAATAAAATCGTTAGATTATTGTGCAATGAATATTAAATAAATAATTAAGACTAGTATTTAATGCATCCCCACCCCCCACGCCCCCTTCTACTAGAGGTCTACTAAGGGGGGTCCCTTGGCCTCCAGTAGGCTATAATATGTCAGGAATGCTCTGAACCACCACTCAACCAAAACGCTGCAGCCACAAAATTATTTGGAAGGGGGGGGGGGAGATCAGGGCTTGAATGTACCAACACCAATGTCTGTTGCAGGCGAAGGCTTCAGAGGGCGCCGGCGAGGACGGAAAACTCAACATGATGGAGGTCACTCTCAAGCAGCTGCGGGACAAGGTAACTCTTACGCAGGGTAACTATATGTTCAGTCCGTGAACTGAAAGTTGTGGTAGAGCCTCGCTACCGGCAAAACTCAGTTTTGCTAGTACCATGAATGGGCCGGCTCGTCCGGGGAAGTACCACACTCTCACAGAAAATCGACGTCTGAGTAGTAGCTTCACCGCTTCTTTGCTTCATTCGGTGAGTGAGAGAGCCGGAGCCCAAACAATGAGGAGGTATCAATTCTACACTTTTTGGGGATCCGTGCCCAAAGGGTGCAAACGGGACCCTATTACTGAGACTCCGCTGTCTGTCCGTCTGTCCGTCTGTCCGTCCGTCCGTCCGTCTGGCCGTCTGTCCGTCTGTCCGTCTGTCCGTCTGTCCGTCCGTCCGTCCGTCCGTCCGTATGTCCGTCTGTCCGTCTGTCCTTTCGGCTGTCCGTCTGTCCGTCTGTCCGTCTGTCCGTCTGTCCATCTGTCCGTCTGTCTGTCTGTCCGTCTATCACAGGGCTCTATCTCTTGAACCGTATTACCTAGACACTTGAAATTTTCACCGATTATGTATTACTACAGAATACATAAGAGTCAAACAGAATGGTAACTCACAGCGTCTCCCGCAAATTGGCGTCCCCGCACCTCTCCCCTGCACTTTGTGAGCTTTGACAGCTCCAAACCAGGGTTTAGTTACTAGCCGTACGCAATACGCGACGTGTGTTGTCTTGAGAACTGTCAACCAATAGTAACCATTGAATTTATTCATATCATTACCGTATAGTTTTGCGCCGAATATGCAAATTACTATATTACAATAGTGAATAAGTGAAATTAGTGCGTTACATTATAAATGACTCAGTAATAATCAGTTAAGTGAACTAATGGTGAAATGGACAATGGACATAATGAAAAATATTTGTGAAGTGATATTATGTAGCTGTTTCCGGCTTTTCTGTAACATTTAATACATATAAAACAGAATATTTTTTACGTCATAGTGTTCGCAAATCTTCCGGTATGGAAAGATATAATCGTAAATATGTCGAACTCGTTAGTAGGTAAGTATTAAATTAATTCTGCGGTGCGACCCTAAGTATAAAACTCACACATCGACGTGTGTACAGATAAATTGTTTCGTTTGTAGTAGTAGTAGGTATATATGTTACTCTGAATCAATGGAGAGTCCTACCAGTGGTATTACTGTGGCCGCTATAACAAATATTAAAAATAATAAAAAAAGTGAAAAATTAAAGGGGGTCGCAATCGGATTATCTTACAAATTGACTCGATCAGCTGATCAGTTTGTATGAAAATTCAAATAATTTTTTTTGGATTTCGTGAAAGTTGTTGAACAAAAGTTGTTCAGTTACATGGGCTGAGATACCATCTGAGAGGTTTAGCGTTCTTTCATTCACACGATGTATAAATATTTGTTACTGATTCTGATTTTGATCACTTTAGATCGAGGCTACAAAAGCCATAGTGGACACCAAGAAGAACGACCTGGACACCAACCAGCAACAACTGTCCTCTCTCAACGAGACTGTACAGCAGCTGACAGAGAAGTGCGCCAAAGTGTGGGAACTGTACGAAGCGAAGCGAGCCGAATATCAGGAGAGGAGGACTGCGCCGGCCGAGGCTTGGCAGAGCGGTAAGTTATTAGTTGCCGATAGATGGCGTTGTGCAATTGAGTTGTTTTGTAAAACGCGCTATGAAAGATTTTTTGTAGTAGAGTAGGATAATATTAGGTCTCATAAACAGACCAGCAACAACTGTCCTCCCTCAATGAAACTGTATAGCAACTGACAAAGAAATGCGTCAAAGTGTGAGAGTTGTACGAAGCTAGTCATGTGTAACTCATACTTTTTAAATGAGGATGAGGGAGGACCTCATTTTCCCTCGCGAGGTACTCGCGACGGGCCCCTCGTTTGAGGCGAGGTGAAGCGGTCGCTCGCAAAGCAGCAACGTCGCGGCAGGCGCGCGCGGCGACCTCGCGAGTTCGCGACAACTCGCAGCGCTGCCTCTTCGTACTGAATGAGGGAGGAAGATAGTCGTCACGACTCGTGACTCACGAGAGGTTTGCGCGCCCGTTTGTAAATTGAACGCTGAAACTATGTAAATAACGTTCATAATTTTTTATAGGGAATGAAATGAAATACGTACCTGTTGTACTTTATTTTTGCACGTAAACATGTAGTTTATTTTTTTTCTAATTAAACTTCATTTCATTTTATTTAGTTTCATTTCGCCTAATTTTTGTTTATTTTAACTAATACACCGTGCCTCACTCCAGTATTGCCATTCAGTTACGATTTTCTCACTGATGCAATCATATTCATTTTATAGTGTCTGGCTGGCAACGCTACCTCACACACCTCACTCGTGTGCGTGCATCAGTGAGAAAGTAGTGAGGAAAATACGCACGCGCATCGCCCTCGACTAGGCCCTCAACGAAAATGAGGTGGTTCAAAGTTGAAAAACGAGGACTCCCTCATTCTGTCGCGACGAGGAACTTGAACGAGGCGCCTCACGAGTGAGGGGCTCATCACTATACGAAGCGAAGTGAACCGGATTTCAGGGGGGTAGGACTGCGCCGGCCGAGGGCTTGGCAGAGCGATAAGTTATTAGTTCCCAACGCTGCCGATAGATGGCGTTGTGCAATTGAGTTGATTTGTAAAACGCGCTATGAAAGTTTTTTTTGTAGTAGACTAGGATAATATTACCAGCATCAACTGTCCTCCCTCAATGAAACTGTATAGCAACTGACAGGGAAATGCGCCTGTGTAGAAATATTAAGAGCCCGTATGACCGCGACAGTACTTAGAGCGATTCTAAATATTATTAATATTAACGAAATACTACTCACTTTAAAATAAAAAAAATCAGTAAACTTCAGGATTAACTCCAGTAATTATATGTTTCGAAAACATGATTGCTTAAAATTTTCTTGATAGAAAAAAATTGCGAAGTTGCCTCCAAATCACCTCAGAATTATATTAAAACAGAAAGTATTCAAGAAATACAATTAGTCCGTGTAACTTCAGATTATAATTGTATTAAACATAAAGCAGTCATCATATGTCTTACTTTTTAAATAACTCTTGAATATTCTTTGTAAAATGAAAAAAAACCTCATAACCAGAAACGCGTAATCCAGCCTCATTGACCCGCCGCGATTCCCTACGCCCCGCATGGCTCGCTGTCTCGCTTCGGCTAGAGTAAATTGGTGTGCGTGGAAGCGGGAGCAAAATTTAGATTATCAACATCAGGCGCCCTCTTAACTAGCTATGACCTTGTGCCAGGCGTTTTGACCTGCAGATTTCTAGAACATGACATTACAAATGCTTGGTCGGAGTATTGAATACACTATTTATTATCTGTAGAACAATGTTCTTTATAGGTCAACAATGTTGTTTCGTTACAGAGTCTGCTTGGGGTGCGACGGAGTCGGCGTGGGGCGACGATGGCGCTGCCGCAGAGGACGCCTGGGGCGACGCAGACACCACCACTGGTACGTAACATACCATTATGCTATTACAACGTCGTCAGTGCCAAATAAAGGCACTTTGTGTGGTAACATCCTCGATGGCTTTACGAAATACGGATGAGCTCATGACAAAATGCAGCGCCCCTCCTCGCCCTGACCTATGAAAAGCTTCCTTGTGAAACCATATCAAAGAAGTTTTATTAATCAAACTAAGTAACTAAACTAACTGTACCGTTTCGGTTAGCAAAGCCTAGATTTAGGATCTAGGAAGATAGATGAGATAAAAGAAAGACCAGATATTGGCAAATGAGATAGATATAATGAACAACTATTACATTACATTAGTTACAAAGATTCACAAGAACACTAGGTGCAGATTAGGTAGTCAGGGTCGTGAGTTATAGGCACTAGATCAGTTGAGTAGCCCTTCTAAGTAGAAGAACTACTTAGCTTCAGATGCTGCCGAAGACGAAGAGGGCGAGCGCCGGCCGCCGCGCCTTATATATGGGCATGGGGCCCCCCGCTGCGCCTGAGAGGGGCGGAGGGGTGCTGGAGCCCGCGCGATGTCACATAACTAATCTAACTATCCTGACATATATATTATAGACTAACAAAATATACTGAAAATATTTTAAGGGTGGATTCAACCCATGATACGGAACAACTTTCCCCAAGAAAAATATAGGTAGGTATTGAATAATAATAAAATAAAAAACCATTTTTGGCCTCCCATACAAGTTGACCGATCAGCTGATGCGTGTTTGTATGGAAAGCCAAAAATGATCTAATCCCCAAGGAACACATATCGAAAGATGAAAAGAAAATACTGCCTATAGAAACTCGGATCAGCTGATCGGTCAACTTGTATGGGAGACGATTTTTTTTTCATATTTCGATATATGTCCCTTGGGGAAAGTTGTTCAGTATCATCAACTGAATATTCCCTTAAAATAGTTTCAGTATATTTTTTTGGACCCTGTATATACAACGTGTGTAATGAACTAACGAAAAAACTTTTCAGATGGTACCCTCAGCCTATACATATAATACATAAATAAAACTGAACAACTTTTGTTCTACAACATTCCCAAAATGCCAAAAATCAAATTCGGATTTTCATACAAATTGACTCGATCAGCTGATCAGTTTGTATGGAAATTGAATTTTTTTTTTGGGTTTCGTTAAAGTTGTAGAACAAAAGTTGTTCAGTTTCATGGGCTGAGGTACCATCTGAGAGGTTTTGCGTTAGTTCATTCACACGTTGTATATATTATACTTAAACGGTACTTATTGAGATAATAGGGTAGAATCAGTTATTTTGTAATGATACGAGAATGAAACGTCACAAAATAATGTCACTTGCCTATTCATCACGTCCACCTTGAGCGTGATTTTAGATTTATTCATGCCGAAAAACTGATATTAAGAGCGCTATTTGACTCCAAGGAACTATGACGTCACGCCGTGCGTTTTCTTAGAAATCCCGTAGAAAATATTTGTTTTGACGTTCAGAAGACTTCTTCTGCACTTGCGCCTAGGAAGCGGCGTAAACTTAGCTTTAAGTAACGATTTGACGTCAACATTTGTGCAAAAAAAAACAAAGTGACTATTATTAAGAGGTATTATAAATATCCTATGATAATAAAGATATTTTGAGTTCTGAATTTGAAGAAAAAAGTATCTATTTTGAATTGGGTATTTTGGTGGGTCGAAAATAAATTATTTGGTACTGTCAATAGGATAAAACGTCACAAAATAATGCCACTTGTCATTGATCACATCCACTTTGAACGTGATTTTAGATTTATTAATGCAGAAAAACGGATATTAAGAGCGCTATTTCCCTAAACACACACACACACCCACACACTTACACCCACACACTTACACCCACACGCACACACACTTGGTTTTTTGCATTTTTGCATTTTTTGCTTAAAAGGAGGCTCCAGCAACAAAATATTGTAAACATTTCTTAGTTACTCAATAAACAATTTCATTTTATTATTTATTTATTTGACTCCAAGGAACTATGACGTCATAAATCGATATTTTACACAAATCCCATTGAATTTTTTTGTTTTTGACGTTGATAAAAAAGTATCTGATTTGACTTTTTGTCAAATAACGTATTGATGTCAACTAGCGGATTCTTCCTCTTGGTTGTAGCAGGCCTGTGTCACTCCCCGGTTAGGTATCGAAAATGTACCTATGTGCGATTTGCACAGGGATTTTATTGGATGGACTGTATTATAGGGAAAATAAAGGAATGTTACAATGAGAGGTATTCGTTATCCTTGTGTAGCAAAGATAAGTAAGAGATTTCTCCACTAACCTGTATGCTATCACTCACGATGAATTCCTCTCAGCTCGGGCGCACGGCGCCTGTCTCGTCAACTCGAAGACTGTTGATGTAAAGTTCTTAGCAGCAAAACGTTCACTACCAGGATTATTGAATTATCATCACGACGGGTGGCAACGTCCAACCCTTCTCCGGTCCCGATGACAAGTGGCTGTCATCCCTACCTTAATTCATACATGAAGGCTCGCCTGATCAATTAGTGGAGCAATGTTGTGTTTACTTACATTACTATACAAAAACCGAACAACCTACATTATTACTATGCGCGCAGGCGGCCCCTCCGCGTGCTAAATTCAGTTATACGAATCGTTTTGTCCAAAGTAATAAGAATGAAATCGGCTTGCAATGGATGTCTAGGTATCTATACGAAAAGGTGCCGAGATCTGACGTGCGCTAAATTAAACCATATCGCTAGCCACATTGAGTTGATATTTCTTTGAATTCCTTTGCTGAGTGAGACTTGTTTACGTTAGTATTATTTATTCTGTGGTTGTAGCTACGGAAGTGGTGCCATCTGCCGCCGCTGCTACCAACGCGGTCGGAGGCGCGAGATGGCGCTGCGTGTACGAGTTTACTGGCAGGAGTGTCGACGAACTGAGCTTGCAACCGGGAGACTTGGTACGTACCTAGTAGTAAAAAAAATTTGGTTGCCTGTAAAGTCGGTATACGGGCGAAAGTTTTACGTGACAAGTCTTTTTATGTCTGTCTCTCTCGCTCTTAGGCGGGCTAACCATGCCCGAGTGGAAGGGACGCGTGCCTCTCACTCGCTCTCATTGTGAGCGCATAACGTGAGCGGAGCGTAACGCAGTTTCTTGAAGTGTCACCCGGCTAACCAATTTATAAGACGTTGTCACGTCAAAAATATAACATTCCCTAACAGTTCTAAGTTCATAACTTTGGCATTTTCATAAGGTTTGTGCTTCGATCAGCATTTTTTTTTTACAAACCTACGCTATACGTAATGTAATAAGAAGACAGAATTTTGCTTTGATTTTGTAGGTAACGCGATCTTCTTCGTCTAAGCGCGTTCCCGGTTGCATCCTCAGCTGTGCTGCTTCGGAGCCCGGGGTGCACTTTCCCGCTTTTTCTTCTCCAAATATAAGATGCATGTCAATGGTCGCCCAAGGATCCCAAAGACCTTGCAAAATGGAGAAGAAATAGCCGGAACAGTTATGATTTGGCTATAGTTTTACGACCGGCCGCCTGCCTGACGTCAACCCTCTTTGGGAATGTATTTGTGCGAAAAGTTTTACAAACGGCCGCCGCCCGACGTTAACTCTCGTTGGGAATGCAATTGTAGCACAAGATGTTTGTGCTTAGTCCTTTAGTCGTCTCTTACGACATCCTCAGGAAGAGATGGGTTTGTACGTAACGCAATATCTAGTTGTATTGCTGATCGAAGGGTTTGTGGTATAAAATTTTATTTATACAGGCTGACTTTTTAACCACCAGCCAATTTTTTGGAGCAAGTCCAGTCCATGATACTGAACTACTTTCCATAAAAACAATTAACGAAAAACTAAAATAAAAATTCGCTTTTCCATACAAAACAGCGCTCAGCCAAACGGATTTCGTATGGAAGGACGAGATTTTTTTATAGATTTTTAATACCTTTTATTTATAGAAAGTAGTTCAGTATCATGGACTGTACTTGCTCCAAAAATTTTGCTGGTGTTTAAAAAGCCACCCTGTATGTACAGGGTTACTGGTATCTAACGCATAACCTTTTTGGTGCAAGTTCAGTTCATGATACATACATACATAAAAACCATAATAGAAAAACTAAAAAAAAAAAAACTGTTTTGTCACCGTCACCTTAAGAGCGCCCTTCCCGTCTTACTTTTCATATAATCGCTCGTACGTGATTATAGCTTTGTAACAGATCTTTCTTTAAAACTTTCGAACTAATAGGTATTTTGTGCGCTATGTCTAGGTTTCTATTGAAATAAAAAATCAAAACTTAATTCAGTATAAGCCTCCAAAAATCTGCTATTTGCTCAAATTTTACCTAAACTTCGACCGTTCATAAAGTACTCATAAATTGTAAAAGTAAAGAAAATATTTTGATATAATCCTCGCAAATTTAATCAAGATTCTAAATGAAAAGCATTCATTTCACAAACTTGTGAGGCTTACTGAAAAACACGTATTACCTGGAACAAGTTTTGTGAAATTTCCGCACCCTATTTATCGTACAATGTTATCGCATTCTTACTCGCTGCTGGTTGAATCAACAAGCTTTTCTCAACCATGATCGCGTTGACGATAGACGGGCCGGGAAGCGTCCTCTTAACTAGCCTGTACTCAAACATAAGTCCAGCAGTGGACAACTTGCGATAGGAATGATGATGATGTATCTTATAGGTGAGTGACGCTCCAGCGCCCAGAGGTGATGCTGAGCCGGGCTGGAGATGGGGCACAGCAAGAGGTACTTTATTTTTTTTATTTTCCTTTTCTTCTCTGTCTCAAGAGAGGCTGGTGATAAACTAAAAGCCCTTAAGACGATACACGGTGTCCAGTGCTGCCCCCATTTGAAATTAATTATTTGTTAGGAAACGGAGATATAATTGCCAAAAGTGGCCGTTTTTCGCAAAAATACAAACTAAAGCTTAACGTTCTTACTTTAAAACTGTAAACAGTGGTTCATAAAATAGTTTGTTATCTAGGTTTTAGTAGCCTAAAATTTAAAATGATATCTCCGTTTCCTTTAAATAACTTATTTCAAATGGGGGCAGCACTGGACACCGTGTATCGTCTTAAACCTTCAGGGAGAGGGATTTTCAGTTTTTTTTTTGTATATATATTCGGATGACCAACAGCTACAATAGGATATATTACTGCAATGTTCTGCCGCCAGAGTGCAGTGTTAGCGCAGACCGTAAACAAATGTTTGACAATGACAAGTACATCAAATCCAGAATAAATTTGTAAAAATTAGGCTTCGATCATATATTCTATTAGGTATTGAAATGGCCGTAACAAGCCATAAATTGGGAAAAAGCTAGGAAGAATAATGCAAGCAACACGGCAAAGAGTATAGAAATAACTTTCCATCGGTAAGTAACCAGATTTCATTGTTTGAAATTTAAATTACCTATGATGAAATTCACGCCGCCATATACCTCTATTCAAAAATAGAACAGGGGCGCATGTTTGAAATAGCTGGTCTATACAACGTGTTAATGAAATAGCGAAAAACCTCTTAGATAGTACCTAAGCCCATGAAACTGAACAACTTTCACGAAACCCAAATAAAAAAAAATGAATTTTCATACAAACTGATCGGATGATCGAGTCAATTTGTATGAAAATCCGAATTTTATTTTTGGCATTTTGCTAATGTTGTTGAACGAAAGTTGTTCAGTTACAT
The DNA here is from genome assembly GCA_963576875.1 of Acrobasis repandana. Lineage (NCBI taxonomy): Eukaryota > Metazoa > Arthropoda > Insecta > Lepidoptera > Pyralidae > Acrobasis > Acrobasis repandana. The sequence continues at coordinate 8,541,018 of OY756243.1, read as the reverse complement.
GGGCTGAGGTACCATCTGAGAGGTTTTGCGTTCTTTCATTAACACGATGTATACAGTTTTACGTCTTCTCATGCCCAGTAAGTGCATTTTTCACACGCCAAGGGGCCACCTTTCCATCTGGGAGAAGGTGTTAAAATTTTGTGTATACAGGATGACTTTTTTAACACATTTCTGGAGCAAGTTCAGTCCATGATACTGAAACTACTTTCAATAAAAAAGTTATTAAAAATCGAGGTAAAAAAGAAAGGTATTGCGTTAGTTTATTAACTTGTTGTATAATATTTTTACAACGTTCACATTTTTACAACATTACTCTGTGATATATGGTCCCTTACTATGGGTCTCATAAGAAGGCTCAAGGTCGCTCAGCGGGCTATGGAGAGGGCTATGCTAGGTGTTTCTTTACGTGATCGAATCAGAAATGAGGAGATTCGTAGAAGAACTAAGGTCACAGATATAGCCCAGCGGATTAGCTCATTGAAGTGGCAGTGGGCGGGGCACATAGCGCGAAGAACCGATGGCCGATGGGGCAGAAAGGTTCTCGAATGGCGACCACGTACCGGCAAGCGCAGCGTAGGACACCCACCTGCTAGGTGGTCAGACGACCTGAGCAAGGTTGCAGGAAAACGCTGGATGCAAGCCGCTTCCGATCGGTCGTTTTGGAAATCCTTGGGGGAGGCCTATGTCCAGCAGTGGACTTCCTGTGGCTGATATGATGATGATTCTGTGATATGAAAAATTTCTATATCGTACTTACATATCAGCTGGAATTGAGACTATTACTGAGACTCCGCTGTCTGTCCGTCTGTCATAGGGCTCTATCCCTTGAACCGTAATAGCTGGACACCTGAAATTTTCACCGATTACGTATTACTATGACCACTATAACAACAAATACTAAAAATAAGATAAAGTTAATAATTAAAGGGGGTCGTCATACAAGAAACGTGTTTCTTCAGCGTTTTAAGACATTGTACGGTGGTACGGAACCCTTCATGTACGAGTCCGACTCGCACTTGCCCATTTATTTTGTTTATAAAAAAATAATATTATTTAAAAAAAAAAAGATACAGAGAATCTAAGTTCCAGAGTGGGGGCTTGTGACGTCACCGATGGGTAAAAATCGTACCTAGCCGTGACGTCATGCAAAATTTAAATGCGTTGTAGTTTTGCCAATTTTTGTTTCTTACAAAAAAGAAAAAACACAATACAATGTGTGTACAATATTTTTCAATAATCCAACCGATGGGCCAAAAATAATCAGTCGTCATGCCTATACATAAAGACCTTGTTAATTCCTGTAGGTCAGTCTGGTTGGTTCCCGGAGTCGTATGTGGAGGACATCAACGCATCGGCCGCGTACGCTGCAGAGGTCATCGAACCCATGGAGACCAAGACACAGCTTGAAGGTAGGTGTAGTGTTTCCGAGGAATAGGCTTTTAACCCTTTTTTTTAAAGGCTAGACTCTTAATTAAGTGGCTTGACAGGCTAAAAGCCTATAACAGCTTTTTTATGTTATAGCACGGCAAACGAACAAGCGAGTCACCTGATGGTAAGTGATCACCGCTGCCCATGGATAACTGCAACACCAGGGTGTGACAAGAGCGTCACCGACCTTTCAGGGCCCTCCTCAGGGGACGGTGATTTTTTTTCGTGATTTCAGGGATGGTCCCATAGTAAAAGTTGTTCACATTGGTTAGTACAACACCCTTTCGGTGTTGTATACCCCCTTTTTGTAACACGTTGTATACATAGATATATATTATTTGCAGGCATAGCGGAAGTTCCCGAAGCAGAGATAGCGAATGATTTGGGAGGCGCCATGCCCGCCGTTGGTAAGAGAATATTTTAATAAATAAATACAGGCTGTTTTTTTGAACCACCAGCCAAATTTTTGGAACAGGTTCAGTCCATGATACTGAACTACTTTCCATAGACAATATATGCATGTGATTCAGAAACGAACAATAAAAATGATGTGTAAACTTTATTGCTAAAGAAAATTACCCATATATATATATATATATATATATATATATATTCTTCTTCTTCTTATTAAAGAGCTTAGTGGCTCCTGTCGGTGGAGTATGCGCCTTACTTTTTAGTGCTTGATACGACATGACCCCTGCTTTTTCTTTCAGTTGGTCTACATAGCTCTTTCTTGGTCGTCCTGGACCTCTTCTACCCTTTTATCTTTCCTTCTAGTATGTTTTTAAATAAGGAGTCATGTCGTATTAAGTGACCAATCATTTTCCCTCTCCTATTTTCTATTTCGCCCAGCAGTCTTCTTTTCTCTCCTACTATTTCTAATACTGGGTGGCGCAAAAGTACTGGCACTAAAGAAAATACTTTTATTTTTTTTATATGACATTTTCTGTCATTCTGTTGTTGAAAATTGTGTAGTGAACAAATGTAAAATACACTGAAAATAAACATGGACCGTTTTACTCCCCAAGAACGTGGAATAAACACTATGGACTTAGTGAGGGACGCTTTTCCAGGCCGAGTTATCTCTCGTTTTGGCGATTTGCCTTGGCCTGCAAGATCACCCGATCTGATCAGTCCAGACTTCTTTCTTTGGGGTTTTTTGAAATCTCGGGTGTATGTGAACAAGCCACAGACTCTCGCAGCTCTAAAAGAAAACATTCGTCAAGAAATAACGAACATATCGCAGGAAGTGTTACGGCAAGTTATGCAAAATGTCATAAATAGGGCTCAAATGTGTATCAACTCTGGAGGTCACCATTTAAAAGACATCATCTTTAAATCCTAATGGTACGAAATTTAATGGCACAAATATACATTTAAAAAAACCTAAATCTAGTTTTCTAATTTAGAAAAAATGTTATAGCTGAACCAAATAGGGTCTTTACTTTTGCGCCACCCAGTACTTCCTCATTGGTTTTCCTCATATATATATATATATATATATATATATATATATATATCCAATTTAACTTGTTTCCATTGAGAAATTAACTATTTAAAAGTTGTCTTTTTCAAATTCCCTCGCAAAAACAGTTTCTCCAAGAAGTCTCTTCTCGTCGTGTCCCTGCGCGGTGATTTGTAGTCATCCATATATGTATTTATCTATCCGCATACATATATAATTAGTTCTTTATGTATTATATTTACATAATTATATATTTTGTATATTTATTTTATCTATAGTTATTGTATTGGTATATATTTCTTTAAGATTAATATTTATGTATATTCTTGATTTATTCTTGTAGGTATTTATAGATACTTTTAAATTTTGTTTACACACTCTGTCGCACCACCCAAATTATTTGTCTACTTGGACCAATGGTTGACTGGCAGAGAACGCCATAAGGCGTTAAGTCCGCCATTTGTACACTTTTTTTATGTGCAATAAAGTTTAAATAAATAAATAAAATTTCCGAAACGCATTGCTATTGACGGAACGAAACCTGACGACACCAAACATTGTCAAACTTAATTTTCTAATCTAGCTTTTCGGGCATTGCGCGGGCTGCAAGCAGCCCGCGGTTTTTCGTGCAGCTGTAGAAGTTGGTTGGAATCTTATTTCCAGTTGAGAGAATAGGTAAGGTGCTAAAGTCAGTGTAAAAAAATAAAAATCTATACGGGCCGCCATCTTGTAAAAAAATTAAAAAAAAGAAATAATAATATTAGAAACTTCAATATCATTTTTGAAGACCTATTCATAGATACCCCACACTAATGGGTTTGATGAAAAAACATTTTTGAGTTTCAGTTCTAAGTATGGGGAACCCCCAAAATTATTATTTTTTTCTTTCTATTTTTGTGTAATAATCTTAATGCGGTTCAAAGAATACATCTACTTACCAAGTTTCAACAGTATAGTTCTTATAGTTTCGGAAAAAAGTGGCTGTGACATACGGACGGATAGACAGACATGACGAATCCATAAGGGTTCCGTTTTTTGCCATTTGGCTACGGAACCCTAAAAATCATCAAGTTAAAAAAAGGCATAGAACAAAAATTTATAGTCTTGATGTACCTAAGTCACCTATAAAAGGGCGTTAGATACCAGTAACCCAAAATCAAAATCAAATATTTATTCAGTAATTAGGCCTTTGCAGGCACTTTTACACGTCAATAATTATAGTGTACATTACGTGTAATGTTTATTTATAACTAAATTATTTTTTCTTTGTTCAAAAGCTACCGATACTAGCGTTTCGCAACGACCACTGCTGAGAAGAAACGCCGAAAGAAACTCATTTACACAGTAGTGGTCGCCTACGCGTCCGATGTGCTCCTGTCTAATCTAAGAAGGGCCCCTGTATAATAGTCGCCTTCAGCTTGGACTTTCACTGCTCTTTTGTTCACAGAAGGTGGCGATTTCTACATCGCAGCGTATCCATACGTTTCCGCGGAGCCTGGTGACCTTACCTTCGAGGCTGGGGAGAGAATCGAGGTCGTTAGGAGGGACGGGGACTGGTGGACGGGCAGAATCGGCATCAGGTATTTTTTTTAATTTACCATATAAAAAATTAAGTACAAAATTTTTTTTTTTACATAAATAACACATAACCCACGCAGGTTTTTTCTTATGTTATGAACAGTGGTCGGATAATCGGGCGCTTATTTACCTTAACTTCCGCTGCTACCTAACACAGCGTTGATACAACCACCAACATATAATAAAAATAATTGTTTTTCACAGATTCACGTTGCGATTTATGGTTTACATATAGTATAATTGCATTGCCTATTAGCCTTGCACAGTATTTAAAAGAACGTTATAAGTTACCCTCTCTAAAATACTGTGCAAGGCTAATTACGTGGCTATACAACTATACTACCTATATGTAAACCATAAATCGCAAAGTGAATCTGTGAAATACAATTATTTTTATTATATGTTGGTGGTTGTATCAACGCTGTCTTAGGTACCAGAGGAAGTTTAGGTAAATAAGCGCCCGATTATCCGACCACCGGTTATGAATCTTTTACATCGGTACTTAAATAAACTTGTAATAGAATATATACCTACTTAGGAACCAGATACGAGGGCTGTTTGATAAGTACCCGTTTTCTAAATATATTAATATCACTGGCCGCAAATAAGTATACCACCTTTTTAAGCAATTTTTCGGAGGCGGGAAAATTAAAAAAAAAATGGCATTCTTTTGGTTTTTTTCTCATTTGACAACGATTCAGTGAAGGCGTGAACTTATAATTGTTAAAATGGAGAAAGAACAGTATCGGTCTGTAATTAAATTCTTATTTTTGGAAGGAAAAACATGTGATGAAATAAAAGTAAGAATGCAAGCGGTTTACCATGAATGTGCTCCTTTTATGACAACCGTCAGATATTGGTATAACAAGTTTAAGCGGGGGAGAACAACCGTCTTTGATGAGGATCGCCCAGGCCGGCCAGTTGAGGTGACTACAGACGATATGGTTAAGAAAATTGAAAATATCGTTTTAGCCGACCGCCGAATTAAACTTCGAGAAATCGTTGATGCTGTAAATGTTTTAATCGAGATGGTACAACACATATTAGAAGAAAAATTGTGTATGAAGAAAGTATCGGTGAGGTGGGTGCCGCGTTTACTCACGGAGGAGCAAAAACGGAACCGACTGACTACTTCGGAGCAGTGTTTGGCCGTGTTCAAACGTAACCCGAAGGAGTTTCTGCGTCGTTTCGTGACCGTGGACGAAACGTGTGTCCACCACTACACCCCGGAAATGAAAGAGCAGTCGAAGCAGTGGATTTTACCGGGTGAACCTGCTCCAAAGAAAGCAAAAACCGTCCCATCGGCTGGAAAGGTCATGGCGACCGTTTTTTGGGATTCGCAGGGTAAATGGTACCTTTTCTAAATAGTCAATATGTATAAACATATTGACTATTTAGAAAAGGGAAAAACAATAACAGGGCAGTACTATGCCAATTTATTGGATGAATTTGACGCCGTGTTGAAGGACAAACGACCCCATTTAAAAAAGAAAAAAGTACTGTTTCATCACGACAACGCCCCGGCTCATTCGTCCAGAGTTGTGATGGCTAAATTAGCACAGTTACGCTACGAACTATTGTCTCACCCCCCGTATTCTCCAGATTTGGCCCCATGCGATTTCTTTTTGTTTCCCAACCTAAAAAAATGGCTCGGTGGCAAGCGATTTGTATCAAATGACGAAGTCATTGCCGCCACAGAGGCCTATTTTAATGACTTTCCAAAATCATACTTTTTGGATGGTTTATTGAAGCTTGAGTATAGGTGGAACAAATGTATAGAGTTAAAAGGTGACTACGTAGAAAAATAAATGCATATATACAAAAAAAACAACAAAGGAAACTTCTTGCGACGCAACCGCACGACTCGAGTGTCACGGCGAACTGACGCGCCGCGCTGTTCATATTTTAAGCCCCGCCCGCCGCGACACATATCGCGTGGAATGATTTTGCGGGATTATTTACGATTCTAGAGAATTATATTTCGATGCTTTTTGTAGAGATAATCTGGTTGAAAAAAAAAACATATTTCGTCTCTTTCCTTCTTATCGGCATTCACTACGGCTAGAATGAGACTTTGCTAAACGTCAAAAGTAAAAATGTAGCCTGTTTTCAAATTAATACTACAAAATTTAAATGACACTGTCTAACGACATTGACTTCTGTTTATGTGACTTTTCTATTTAGGAGCGTCATACAAAACAGGTTACACTTTTGACACTTCATCGCGGAATCTATATACCTCCAATATCTTCATACATATCGTGGAACCGACTCCCTTCCCGAAAAACAGACCTAGGTACGCCTTGACTAGATTAGAAACAACACATTTTCAGACACCTCCATTTTCAATTAAATATGAGACAGACTTGACTGTATAATATGTATTTATAGATATGTATATATTTATTGCTCGTTTGTATGTATTTAATATGTAGGTATATGTATTATTATAATATTAATATTTAGTATGTTTCTTTTTATTTTATTTTTAAGTTTAAAATTTTATTTAGTTTTTTATTGTTATTTTTTATTATGTGTTACACCCACATACACTCTCCAATCAACCCAAAGGTTTGACTGTTAGAGAATGCTTTTAGCATTAAGTCCGCCTGTTGTACTGTTACATTTGTATGTGTGTACAATAAAGTGTAAGTAAATAAATAAACATCTATTTTATATTTAGGACTGGCATATTCCCCTCAAACTACGTGACCAAAGACGCGACGACCACGGACGCGATATCGTCCATACCGGAAGCGGCCGAGCCGGAGCCGGAACAGGAACCGGAGCCGGAACCGGAACCCACGCCGCAGCCCGAGGCGCTGCCACCCGCCCCGCAGGCGCAGCCTGTGGCCGAGCCTGTGCAGGTAAGCTATTTGGCAATGGCCAACATTTACTTTACTTACTTTTGCAATCAAGGGGAAGGGGGGGTTAAAAATTTAGCCCTTTAGTTGGTTTGTAAGTCTCTAGCGTGCAGATGGTTTAGTGTATACTGTTGATCTGTATGTAAATTATTATATTAATAAATTTTCAACACACTTGCTCGTAAAGTGGATTTAATTTCACCAGTTTTAGATATATAAAGCAGCTCATGGAACACGCGTGTGTTATAAACGCAAATAGTGAAGTTATATTCTATAACCGCACTATTTGCTATTTATATGCTTCAAATTGGTTTTTTTACTTTTAAATTTGGAACTTGCCCGCCGCGCGACGCCAGCCAATAGGCAGCGCGCCGCGCTAATTTTAAAAAGTAAAACGGCAAGAAAGCAACAGTGTACATTAAAGTTATATGGTTGAGTTTATTTAAAATAAAATAAAAGCAGTTTTATTAGGTATTTTTCCTCGCAAGTATGTTGAAAAACATCGTACGATATACGTGCGTATATTGGTTATAACACACGAGGCGGAATTTCAGCCCGAGCCGAAGGCGAGGGCGTAATAGAGCCGAGTGTGTTATAACCACCATAACGCACTTATATCGTAATGTACTATAAACGAATATCTTGTTTATTTTTTTTAACTCAACAGGAACAAAAGTCCTCCACTCCCGTGTCGTCGGAAGTGGCGTCCATCACAGCCGCGCCCCGGCCGCCCAGCGCGGCGCGCCGGGACTCCGGCCGGGACTCCGCCACCGGCCGCCGCAAGCAGGAGATCGCGCAGGCCATGGCCACTTACACGGCCACTAGGTGAGTCTAACTGACATACAAATAAAGGTTGATGTCGTTTGACAGTAAAAGTGCGCTGTACCACTTCAAAATGAGTCTAATGCTAGTGTTAATAGGACACCTTGTGTATGAAGCAATTGGGTATTTTACTGGGTCAAAAATATTAATTATTTGATACGGTTAATAGAATAAAACGTCACAAAATAATGGCACTTGTCATTGATCACATCCACTTTGAACGTGATTTTATGCAGAAAAACGGATGTTAAGAACGCTATTTGACTCCAAGGAACTATGACGTCATAATTCGATATTTCAAACAAATCCCATAGAAAATGTTTGTTTTTGACGAAAAGAGTATCTGATTTGAATTGTAGTAAAATAGCGTATTTGTTAGTAGAACGCACCCATTATGTTTCTGTTATGTTGTCGCATTGATTTATCTACATATTTTGTATGTTGGCAACTCCGTTTCGTTTCCTTTCACTCATGTCATCATTGTGTTCGATTCGGTGCATCTTGTTGTACAAAATCAGTTTGCCGAATAGACATTTTTCCAGTTATACAAATGTTCACTTAATATCTGCCCTAGTTTCCCAACAGTATTGTTTCAAACTCAAACTCTTTTATTTGTGTATCTTTGGTCAGTTTGAAAAAGAAAATTTTTTTTTCTTCCGCAGCTCCGAACAGCTCTCCCTCCAAAAGGGGCAACTTTTGGTGGTGAGGAAGAAGGCGGACAGCGGCTGGTGGGAGGGCGAGCTGCAGGCCAAGGGCAAGAACAGGAAGGTGGGCTGGTTCCCTGCCAGCTACGTCAAGGTGAGTCTGAGATCTGAGTGTCTCCACAGACCAGATCCGAGTGTCTCTACAAACCAGATCCGAGTATCTCCACAGACCAGATCCGAGTGTCTCCACAGACCAGATCTGAGTGTCTCAACAGACCAGATCCGAGTGTCTCTACAAACCAGATCCGAGTGTCTCCACAGACCAGATCCGAGTGTCTCCACAGACCAGATCCGAGTGTCTCCACAGACCAGATCTGAGTGTCTCCACAGACCAGATCCGAGTGTCTCTACACACCAGATCCGAGTGTCTCCACAAACCAGATTCGCTATCATTAATGAATAACAATACTAAGTATATCTTTATATTTCAGATCTTACAATCGTCAGGACGCACCTCAGGCAGGACCACCCCGGTGTTGTCCAAGATGGACACCCTGCCCGCGGAGACAATCATCGATAAGGTAATCAGCATTAATATCCTTGTTTTTTTATTTACAGGTTTTTGTTGTTTGTTTGTTTGTTTTATATCTTTATTGTACAAGAAATAGTTACAGTTAAATAAGTATTAATAGACCAAAATATTTTGTACAATGGTGGACTTATCCCATAATGGGATCTCTTCCAGTCAACCAAGTATCGGCGAAAGAATACAATCAATGGACATGACGGGCAAAAGTCAACGTACAATCGCAATAAAATTAATTTAAAGTTTTAAATCTAAAATAAATTATATATTATGTATCTATAATACATAAACTAATACATAAGAAAATAAAGTACCTTTAAATATTACCAACTTAAATAAATAAAATACATACATTACAATATTATTAGCTCAAAATGTCTGAGGAACCTTGGTAATACCTTCTGAGTCTGGCTTTGTAGGAATCGAGAGAGAGCGCATTTCTTAACTCCACAGGAAGCGCATTCCACAACCGGGCAGCCAGAACTGAAAATGAGTTTCCGTGTAAAGTTTCCGTTTCTATTAATTTTTTTTTAAATAGGCGAAATTTGATCATCCCTCTTATCCAAAACTACTGGGCCTAAAATTTTGAAAAAGTACATAATTTAACACATTATAATTCATATTATAACACGCCTGCCACACATATATTCTGCTTGGTCTAATGGTTAACTGGTAGAGAATGCCATATGGCATTAGGTCCACCACTTGTACAATAGTTTTGTGCAATAAAGATTTTTTGAATAAATAAATAAAATAGTTCTTTACCATTTGAGCCAGACCTCTAGATTTCAGAAAAATCAATGTGAAGTACGGAACCCTCTTCATGCGAGTTTAACTCGCACTTTGCCAGTTTATTTTGTATTATTTTTCTATGAATAAAATCTAATTAATGGAATAAAAGAAATAAAGTGACTAATAATAATTTATTCATATCAATCAATAGTTCAGTTACATATTAGGCTAGGAGCTCCTTTTGAGTAACAGCATACCTTTATTAGGAGACCATGCCCCCTATCTTACCAGTTACATTTGTGTTAGATATTTATTTATTGATTTATTACATTTTAGGAAGATTACTACAAATTACATAAAAATCAAAGGAAATAGAAAGCCATTAAGAAGTCTCCACAAAAAGAAGTAAAGTACAAACGAGAAGATCAAGGAAATAGTAAGAAGCAAGAATACAGTTGCCAGTGATATACAAAAATATATATGTTACCGGAAATGTATGAAATCAAGGAATTGTATACAAATCCTAGGAAATGTTTACAATTCCGATGCTATTTAGGAAATGTATAAAACATTGTTTAAAAAACTTTTTAATGCATAGATATCCTAGGAAATGTGTACATTTCCTCGGAATTGTATATAATTCCAATATCGTATTAGGAAATTTATAAAATAAATGCTTTCTGTAATAAAACACGTTGTTAAAATGAGAAAAATAATTTCTATTATTGCTATAGGTTTGCCCTAACCTAGTAAAATGGATAGAACTTTTCTAGCACTCGCCGGCCGCTACCGCGGTACGCTCGCTCGGCTCGTGCGTGTGTTGGTCGCAGTTCTAACCTAACCTAACCTATAGGTTTGTGCTAACCTAGTAAAATGAATAGAACATTCCTAGCACTCGCCGGCCGCTACCGCTGTCCCCACGTACCTACGCGCACTGACAGTTTACGCGGCAGTCTTACATTTCCGATTGCTATTTAGGAAATACATGGATTTCCTAGGTAATGTGTATAATATAATTTATTTCACACATTTCCGTGCGATTTTAGGAATTACATACATTTGCTAGGAATTGTATACAATGACGGATTACATACATTTCCGTTAACATATACAAATACAATGGTTATAACAATAACAATGGACCAAGAACAAATTCTATAACTAGTACATGTGTCAATGTCAATGTGTTCAAACCACTTTATGTGTCTTTAATTAGGTATGTGTTTTCGAAGTACAATAAAGTTATTACAAACAAACTACTTCAAACAGGTCAAGGAGTGCGCATGCGTGTGCGTATATATGTTTGAGTGTGTGAATGCGCGCACAAGCGTCTGATTGTGTAGTATCATATTATTTTTATTTTACAGGTGATAGCGTTATATCCTTACACGGCTCAGAATGCAGACGAGCTGAGCTTCGAGAAGGATGACATCATCGCCGTCACCGACCGCAGCCAGGACCCCGCCTGGTGGCAAGGTAGTGATCATAACAGTCATCGTCATCAGGTCTTTTTTAGTCTCCACTGCAGGAGCACGACCCTCCCTGTACTGCCAGAGCCATATATTAGCCAGAGCAGTCAGAGGATTTGGCCTACACTCTCCACGCTGGCCAGACGGTTGGAGAGGTCTCATTGATGTTTATAAGCTTTGTTTAGCTTGTGTTTCCTTAGTCGCCTTCTGCGACATCCACGGCAAGACTTAGAGTGGTCCTATTCTACTCTGCTGGGAACCACACGGCTAATATACCTTGTCTTATTTGCAGGTGAACTCCGAGGAATGACGGGCCTATTCCCGAGCAACTACGTCACCAAGCTGGTCAACTAAAATCTACTAAAACCTACCAAAACTACCAAATTAGTAGAAAATAGTATCAATGTTGCCATTTTAATAGAAACTGTGTTCTGTTTTCGATATAATCTCACCGTATTTAATTATCAGAAATATAAGTTACGCTAGCAAACTTGAAACATTAACCATTTCTAGTTTTAAGGAGCTCAATTGCCCAGTGCGAGTTTTTGGCGGGAAGTCAAGGGTTTCAGTTGGTGTTTGCTTTAATTTATTTCGCAAATTGATTATAGTGAAGTTTATAATGTGAAATTGGTGTAGTTTGGTGTTATAAATGCTCATACATAAAAACAATATGTGAAATAGTTAAATAGGGCCGTCATAGTAGGGCTGTAGTGATGTTTGCTGTCGCGGACTGGGTGCGTTTTTAGGCGCCGTCCGCCACTAAATCGGCTGTTAACCAGTGGACTCGTATAGATTTGTCACCAGAAGCTTCTTGAAGCAATCAAAGGCCAACACCAACCTTTGATTATATTAGGAATAAAGAAGCAACAAAACTAATGATAGGCTCTAAAGGACTTGTATCTAGGGCCGTAAATAACGTTTCAGATGCCTTTGACAGCTTGTAAAATCTGTCAGAAATGTTGCCACTCCATATTAATTATAATAATAATAATAATAAATGTTTATTTCAGATAACGAGATCCATAAATTAAAACTCAAAATAAAATTCAATTAAAATACAATAAAATAAAATACAATAATTTCAAAATAAAATCAAAATGAAATCAAAATAAAATCAAAATAAAAATAAAATCAAAGTAAAATTATAATTAAATTAAATTAAAAGTTATAAAATTATTATTTTACTTACATTATGGAGCTTGCTAAAAAAGTAAGGCCAAGCCTTACTTTTTTAGCAAGTCTCAAGGCTCTGTCTATTCCATAAGGGATGTAGACGTGATTCTGTATTAGTTAAAGAGTAGTTTGCTTACTATTGTTATATTTTTTTTTTTTTTTTTTTTTTTTTTTATTCAAGGATTACAAAAGTATATACAACTTATATATTTAAATATAACAATAATAAATTAAATCTAAAACGAATATTACAAACAACAAACAAAGAAAACAAAACAGAAGAAGGAATAATAATAAAAATATTAAATATAATGCTAATCGAAGAGCCCACCTCGGAGCATACCGGGCTCAAAAGTACCCATAACGCCAGCCGCATTGCCACGCTGAATGGCGAGGGCAATGTGTTGCGTCAGGTATGCTCCGGAGCGAGGATCGCCTCGATTGTTACGCAGGCGTCGCCCTAAATGAGCGATAAATTTTTTGGCCTCCTCACACCAGGGCCCGCCAGTTTCGACAGCGAATGGAATGAAATGGTATTGATTTAATTCCGCATACTTAACGTGTTTTACTTTAGCGGCACATTCTGCAGCGGATCCTGCTTTCTGGACTGTACGAGATAAATGGGACGTGGCAAAGGTACTCACGCAAGTGGCGTCCCAGAGTAGGCATCTGCCTTTTTCCCACGGTATTAAGGTGAGCCCATCTGGACGTTTACCGTCCGTGCGGCAAAGTCCGGGAGGCTCAAGGACGCAAGGTACGTTTGCCGACACTAGGGCTCTGCGGATGATATCATTGAGTGTATGGTGTCTAGGGAATCTTCCGGCGCATCTTAAGCAGCTGAGGCCGTGGTAGCCGTTAGCATCAACGTGCGTACCGCATGGGCAACGGTGTGGCTCACAGACGTTACAACCTAGCCTCAAGGCGACTGCAACCCGTAAAGAGTTATCATCTAGGTGAGTGCCTAGTTGAGGTGAGGGCAACGCTTGGAGCCAGGCGCCTGACTCTGTACAAGTTGCGGCTTTTATTCGTGCTAGGTTTAAACCGTCAAGTGACTCCGTTAGCTCTTTTAAAAAGAGTTTGGAACTTAAATCATCCCATGCCCTCTGAGAATGGAGATTTTCAGGCGGCAGTATGTTCGGACACATAGTTCTCCAAGCCTCCAAAGCATCATCCTGTAGGGGAATACTACAACTGTTACCTTCTTTATGTAAAATCTTAGTGACCAGCTCAGTAACACCATAAGAGGAGGCGAGGAATGCTGGTAACCCCACAGTCTGGGCACATCTAATGCCTAAACCACCGTACCTAACGGGTAGCACAGCTTGTTGAAATTGATGTTCGTCTAAAGTGACATTGATTATTGTTTCTAATATGGTTTTTATAGTGCTATCAAAAGCAGAAATAGCGTTCGGGAAAAGCCAGGTTGGGGTAGTTCGGATTAGATATGTTACCTTTGGTAAAGAGAAGCATGCTCTAAAGAGTACTAACGCGACGTGAGCTGATAGTTTAACAAGATGCTCTTGAACGCGTTTAAGCATTTGCGTCTTAGAGTTTAAAGCTGCTGGAGTGGCTATAGGGAAAATAGGAGCCCCTAAAAGTTCAAACGTATTGTGGTCAATTATTCTAATGTTTGGAACCATATTATCAAAGGATGTTATACTTTCCTTTGCTTCCTCTCCGCATGGGTAAAATTCACACTTGGATGAGTTTACTGTTAGGCCAATTTGCTCCAAGCCCGTTAAGAGAGTATTAACGTCCTTTATAACAGACTCTGCTGGTCCGCCTATGGTAGCATCATCTAAATACCAAACGTTCAAAGGTGACTGTAAGGAAACGATTAAAGGATGTATTGAAAGACTAAAAATAAGCGGACCCAAAGGATCTCCTTGCTGGGCACCTACTTGTGATGGAATTATGTTACCATTGAAATATAAATTACTTGGTTCCGAGTAGCATTGATGGAGAAAAGGATATAATGACGGGATTAACTCCTTAGTCTCTGTTAAGAGAGTATCTCTTTCCACGCTGTTAAAAGCATTCTTGAGGTCTAATTTGATGATGACACAACCTTCGTTTGCAGGGTCCATGGCAAAAGCTCGTGTTGAGTGGATGGCCGCCTCACAACCTAAGGCTGTGCCAAAACCTAATTGGTGTGGTTGCAGATATGTGGCCATTGAGGAACGTACTGCATGGCAGCCAAGCTTCGCTACGAGACGACGAAAGGTGCAACCTACTGCTATTGGTCTAATGCCGCCATCTTTTTTTTTAAGAGCGCATAGCGAAGCTCCGTATAGAAAAGGTGACACTTCGTTGTTAAGGGAACCTTTTAATAAAAAGTTGCATAGGCGTGTAAGGGCCTCAAGTAAAAGAGGTCCATTACCACCAGCTGTGTGAGACGTCAGTTCCTTAAGATGCTGTGGGCGAAGCCCATCGGGTCCAGAAGAAGATGAGGTAGGGAAAGTATTTAGGGCAGAGGAAACCTCGTCAGACGAGACCACGAGAGAACTTGTTAAACTTTCAGGAGTAAGAGATGGTATTGAGAGAGGGCGCGAAGGTATGGGATGTTTTTCTCTCAGTGATGACAAAGTATCTTCATTGTTTGGCGCAATGTTACAATCAGACACTAAGAGGCGAGCTGCACCACCTAAGTCACCTTCGTGTACCTTGGCTTCTACGCGTTTGTAAATGTCAAACGAGCGGCTGTTGAAATCCTTCTCTGGTTTAAGGCACATACTGTCTATGTTTTTTTTAACTTTTGTTGTGAGTGAGGCGTTACCGCTCTTATCTGGAATTTTTAGGGCAGACAATGGGAATGAAAGCAACTTGAACCAGGAATCTTTTGTGTTAATATTAACGCTATCATTAATCAGATTAATAAGTCTCTCAGCTGCAAGATTTCTAGCACCTTTAGGAATGTGTTTAAGAATGCGAACTGACTTTTTAATTTGGGGAAGATTTTCAAGCTCAAAAGTGCTAATACTAGATGATTGTGAATACCTTAATTCTTCTACAACTTCTTGGGATGAGGATTTAGAAAGATGTGGAGATATGTGTTTGTGCATACGACTCATATGAGTTTTTATGCGGACGTATAGTCGAGTTGAGCCAGGGCAATGTGGACAGGCGACACCTGCGTTGGAAACTCTAGTTGTCATTGTGACGACACTTAAATGAGAAAGGTTTAAAAGACAATGTTTTTATAAAAAGAGACTATAAATGAAACTTAACTAAATAAACATATTATCAACACACAGACACAGGGCACTAGGGAAGTGTAGACGGCATACACATATCTTGAATTTAGTAAACATTTTTTTTATGAAGAAAATTTCATAAACCCTGTAAGGGTTAAAAAAAAAAAATCACTAAACTTTATCCAGCTGACACCTGTTTAATCTTCCTTTGGTATACTTAGGAATGGGTTTTGGAGGGAGTACCACATTACATCAGCTTGTCTAAACGTTGGGCAACTTCGTGAATGATCTGTTTGATATCATCAAGAAAAACAGTCCTTGAAAAAAAAAAATCCCGTGATCCTCAAGGATAGGCACTAGAACGGGTGACGGGGATTTTATTATCACTCTAAAAGCAAATTTCTGCACTTTTATGGGCCTAAAATAAATAATTAATTTACTTGTTATATTCATTCCAATATTAATTATTAAGTACAAATGTTGCCAGTTTCGTGAGTGTTGCCATTTATTATAATGTTATTCGGGTAGCTGTTTCTTGAATAAAGATTTTAGCCGCTTATTGTTGTTTTTTATTTTATCCTTAATCCTCATCATTATCATCACCATGATCAGGTCTTTTTAGTCTCCACTGCAGGAGCACGACCCTCTGTACTACCAGAGCCATACTTAGCCAGAGCCGTCACAGGGATTTGGCCTACACTCTCCACGCTGGCCAGACGGGTTGGAGAAGTCTTCATTGATGTTTATAAGCTTTGTTCAGCTTATGTTCCCTAAGTCGCCTTCTACGACATCCCGGGAAGAATTGGAGTGGTCGTAATTCTACTCTACCGGGAACCACACGGCTTTCATAATCCTAAGTTCCGTGAACATTTCTATGAAAAACTTGATAACTAGAAAAGTAAATAGATGTAATTAATTGTTTTAATATAGCAATCCGCTGCACGGAACAATATCTATTTCTTTTCATACTTCGATATTTCGATCTTCATGCTAGTCTGAAAGAAATGAAAAAAGTCAAAATGTAGCTACTTCTCTTCTTCAGATCATGAAAGCCGATCGGCGATGCGGCTAGCAACCCATCACTCTTTTAATTCCTTTTTCCACTATCACGCTAAAAAAGGCCTTTGGGTCATGCCATAAGACCCAAAATGCTTTGTCTGCAATTCTGCATCATTAGGGATAAGACCTGATAGCAGGTCTGGTAACTGGTAACGTTAATTCTGTCAAACGGCGTTAACGTTATCAGCAAAGATAACGTTATGCTGGGTAACGGTATTTTTCCCACTATTTACCGATAATCAGATAACGTTACCAATGATATTAACGGTAAAAGGTATTGTTAACTTTGTATTTCCTTTTGATATTTGACAGAATAAATTGATGAGAGTTTGTCTAATAGGCTACTAGAGCTATTTATATAATATTTTACAAGTATTGAATAAAAGTATCGTTAATTGATAACGTTATAAACTGTATTATTAATACCCCTTACCACAAAAATAACGTTATTAAACGTTACTTTTAGTGTGAATTTGGTATCGTTAACAGGCCCTGCCTAATAGTATGTATTTATGTATATTTTCAATTTAGATGAACCTGAAATGATGCTGCCACCTCAGGGTGCCAATAAACTTTTCTCTCCCTACCTACAGTATTTCATGTCATGCTAAGCCATGCATATAGCGTAAGTTGCGATCCTTTGTCTAATGTAAGGTGACACTGCTTAAAAGTGTCAAAGAGAATCTTAATCTTATTCGTTATGGAGGAAGTTAGTTCAGAATCGTGCATTCGTGCACGTAGCGTAGTCGACAACGCCTCCTGCAGCTTGTGTGGAATAAGTAAGTACCTACCTACCACTACCACAGAGGTGATTTATTTTTGTACTGTGTTATTATCACTGGGTGGGTACTGAATCCACAACTAAATTGCGAGCTGCGGAATAAATGTTTCTCTTGAACTAGCTCTTCCTAAAACTGTAATTCTTCAGTTTTTCTAAGGTTTTTTTTGGTGTTAAGTCAAATTACAAGTGAAACTCTCGAAAAACGCTCGTCTGCTTCAGTATTAGTAAATGTGTAGCCTACTATTATCTAAAAATACAACGCAGTATAAAAACAAAACGCAAAACCACAATCACTTTTTTAATCTGTGACAGCTGTCAAATTCAATGGCGGACGTTGATTGCAGCAACAAAACATTTTAGCACGTTTATTGAAATTTCGTCGACACAACCAGCAAACTACATGCGAAATATTGCACCATCGTAAGCTATAAGTGTAAAAATGTCCACTGTGGTGTCGGACTGCTTCACAATCGGGAGTATTGTGGCAACGAGGACCTGTTACAATGAAGAGATAGAAGGCGAAGTTCTGGCTTTCGATCCTCAGACCAAGATGCTGATCCTCAAATGTCCGTCTTCCAGCGGCAACCCAAAGCGCCACGATGTCAATATTGTGAACCTATCGCTGGTCAGCGACGTCCAAATCAAGAAAGAAGTGACGACAGTACCGGAGCCACCACAGTCCCTCAACTTGCATAGACTTAATACTAGAGTTAGGAATTCAATCGAAAACAAGAAAAGATTAGTGAGTACCAAAACTTTTTATAATTTTCAGTTGTTTCAGTCAAATTCTGCACGTTTGGAGCCGTGTAAAGAGTGATAGTATGATGAAACAAGGTCGCTACTTTCCCCGTGCTATCAAGAGCTTCAAATGCCATGAAATCCATGTTTAGAGTATTTTACTACACTACACACTCAGACATATTTTGTTGTCAAAATATTCCATATTTGTGCATCTTTGAGCCACTTTCAAAGTAATGTCGGTATTTAGGGCACCCTATGTGTATTTTTAAAAACTGTAGGTCTCTGTTGTTATCAGAGGTGTCATTGTACTTACTGCCCTCGAGGACATTTTGGACTGGACCCATCGTGCTTGGGGTTGAGAGAAAAGTGTTGATAGAAGATCCAAGAAATGCTGGCTTAATGTCAAGGATGCTCAAGACCCTAAATTGGTATATTCCGTCAAGGACGCTTTTACGTAATTTGTTCTGTATTTTCTGGACCCGTTTTGCATGGGGAGCTAGCACCGGCCTTAGTTCTCAAACCAGCCCAGCTCCAGCAGGAATCATATTACGTCTGTAGGCACCCTAATCGCTTCCGCCATGATTACTTGATGCTCCAGGAACCTTCTGAAATACACAAGATTGTGTGAAGTGGAGAACTAGAAGCCTAATAATGGTTAATTATAATAATGACAATAAATATCTTTCTTTTAGGTGACAGCTTTAGCGGCATGCTTGGACCCCGAAGGACAGAAGCTGTTCCTGGCTATCACAAGGGTGATCGACGACGTCACATGGGTCGGGCAGAACATCCGGATCTACAACGAAGTCACAATCACACCACCCTATAAGGTATGATCTAACAACTGTTTCTTCTTGTTCTTATCGTGTTGTTGGCTCTAATTTTAACCCATTGTGCGGCACGGATATTTTCAATTTTTCAGCCCAGCAAAACGAGAGAGCGCAACAATTTTCTACTATTCTGAGCTATATATATATATTGCCAGCTGACAGCTTCCATCTCCTGCAGATCAGCCTGCACCGTATTTTCACGACAATACAAACAAATTTATTCCTAACGGGTTAGACACAGCCATAAGATACAATGATAAAGTCACTATCATTGTGGACATTTAGGTGAAAAAGAGAAGCAAATAGATACAAGACCCTAGTTGCATTTCCTATTTACTCGGATATCATCAATGATCACATCTATATCTTAGATATTTGCCCAGCCCCTTGATTGGCTTGTATTATCTGCAATGATCGGAATCTGGGTGCTATTTGGAACGATATCACTAATATGGATATGACGATAATCCTGGGAATTCTCGGGAAAAATGTTTAATATTATTAAAAATGTGTGAAATAGTGTTTATTTTAAAATCCGTTTATTTATTATTTTGTGTTAGGATTTACACAGTAGAGACTTAATAATATAAATATAGGGTCATCTTTTAAAATGCAACAGAGAATAATGAAAACGCTCCAGATTGAAAATATATCAATGGATACTTACTTTTAACAATAAACTTATATTTCTAGCGAATTTTTTCCGAGCTATTTACATCCAACAAGTCTTACTTAAGGTGAAGAGATAAGCAAATGGCCTTGAAGTGTGAAATAAATTGTTAACTTGTAAATATGGTGATATATATATACATATTTCCATTTTGCTCTTCGTCATGCACTAGATAGCCCTTTAAATTATTTTATGAACCACCGTTGAAAGTATTTACATTAGTCCGTCTAGCTTTAAAACTTGCCTCCGCCAAAAGTGGCCACGGCAAGTTTCAAAGCTAGACGGATCACCAATAATAGTTTCAACGGCAGTTCATAAAATAATTTAAAAGGATATCTAGCGCATGACGAAGAGCAATATGGAAATTATCACCATATTTACGAGTTAACAATTTATTTCACACTTCAAGGTCATTTGCTTACCCCTTCACCTTAATAGAAAATACCCAAAAAACTAATTGAAAAATATTTTTCGTACAATTAAAATACAATTTTCTAACAATATACATTTTTTTTATTGCGTGAAATATCATACAGAGAAAAACGTTGTTGTAGAAGATACCGATTCCGATTCCCGAGAATTCCCGAGAATGTTGGTGATATCCATACTTTTGATAGTAATAGCATCCAAGGTTCCGATCACTGATTATCTGTGCAAGATAAGCAGCTAGTATATTCTACATTCTATCTTATATTGACGACGATATAAGATAGAATGGTTAACACGCTACGTTAATTGAAGATTCTTGCTTTGCTCCCTAGCCAGGGCAAGTTGGAAAATGGTCTTTTTCAAATCGTCTTGGGTGTTTATTTATTTATCATAAAATATAGTATCCTTAAGTTAGTATCCCGTAATACAAGTTCAAACTTACTTTGGGGCTGGCTCAATCAGTGTGATTTATTCTTAACTATTTATTTATCCATTTCAGGTAGAAAACGTAATAGGAGACCTTGATTCAAAGCCGTACAACTACATAAAGAAGGTAGTCGAAAAGCACTGGCGCGACCAAAGAGAGCATGCAGCGAACAGCAGTCAGCACCAATAGAGAGCCAGACGAGCGGGTAGGGAAGTAACTGAAACTGTGACCGAGTGTTTGTATGTGAACTTATACAACTCAGTTATTAAGGCTTGAAACTTTGTCAAGCAGGCGCTCCGGAGGGGTTTAGTCCGTCTCTGTCATAAACCCTACGTTCAATAGAGATTGCTGAAACTATCGTGGGTCACGTGTCTCTATTGCACGTAGGGTTTGGGAACAGAGATGGACTAAACGATAGACCAAGGCATCCGCTTGACGTAGTCTCAAGCTTAAGCCTCATTTATTTACAATTTATCCCAAACGCTATCTAGTGTTTCTTTAAACCTATCCTAGGATTAGTTCTGGTCACCCTTTGGGTTGCGGAGGTCAGACGGCAGTCGCTCCGTGTAAAAACTAGTAACCTGGTCAAATCAAATAGGTTAGGTAGCGCAAAAAGTTTGTGTTGCCGACACCTATTATCGGTACCGATCAATTGTCAAATAAGTTTCAACGTGTCATCCCTTACTTTGGCATTGGCAAAATCATCGTTTTGAAAGCGATGGAGCCATAAACTAAGAAAAGAAGAAAGAAAGTAATTATTTCACCCCCTTTTGGAAGCATCTCAAGCTTCTTACAGTAAAACCATCCTCCATTATCCAGATGCTAACACTTACTAGTTCATATACGAATCTTTGACAGTTTCAGTTACTATCAGGCCTTGTATAGGACAATTAGTATGAAAAGGTACCTTATTGTCAACGCACTTTGGCAGAAAATCGTTTAAAACACACAAGGCACCTTTTCATACGGTATTTGTCAAAATTCGAATATATCCACAACTACATTTATTTTTATTTATTTATGTATGTATCATTTGACAAAACCAACTCGCAGACCAACATACAGACAAAAAATGTTAAAACATTGTATAAATGATAAACAGTGAAAAAAATTATCAATAAAAAAAAATTGCAAAAAAGCTATACAAGATATTTTTTGGATTTTGATATAATTAAATTTATGATTATAGATTTTGCGCGATGCTCCAAAAGACAAACAAATATTAATGTTTTAAAAATACAATGCAATTTGCATCCTGTTAATATGTTCCCCGTTTTAACCACTATTCTTTTTATATAAAACAGTTTTATTATTGCTGGCAATACCTAAAACTTTGTAAGTTTTTAATCGTGACAAGTATGTATGTTGACAGAGTGGTGTTTATCTCCTTTATTTTTTTTTTGTGACTTGATTTTATTTAGCTCAAAGGTTTAAAACGGCCGGTGGCCACTAAAACTGCCTGGTTACTTTAAGCTGAATAAAAATTATTTGCAAACATTTTCAATTCAGATTATGTATTCTGTTCACAAATATCCATGTATTCAAAGATGAACTTACTGGTATTGTTTTTTATTTTTTTTTGTTTTTTTAAACTCCAAATTTTTTTACTGGTCACACTGCCATGGCGAAAAGTTTAAAAAGAAAAGTAAAACTTGAATTTAAAGTTTAAACAGCCCCTCGATTATAATTTTTGAATATTCACATCAGACAAAAAAAAAATAATAAAAGGCAGACACATTTGTAAAACATAACCTTTGGGTCGGGGGTTAAAATTTATTTCATACAAAAACTATTTGATACAATTGCCTAAACTTTCAAAATTTTTATCTCTTGCATGGTTAAAAAAAATTGTCATGGCGTATATTCCATTTGGAAATGAAATTTGGAGTTTTGTATGTAGTGAGTACTATTTATATGATGTTGGATTAAGTAATAGCGAAAATTATTAAAAAAAACTGCAAAATATTACTTGTTTTATTTGCATATTTGGCTGAGCAATCTATCACTAATATGATTTCTTTTTCCACCTTCCCGCTGAAAGTGGCCTGGGCCTTGCCGCCCTAGGCTCTGTCTGTATATAAATAAATACACTATCACATCTGTATCCCTAAGTGGCAGACAGAATGTATATTATTTGCATATTTACTTCAAACTCAAAAGCGTGTTTAATTTAAAACGCAGACTAGTACCAATGTGCCGATAATAATGGCTGAGCCTACAATTTCATGTCCCCTCCCTCTCACCGGACATTCTAGTAGTTAATAAACAAAGGGCGATGGAATAATTCAAGTTTAAGTCTCATATCTCGTAATTGGATTTAGTCGCTATTACAGGAGCACGAGAGGGTCGTACTGCCAGAGCCATATATTAGTTCCTTGTGTTTCCTAAGTCGCCTTCTACGACATCCACACGGTAAGACTTGGAGTGGTCCTATACTACTCTGCTGGGAACCACACGGCTAAGTATTTACGCGATCTGAGACTTTATTTTTCAATATTTTTTATAGAAAATAGTCAAGTATCATAGAATGAACTTGCTCCAAAATTTTGGCTAGTGGTTAAAAAGAGCCTGTATTTAGGGTAATTTCTGTTATGAGACTATGTATGTAGTTGTTACGGGCCTTAATAAGCATTAATATTGTTATTAGTGATAACTAGTAATTGTAATAAATTAGTTTCATTAATGGTCACCCAAGGATGCCAAACACCTTGCCAAGTGGTGCGATACGGGACAGTTAAAATGATTAGGCTGTAATTTTGCGACCGGCAGCCTGCCTGACGTCAACCCTCTTTGGGAATGTATTTGTGCGAAAAGTTTTACACCGGCCGCCGCCCTACGTTAACCTTCCTTGGGAATCCAATTGTAGATTGTAGCACGAGATAATTGTACCGTGCTTAAGTCCTTTAGTCGCCTCTTACGACATCCACAGGAAGTGATGAAGTAGTCCATCAGAATTTCTCTTTGTCCCGGCCTATCTTTTACCCATCTACGACGCCACAGACAGCAGCGTCAAACTAATAACACCTCTCTTTTATCTATACTAATATTATAAAGCGGAAGAGTTTGTTTGTTTAAACGCGCTAATCTCAGGAACTAATGGTCCGATTTGAAAAATTCTTTTTTTGTTGGGTAGTCCATTTATAGAGGAAGGCTTTAGGCTATATAACATTACGTTCCGACAAACACGCGAACGAAGTCGCGGGCACAGCTAGTCATATATAAATATCGGGACTCGCCTAGGATATGTGATACTCATAACCCGATGCGGACACCTAGGCAGTTGCCTACTCAGCCTAGTTAACCCCGCCTGCCCTACAGGGCCGGATTAACCATTAAGTAGAGTTCTTTTCAGAACTCTTTCCAGGGGATTTGCCCTAGAGGACCAACCTTGTAATCATCATCATCATCAGATCTTTTTTAGTCTCCACTGCAGGAGCACGACCCTCCCTGTACTGCTAGAGCCATATATTAGCCAGAAGCAGAGGATTTGGCCTACACTCTCCACGCTGGCCAGACGGTTGGAGAGGTCTCACTGATGTTTAAGTCGCCTTCTACGACATCCACGGGAAGACTTGGGAGTGGTCCTCTTCTTCTCTGCCGGGAACCACACGGCTTGTAAACCTTGTAATACTGGGATTTATTAACAGATTCAGACGACAAAACAACAAAAGACGAGGGAGAATTAGCATTATAGTAGCCAAAGAGGGGGAGATTTTTGGATTTACTCGAGCGTGTCAGATTAACATGCAGTCGTGTCATGTCAGGTTCACAGTACAATATTACGATATTATATTGGTAAACTGATGGTGGAGCCGGGAGGTAGCCATAGGAACTCGGTAATGAAACGATGAAAACCTATCGTGTTTGGGATCATTTGATTTGTCTTGACTAGGTAGCACTTTGGTCTCACAATAAAAGATTTTACAAACAAAATATTATTTTCTTAATTTGACAGTTTGAATAGATTTTATTTCAAACCGTCAGATTAAGGCCCCGCCAGTTCAGAGCCAAGAAAACTGTGAGTGTTTTTAAAAAATCACTGTAATTAAACTACTACAGTTTATTCCTCAAAACCAAAATCAGTGAAATATTCGTCGAGAGCGAAGAAAGGCCCGGAGCCGTGCTCGACGATATTTCGCAGTGTTTTATTTATTTTATTTTTTGTATTATATTAATATTTTTTTTTGTAGCCAAAACGGATAGATATTTAGATAATACATTTTTTGGTATAATTTTCATATAAAAAGGTGATTGTATAAAATAGTAATACGTATTATAAAGGCAAATTTAGACATTTTTAGAGGTATGTTTGTGATTTTTTTCTATCGAGCCAAAAATGCTCAATCGTGTTTTGGCTATTGTGGGTGTCTGTAGAAAATCCTTAAGATTTTTATGTAAATATTTTAAAGGAATAAACTGTAGTAGTTTAATTACAGTGATTTTTCAAAAACACGCACAATATTGCATCGTGAACCCACGTCTCCTTAAAAGAATAAGTTTTTTGTAAAATCTTTTATTGTGAGACCAAAGTGCTAGTCAAGACAAATCAAATGAGCCCAAACACGATAGGTTTTCGTCGTTTCATTACCGAGTTCCTATGGCTACCTCCCGGCTCCACCATCAGTTTACCAATATGATATCGTTATATTGTAATGTCATCCTGACATAACACGACTGCATGTTAATCTGACGCGCTTGAGTAAATCCAAAAATCCTCCTCTTGGGCCCCTACTATTAAGTCTGGCTAATGTAGCTTTTTGGGTCAATAAAGTTTTACATAAATAAAACACAGTGGTAATAAAAATGCGTATCCTTATATTTTAGCCATTACATTAGGTAGTGATTAAAATGACACATGTAACACGTATTTACAAGAATTTCGTACGCGGCTACTCGTATTCATGACAGTAAATGAGACCCGAATCTATAGATTTTAGCCCCGACAGTAAAGTGTTGTAAATGTAAAGACTCATTGTTATGTGAGTCCACCTCTTTATTTATAACATGCTATTCTCATATCTAATTTTAGTAAGTTTGTAAAGGTGCATCCACACACAACAGTTAAAACGTTATAAAACAATCGATAACGTTCTATAACACCTTAAAGGTGTTATAGAATGTTATATATGTTTTATATAACGTTAAAAAACGTAGAAGGGACATAACCCTAATAAATCGAACTACGGTCTACAATACAGTAGGTCATAAAGCATAAAGAAATTAAAATAACAGCCAAAAAAACAAAAAAAATCGGCATTTCCATACAAAAGTGTGCAGCCGCATTTATCGCCGCCGGGCGAATTGTATGGGAAAGTCGATTTTTTTACTGTTTTTTTCAGTTTCATAATACTTTAGTGATCTTGTATAGGCCGCGATTCGATTCGTTACAGGTGTGTCCCTTCCACCTTGAGTTGATTGCCGTATTTGGAAAAATGCTGCAGTGCAGTTTGTTGCCGCTTCTTCTGCACTACGGGGATCACGCATATTGCGCGTACCTTAGTCCTGATTCCGTTCAGTATGTAGTACTTTTACTGTATTCTGTGCTGACACCAGCGGGTATAAAATTCTAATTTACTGTCACAATATCGTCGTATAAAAGAACAGAAACATCTAGCGATCAAATCTCTACTACAAACTTAAAAAATAGGTACCATTCAGGTATATAACTATTGAAATTGGTTGATTAGAAATATATAAACATAAGTTAAAGATATACTAAACACAAACCATATACATAAACGTCCCACAAAATACAAAGTGAAAGGTACATACCCGTAATAAATCAAACCACGGTCTATACTAGAGCACTAAAGTATAATGAAATTAAAATAACAGACGAAAAACACAAAAGAAATTTCACATTCCCATACAAATTGCCCGAGCGGCTGCACACTTTTGTATGGAAATGCAAATTTTTTTCATGTGTTTTGGTTTTTATTTTAATTTCATTATACTATTAATGATCTAGTATAGACCGTGGTTCCATTTATTACGGGTATGTCCCTTCCACGTTGTATATTAAAACTTTTTTATGGGTGGTTTCAGTTCTGTAAATGTTACTGAACAACTTTCCCCAAGGAACATATATTGAAATACGACAAATAATTTTTGGCGTTCCATACAAATTCGGATCAGCTGATCGGTCTATTTGAATGGGAGGCCAATTTTTTTTTCCTATTTCAATACAAGCAAGCGTTGCGCTTCTCATCTCAGGCGCATGCGCGACAGCCCCAACACTATCCTGCGCGCGGCAGACCGCTGGGACTCACCGATGTTGGCTCGATGGATACAACTGCATGCAGTTAAGTAGTAATTTTGTATGGGAGGACGAAATTTTGTTTTCGTTAATTGTTTTATGGAAAGTGGTTCAGTATCACGGACTGAACTTGCTCCAAAAAGGTTGCCGGTTAATTAAAATAACCCTGTGTATGTAACAGATTAAATATATTAGAAAGAATCTGTTGAATCAGTTATATAGTATATTATAATACTATACAACCGATTTAACTTAATTTTTTAATAAGTCTAAAACCTAATCGTGTCTTATTTAGTTCAATGTTATCGTTGTTTATACGTATATACTATATGTTATGTTGTGTTGTAGAGGTATATTATACTATATACTTGACAGATTTTTTAATGAATACAACGATAACACTAAATAAGACACGCTTATGTTTAAGAAAGACTAAAAAGAAAAATATTTATAATATTATATTCCATTTTAATCCGGCCTGGGATAGACCCCGTGGTTCCGAACCAAGACTCTACTATGCATAGGTTTCCAGTACATTTTTAACCGACAGCAAAAGGAGAGTCAATGTATTTATATTTCTAACCAACCGTACATATTAATATATATATATATATATATATATACATAGACAACATCGAATCCAATGAGTAATTGTCTAGTATTTTCTAAAATGGCGCACTTCTACATATTTCAAATAAAATCTTTTCTTTTAAAAATCACAATCACAGCTCCGGGGTGAATCGATTTTGTTTTTGTAAGAAATCAGTCTACTATTCCTGTTATGAATGAAAATCACTAGACAGTATTGAAAACTAGTGATTTTTTAAAAAATAATTATAACTTTTTTGGTCAAAAAATGAAAATTAGTATAATTCATTACCTATTCAATATGCCACAATAGGAAAGTTGACATTTAGAGATTTATTCAACGAGGTTTAAGTTTAGTACTTGATAAACAATTCTCAAAGTGTCAACTAAACAAATTATCTGTTAAAAATATAATTTTGAGAAATTTAAATCATTATTAATTTTCTCATTACCAATATTGAGATGGCATTCTGTTAGAACTGTATTGATTGTTCCATCCACATTCATCATGCCAGGATTTCGTATCAACATGTAAAAAAAAAACAAGAAACGTGGACAAAACTTCAATTTTATGGATATGACAGTGAACTTAAACATCACATGTTTAGGATTTACCTTCTAACTCCAAAGATATAAAAAACTACTTGTTCGAATCGATAATACAACAAAAGACATTAACCGTATTATTACATATAACACGCGGACTAACTTTATTTCTAGATTTAAATCATTATCCGACCAAATGAAGTTGACACCAAGCAGTGTTGGGAATGAGTTGGTGCGGAATTATGGTGTATCGTTCTTGTGTACAATCGGAAATTATTGTATAAAAGCGTACAATAATGAGAATGCTATGTTTTATGGTACACTTCAATTTTGTATCCCAAATTATTGTAAGAATCCAATTATTATTGTACATTTCCCAACACTGACACCAAGTAAAATTACACTTTCTAATCTGTCAATGTCACTTTCTCATCTGTCAATATCAACTTCATTTGGGTAGATATTAAAATAATAATAGTTTTAAACCTATAAATAAAGTAAGCCCATGTTTTATCATCAAGACAGAAATAGAAAACTTGTCTTTCAGTCTAGCTGACTATGAACAACATAATCACGTCCGGTGTAGTCAGGGCCTTAAAAGGACCAAAATCGCTTTAAGCAACCATAAATTTTTTTTTATATAACGTCTAACAAAATATACTGAAACTATTTAAAGGGTGAATTCAGTCCATGATACTGAACAACTTTCCCCAAGGAACATATATCGAAATATGAAAAATATTTTTTGACTTTCCATACAAACTCGGATCAGCTGATCGGTCAACTTGTATGGGAGGCCAAAAAATATTTTTCATATTTCGATATATGTTCCTTGGGGAAAGTTGTTCAGTATCATGGACTGAATCTACCCTTGAAATAGTTTCAGTATATTTTGTTAGACCCTGTATATGGCGACATTCTCGCCATTTCTTTTGTTATATTTTCGATTCGCGTTTAAAAAAAACAAACTTAAATGTAAAATTAATAATATTCTTAAGACTAGTCCTCTCATAGAAAAATATGGATAGCGCGGGCGGACTGACAACGACTTCAACATTCTACCAAACGAATAATTTAAAATCTACTACATTTTTGTATCTACTTGAAATTTTATCTCAAATTTAAAATATAATGTAAAAGCTACACACACGTAACGATAAAAACTAATCATCGATATTAATATATTATAATGTAGGTATATATATTAATGTCGCGAAAATGATAGATGCAGAATGCTCTCGAGCAGAAGCATACGTTAGAATGGTGCAAACAAAACTAGACCTTATGTCAAGTCTAGAGTTCTACCCCGTTATTCATAAAAAAATACAAACGTTTGCTAAACCTATTTTTGTCAAAATATGGCAAATATAGGAAAGAGTGATAGAGACAAAACATATTTGAATTAAAATAGTTTGTAATTTTTTATGACTATAAGAGCTAGTTTTCTCAGTTTCGTAACTTTGTTATATACCTTAATACATTTTATATATGCTATATAACTAATATATATCAACTCGACGCCAGCCACAGCCTCATCGCGTGTGTTAATAGCTAAGCGCGTTCCCGGTAGCATTTTCAGCTGCGCTGCTTCGGAGCCCGGGATGCGCTTTCCCGCTTTTTCTCCTCCAAATATAATATGCATGTTAACGGTCACCCAAAGATGTCAAAGACCTTGCGAAATCGAGAAGAAATAGCCGAAACAGTTTTAACGATTTGGCTATAATTTGACGACCGGCCGCCTGCCTGACGTCAACCCTCCATAGGTTATACAGGGACTAACAAAATATACTGAAACTATTTTAAGGATGAATACAGTCCATGATACTGAACAACTTTCCCCAAGGAACATATATCAAAATATGAAAAATAATTTTTGGCCTCCCATACAAGTTGACCGATCAGCTGATCCGAGTCTGTATGAAAAGCCAAAAATTATTTTTCATATTTCGACATATGTTCCTTAGGGAAAGTTGTTCAATATCACAGACTGAATTCACCCTTAAAATAGTTTCAGTATATTTTGTTAGACGTTATATAGGGTTACAATATATCGTTGCGCGTGTAGCCCTTGGGGGCCATCCACAAATTACGTCTATTTTGACTTTTCGAACCTCCCCGTCCCGCATTTTTCTACCCCTTTAACACGTACCGTCACATTCTCCATTGTCCCAACCCCCCCTCCACAATCGTATGACGTAATATCTGGATGGCGCCCTATTACAAAAAATATATCAAAATCATTGTCGTACCGCGTATTAAACGAGAAGTCGAGATGTATTATTAAAAATACAAAAGTGGCATAGACTACAAAATACACTGTTTTTTTTTTTGCATTTTCCTTATCTATCCAAACAGACAGTCAAGCGCGAGGCGGTATGTCATTTACTAGCTTATCATTTTCCTTTCTTGTCATAACTTCGGGATAAAAAAAAAGTGAAAACTTGAACAATCACGTGAGGTGTCGGTTACGGGAGCAGTGTCGCAAGTTCAATCGATTTTTGCCATCACAAAAAATGCCCAAGGCGCCTCAAGAAGTTTTCACTTTAAAAAAAACGATAACCATCTTCAAGTTGGTTTTCGTGTAAGCGACCAACACTGTCAAATATATTCTTTTCAAATTCAAAATGACATAGCTTCACGACTGTCAATCTATGACGGCAGCCGCGACCAACATCTTAACGTGCCTTCCGAAGCACGGAGGAGCTCGAGAAATTTTTAATGCCACTTCTGGTCACCCATCAAAGTACCGACCACGCACACTAGATCAGTAAGCTAGTAAATAAAATGCCATCTCACCATTACATTATTAATTATTAAACGTCGACCGTCACGTCAACCATACAAGGATTTAAGGCTCAGAACCCGGTCCAGTGGCGTCCTCATTTGAAACAGATTACTATTAATAAAAAATATCAAGCGTTGGCTAAGCCTATTTTAGTTAAAATACGTCCTTATCGCCCTTTTCAATGTTTGACGTAGTAACTTCGATCAACGATACACCTAGATAACGCATTACCTGCAAAAATTGAAGCAAAATTCTGTTCGCTTGAATATCAGATAACATTCACTGTGAAGTCAGCCATATTACACTACATATAAAGTGTTTTTCTCCTTGATCTAACCAAAATAAGAGCTCACCGCCGGCAGTGCGCTCGTATTTTTGCGTCGACCATATATCTAGTTGTGTTGTTGATCGAAGCATAGTAAGAGCGAGACAAAACATACTTTTCACTATTATAGATTTAGCGAACGTTTGACATTTTTTATGATTAGGAGAGTACATCGTAAACAAAGGCGGTGCTTACAATTCTAAATTTATAAATGTTTGAATAACCCTAAAAAATACTTAATGAGCAACTGTAGACAGTTACAGTATAGTGAATACATTAATTTGCTTTCTGCAAAAAAAATGTCCCTTTTGGCGGGAACACATGGATAACTTTAGGTTCAATTTACATTGCGGCAGAGTGGCAGCGATTCGCCGAAATCGTACATTACAAAATCAACCTTATGTCAATCGTATAATGTGCAAACGGCGTCTTCCGGAGACTTGCTTACTGCTTGAGAATGGCCGCTTGACGCGCGACGACTTTTCGAGCTCAAATTTAGTTTGACCATTACACGATCGACATAAAGTCCATTATGCTATGTACGATCTCGGCGAATCGCTGCGACCCTGCCGCAATGTAAGTTGAGCCTTACGTTTCACAAAACAATACAGTTGCAATATTAAATAAAAATATTGACCCTTTCACCGCGAGACTTTACATCAGTTGTCGTGCTCCCAGCGCGAGGAATTGTGAATATCCATGGTTTTTGGTCGGACAAATCCGACGCTCGCGAGATGGGCACGAAAATGTTTGTCGGATTAATCCGACGTTCGCGGTTAAAGGGTTAATGACAGCAGAAATTATATAACAGATTTGTTTACGATAATTAAACAAAAAAAATCTAATACGACAGACACCAAACCGGGTGGGCCTATCGCTTGAAACTACGTCAAGCGGACGCCCCGGACGGGTTCAGTCCGTCTCTGTCACAAACCCTACGAGCAATGGAGAAAGCTGAAACCGTCGCGGGTCACGTGTTTCCGTCGCACATAGGGTTTGTGACGTTGCGGGTCTCCGCTTAACCACAGAAGACAGTAACCGTCTTATTATAAAAACACAACTAACTTTGATACAGGTCGCGCCAAACTTCTAGTTCGCTCTGAAGTTGCCTCACTCAGGTTACAAACAGGAACAGAATATTTACCACAATAATATTTTTTTCAGAATTATTGCAAGAATTTAGATATGATATATATAACGTCTCACAAAATATACTGAAACTATTTTAAGGGTGGATTCAGTCCATGATACTGAACAACTTTCCCCAAGGAACATATGTCGAAATATGAAAAATATTTTTTTGATTTCCCTACAAACTCGGATCAGCTGATCGGTCAACTTGTATGGGAGGTCAAAAATTATTTTTCAAATTTCGGTATATGTTCCTTGGGGAGAGTTGTTCAGTATCATGGACTGAATCCACCCTTAAAATAGTTTCAGTATATTATGTTAGTCCCTGTATACACAATAAACAAAAATAAAGCAAATTCTATCTGCTATGCGTATCTGTATTTTACTACTGCGACGCGAATCGCCTCAACTTCAGAGCTAACTAGGAGTTTGGCGCGACCTGTACTAGGTACATTGACAGTGAGACAGTGTGATATTACTAAATGTCAACTTGATTTGGGCGGATATTGGTTTAAACCTATTAACAAAGTTAGTCCTGTTTTTATAATAAGACGGTGAGAGTATACAGAACTCAAATACCCGCTCTCGCCCTGAGACAAGGCGAGAGGTGCGGGGACGGGGCAAGGGGACGCATATTGCAAGGACCTTAGGAGATTCCGTTCTGTATACTCTTAACTGTTCTGTGGCTTCAAGCCCTAATAATGCAATCTCACTGACACAGTATCTTCTTCGTTCTGGGTCCTTCAGTAGAATAGAAACGTAACTGCGGTGCTATACCTTGCGAGTCCCTTGATCGGCGTGACGTGGCGCGAGCTCTAGTTGAGGATGACGAGTCTGGGGGGCAGCATACCTCGCCGGCTCAGCCACACGCTGCAACAAACGGAATATATAATTATTGATATGTTTTCAACACAAATAAACGGTCAAGTGCGAGTCGGACTCGAACATGAAAGGTTCCGTACCTCCATACAATGTTTTAAAACGCTAAAAAATCACGTTCTTTTGTATGACGACCCCTTTAATTTTTAACTTTTTTTTATTTTTAGTATTTGTTGTTATAGCGGCCATAGTATTACATAATCGGTGAAAAATTCAAGTGTCTAGCTATTACGGTTCAAGAGATAGAGCCCTCAGACGTACAGACAGCGGAGACTCAGTAATAGGGTCCCGTTTGCACCCTTTGGGTACGGAACCCTAAAAACCGACTTCAATACCAGAAAAGCTAATTATTCAAACGGTATATTTTAGACGACATATTATTATTTTGTCGTTCACACAACCTAATTTTAATTAAATGTCTATGGGATGGGACCACCATGGAAAGTATATCCTTTCAAACAAACTACAATTTTCCAAATCTGTCCAGGTGTGGCTTCTTCGAAAAAAAACATTGTTTTCACTGGTTTCCGACCCTACTCATGATACTGAACCACTGGTTTCAAGGACAAGACTGTTTACACTAACATCCTATATGTCCTGGAGAATTCTAATCCTAATTTCTTAACTATCCTAACCAATCCTAACTTCCTAACTAATATTATAAATGAGAAAATGTTTGTTTGTTACCTCTTCACGCTTTATCTACTGAACCAATTTTCTTGAAAATAGTTCGGAGTACTGAGAAGGACATAGGGTACCTTCCCGGAAAAATGTAATGTTCCCGTGGGATACGCGAGCGAAGCCGCGGGCAAAAGCTAGTATCATAGGTATATCTTTTTTATCGTTTTAATGTAGTGGATAAAACTTTCTTTTAGGTCCAATGTCCTTAAAAAAAGAAAAAGTTACATACCCGATGCCGGCTCCCAGCAACAAAGAAACAAGGTTGGTCACCAACACTGCGGCGATCGCGCCGCGGCTGAACAGGCAGGAACGACGGACGGACAGGCAGTGGCTCTGACAAACACAATACAATAATTACATTATTATATACTATGCATGTGTATATGTCGCAGTTGGAATGTAAGCAAGGCTTGGAACCAAATATACCGGTTCGGTACCGGTATTTAGAGGTTCTTTTCATTTCGGTACCTGATTACCGTTTCCAGATGAGTACCAAAATCAAAATCAAATATTTATTCAGTAATTAGGCCTTTGCAGGCACTTTTACACGTCAATAATTATAGTGTACATTACGTGTAATGTTTATTTATATCTAAATTATTTGTTCTTTGTTCAAAAGCTACCGATACTAGCGTTTCGCAACGACCACTGCTGAGAAGAAACACCGAAAGACACTCATTTACACAGTATTCGTCGCCTACGCGCCAGAAGGGCTTTGTCAGTTTACAAAGATATTATGTCTAATACAATGTTATCACAACATAATATAGCTTGCGAACGTGTCAAATCCAATTTACAGAAATAAGTTACAGTGAGTAGTCTTAAAAAACGGAGACGAGCTAACCAGTCCCCACTGGCGGCACCCGTTCACGAGTTGACGCGTGCGTGACGTACCGGTACTCCACCTATACCGGTACCTTTTTACACGTAGCGTTCGATACGACACGAGTTGACGTCGTCCGAGCAGGGACTGAAAACGGTTACGGTATAACGTTACGGTACCGGTATAAAATAAGTGTACATTAATAAAATAAAGGTAGGGCCATACCGTTATTTAACCTTTATCCGATATCGGTACCGAAAAACAAAGCATCGACCATTGCGGGGCGTGGGGCGAGGGGTGCTGAGGCGATCCAGGGTAAGTAAGACACGACCGCGTGCGTCGGCGAACCTGATCGAACCTATTTTCGTCGCGTGTCGCCAGTTCCTTTCTTCTATCTCTTTCATACCTTTATTTAATAACGTTCAAGTACCGGTACCGAAATATACCTTTTTCTATCTGTACACAAAAACTTTGTGTATCGAAATAAAGCGGTAATCGCTATTTTTCGATATGACGTCATACCGCAATTGAAAGATATCGTATTTTTTAGGTTATTCAGTCCCTGCGTCCGAGTTTGATTTTTGTTATGATTGAAACATAAAACAAAACAAAAACTGCTTTGCAGTGCCCAACAGATTCCTTAAATAAGTGTAGGATCATACAACACTGTATATGTATGTGTTTTCTGCATGTAATTTGAGGAGCAATAGAGTATTGAGTATTGATGAAGTAATTTTTCTTATCCTTTTCACTAAATCTGCTTCCTCACTCTGACGCAAATATTTGATTAGTACCTATTCTGAGTACCGGTACCATGTCTGGTACCGGTATCTCACCAAGGTCAATGATACCGGTTCCCATAAATACCGGTATTTCAAGCCTTGAACGTAAGTGTAATACGCTGTGTCCGTCGGAATGCACAAAACCGCTAGCAGTTTGGCAATACAGCTCTGCGGGTCTACCGTCTAACACGATTGCTTTCGCTACGTCAATGGTTTATGATATAATACTGTGTAAATGAGTTTCTTTTGGCGTTTCTTCTCAGCAGTGGTCGTTGCGAAACGCTAGTATCGGTAGCTTTTGAACGAAAAAAAAAATTCAAATATAAATAAACATTACACGTAATGTACACTATAATTATTGACGTTTAAAAGTGCCCGTATAGGCCTAATTACTGAATAAATTTTTGATTTTGACGACATTGCGCCATTTCGAACCGCCTACCAAAGCGATATTGCTTTCGCATGTACTTTATAGACCAGTTTGTGACTTTATACGAGTAAATGTGAAAGCAATATCGCTTTGCTAGGCGGTTCAAAATGGCGCGATGACGTCATAAATTATAGACGTAGCGAAAGCAATCGTGTTAGATGGTAGGGGGACTGGTCACCACGGGCGCCACCACCACTAGTGGTTACCGCCGTTTAACGTAGCGAACGCCACCCACACACACACAAAAAACAAACAAAAAAATGTACCTGGTGCATGGCAGGCACTGCAAGCTGTTGTTCGAGCACTTCTATAGAAGAGGTGGCGGAGGGCGGGCCGCGCGCGCTCGCGGGGTGCTTGAAGCGCCAGTCTCTGCAACACACACGTTCATTCAATCATTCATTCATCATCAGGTCTTTTTTAACTCTCCACTGAAGGAGCACGACCCTCTTTTACTACCAGAGCCATGTATTAGCCAGAGGAGTCAGAGGATTTGGCCTACACTCTCGACGCTGGCTAGGTTGGAGAGGTATCACTGATGTTTATAAGCTTTGTTCAGCTTGTCGTTGTCGCCTTCTATGACATCCACGGGAAGACTTGGTTTGGTCCTATTCTACTCTGCCGGGAACCGCACGGCACGTGCAAATGGCTCGAAAGATCCTAGGCGCTGAAAAAAGTTACATCCATAGTTTTTTTTATTGAAAAAGTCATTGCTCACTATCCGCCAAGGTATCAGGGGGCTACGCTTGAATGGAAACACTGCTCAACGATTGCCTCTTAATGATGGTCACTCACTTGGGGGGTAGCTGGTCAGGCCGACTGCTCCACTCCCACACCCAGTCGTTGGAGTCATCCTGGAAACGGAAATTAAGTGTTTGACTTTTACCCTACTTCAAAAAGGGGCGATAATATCTTCGCAAAGACGGATGTGAACTAAAAAAATATTTTTTGACTCGATCAGGTAGATTATTAAAAAATATTGTACACGTATTTTTTCTTTTCTCTGGTAAACAAATAATAAGGAAGATACAGCGTATTTAAATTTCGCATGACGTCACGATTTAGTAAGATTTTCTCTAGACGGTGAAGTTAATCCACTCCGAAACTTCAATGCGCTGTATCTTTGCGAATTTTACTTTTTAATTTTGTTACTTTGATAAACCGAAAAGTAGATGTCCATTATTTTTATTTGATAATCTGACTGACTGACTAAATACAATAATAAGTAATTTATTTTTTCACGACCCTATTGTCACAGTTTGTAAACCGATTTTAATGATATTTAACTTTTTTATTTATTTGAAAGCCTTTACTACGTAAGTTGGTCCCATATCTATTTTAAAGTCAGTTTCAGTTCATGATACTGAACAACTTTCCCCAAGGGACATATGTATATCGTAATATGAAAAAAAAAATTTGATACAAGTTACAAGTTGTCCGATAAGCAGTAAGCTGATCCGTAATAATATAAATAAAGGCTTTCAAATAAATAAAAAAGTTAAATAGCATCAAAATCGGTTTACAAACTGTGACAATAGGGACGTGAAAAAAAAATCTTATTATTGTATTTAGTCAGTCAGTCAGATTATCAAAAAATAATGGACACATACTTTTCGGTTTATCAAAGTAGCAAAAATTGACTTTGTATTTAGTCAGTCAGTCAGATTATCAAAAAATAATGGACACATACTTTTCGGTTTATCAAAGTAGCAAAAATTGACTTTGTATTTAGTCAGTCAGTCAGATTATCAAAAAATAATGGACACATACTTTTCGGTTTATCAAAGTAGCAAAAATTGACTTTGTATTTAGTCAGTCAGTCAGATTATCAAAAAATAATGGACACATACTTTTCGGTTTATCAAAGTAGCAAAAATTGACTGGATCCACCTTTAAAATACTTCCAGTATATTTCGTTAGACGTTAAATAAGACATTTTATTCTTTTCCTTTCAACTTTTATTCTCTGGAGATCTGTGTCACAGTCTCCACCAATCGGTAATAACATCCATAACCTGTATTGTAACCTACCTTGTAATTTAGATTTTTAAGGAAAAAACAATTAAAAACGTTTTTAATGTTTGTTATTAGGAGGAGAAGAGGAAAGCCAAGGCACAGCTATATAAAGCAAGTCAAGGAAAAGGTGATAGCAGTGTCGTATCAAGATGTCAAGAGGTTGGCGGAAGATAGAACAGAATGGACGAAACTCCACCGACAAGAGCGTCGCTCTTACATTTTGATGATTCAGATTCTTCATTGCAAGTCACAAGTTAGAAGTTGTTAAATAAGGATAAGTACAAGTGACGCCCTGCAAGGGCACAACTAACAAGAGGGCAGCCAGTTGCCACTTCACTTAAAAATGAAATTTTACAATTCACTGTTTTACATAAAGCAAAGAAATCAAAGTGAATTTGAATTTGCAGTAAATTTATCATCGAAAAACTCAGATATGATGATGATTACCTTCCAACAGTTGATGTAGACGCCCTTCAATTCATCTTCCGTGGAGGGCTCGAGGTTCGGGCTGTTGGGCGGAGACTTCGGGCTGGAATTAAAAACAAAAATATATAAGTATGTACTGCCGTGTGGTTCCCGGCAGAGTAGAATAGGACCACTACTAGTCTTCCCGTGGAAGAAGGTAACTTAGGAAATACAAGCTGATCAAAGCTTGTATAAACATCAATGAGACCCCTCCAACCCGTCTGGCGAGCGTGGAGAGCGTAGGCCAAATACTCTGGCTATGGCTCTGGTAGAACAGAGAGGTTCGTGCTCCTGCAGTGGAGACTAAAAAAGACCTAATGATGATATAAGTATGTAATTGACATTTACAGAGCCATAGAACGTGCAATGCTCGGCATCAAATTACAGGACCGCATTCCTAACACCGTGATCCGTAAATGCACCAAAGTACGGGATATCGGAGAAACGCATAAACCTCAAACGGAAATAGGCAGGTCACGCCGGAGAGTTAATCAGTGGAGTTAGGCATGAAAATAATGGTGGCCTAAGACATCGGAGGAAGTGCGAGGTAGAAGGCAGTCCTAGAAAGAGTTGGCATGACGGCTTCGACGCTTTTCAGCGTGGTTGGGATGTAGCGGTTCCAGAAACACGAGAAAGGTAGTAGCGAAGACCTTACCCCGCAGTCAGAATACGTTAAGGGGAAAAAATGCGTATGTTCCAGGGCTTGGAATACCGTTAAAAATCTGGTAACGCTAATTCTGTCAAACAGCGTTAACGTTACCAGCAAAGATAACGTTATGCTGGGTAACGGTATTTTTCCCACTATTTACCGATAATCAGATAACATTACCAATGATATTAACGGTAAAAGGTATTGTTAACACTGTATTTCTTTTCGATATTTGACAGAATAAATTGATGAGAGTTTGTCTAGTAGGCTACTAGAGCTATTTATATAATATTTTACAAGTATTGAAAAAAATTAAAAAAGTATCGTTACTTATATCGTTAATTGATAACGTCATAAACTGTATTATCGATACCCTTTATAACGTTACCACTAAAATAATGTTATTTATCGTTACTTTTAGTGTGAATTTGGTATCGTTAACAAGCCCTGGTATGTTCTACTTGAACGTCAGAAGAAAAAGCCAGAAAGCAGAACCAGGGCTCCGAGACAGCATAGCAGCAAAGGGAATGAGGCGAAGAGAAAATGTTTTATTCATTGATAATTACCAATTTTAGGCGCCAAGTCAAGGGGTTTATTTGGGTAAAATATTTTGCAAATTGATGTCAGTGCACTTAGTAATGTGAACAGTCTGGTGTTATAAATGATCATGGTCATGAACAATATGTGAAATGACTAAGTGGACAGTCATATTACAGCTGTAGTGATATTTTGTTTAGCGGACTGTGGTGACTGTGGTTGGCTTCTATATGCACCGTCCGACATCGTATAGATTTGCCGAAAGCTCCTTTGAAGCAATCGAACACAGCAATCGAAGGACCTTCACCAACCTTTGATTGAAACTTGTTAGGAGTAAAGAAACGAAAAACTAAAGATACCTAGGCTTTAAAGGACTCGTATGCAGGGCCGTAAAATAATTAAAAAAAAAAAATTTCCTAAACAAACGTATAAGTACATGTGTGTTTTGTGTTGTAATTGATGTTTTACCATGTAATTAAAGCTTAGTCTACATTAGGTACTATGTTTTCAGCTACTAATAACACGAAGTCACGAATGGTCTGTTCATAGCAATCATCATATTATACCTATGTATGACTAGCTTTTTCCCGCGGCTTCGCTCGCGTCCTTCCTTAGCGGATGCCTACGTCATAACATCTACCTGCATGCCAAATTTCAGCCCGATCCGTACAGTGGTTTGGGCTGTGCGTTGATAGATCACTATGACAGTCAGTCAGTCACCTTTGAGTTATATATATTTAGATTTGTATGCCCGGAACACGGTCCTTTAGCGCCCTTAACAGTGGAGGCACTCCGCAAGGCATA
This sequence comes from Acrobasis repandana, assembly GCA_963576875.1. NCBI lineage: Eukaryota > Metazoa > Arthropoda > Insecta > Lepidoptera > Pyralidae > Acrobasis > Acrobasis repandana. The sequence continues at coordinate 8,500,433 of OY756243.1, read as the reverse complement.
AAAGTAGTAAAATCTCGGAATTCAGGGCCAGACAATGAATCTTTTGAAATGTGTTTTTAACAATTCTGTCAATTATTTATTAAAATAAATAATTATTATTTTTAGGGGTATTATTTTATTATTACAAACTAATATCTCGAAAACGGATCACTAAATCGAATAGTTGACTTTACAAACCCTTAATAAATACTTTTAAACTATCGCGTTGCATTATTATTAAATTAATGCATACGGGAATTAACGCGAAACGTACCTTTTATTTATTTATTTTGCTGACGTTTCATTCGGGTTTCACCGAACGTGGTCCCAGCTTGACTGCTGTCAAGCTGGGACCACGTTCGGTATAAATAAATAAAAGGTACGTTTCGCGTTAATTCCCGTACGCATTAATTTAATAAACCCTTATAAGTTTTAAAAGAGCTATTTAACGATACCACTCAGTATGGGGTTCATGCGATAAAAAAAATCTTATTATTTTATTTATTTTGATACCTTACAAGCACTAATCATTACAACTTACATAATATACCTAATGCGATGGTACTGACATTTAAACATTACATGCATATACATAATAAAATGAGAATTATTATGTATAGCCCCATACTCGTTTGACGAATTTTGCAAAATGCATTGTATTTAAATGAATTACATAAATTGTATGACTTATAATAATTGTATGACTTATAATAATTGTATGACTTATACTATGTTTTTACCGAATTTTACATATATGCTCTGTTTACGTCAAGTTTTTAATAAAAAAATACCTGTAACAAAATGTTATTAAAGATGTTGAATGTTAATAAACAATATATATATATATATTGTTTATTATATTATATTATTTATAATTTAAACTATTTGTAAATTTTTACTCTTATTAGTTATGTATGAAACCAATAGGTTTCTTTTCATTCCAAAAACCATATTTCTGGTATTGGGCGCAAACAACTGCAGCACAGTTTATTACTATAGCGGTTGTTTACGATCCTATATGTTAATTGTACGTATGTTTTTAAGGAATAAATCATTCATTCATTCATATACAATAAATAATTATAAACAAAAAAATACATAAATAAATAAATATAAATAAATAAATATATAGGGCCAAATCACACTGATTAAGCTAGCCCCAAAGTAAGTTTTTTTTAAACTTGTGTTATGGGATACTAACTTAACGATACTATATTTTATGATAAATACATATATAGATAAACACCCAAGACATAACACATTACAATTGATAAATATTGGTTCATATCAATTTAAATTAAAAATACCATCATATATTTTTGCAATAACATACACATGATGTAATACATACATATACATATATGTTTGGTATCGAATGTCGTGCGGTGGACTGCGCGGCGCCCGACACTTGCAGGGCTGCTATAGTGAATCGACTATTTGACGAGTCCTTGGAACTCACAATTCGATATACAACGTGAAAGGGACATACCCTTAATAAATGGAACCACGGTCTATACTAGATCATTATAGTATAATGAAATTAAAATAACAGCCAATACAGAAAAATAAATTTCGGCATTTCCATACAAAAGTGTGCGGCCGCCCGGGCAATTTGCATTTCGAATATTTGTGGTTTTTTTTGACTGTTTTTTTAATTTCATTATACATTAGTGATCTAGTATGGTTCGTAGCCCGTAGTTCTATTTATTACGAGTATGTCCCTACCACTTTGTACATGTTACTAATATTTTTTATCATATCGTACAAAAAATGAAAAACGGAACTCTTATAGGATCACTCGTGCGTCTGTCTGTCCGTCCGTCTGTCACAGCCGATTTGCTCCGAATCTACTGGACCGAATCAGGTGAAATTTGGTAGAATGGTGTAATCCTATGACCCAAATACATATGTGCAAAGTAAATAAACATTTTTTTAACATAAGGGTCATTTTCGGGGGTAAATACAAAGTAAATAAACATTTTTTTTAAATAAGGGTCTTTTTCAAAATTTTGCAAACCTTACTGTGTCATATATCAAATGAAAGGGCTCGTTATGAGGATTTCAAATATATTTTTGTTATTATTGTAAAATAAATAGTTTTGATTTTATTCATGAAAGAAGACGAAATTGACCATTCCTCCCCCCCCTGATCTCCAAAACTACTAAGCCTAAAATTTTGAAAAAAATACAAAATATAGTTCATTGCTTGTAGATTACAGGAAAACCTATAAGAATTCAATCAATTGCACGGAACCCTCTCCACGTGAGTGTAACTCGCACTTGGCCGGTTTATTTTTTTCGATACATGTTCCCAAGCAACATGTATCGAAATATGAAAAATATTTTTTATGCTTGCCATAGAAACTCGAATCAGCTGATCGGATAACTTGTATGGGAGGTCAAATTTATTTTTCATATTTTGATATATGTTCTTTGGAGAAAGTTGTCCAGTATCATTTTTTTATTTACACTTTATTGTACACACATACAAATGTAACAGTACAACAGGCGGACTTAAGGCGAAGATATAGGCAAATGACCTTGAAGTGTGAAATAAATTGTTAACTCGTAAATATGGTGATAATTTCCATATTGCTCTACGTCATGCACTAGTTAGCCCTTTAAATTATTTTATGAACTGCCGTTAAAACTATTATTGGTGATCCGTCTAGCTTTAAAACTTGCCGTGGCCACTTTCTGCGGAGGCAAGTTTTAAAGCTAGACGGACTAATGTAAATACTTTCAACGGTGGTTTATAAAATAATTTAAAGGGCTATCTAGTGCATGACGAAGAGCAATATGGAAATTATCTCCATATTTACGAGTTAACAATTTATTTCGAATGAGGGCGCCACTTCAAGGTCATTTGCCTATATCTTCACCTTAATGCTAAAAGCATTCTCTAACAGTCAAACCTTTGGGTTGATTGGGAGAGTTTATGTGGGTGTAACACATAATAAAAAATAACAATAAAAAACTAAATAAAATTTTAAACTTAAAAATAAAATAATAAGAAAAATACTAAATATAAATATTATAATAATACTATACCTACATATTAAATATATACAAACGAGCAATAAATATATACATATCTCTAAATACATATTATACAATCAAGTCTGTCTCATATTTATTTGAAAATGGAGGTGTCTAAAAATTCTAATTTTAAAGGAGTCGCGGCTAGGAGCCCTTCTGATGGACTCAGGGAGAGCATTCCAGAGTCGTACAGCAGTGACAGAGAAAGAGTTATCGATAAAACCTGTACGGTGAGAAGGAATAGCTAGGGTAAGAGTATTTGAAGAACGCAGGGACCTCTCATGAGTAGAACTTAAAAGTTGGAAACATGATTTGAGATACTCAGGGGCCTGGGGATTATTAAGGATATTGTATAATGGTCGGAATTCACCCTTAAAATAGTTTCAGTATATTTAGTTAGACCCTGTATATGTTTGGCATCGCATACCGTGCGGTACTTGCAGGGCTGCTATATCTGATTCAGTCTGTGCATCGACTATTTGAACTCACAATTCGACATATACAATAACATAATTAACATACACATGACGTAATACTACTTGTACTATTATGTATTCTGTGGTAGTCTAGGGGTGATCTAGTGTCCGACCGAAACTGGTTTTTACGACCGAAACCGAAAACGAATTTCAGCAACGGTCTCGGTTTCGGTTTCGGCCGAAACTGAGACCGTTGCTGAAATTCGAACTCACAATTCGACATATACAATAACATACACGTAATACTACTTGTACTATTATGTATTCTGTGGTAGTCTAGGGGTGATGTAGTGTCCGACCGAAACTGGTATTTACGACCGAAACCGAAAACGAATTTCAGCAACGGTCTCAATTTCGGCCGAAACCGAAACCGAAACCGAAACTTCCTTACAATGATCATGTTTTGAGGGAAAAAATTAAGAAAACGTTATTATAAATGTTTGCTACCTACTCTTATGCTATATCACGTAATAAAACTTACCGAACTCAAAATAAATTACACGAAACTCACAACAAACAAAACGAACTGCAATCACAAGCCAGTCACGACATGATTAGGCACATAGACGCGCCAAAATGTCTTCGTCGCTTCACGCTTGGATAGAATTTACCGTGCTGAACATGACCGAACACAGCCCGAGAACTCCCGAATGCAGTTTCGATTTCGGTCGTAGTTTCGGCAGGTTTGCCGCCGAAACCAAAACTAAACCGAAACCGGTTTTTTTGCCGAAACTCGACCGAAACCGAACATTCGGTCGGACACTAGGTAATACATATGCGATGAACCGCGCGGCACTTGCAGTACTGCTATATCTGATTCAGACTATTTAAAGAGTCCTCACAACTTACAATTGTACATAATAGCTTTTATTACACTTTATCACGCTAAAAATGACCTTGTGGTCCCACGGCCTTGGATTATGTCTGCTTAGAGCCCGCAAGACCCAAAATGCTCTGTCTGCCCCGGAGATATTAAAGGTATATCGTGTTAATGTTAAGTCTAGCAACAGTAAATGCCGATAAGAGGGAAAGAGACAAAAGACGGGTTTTAACCAGATTATCTCTAAAATAAGGTACCTTTTTTGGTCCTTGGTCTGCCTCATTACGGATAATCACGTAATAGTTTATGTATAATGATGATCAGAGGTCGGAATAAGGTAGAGTTATATATGTACTTGCATCGAAATGTTGATATTAATATGGATCTTCCCGGGATTTTAGAATGGACAATCCCGTGTCGACCCCAACGTCACGCGTGCAGTGGTATAAATTGTGTGAAAGTAAATAACTTTTTTATTTGATAAATCAGGGGAGTTTTCTGCTCTTTAAAATTATTCTCGGAATTTGAGACATATCCACTTTATGCTTTCGCTGTATGATATCAGTGTAGGTACATAAATGCCACTACCTACCGACCTCTGATGATGATATCACACACAGCCGGTCTGGTTTTCAAATCACACGATAGCGCGCAACTCTTTATTGTGTTAGCTATGTCAGCCAGCGCTCGCATGATATAAACTAAGCTAATTATAATGAAGCCGTAATGACATCGAGCCATTCAATGACAGAGTTATAAGTACGTTATGTACAGAATGTAACTTTCGCTGCACAAAAATTAAAAAAATATGTCCAATTTTTTTAAATTTATTTAACTTCATTACAATAAATGTAAATGGCTGACTTAAGGCCAGGGTATAGTAACTATTTATTAATCTGTGGCCAGGGGCCTTTTCTACCTATGATGCTGAATGAGAAAGCAATCTTTTTGGGTAAGTACAAAATAAACCGGCCAAGTGCGAGATGAACTCAGGTGGAGAGGGTTCCGTACAATTGATTGAATTCTTGTAGGTTTTCCTGTAATCTACAAGTAATGAACTATATTTTGTATTTTTTCAAAATTTTAGGCTCAGTAGTTTCGGAGATCAGGGGGAATGGTCAATTTTCGTCTTCTTTCATGAATAAAATTAAAACTATTCATTTTACAATAATAACAAAAATATATTTGATATCCTCATAACGAGCCCTTTCATTTGATATGATATGTGACACAGTAAGGTTTGTAAAACATTTTTTTTTAATTGCCTAATTTGTCCCCCGAAAATTACCCTTATTTAAAAAAATATATTTATTTACTTTGCACATAATAATATGTGTTTGGGTCATAGGATTACAACACTACCAAATTTCACCTGATTCGGTCCAGTAGATTTGAAGCAAATTTGCTGTGACAGACGGACAAACAGACATACGCACGAGTGATCCTAAAAGGGTTCCGTTTTTTCATTTTTTTGTACGGAACCCTAAAAATTAAGTATATTTTACCGTAAGTATAGACATACACATACAGGTTGATTTTGAAACACTGAGCTTCATTGAAATCAGAATCACTAGTAGAACACAAAATAGCAAGAAAAAGAATACTTTTTATTTACAATTTTATATTAGGAGAAATCCCCACATTTGCAATTCATGGCTAACGTACTATTATTAGTGTTAATGACCTAGCTGTCGCTCGATTCCTTCGTATGACGGCTGTAGGCCGGCGTGCCGGCGGCGGCGCGGGAGGTAAGCGATCATGGCGGTCGGTATCACTGCGATTGGGAATTTGCCGTACAACTTTGAGGGCATTTATCTTTGGTTTTTATTATGAAACAAGGTAATTGTAAGAGAACATGTATATTTTATTTAGCGCATAGAGTAGTTTCCTTGAATATAGCTCAGAGGGTGAAAATCATCCTGTATATCTATACTAATATTATAGAGCGGAAGAGTTTGTTTGTTTGTTTAAACGCGCTAATCTCAGGAACGAATGGTCCGATTTGAAAAATTCTTTTTTTGTTGGGTAGTCCATTTATAGAGGAAGGCTTTAGGCTATATAACATTACGTTCCGACAACCACGCGAACGAAGTCGCGGGCACAGCTAGTACCGCATATAAGCCTACACAACAAGCCAGGGTATCTCACCTGCCCTTGAGGCTAGAGGCTCTAGAGTGTCTCACTGAGGAGTCCCGGCTCTCCCGTTGAGCTTCGCGCAGTAATCTGATGTACTCATTCTCGGCTGCGAGGCCTGAGTTCAGCTCCACCCACGATTCTGTAACAAGCAAAAATATAGACATAAATATATTATAGACATTCCAATTAGAAGTTAAAATTTTTCATCTTAGAGGATGTTGCAGGTGGGAGGTTTGACTCGTAAGGCGGTTACTTGTTTATCCACCTCTCAACTCCTGCAGGAAATCTCCCACCGGTACAGACCTCTCCTGGTCAGTCTGGAAGTCTCTCAATAGACCATAGATTAATATTGTATATACTGAAATAGATAAGAAACTGAAGCTTTAACATTAGATCAAACCAGTGGCGCCATCTGGTAGCAAGGTTTCGCAACACCAAAGGAATAGAATGGTAAAAAAATTACTCCGTGAGCGGGACTTGAACTCGCGATCTCGGTTCATATACGATACGACCATGTTCTAAACAACTGAGCTATCACGTGTTCTACATCGCATGGCGAATTTCTCTACCATTTGATATTCTTATTCTATAACACTCATTAGGAGTTAGGTTAGGTTTAGGTTTGCCAAAAGTGTGTTCGAAAAAAATATTTTGCGTTTTTGCCAAAAGTGGCCGTTTTTGCAAAAATGCAAACTAAAGCTTAACGTTCTCACTTTAAACTGTAAACAGTGGTTCATAAAATAGTTTGAAGGGTTATCTAGGTTTTAGTAGCTTAAAATTTCAAATGATATCTCCGTTTCCTTACAAATAATTTATTTCAAATGGGGGCAGCACTGGACTGGTTCGCAGTCCGATGAGACACATGTGCCTCATGGGTGACTTCACTGGTACGTCCATGAGGCATATGTGCCTCATGGCCAGTGTCATTTTTACTACGAGGACGTGTACAAAGAAGATCGCAACTTGCTTCGGGACTGTGAACCTATTAACACCCATTTATTTTCTCAGTCTTAAAACCAGAATATAGCTAAAACAAGTACATGTTTACCACATATTTAAGTACTGCGTTCCTTGACTTCTAACCACATAATGTAACAACCTTACAACGGCCGTAAAATCGTTTATGGAGTTAGTCAATTCTGGTTAATGGTCAGTCGTAAATAAGATTTATGTAGTGACACTAAACGCGAAAGATTCAAGGAACTGCCTACACGAGACCGTAGTATTGAGTACTATGTATTAGGAAAGCTTATACACAGAGCCGTGTGGTTCCCGGCAGAGTAGAATAGGACCACTCTAAGTCATCCCGATGTCGTAGAAGGCGACTTAGGAAACACAAGCTGAACAAAGTTTATAAACATCAGTGAGACCTCTCCAACCCGTCTGGCCAGCGAGGAGAGTGTAGGCCAAATCCTCTGACTGCTTTGGCATAGTGTGGCTCTGGTAGTACAGAGAGGGTCGTAGTGGAGACTAAAAAGACCTGACGATGATGATGATGAATTGAAAGTGAAGAAGGCTTGGTTTTAATGAATAGTTTTATTAAAATCAAGCCTTAATATTTTTCACATATTAATAATTTAGATCTCATATTGTTTTAAACAAGAAAGTGGCAGATATAATCTTCACATGACAATGTACTTCGGCCAGCCGCTATCTGTAGGTTGAGCCAATGCTCCCAGGTTATCGCCGACTCCAGATAAGTGAGAAAGTGCACTGATTCATCTGGGGCTCTTAACATAGTAGAAGCGTAGTTAATTTAATAATAATAAGACAGGACACGTCAGCCGCACACACCAAGCTAAGGGCCAAAACTTTAACTTTGTGGACCCCAACTAATGGACGCCGGGGATTATTCCCAAATGTACAGAAATCTATAACCCGTTTACCCGTGTGGTTCCGGGTTAGAATAGGACCACTCCATTTCTTCCTGTGGATATCATAAGAGGCGACTAAAAAACTAAGAACAAACATCTCGTGCTACAATTGCATTCCCAAGGAGAGTTAACGTCGGGTGGCGGCCGGTTGTAAAATTTTTCGCACAAATACATTCCCAAAGAGGGTTGACGTCAGGCAGGCGGCCGGTCGTAAAACTATAGCCAAATCATTTATACTGTTCCGGCTATTTCGTCTCCATTTTGTAAGGTCTTTGGCATCCTTGGGTGACCATTGATATGCATGTTATATTTGGAGAAGAAAAAGCGGGAAAGCGCACCCTGGGCTCCGAAGCAGCAGAGCTGAGGATGCAACCAGGAACGCGCTTAGACGAAGAAGAAGGAGTACAGAAATCTATAATAGATTCCAATTCTACAGATTCCTAGTTTCTCCTACGCCTTTAACAGTCACAGAAAAGCTAAGTACGCAACAATTGTACCTATACTTAAACGACATATTTATCCAGTTATATTGCTTTAAAAACCAAACTACACAACAGATTTTTCTGCAAGCAAATGCCTGTCTGTCTGTCAGTCTGTGGCATCGTAGCGCTCGAACGAATAAACCGATTTCAATGCGGTTTTAACGTGTAAGCAAGTTTCCGTGCGGTGGTTCTTAGCTATGTTTGATGAAAATCAGTTCAGTCAGGGCTTTCTCTAGCAAATAATAGATGGCGCTACGGATATCAAGTCGTATCGGTAGTTCCGCTACTCATCACTAGATGGCGATCTTGACAAACGGGTGTTTTTTTGTAATTTCCTAGCAAATAATAATAACCCTTGTTGTCTTTAAGGTAACTGAAGCATTTACGTCGTGTTTTCGCAAAAACTCGCTGTTTCCAGTTTCCACCAACAATAATATCAACAATGGCAGGTTATAACAGCGGACAGATTATCAACAATTATGTGTAAATACGTAGGAATTCAACATGGCGACGTCCGGTCGAACAATGGCAGGTAAACGGTCAGATTCTAGGAGATAAATTGTTTATCTTTAGTTGAGCCCGTACTACCCTAAAGTTCTTAGAGCTATCTTAAATATTTATCAATATAAACGAAATACTCACTTTGAAATAAAAACGCAGCAAAGTTCAGGACTAACTCTAAACATAATAAGTTTTAAATACACGATTGCTTAAAATTTTCTCGATAGAAAAACATTGCGAAGTTGCCTCCAAATCACCTCAGAATTATACTAAAACAGAAAGTATTCAAGAAATACAATAATGTAGCACTTGTAACTTTGGATTATAATTGTTAAAACATAAGTCACGCTTTCGTACGATTATTACACATCGGTGACGTCACAAGCCCCCACTCTCGAACTTTGATACTCTGTATCTTTGTGAATTTTAACTATTTTGATAAACCGATAAATATGGGTACATTATTTTTGGATAATCTAACTAACGGACTAATTAGAATAATACTTTTCTGACACAGTCAGCATCCCTATTATATGTGATTTTGAATTAATATTTTTTGTAAATATTATAATAGTGTACTTATTCATTAGGTACATAATATAGTAAAAAGTAAACTATTCAAAATATGCAACAATATTTTGAATAGTTTACTTTTTGCTATTGTCCTTACTTGAGACACTGCAGTGACAAGCACGCACCGTGCTGCCCATTTAAGAGGCAATTGTAAATAAATCATTTTTAAATAATAATTGTTAATTCTTTTGACATTTAAAATTGTATGTGTGTGTTTTGTGTTTTTAATTGTATAAATTATCGACCGAATGACGTTATTATTATTTAAATTGTATTATGGGTCAAATAGTTACCTGAAATAAATGTATTTTATTATTTATTTATTTACGTGCAACATTCTTTTACTGTTGCATATAATAAGCATTTTTTTTAAACACTTTATAATAACTTATGCATTAAAAATTAAAACAAATTGAAAAAAGACTAAATTAAAAAATATATATTTTTCCTGTAGTTCTATTAAACAAGTATCGATCGAAATAGAAAACTTGAATATTTAACCAATGCCTGCCTTTCTGTTATATTATAACTTGGAAATACTTCTAACAACTATAAAATAAAATCTAAAAAGTTCTAAATAGTAAGAAAAATTAAGAAACAGCTCGCATGGGAAATTTAACATCTCGGGCACCTTCAGGTGTGAAGGTGCCCGAGATGTTAAATTCTCAGATGCAGCAAGACGCAAGAGACGAGACCCTAACCTTGGGCCCTATCTAATCCGGTGAACGTGACAATGTGAATACAGCGATATATAGAGTAAGATGTGATACGTAAGCTCATAGGAGTATACGAGTTATAAATGTGTCTCTGTTCTTAGAAAAATATTTTCGTCCCCTATTCGTCGTCTATATGTTTGTGATGCAAAGCCAACGAAGTAGAATTTCCAATAAAAGGATCCACACAGGTTAAAGTCATTAAAATAATACAAATATGTGTAATAATCTTTTATAATCACTTTAAAGTTCAAGTAAAAACAACGGGTTCCATTTATCTGGTAGAATCTTGATGCTCTGAATTTCATTTGGCATAACATACTTGGCAGAATGTTATTTAGTAGGTATTTCAAACGCATAAAAAATATTTGATGTAATATTTGTTTGGCCGAATATTTATATGCCCGAATGTACAATAGCATACTTTTAAGATGTCAGAATTTCAATTAGTAGAATTACCTTTTACATACATTACGTTTCGCATAATTTGTTTTAGAATAATGTTTAATTAGTGTTTCTTTTATTTGGTATAATTTCTTTTCACCTTCTAATAAGATGGCATAATTTCATCTGCAATGCAAATCAAAAGCATAAGTAATAATGAAAACCATAATCTTTAAAATCTATACTATTGTTGGTCAACATAATAAAAGCATTTCAAGTTTGCTCGGTTAGGGCAAAAATATAGGTTAGGTTATGTTAGAACTGCGACCACCCAATATAGACAGCCGTCATTCAACCGAATGACGTTATTATTATTTAAATTGTATTATAGGTCAAATAGTTACCTGAAATAAATGTATTTTATTATTTATTTACGTGCAACATTCTTTTACTGTTGCATATAATAAGCATTTTTTTTAAACACTTTATTATAACTTTTGCATTAAAAATTAAAACAAATTGAAAGAAGACTAAATTAAAAAATATATATTTTTCCTGTAGTTCTATTAAACAAGTATCGATCGAAATAGAAAATGATAACAACCAGGAATATTAACCGTATGATTAATAAAGCACAAAACGATATATGGAAAATTAATATTGTCTTTTTTAGGGTTCCGTAGCCAAATGGCAAAAAGCGGCACCCTTATGGATTCGTCATGTCTGTCTGTCTGTCCGTCCGTATGTTACAGCCACTTTTTTTCGAAACTATAAGAACTATACTGTTAGAACTTGGTAAGTAGATGTATTCTGTAAACCGCATTAAGATTTTCACACAAAAATAGAAAAAAAAACCAATAAATTTTGGGGTTCCCATAGGTAGAGATTAAACTCATTTTTTTTTTATCAAACCCATACGTGTGGGATATTTATGGATAGGTTTTCAAAAATGATATTGAGGTTTCTAATATATATACTTTCTAAACTGAATAGTTTGCGCGAGAGACACTTCCAAAGTGGTAAAATGTTGGCCCCCTGTAACTTCTAAAATAAGAGAATGATAAAACAAAAAAAAATATATGATGTACATTAACAAAATTGCAAACTTCCACCGAAAATTGGTTTGAACCAGATCTAGTAAGTAGTTTTTTTTAATACATCATATTCGTCGTCTATATGTTTGTGATGCAAAGCCAACGAAGTAGAATTTCCAATAAAAGGATCCACACAGGTTAAAGTCATTAAAATAATACAAATATGTGTAATAATCTTTTATAATCACTTTAAAGTTCAAGTAAAAACAACGGGTTCCATTTATCTGGTAGAATCTTGATGCTCTGAATTTCATTTGGCATAACATACTTGGCAGAATGTTATTTAGTAGGTATTTCAAACGCATAAAAAATATTTGATATAATATTTGTTTGGCCGAATATTTATATGCCCGAATGTACAATAGCATACTTTTAAGATGTCAGAATTTCAATTAGTAGAATTACCTTTTACATACATTACGTTTCGCATAATTTGTTTTAGAATAATGTTTAATTAGTGTTTCTTTTATTTGGTATAATTTCTTTTCACCTTCTAATAAGATGGCATAATTTCATCTGCAATGCAAATCAAAAGCATAAGTAATAATGAAAACCATAATCTTTAAAATCTATACTATTGTTGGTCAACATAAAAAAAGCATTTCGAGTTTGCTCGGTTAGGGCAAAAATATAGGTTAGGTTATGTTAGAACTGCGACCACCCAATATAGACAGCCGTCATTCAACCGAATGACGTTATTATTATTTAAATTGTATTATAGGTCAAATAGTTACCTGAAATAAATGTATTTTATTATTTATTTATTTATTTACGTGCAACATGCTTTTACTGTTGCATATAATAAGCATTTTTTTAAACACTTTATTATAACTTTTGCATTAAAAATTAAAACAAATTGAAAGAAGACTAAATTAAAAAATATATATTTTTCCTGTAGTTCTATTAAACAAGTATCGATCGAAATAGAAAATGATAACAACCAGGAATAATAACCGTATGATTAATAAAGCACAAAACGATATATGGAAAATTAATATTGTCTTTTTTAGGGTTCCGTAGCCAAATGGCAAAAAGCGGCACCCTTATGGATTCGTCATGTCTGTCTGTCTGTCCGTCCGTATGTTACAGCCACTTTTTTCCGAAACTATAAGAACTATACTGTTAGAACTTGGTAAGTAGATGTATTCTGTAAACCGCATTAAGATTTTCACACAAAAATAGAAAAAAAAAACCAATAAATTTTGGGGTTCCCATAGGTAGAGATTAAACTCATTTTTTTTTATCAAACCCATACGTGTGGGATATTTATGGATAGGTTTTCAAAAATGATATTGAGGTTTCTAATATATATTTTTTCTAAACTGAATAGTTTGCGCGAGAGACACTTCCAAAGTGGTAAAATGTTGGCCCCCTGTAACTTCTAAAATAAGAGAATAATAAAACAAAAAAAAATATATGATGTACATTAACAAAATTGCAAACTTCCACCGAAAATTGGTTTGAACGAGATCTAGTAAGTAGTTTTTTTTAATACATCATATTCGTCGTCTATATGTTTGTGATGCAAAGCCAACGAAGTAGAATTTCCAATAAAAGGATCCACACAGGTTAAAGTCATTAAAATAATACAAATATGTGTAATAATATTTTATAATCACTTTAAAGTTCAAGTAAAAACAACGGGTTCCATTTATCTGGTAGAATCTTGATGCTCTGAATTTCATTTGGCATAACATACTTGGCAGAATGTTATTTAGTAGGTATTTCAAACGCATAAAAAATATTTGATATAATATTTGTTTGGCCGAATATTTATATGCCCGAATGTACAATAGCATACTTTTAAGATGTCAGAATTTCAATTAGTAGAATTACCTTTTACATACATTACGTTTCGCATAATTTGTTTTAGAATAATGTTTAATTAGTGTTTCTTTTATTTGGTATAATTTCTTTTCACCTTCTAATAAGATGGCATAATTTCATCTGCAATGCAAATCAAAAGCATAAGTAATAATGAAAACCATAATCTTTAAAATCTATACTATTGTTGGTCAACATAAAAAAAGCATTTCGAGTTTGCTCGGTTAGGGCAAAAATATAGGTTAGGTTATGTTAGAACTGCGACCACCCAATATAGACAGCCGTCATTCAACCGAATGACGTTATTATTATTTAAATTGTATTATAGGTCAAATAGTTACCTGAAATAAATGTATTTTATTATTTATTTATGTATTTATTTACGTGCAACATTCTTTTACTGTTGCATATAATAAGCATTTTTTTAAACACTTTATTATAACTTTTGCATTAAAAATTAAAACAAATTGAAAGAAGACTAAATTAAAAAATATATATTTTTCCTGTAGTTCTATTAAACAAGTATCGATCGAAATAGAAAATGATAACAACCAGGAATAATAACCGTATGATTAATAAAGCACAAAACGATATATGGAAAATTAATATTGTCTTTTTTAGGGTTCCGTAGCCAAATGGCAAAAAGCGGCACCCTTATGGATTCGTCATGTCTGTCTGTCTGTCCGTCCGTATGTTACAGCCACTTTTTTCCGAAACTATAAGAACTATACTGTTAGAACTTGGTAAGTAGATGTATTCTGTAAACCGCATTAAGATTTTCACACAAAAATAGAAAAAAAAAACCAATAAATTTTGGGGTTCCCATAGGTAGAGATTAAACTCATTTTTTTTTATCAAACCCATACGTGTGGGATATTTATGGATAGGTTTTCAAAAATGATATTGAGGTTTCTAATATATATTTTTTCTAAACTGAATAGTTTGCGCGAGAGACACTTCCAAAGTGGTAAAATGTTGGCCCCCTGTAACTTCTAAAATAAGAGAATAATAAAACAAAAAAAAATATATGATGTACATTAACAAACTTGAAAAATTGCAAACTTCCACCGAAAGTTGGTTTGAACGAGATCTAGTAAGTAGTTTTTTTTAATACATCATATATCGTAAATTGTTACTTACTGCTACGGAACCCCTCATAGGCGAGTCCCACTCGCACTTTTTTGTCTACCACATTAAGGATAAAGGCGACACAATGTATGTACATATGTATATGTAATATTTTTTTTCAAAATTATTACTTCTAGGCAATGACCTTCCATACACAAGGTCATTGCTTCTAGGCGTTTTGATGTGATATTTACTATAGCATATAGAGCATTTTTGTCGAGGGTGGGGGGGGGGGGGTCGCAAAATGTATTGGCTGAAAAACATTAGACAATGGACTGGTATCAAAACAGTAGAACAGCTGTTCAGGCTTGCGATGGACAAATCAAGATTTCAAGAGCTGACTGCCAATCTTTAGGAATGAAGCGGCATCTAAAGAAGAAGAAGAGCATTTTTGTGGGAAGCTTTACATACGCACGAGAATGCTACCACAGAATAAATAATACTAACGTACAGAAGTCTCACTCAGCAAAGAAATTCAAAGAAATATCTACTCTATGTTGCTTGAGATATGGTTTAATTTAGCTCACGTCAGAACTCAGCACCTTTCCGTATTGATACCTAGACATCCATTGCAAGCCAATTTCATTCTTATTACTCTGGACAAACGATTCGTATAACTGAATTTACCACCCGGAGGGGCCGCCTGCGCGCATAGTAATAATGTAGGTACATTTTCGATACCTAAACGGGGATACCACAGGCCTGATGCTACATAATAAATTACACTTTCTGTTCTAGAGCCCTGACACACGCATGTTATAAACAGATAATAATAAACATTGCGAATTACAATCAGAGGCCACGCAGGCGTAATGTAATAAAATTAATTCATTAAACACCCACAGTGACACACTATATTTATGCAATAGAATTAAATTGTTGACTTGCAAAATCCAAAAGTTATTATGGACTGAATGGAGGTTTAGCCGTGTGGTTCCCGGCAGAGTAGAATAGGACCACTCCAACTCCAAGTCTCCCCGTGGATGTCGTAGAAGGCGACTTAGGAAACACAAGCCGAACACAGCTTATTATAGACATCAGTGAAACCTATGTATGTAATTAATTTACCATTGGAAAATTTGCAGATCATTAGATTTTTTAATATTTTTTTTAACAATAACAATGGACATATTCTTTGAGGGCTTTCTTCCATATCTCCAAAGTTCTTCAACATGACTTCATAAAAGTTTTTAAGTTCGGTTATAAATTGAAATCATTTTCGTAAAATTCTATGTACCTATCTAATCCAAATCGCTGTGTTCTGCTTACTCCTCAGGTATTTTAAGGCAATTCAGTATTTAACTAATATCACCAACTTTCACAACATTTACGCTAATAGCATGACGCAACCTAGCTAATAACACTTAAATTGAAAATTTACAATCCTCAGACTCTTATTATATCATAGCTATTAACAATCTGTTCAATCTTAATTAGAATCAAGTAAACAGTTTCGGAACTTCGATGCCGCAGATAGATTGTCACATAAATACACACGACACGTCTATCTTATAACAACTGCGCCCGGTTCTTTATGCATTCAAAAAAATATACCTAATTCTTTTATATCCTGTTCAAAACCTAAATAAAATCTACATGACTATGGTCTACAATGTATAATTACTAAATGAGTACTAGTATTTATGCTGTGATATTAGCCACAACAAAATCTGCAAAAACAAAGCGAAATCTATCATCAATTCGCACATCTCATCGTCGAAACTGCTAATTATCTCCCGGAAAGAACTCACTCCAAACAAAAACATTAATTTACCGAGATCATCGACCGGCACCGAGGTCCTCGGCTCCATATTTCACAATATCACAGCACAATAAGCACGTAAACAAAAAACAAACCACTACACGAGTGTCTTCAATTTGTTTCAGTATATTTGAACGCGTATTTTTTATTTGGTCACTTTCTCAAGGAGCGCTCGCGCGTGCTACCACGCCGAACGCTTTGAACGTACTAAGCGAAATGTTTAAAATTGGAACGAGGATTGTAAACAAAGCGATGCGATTGCGTGGGAGCAGGCGCGTCGCACCACTCGCACCTACTACCACGATACTTGATAAAATGTTTACTTATCGAGTGCATGCAGGGTTTCAAGAGATTTGCTATAGAGACGATCTAGTGGAAGCCAATCATATCATAGGGCTATACAGGGGATTCAGGGTCTAACAAAATATACTGAAACTATGTTAAAGATTAATTCAGTCCATGATACTGAACAACTTTACGCAGGGAACATACATATATTGAAATATGAAAAATATTTTTTGGCCTTCCATACAAGTTGAGCGGTTAGCTAATCCGAGTTTTCATATTTCGATATGTTCCTTGGGAAAAGTTGTTCAGTATCATGGACTGAATACACCATTAAAATAGTTTTAGTATGTTTTGTTAGACGTTATACATATTATGTGGCAATTTGAATTTTTTGACTTTACAAGTGACCCAAATTGAAAACTTGAAAATAACTAGGCTCTACAAGATACAAGAAAACAAGGTAAAGTGATGAGCCACAGGCTCTATCTATACATCTACACCGGAAAAGAGACGTAATAGCTATGTCAATCATACATATAAGGCAGTTTCAAAAACTTGACACTAGTATTTTGGACACACACGAAGTGGAATAATAAGACCCTAGCTGAGCATCGTGTTACAAGTTGATCAAAAACAGCGACAATTAAAGCAGACTGGTAGTAAACAGATACATACTTGGTGAATGCCGAGTCAAGGACGCAAGGACGATAATGCAGCCACACAACGTGTATTTTGTTATTGTCAATAAAATAAGCCTATTCAAGATCGACGCAATTTCATGGTTTTGGAACTGTTATCACTTGATATTGTTTGTAACGAGTGATAAACTAAACGAAAAATAGATTTTTCCAGTACGCCGTAATGTTTACAGCAAGTACCTATAGACTATATTTGCTGTATAGGTTTATAGTACTTTACTGTTATACGCTCGGATGATGATGTAGTAAGTACTATATTGTGTAGTCCAAGATACTATTTACATTTCCCAAGAAAAAGGAGAAAATAGGAAGAGGTCTTTCGACGAATCCGACTCGGCTGGGCAGCGTTCGGGAAGTTACGCAGTGTCTTCTCGTCCAAAATACCTCAGTGCCTTAAGACGAAAGTTTATAATCAATGTGTGTTACCAGTGATGACTTATGGCTCCGAAACGTGGTCCCTTACTATGGGTCTCATAAGAAGGCTCAAGGTAGCTCAACGCGCTATGGAGAGGGCTATGATTGGTGTTTCTCTACGTGATCGAATCAGAAATGAGGAAATTCGTAGGAGAACAAAAGTCACGGACATAGCCCAGCGGATTAGCTCGTTGAAGTGGCAGTGGGCGGGACACATAGCGCGACGAACCGATGGCCGATGGGGCAAAAAGGTTCTCGAATGGCGACCACGTACTGGCAAGCGAAGCGTAGGACACCCACCCACAAGGTGGTCAGACGACCTGACCAAGGTCGCTGGAAAGCGCTGGATGCAGGCCGCTCTAGATCGGTCATTTTGGAAAACCTTGGGAGAGGCCTATGTCCAGCAGTGGACGTTATGCGGCTGAAATGATGATGATGATGATGATGAAGAAAAATATGGTAAAATTTATTCTAAATGAATTTGAACGTTCCTTTGGAAATTAAATCACCACATGGACAAAACTTGCAATTAAAAATATGCCATTGTTACAAACTATTCAATCACATCTAGATTTAACACTACAGCAATCACTTTTTAACCAATCAATAAAAATAAAAAAATGGTTGCCTGTAAAGTCGGTTTTACGGGCGAAGATTTTACGTGACAACGGCGGCAGACCGATCATAGTTGAGTGGGAGAGAGACGCAAGGCATTCGGCGGGCCTCTCTCTCGTTCGGTGACTCATCGTAACGTTACCGAGCGTTACACTTTTTCATAAGTGACTCCCAGCCGCAACCTAATTTAAGACGTTGTCACGTCAAAAATCATAAAGGAAAAGTCACGTCAAAATTCAGATTGTTCTATCTAAGCCTTTCGACATATTTCATCACAATAATTTAGACTAAAAAAAAGCCAAAACAAATAAACTTGGATCAACAGTACAGCCTAGAATCAGTAGTTTTAGCCTCAACTATTCGAATAAGGTAGATGCATGCGATCAAACACAGGAATGTGGACCAAACAGTAGGAGGGATGTGTGGGTCTCACTAGGTCGTGTATTAGCGCCTACACGATTTGAAACTTGACAATACCGTCTCTCCTAAACGTTACTGGTTTATTTTATGTGATGTTTATTGAATTTTCACATTTCAAATGAATATAAAATTTATATTTATTCATCGTGTGACCTTTCACAAAACATCAGATTCGATGGAATGGTTTCTTAAGAAATTTTGTGTGTATAATATAATATTTTCAGATGTGATCAGCCAGCACGGGACGAGATGGGTGGCGTCGACGAAGAGAGGCCTATGCTCTGCAGGGCGTGGAAGAAGGGCTGGGATGATGATGATGATGATAATAGTTGTAAAAGCGAAAGGTCATATGCCATGCCTTGCAGTGGGACAGTATAAGTTGAAAATATAATAGAAATATAGTAGCAAAAACATGATCACGAAGACATAGCTCAGCTACATGTACATGAAACAGATAAGGGAGAAACTGAACATCCTCATGTCGTACTAAAACAACTGGCGGTAGAGAGAGAAAAATTAAAGGTACTCCAACAACAAGTGAAAGAGCTCATAAATATGTCTTCTTCCTCGCCTTTTATTTGGGTATTAGGGGGTGGCTACTCCCTTCATCTTAAGAGCTATAAGGTGGAGGGAGTAGCCAAGACTTAAATGATGATAAATATTATATTATATGTTGTAGTATACGTAATTTATGCATTAATTTTATTGGTAAATATCGGTTCAAATACTAGCTAAATAAATATGAAAATGTTGATTTTGCTCTTACTGTTTCCATCTGTATTTGTATTGTATTGTCTCTGCGCCACCTGTCAGTTGGCTGGTAGAGAAAGCCCAAGGATTTAAGAGTGTTACCCTAGCTAGACTTTTCCATACAAACTTCGGACTACAAAACTGAATTTCGACCAACCGTATTACAACAACATTTCGTCTAGCTTTTATTTTGAAATGACATGTCAGAATTTCGGGAGTATTTTGTAATTTCAAAGAAATTGCAAAATATACAGGATGATCTTGACCCCCTGAGCTATATTCGAGGAAAGTACTCTATAAATAAAATATAAATATTCTCACAATTACCTTGTTTCATAATAAAAACCAAAGATAAATGCCCTCAAAGTTGTACGGCAAATTCCCAATCGCAGTGATACCGACCGTCATATGATCGCTCGCCCCGCGCGCCGCCGGTACCTCCAGCCGTCAAATAGAGGAACCGAGCGACAGCGAGGTCATTGACACTAATTGTAATACGTTAGCCATGAATTGCAAATGTCATTTTTCCCAATGCAAAATAGTAAAGAAAGAGTATTATTTTTCTTGCTATTTTGTGTTCTATTAGTGATTCTGATTCCAAGATTTCAATAAAGCTCCGTGTTTCAAAATCAACATGTACAACTACGAACAATAATTCTCTAGAATCGTAAGTAATTCCGATAAATCATTCCACGCGATATGTACCGCAGCGGGCGGGGCTTAAAATATGAGCAGCGCGGCGCGACAGTTCGCCGTGACACTCGAGTCGTGCGGTTGCGTCGCAAGAAGTTTCCTTTGGGAATATTGCTGTGTTTTTGCGATAATCGATTCATTAAAAATGCCGTCATGTGCCGTGAAGTGGTGTAGAAGCCATACAGATATGAAAATTAGTTATTAAAAAAAAAGTTACACGTAAACAAGGTTATTTATTTTAGCGTAGCGTACTGCATAATAGGTATCATCCGCGCGTTGTATCTCACCGCTCATTACGTTGACATCCACACCCGACCGACGACGACGCGTGACCTTGTCGCGACCAATCGCATGCATCTTTGTCTATGTGTGCGTTCGAGTGTTTCTTTGTAATTACTGTTCGTTTGTTTGCGTAAAATAATGGAATCAGAATCGAAGCGGTGAATGTAGGAGCGTTAGGTTTCTAGAGAATTATATTTCGATGATGTATAACTAGTTTTCGTGTCAAAATATGAACTTGAAAGAAAATATAAGGGTGTAGAAGTTTTCCATACTTATGGTCAAATATGATATGTCATATTATGATACACTACATTATCTCTCAAGTTGATATTTTGACTGTGAAAACCAGTTATATCTGGCAATCTGACATGTCGTTTCAAAATAAAAGCATTTTTTTTGGAACGAAATTTACATATTTTTGATAAAGTTTAATAAATAAAAATAATATTTTATATTCCTACACGCATTAATTAGGCTTGCGTCACCAACTCTACTACCCACTATTACAAGTAAGGTATCTGATTTAACCCATGTTACAATAAAGTTGAAAATCAATTAGAGTGTAAAAAAGCCATAAAATATTTTTATAGGGTTCAAGATGCAGTACTAAAGTACTCAAATTAAATAATTAAATAAGAAATGGTCCTGCTCACGTGGTATTTTTTCACCATTTCTTATTTCATTATTTAATTTTAAATACTTAAGTACTGCATCTTGAATGTCTAAAAAACCCGATAAAAATTATTTTAGACAAAAAACTAAGTAGCATAACAAAATACATTTCAGAACAAAGTATTTTGTATGAAATTCGTAAGCGTAACAAAATACATTGCAGACATTGCATTTTGTATCAAATTCGTGTGCAATAATTAAATTTTTAACAATAAAAAAACCGACTTCAATTTTTTTTAGAAGTTTCTTCCATATCTCCAAAGTTCTTCATCATATCTTCACCAAATCAAAATGGGACCAACTTGGTAGTAAAGGCTTTCAAATAAAAATAAGAATCATCAAAATCGGTTCACAATTGGCGAAGATATCGCGTAACAAACATACATAAAAAAACCATATTCGAATTGACAAGCTCCTCCTTTTTTGAAGTCGGTTAAAAATATATGTATAAAACTTTATACAACTGGCCGTCACGCATGGGAGCACATTTAAGGTAGTCCTTTATTTGACCGTTGCAATTTGTAATACAAACTGATGTTCAAAATAATATGTACTTATTGGAAACGAAAAACTGAAGTTTCTACCATACTGGTCTGGGAGAAAATAAAAAAGCTGCTTCTCTTCCCGTGCAATCGTAAAAGTCAGGAAAAACGCGAATAATATTAAGGCCGTACCTGAATTTTCCGGGGTCCAGTGCTGCCCCCATTTAAAATAAATCATTTCAAAGAACACGGAGACTTCATTTAAAATTTTGCTACTACCAATTCCTAGATAACCCTTCAAAGTATTTAATGAACTGTCTACAGTTTAAAGTGAGAACGTTCAGCTTTACTACGCACATTTGCGAAAAACGGCCACTTTTGGCAAATGTGCGTAGTAAAGCTGAACGTTCTCATTATAAACTGTAAACAGTAGGTCACAAAATACTTTGAAGTCTAGTATAGACCGTGGTTTGATTTATTACCTTCCAAGTTGTATAAAAAAATAATATAAAATTTATTTAATTAATAAACATACCTGCATAAACGTATTGTAATATGTATTTACGTAAGTATATACTTACGTAAATACATATTACATATTCATAAAGCATAGTCAGACAGTAATCTTTTACACGTCTTTATTGATTGATATAGAATCACGAATGTTAGGCGGTAGCCTTACTGCAACATACCTATCTATTGAATTTCCTAACAATAGTTCTTCACAAAGAACATCATTTTACTTGCTTCCAGCCATTTCTACACTGTCTCTGACTCGTGAATCACCATGCGACGCTATCATCCAGATAGCAGCCATCTTTGTCTGGATGCAGCTTGCTATCCTGCACCTTACTGCAACATCTTTTGAATTTCCTAACAATAGTCCTTAACAAAGAACATCATTTTTCTCGCTTCCAGCCATTTCTACAGTTTCTGACGCGTGAATCACCCTGTGACGCCATCATCCAGATAGCAGCCATCTTTGTCTGGAAGCCGCTTTCTACCGCTTTGTTGTATACCAGACAACAATTGTTTTGTTCAACAACGCGCTAATGTGTGAAGGTGATATTACATTTGCTCCAATGACATAGTTTTTATATTCCGGTAACATACATTACAAATTTGAAAGACCTTTGAGTCTTGAATCGTGAAACAAAAGACCAACATCATTGAATAACTTTAAAACAAAAGGAAATATTAACTTTTTTTTTACTTATTCAGTTTCTTTCTTCATCTTGTCCGTTTCTTTTCGTATTTGATATATACGCTTATGTGTATGTATGTTAATTACAATTATTACATTGACACTACCTAATTGTATATTCATTACATTGACCTATCATTGACCACTACCTAATTTCCCATTACTTTTTTCTATTTAAGCGAAGTTGCCTAAAAGAAATTTGCTTAGCGATAAGGCGCTTATAGCGCATTTCCTAGTTTTGAAAATAAGGAAAAAATTCATACTGAAACGTTCATATCTCCAGTTAATGCAAACACAGCAAGGAGCTACAGCTAATAATGTATATATTATTAAAATGTACCTTTTAAGCCCTTTCATTTGATACCCCACATGGTATTATTTGTTTTATTTTTTAGTTCATTACTTATGGCCTAAAGACGGCGCCACAGTGGATTTAATGTGACGTCACATAGACTATAACCAGCGGCCAGCCAAGGCGATATCGACGCATTATTTTAATTTAATAATGACATAACAAACAATGTAACCTCAATCCATCCATATAACTAATTTTAAGTTTGTTAAATAAACGGGCAAGTCCGAGTCGGACTCGTACATGAAGTGTTCCGTATCTCCGTACAATGTATTAAAACGTTGAAGAAACACGTTTTTTGTATGACGACCTCCCTTAATTTTTAACTTTATCTTATTTTTAGTATTTGTCGTTATAGCTGCCATAGTTATACATAATCTGTGAAAATTTCAAGTGTCTAGTTAATGCCATTATAAAGATCTAGTTAAAAACGCTGAAAAAACACGTTCTTGTATGACGACCCCCTTTAATTTTTAACTTTTTTTAATTTTCAGTATTTTTTGTTATAGCGGCCACATTAAAACTTAATCGGTGAAAATTTCAAGTGTCTAGCTATTACGGTTCAAGAGATAGAGCCCTGTGACAGACGGACAGACAGCAGAGTCTCAGTAATAGGGTCCCGTTTGCACCCTTTGGGTACGGAACCCTAAAAAAGACAAAAAGGGGAGGCCTTTGCCCAGCAGTGGGACACAGGAATAGGCTAGTAAAAAAAAAGTTATTAGTTGACACGTCTTTGGAGAAAATGCTGCAGTGCAGCCTGTTGCCGCTTCTTCTGCACTTGCGCTTACGAGTAGGAAGCAGCATAAACTTAGCTGTAAGTAACGATTTGACGTCAACATTTGTGCAAAACCAAGTGACTATTATTAAGAGATATTATAAATATCCTATATGATAATAAAGATATTATGCATTGAAAAAATTGAATTGACGATACCACATTTGTCAAGGTACCATGGATATCTTTAAAGATACGAGGGGACATATGATCAGATCACACATACAAACATAGTCGGGTAATAACAGGAAATATGTACAAATAAAGCTGGAACAGAAGCGTTTCTATGAAAATAACTATTGTAAACAGGGTGGGCATGACTCCGACCACAGAAATACACATTTCAAACAGTCATAAGGTGAGTAAGCGAGCAAACAGACACAAATAAACCGGTATACGACCTTAGAGGATTGCACTCGCTTCCTTTTCCTTTTGCCGGTTCAATATCCTCGCTCTTGTTTACAAACATTGCGGTTGAACGAAACTTCAAGAAACAATACAAAAATGAAAAGTTCATGAAAGAAACGACCGAGATTCTATCCCAAAGGCTTTGAGACAAGGCCACGCTGACTGCAGAGAGTGATGGCGAGTGTGAAGGTGGAAAAGGAAATCCAAACATACCTACTCTATAATAGACGAAAGTTAAATTACTTTTGATGGTATTGAACTTCTTGGACGTGTGCCACTATGTAAACTACACGTGCGCCGCAGCCATTGACGTCAAACATCTTCCGATACATGTTGTCCTGGTAAGTAATTTTATCTTATGACACATTTGGATGACATTAATGCTTTTCCATTTTAAGCTGAGGATCATTACTCGTCATTTCTTTTTTTAAGACGATACACGGAGTCCCGTGCTACCCCCCTTTGAAATAAATTATTTGTAAGGAAACGGAGATATCATTTAAAATTTTGAGCTAGTATAACCTAAATAAACTTTAAACTATTTTATGAACCACTGTTTACAGTTTAAAAGTGAGAACGTTAAGCTTTAGTTTGCATTTTTGCCAAAAGTGGCCGCAATAATGCAAGCTAAAGCTTAACGTTCTCACTTTAAACTGTAAACAGTGGTTCATAAAAAAGTTTGAAGGGTTATCTAGGTTTTAGTAACTCAAAACTTTAAATTATATCTCCGTTTCCTTACAAATAATTTATTTCAAATGGGGGCAGCACTGGACTCGGTGTATCGTCTTAATGTAGGGACAAATCACGATGGGCTAGCCCTAAAGTAAGTTTAAACTTGTGTTAAGGGATACTAACTCAACGATAGTATCATTTACTATAAATACATATATAAACATACAAACACCCAAGACCCAGGACATTTTGAAAAAGGCCATTTCCCAACTGGCCCTGGCTGGGGATAGAACTAAAAACCTCCGGAGTGGCGAGCTGACGTGTCAACAACTACGCCACGGAGGTCGTCATGTCTCGGCAGAAGATCATTTCTTTCTCTTCAATAAGAGGAGAAGAGGCTCGGCAGCCCAATGGCAGCACGCATTACTATCGCTTTCGCAAGTAAAGTGACACAGGCCGTGGTCCACACATGGATGGGTGACCACATTTGGCATAAACAATTCTGGAGCTCCTCCGTGCTTCGAAAGGCACGTTAAGTTGTTGGTCCTGGCTATTATCATTGCACGGTAGTCGTCAAGCTATGTCAGATGCCTTTAGACAACTTGTAATATCTGACACCAGTTTTGGCCACATGCACACGCGAAAAAACCAAAAAAGGGAGGCCTATGCTCAACAGTGGGTTGGTGTAGAATGAAAATGATGATGATGAAGGTAACACAGCTAAGGATGCAACTGGTAACATAAGATGTAGATAGAGGACTTTTTGTGGCACTAAATCCGAACTAACAACCTAGTTGCAGTGAGGTGAAGGACGTATAAACGTGGAAGGGAAGGGACATCCCCGTAATAAATCAAACCACGGTCTATACTAGATCATTATAGTACAATTAAATTAAAATAACAGCCGAAAAACAAACAAAAACGAAATTTCAATACAAGTGTGCAGCCGCCCGGGCGATTTGTATGGGAATGACGATAATTTTTTAGGATTTTTGGCTGTTATTTTAATTTCATTATACTATACTTATAGTGATCTAGTATAGACCGTGGTTCGATTTATTACGGGTGTCACTTCCACGTTGCATACGTGACTCACGGCACACGACCCAATACTGCGTGCGGGTTGAGATGACAGTCAAGTTTGTTCAAATATCACTATAAAATCCGGTTTCCTGTTCTATCTTTTCATGCCCTGTGATTTCCAGCCTAGAACATCTCCTTGCGGCACTGCAGCCGACCTAACAACCTCGTTGCAGTGAAGTGAAGAGCCGTACGTGACTCACAGCACACGACCCAAAACTGCGTGCATGCCAGATGACGGGCAAGTTTGTTTAAACTGTGTTTAAATATAACTTGGAGAATCGATGGCCTACATATTTAAAACAAAAGACTGATAAATTATCTTTATGTTCTGTGTTCAGCCAAGTACATCTCGTTGCGGTACTGCAGCCGACATCAAACCCTGGTTGCAGTGAGGTGAAGTAGTTATGTATTTTATATGTGACTCACGACACACGGCCCAATACTGCGTGCATGCCAAATGGCGGTCAAGTTTGTTCAAATATAACTTGGGAGAACCAGTAGCCTATTTCTTAAAACAAAAGGCTAATGATAAAATTAGTATTTATGTGCTGTGTTATTTCCGGCCTAACTGCCTGGGATAAGACCACTTAGTCTCCTTATGAGGATGCCGTTAGTGGCGACAAAAAGACCAAGCATACACAAATCGTGCAACCACTGCATTCGCATGGCAAAAACAAGTCTTTGCACATATTCATTCACAATAACGGTTGGTTGATGTCAGGCAAGCGGTTAGTCCAAGCAGGACAGCTAACGAAGCAACTGAGAAGCCTCTAAAACGAGGAGCTTAGAAAAGAACAAGCTTATATCAAAAATAACGCTAAAAATTCCTGTGAAATTCTTCCTGATGCGTACTTGACTAAGCTCCAAGGTGAAAATCCAGATGACCGGACAAGAACCTCGGAAGGTCGTCTATCGTTTACATGAAACGCCAGCGCACCCCGGGCTCCGAAGCAGCACAGCTGAGAATGCAATCGGGAATGCGCTTAGACGAAGAAGGAACTTGTGGATAGTTGAAAAAAAAAGACTCGAAACAAGTTTGTTTACCGGACAAATTAAAAATCCCCTGACTTTCAAGCGTTCACCCCCAATAACTTTTGAACGGCTGAACTGATTTTCATCAAACATAGCTAAGAACCATTTCGACAGACAATGTCTCTCGATTAAAAAAAACCGCATAGAAATCGGTCTATTCGTTTAGGAGCTACGATCCCACAGACAAACAGGGGTTAAAAAGGAAACTCCAAGGACGTCAGGATCAAAGCATAAGTTGCACTGTGGATTTGAATGCATAGTTGAGGACTCAGATCGGGTCGAAAATTTGAATCAAAGATCGTAACTTTATTGTAACCAAAGAATCTTCTTCTTTCCGTGTCGATGTTTTTTTTTTTGTATCTCTATATTTTGTCAGCCCTGTAGAGAGTCACTTCGACGGCGTTATTATTAGCCGCAAGTAAATCTTCCAGGGTGTAGGTGGTAGGGCACCCGGGACAGGAAAGCAGCTGCGCAATAGTCTGTGGGGAGGAACCACACTCGCACAAGTTCCGTGAGCTATAAATCATATTCCACTTGGACAAAAGCTCTTTACAACGACCTACTTGGGTTCGTAGTCTATTAATGACTTCCAAGCAGGCCAGGGCAGATCCCGTCACTAAAGAGTAAAAATATGTAATTACTATATCTAAAAGGGCTAAAGACTAGAAAATGAGAAACTCCAAGGTCATCCCTATTTACCAGAAGACGCAGGCTGCAATGTTGATTGAAATGCAATTAAGAGAAATTGAAGGGCAAAATATATTTGAAACATTGAAGTGCGTATGTAAATGGATACCATGATTTGATATGATCCAAACACCTTTATTGCACAAGAAAACGTAATCACAAGACATCATTTTATCTTAAAACTAAGAAATTTGCAATTTCTTCGAGGCAACTTTCGAAATCAGGTAGTTGGTCAAAAATAAACATCCTCTGACTGCTCTGATATGGCTCTGGTCTGGCAGTACAGAGAGGGTCGTGCTCCTGCAGTGGAGACTAAAAAATATCCTTTCAATGATTCATGATTCAAACATTTGATACATTTTATGTTTAAAATGTAAGAGGCGTGGCGGGAAGTGATTCTAACAAATATTATTGCGTCTAGTTGGACGGCCGCCATTTAAAAACAGCACGATTGGGCTAGTGTGTCAACAAGCGTGGCCTTGGCAGTTTAGTAAAATAATCGGATTGTTTACTTTTGAGAGACATGCGTAAGCGCAGGAATCGATACATACGCTAATATTGCTGAGTGTAACCTTTTTTCCTAGGATCTCACAACACTTACCGCCGTGGACACACTGAGATGGGTACCAGCTCTATGCCATAGCAAGTGTACCTAGTCATTTTAAATTTATTTTATATCTACTTTTTTAGTTAAAATTGGCTAGGTTTTATTCTTGGTTTAATTTTAATTATTCTATTCGAATGTTGTCTTCTTCTATGTGTTACCTTTAGAGTATTGTGTATGTGTTGTGTTTTTCTGGAAATAAAAATCTGTCTATGTCTTTTATTTTTGACCAAGCGAGCACAGCGTCTCAGTCAGTCTCAGTTTCTAGATAGGCCAAAAATTCTTTTGTCTGTCTGTCTATGTTATCGCCTACAGGCTACAGGTTGCATATTTTCAACTGATTTTGAATAAAAACGGCACACGAGTTCCCTGATTTTTTTAGTCGATCGCAATTTTTATTGGGGGAGAAATGGAGTAGAGTTTTTAGACATTCAATATGCAGTACTAAAGAACACAAGTAAGAAAGTACTAAATTACTCAAGCAATAGGGCTAGTTCAATCCGTATTATTTGTCCCTATACATTTATTATTTATTAACT
The DNA here is from genome assembly GCA_963576875.1 of Acrobasis repandana. NCBI lineage: Eukaryota > Metazoa > Arthropoda > Insecta > Lepidoptera > Pyralidae > Acrobasis > Acrobasis repandana. The sequence continues at coordinate 8,470,978 of OY756243.1, read as the reverse complement.
AAATAATGAATTATAAAATGGTGAAAAAATACCACGTGAGCGGGCTTGAGCCATAATTTGAACCTCCTTGGTATAGACACAACCATGCTCTTTCCAACTGAGCTATCATTATAATGGATTCATGCTAATATTATAATGGAGTACACAGTAAAAAGTAGACAAATAAGAGTTGAGTAGACAGGGAATGGAAAAGACGAAATTAACAAATCAGCGTATAAAACAATGTCCACACTCCTTGTCCGCACACACTGCGGGGGTGCGAAAGGAGGGGATGCAAATATTCGATTTGCAAGATGCAAGCCATTGCCCTGGGGCAATCGCTGACCAAAATCTAAACTAAAGCTGGCTTTGGTTTGAAGAAAGTTCCAAAACTCAAAAGACTAGCCTGCTAGATGAGACCAAAGAACACGTAGTAACTACTTAACGAGACACCGAAAAACGCCACAAGTAATCGCACATTTCTTAGAATTCTCTATCATTAGATAATCATCAAAGTGTCTCGCATTAGTAGGACAATCACCAGACTCATTAACCACTGAGACTCGTTAAATTAATAAGTCTGGGTAGCTGGGTACGAGGGCCTGGTCACGTACACAAATTTTCTGAGGAATAAAAAACACGAACACGTAAACCATAATATATATTAGAGGTATATTCTGTAAAAGAAACGTCCAAAGAATTTAAAAATGCTGCACGCGCACGTCATCTTTACAAACTGTCATAGAGTCAAATTCAAAATATCTTTATTATTATCGGATATTTATAATATATATTATATATATAAATACCCGCATCCGCGGCAGCCTTCATGTCCGTGACATAGCAGACAAACTGCAAGAAGGTCGCCTACGCTGGTACAGTCATGGGAAACAAATGTTTAGCCATGCCGCCTCCGCCAGGGCCCGGCAGACGTGGTAGACCCAAGAAATGCTGGCTTGACGTCGTCAGGGATGATATGCTTGCCAATGGTCTTACAATGAAGGATGCTCAAGACCGTGCGAAGTGGAGAAGGAAAAGCCGGAAAGCGGACCCCGGGCTCCACAGCATTACAGCTGTGAATGCAACTGGGAACACGCTGAGATGAGAGAGAGAGAGAGAGATATTTATAATATCTCTTAATAATAGTCACTTTGTTTTGCACAAATGTTGACGTCAAATCGTTACTTACAGCTACGTTTATGCCGCTTCCTAAGCGCAAGTGCAGAAGAAGCGGCAACAAACTGCACTGCACGTTTTCTCCAAAGACGTCAACTAACAAACTTAAAACTTAAAATTAATTATACGGATGGACTGAGATGACATTGTTTGTTATGTCATAATTCAATTGAATTATAAGCTCCTATGTCAGCTACTAATACAGATCCTTGAGGCACGCTGAATGCCTCTACACACTCCATTTTAATCGTAGTTAATTTTAATATGAGAGGACCGAATACACAACCTTGAGGCACGCCTGGATTTTATGGATTAAAATTTTTAAATCTCTAGCAATTATTAGGAATTACGAATGACCGTGAAGAACTACGCAGACCGCCAGAGTCAATATTTGTATAACCGAGTTTATTTGGGAAACCGATAGCAGACTGCTCACTGTTAATGTCTATTTAATTAAATTATTCTAATTGGAGTGATTCGGTTGCGGAAACCGGCAAGTTAGATGTAAAAATAAGTACGTATTGAAAAATATTAAAATAAACGGGCAAGTGCGAGTCGGACTCGTACGTGAATGGTTCGGTACCACCGTACAATGTTTTAAAACGCTGAAGAAACACGTTTCTTGTATGACGACCCCTTTAATTATTTTTGTATTTTTTGTTATAGTCTTGATAGTAATACATAATCGGTGAAAATTTCAGGTGTCTAGCTATTACGGTTCAAGAGATAGAGCCCTGTGACAAATGGAGTTAAAAACGCTGGAAAAAAAACACGTTTTTTGTATGACGACTTCCTTTAATTTTCAACTTTTTTTTATTTTTAGTATTTGTTGTTATAGCGGCCACAGTAATACATAATCGGTGAAAATTTCAGCTGTTTAGTTATAACGATTCAAGAGATAGAGCCCTGTGACAGACGGACAGACAGCGGAGTCTCAGTAAGTAATAGGATCCCGTTTGCACCCTTTGGGTACGGAACCCTAAAAACAAGCTTTTATCTAAAACACTTAAAGTGCTCCTCGGCGAATCAATTAAGGCCTTACCTGAATTTTCCGGGGTCCAGTGCTGCCCCCATTTAAAAAAAATCATTTGAAAGAAAACGGAGACATTATTTAAAATTTTGCTACTATCAATTCCTAGATAACCCTTCAAAGTATTTTATGAACAGTAGTTCATAAAATACTTACATTACAGTTTATAATGAGAACGTTAAGCTTTACTACGCACATTTGCCAAAAGTGGCCGTTTTTCGCAAATGTGCGTAGCAAAGCTTAACGTTCTCACTTTAAACTGTAAACATTAGTTCATAAAATACTTTGAAGGGTTATCTAGGAATTGATAGTAGCAAAATTTTAAATAATGTTTCCGTTTTCTTTGAAATGATTTATTTTGAATGGGGGCAGCACTGGACCCCGGAAAATTTAGGTACGGCCTTAAGCCCAAACTCGGTGGGGTTGAGTTGTATTATCATATCACAGAGATGCTGTGGCTACCTTCCGGCTTCATCATGAGATCAGGTCACTGGTACCATAATACTGCATTGTCACCCAACTTACATAAGTATGTGAAGTTTCAGCTCAATCGAATAACCGGCAGTGGGTCTAATTTAGCTTGCAAGATTTGATTACGGACACAGACAACGGGACAGGTGGAACTAAATAAAAGCTTGGATAAAATGTTTGACCAAAGTGCCTCCTGCCTGTGTTTAGAGCCTCGAAAAAATTGAGAGAAAGAAGAAAAGCAGGACCTTTACTTCAAAAGCGGCACGACATACGTACGTAGTTACGTGTCTCAATAAAAAGACATGTCAAGATTGTTTACATTTATTTAAATACCTCCTTACTTAAATACCTTCCAAATGGAATATAGCTAACCATCGATATTATAATTCTCTAGATACCTAACGCTCCTACATTCACCGCTTCGATTCTGATTCCATTTACACAAACAAACAGTAATTACAACGAAACACTCGAACGCACACATAGACAAAGATGCATGCGATTGGTCGCGACAAGGTCACGTACGTGTCATGTCGGTCAAGCAGCTAGCTCCTCGAAGCCGGCTGCTCAACCGACACAGCCGCGGTCAACGCCACGAGCGGTGAGGTACAATATTCAAATGTTTTTTTACTTACATATGAAAGGTGAGTCCTGTGTTTTTCATGTCTGTATAGCTTTTACACCACTTCACGGCACATGACGGTATTTTTAATGAATCGATTATCGCAAACACACAGCAATATTCTCAAAGGAAACTTCTTGTGACGCAACCGCACGACTAGAGTGTCACGGCGAACTGTCGCGCCGCGCTGTTCATATTTTAAGCCCCGCCCGTCGCGGTACATATCGCGTGGAATGTTTTTTCGGGATTATTTACGATTCTAGAGAATTATTGTTCGTAGTAGCTAACTAAATTTTAGGTATAATACGATTTTCCAGTCGACCTTTCTGCAGACGAAAACGGTACCTACCTACCATGTACTTGTTGATGTAAAAGAACAAAGAAATAGTCACCTCTAGTTAAAAATAGTAAGTTAACAAGTTTCATCAACAAATCTATGATGGATGAGTGCGGTTGTTATTGTAACGTAACCTTGTTTTGTAGAGAGCGTCTTACTCATATTGTTATTATGACATCAAGTTTGTTGTGCACTTTATCTGTGGCGCAGTAGCCGCCTTTTTGACATGTAAATATATCAATCGATGCGTTTATATAGCGTACAATATATTTATATTGTGTCAAAATTAGCAATATATCATTAGCTGTGTCAAAACCATCAATATGTGTATTATTACTTTATTAAGTACATTAACCCCTTTGTGAGTGCGCCGCAGCGGCGAAAACCGCTGCCTTTGATAACAAAATAAATAATAGTAACGTACAGGAGTCTCACTCAGCAAAGAAATTCAAAGAAATATCTACTCGATGTGGCTAGCGATATGGTTTAATTTAGCTCACGTCAGAACTCGGCACCTATTCGTAAAGATACCTAGACATCCATTGCAAGCCAATTTCATTCTTATTACTCTGGACAAACGATTCGTATAACTGAATTTACCACCCGGAGGGGCCGCCTGCGCGCATAGTAATAATGTAGGTACATTTTCGATACCTACCTAAACGGGGAGTGACACAGGCCTGCTTTGATACTTATTATTTTCTGCTGAATGCAGAAATTTTTTACACAAGTCTATTTAACTATAATTTAAGAACTACGTTCTTGTCGGTGGAGTAGTTTCCATGTCTCCCTCTCTTGAGCCATCCTTTTGACCTCCCTATACGACACGGCGTCAACTTTCTCCTTTACTTGATCTATAAATGCTCTTCTTAGTCTTCCCTTTCCTCTTCTTGCTTCTATTTTTTACCAAAGTAGTTAGTTAATAGAATAAAACGTTCAGGAGCATATCGTCAAATGCGCAAAATGACAAACGATCGCAAATTGTCAAAAGCGCAGATAGTCAAAAAAAGCGCAGAATGTCAAACGCGCATAATGTCATAAATCAACTTAAGGGTCGGCACCATGTAAACTGGGTTTGCGCGGGCAACAAGTTTGTACAGAAAGCGTTTGATTTAAGTCAAATAATGTATACACATAGATAGAGGAAGAGTTGGGACAGTAGACGAAAAAAAGGATTTTTTTAAATATTTTGTAGTTTTCCTAAAAACAAGCATTGAATTTACCCAAAAACATGCAAAACGCACTTTGCGCGGGCAATAGTTATGGCTTAAGTAGAAAAGACCACTAAGAAAATTACATACCTAGTTATAGGTGAATAGACTAGCCAGTAGACGAAAATCGTATTTTTTTAATTTTCATTCAGAAAAAGTAAGATAATTGTAAAGAAACCTGAAAGAAATATTTTAGAAAATCTTGCTACAAACTGGCTTGTTTTTCTGAGTAAAGAAATATTCTAACAAGGGATTGCATATATTTTATAAAAATAAAGGCTATTTTGAAACATTATTCTTAATATTTGCTTACAATGCAATCACGCAATAATAAAAAAAAAAAATTTAAAAATTGGATGTTTTGCAACGTTTTTGACAGAAATCTCTGAAATGGCGGCCATGATTCTTCCATACAAATTCAGTTGCCCGCCGGGCGTTCAGGAAGGAGGCCGTGTCGAATTTTTCAAAAAAATCCATTTTCAAATTACGTAAAATTGCATTACAGTCTAAAATATTTCAATAAAAAACTATGTACAAACTGCCAAATTATGTCATACTTTTGCTACACTATGGTACAGTTTTGACATTTTGTTGACGTTCAAGTAAAGATGTAATGCTATCGCAGATACGGCATCGCACATTTTTTTTTTTAATTTTATTGAAAATTAAGTCAATGAAAAAAATAATTTGGTTTGATTTATTACCTATATTTTTTAATTGGCGATTAGGGTGAAAATCGGATTGGAACTTTCTCGGGTCGCGGAATCATATTAACTGTTTTTGTAATAAAAGGTGCTGTTTAATTAGGGTTTTACAATTATTTTGAGGGGTGATTCAGTCTGAAATTTTGAACAACTTTTCCCCATGAATACATTCATGGGGAAAAGTTGTTCAAAATATCAAAATACGAATTGACATTATGCGTAATATATCTAACCACAGGCTTTACTAGATCTATACTTGGCTTGGCAGGCAGGCTATAGTAGGCTATTTATCTACACTAATATTATAAAGAGAAAAGATTTGGTTGTTTGTTTGTTTGCATTACATGGCTCCGAAACTACTGGACCGATTTAAAAAAAACTTTCACCGTTGGAAAGGTACACTATCCCCGAGTGACATAGGCTTTGTGTGTACCAAGGGCGAAGCCGGGGTGGACTGCTAGTATAGTATAATGATATTAAAACAACAGTCAAAAAACAAAAAAAAATCTGCATTTTTATACAAAAGTGTGCAGCCGCCCGGGAAATTTGTATAGGAACCGATTTTTTCGGTGTTTTTACTGTTTTTAGGGTTTCGCTTGTCTGTCTGTCCGTAAGTCACAGCCAATTTGCTACGAGACTATTAGAATGATTTAGTACCTACACTTATGTAACTTAGTGACCTAAAGATAGACGTATAATGTAAATAAATGAAATTTAAAAAAGGGGGCCACTTATTGTGGGTAAATTATACATTAAAAAAAAGTTTTGATAACAAAATCGTGTGACATATCAAATGAAAGAACTTTTTATGACAATTTTAAATATATTTATTGTTTATTATTTCTTAGATCGGTATTTTTAAGTTATTTAAGAAAATGGGCGAAAATTTACCCCCCCCCCCCCCCCCCCCTACTAAACTACTGGACCGATTCAGTTGAAATGTGGCGCACATAATGTAAATTTGTGACCCAAAGACGGAAGTAAAATGTAGGTAAATGAATAAATAAATAAAAATTGGGGCCACTTTATGGGAGATAAATGAGACATTAAAAAAAAGGGTTTTGTGAACTATATCGCGTAAAATATCAAATGAAAGAGCATTTTATGATAATATTAAATATATTTTTCTATATTTTTTAAGTTGGTGTTTATGAAGTTATTTTTGAAACTAAATAATAAAAATACACTTATCTCCGAAACCACTGAACCCAATCTTTTGAAAAATATACAGTTAATAGTTCTTTACCTATAGATTACAGGAAAACCTATTAGAAGATAAAAAATAAAAGGGTGCAATAATGCTAATTACTGCTTCATTAATCAACCAATTTTTTTAGCTGTTTTCAGGAAAAGATTTCTTTTTAGTGCTCTTTGTTGATTCGTTAAAAATATTGTACAAAATCAAACAGTCAAGTCATTGATTGAGCACATACAGCTGCTACGCCAAGACTGTTGATCTGTTCAACGTGCATTCCTTTTTTACCCTCCGTACTTACATAATAAGGTGAATAGAAGTGAAAGGTGTTACGATTGCAGATGGTCGCTAAACGTATTGTTTCACAAAGAAAATTCAAATGTGTACATTTTCTGTCAGTGGAACACAAAACGTGTAGTTTTCCAAGTCACCGCTCGCGTAAAATACTATTTGATTGTATTTTTGAGAACGTCATGTCAGCGGTAAGTAATATTGATTTACACAGAAATATCATAAATTTGTCTATGGTTCCCTAAAATTTCAACTTAACCAAAATAAACCGGCCACGTGCCGTGACGGGCCACGTGCAGTGTAGGGTTCCGTAGTCAGTACCTACTTGTTTTATGTAACTAACAACTGCCTAACTTTAGGTCTGAATTCAGTCCATGATACTGAACAACTTTCACCAAGGAACAAACGAAATACAAAAATTATTTTTGATCTCTTACACACAAGATTTGGCAAAATGTAATATTTATGTAATATATGTATGGTAATGTAAGGACAAATCACACTAATTAAGCTAGCCCCAAAGTAAGTTTTAAACTTGTATTATGGGATACTTACTCAATGATACTATATTTTATGATAAATACATACATAGATAAACACCCAAGACCCAGGACTATTTGAAAAATACCATTTTCTAACTTGCCCTGGCTGGGGCTCGAACCCAGAACCTCCGAATTAGCGGTCTAGCGTGTTAAAAATTACGCCACGGAGGTCGAATGGAAAGCAAACATTTTCTTTTCATATTTAATTATGTGTTCCTTAGGAAAAGTTGTTCAGTATCATGAACTAAATCCACCTTAAATTAGTTTTAGTACAGGGAGACGTTATATACTACTGCCGTGAATTTTTTAAGTGTCCATATACAACCGTTTAACTGACAGAGAGGGAAGACACATGATTCTAACAAAAATTTGCAATCAAAAACCAAATATTTCACAAACGGATTGCTAAAACGAAAGAGGGTGTTCATAATCTTACAATATTTTTGAAAGACCTATTCAACGACGTCTCACACCACACATTTTTTTTTTCAAGTTTTTATTACCAACTATCCATGCCCATGCCCAATTACAGCTTTTTAGTACTAATAGTCTATGAGTAAAACTGGGGACAGATAGACAGACAGACATGACGAAACTATAAGGTTTTCTTGTTAACTACGGAACCCTAAAAAGCTGCGTGAAACTAAAAAGATTCTCTATTCTAAGGGTTCTTTGTCATTTGCGCTTTAACAAATTTCAAAATACGAGTAATCAAAACCACTTGTGCAAATATTTCGCTCCACTTCGCATACGATAAATTCAAAAATTGATGGATGAATGACCGTGCTTTTACAGATTAAGCAATTTCTAGCTTGGTCACAGTTAGGATGGGTGACCGTGCTTTCAATCTTAATGTTGTCCAAGTCAAATGTTGAGATTCTTATGAATAAATTTCAGTTTTCTCTACCTACATAACTTGGCAGCTATTTAAATTTCAATTGTTTTGTCGGAATTTGAACTTGGCATTTTTACATTTATGTTTTCGATGGGATAAAATAAACACCCAAGAACCAGGACAAATTATAAAAGGCCATTTACCAACTTGCCCTGGCTGGGAATCGAACCCAGAACCTCCGAGTGACGGACTAGCGTGTTAAGGAATCGCCACGGAGGTCGACTAATAAATTGAAAAAGTAATAAATTTTACGCAAGATTCGAATAACTATAACTTGGATATTTTAGAAAGTGCTATATGAATTTCACATATATTTAAACTCGCTTTTTAAATAAACGTCTTGCATTCACGCACACTACTGTATTTTCGACTTTAGCCTTTTTCTACTGATAGCCTGTCTACTAAAGTGTTAAGTACATTATAATGACGTCTGCCAAGGCCTTAATTCAGAAATAATAATTCAAACAAAATAATTCTTTGATTTGATTGATTTGAAAATTTTAATAAGTATCGCGGACTGGAAGTCTTGACGAAAAGAAACAAGTAAGCTTCTACGTTACAATTTATGATTACCTACATCTATTGTCCCGTTTACACATTATTAACTCTATGTAACTTCATCTTGACATTTTTATCCCCCTAGCGGGAAAATTTTGCATATTTCAGAGCCAAATCTGACCACATGGCTTTGTGCATACAGTCCTTAAACGGACTTATTGTTTTTGTTAAAAAAATGCCACTTGTCATTGATCACATCCACTGAACGTGATTTAAGATTGATTTAAGGTTGCAGAAAAACGGATGGACTCTAAGAAACTATGACGTTATAGTTCGATATTTCATACAAATCCCATAGAAATGTGAAAAAAGTATCTGATTTGACTTGTTGTAAAATAGCGTCACAAAGATACGTAGCATGTCCAGAGTGGGCGCTTGCGACGTCACCACTATGTAAAAATCGAACTTAGCCGTGACGTCATGCGAATTTTAAATTTAATCTTAGTCAATATTTGTTTCTCAGAGAAAAGAAAAAATACGTATACGATATTTTTCAATAATCTATCTAATGTACCAAAAATATTTTTCCAGTCATCTATAGTCTATTGTCATTTCCACGCTATCTGTTCTGACCTGAAGGACGATCCTTCTATCCGCAGCGGACCGTGTCTTGCGAACTCGTGTGAACGTTTTCAGCCGACCTTGTGTCAATGTCAATATCACGAGGCTTCGATAGCAGACATGATTTGTTGGTAAATAGGAGAGAGAATACCCGAACCAAGTGAAAGATGCGTAGTTACCTTTATAAAGAAATCCGTACGCAGCACCAAAGCTCAAAAAAAATACCGTATAAAATCTGTACAAACAAGAGCATTTAATATTTTTATAGGGTTTTCACGTTACGTCTATACAGGCTGACTTTTTATCCACCTGCAGAATTTTTGGAGCAAGTTCAGTCCCGTAGAAAATCCGTTTGGCTGAGCGCTGATTAGTATGCGAGGACAAAATTTTTTTATCGACTTTTAATAACTTTTTTTTATAGAGAGTAGTTCAGTATCATGGACTGAACTTGCTCCAAAAAAATTTCAGGTGGATAAAAAGTCAGCCTGTATATCGAGCTACTCTATCACAAACAAATACAGAGCATGCATCGAACATGTAGTGTAGATCATCATACCCACACGCTATTAATAGAACATCCGATTGCGACGACGGCCGGAGATCGAATGAGGATGGGAGGGTACGTTGACCGGCGCGATTTCATTTTCGAATTTCGAACGCGATATTTTTAGAGGTAGGTTACACGATCAGAATGGTCGGAGAATGATCGTGTAATCCGCTGAATGACAGACTGATGGTTCGGACTGATGAGAATTAAAATTGTTTTGACTGTTGGGAGACTGATCGCGTAACCCGCTCGTATCATTCTCGCGTCAGTCACCGTACTTTAGTTATTTACTATACACCGTACACCAATGTACATAAGATTCATTATAGCTTTTTGCCGTACACGTACTTTTTATCAGTCTGCTGTCATTCTGGATTGACCGTGTAACCGTGAAAAACATCCATCATTCTGGCGTCAGTCACGTCATTCCAGACATCAAGGATCACAACACCTTAACCACTGGACCACGGAGGCAGTCATCAATTATATGAGCATAATTTTCTGATCATGTTTCGAATACATATGTAATAGTATCGCTTAGAAACATTACCAACACTAATAACCTCACTCTAATATCAGTTATCATTAAGTACCCAATTACCCAATCACTTCAACATAGTTACTCGTGCCTTAACGATCAATTAACAAGTTATTTCAGTTAACGACGTACCTAAATTAATTAATTAAATGCCTAATAAAAAGAGCAATAGAACGTTAGTACTTATATCAAGTGTTGCCAGACCCGTTTTTTCTAAATGACTTAAACGTAAAAAAGGTGGGATTGATATAAGTCAATGGCAGTTCGGATGAAAAAATCGGGACGTTCAATAAAATCACAGAATATTATTTATTCTGCGATTTTATAGTACGTCCCGATTTTTTCAGAAATATCTACTCAATGTGGTTAGCGATATGGTTTAATTTAGCTCACGTCAGAACTCAGCACCTTTTCGTATAGATACCTGGTCATCCATTGCAAGCCAATTTCATTCTTATTACTCTGGACAAACGATTCGTATAACTGAATTTACCACCCGGAGGCGCACAGTAATAATGTAGGTACATTTCCGACACCTAAACGGGGAGTGACACAGGCCTGGAAGCACTCGTATCCAGGGCTGTAAAATAATTATTCCAAAAAGAAGCCCCAGAGACATTTTTCATTTCACCACTGTCGGTGCATCTAATCTACATCACATCTACATACAACAACATACGAGGGGGGGTCAAAAAGTTCGCGGAATGGAGGGGATAGCGGGGGGTGGGGGACCTGCCGCAGGTAGTAACTAATGAGCAACTCTTTGTGAGTATATATGCCAAGTTTGAACCTGATTGTGTCAATAACCTTTGACCTGTCGTCGATCAAACAAGTGAATCCGGAAGAAAAACTTGAACATGGAAAAAATCGAGTTTCGTGCCGTCATAAAGTTCCTCACTAAGCAAGGAAAACCACCTCAGAAAATTTTGGAAGAAATGTTATCAGTATACGGGGACTCTTGCCCTGGGAAAACCATGGTGTACAAGTGGAATAGCCTTTTCAAGCAAGGCAGAGAGTCTCTTGAAGACGACCCTCGCTCAGGACGGCCGATTGAGGCCACCACCTCAAACATCGTTGAAAAAGTGGAGAATCTTATACTGGAGGATACTCGTTTGAAGAAGAAACAACTTGCAGAAATGGTTGGAGTATCACCTACAACCATTTTAAATATTCTACACGACAATCTTGGGATGTCAAAAGTCAGCGCAAGATGGGTGCCAAGAATGCTCACACCACCACAGAAACAGCTGCGCGTCGAGTATTCAAAGGAGTTTTTAGACCTCTGTAGCGCCGACAAGGAAGGAATTTTTGCAAGACTTGTTACTGCAGATGAAACTTGGGTTCATCATTATGAGCCTGAGTCGAAGCAAGAGTCTATGCAGTGGCATAAAAAGGGTCAGCCCCCCCCTAAGAAATACAGGGTGTCACAATCGGCTGGAAAAATCATGGCAACTGTTTTTTGGGATACAGAGGGTATTTTATTAATAGATTATAAAGATAAGGGTGTTTCTATAACGGGAGAATACTACGCTAATCTACTAAGACAATTAAAAGAAGCAATCAAGGAGAAAAGGCGGGGAAAGTTGACAAAGGGTGTGCTGCTTTTGCATGACAACGCACCGGTACACAAGAGCCGCGTTGCGATGGCTGCCCTTCATCACTGTGGCTTCGAAATGTTAAACCATCCTCCCTATAGTCCAGACTTAGCCCCCTGTGATTATTTTTTATTTCCCAAATTAAAAAAAGAGCTTCGGGGGAAGAAATTTTCCGATGATGAAGAAGTCAAGTCGGCGATTTCGGCCTATTTTGAGGACAAAGACAAATCATTTTTTTTCGACGGTATTAATAAGTTAATAGAGAGATCTGAAAAATGTATTCGACTTAAGGGGGAATATATTGAAAAAGAAAAATAGTACAGTATTTTATTTCACCCCCCTTCCCCTCCGTTCCGCGAACTTTTTGACCCCCCCTCGTAGGTACTCTAGGCCTTGTAAAGGTCACTCCACGCGACCCCAGTTCAAAAAGCTAGACGTCTGGGGCGGGGGCGACGACCCAGTCCGGTCCCTAGGGGCTGCGCTTAAAAGTAGACATCCTAAGGTTTTATGGGAGCCTGGTACCAGCTTGTTGTCAATATTTATGTTTTACCCAACTGCGCCAGAAGGAGGGTTATGTTTTACGAGTGTATGTATGTATACCTATGTCATTGGCACGCTCTGCAGCCTTGCTCGATGGATTTTAGCTTGTTATTATGTCGTTAGATTCGTCTTAATTGTCAGTGACATTGCGTAAGTATATAAAATAAACCGGTCAAGTGCGAGACGGACTTGTACATGAAGGGTTCCGTACGCCCATACAATGTTTTGAATCGCTAAAAAAAACTTGTATGACGACCCGTTTTAATTTTTAACCTAACTTATTTTTAGTATTTTATTATAGCGGTTACAGTACACACATCAAGGCATTTTGATGTTTACTATGTCTTTACGGTTGTCGCTTATAGACTGGCGAAGGTACTAGGCGTTTAAGAGCTAGCAAGCGACTAAGTCACAGATTTATAAATACAGTAGCGGCGTTAGGGTAAGGCGCGGTTGGGCGACCGCCCAGGGCGCCAGATACAAAGGGGCGACAGGGGGCGATTTTGGGCAAGGAGGGTCACAGGTAATAATAAATATATAAATAGCGGCTGGTTAATGGCGGCAACTCCTAGACTCTTATTTGTATGCACCCCCCCCCCCCCCTCCCTCCCTTCGTTTACAAAGGGGCGACAAATTTGAAGAATCCTATAACGTACTTGCCCTCCCCCTCCCCCTCCTCCCCCGTCGGCAGAAATAAATCCTATAAGATTAAAGCCTAAGTCAGTCTGAATTGCAGTTGGGGGGGGGGGGGGGAAATCTCGCCCGGGGCGCTGGTAGACCTAACACCGGCACTGAATAAATAGTTACTAACTAAGTAAAGATTATGGAGATAGCTACAATATAGGATAGTACAGGTCGCGCCAAACTTCTAGATCGCTCTGAAGTTGAGGCGATTCGCGTCGCAGTAGTAAAATACAGATACCATTTGCTTTATTTTTGTTTATTGTGTATATATATCATATCTACATTCTTGCAAACATTCTGAAAAAAATAATACTGTGGTAAATATTCTGTCCCTGTTTGTAACCTGAGTGAGGCAACTTCAGAGCGATCTACAAGTTTGGCGCGACCTGTATATAGGGTCAAAAATAAATTATTTTGTAATGATAACAGAATAAAACGTCACAATGTAATGTCACACATTCATCATATCAATTTTAACGTCATTTTAGCTATGTTAATGCCGAAACTAATTGACTCCAAGAAACTATGACGCCGAGTCGTTTTTCATAGAAATCCCCATCGTAATATAATCTCTAGAAATCTAACGCTCCCACATTCACCGCTTCGATTCTGATGCCATTTATGCAAACGAACAGTAATTACAACAAAACACTCAAACACACACATAGACAAAGATGCATGCGATTGGTCGCGACAAGGTCACGCACGCGTCGTGTCGGTCGAGCAGTCGGCTTCGGGGGGCCGACGCTTAGAAAAAAAGTATCTGTTTTGAATTGTTGGCAACTAGCGTCGCACACTTGAAGAGATAAATAGTTATACATATTTATCTATTCCAGTGTGTGCAGGCGTGACGTGGTGCTCCGCCCAGTTCATCAAACTTTATCAGTACGTGTCGCAAATCACGTATTTATCTATTACGTGACAGCTACGACTCATTCCGTACACACATGCGTTGAAGTCATAGACCATGGATCAAGAGAGACACAGCGTCTCTATGAATTTGCGTGTCGATCTGACGTCAAATTGACTTCATTCGGAATCGTCACCTTTAGTCCGTGTAGGAATGTCAATTCATTAGATCGGACATTGAGCTCTTTACTGTAAAATACCTAAATCGGCCGTTTTGAGCCGCAGAAACTAGTCGAAAAACGTTGGAGGAAGTAATAAAAAAGTTTTCTTCCGTTTGTAAGTGAATTTCTTATTAAATATTGTATTGAAAATTGGCACGCCCGGTTTTCATTTCGGTTGGTTGACGGTTCGGTTGGAGACCGACACGAAAAGAAATCACAGGTTTCCGAATTTCCGCACCACCAATGTAAAGCTTATTGCGTTTTTGGCTATAAAAGCATCAGAAGCGGACATCCCGCGTGTTGATGCTGGCCGATTGCCAGCCAGACATTATAGATAGTTAATGGTGTTATTAAAAATAACGTTGATACACTGATAAAGTTGAACAATCTGACATCAGTGTTGGGCCACTTACATACAAACAAACCATCAGATCAAACAACGCGTCAACTCGTGAACGGGTGCCGCCAGTAGGGACTGGTCAGCTCGGCTCCGTTTTTAGGGTTCCGTACCTCAAAAGGAAAAAACGGAACCCTTATAGGATCACTTTGTTGTCCGTCTGTCCGTCCGTCCGTCCGTCTGTCAAGACCCTTTTTCTCAGGAACGCGTGGAGGTATGAAGCTGAAATTTATATCAATTACTCAGGTCTACTGTCCCTTGAAGCTGTGAAAAAATCAAACTACTAAGCCAACGCAATCAAAAGATACAGCCGTTTATGCCGCAAATTTTCGACACTTGCAAGGGAATCCAAACCTACAGGGTGCTTCCCGTGAACTCAGAATCTTGAAATTTGGTACGAAGCAACGTCTTATAGCATAGATAAAGGAAAAATTACGAAAACCATAAATTTTTAGTTACATCACATAATATATTTTTTTTTAATAATTTTAAACTTACTACCCATTTCCTCATAAACGCGTAGAGGTATTAAATTGAAATTCATACCAAATACTAAACCTTGCAGGTTTGTACGGAACCCTCGGTGCGCGAGTCCGACTCGCACTTGGCCGGTTTTTTTTAAGACTACCAGGCCAAATCCTCTGACTGCTCTGGCTCTGGTAGTACAGAGAGGGTCGTGCTCCTGCAGTGGAGACTACAAAAGACCTGATAATGATGACGATGAAAAAAAAATTGACGCATACATTTTCACGAGTTGATGAAAACAGAATCGTTAATGTTTTGTCATTAAATGCAAATATATTTAAATTGCAAAGTAATTACGAGTAACATTGAAAAGTCACTGTTGAGTGAATGAATAAGTATGTCGAATTGTCGATGAATGAAAAGGACATATCATTGCTTCAACAGGTAGGTACTTATTTATTTCGATATTTGTTAGACGAGTAATTAATTATGTATTACAAAAGAAAAACAAAAGACGCGACTGCGTGAAAAATTTACTAAAAATCCGCCATTTTGTTTCTCGACGACCTCCGTGGCGTAATGGTTAACACGCTAATTCGCCACTCCGCAGGTTCTGAGTTCGATCCCCAGCCAGGGCAAGTTCGAGAATGGCCTTTTTCAAATTGTCCTGGGTCTTGTAGTCCATTTTTTTTTAGATAAATAACGAACTAGAACCTTTCTTCTTCCCCCCCCCCCCCCCCCAACAGCCCACTTATTTATTTATTTAATCTTTATTGCACAATTAAATAAAAGTACAAGTTGCGGACCTAATGCCATATGGCATGGCATTCTCTCCTGGTCAACCATTAGACCAAGCAGAAAATATGTGTGGCTGGCGTAATAAAATTCACAAAAATAAGCAAACTTAATATAAATAAAATATACAATAATCAAAAACACATATACTTATACACAAATATACTTTTAAACATATAATAACTATACATATATACTAACATGCATAAAATACAATTGATAAATACATAAATATAAATACTAATAAATATAATCAGGATGACTGGGACTAGGACTGCTGGAGGAAAAATTTATGTACCGCTCGCTTAAAAGCCAAACTACTGGGAGCTCTTCTTATAGACTTCGGAAGGGCATTCCATAGCCGGATAGCCTGGACTTGAAAAGACTTGTCCATGAAGGTAGAGCGATGAGGAGGAAAACTAAGGATGAGAGTGCTAGAGGAGCGAAGTGAACGAGAGTGAGTGGAACTGAGAGGGTTGAATTTAGATTTAAGATAGCTAGGGGAGTGCGGATTGTTCAAGATAGAAAATAGCATGGAGAGTATTTTAGCATTACGACGTAAGGGAATAGGGAGCCATGCAAGCTGAGCGCGAAATGAACAGATGTGGTCAAATTTACGAATATTAAAAATAAATCTACTTACTTACCCAATACACTAACAATAGGAAGTGTATCGAGGTCAAATGCATCGATATCTTATCGTCGGATTATTGTACTTATTGCCAATACCATTCAATACCCAGCTTTGTTTTATCGGTCGATAGCATACCTTGAACATACGCATTTTGCAAATCTAATGTTATAGGTTTAGTTAGGGGTTTATAGGTTTACTAGCGGCCCGCCCCGGCTTCGCACGGGTATGTATTATACATATAAACCTTTCTCATGAATCACTTTATCTATTAAAAAAAACCGCATCAAAATCCGTTGCGTAGTTTTAAAGATCTAAGCATACATACGGACAGACAGTGGGAAGCGACTTTGTTTTATACTATGTAGTGAGTAGTGATAGTGATTACTGAGACTCCGCTGCATGTCAGTCCGTCCGTCTGTCTGTCACAGGGCTCAATCTCTTGAACCGTAATAGCACAGTGTAATAGCGAGACACTTGACATTTTTTACCGATTATGTTTTACTGTGGCCGCTATAACAACAAATAGATACTAAGAATAGGAAAAGGTTAAAAGTTAAAGGGGGTCGTCATACAAGAAACATCGGAACCCTTCGCACGAGTCCGACTTGCACTTGACCGGTTTTTTTTTGTTTTATGTACCTAAAGCCGCGTCCACGGACACGCGCCATGCCACGGACATGCCCGCCTGGCAGCCCGCGTCGAACACGCGCCGCGTGTCCGTGGACGCCGCCTAAGTGTCCAACATTTGTGTCAGATTTGGCAAACACCAGTCATCATAGTGTGACGACCAATAGGCAGTGGGACAATGTTTAAAATAAACCATAATTTGTTGTCATCCTATCAGATACAATACAATACATCAGTTATTGCAGCATAAAGAAAGGAAATACAACAATACTTACAGAGAAAAAAAACAAAAAATCATACAAAGGCGGACTTGTCGCATAGGTAGCAATCTCTTCCAGTCAACCTTTGGGTAGAGAGAGAGTTGAATCAGATATCAGCGGACACGCTAGGTGTTGTCCATTACGCCACGGAGCTCGTCTACATAGAGATCACTTCGCTTGTTCAAAAAAATACCTATGTCTAGATTTCAAACAGGAAACCAGTATGTAAACCAACCGCGACCAGACCGGTCTACACTCTGCACTATTAAGTTCGAGGTCAGAACACTCAGAACTAAAATGACGCTGTGAGAATCTTGAACATGTTTTAATATTCGGTAAATAGTCCGGGAGCAAAGAAAACACTAAATAAATGTACCAGGTGCCTCTGACGTAGCCAAGTGGCTGTCATCTAGGGACAACTACCACTTATAGTCTATACCACAGTACTACAATAGTCTTACAACCAAGGATGCTCAAGACCGTGCGAAGTGTAAGCGGACCCCAGGCTTCACAGCATTACAGCTGAGGTTGCAACTGGGAATAGCTGAGATGAGACAGATTTCCCGAAGTGGAGAAGAAAAGGCCAGAAAGCGGTCCCCAGGCTTCGCAACATTACAGCTGAGGATACAACTGGGAATCCGCTGAGATGACAGATTTCCCGTAGTGGAGAAGAAAAAGCCAGAAAGCGGTCCCCAGGCTTCGCAGCATTACAGCTGAGAATATAACTAATACGCTGAGATGAGAAACTTTACCCGAAGTGGAGAAGAAAAACCTGGCAAGCGGACCCCGGGCTTCGCAGCATTACAGCTGAGGATACAACTGGGAATACGCTGAAATGAGACAGTTTACCCGAAGTGAAGAAGAAAAAGCCAGAAAGCGGTCCCCAGGCTTCGCAGCATTCAAGCTGAGGATACAACTGGGAACACGCTGAGGTGAGAAAGTTTTCCTCCAGCAGAAGCACCACTGCTGAGAAGAAACAGACAGTATTGGCCACCTACCTATTCGCCTGAGTGTACAAAATGTTTTTACCAGGAAAATTCCCCATTTCAGGGGTCAAGCTATGGTCATACCCATCACGAGCTCTGTCATTGGACAATTTTGCAATCGCACAGAGGCGTAGCTACCGCCGTATCAACGATACGGGGCCCCCAGGCTACAGGGGCCCCGAATATGTAAGCAAAAAACGTATAATGTCATCATCATCGACAGCCGTCCAAATCCCACTGCACGAAATATGCCTCTCTCAATGTATGCCATCCATCCCGGTCTTGTGGCATCCGAAATTATTGTCGACCCGCGATTTTTCTAATATCGTCGACCCATCTTCCTCTTGGACGACCAACGTTTCGCTTGCCAGGAATGAGCCACCATTCAGTCAAAATTATACTCCACTGTCATCAGCTCGACTTGCCAGGTGTCCTGCCCAACCAAAGAATATATACACTACGCGAAAAGAAACGACACTTAAGCATGTGTGCACGTAAAAGTGCGAGGGGGCCTAGAGGCGCGCGGGGCGTCAAACGAGCTATCGCTGACTGCTTTGGCCGAGGGCTGGTACCTAGTTCGTGTCTCTCTCACGCACCGCACGATACTCCATTTCGGTTCGGTATCAACCCTAGCGTTACGAGCTCAAGGTCACAGGCGTTCAAACTCTCACGTACAGGGAGTGTCGCCGCTGTGGCCCAACCCAACTCTGTTTTAGATCCATTACGCGTTCAAAGCCCCTTCTAACTAAATTTTGATACATGGCCCATTTAGTGCAAGCCACGCCACTGCAGTTTAAATCACTCAACCAGTGCGATCACCCGCGCTATATTTGGAAGCAATTTGTCAATTGAGCGAGTTGTATTTTAGCTTAGAGTAACTATGAGGTTATGTTTAGCGTAGCGACGGATGTACTCAAATACTCTTTTGTAATGTACGTTTGAACATAACAATCTGCAGTTGGATTGAATATGTGCCTTGCCTACACAACAATACTGCCTCCTCACGGAGTCCAGTGCTGCCCCCATTTTAACTAAATTATTTGTAAGGAAACGGAGATATCATTTAAAATGTTAAGCTACTAAAACCTTGATAACCCTTCAAACTATTTTATGAACCACTGTTTACAGTTTAAAGTGAGAATGTTAAGCTTTAGTTTGCATTTTTGCGAAAAACGGCCACTTTTGGCAAAAATGCAAACTAAAGCTTAACGTTCTCACTTTAAACTGTAAACAGTGGTTCATAAAATAGTTTGAATAGGGTTATCTAGGTTTTAGTAGCTTAAAATTTTAAATGATATCTCCGTTTCCTTACAATTTATTTTTTTCAAATGTGGGCAGCACTGGACTCCGTTTATCATCTTAGCATTCGTGTAGGGTTGCTTGCAGACATGTTTGGCTTTTTCGAGTCGCGTCCGGCCTTTCCAGCTTTTTGGCAAAGCGGATGAACTTGTTTTTAGGCCTCGACAGAACTATTAGCCTGTCCGGCTTTTGTTAGGCTTTTTAGCAAAGTGGATGTTTTTTAGGCATCGCCAGAAGCCCAGAACTGAACCACACTGAACTCATAAAAAGTTAATCTTGCTCCACCACTGTATTCATTCCGGCTTTTAGGGCTAAATGTCCGGCCTTATTCAGCGCCGAGTCCGGCTTTTATAATTTTGCAAATGGCAATTCGTGGCGAATTTACCAGCAGGCTGAAAATATCACAAGTAGGTCTAGCCTACAGCAGTGGAAATTTACAGGTTTCTTGTTTTTTTTTAAATAATTACTTTTGTTTACTAAATATTTGTAAAATAAAGAACAAAATAGGATTAAGAGGGCGCCTGATGTCAATAATCTAAATTTTTCTCCCGCTTCCACGCACACAAATTTACTCTAGCCGAAGCGAGACAGCGAGCCATGCGGGGCGTCGGAAATCGCGGTGGCTCGATGAGGCTGGTTCTGGTTTTGAGGTTTTTTTCGTTTTACAAAGAATATTTAAGAGTTATTTAAAAAGTAAGACATATGATGACTGCCTTATGTTTAATACAATTATATCCAAAGTTACAAGTGCTAATTTATTGTATTTCTCAAATACTTTCTGTTTTAGTATAATTCTGAGGTGATTTGGAGGCAACTTCGCAATGTTTTTCTATCGAGAAAATTTTAAGCAATCGTGTTTTCGAAATTTATTATGTTTAGAGTTAGTCCTGAACTTTGCTGTGTTTTTATTTCAAAGTGAGTATTTCGTTAATATTGATAATAATTATGATCGCTCTAAGAACTTTAGGGTAGTACGGGCTCTTAATTTGACATTACCCAATACGCAAAATCGTAAAACCGGTGACCTTGTCTCTTATCAATTTACGTAGCAAAATATTATTTCCTTCGAAGATACTTAGGTACGAGTATGTAACGAATATTTATCAGACACGTCATATTTTAAAATAATAATATTGTTCTGAGTATGTACGCATGATTTTCTTATAAGTAGGTAAATATTATGACGTCTAGGTAGTACCACAGAATAAATAATACTAACGTACAGAAGTCTCACTCAGTAAAGAAATTCAAAGAAATATGTACTCAATGTGGCTAGTTATCGATATGGTTTAATTTAGCTCACGTCAGAACTCAGCACCTTTTCGCATAGGTACCTAGACATCCATTGCAAGCCAATTTCATTCTTATTACTCTGGACATACGATTCGTATAACTGAATTTACCACCCGGGGGGGCCGCCTGCGCGCATAGTAATAATGTAGGTACATTTTCGATACCTAAACGGGGAGTGACACAGGCCTGGTAGTACGCAGCAGAACCAAGGGTCGATAAATTCAAAAGTCTCAAACAAGCAAAAAATGGGACAGGTGGTAAATGGGAATCAGACTGTGACAGTGGTTGCCAGCATATCTATCTTTTTATAGGGTTTTTTAGTCATTCAAGAAGCAGTACTAAAGTACTCAAATTAAATAATGAAATAAGAAATGGTGAAGAAATACCACGTGAGCAGGACTCGAACCCGCGACCTTGGTTTCAATACGACTATGCTCTTACCATCTGAGCCATCACGTGTTAAACTCCGCACGCCGAATCTCGCCACCATTTGATATTCCTACACGCATTAGGCTTGCGTCACCAACACTACTACCCACTATCACAAGTGAGGTATCTGATTTAACCCATGTTACAATGAAGTTGAAAATCAATTAGAGTGTAGGAAAGCCATACAATATTTTTAAAGGGATTTTTTGGCGTTCAAGACGCAGTACTAAGGCACTCAAATTAAATAAGAAATGGTGAAAAAATACCACGTGAGCAGGACTTACTATGCTCTTACCATCTGAGCCATCACGTGTTCAACTCCGCACGCCGAATCTCTATCTATAGGTACTATACAAATAACAAAAATATAACTGATCATTGCCTGTACATGGAAGATACCTATATGACAAAAAAAAATTGGGGGTCTATTATCACAATAGAACCAGAAACAATGATTGTTATAATTTTCTCTGTTTGTTTGTGCACGCTCATCTCAGAAACAGCCATTTGGTTGCGGTTCTCACTAATGTAAGTGTAGTAAGCTTCACTTAAAATTTTAAGTCAATGAGTTCATAAATAAATAATAAATTTTTTAACAAAAAAAACAACCGACTTATATTTTTTGTTAGGAGTTTCTACCATATCTCCTTTTTTAACAAAAAAAAACAAACGACTTCAACTTTTTTTTTTAGAGTTTCTTCCATATCTCCAAAGTTCTTCATCATATCTTCACCAAATTAAAATGGGACCAAATTGGTAGTAAAGGCTTTCAAATAAAATAAGAATCATCAAAATCGGTTCACAATTGGCGAAGATATCGCGTAAGAAACATACATAAAAAAACCATATTCGAATTGATAAGCTCCTCCTTTTTTGAAGTCGGTTAAAAAGATATAAATTTAAAGAATCAAGTCAAAAATTGGATTGATAAAAATGTTATAAAGTGCTCACAGATCTGATAATTTTAATATAATTGATATTTCAAAGGTTATAAGGGTGGTTCATATTTTAACTGTAAAAACCAGTAATGTACGTACAAGTATACTCGAATGTACTTATGCAATGTCTTTGAAATTACAAAATTTTGCCGAACTCTTGTCGTTTCAAAATACAAGCTAGGCTATGTTGGTTTGGGAAAGTCTGATTCTGTCTAGACACAGAATAAATACTAACGTACAGATGTCTCACTCAGCAAAGAAATTCAAAGAAATATCTACTCAATGTGGTTAGCGATATGGTTTAATTTAGCTCACGTCAGAACTCAGCACCTTTTCGTTTAGATACCTAGACAAGCCAATTTCATTCTTATTAAGTACTCTGGACAAACGATTCGTATAACTGAATTTACCTTGGTTCGAGGATACTTTACATATAGATCTCATTTTTAAAAATACAAAAAATTAAAATTACCCCTTGTTTTATATAGAGGTTTAACAAACATCACTGGCTGATAATATCGAAATTACCCAAAAAAGAAAAACATGCGTTGACAGTTCTGTCTCTAGCGGATATTGCAGACTTTGATGTCATATTTTAAAATGGCGTGTTTTAGTTGTTATAATCTACTTGCTATTTTTAATATTTATTTTCTACACCATATACATGTTTTTCGGCACTGATTTATTTTTTGCGGCTATTTCTCGACGAGTACTATCGATTAAAAATATAAAAAAATGCATGCATACTCTCTATTGTTTAGACTTGAGTGCTTTAAATTATTTTAGTTCATTGTTTTAGATAAAGGCTTTTTTTTAATTTTCTTTTTAAATTGTTTAATTTTAAAGTTGTTTAGTTTTATTTCATAGTTTTTTTTATTAGAGTTTGAGTGCGTTTGACCTCTATCTAGCCTGATGGGAAGCTAAGATGAGGTCTAAGGTGTAACACGCAGACTCAAAAAATGCATATTCACTCTTGCCTTGAAAATCCCTAAATCATATGTATGGGGAAACATCGACGCAGGGAGGGAATTCCACACCTTAGCGGTTCGCACAATGAAGGAGTTTAGTTAACATAGTATCAAAATTTTATGATTAAATAAATACTGAAGAAATAGGCCACAGATCTGTATATGAATAGGCCTATGCTCAGTAGTGGGGGGATGAAGGGCTGTAATGATTGTGTTGATGATGAAATAAATACTGTAAGTAGGTATTTACTATCTACGTAGGTATTTTTACCTGATACGTGGTTGTTTTGATAAACAAGTAATTTGTATTATTATCACAAGTTGTTTACAAACAGAAAAAGGTAAACAAAATGTCTACCAATCAATAGGCGAAGTACCAGGGAGGCATAAACTGACGGAGCTGTTTACCACAGGTGCAACGCGACCGAATGCGGAAGTCGATCAATAACATGAAAAATACACTAGAGAGCGCAACATTACAATCGTCGGCTAATCCCTAGTGAAATCACGTACACGCATCAGCTAATTATTTATGACGCAAATTGATATATCGTTCGTTACATTCAGCGACCTCGAAAGTTCAATTGCGCTGCGCCATTTTCTTATACATAATTACATTTTACACAATGTAAACAAAGCAACAGCTGTGCGGTAAATGAAAATATTAAATTTGTGTAATTATAAATCCACGTTTAATAAGCTTGATGAGATTTAAACGCATTTCTGCATCGAACAAAGCCGATATCCTTGATAAAAACGAGTAAACTAAGTTTCGTCATGCATGTTTTCTTCTCATTGTTTATTTACACACTTACCGCTCAAATCTTCAATAGTATTTAGCTTTCGTGCCGCCATCCTCACGTTAGTTGTAACCACAACACTTATAAAAGAAGTTTTATAACAAAATAATCACTTTCGATTGTTATTTTCGAACTTTTTGCGCACAATCACAAAGAAAACGACGAACTTCAGCAGCCCGCGATCGCCTTTCGGCCTTTGTTTGTTTCTGTTTTGATTTCAATCCGCTGTGACAAGACGATGGCGTGCATGTCGCAATTATTTTTTACGCCAATGTAGCCTTTATTACCGAGAAGTCAGGGTGGAAATTTGAATAAAATACTTCATCAACATTTTTGATTGTTTGTGGCGATTGGTTATCGTACGATATTGGTCGACTAATCAGAGAATACTACGAACAATTCAACGTCTGTGATTGGACGAATAGATGACATAAGGAAGAATATTACCAGCTAACAAAATTATTAATTTGTCTATGGGAAAAAAGGCAATGACCTTTGTAAAGGGTGGTGTAGACCATGGAAGTAACGTAATCTTCCGTTGTATACTATAGAAATCCTACATACAATACAACGTACCACATGGTGTAAACAATCAAGTTCCCTATGTTTAAACGTAGGATTAAGTGAAACACAAAACGTGTAGTTTTGTAAGTCACCAGTCGAGTTCCGAATCCAAGTTCCAAGTGTTCTAAGTTCCAATCCAATCTAACACTTCCAACAAGTCAAGCAAGACCACTCCTACGAATTCTTAACTTTAATTTAATTTTATTGATTTAAGTATTTAAGATGGGAGAGACCTTTGCCCAACAATAAGACAATCAAGACTATTAAAAAAAAGTACACTTGAAAAATAATCTATGTAATATGTAAAAAAATAAGAAAAACATAGTGCTTAGGTGCTATTTATTTCTAAAGAAATTTCTCATATGAAATGCTTTGCGTATGGTATGAGCACAGGATATGAGTGTGTGCCGTACCCATGTGGTTCCGGGTTAAAATAGGACCACTCCATCTCTTCCTGTGGATGTCGTAAGACGCGACTAAAGGACTAAGCACAAACATCACGTGCTACAATTGCATTCCCAAGAAGGTTTAACTTTGGGTGGCGCGGCGGCCGGTTCTAAAACTTTTCGCACAAATATATTCCCAAAGATGGTTGACGTCAGGCAGGTGGCCGGTCGTAAAACTATAGCCAATTCATTTAAACTGTCTCAGCTATTTCTTCTCCATTTTGCAAGGTCTTTGGCATCCTTGCGTGACCATTGACATGCATGTTATATTTGGAGAAGAAAAAAAGAAAAAAAAAGGTGGAAAACGCACCCCGGGCTCCGAAACAGCACAGCTGAGGATGCAACCGGGAACGCGCTAAGACGAAGAAGAAGATGAGCACAGGGTATGAGTGATTGAAAATATGACTCCTAGTCCTGCCTGCCTGCCTGCCTGCGTTCAAAACTAGGTCTCCGGGTCTGCTGTGTGCGAAGATTGGCAATAGCGAGATAGACATGGTGCTGTTTGCTGATGACACCTCGCTAATATTTAAAATAGATCGACATAACAGTGATGCTAGCGCGGTGAACAGCACCTTATCTTTAATGTCTGATTGGTTTTTGGCCAATAACCTCATGTTAAATGCGAACAAGACCCAATGCATACGATTCTCTCTTCCTAATGTGAATCAAGCCTGTGTTGACATAATGAGAATAAGACAATTGACAGATGTAGCAACTGCTAGACAAGTGTACTTTAGTTACTTTCACAGTCTAATGTCTTACGGGATACTTCTATGGGGGAGTGCAGCGGACATTCAGACTATTTTTCTTTTACAAAAAAGAGCAATTCGTGCTATTTACGGTTTAGGATCGAGAGACTCACTGAGGGAATTATTCAAGGAAATAGGTATACTTACTTTTGCATCACAATTCATATTTGAAAATATAATAATTGAAAATATAAAGGAAAAATATTTCCATGTTCAATAAAGTAAGTGATTTTACAGATAGAAATTTACGTAATAAGTATGACTTAGTTAGCCCGTATTACAGGCTGAATACAGTCAGTAAGTCTTTTATGGGGAAGTGTATACTTTTTTATAATAAATTGTCAGAATCGGTCCTTGATATGCCAGACAGAAAATTCAAAGCTTATGTAAAGAAAGTACTTTGTGAGAAGGCTTATTATAGGACCGATGACTATCTTAAAGACAAAAAGGTCTGGCTTGAGCTTGGCGCGGGTCCCTCTTAAAGGTTTGTATACTTAGACATGTCATAATTTAGGTACATTGGTACATACTAAATTTACAAATTGACATTATTTTAAATTTCGTAATTCTTATAATTCAATTTAATTATGACATAATAAACAATGTAACTCTGTCCATCTATATAACTAATTTTAAGTTTTTAGTTTGTTAGTTGACGTCTTTGGAAAAAACGTGCAGTGCAGTTTGTTGCCGCTTCTTCTGCACTTGCGCCTAGGAAGCGGCGTAAACTTAGCTTTAAGTAACGATTTGACGTCAACATTTGTGCAAAACAAAACAAAGTGACTATTATTAAGAGATATTATAAATATCCTATGATAATATAGATATTTTGAATTTTGAATTTTAGACGAGGTTAGAAGTCGGAACGAGTAATACTACGACGACCCATATTGTGCGTGCGTCATGAAAAAAATTTTGTCCATACAAACAACATTTTTGACGTGACAACGTCTTATAAATTGGTTAGCCGGGTGACACTTCAAGAAACTGCGTTACGCTCCGCTCACGTTATGCGCTCACAATGAGAGCGAGTGAGAGGCACGCGTGCCTCTCACTCGCTCTCGCCTCGCCGTGCGTTGTCACGTAAAACTTTCGCCCGTATACCGACTTTACAGGCAACCAATTTTTTCAGTATTTCAGAGATGAACCCGTCCGTATTGAAAGTTGTGATTTTGTGAATATATTATTTAAATGGCCTACCAAATTTTATAATCCAGGGAGGTAGTTAATAGTGCAATGTATTTCCTTTGGTATCTTTGGTTATCATAATTATCATTATCAATGACATGCATATTATATTTTGAGAAGAAAAATTGGGAAAGAAAATCAAACGCAGGAAATCTGATATCGAGATGTAGGATATGTGTCAGCGTCAGTGCCATCTGGTATTCTTCTCGTGAACAATCTCCGTGTCTTCATTATTGTATCAGTAGTTCTTGTATCGTAGAGAGAGACCAAGCGTAGAGATCGCCAGAAGTGTCACACACATACACACACACAACACGACAGCCACACACAACACACAATATTTTTATTATACTATTCCCCCTCTAAAAAGTTTATTTTATTCACTGAAAACATGAATAAAAAGCAATATATTCATACGACCTCCATCTAGTATCCTTAAGGTCACAGCACACTTATCAACTCGGAAAGGGATCGACACCGTATCGCCTTTCGCCGCGCGGTCAACCAGGCGTCAACCTGACGTAGGCACGTAACCAAACCGGCTCAGCTTCGGTACGTCGACTCGCCGTCAACTCGACTACGGCTGGTTACGCCGCGCTTACCGTTATTCGTAGCCTCCATCTCATGAATCTCATGCATGATCAATGCTAAGCTCAACAACCTTCTTGCCTTGTGCAAAAAAAAAACGATACAAACCCCTTGCTCCTTGTGCAAAGAATACTCGACTTACATTTTTGTGCGTCCCTCCTCTCCCACTTTCCATTCCAATTTCCGATAAAAGAACGTTATACGTATGTATGGCATGTTTCTCATTGAGCTCGTGTATCAATACCTTAAGGTTTTTTCAGAAAATAAAACAACAGCACAGCAACACCATTTTCCTTTGCATTGTCTATTGATTTGCAATTTGGCAAACATTCAGCGTTGCCAGAATGTTCCTTTTGTAACATTTTACGTTACTTTTGACCCTCTTATGTTACTCTCATGTTACACGACTTAAAATGTTACTTTTTAATTTTTCAATTTTTTTTTTAAATATTTTCTAGCTAACAAAAAATTATTGTGAAATGTAATTCACCCAAGAACGTTTTTGTTCGTCATGTTGGTGTACTTTATTTTGTGCTTTGATGAATTCTTGATGAATCGAAGCATTAATAGATTATGATTACGTTTTTTCAAAAATTTATTAATAACAAAGTATTTAAGTTGTGGGCTTGACACTGAAAGACATTACTAAATCGGTTATTATATTATTAATTACACAATTATTAATTTGTGGTATGTTTTCTTTTTCAGCAATACCCACCAAATTTTTCGATTAACAATTAATAATATTCTTTCGAAGCTTAACTAATGGGATTATGTGACAGATTTTTTGTTTTTGTGTAATAAAGTGTCATACACAGGCTGACTTTTTAACCTACAGCCAAATTTTTGGAGCAAGTTCTGTCCATGATACTGAACTACTTACCATAAAAACAATTAACGAAAAACGATAAAAAATTTCGCCTTTCTATACAAATCAGCGCTCAGCCTAACTGATTTTGTATGGGAAAACGAAAAATTTTTATTTATTATCAATAATTTTTTTGATAAAAAGTATTTAAGTATCATGGACTGAACTTGCTCCAAAAATTTAGCTGGTGGATAAAAAGTCACCTTGTATAGTAGAGTGTCGTTTTCAACATAAAATAAGGTAATGTTACTTTTCTCGTGAAAATGTTACTTTTTGACCAGTCTAATGTTACATTTGACTATATGTCGCTGGCAACAGTGGCAACACTGCAAACATTGTCAAACAAAATTTCGGTGACGATTCCTGCGTCATTTACCAATTTATATTAGAATTAAATTCGTAATGAGTGTGAATAATGGTGACGAAGAAATCTCATCATCTAGAGATGTGGAGGAATTAGAGAGCCCTCGGTAAATGGAGTATTTTTTTCATGAATGTCGGCACGATCACCTGTGTTTATGACAGCTGATTTTAAGCGGCAAAGTTGAAAGATACGAAGGCGCGAAAGCGTATAGCGTGTCGGTATTTCGTTGAATATTAGCTTTATTCCGAATAATAAATTGTGTAATAGTGATTTCTGCTGCAGGAAACGTATGCGGCTCGATAATTCGGGGCGAAAAAGTTGGAGTTTGATGGACAGGCGAACTGATCAAGAGGTAAAGTTGACATTTCGTTCCCGCTTTTTAGCCGTCTAATTTTTGGTTAGGTCTAGTATTTTATGCAGTTGGTCAATGAACTTAGATCAGTAAACCCTGAAGTTGCAAATATTCAAGCTATTATTCCGTAAATTGTCAATAAATGGATATTTTTGAGGTAAGTGCTATTTAGGCGTGTTTCTTTCATGTTACGTCCATCACCCCTAAAATACCGTTATGAGATCATTGCCATGCATTAATTCTTGTTAAGTCCATGCTGTGTTTAAAAACCCCTTTCTGTCCTCTTTTATGACCACTAATATCCATTGATTACACTAGGAAAAGTGGAAGAGGGTGACCACACTGTGCCCAATTTTACCACCCCCTAAAGAGAAATTTCCACCTGGCAATGATCAGCCCTGGCCCATTTGGAAGTCGTTAATTATACTAAGAACGCAGGTGGGCCGTTGTAAAGATAATTTGGTCAAGTGGAAGATGATTGTCAGATTGCAAAACATTTGCCAGTGTGGTTTCTCTCCACAAACTATGGAGCACGTACTTACGTATCCCAGGTGCCCAAACACCGGCACTTAGGCACCTGATGGCCGCAAATGGCAATATTTACAATACAGTATGTACAATATTTTTTTCTAATATAATCTACCTGATGAGCCAAAAATATTTTTTCATTACACATGCGTATAAACACTGCTATCAGTTAGCTCATACAGCGTCTAAAAACAAAGCTGCACATTTTCACTTTCTCAGTAACAGAGTGGTCAATAATTGGAATAGACTACCAGAAGAAGTGGTCACTGCGCCATAAATGCATTTAAAAATAGACTCGACAAGTGGTTAAGGACAAATAAAGTGTCGTTAATAAATCTATGAACTGTGAAAAGACTTTATGGACTCTCAGCACTGTGTGAAATAGACATATCAGCTCTTAGCTGCTCGTCTATAATAAATAAAATTAAATAAAGAAGTTTTATTTTGTAACTTTATTGTAAAATTATGAAAGAAAACTAAAAGTAACCTATTTCAGGTCCTTGAAGAAATGGGGGTCGGTCTGCTGGAGCCTGATGAGAACGAGCAGCAATGCGACCTCACTCCTGGCAGCATGGTGAGTTAACACTGTCTTTTCCATTTGAAAACCCTGGTATTGCCCATTCATCTTCAGGTTTTTTTAGTCTCCACTGCAGGAGCACGACCCTCTCTGTACTAGCAGAGACATACTTGGCCAGAGCAGCCAGAGGATTTGGCCTACACTCTCCACGCTGGCCAGACGGGTTGGAGAGGTCTCATTGATATTTATGGATGTCGCCTTCTACGTCATCGGGAGACAGGTCTTGGAGTGTTCCTAATTTACTCTGCCAGGAACTACACGGCAACTATCTGAAACCAGAAGATATCCAGAAGAGCTTCGTCATATGTCTGTCAATTTACAAATATGTTCTTATAATATACTTAAAACAAGTACAATGTTAACATATTATTATATTTCTTTACCCGTTGATATTAGAGAAATTTCTACCAAATTCTGTTTTAAGAGGAAAGTCCAGGCCCTCTTTTCAAACTCCCTTTCTATATAAAGTCATCATCATTCAGATCTTCTTTTCATTAGCTATTTCTTTGTTATTATATTTATTAGTATATGTATTGTGTAAGTAGGTATTTACTCTGATATATTTATATATAATATATATATAATAGTGTGTATGAAGTACTTAGTATTTTTGATGTAAGTATATAGGTATTTATAGCTTTTGCGCCGCACAATTTTCTCTGCTTATCCCTATGGTTGACTGGGAGAAAATGCTCTTAGCATTAAGTCCGCCATTTGTTAAAAGTATATTTTTACTTTGGACAATAAAGTTTGATAAATAAATAAATAAATAAATATTACCTCTATAACATGTAATGCTTGCGAACAAACATAAATAACGTAATAAGAAATACTACTTAGTGAAAAAGCAAAACTGAGCTGACCAGTCCCTCGTGGCAGTACTCGTTTGTTAAGTAAGTTGACGCACGGTTCAAGTGCGTGTAGCGTTCCGCAACGCCGTGCCACTGAGTTCCTCAACAAAATAAATATAAGCTTCTCTCTTTCAGCACCACAAAACCCTCAAGAGGAAGCGAGATATAGAGAACATGAACCCCAATGTAAACTCTATAACATCCCCTCGCTCAAAATTCAGTCCGAAGAGTCCAAAATCCAGGGTGAAAAGCAGCCCCATGCCAGGCCCTTCCAAAGCTAAGAGCCCGAAAAGTTCGGAAAAAGGTTAGTAGAAATATTTTGTAGCAGGCAAAGAGCTATTATGACAGAAGACAGTAAGAGTATTACATACAGAACGGAATCTCCTAATGTCCCTTACAATATGCGTCCACGTACCTCTCGCC
Organism: Acrobasis repandana; assembly: GCA_963576875.1. Classification (NCBI taxonomy): domain Eukaryota; kingdom Metazoa; phylum Arthropoda; class Insecta; order Lepidoptera; family Pyralidae; genus Acrobasis; species Acrobasis repandana. Next base: position 8,439,043 of record OY756243.1, on the reverse strand, counting down.
CGTTAATTTTAAATTTAAACTTTATCTTATTTTTAGTATTTGTTGTTATAGTAGTCATAAAAATACATAATCAGTGAAAATTTCAAGTATCTAGTTCAAGTATATCAAGTAGTAGTTAATGCCATTATAAAGATCTAGTTAAAAACGCTGAAAAAACACGTTTTTTGTATGACGACCCCCTTTAATTTTTATTTTATTTTTAGTATTTGTTATAGCGGCCATAATAATACATAATCGGTGAAAATTTCAAGTATATAGCTGTTACGGTTCAAAAGATAGGGCCCTGTGACAGACGGACAGACAGCGGAGTCTCAGTTATAGGGTTCCCTTTGCACCCTTTGGGTACGGAACCCTAAAATGCCTTGGTGTGTGTAAGTAGTAACATAATACAGTAGGAATATTTCAAGAAACACGGCATAGTGTAAAGAAATAACTTTCCATCGGTATAGCAAGATTTCATGAACGGTGTGTGGATGCCATTCTTGATCATTGGATTTGGATTGGATTTCATTGATCTTAAAGACAAAAAAGTCTGGCTTGAGCTCGGCGCGGGTCCCTCTTAGTCATAATTTAGGTAGGTACATTGGTACATACTACATTTACAAATTGACATTATTTAAAATTTCGAAATTCTTATACTTTAATTTCTTATGACATAACAAACAAGCCTTTGTACAAGCTATTTCTTTTTCTCTTTGTATTAAATAATATGTAGATTGAAATATAATCTTTGTGCAATAAAGAAATTAAACAAACAAACAATGTATTTATTCTCAGTCCATTATTTTAAGTTTTTAGTTTGTTAGTTGACGTCTTTGGACAAAACGTGCAGTGCAGTTTGTTGCCGCTTCTTCTGCACTTGCGCCTAGAAAGCGGCATAAACGTAGCTGTAAGTAACGATTTGACGTCAACATTTGTGCAAAACAAAAGAAAGTGACTATTATTAAGAGATATCATAAATATCCTATGATAATAAAGACATTTTGATTTCATTTGATTTGATTCAGGTTTTGATCCCCGGAAAAAGAATGCTAATATGTGCTTGTGGTCCTGGGCTCTGCTAAAAGCCACAAGACCCACAACGCTCTGTCTGCCCAGTTGGGGATAAAAACATAGTATAAGATTGGAAGGATAGTGTATGTATATGTACGAGTAATTATGTATTACTTTTCAGTACCCCTCCAGCAAACAGACTTAGAAACAACCTTCGTAGAAGAATACCTCGTTGACGAGGAGACACCGCTAGGCCAGTTTGTGTCAGGAAAGTACAGCAGCAACGCGGGCCATGCAGTCCTGGGCAGCACGACGGGTGGCAAGCAGAAACACCCAGGGTTTACTCGTGAGTTATCCCATCCATCACCTCGGCTTAAGTTATTCCCGGTTGCGTCCTTAGCTGTAACACCTTTTAAAGATGAATACCTCATGGACAAAAAGATATTATGGCAGTTTGTGTCTGGGAAGTAACCCCTGGTTTACTGGTGAGTTTTTAACATCCCTCATCTCAGCTCAGCGAATTCTCAGTTGCATCCTCAGCCGTAACAACACAACCTTCGAAGAAACCTATCCCAGGATTGGTTCTGGTCTACCTTTTGCGTTGCGAAGGCCAGACGCAGTCGCTCTGTGTAAAACCAGTAATCTCGTCAAATCATCTAGGTTAGGTAGCGGACCCTGAGCTCTGAAGCGTTACCGCTGAAGATGCAACCGGGATGATCGGATGATGATGAAATGTTAAAAAAAACTAGTCTCTCAGTTGCATCCTAGTTGGTGTATCGTGCAGTTTTTATTTTTAAATAATAATATGTTATTTCTTTTGTTTGTCCCAGCACTAGGTCTCGACGAAGAGGCCATCATCTCCCGGCTCTCGCAGGCGGCCCCTTCAGGCGCGGACTCATTTGCCGCGCTTTCCGACGAGATGATGCTCAGCGTGTTCCGATGGCTGCCGAAGTTGACCTTGTCACATTGCATGCTGGTCTGCAAAAGGTTGGTTTTGCTGTTAGATTAGCCTTTAGGAAACGTAGACATACTACGTTACCCTTTCAGGGGGGGAGGATCTTCAAACTACCACGCTTGGTCACAGAGGGGGGGCTTAGGTGTTAGTCACGCTTAGGCACAAAGGGGGAAGGGGGATTAGATGTTCGTCACGCTTGGACGTGGTCTCAGAGGTGGGAGGGAGGGCTTAGGTGTTCGTCACGCTTAGGCACAAAGGGGGAAGGGGGATTAGATGTTCGTCACGCTTGGACGTGGTCTCAGAGGTAGGAGGGATGGCTTAGGTGTTCGTCACGCTTAGGCACAAAGGGGGGAAGGGGGATTAGATGTTCGTCATGCTTGGACGTGGTCTCAGAGGTGGGAGGGCTTAGGTGTTCGTCACGCTTAGGCACAAAGGGGGGAAGGGGGATTAGATGTTCGTCACGCTTGGACGTGGTCTCAGAGGTGGGAGGGAGGGCTTAGGTGTTCGTCACGCTTTGCCACAGAGACGTGCTTTCGGACGAGAAGTTGACCTTGTCACATTACATGCTGGTCTGCAAAAGGTTTGTTTTGCTGTTAGATTAACCTTTAGGCACAGAAGACAGTAAGAGTATACAGAACGGAATCTTCTAAGGTACGCGCAATATGCGTCCCCGTTCACTACTGCACCGCACCTCTCATCGTTTTTGTGCGCCGTGCAGTGTGTGTTCGCCCGCTCTCGCCCTGAGACAAGGCGAGAGCGGGGGAGAGGTGCGGGGACGGGGAACGGGGACGCATATTGCGCGTACCTTAGGAGATTCCGTTCTGTATACTCTTACTGTATTCTGTGCTTTAGGCTTAAAACTAAGTCCAGCGGACGCTGCTTCAAGCCCTACGTGCGATATAGCTGAAACCGTCAGTTGTCTGGAAGAAATCGCTTTTAGCGATAAGACCGCCCATTGTACATTTTAATGTATTTTTTATTCTTATTGTCTATTTTTTATTCTTGGTGTACAATAAAGTCATAATCATCCGAGCGTATTCCAGGTTACGTCAGCGGTTACGCTTCAGAGCCCGGGGTCCGCTACCTAACCTAGGTGATTCAACGAGGTTACTGGTTTTTACAAAGAGTGACTCCCGTCTGACCTCCGCAACCCAAAGGGTACACCAGAACCAATCCTAGGATAGGTACAAACGCTAGATGGCGTTCGGGACCAACAGCTTTACGTGGCTTCCGAAGCACGGAATCATCTTTCTTTTCGGTAATTCAGGTGATTCAAGCCTGCAATATCCTAACCAGACTGGAAACAACTTTTCACAAAGTATGCTTCCCAGTGGGATTTGAACCCACGACCTCCAGATCACATGGCAGATGCCTTGACCATTAGACCACGGAGGCAGTTAAAGAAAATTCAGTCTTGGTGTATAATACAGTATTACTTACTTACCGTCGTGGGTCACGTGTGTCTGCCGCACGTAGTTACGTGATATCTTTGCCAATTGTGGACAGATTTTGATGATTCTTTTTTTATGTGAAAGCATTTACTACCAAGTTGGTACCATTTTAATTTGGTGAAGATATGATAAAGAACTTTGGATATATGGAAGAAACTCCTAAAAAAAAATGAAGTCGCTTTATTTTTTTTGTTAAAAATTTTATTATTTAGTATTTCTCACTCCCAATTACATTTTAACATATGTATATAATATTTAGTTGTATATATTTTTAATCCTTATATAAAGACCTTTATTTTGATACTGGTTTTGACTCTGCTGTCTGTCTGTCTGTCCGTCTGTCACAGGACTCTATCTCTTGAACCGTAATAGCTCGACACTTGAAATTTTCACCGATTATGTATTACTGTGGCCGTTATAACAACAAATACTAAAAGTAAGATAAAATTATAGGGATTCCTAACACAGGCATATGTTTGCTTACAAGATATCCCTGATCGCTAAACCAGTGCTGTAAAAACTACAGATTTTTTTTTTTTTTTTTCCTTTCTTAACGTACCTACTATAAACAAGTACGCTAATAATATTACAATCTAGCCTAAACTAAGACTAATAAGTAATATAACATTGACCTAGTTTTATACGTTATAGACTAAGAATGTGTCCATTGGCACTTTTCTTACTGTCTTTATTAAGGGGAAGGCACTTTGTTCGTGTGTCTCTGCTGGCACATCACTGCACTATAATATCAATGTATATATATATATTTATAACTACACTAGTTCAAAAGGTTTGGTTCTTTTGAGACGTCGCACTATGTCCGTGTTGTCGAGGAGCTGAATCGCCTCAACATTCACATGGTGAAGCAGTCTATACTCATGTGCTTCGGCGTATTTTTGATTACTTTATCGACGGTCTGCATTTTAACTACAGAAATGAATAAACTATTTTGATTTTTGATTTTGAATTAAAAAGTATAGGGGGTCGTCATGCAAGAAACGTTTTTCACTGTTTTAACAGTACGGAGGTACGGAACCTTTCATCCACGAGTTCGACTGGCACTTGCCCGGTTATGTTTCAATGAAGACGACACCTCAAGCTAAAATCCATCAAGCCTTAGTTAAGGCTGCAGGTAGGGTTGCCAACTCTCGAAAGGACCAACCCGGGAGGTTTGTATGTTTAAGAAATTTATCGGCGCGGGGAGGGGGGGGTGTTATTGAAAGAAAATCATTAATTAAATTTTTTAAATTCACACACACACACCCATAGGCTATATTGTTTTTCATCAAGACAAACTGTCTTATAAATTGGTAAACTATGTTATAAAGTACTAGAGATAAGAAAAGCGGAGTCTCCTGACACAAGCATACTTTTTGCTTAAAAGGAGGCTCCAGCAACAAAAGCTTGTAATTTAAATAGTTACCTAATAAACAAATTTTATTTTATTTATTATTTTTTTTAAATATGTATGATATAATTTTTAAATAAATAGCGACGAGCGAGCGACGGATGCATTTAATTTTTGGGAAAAACCGAAGAATTTATTGCTCTCCGGGAGGTCGGTCCCGGGCAATCCGGGAGGGTTGGGAACCCTAGCTGCAGGGCATGCCAAAGAAACATACATAAATAGACACACATCATACACACACACACATACATACGTATACATACCCTCCTGGCGCAGTCGGGTAAAAAAATAACAGAAGTTTTCATTCCAGATGGCACAGAGTAGCGTGTGATGAAACTCTCTGGCAGAGGCTAGACTTAGGAAACAAAACGCTGACCAAGAATGCCCTCGGCAGGATACTGGCGAGGAAGCCCGGTATTGTAAGGCTGGCTAACTCAGAAGTAAGTTTGTTACCTTTTTTTTTCTTCTTTCTATACAGGCCTGCCCTTGCCCAACAATGGGATCTAGTGGGCTCTAAATAAATAAATATACTAGCTTATATTTTTCTTCATATAAGCGCGTTCCCGGTTGCATCCTCAGCTGTGCTGCTTCGGAGCCCGGGGTGCGCTTTCCCCCTTTTTCTTCTCCAAATATAACATGAAAATGTCAATGTTCACCCAAGGATGCCAAAGACCCTGCGAAGTGGAGTGGAAATAGCCGAAACAGTTAAAAAAGTTTTACAACCTGCCGCCGACCGACGTCAACCGTCCTTGGTAATGCAATTGTAGCACGAGATGTTTGTGCCTAATCCTTTAGTCGCCTCTTACGACATCCACAGGAAGAGATGGAGTGGTCCTATATCCTCCTATATTATCTGCACTCAAAAGATTCCAGGTTCGAATCCCTGGCAGGGTCGCCTTATGTAGTGAAACAAAATAATTCATCGATGTTCATTATGTTCGAAGCAGCTGAAACATATTTTTTTTGCAGATAGGGGAATGGCACCCCTCCTCCCCCGCCCGTGCGAGCCGCATACAGTACCTAGACCTCAGCATGAGCACCATCGACAGAGACACATTGGACTGTCTGTTGATGAGGTGTCCGTTGCTGAAGAAACTCAGTTTGGAGAACGTTAAAATTGGAGATCGGACTTGTGAACTTATAGGTGAGTTAAGGTGAAGTTAGAAGCGAATGCCCTTGAAGAGGCGCCCACATTTAAAATAAATTGTTAACTCGTAAATGTGGTGACGATATCCATTTTTCTCAATGTTAGGCACTAGATAGACCTTTAAATATTTTATTAACTGCCGGTAAAATTATTTACATAAGTCCGTCTAGCTTTCAAAAGTAGCCACTTTTGGCGAAGGCAAGTTTTAAAGCTAGACAGATCACAAATAATAGTTTCAACGGCAGTTCATAAAATAATTTAAAGCGGTAATTGGCTCCCCTTTGGACCTCATATGATTTGTAACTGGTTTTTATTTATATGTGCATTTCAATAAAGTGTTAAAACAAACAAAAAGAAAATAAAAAGAAATAAAAGATATCGATGAATTGAGAACCTCTTTCTTTTTTGAAGTCGGTTAAAAATTGATCATGTATCGTTTTTATCGGGTGTAGTTATGATGTATGAAGGTATTTCCATGGGTATTTCTGCTTCCAGGTTCATCGACGCCTATAACGCGGAGGGTATTCCCATTTGGGCGGTCGTGACCGCCCAAATGGGAATACCCTAATATAGTAGTGCCTAATATTGAGAAATATGGAACTGTTCACCATATTTACGAGTTAACGGTTTATTTCAAATGAGGGCGCCACTTCTGCTTGGTATTCACCTTAAGTAACCATACAATACCCTTTGATTGCCCGTGGTCCAGTGGGCAAAGCGTTTGCCTTGTTATCCGGAGGTCGTGGGTTCAAGTCCCAAGCATACTTTGTGAAAAGTTGTGTCCAGTCTGGTTAGGATATGGCAGGCTTGAATCACCCGATTATCCGAAGATGATTCCGTGCTTCGGAAGGTACGTAAAGCTGTGGGTCCCAAACGCTATTTGCGTTTGTTCAAACCTATCCTAGGATTGGTTTTGGTGGAACCTTTGGGTTGCAAAGGTCGGCCGGCAGTGGCTCTGTGTACACCAGTACCCTCGCCCCAATTTGCAATTATGCGTATTAAGGTTCAGTACCTTTAGTAAAACGCTAAACGTCATTCAGCTGTTTAACAAAACCGAGCTGTCTTGCCAAACTGCTAGCGGTTATGTCAAACGGGGAAATATACAATCCAACTGCGACATATATACGATATGATTATTGTTTCAGGACTATGCAAAAACCTAGAAACTTTAAATTTAACGATGACGCAGGGGATCTCAGCGGAAGGACTCACAGCCGTACTAGAGGGCTGCCAAAAGTGAGTAGACTATATTTATTACTAAATGTTAACCGCGGCCACAGAATACAGTCAGAGTATACAGAACGGAATCTCCTAAGGTACGCGCAATATGCATCCCCGTTCCCCGCACCTCCCCCGCTCTCGCCTTGTCTCAGGGGAGAGCGGGGGAACACACACTGCACGGCGCAAGTTGTCGCACAAGAGCGGGGGAGAGGGGCGAGTGCGGGGAACGGGGACGCATATTGCAAGTACCTTAGGAGATTCCGTTCTGTATACTCTTACTACAGTAAGAGTAGTTAGTAGTTCTGTGAATTTGCCTCAAGGAATATAATTATACGTACTTATCGAAATATGAAAAAAATATTGTCTACCCTACCATACAAGTTAGACATGGGTAATCTCGACTCCAAGGAGTGTTTCGGCTCACTGAATCTTACTCCGCATCCGGTACCAACTCATCTTAATGATTCCTACTCCCTTACCGGCTCCAGCTCCGAGGTTCGTTAAGTTTCGCTATTGAATCTACAGAATACAGACGTGCTTTGTGGTACCGGTTTCAATACAGAATAATATTGACTCCCGACTCCCGATTCCTCCCGAGACGCGGTGGAGCCGAAACGCGGCTCGCGACCTGACAGGCGCCGCCGGTTCCCGGCGGGACCAAGATCGGTGCGGACCCAATAACTCGCGGGAGCCGATAACGATTACCGGGATTCAGTACGGGTATCGTATCCTGTTGATGAATCGGCTCATTTAAATATTCGAAGCCGGAGTTACCCATGTCTAATACAAGTTGACCGATCAGCTGATCCGAGTTTGTATGGAAAGGTTCAGCCGTTTAAAAGTTATTGGGGGTTAAGGACCGTATGCGTAAAGCCACGTGGTCAGATTTGGCTCTGAAATATGCAAAATTTTCCCGCTAGGGGAATAAAAATGACAAGATGAAATTGTATAGAGTTAATAATGTGTAAACGGGACAATAGATGTAGGTAATCATAAATTGTAACGTAGAATTAGTATACAGCTTACTTTTTTCTTTTCGTCAAAACTTCCAGTCCGCGATACTTATTAAAATTTTCAAATCAATCAAATCAAAGAATTATTTTGTTTGAATTATTATTTCTGAATTAAGGCCTTGGCAGACGTCATTATAATGTACTTAACACTTTAGTAGACAGGCTATCAGTAGAAAAAGTAAAGTCGAAAATACAGTAGTGTGCGTGAATGCAAGACGTTTATTTAAAAAGCGAGTTTAAATATATGTGAAATTCATATAGCACTTTCTAAAAAATCCAAGTTATAGTTATTCGAATCTTGCGTAATATTTATTACTTTTTCAATTTATTAGCCGACCTCCGTGGCGATTCCTTAACACGCTAGTCCGTCACTCGGAGGTTCTGTGTTCGATTCCTAGCCAGGTCTTGGGTGTTTATCTATGTATGTATTTATCATAAAATATAGTATCATTGAGTTAGTATCCCATAATACAAGTTTAAAATTTACTTTGGGGCTAGCTTAATTAGTGTGATTTGTCCTTACATATTCCATACATATATTACATAAATATTACATTTTGCCAAATCTTGTGTGTAAGAGATCAAAAATATTTTTTGTATTTTGTTTGTTCCTTGGTGAAAGTTGTTCAGTATCATGGACCTAAAGTTAGGCAGTTGTTAGTTACATAAAACAAGTAGGTACTGACTACGGAACCCTACACTGCACGTGGCCCGTCACGGCACATGGCCGGTTTATTTTGGTTAAGTTGAAATTTTAGGGAACCATAGACAAATTTATGATATTTCTGCGTAAATCAATATTACTTATCGCTGACAGGACGTTCTCAAAAATACAATCAAATAGTATTTTACGCGAGCGGTGACTTGGAAAACTACACGTTTTGTGTTCCACTGACAGAAAATATACACATTTGAATTTTCTTTGTGAAACAATACGTTTAGCGACCATCTGAAATCGTAACACCTTTCACTTCTATTCACCTTATTATGTAAGTTCGGAGAGTAAAAAAGGATTGCACGTTGAACAGATCAACGTCTTGGCTTAGCAGCTGTATGTCCTCAATCAATGACTTGACTGTTTGATTTTGTAAAATATTTTTAACGAATCAACAAAGAGCACTAAAAATAAATCTTTTCCTGAAAACGGCAAAAAATTGGTTGATTAATGAAGCAATAATTAGCCTCCTTGCTTTAAGGTAAAGAACTATTAACTGTATCTTTTTCAAAAGTTTGGGTTCAGTGGTTTCGGAGATAAGGGTATTTTTATTATTTATTTTCAAAAATAACTTTAAAAACACCAACTTAAAAAATATAGAAAATATATTTAATATTATCATAAAATGCTCTTTCATTTGATATTTTACGCGATATAGTTCACGAAACCCTTTTTTTAATGTCTCATTTATCTCCCATACAATACAATACAATACCCTTTATTGCACAAAAGTAAAAAACAGAACATAATTATCTTAAAAATTAGGAAATGCGCAAAAGGCGGCCTTATCGCTAAGCAATTTCTTCCAGGCAACCTCGTTTATATAGAAAAAAATATGGGAAATTAGGTAGTGCGGGGTGGTCAATATAATAAACATACTTATATACAATAATTATAATAAACATACATACACCTAATACTTAAATACATACATACAACTACCAGAGCCATTTATTAGCCAGAGCAGTCAGTGGATTTGGCCTACACTCTCCACGCTGGCCAGACGGGTTGGAGAGGTCTCACTGGTGTTTATAGGCTTTGTTTAGCTCGAGTTTCCTAAGTCGCCTTCTACGACATCCACGGGAAGACTTGGATAAATGGCTCTGGTAGTATAGAGAGGGTCGAGCTCCTGCAGTGGAGACTAAAAAAGACCTGTTGATGATGATGATACATACAACTTACACAAAGAAAACATAACAGGACAAAATGAAGAAACTAAGTGGAAACAAGGGAAGGAAATTACTTTTCATAAGGATAGAAAATGCGATTTTACTTGGGATTTAAAGCTGGCTAGCGTTTGGGCGCGTCGGATAGTAAGTGGTAGTGAGTTCCATAGACGTACGGCTCGAACAGACAAAGACCGCGAGTAAAAGTCGGTGGAGTGAGCAGGAATTCTTAAAAGAAGTTTTTTTTAATTTATTCATTTACCTACATTTTACTTCCGTCTTTGGGTCACAAATTTACATTATGTGCACCACATTTCAACTGAATCTGTCCAGTAGTTTAGTAGGGGGGTCAATTTTCGCCCATTTTCTTAAATAACTTAAAAATACCGATCTAAAAAATAATAAAATATATATATATTTTTAAAATTGTCATAAAAAGTTTTTTTTTGTTTTTTGACTGTTATTTTAATATCATTATACTATACTAGCAGTCCACCCCGGCTTCGCCCTTGGTACACACAAAGCCTATGTCACTCGGGGATAGTGTACCTTTCCAACGGTGAAAGTTTTTTTTAAATCGGTCCAGTAGTTTCGGAGCCATGTAATGCAAAGAAACAAACAACCAAATGTTTCCTCTTTATAATATTAGTATAGATAAATAGCCTACTATAGCCTGCCTGCCTAGCCAAGTATTGATCTAGTATAGCCTGTGGTTCGATATATTACGCATAATGTCAATTCGTATTTTGATATACATTCATGGGGAAAAGTTGTTCAAAATTTCAGACTGAATCACCCCTCAAAATAATTGTAAAACCCTAATTAAACAGCACCTTTTATTACAAAAACAGTTAATATGATTCCGCGACCCGAGAAAGTTCCAATCGGATTTTCACCCTAATCGCCAATTAAAAAATATAGGTAATAAATCAAACCAAATTTTTTTTTTCATTGACTTAATTTTCAATAAAATAAAAAAAAATGTGCGATGCCGTATCTGCGATAGCATTACATCTTTGCTTGAATGTCAACAAAATGTCAAAACTGTACCATAGTGTAGCAAAAGTATGACATAATTTGGCAGTTTGTACATAGTTTTTTATTGAAATATTTTAGACTGTAATGCAATTTTACGTAATTCGAAAATGGATTTTTTTGAAAAATTCGACACGGCCTCCTTCCTGAACGCCCGGCGGGCAACTGAATTTGTATGGAAGAATCATGGCCGCCATTTCAGAGAATTCTGTCAAAAACGTTGCAAAACTAAAAAAAAAAAAAAATTTAAAAATCCAATTTTTAAATTTTTTTTTTTATTATTGCGTGATTGCATTGTAAGCAAAAATTAAGAATAATGTTTCAAAATAGCCTTTATTTTTATAAAATATATGCAATCCCTTGCTAGAATATTTCTTTACGCAGAAAAACAAGCCAGTTTGTAGCAAGATTTTCTAAAATATTTATTTCAGGTTTCTTTACAATTATCTTACTTTTTCTGAATGAAAATTAAAAAAATACGGTTTTCGTCTACTGGCTAGTCTATTCACCTATAACTAGGTATATAATTTTCTTAGTGGTCTTTTCTACTTAAGCCATAACTATTGCCCGCGCAAAGTGCGTTTTGCATGTTTTTGGGTAAATTCAATGCTTGTTTTTAGGAAAACTTCAAAATATTTTAACAAAATCCTTTTTTTCGTCTACTGTCCCAACTCTTCCTCTATCTATGTGTATACATTATTTGACTTAAATCAAACGCTTTCTGTACAAACTTGTTGCCCGCGCAAACCCAGTTTACATGGTGCCGACCCTTAACGCTTGAAAGTTAGTGCTTTCTTTAGAAAATAATAGATGGGTAGCGCCATCTATTATTTTCTAAAGAAAGCCCTGACTTTCAAGCGTGCCCCAATAACTTGTTTTTCGACAGGATATCAATTCGTCAGGGCTTTCTCTAGCAAAAATATAGATGGCGCTACGTGGTGTACATCACGCGCGTTGCAACGCGCGATGAGTAGTGGAACTACCGATATCGGTAGTTCCGATAGTCATTACTAGTTTACAGTCGGGGTTCTTTTCAGGGTTCCGTACCTAAAGAGTGCAAACGGGACCCTATTACTGAGACTCCGCTGTCTGTCCGTCTGTTCGTCTGTCTGTCCGTCTGTCTGTCTGTCCGTCAGTCACAGGGCTCTATCTCTTGAACCGTAATAGCTAGACACTTGAAATTCACCGATTATGTATTACTGTGGCCGCTATAACAAAAAATAATAAAAAGTTAAAAATTAAATGGGGTCGTCATACAAAAAAAAAACGTGTTTTAGGAGAGGTACTAAACCCTTCGTGTACGAGTCCGACTCGCACTTGCCCGTTTATTTATTTTTTATTTTGCATAGCAAATAAACTTTTGTATTTAAAAAATTATCTGGATTCTCCTTTAGGTGAAACACGAGTTATTAACACATATATTTTTTTATAATTTCAGCCTCCTATCTCTGAACATATCGTGGTGCAGCTTAACGGAAGACGCTCTGACCGTGCTGGTGACGTCACTTCCGCCCAGACTTCAGCGCCTCAACGTCGGCGGCGCCAGGATCATGACTAACGAGAGTACGTGGCCCGTGACTTCCGGTCTCAATAGGACCACTCCATCTCTTCCTCTCATCCCATAATGGAATCTCTTACAGTCAACCGGCAAATAAGTAGATAAAGAAGGGTAGAAGTGCGTACAAAGAATAAAAAAAAGCATCATATATACGAACTAAAACTAATATTACATATACATGCATTCTTACTACAATATATATAGATTTGCCGTAATCGGGTTTTAGTTTTTTTTTCAACACACTTGCTCGTAAAGTGGATCTAATTTTACCGGTTTTAGATATATAAAGTAACTCATAAAACATGCATGTATTATAAACGCAAATAGTGAAGTTATATTCTATAACCGCACTATTTGCTATTTATATGATACAAATTGTTTCTTTTTTCTTTTTCAAACTTGGAACTAGCCCGCCGCGCGGCGACAGCCAGTAGGTAGCGCGCTGATTTCAAAAAGTAAAACGGCGGGAAAGCAACCGTGTGCATCATAGTACAATGGTTAAATTTATTGTTAAATTAATAAATTCAGAAGGTATTTTTCCTCGCAAGTGTGTTAAAAAAATCGTAAGATATACGTGCGTATATTGATTAAACATACTCGGCTCTTTTACGCCCTCGCCTTCGGCACGGGCTGAAATTCCGCCTCGTGTGTTATAACCCCCATAACACACTTATATCGTAATGTACTATAAACTAACATCATTGTTTCAGTGGTGAACCAACTGGTGGACCGGTGCCCGCGCCTGCTGGAGCTGGACTTGTCGGACTGCTCTCAGCTCGGGGTGGAGGCTATCCAGAGGGTGCAGGTGAGACTTCGTCCTGCGGGGTCGTCCGTTAATCACGTGAGGCTCAAAGGGGGGGGGGGGGGGGGGGGGGGCTTCGGTGAATCAAGAAATATCGCAAGGGGGGTTAAATTTCTCGTGTATTTATTGTTTCGTTGTACGCGCGATTTCTAATCCGAATTTCTAACCCGATTTGGGGGGTTAGAACAGAAGGTTGTTGAAAATACATGGACAACCCCAATTTTAGGGAATCTAGTATGGTGGTTTCCTAATTTGTTTTCCGTATCGATAGAGAAATATTATTATTTATCCATTCAATGTGCCGTGTGGCTTCCTGGTCTAGGATGTGACCACTCCATCTCCTGTGGATGTCGTAAGAGGCGACTAAGTAACTCAACACAAACATCTCGTGCTACAAGTGCGTTTCTAAAGAGGGATGACGTCAGGCAGGCGGCCGGATAGGAGTCAGACTTTCTTTACGAGGGGCAAAAATCTAAATATGCCGCCCTAAGTACAGTTCTTTTTGGCGACGGGGGAGTGGAGGGTGTAACCCTTTCGCCGCCCCATTGCGCCCCATCGTGAACCGCAAATTTCATGTATTCACATATTTTCTTTCTAAGAGGGGTTCCAGTTCACCCCCTTGCACTTTTAAGTTGTATGTCTCCCCTTTACCACAGATATGGTACTTCATAGAAACGGAGTACCATTTATGCCTACATTACTACAAAAGAAACTATACATCCGTGCACACGTCAATGCGTGTTAGTTCGCCCGCTCTTGTCACGAGACAAGTAAATGGTTGAGTTCAGCGATGGCTGATCCACGCGTCAACTCGTGAACGGGTGCCGCCAGTGGGGACTGGTCAGTTTGTCTCCGGTTTTTTTAAGACTACTCAGTGTAACTTATTTCTGTAAATCGGATTTGGCACTCGTTCCTAAGCTTTACATATTATGTTGTGATAACATTGTATTAGGCATAAAATCTTTGTAAACTGACAAAGCCCTTCTGGCGTGTAGGCGACGAATACTGTGTAAATGAGTTTCTTTCGGCGTTTCTTCTCAGCAGTGGTCGTTGCGAAACGCTAGGTATCGGTAGCTTTTAAACAAAGAAAAAAATAATTTAAATATAAATATACATTACGCGTAATGTACACTATAATTTATTGACGTGTAAAAGTGCCTGCAATGGCCTAATTACTCGGGGACGGGGGAGAGGGGCGGGGACTGGAACGGACTCTCCTGCGGGCCCTTGCAATATACGTATATGCAAGGGACTGCAGGAGATTCCGTTCTGTATGAAATACTCTTATTAATTCTGTGCCTTAGATAACCAATCCTGTACAATGTAATAAAAAACTTGTTTGTGGTCGCAGGCGCTGTCGCGGTTGGACCACCTCGCTCTCAGCCGCTGCTACCTGCTGCCGCCGCACGCGCTCACGTGAGTTTATCAACAGGTTTTATCATCTCCCAAAGGATGTGACCATATAATAATAAATTATTTTGTATAAATAATAATAATAAAGCCCTTTATTCAGACCATCTTAACCTAATAACAATATGTAGTTATAATTACAATACATATATGAAGACTTAAAAACTAAAATTAATTTGTACTGATAAGAAAATAAAAAGAAGGTATTTTGCACCTTAATTCCTGTATGCATTAATTTAATAATGATGCAATTCGATAGTTGATAATTAAATTTTAACAAATAAAAAAAACAACCGACTTCAATTTTTTTTAGGAATTTTGTTCCATATCTGCAAAGTCCTTATCATATCTTCATCAAATTGAAATGGGACCAACTTGGTAGTAAAGGCTTTCAAATAAAAAAAGAATCATCAAAATCGATTCACAATTGGCGAAGATATAGCGTAACTAACATACATAAAAAAAAAACAAAAAAATAAAAACAGTCGAATTGATAACCTCCTCCTTTTTTGAAGTCGGTTAAAAAGTAGCTAATACCAACTGTACTACTTAATCTTCCACGCTGGTCTGGGAGAAAAGAAAAAACTTAGAATGCACCAGCTGCATCTCTTTCCGCGAACATCGTAAAATTCGATCGAGGGAATGCAACGCATCACCATTTTGACCCCTTCCATCTTAAGGTCCACCAACACGCTAAACGTGGCCTTTGGGTCTTGCGGCCCGGGACTATGTCTGCCCCGTTAGGGATTAAGACGTGATAATGCATCTGGATACCAACTTTTGTCAATTTCCCAGGAAACTAAGCAGCATGCCATCGCTCCAGTTTCTGGACGTGTGGGGAATGCTGCCCTCCAAGTCACTCAGCGCATTAAGAGCCACTTTGCCAGCTATTCAGATCAACCAATTTATGTTTAGGTGAGTTTTACTATACATACATCTAAAAGTAGAAAAAGTGCACCGTTAGAGTTGAGGCGGATTTTTGGCACGAGACGGAGAGTGGCGTAAAAAGCTGAGATTGGTAATGATCAGTTAAAGTCACTCAGCGCATTAGGAGCAACGTTGCCAGCAATTTAGATCAACCAATTTATGTTTAGGTGAGTTATACCTTTCACATATTCATCTAAAAGTAAGAAAAATACATCGTTAGAGTTGAGGCAAATTTTTGGCACGAGCCGGAGAGTGGCGTAAAAAGCTGAGATTGGCAATGATCAGTTAAGAGTCCCCTTACCCAAGACAGAATCAGAGCTTCCTATACAAACGTAGTCTACGTTTTATTTTGAAACGACATGTCAGATTTTGCTAAAAATTTGTAACTTTAAAGAAATTGCACATATCTAGGGTTATAATTGGTTTTCACAGTCAAAATATGATCTTGAAAGAGAATATAGTGCATTATATCATTTTTGACCATTAGTATGAAAAACTTTTATACCCTTATAATTTCTTTCAAGTTCATATTTTCACTGTGAAAACTAATTATAACCCCAGATATGTGCGATTTCTTTAAAGTTACAAATTTTTACCGAAATCTGACATGTCGTTTCGAAATTAAACGTAGACTACGTTTGTATGGGAAAGTCTAGGGTAAGGAGATTCTTAAAGTCACTCAGCGCATTAGGAGCAACGTTGCCAACAATTTAGATCAACCAATTTATGTTTAGGTGAGTTATACCTTTCACATATTCATCTAAAAGTAAGAAAAATACATCGTTAGATTTGAGGCAAATTTTTGGCACGAGCCGGAGAGTGGCGTAAAAAGCTGAGATTGGTAATGATCAGTTAAAGTCAATCAGCGCATTAGGAGCAACGTTGCCAGCTATTCAGATCAACCAGTTTATGTTTAGGTGAGTTATACCATCTTACTTACTATTATAATCATCATTTCAGGGCTTGGAATACCGTTAAAAATCTGGTTACGTTAATTCTGTCAAACTGAGTTAACGTTATCAGCAAAGATAACGTTATGCTGGATAACGGTATTTTTCCCACTATTTACCGATAATCAGATAACGTTACCAATGATATTAACGGTAAAAGGTATTGTTAACACTGTATTTCCATTCGATATTTGACAGAAAAATTGATGAGAGTTTGTCTAGTAGGCTACTAGAGCTATTTATATAATATTTTACATGTATTGAAAAAAGTATCGTTACTTATATCGTCAATTGATAACGTTATAAACTGTATTATCGATACCCCTTATAACTTTGTAACTGGAAAGTAGTTCAGTATCATGGACTGAACTTGCTCCAAAAATTTGGCTGGTGGTTAAAAAGTCACCCTGTATTATATATATAAATATATCAGAGTAAATACCTACTTACATACACTAATAAATATAATAACAAAAAAATATCTAATAAAAAGAAGAACTGAACGATGATGACTTTATAAAGAAAGGGAGTTTGAAATCTTAACGTTCACCATCACGCTAAAAGTGGCCTTTGGGGCTTACGGCCCTGGGCTCTGTCTGCTTAGAGCCGCAAGACCCAACAGGCTCTGTCTGCCCGGTTAGGGATAAAGACGTGATAATGAATCTTATCGTAATATTCACGTTGACTATTTCATTCGCAGCGCGATCGCCCGACCGACCGTCGGGGCGAAGAGAACTTCAATATGGGGACTGCGGACCAGAGACTGATTTAGTTTGTTAGGATTGCGACTAAATCGCACGACTTAGTCGCTGGACGCGTACAATCGCAGAACTTGTCGCCGTAAACGGTTTGGAAACTTTGATGTTTTCGGTGACAGGAGTATTGTGACGGTGGCAAATGTTAATCGTCGCGAGATTGTGTCGTTGTTAGTGAATAAACCTTTATTTAGAAAAAGACACTGCCTTCCTGATTCGGTCATACCTATAGAAAGAAATAATGATTTGTGGGGGGGGGGGGGGGCTCTAACCGTTTAGCCCCCTCCCCCTTAAATTAGCTACCTACAATTTAAAGAGTAATTCTTAAATTGGAAGTGTTATTAAATATTCTAGCTTTTGCCCGCGGCTTCGCCCGCGTAGACTACACAAATTAGATTGTTTGTTTTTAAACTGGGGTTGCTATTTATTAAAATCCAATTAATGGATTATTATTTTTTACTAAGCACTAATTCAAAAATGTCACGTGCTTCGCTTTAAAAATGACGGAAGATTCATACAAACTTGCAACCCCAATTTCACTCCTTTAGGGATGGAATTTCCAAAAAACCTTTCGTAGCGGACGTCTCCTAGTCACAATCTACCTTCCTGCCAAATTTCATCTGCATTGGCTAAGTAGTTTTCGAGATCTCGTGATGAGTGAGTGATTTTCGCTTTTATATTTATAGATAACTGTTTTAAGGAGTGCAGTATTTTTTTAATACAGCGGACACAGGCTGCGACAGGATCGCAAATATTAGTCGCTAGTAAATAGTTAATGAGACAAGTTAAAACAAACTTGTTATAAAAATCAGTACCGGTTTTAGCTCTACCAGCGCCCGGGCGAAACCCCCCCCCCCCCCTCTCAATCTTATAGGATTTATTTCTGCCGACGGGGGGGGGGGGGTACAAGATTTTTTAAATTTGCCGCCTCATTGTAAACGGAGGGAGGGGCGCATACAAATAAGAGTAGGAGTTGCCGCCCTTAACCAGCCGCTATTTATATATTTATTATTACCTGTGACCCCCCCCCCCCCTTGCCCAAAAACGCCCCCTGTCGCCCCTTTGTATTTTGCGCCCTGGGCGGTCGCCCAACCGCGCCCTACCCTAACGCCGCTACTGATAAAAAATGAAGTCAAATATGTTACGTTAAGTTATAAAATGCTAACCGTATTATTATAAAACACGGTTTAACTTTATTAATAGGTTTAAACCTTTATCCGACCAAATTAATTTGACATTGACAACTGAGATAGTGACATTTTACACTAAACGTCAACTTATTTAGGGTTATTACTAGGTTTAAACAAGAGATAGGTGGTATATAGATTCCGCAATGAGGTGGTAATAGTGTAACCTGTTTTGTAACGTAGTGGCGTATTTTTGAACGCGGAACGCCAGGACGTGTATGACGCTACCTACGAACAATAATTCTCTAGAATCGTAACTAATCCCGAAAAATCATTCCACGCGGTATGTACCGCGGCGGGCGGGGCTTAAAATATAAACAGCGCGGCGCGACAGTTCGCCGTGACACTCGAGTCGTGCGGTTGCGTCGCAAGAAGTTTCCTTTGAGAATATTGCTGTGTTTTTGCGATAGTCGATTCATTAAAAATGCCGTCGTGTGCTGTGAATTGGTATAGAAGCCATACAGGCATGAAAATTAGTTATTAAAAAAAAGTAACACGTAAACAAGATTTTAGCGTAGCGTACTGCATAATAGGTACCATCCGCGCGTTGTACCTCACCGCTCGTTGCGTTGACTGCCCCACCCGACCGACGACGACGCGTGACCTTGTCGCGACCAATCGCATGCATCTTTGTCTATGTGTGCGTTCGAGTGTTTTATTGTAATTACTGTTAGTTTGTTTGCGTAAATGGAATCAGAATCGAAGCGGTGAATGTAGGAGCGTTAGAATTCTAGAGAATTATATTTAGATGGACGCTACTATATAGAAATGCCACCTAAACAGAAGTCAATGTCATTAGACAATGTCATTTAAATTTTGTCGCATTATGCAGAAAACAGGCTATATGTACTTTAGACGTTTAGCGAAGTCTCATTCTAGCAACCGTAAATGCCGATAAGAGGGAAAGAGACAAAAGATGGGTTTAAACCAGACTCTTTTTTGCTCTTTTAACGCGGTTTGGTTCAACCTCAGGTTTAAACTTAATAATGTTGGTCTGTCTTGTATAATATGACTGAAAGTCGTGATACGATAAGTATAGCTGTGTATTTAATGTATGATTGATGTTCTATGTGATTATATTGCAATGATATTGGTTCGAAACTATTCTACGCAATTTCTCAATTCCACGCTGGTCGGCGCAATAAAAACAACACGTAAAATATAGCAAATGCTTGTCTATTCGAATGGATTATTGAATGAATCATTCTTTTGAATTTGAATAAATTGTAGAAGCCAATCAAAAGAATGAGCGTCAGTGTACAAAATATGCTAGTGTTTTTGTTTTACCATGTCTAATCTATCAAATACTTAATCAAATGCAAATATCAAATATACATTAAATACTTTTAAACTATCGCGTTGCATTATTATTAAATTAATGCATACGGGAGTTAACGCGAAACGTACCTTTTTTTATTTATTTTGCTGACGTTTCGTTCGGGTTTCACCGAACGTGGAGTCAAGCTGGGACCAATTTAATAAATATACATTGACAAAGCTTTAATGCACTAGCCGACAGCTATATTGTACAATTTTATATATTTAATTTTGTACATCCCATAGTACTTCATCGAAATGTCTTTAAGAAATGTCTAAATGCTGCGTGAAACAAAACGGAATCTCCATGAAAGGATTCTTTGACACGGTCAAGACCACTCGTGCAAATCCTTCGCATGCGATCAATTCAAAAATGCGCCCGTTTGGAAGGCCCTTCCACAC
This sequence comes from Acrobasis repandana, assembly GCA_963576875.1. NCBI lineage: Eukaryota > Metazoa > Arthropoda > Insecta > Lepidoptera > Pyralidae > Acrobasis > Acrobasis repandana. The sequence continues at coordinate 8,418,631 of OY756243.1, read as the reverse complement.
GACGTTTATTTTACGCTCATTCGATGCGCGCGTCCCTTGCGCGTTTTGGCAGATTTTACACGTACGCAAATCATTCGTTGTGCGACTTCAAAATTTTCAAAAATAGCGCTGCCTAAGTGTAACAATAGTTTCAGCCAATGTCAGTGAATTATCTTTGCAACTACCTCTGGCTTCCTGTTGCTTCTACGCTTATAATCTACTGCTAAGTTACTTTTCTCGAAATAGTATTGTTTTCCTTTATTTATACGGGATGTGTTGATGGTCAATTTCAACGGTGTAAGCATATCAGTCCACACGTACTTCAATGTAGAAAAAAATAATTCATAAGGAACAGTTGTTCATATTGACGATATAATACTAATACAGTCGTATTATTAAGCACGGACTAAGGCTGTCTGTCCACTGGGGAGGAGCGGAGTGGAGCGAAAAAGTAATACGGAGCGGAGTTTTGGACTGTGTTCTTGCATACGCGGAGCTAGGCCGCGAGCACGCGATGGCGATTGGTTTAGTTGGTTGCGAAAAAAAAGCGTAACCAGCCCGCGCTCGCGCTCGTTTCTCCTATCCGCTTTCCAGCTCGTTACTCCTCTCCGCTTCGTTCGTTACTCCTCTCCGGTTAGCTCATTTCTCCTCTGCTTCCACGCTCGTTTCTCCTCCGCTGCCCCGTCGTTTCTCCTCCGCTTCCCCTTCGTTTCTCCTCCGCTTTCCCCTCGTTTCTCCTCCGCTTCCCACCTCGTTACTCCACTCCGCTTCCCTGCTTTTTTGTCTCCGTTTCCCCGCTCGACTCTTCGGCCCCGCTTCGCGTTTATTTAGTTTTCAAATCTCTGTACACTGAAGCGGAACGGAATTTTTATGCAATTTGATTGGTTAATTTTGGCACAGCTACGCTCTTCTTTTCTCCTCTCCGCTCCAGTGGACAGGCAGCAGCCTAACTTTATTACAATATCTGGCACATAAGTTGAACCAAAATGGCGGCTCTGCGCAGGTATAATTAGGGGGAAGAGCGCGCAGTGACCGCCATTTTGGTTCAACTTATGTGCTGAGTATTGTACTAGGTTTAAACTATTCCTGTCAATGTCAACTTGATTTGGGTGGGTAATAGTTTAAACCTAGTAATCAAGTTAGTCCGTTATTTATAAGACAGATAGTATCTTACTAGTCTGGTATAATAAATAAGGTATAGTTATGAATAGATAATAAAAAGATAATATAACTACTAACGTAACAGATACCCAACGTCATTTAAACTTGGAGGGCAGGTAAATAGCCTAGTATTATAGTATCTGTGGCAGAAACTAAAAAAAAAATATTTAGAGAAATGTTTTTTTAAATAGGTCACTAGATGGCGTTTTTTACTTATATATTCAACATTTGCAATAAACGGCCACTTTTGGCAAATGTGCGTAGTAAAGCTTAACGTTCTCACTTGAAATTGTAAACAGTAGTTCATAAAATACTTTGAAGGGTTATCTAGGACTTGGTAGTAGCAAAATTTTAAATAATGTCTCCGTTTTCTTTGAAATGATTTATTTTAAATGGGGGCAGCACTGGACCCCGGAAAATTCAGGCCTTAACTTGTTCCTGGCTAAATACGCAGTAGCGTCAAGCCATTAATAAAATAAAAGTTTCTGTTATTTACGTGCCTTATAAACTTAAAGTTTGTATGACGTTGGCACCCACTGGTTTAAGGAGATACATGAATTTTACGAGGTGCAGTGCTGCCCCATTTGAAAGGAAGCTTATTTATTGAAAATTTTGTCTTTGTGAAGCCCTAGATAACTCTTCAAACTATTTGATGAACCACTGTTTACAGTTTAAAGTGAGATCGTGAAGCTTTTCTTAGCATTTTTGCGGAAAATGGCCACTTTTGGCTTGTAAATGCCGTAATATTAGTATGTATTAGGCTTGAAACTGCTTTAAGCGGACGCCCGCGGCGGCTTCAGACCGTCTCTGTCTCAAACCCTACGTGCCATAGAGATAGCTGAAACCGTCGCGGGTCTCCGCTTGACGTAGTTTCACGTCTTAAGACGATACACGGGGTCCAGTGCTGCCCCCATTTGAAATAAATTATTCGTAAGGAAACGGCCAAATTTGCCAAAAGTGGCCGTTTTTCTTAAAAATGCAAACTAAAGCTTAACGTTCCCACTTTTAACTGTAAACAGTGGTTCATAAAATAGTTTGAAGGGTTAGGTTTTACTAGCTCAAAATTTTAAATATCTCCGTTTCCTTACAAATAATTTATTTCAAATGGGGGCAGCACTGGACACTGTGTATCGTCTTAAGGTATGGTTTATTTGAAGGATACTGTTTGAAACTGATCATAAACAATCCACTTTGTTATAAAATAAATAATCAATTTACGTTCAAAACCAAGCGACAGGTTTAGGTTAAGTTAGATGTTTATAAAAAGTGCGCATTTATTTTGAATATTATAAATTATATCCTTTTGTTCGAGTACAATTTTAGGTATAATGTGTTAGTATGACTTTTTTTACTGAGTTGAATTTAATTTATTTTGAAACTTAATATATTATGCTTATGATTTAGGTAGCTATGTATATCTATATATATAAATTTTTGACAGATATTTAAGTTCTATAGTTAAAATTAATAAAGTAGTGAGTGTATGAATTGATAAATATCATGAACGAACTAATACAAGAGAACTAACAACCTTAAGTTATTCGATTTTTATTTTAAACGTTGTAGCTAGATGGAGCTACTAGTTCGGAATAGTTTCGTAGTGGTGCCGCTTAATTTCGGAAAGATGGCGGTATAAGCGTTCATTTTATACACAGACCTACCACTACTAGACCTGCATAGTGCGTGGCCACTTTAGTGCATATCTTTCTATCTTTGATTGTCGCTTCCACCTATATTTTGCACACGTCACAGAACACACTATGGTTACTAACTTAAAGCTCAAATAAATAAGCTCAAATAAAACCCTAAATCACCTTATAAATGATAAAATCCTAAAATTAATAACTTTCTTCGATCGTTTTGTGGTTTGTTTGGCCCAGATTTTGACAGTAGGCCAGCTTATAGCAGCCACGCCGATAGACAAAAAAACATATCAGCGTTTCTTTCACACTCACGTTGTACTGTATTTGACAGTCTCTTTCTAGCAATATCGTTGCAAGTCTAGAAGTTGTAGGTCTGTGATTTTATACGAACAAACAAGCGCCATCTCTGATTTTTCGTGGATACCGTCAGCCGTAGCCTTTGTATGGCTAGCGGGGGAGATGGTAGTGACATCTAGAAATAATACAGGAATTTGGCTGTCTAGCTGAGTACGCTTTTCTTGTATTTGTTCGCCCATGGTAATACTTATTATTCTGTTATTCCTCCTTGTAAAATAATTAACAAATATCGATAGTATTTAATTTATGAAATCGGTAGTCAGTGTTAAATTTCGTCGAATTTACTAAAGTTGTCTAAAATTGTACTCAAATCGGTTTTATTATGTTCATCGTCAATCAGCGGTGTTTATGATTTTAATAAAAGATCTTTATTAAATTGCACTGTTTTATTATTATTCCATTGTTATATCCACATTTTTGTCTAAACACACTGCCGAAGTTGCGTGACCGTAGTTCCGCGGCTAAACGTATTACTTCGGCCAAACGCGACGTAATTTCGGCAAAATGTGTTGCTAGATTAAATAACATTGCAAGCATATTCTAGCCGAAGTTCGGTCGCGCGACTTCGATATTTAACACAAAAATTTATACAGGTCACACACAACAAAAAATTACTGTGTAAAACATGTGTGATGTTCCCATGTACATGTGAAATAAGAATCGAGTAAACATCTTTCAGCACGGAACCGCGGTTTCGGCGGTGATGCCGCGTTCCGTTTAAAAAAAAACCCATACAAATTTCCGGGCAGCCGCACACTTGTATGGAAATGCCAAAAATTATTTTAAATTTTTTGGCTGTTATTTTAATTTTATAATCGTCTAGTATAGACCGTGGTTTGATTTATAACGGGTATGTCCCTTCCACGTTGTATGTACTCGTATGTGTGTAGTTATGTAAGTATAATCTTATAGTACATACCGGCTTCTACCTTATAACTTAAAATATCCTCTCAATCTATCGCATGTTGACTGGAAGAGATCCCTACATGGGATAAGTCTGCCATTGTATATTTTCTCTTTCGTATTATGTTGTATAAACTTAAATTTTAACTAAAGTTATTACAAACAAACAATACAGTTCAAAGACAGCCTCGCAGTCATCAAGCTATCAGGAAAAATCTGACACCAGATTGGCAACACACGAAAAACAAAAAGTTCAAAAATAGATCTCGTCTGACTAACTTTCTTTTTATTTAACCTTTCTGGAACCGATGACAGTTAGGCATGTCACACAATTTTGCAAAATTGGGTGACATGCCTAGCTGTCTATCTGTCTGTGTTAAATGTACAATAAAACCTATTATTCCCGACACTAAAGCTACTTGAATGTCCTCTTGGCTTTCTGCTCGGCGGCATCGCTGGCCTCCACAAAAGTCCGCTTCAGTTTGTTCTTGCGACTCTCCCTGTATTTTGCAGAGACCTTCTCAGCTAGTTGTGATATCCTCTTCATGGTTTGTGCTGGATACCTGGATGGTTAAATAATCCACTAGTTGCCATCGAGCCAAATCAGATTTTTTTTTTTTGTTCTTAATGTAAATAAATAAATAGATAAGGACAAATCACATTGTTAGACGCTAGACCACTAATCCGGAGGTTCTGGGTTCGATTCCCAGCCAGGGCAAGATGGAAAATGGCCTTTTTCAAATTTTCCTGGGTCTTGGGTGTTTATATCTATATATGTATTTATCATAAAATATAGTATCGTTGAGTTAGTATCCCATAACACAAGTTTAAAACTTACTTTGGGGCTAGCTCAATCAGTGTGATTTGTCCTTATATATTTATTTATTTATTGTTTGAGCTAGCCCCAAAGTAAACTTGTATTCTTCTTCATCTAAGCGCATTCCTGGTTGCATCCTCAGCTGTGCTGCTTCGGAGCCCGGGGTGCGCTTTCCTGCTATTTTTTCTCCGAATATAACATGCATGTCAATGGTCACCCAAGGATGCCAGACATTGCAAAATGGAGAAGAAATAGCCGTAACAATTTAAATGATTTAGCTATCGTTTTACAACTGGCCGCCTGCCTGACGTCAACCCTCTTTGGGAATGTATATGTGCGAAAAAGTTTTACAACCGGCCGCCACCCAACGTTGAATTGTAGCACGAGCTGTTTGTGCTTAGTCCTTTAGTCGCCTCTTACGACATCCACAGGAAGATATGGAGTGGTCCTATAACCCGGAACCACATGGGTGTAACCGGAACCACACCAAAGTAAACTTGTATTATGGGATGCTAACTCAATTGTAATATAATTGATAAGTAATAAATCTAACCATGTACTATACTAGATCACTATAGTATAATGAAATGAACAGTCAAAATCATTATGTATGGTAATGTCAATTTTTTTTGGATTTTTGACTGTTATTTTAATATAAATGTACTATAGTGATCTAGTATAGCCCGTGCATAAATAAACACTAAAGAGCCAGAGCAATTTGAAAATGGTAATTTTCCAACTAGCCTTGGCTGGGGATCGAACCAAGAACATCTGGAGTGGCAGACTGGCGTATCAACTACTTCGCCACGGAGGGCGTCTTATACAGCAAGCAATGAAGGTAATAATGATGTAAGTCTACCTGCATCCCAAAAACTCTATATTCGTAAACAGCTGGGCCAGTGTCACCAGCTCTTGCTCCTCAAAGTTATCTTTATGCTCCATCATGAAATTCCTGCGGACCTCCCACTGCTCGTCCGACTCGTGCTCTGTCCGCAAAGAGTCTATATCCATTGAGGTTTTCATCTACGATGAATAAACATGTAAAGTTGAGGTTAGAATTTTCGAAAAATTACTCTAACTTGAGGATAGCAGCACTGATACTTACGTTGGATGAATAGTTGTAAAATGATCTAAATTTTGGTTTCAGATATGTATTTTCTAAGCAGTTCTTGTTTTTGTTGAACGTTTTTGATTTTGTATAAAATTATTTTTATTTGCAAAAAGTTCTGTTCTGTCAATCAATGTCAAATCATAGCAAATGTTTGACATTTAAAATGTTGCCTTATTCAAAACAGTAATTCTACCATTCCTGTTCACCCACGCCCACGTCCGCTTCTGGGAAAATAACTTCTTATAATATTTCAAATAACTTCTTTTAATATTATTTAAGCACCTATATGTGCATCATGTACAGTGGGCCGGCCACATAGAAAAGTATACCACCTCTATACTTTGATACTATTATATTATATATTAGGTACTCTATACATTGATAATATTGTTGATATACTTATCTATGTGCCCCCTGTACGTACATACATGCTAGATATCATATTGCATATATACCTGCAGAGTATCATATTGCATGTATATGTATGCATATTGGCAATACGCAATGCTGAACAGTTCTTTTTACACAAAAACGTCAAAAATGGGATGCATTATCCATTACTTTGCTATTGCCTTTTCCCTGCAAACAAACTTTCACGTATTTATTATCTATAAATTGATAATAGTGACACGCACGGGTGGGTGATAATGGTCACAATCGCAAGTCACATGATCACATTAGGTAATCGGTACACTACTGTCTTCGTCTAAGCGCGTTCCTGGTTGCATCCTCAGCTGTGCTTCGGAGCCCGGGGTGCGCTTTCCCGCTTTTTCTTCTCCGACTATAACATGCATGTCAATGGTCACCCAAGGATGCCAAAGACCTTGCAAAATGGAAAAGAAATAGCTGGAACAGTTTAAATGATTTGGCTATAGTTTTACGACCGGCCGCCTGCCTGGCGTCAACCCTCTTTGGGAATAAGGAATCGGTACACAACAGTACACATGCAATATACACACGTATACCCACTGCACCACTGATCTCAACCCTCAGTCTAGCGCAGGGCTCACCGCTCACACCAGTCACACACACCCGTGCGTGGGTTTTTTTAGACTCTCCAAATGTCCCCGTGGATGTCGTAGAAGGCGACTTAGGAAACACAAACTAAACAAAGCTTACAATTAATGAGACCTCTCCAACTCCAACCCGTTTGGCCAGCGTTGAGAGTGTAGGCCAAATCCTCTGACTGATATGGGCCATGGTATGGCTGATATGTGATTCTGGTGGTACAGAGAGGGTCGTACTCCTGCAGTGGAGACAAAAAAAAGACCTGATGATGGTGAAGTTCCCTGGCCGGCGCGGCGCGTATCTCTGACTGACTCTGTACTCAACTAATTGAAAATACTGGTCGATTTTAATGCAATTTTCACAATCGAATTTTCACTAAATATGTAATTATAAACTAGCTAAACTGAAACAACACTTAGACACGACATCACATCCATCACACAACACAATAGGTAACAGTTTACAGTAGAGAAATAAGTCATGTCACTCTATTCCTTTCGCATCATGTTTAGGTTCTTGCTGCAAAGGTACTACAGACGTCATCTTCGTGACTCTTCAACGAATGGAAAAGTATAGAGATAGGCATATGTTTTTTAATGATCTGGAGAAGGCCTGTAATTGGATACCGAGAGAAGTGCAATTAAAATTGAAGAAGTGAATTGATTGAGACAGAAGTTGGTCCACCCGCTAAAGTACATCCGGTTTATTCAGAAGACATGTACGATGAAGCAAGAATACCGCCGAAGACCAGACCTGGTCTTCAGCAGGAATGAAACAACTGACAAGTTCAAGGTACGAGTGGGCGTACATCAAGTTTCTGCGTTAAGTCCATACCGTTATTGTTTGTGTTGGTGTTGAATCTAATAGCTAGGGTTCATAAGGACGTGCCTTGGTATATGCTTTTTGCGGAAAACGTCATTCTTAAGAAGGGGAAAAGGCTTTAGTAGTTCAGGACAAACTAAACGAATGGCAGAAAGCGCTGGAAGATTCAGGTTTAAAAATCAGCTGATCAAAGACTGAATACATGTTCTGCGAATTTGGGGGAACTTTCAGCGCTGCACTGCAGCCAACATCTCGGATTTACCGCTGCCAGTTTTTTTGTACTGTCTTCAAATACCCGGAAACACTCGTGCAGAGCGATTAAGACGTGGATCGGGATGATACGAAAAAATAGAAGTTAGGGTTTCCGAATAAGTTTGTTGAAATTGAAACACACATATTCGGGAATCCACGACGAATCACTAACTATAAATTATGCACATCAAGACAAATAAAAAACTACCATTCTATCATTCTTTTATTTTTTGGCAGGTGTGGTCTATTTATAGCAACAAAATATCGACGTATTATCCATACAAATTGTAGAGGTAGGTAAAAAATGACACCACTAATTTATTTGTAGAACTTCTCAAAGACAGTAGCGCCGAAGCAAACATTATCCATTCTTTTAATTTGGTCGACTTGTAATCATACGTTCATTGTTGTCAAAAGGTCATTCATTCAGCAACTTGTTTTTTACAATATTTTCCAATAACTTTTATTTGAGGGTAATTGCAAAATAAATTAAAATAATTTCAACAAGATGACGTGATGCCAAGAAAGTGCCGACTGCCTCCTCAAAATATCGTTAAGGTAAAACTTTTTATCAGAAAACCAGTTAAAATTTTCCTTTGTTGCTTTGTTTACGCGTAGCTGTTCATCCGATTAGAAAATAATATATTTTGGGCGTTTACCTGAAGATATCACGGTAAAAGATGTCTTTCTCGCTGCGGAAGATGCTTTCAAACATAAGTTATTTCAAAAAGCCAAACGAGGACGATCCCAATATTGTTAAAGATAATACGAAACTACGACGAAGCACCTACGTTTATACTGACGAAAAGTCATCTAGCATCACGTTTGATCGAGTCGAACCCGATTCCACGTCCAGACAATGTGCTACCAGTCTCAAACTCCCCGATTCCGTCAAAAATTACGCTGCGAAAAAGGGCTCTCTGTCAGACACAGACATCTTCACTGTGAGTATGGAAACCCCGAGAAAAGACCGCAAGAAATGTAAGAAGTTGAAGTTGGACATTAAAAAAGCTAGCAAATCCATGAGTGAGGCCGTTGACCAGTCCGACAGTTCCAATAACATTGAAAATACACCGAAACACATTCTTTTAGATTGTAAAAGTGCTGATTTGTTCAGTCAAAGATTCCATGGATTTGATTTCAACCGATCCTTTGATATTTTTGATGCATCAGATGAGTCGTCTTATGAAGAAGAGAACATTGATATTGAGTCACTGTCTGACCATTCCGACACCGATATATCAATTATCTCCGAAAAGGAAAGCATAAAAATGTGCCGCAAAGTTGATCAAGATGAGAATGTGGACAACCAGTTGGTACCATCGGCCACTCCGGAATCATTTGGCGATGTTGAGCTTGAGAAAAATGAAGAGGAGCGCATATCTTTGCTTTTAAACTATCAAATGAAGTTAGAAAAAATGGAATGTTTCCTCAAAAAGCTGCTGTCCGAATTCCAGTTTCATATTGAAGTGTCTAAAGTCTTTCTGTGCAAATCTATAGTCACCACCCTCCCGGGGACCGATGTGAGTAAGATCCCGAAGATTCTTGGAGAAGTCACTTATATTGACAACATCAGAGGAATAAGTCCTACTGGTTCTTGGAATATAATCATGGAAAAGGAAGACAGCGTGACAAAAAGCAAAGTTAAGAAACAACTACTGTCTATGCGACATGCTATTGACGAATTTGTCAATGTCTTTCTTCAAAATGGAAAATCACAGAAGAAAATTCTCTCACGTCAGCTGCAACGTAGCTTAACTTTTAATGTTCAAAAAGAGAAGCACCAGCCTCGCAGACGCAGAATGAGTGACAAGAAGAAGCACAGGCATTTCGACTTCCCTGACTACCGTGAGGCTTTCCTCAAACTTTTTTCGTGTGAAGACCTTGATAACAATAAAGATCTGACAATGTCTCCTTGTTCAGATGATTCAGATTCTTCAAAATGTGTGTGCCGTTGCCACCATCACTCTCTGTCCCAAACCGATTCAGGACTTACTACAAAAGAAGAATCAATGTCCAGTCAATCAATTACATCTTCTTTAGGCAACTTTAGCCTTGATTCATCAACTTTGACAGCGTATTCTGAATCCTTAGACCAGATTATCAGCTACAACAGTTTCCAAGATACTAGTCTCTACAGCACTTTGCTCCAAAAAGCTGCAATTGAACGGATTACTTTCTACGTACAAGTCCACAGCATACAGTTGAAATGCGAACCTTCCGAGCAAGAGTTTGAATCGAAAAGTGTCATATTATTCGACTGCCCAATATGTAAAACTGTTGTAAACGAAGAGAATGGGCTCCTGAACCATATTTTGAGTCAAACTCACTGCGAAAAGATACATTTCTTGTACAAAACTGCATATATAAAGAAATGTGTGTCGGCTGGTAAGGAGATAATGCCCAGTACAGTGTTAAACCCAATGAAAATGTATCGCGATGATAATAAAATTGTCTGCTTTGGCGATGCAATGTATGCTTGCTCCCTATGCTTTGAGAACCTCATCGTCGGAGAGTCCGTACTGATGGCCCACTGCAGTGAGACAGAACATGTTGAACGGAGAGAAAAGCTAAGCGAAATCTTAGATTAAGGCATGTTGCATGTATTTACCAAGTCTTTTATCATGTGTTCTTATATACTCTTAGATAAGGAAGGCCCAATAATGAATTTTGAAATTTGAAAAAGCAAACTATAAATGCAATCAAAAGCCATTGCCAAAAATTGGTGCCTTTTTTTTAGCGCGGCGGTCAGCCGTTTTTTGTATGCTTCTACAAAAAAATACAAGAAGCAATATTCATTAAGGAATGATATTTGTAAACTCAGTCGGGACGGAGTTATATCGGCGGAAGAAAAAATATTTTTAATTAATTGAATTATGGACTTACCATATATTTTCCTAAGCTATTGATGCTATGCTAGCTATTATATTAGATGATTATTGTGATGATACATGATCAAGTCGCGATTAAAAATATTTTTTCCTATTGTAGTTATGTATAGTGTGATGATTAGTTAGGCACTAATCGTCACACTATACATAACTAGCGCAAGCGAATATTGTAAAAAATAAAGCGGAAAAAGTTATTGCAAACAAAAAATTTAATATATATTATAAAAGTGTATTAACAGTCCAAATCGACTTATGACTTCAAACTAACTAGAAAAAAAAAGCTTCATACTAGGTACCTATACTATAACTGTAGATGGGAAAAAAATATTAGTAATTGTGGCTTAATCATGTATCATTACAATAATCATCTAATATAATAGCTAGTATAGCATCAATAGCTCAGGAAAATATAGGGTAAGTAAGTAAGTAGGTAAGTCCATAATTCAATTAATTAAAAATATTTTTTCTTCATCTTTGAGCCGATATAACTCCGTCCCGACTGAGTTTACAAATATCATTCCATAATGAATATTGCTTCTTGTATTTTTTTGTAGAAGCATACAAAAAACGGTTAACCGCCGCGCTAAAAAAAAGGCACCATTAATCCATACGAAATGGTCATTGTCTTTTGCTACTTCAAGGATAAATGAATAGGGTATTTCACTGTATTTGTTTTTGGACAATATTTTATTTTATTAACTATTATATTAATCAAAAAATAATACCAAAAAAGAAATCTTTTTCTAAAAACAGCATGACATGAAAATCGGTTATTTAATGATTAATGAATCAGCAATTAGTATTTTAAATATGAGATCTCTTTCGTACGCGCGATACCTAATGGCAGTGACGTCTCAAGCGCAGTAGGTGCATCCTTTTACTGTTACTTGCCAGTTTCCCTTTTCACCAGAATTGAGAGGCTTATAACCTAAAATACAATAATATACTAAAAAATATTTATTTTTGTTTTCAGTTTCGGATTGTTGCTTTTTGATATAATAAATTTTTAAAAATATAGTAAAATACCGTATTATTGAAATATGTATTTCGAGTCCATGACAATACTACTCGTTCTTCATTCCAATAGTGTTGTACACATTTTTAAAGTTTTTGGTTGTAATAATAATATAAGACTGAGAGTTAACATCATCAAATATTTTTTTACATTATAAATAGGTATGTGGAACGCATGATAACAGGCTGAAATTATAATAAAAAAATTGTTTTAACTTATTTAAGTATCTTGTAATAACATTGTAATCGTATAATTATGTGTATTTTATATTTATGCGTCTTAAAATTTGGGTTGATTGTACAAATTTTTTTAAATAAAAAAAAAAGATTTTATGATATATTTTTTTACATTATTTTTTTTAATCTAAAAAGTATTCTATATAATTGAAATAATTTTACTTCTTATGTTACATTTTAAAGTTTTTTAAAAGAAACAAGCAATCTTAGATATATTTTTTTAATTTAATTTTTACATTTTGTAGTGATTGGTACAGTCACACGTATTTGAGACGCATAATCTAAGTAAATATAGTTATTTCTAGCTTATTAATAGCTTGACGTTACACAGAACTGATTAAACATATTCAAATCAAACCAAAATAATAATTAGATCTCATTTTATATATCTGGTCCCTTTTTCGTTGATTAAAAGCGACCAATGTTAATGTGATAAAATAAAACTGTAACGCAGCATTTTTGACGCGTTTTTGAAACATCGGAATATATACTTATATAATTAATCATATTGTTCATGAAAGTACTTATTGCTTTTTATTTCATATAATAAACTATGGTGCTGTAAAAACTTGTATAATAAATTTGTATTATTTTGTTTTTTCGTCAAATATGCTGCGTTAAATGCCTGCACAGATGTAGTATACTTAATATTTCAATTGTTAATTATTCTTTTACCGATCTAGAGTCGATATTTCGACAAAACGTGGAAATATTGAATATTATTACAATTAAGTAAATGGGTAATGCACGTTTTTAAAGATCTCACATTTTTATACAAACTTTTGCGCAATACAAAAATTGACTTTTTATGTTCAAATATTTATACTTATTTCCTGTGTTCAATGAGTCGTGGGGATTATAAAACAAAAAGTTTTTTGAGCTCAGTTTATTATTTTTACAGGATATTTTTTTATTTGGTTCACAAATACTACCTATCCAGGATGATGACATTCTCTAATCTCCAAAAAACAAAATAATAATTCCGATTTCCCTTACTTTATCAGCTGATCGTGCGTTGTATACTTATGAAGTCGAATTTTTTTTTTTTATGGGGAATTAAATAACTTTGACAAAAAAATGTCTTTATGTCCTCATCTATAAATTTATTATTTATACTACATTTATGCATGTAAGTAGTTGGTGCTTACCCACTGCCATATTGAAGTGCCGTTTCGTGTTCATGAGTCCGGGTTTAGACGAATTTAGTGTTAAAATGTCGGGTTTGCTTCTTCTTAGCTGTCATTCTGTGATGTTAACGAAAATAAGACGGAAATATAGTTCATAATGGTTTTTAAATTGTTCTTCTCATTAGGTGCCGTTTATTCCTGAAGGTTGGCAGTTCTTTAAATGTAGACTAGAATTGTTAGGTAGGTATTAAGATTTTTTTAAAGTATTAAATACTCATTATTTAAATTATGTTACTTTTTAATGTTTGCTACTACTTAACTTACTCGCATTTTTAATTTCTACCATTTCAATGTCATTAATATTTAGTGAAAATAAAAAACTTTTCAATTATTACAGTGAAAAATGGGACTTCCTGCTCTAAATAATAAATAATTGTGCCTTCTCCTCATTAAAGTTCTGAAGAAGCAAATCACGAATAAATTCAAAACAGGGTGATTTTTAGCATTTTTTACCCACTTTTTGATGTTCTTTTTCTTACGCGTATAAGATGTGTACTAAGTAGTTTAAGAATAATTAGTGTAGCACTCTAAAAAAAACAAATACCTCTCACGTTGGAAACCACGCAATTATTATGCTCAAATATACATTATGCAATATTGATAGACTTAAAATGTAATAGTAAGATGCAAGAGCCATGTTGTAGTCTCTAAAACAAATTGTTAAAAGCAATCCGTCTTTCTAATCCTTAATTCTCTTATATACTTATCTGTTCTTTTTCCTTTCTTTTTCTTCGATCTTTCATTTTATAAATTTGAATCTCAACTTGTTTTTTTCTCTCTCAAAATACAAGTATTTATATGATTTATTAACAGTTTTGTAACCACAAAAACCGGGTACAGACGGGTGTAACGTGTAATGTAATCTAACGAATAATGTAACGTGAATTCTGTGTGGCGGCCCTACGAGCGTAACATGTTAGATCCCTAAATAGTTTGTGGTTACATGTAATGCTCAGTGCCGTGTCCACACACAGAATTCGCGTTACATTACTCGATAGAGTACATTACATGTTATACCCGTCTAGACCCGGCTTAACCTATACCGTTTTAGAACGTGACCCTTGAATGATTTTCATTCATGCAGTGTTTTTTTTTTTCATAAATATTTAAAAAATGTTACCGGTTGAATGTCAAGAAGTAATTAATACTTTTAGTAATTTTATTAGTAATTATATCACATTTGCTACTAAATAGAAAATATTTAATTCACATTAGCACATAAATATGATGATATGATGAAAGATATCCAAGGGTCTCTTTTTTTTAAGAAAATCTTTGACTTTTTTATATATAATATTTCCTAGACGGACCTCACACTTAGTAAATTAAGTACTTATTCCGATCTCAAGCCTAACTAAAGACTGATATTCGATGCCACTCCAAAAATTTAGCCGCCTATAATAATATAGATTAAAGCTGCTATACATAAGCTAACATATATCCTGTCTTTTTCACTTATATAAGCTAATAACTAGCATATTAAATATGTTATAGTTTAAATGTAATATGTTCTTTACACTGAACTGAAGCTGTGTGCTGAGTATCCAACATATACGAATAATGGTCCAGAAATAAACTGTTTGTAAAATATCATAGTAAAAATTACATTGTTATTATTTGATTGTTCATCATGTTTTAATGAAATGTCCAAATTCCAAAATCACTAAATATATTTTTAAGAGGCATTATTTTAACGTAATTAAATAATATAGGTAGCTATATTTAAGTATATGTATTTAGATGTTAGTAACGATAATGTGTAGTGAAATTGTTTACTGGTATCATAATCAAACAGACAGCAGTCAAACATTAAATTAAATGAAAATATTTTTCTGTGAATAATCGACGACTCAAATTCTGACTTTTCTTGGATAAGTTTTGACAAAAAGCAACTAAATTCAATCTATTCTTCTTTCTTTGTTGACTGCAAGATTTGTTTCATTTTTACCAATGGGATGTTTTCTTTTGGGTCAAAATTTGAAATAACAACTGTAATATAAAATGTATTGTCAATTTTATTTCAAGAGATTTTTAAATTTCAATAATTTGAGAAATTTCCTTTCAAAACGCTACAAATTTAACTGACATGAATTTAAAAAAATATGTCTTTATTATTATTATTTTTGAACTTCTAGAAAAAAAAGGACTCATTGGAAAATATCCAATTCTTTTTACCTTTAGCTGAAATTTACAAAAAGTGACTATATTCTTGCACTGCCATTCCAATTAATGTTATTTAATAATTAAACGATTAATATGTAGTACTTAATATTAATATGCATGTACTCTTATTAAGATCTTATAGGCTCAAAACTGAAAATGTAAAAAAAAAGTTATTTTTATAAGTAAAAGTAAGTACATAAGTCATTTTTTACTTTTATATTTCAAAATTTCAAAGAATAAAGTTAAATAAAAGTATTTAATTTGTTGATTATCAAAATTTGTTTACCTACTTATTTTTTTTACAAATAAATACTATTGGTTTCGTCTTACTAAACATTTTCAAAATGAACCAAAATGCTTAATATTAGAAGGGTACTTAAACGCTAAAACTGTGATTTTACTGTTGATAATTCTGAAATTGTTAAAATAGTTTTTAATACTAAATCCACGCGGCGACTTCGAAAAACCTTTGTAGATTTTTATGATAAATTTTAATATTTTGTTGAAAAGAATCCTTTCTTGTAATATGTTTTCAATAATTTAACAAAACATTTAATTCAGGGTTTTTTTTTTATTATTTTATTTTTATTTTTTATTAATGGCTTGACGCTACTGCGTATTTAGCCAGGAACAAGTTAATAAATCGTAAGAAATTCTTTTTTCCTAATGTTACTCCATGAAATAATACGCTAGTCGTCCGATAGTGACGTACTACTTCTATGACAAACCAAATTAGACTTTATTTTTATGTATTAACGCTCAATGTTGCCTGATACTGAAAAGTAAGTAAGTACATCTTACTGAAATTTTTAGTGTTTTCATACTTTACGAATTAAATTAAATTTTCTTTTATTTAGACACATTTCTCGCGCCTCCCTTGACATCCCTCTACGCCCTACTAGGGGGGCACGTCCCCCTGGCTGGGAACCCCTGTATACTTATTAATTTATATAATTTCTAACAAAATGTACTGAAACAATTTTAAGAGTGAATTCAGTTCATGATTCTGAACAACTTTCCCCAAAGAACATATATCGAAATATGAAAAATATTTTTTGGCTTTCCACACAAACTCAGAACTGCTTGGTCAATTTGTATGGGAGGCCAAATATTATTTTCATATTGCGATATTATGTTCCTTGGGAAAAGTTGTTCAGTATCATCATGAACTGAATACCCTTGAAATAGTTTCAGTATATTTTGTTACAACCTGGATATTACGTTAAAAGTGAAAGCAAAGGTTTTTCAAAGTCGCCGCAACACGGTCGTTCGGTATCTGTGATTCCATAATGGTGTTCATATCATTAAATGTATTTCCGCCGAGGACATGTATAAATAACTGAAATTTTCTATATACTTAGATTTTTATTTTATATCTACTCTACATACATATATTATAACGCCTGTTTCCCATACGGGCAGGCAGAGACTATGGAGCTTCACTTGCTATGATCCTGACAAACCTTTTCATTTACTACTTTTTATACTTACATTATATAATATTGTCTTCCTAAAGGCTGATCTTTGCAGACTTTCTATCGACTATCGTATACTCGATTATCTTCAACGACACATCAGAATTTTATTATACGTACTAACTTACTTACTGATCAAACAATCTTTACACATTTCCGTGTTTCTTAAGAGCCCATACTACCCTAAAATTCTTAGAGCGATCTTAAATATTATCAAGATTAACGAAATACTCACTTTGAAATAAAAACACAGCAAAGTTCAGGACTAACTCTAAACATAATAAGTTTCGAAAACACGATTGCTTATAATTTTCTCGATAGAAAAACATTGCGAAGTTGCCTCCAAATCACCTCAGAATTATACTAAAACAGAAAGTATTCAAGAAATACAATAATGTAGCACTTGTAACTTTGGATTATAATTGTCTTATACATAAGGCAGTCATCATATGTCTTACTTTTTAAATAACTCTTAAATATTCTTTGGAAAACGAAAAAAACCTCAAAACCAGAACCAGCCTCATTGACCCACCGCATTCCCGACGCCCCGCATGGCTCGTTGTCTCGCTTCGGCTAGAGTAAATTAGTGTGCGTGGAAGCGGGAGCAAAATTTAGATTACTGACATCAGGCGCCCTTTTAAATTATTATTCTTACAGTATTTTAACGCACACAAGGGCATTTTTAATTAGTTTACCATGTTTTCGTACGGTTGTCGTTTATAAACTGTCGAAAGTACTAGGCGTATAAGAGCTAGCAAGCGACTACGTGAAGTTTATGGAGATAGCTACAATTAAACGGGACAAAACAGTGATATGTGGTGTCTTCTCTAGTGTCACTTAATAGCTCTTTGAGCAATTCCTATATTTTATGAATTATCTAATATAACTTTTTTAATGTAATTGGTATTTGTACACGTCTCCGGCGGCGCCTCACCTGTTGACTGTTAATTTTCGGGTATAAAACCGGTTTCGACGATTAAAAGTGTGCAGTTTGGATTTATTCGTTTCATTTTCATTTTAATGACCCATCTCCGTGGCGTAATGGTTAACACTAGACATAGGTAACTCCGGATTCGAATATTTAAATGAGCCGATTCATCAACAGGAGTCGATACCCGTACTGAATCCCGGTAATCGCTATCGGTTCCAGCGAGTTATTGAGTCCGCAACGATCTTGGTCCCGCCGGGAACCGGCAGCGCCTGTCGGATCGCGAGCCGCGTTTCGGCTCCACCGCGTCTCGGGAGGAATCGGGAGTCGGGAGTCAATATTATTCTGTATTGAAACCAGTACCAGAAAGGACGTCTGTATTCTGTAGATTCAATAGCGAAACATAGCGGACCTCGGAGCTGGAGCCGATAAGGGAGTAGGAATCACTAAGATGAGTCGGTACCGGATGCGGAGTAAGATTCAGTGAGCCGAAACACTCCTTGGAGTCGAGATTACCCATGTCTAGGGTTCTGGGTTCGATCCCCAGCCAGGGCAAGTTGGAAAATGGCCTTTTTCAAATTGTCCTGGGTCTTGGGTGTTTATATATATATTATCAAAAAATATAGTATCGTTGAGTTAGTATCTCATAACACAAGTTTATAACTTTGGGACTAGCTTAATCAGTGTGATTTGTCCCTATATATTTATTTATTTTATTTATCTATGGCTTTCTTTGTAACATGCTAAGGCTTGAAAACTACGTCAAGCGAATGCCCCGGATGGGTTAAGTCCATCTCTGTCACAATAGAGATAGCTGAAACCGTCTCTGTCGCACGTAGGGTATGTGACAGAGTCGGACTAAACCTATCCGGGATGAACGTCAAAATGACGGGATTATTATAGGTTTCAAAAAGTACCCAATGAGTATTACCCAGAGATATGGGTTGGTTTTATTGTTCTATTACAAAAAGATGGCTGCGATCCCGTCATTTTGACGTTCATCAAAGTTGAATTAAGGCACAGACCTACCACTTCTAGACTTGCAACGATATTGCTAGAAAGAGACTGTCAAATACACAACGTGAGTGTGAAAGAAACGCTGATGTTTTTTTGTCTCTATCGGCGTGGCTGCTATAATCTGGCCTGCTGTCAAAATCTGGGCCAAACAAACCACAAAACGATCGAAGAAAATTATTAATTTTAGGGATTTTATCATTTAAAAGGTGATTTAGGGTTTTATTTGAGCTTATTATAAGTTAGTACCTAACCATAGTGTGTTCTGTGACGTGTGCAAAATATGGGTGAAGGCAACAATCAAAGATAGAAAGAGATGCACTAAAGTGGCCACGCACTATGCAGGTCTAGCAGTGGTAGGTCTGTGAATTAAGGAGATTGATATTTATTTTTATCAGGTCGGTGGTTGCATCAACTCTGTGTTATGTACCCGCGTGAATCTTAGGCAAATAAGCGCCAGATTATCCGACCACTTGTAATTATTTATTGACCGAAATATTTGAGATTTAAAGTGCACTAAATTAAATGAGTAATAATAGACAGGTAAATTTAGCCGTGCGGTTCCCGGCAGAGTGGAATAGGACCACTCCAAGTCTTCAACAAACGGTGTACGAAAGAAATTCTTATAACATAAGTATTGTAATATATAATAAACTACCTGACGAAATTAAGGAATTAAATCGGACTTCATTCAAAAATAAATTGACAAAATGGCTTTTAGATAAATGTTTTTATAGTGTAAAGGAATATTTAGCTTCTAAGTAGACTGACATTTTATTATTATTATTATTTTTTAGATTTTTTGTAATTTAAATTGTATAAATTCAGTTTATGTAACTTGATAAATTTATTGACTTGATTGTGCATATTTGCACGTCTGCTTGCAGGCTGAATACTATGGCTTTAATTGTACTGAACACCTATTTTGTAACATATTCTGGCAAATAAAGATTTCTGATTTCCCGTGGATGTCGTAGAAGGCGACTTAGGAAACACAAGCTGAACAAAGCTTATAAACATCAAAGAGTCCTCTCCAACCGTCTGGCCAGCGTGGAGAGTGAAGGCCAAATCCTCTGGGTAATATATGGGTCTGGTAGTAGAGGGTCGTGCTCCTGCAGTGGAGTAAAGACTAAAAAAGACCTGATAATAATGAGTAGACATAGGCAAGGCCCCAGTCGTGGCATGGTTCCCCAAGACCTCTATCAAGGTTATTCATTGTGGATAGACAATATCAAATCAAACATATCAGAAGAATATTTATTAAAACAATTTCATGCACAATATTTTCAGTGAGTTACTGATAAAATACATGTCAAAACGTCGTTACATTTTTTACAAATCATTACGAGTATACTACAATAACTTTTTACAGAACAAAAGCTCACCCCCTCCCCGCAAATTGCTATATTATGGATAGATATAAAATAAGGTTTGTCTCTACGAATCTAACATAGCTTGCGTATGTAAGAAAATATAAGAATCAGTCGACCCCCCCTCCCCCCGTTTAATATTTATTACGCAAGAATCTTAAGGAAAAATTAATACAATTTGAAAGTTATAATTTTTGCGTTTGAATTGTAGGTACTGTTTAACTATTTGATAATAATCAACTTATGTTTTAGTTAAAAAATTTGGTGTTATATGATTTCGCGCGAGCTTTTACAAAATATGTATAATCTTAACTTTGCGCATTTTTTGATCTTACGTAAGAATTATTAGGACTCCCACCTCTTTGTAAGACAAAATAAAGACATGATCGACCCACCTCCTCCCCTAAAACAGCTCACGTAATAAATGAATGGCGCCTGAGCGTAGGAGTGGGGCGAGCATTTTCAAATCAGACGGTCTATACTTGATTAAAATACTAATTTACAGAAATTACAGTACAACACTACTAAAATTGAACATATTCGTATTCAACAATAAACGTTCTAATCTGTTTCGATTTCAAATTGATCTTCAGTCCAACATCTTGATTCTTAATTTCAAAATCAATCGCCTTTGGTACTTCTTCAAAACTACCGTACTCTATGTTAAAACTTCTAGAAAATTCATTCTCTTTATTCCATTCCCATTTCTTGTGATCTTCCAACCACATATTAGCTGCTAGCATTGTTTCTTTCAAAGATTTCACTTTGATATTCTTGAATAGATTCCCTAAATCTACATTAAGAGAGCTAGGCGCTTCGTTTATATTTTCGATTCTAATCAACAAGTCTTTGCCCCAAGGTTCTAAAGTTAATAAATGTAAACCATCAATCAATTGAGTTTTCAACCCACTGTACTCATTTTTAAGATTCAACCAATCCTTTAAACTTAATTTAACATCTGAAACGAAAACTGTAGGATGTAGACTAACTTTGAGCGCTTCTTTTCTGAGTTCTAGAGGATTTTTATTCATAACGCCTCTATGGGTTATTCTAGTTACCAACCCTACACCTTTAGCTGTTTCATTCAATGCTTCACCTACACCAAAAGCATCATCATGTAGTAATCTCCTATGAAGCATTAATTCTAACTGTCCTTCTGATAAAGAAGTTCCACCTTCAGACCTATCTGTTACGACAGCGAAATTCCTATTAGTATCTGTTAAAGAAATTACATTAGTTACTGGATAATAATTCCCAGAAACCGGTTCTTCTAGCGAAACGTTCCATTGAGGTCTTTTATCTAATTTTCTTTTCAATAACTGTCTGGCATTAGAATCTGTGTAGAACTCTCCATTGTTGATAAGGTTACTTGTATATCTTACTACGTATTCTTTGCCAATGTCATCTTTAATATCAATAGGACCAACTACAGTGTCCATTTCGAAGAAATTGTTGTAAGATCTTAGGGTACTGGCGAAATTGTCACCGGAGACCCTGGTTTCTTTGACTATAGGGCCACTTACGTAACCGTCTAGTTTGATGTTAACCTTGACGGGTTCGGTGGCGTTGGGTCTGAAGATGTAGGCGCCAGAGGAGCGGTTGGCGCCAAAGTTGTCTCCGACGCTGCCCGGGTAGTAGGAGTAGCCGATGGAGATGGTGGTGTCTTTGTCGTGGTACGTAATGTCTGAGTCGCTGACGGAAATTTGGGCGGGCTGTAAATAAAAATAATAATTTTTGTTTGTTTCTTTGTTTGTAGGTAATCTGTTTATAGCAAAAAAAATAATAGGAACAGACAGTCTTCTCATCCCAGTAAGGGATCTCTTTCAGCCAACCAAGTATGTGAAAGGATCTGTCAGGAAAAGAGGGTGGAGTTAAAGTGTCAATAGTGATCATAGTAATATCAATAACTGGCGTGATTCCATAAGACGTTTTTCACAGGTTAGATAACAAAAACAAATAGCTGCAATATTAAATACAATACAATAAAATACAATACCCTTTACTGCACAAAAGTAAAAAACAGGACATAATTATCTTAAAAACTAGGAAGTGCGCAAAAGGCGGCCTTATCGCTAAGCAATTTCTTCCAGGCAACCTCGTTTAAATAGAAAAAAAAATATGGGAAATTAGAAATTAAATACTTGCTGAATCGTACGAAAGTTCTCACAACTAGATGCTGAAAAGTCAATAACGAATTTGTAATTACAGTTGCATCCTAGGCTGTCGCACATTTTAGTTTATTTATTGATTTACGAAATTTTTCACGCAGTCGGGTTTTATTTCTTTTTGATAATTACTTGTTTATTACCTAAATACCACATTTCTCTGACAGCATAGGTAAAAAAAAAATAGTTACATTTACCTCAACCTGCGTCACACTGTCCGAGAACATCTCCACAATCCTCGGCTCATCCGACAGCATCCTCATCTCTTCATCGTTCAAACTCGGGAACACCCTTCCTTTAGCCCTCTTCCTCTCCTGTCTCACTCCTTTCTTCTCCTCATTAACTACTTTCTCAAACTCCTTAACATCTTTACCACCATCTTTATCTTTTAAAACACCAAAATCTACTTTCCCCACACCAACGTTACTTTCCAAATCTTTCACGGGAGCATCAGGGATGTTCTGTTTAGCAATTAAAACTTCGTCATCTTCAATATTTTTAATTTCGACTAAAGGTTTTTCTTTAATATCTTTCCAATATTCGTTTATATTGTAGTAATCCTTTGTTTTATTAGGTACATCTTTTTTGGTGTTTCTTTTGGATCTTGACGTAGATTTCTTTAGGTAGTAGGAGCGGTAGCCGAGTGGTGGTAAGGTTGGCATGATGAGGACTTCGTGGGTGGCTATGCTCTCTCTTGTTGGTATGTTTTTGACTGCTGTGGGAATGGTCAGCAATTGGCTTTCAATTTTTTTACCTGTAAAATTGAATAAGTTTGTGTCATCGAAGCTCCTAAACGAATAGACTGATAATGATGCGGTTTTTTAAAAATCGTAATCGTTTTGAGCTGTGTTTGATGAAAATCAGTTTAGTCTAGCCGTTCAAAGGGTGTTGGGGGTGAACGATTTAAAGACGGGGGGGGGGGGGGGGGGGTTAAACCCCTAGATCCCCCCCCGCGGTACGGCTTCGTCGTAATTACTAGAATACTTACCGCTGGGATCATAAACTTCATAGCTCTGTCCGTTGTCTGCCACGACGGGCACCCTGACCGGCGAGGTCACCTCCCAAGCCAGGGGGTTGTATATTGTTACCTTGAATCAAGTGGATGTGTATTTTTATAGGGTTTCAGGCATTCAAGGTGTAGTAAAGTACTTAAATTAAATGATGAAATAAAACTAGTGAAAAAATGCTATGTTAGCGGGCCTGGAATTCGCGACCTTGGTCTGCGTACTTCCGGGCTACCGAGCTCCTGTGGCTGATATGATGATGACTTACCACTAAATTGTTCCCTTGCTCGGCGGTTACGCAGCTGGACTCGTTGTACTTGCACCGGTCCATGTTAAGGATGGGCTGGGCGAGGGCGTCCCCTTGGGTGAGTTTGCTGGAAACAATTTTCGTCTTGGGGTCATCCACAAATAACATGTTAAGGCGAGGCATCTCAACGCGCCTCGCACTGACGGAGAAGCGGGAAGCGCGGAATGACCGCGTACCGTTGATTTTATCAGCATTTTGGAATAAATAATAAATTTATAAATATACAACGTAGAAGAGACATACCCGTAATAAATCGAACCACGGGACCTAGACTACTAAAGTATATTGAAATTAAAATAACAGTCAAAAAACCAAAAAATAATTTGACATTCCCATACAAATCGCCTGGGCGGCTGCACACTTTTGTATAAAATGTATATTTTTTTTTGTTTTTTTGGCTGTTATTTTAATTTCATTCTTCTTCTTTCTTCTTATTTAAGAGCTTAGTGGCTCTTGTCGGTGGAGTATGCGCCAAACTTCTCGGTTCTCTGCCTTACTTTTTAGTGCTTGATACGACATGACCCCTGCTTTTTCTTTCAGTTGGTCTACATAGCTCTTTCTTGGTCGTCCTGGACCTCTTCTACCTTTTATCTTTCCTTCTAGTATGTTTTTAAATAAGGAGTCATGTCGTATTAAGTGACTAATCATTTTCCCTCTCCTATTTTCTATTTCGCCCAGCAGTCTTCTTTTCTCTCCTACTATTTCTAATACTTCCTCATTGGTTTTCCTTTCCATCCAACTGATCTTTTCCATTCTCCTCCAGCACCACATCTCGAAAGCTGCCAGCCTGTCACTATCTTTTTTATTCAGTTTCGCATCCATAAAGTGCTATGCTCCAGATATACGTTTTTATAAGCGTTTGCGTATTTTTCTGGATATATTTGCTGTGAAAAGTTTCTTTTTACTATTGTATGCTCCTTTGGCCATGGCAATTCTGGTTTTAATATCTGCAGTACATCTAGAGTCTTTTGTCAGTATGCTTCCTAAGTACTTAAATGTTTCTACTTGTTCTATTGTTGTTCCGTTAAGTTGCACTGAATCTCTTATTGGTGATGTTTTATATGTAATCATAGTTTTGGTTTTTGATTTCTTTATTTTTAAGCCGAATTCTTGAAATGGTTTATCCATTATTTGAAGTAGTTGTTCTATGTCTTGTTTTGTGTCACCTAGGGCTGCTATGTCGTCTGCAAAACGAATAAAAAATATTTTTTCTCCGTTGACTTTTATACCACCTATATCTGAATTCTGTATGTTCCTTATTACTTTTTCTATATACATATTAAAAATAAGTGGTGAAAGTGGGCACCCTTGCCTTACTCCTTGTCTAATCTTAGCGTGCTGTTGCTCTTCTCCTATTTCTATGACGGCTTCTTGTTCCTTATACAACTCGTAAATAATTCTCCTATCCTTGTAATCTAATCCGGCTTCCTTTAAAACCTCCATCATTATCTTCCAATTAATTTTATCAAAAGCTTTTTCTAAATCTATATATGCTATATGAGTATTTATTCCTAGATCTAAACGCCTATCAATAATTATTTTTAAAGCTAGAACTGCTTCTCTAGTTCCTCTATTGGGTCTAAATCCATACTGATCTTTACCTATGTATTTTTCCGAGAGCGGACTTATACGATTCTGCATGATTTTGATTAGTATTTTAGATGCGTGAGATATAAGGCTGAGGGTCCTATATTCTTCACATTTCACGGTGTTTAGTTTCTTTGGTATTGCAACTATCCTGCTTATCTTGAAATCGTTAGGTATTTTTCCAGTATTGTACATAATTCTAATTAACTGATATATTTCCTCAATTAAAGGGTCGCATACTGCATATTTTAGTAATTCTATATGTATGTGGTCATGTCCAGCAGCTTTACCGTTTTGTATGCTATTTAGAGCTTTTTCAAATTCTTCTCTCAATATATCTGGTCCTTTGTTATCTTCTTCTACCTTATCATAGCTTTCTAGGTTTTGTTCTACCATACCCTGTCCTTCATATAATTTCTCTATATAGTTTTTCCATCTTTGGACTACATCCTTATTATTAACAAGCAAGTTTCCCTGTTCATCTAATATACTAGTGCTCTTAGTTATATGTTTTTTATCTAACTGTTTTATCATTTAATTTCATTATACTATAATAATTATTTAGTATAGATCGTGGTTCGATTTATTACGGGTATGTCGCTTCCACGTTGTAGAACTTTATAATTTTCCACATTCTCTCTAGTAGTCTCGATTACTGGAAGACGCCTAGACCGTTTTGGAAAGTTCTTTTTTTGTTTGAAATGGTATACTTTCCAGGTGATCCCATAGAAATTTCAATAAAATCAGTTGTGTGGTTTGTTTTTTAAACAAAAATAACTAGAAAAAAATCTCTAAGTATACTATTTAGCTTTTCGACTTTTGTTTTGAAATCAATCTAAAAATATATTCTTTACATAGCCTAGGTATGAAAGTAATACCAGGCCTGTGTCACTCCCCGTTTAGGTATCGAATATGTACCTACATTATTACTATGCGCACAGGTGGCCCCTCCGGGTGGTAAATTCAGTTATACGAATCGTTTGTCCAGCGTAATAAGAATGAAATTGGCTTGCAATGAATGTCTAGGTATTTATACGAAAAGGTGCTGAGTTCTGACGTGAGCTAAATTAAACCATATCGCTAGCCACATTGAGTAGATATTTCTTTGAATTTCTTTGCTGAGTGAGACTTCTGTACGTTAGTATTATTTATTCTGTGGTAATACTCTTACTGTCTGTGTCTGTGGCTTAGGCTAAAAACATTCGGAAAATGTTAGTTTTAGTTCATGAAATAACAAAATACCTAAATTTAAAAATTTAATTCAGTTTTTATAATCCATTTTTAAACACCAAATAATAGCCGCCATGCTATGACGTCACACGCCCGTGTAAACTAAAAAGTGTCAACTGTCAAAATACATACAGCAGCGCATTTGTTTACATGCATAACTGACGTCATGACCACAGAGCAATATGGCGTCTACTGCTTCAATGCTTTCGGAAAACTCAGAGATGTTGGGGAAGGTACATCCTTTCTTGCTCTTAAGGCCGTACCTGAATTTTCCGGGATCCAGTGCTGCCCCCATTTAAAATAAATCATTTCAAAGAAAACGGAGACATTATTCAAAATTTTGCTACTACCAAGTCCTAGATAACCCTTCAAATTATTTTGTGAACTGTTGTTTACAGTTTATAATACTAACATAACATAACAGAGTAATAAGAATGTAATTGGCTTGCAATGGATGTCTAGGCACAGAATACAGTAAGAGTATACAGAACGGAATCTCCTAAGGTACGCGCAATATGCGTCCCCGTTCCCCGTCCCCGCACCTCCTCCGTTTTCGCCTCGATGACGCACGTTGGCTCACAAGAACCGGGGGAGAGGTGCGGGTGCGAGGAACGGAGAAACATATTGCGCGTAGCTTAGGAGATTCCGTTCTGTTTACTCTTACTGTATTCTGTGCCTAGACATCCATTGCAGGCCAATTTCATTCTTATTACTCTGGACAAACGAGTCGTATAACTGAATTTACCACCCGGAGGGGCCGCCTGCGCGCATAGTAATAATGTAGGTACATTTTTTTATACCTAAACGGGGAGTGACACAGGCCTGATAAGACTTACTTGACAGCCTGTCTGGGTATGATCAAGGCGTCTTCTACGGCCTGGTCCAGCATCCTCTCGTAGTCATGCGTCACGTGCTGCTTCTCGGTGCCGGTCACGGCGTCGTGATGCTGCATCACCCCTGGAAATAATGAAGTGTTCATGAGATGCAAGGCTGTAAAACATTTCGCGCAAAACTGTGGCGACCTGTACGCCACTTCCAGGAACTATTACCACAACAGCGAAACTACAATATAGATAAATATAAATATACAGGCTGAATTTTTATCCTCCTGCAAATTTTTTGGAGCAAGTTCAGTCCATGATACTGAATTACTTTCTATAAAAAAAGTTATTATAAATCGATAAAAATTGTTCGTCCTCCCATACAAAATCCGTTTGGCTGAGCGCTGATTTGTATGGGAGGACGAAAAATTTTTATCGATTTTTAATAACTTTTCTTATAGAAAGTAATTCAGTATCATGGAGTGAACTTGCTCCAAAAATTTAGCAGGTGGATAAAAAGTCAGTATAATAGGGATATGGACTCGGTTGTACCTATACATGGTGTTAATGAAAGAACGCAAAACCTCTCAGATGGTATACCTCAGCCCATGAAACTGAACAACTTTTGTTTAAGCCGTACCTGAATTTACCGGGGTCCAGTGCTGCCCCCATTTTAAATAAATAATTCCAAGAAAACGGAGACATCATTTAAAATTTTGCAACTATCAAATCCTAGATATCCTTTCAATGTATTTTATGAACTACTGTTTACAGTTTATAATGAGAACGTTAAGCTTTACTACGCACATTAGCCAAAAGTGGCCGTTTTTCGCAAATGTGCGTAGTAAAGCTTAACGTTC
Source organism: Acrobasis repandana (assembly GCA_963576875.1). NCBI lineage: Eukaryota > Metazoa > Arthropoda > Insecta > Lepidoptera > Pyralidae > Acrobasis > Acrobasis repandana. The sequence continues at coordinate 8,390,325 of OY756243.1, read as the reverse complement.
TCACTTTAAACTGTAAACAGTAGTTCATAAAATACTTTGAAGGGTTATCTAGGATTTGATAGTTACAAAATTTTAAATAATGTCTCAGTTTTCTTTGAAATTATTTATTTAAAATGGGGGCAGCACTGGACCCCGGAAAATTTAGGTACGGCCTTAACAACTTTCACGAAATCCAAAAAAAAAATTCGGATTTTCATACAAATTGACTCGATCAGCTGATCAGTTTGTATGAAAATTAATTTTTTTTTTTAGTTCCGTGAAAGTTGTTGAACAAAAGTCAGTTACATGGGCTGTAAGTCAGTTACAGGGACAAATCATACTAATTGAACCGGCCCCAAAGTAAGTTTGAACTTACTTTGTTTATTATTTTATTTATCTCAATTATACTATATTTTATAATAAACAACGTGTAACAAAAAGGGGGGTATCAACCCGAAAGGGACTTAAGGTGAATACAGAAGCAAATGGCCTTGAAGTGTGAAATAAATTGTTAACTCGTAAATATGGAGATAATTTCCATATTGCTAATAGTCAGGCACGTTGAAACTATTATTGGTGATCCGTCTAGCTTTAAAACTTAATGTAAATACTTTCAACGGTGGTTCATAAAATAATTTAAAGGGCTATCTAGTGCCTGACGATTAGTAATATGGAAATTATCTCCATACTTACGAGTTAACAATTCATTTCAAATGAGCCTAGGGCGCCACTTCAAGGCCATTTGCTTCTATATTCACCTTAATGTCCATTCTGTCCGTCTTTGGAATGCCCTCCCGCCCCGCATCCGTTTTGCTCAGACATTGGCAAGTTTCAAGAACCAGGTAAAGTCGCATTTTCTTTTAACTTTAAAGTAATGTATTTTCTATGAATTATCAGAATCTTCGTTTTCCTCTAGTTGTGTATGACATGCGTATTTATATGTATGTATGTATATGTGTGTAATTTTATATACGTATATATTTTGTATATATATTCAATATTCATTTATTATTATATTAATATTCAAGGTTTTCCATCTTCTCTATATTTTTACTGTTTGATATTATCACATAATTAGGTTATTACTAGTTTCACAATCGCACCACCTATTTATTATTTTTCAGCCAATCCTGTCACCCAAAGGTAGCCTGTAAGAGATTGCCTTGGCGATAAGGCCGCCTATTGTACACCATTGATTTCTTTTTTGTATAGAATTTTTTTTTCAAGTGTTTTGGTGCAATAAAGTGTATTATTATTATGTCGGTACGCTTTTCAGCCACGGGTCCATGGGGACCCGGTCCTTTGAGGCGTTCATGGGGCCAAAGCCAACATGAAGAGGCCTTTTACCTTTTAGTACCTTTTTATCTAAAAAGTGAGATGGCTGCATCCATGGAGGTCTATCCCTTAATATACCATTGAGATGCACTAACGGACAGTCCTCCATAGCTGCCGAACTATTGCCATGGAGGGAATACCTTGGTTTGGGCTATGTGGATGGGATGATAGTGGACCGGATAACTGGGTTATGGAGTGAGATACGGACATCTACCTAAAAATCTCTCACAACAATTTTAGCCTGGTAGATGGTGACTTGCTGCTCGTTGGCTAGATGAAGATGCGGCCAGGGCGCAACACAATGTGAGCAGCTGAGGGTGTCGAGAGGTGCGGCTCCGGTTTCACCATCACGGGGCTTACCCCCGAGAGCGGGTTTCCCCGTTATTACGCCATTACGTGCAATACACTTCCACCCTGGAGCGTATGTTCTGCTCTTGCGACTCCACTCTGGCCGGCCGGTCAAGGCAAGACAGAGGCGGGGGGTGTGTAACGGTGTGTATGTGTGTGTGTAAGCTCATGTGTGTATGGTCCCCAGGAGGTAGGGTCCGTGGTGTCGCCACTCACCACCAGCTCGCCACAAGCTGCCCTGTGTTGACTGACTGCACTGGAAATCCAGTGGGCGATGGGGTCGTCACGTCTCGACGCCGTTTTATTATTATTATTTTAATATAATATATATATATATTATAACAACTTTTACTATGGGACCATCCATGAAATCGCAAAAAAAATCTGCAGCTCCATACATTTTGGCACGGTAGATATTAAATTATTTATGAGCTGCAGGTTTTTTTTCCGCGGGCGTCCTCGAGTACCCGGGGAACATACATAAAAAAAACCATAAAAGATTCCGACGAATTGATAACCTCCTCCTTTTTTTGAAGTCGGTTAAAAAGAGTTGGCAATAACAATAAAACATCATCGGAGCCGCGGTTCTCCAGGAAGGCCATTTCTGAAACGCTAAGTCACTGAACGAACGGTTTTTTCCATACAAAAAACATACATACATACTCGAAAAATATAACCCTCCTGCTGGCGCAGTCGGGTAATTAGAAGCAATAATGTACTTTGCTCCACTCACCCATAGCGCTCTTCAGTTCATTCAGTACAAACATGTTGTGTTCTTCCAAGTTGGCCAACACTTGAAGCTGTTTGGCTACCTGGAAAAAGTGGTAAACATTAGGTAGAAAGTGGGAAAAATTAGGTAGAAATAAACCGGCCAAGTGCGAGATGAACTCGCGTGGAGAGGGTTCCGTACAATTGATTGAATTCTTATAGGTTTTCCTGTAATCTACAAGCAATGAACTACATTTTGTATTAAATTAATGCATACGGGAATTAACGCGAAACGTACCTTTTTTATTTATTTTGCTGATCGGAACCATGTTGAGAGCGTATTCTATACCTACAGTATACACACCATGTAGTAAAGTAATCAACATGGTAGGCACTCCGAAGGATGTGCTGCCACTACAAACTCCAGGCGTCTATAAGGTGGATTGCAGCTGCGGTGCTTCCTATATAGGTCAAACGAAGCGGACTATAGCTGAGAGGATCAAGGAGCACATCGCCGCTGTAAAGAACCGACAAATCACCAAATCGGCCATCGCAGAACATCTACTCGAAGCAGGCGCTAATCACTGGATTGAATTTCATCGTACGCAAGTCCTCGCTGGCGATTGCCACTATCGCACTAGGATGGTACGTGAGGCGATTGAAATTAAGAAACATCCTAACAACTTCAACCGAGAAGATGGCCTTAAATTGTCAGCAGTGTGGAATCCAGTGATTAACAAAACACAACCCCGGTTTGGTGCACAATCGGTTAACCACCAGAATACGGTTGCGTTACGGAATAGGGACACTGTGAGCGTAGTGTGTGACGGTACTTGGAGAATGAACAATATGACGGTGGACGAAGATCACACCGGGCAGGGGGAGGCGTAGGCGTCATCGCTGCTTCAGTCAAGCTGGGACCACGTTCGGTGAAACTCGAACGAAACGTCAGCAAAATAAATAAAAAAAGGTACGTTGCGCGTTAACTCCCGTATGCATTAATTTTAATAATAATGCAACGCGATAGTTTAAAAGTATTTACATTTTGTATTTTTTTCAAAATTTTAGGCTCAGTAGTTTCGGAGATCAGGGGGGGGGGGGGGGGGGATGGTCAATATTCGTCTTCTTTCATGAAAAAATCAAAACTTTTCATTTTACAATAATAAAAAAAATATATTGAGATCCCCATAACGAGCTCTTTCATTTGATATATGACACAGTAAGGTTTGCAAAACTTTTTTTTTTAATTTCCTAATTTGTCCCCCTAGAATGACCCTTATTTAAAAAAAAAAATTATTTACTTTGCACATGTGTGTTTGGGTCATAGGATTACACCATCCTACCAAATTTCACTTGATTCGGTCCAGTAGATTCGGAGCAAATTGGCTGTGACAGACGGACGGACAGACAGACGCACGAGTGATCCTATATGGGTTCCGTTTTTTCATTTTTTTTGTACGGAACCCTAAATGTGAAAAAACTTGGTAGAAACAGTGGAAAAAATTAGGCCGAAATGGTAGAAAAAGTTGGGTAGTGGGGAAAATTAGGTAAGAGAAGTGGAAAAAATTAGGCAAAGACCTCTCACTGACCGAAGTGAGCGAGCGAGCGAAGCGTCTGTTTCTAGGTTGGCCCCGTCAGTCTGTTCCACTTTCACGCCAAAACGGCTTAACGGGTTATAATGAAAGACATGTAGGTAGATAGCTTATTACCTAGATTAACACATATGATACTTTTTATCCCGGGAAAATGTGAACATCCCCTGGAATTGTCATAAATTAGACCACAGCGGGCAACATCGCGAGCGTAAATATTTACCAAAAAGTCAGCAAGTTTTTTACCTGTAGATAGTTGTTCCCTTCTCTCTCGAAGTACTTAGTGGTGGGTCTGGAGGTAAAGTAGCCGGTCCAAAAAGCGTTGGGGTCGCTCGCGTAAGGGAAGAAGTCGTCTTGCTTGGTGGGGAGAGTGGGGCTAGGGCAATAAAGTGGATGATAATAACACATATTTATTAGTATTACTAAGGAGTAGTTATTAAAAAACCGTGCCGTGTGGTTCCCGGCAGAGTAGAATAGGACCACTCCAAGTGTTCCTGTGGACGTCGTAGAAACGACTTAGGAAACACAAGTTGAATAAAGCTTATAAAACATCAGTGAGACCTCTCCAACCCGTCTGGCCAGCGTGGAGAGTGTAGGCCATATCCTCTGACTGCTCTGGCTAATATATGGCTCTGGTAGTACAAACAGGGTCGTGCTGCAGTGGAGACTAATAAACGGACAAGTGCGAGTCGGACTCGTACATGAAGAGTTCCGTGCCTCCATACGATGTTTTAAAGCGCTGAAGAAACACGTTTCTTGTATGACGACCCCCTTTAATTTTTATCTTTTTTATTTTTAGTATTTGTTGTTATAGCGGCCATAGTAATACATAATCGGTGAAAATTTCACGTGTCTAGCTATTACGGTTCAAGAGATAGAGCCCTGTGACAGACTGACAGACAGATGGACAGACGGACAGACAGCGGAGTCTCAGTAATAGGGTCCCGTTTGCACCCTTTGGCTACGGAACCCTAAAAAAGATCTGAAGGTGATGAATTACTTAAAAAAAATTTTTTTCGTAAAAGCTTTATTGTGTAGTCAGTGGCGGATTTACCAATAGGCTAAGAAGCTGGAGCCTAGGGCGGCAGATTTAGAGGGGCGGCAAATTTAGCCCAAAATATTTTTTTTTATCTTACAGAAATTAAAAAAAAAACATATGTATACACATTACGTCCGTAATCCGTATATAAAAGATTACTAAATGCACTGTAAAATATAGGTACCTACTTATGCGATCATGAATTTTAAAAATATTCCAATAGCGTTTCAATATTAATTTCAATTTAAATTTAGTAACTTTAACCCTAATTATAAAAATGATATTTAACGTGTAAAATCTTTCAACATTTAAATATTTATTTCCTACTATGTACGTATGTATTTGCGTAGTAGTTTTTGGGTTGCGGCGCCTTTCCCACCTTATGATTAGTACATGCTGCTGTTTTTAGGTCAACAGTATACTCGTCACTACATAGTGGGTTGCAAAAATAATCTAGTAACTGACAGAACTATCACCTAGTTCACAATCATACTAATAACGGACAAAGCCGATGTTATAAGACGATAGAACACAATTCATAAAGTTGCAATTTCAGAATAAATGTAATTAATATGATTGTAAACTAACTAACGTTCATTTCAAAGGTCAGTAGGGGCGGCAAAACTTGAATAGCCTACTAGCGGCAAATTTGTAAATCCGCCACTGTGTGTAGTACATATCAAGTCAAATGTAATGAGCCCAAACTCGATGGGGTTGCGTCGTTTTATTACAAGGTTTCTGTAGCCACCTTCCGGCTCCATCATCAGACCAGATTCTTTTTTTTTTTTTCTTGTCATCTTTATGATTTACATTAGCATACAAAATTTCATCTCAGTCAGAAACCGGGGAGTGGTTTGAATTTAACTTGCAAGATTTGACCCAAAAAACAAAATAAGTACAAAAAATAAATGAATACAAACCCAGATTAAATCGCGCCTAGTGAGGATCGAATTCGTGCCTCACAGATAGACATGGGTAACTCCGGATTCGAATATTTAAATGAGCCGATACCCGTACTGAATCCCGGTAATCGTTGTCGGCTCCCGCGAGTTATTGAGTCCGCATCGATCTTGGTCCCGCCGGGAACCGGCGGCGCCTGTCAGGTCGCGAGCCGCGAGCCGCGTTTCCGCTCCACCGCGTCTCGGGAGGAATTGGGAGACGGGAATCAATATTATTATGTATTGAAACCGGTATCAGAAAGGACGTCTGTATTCTGTAGATTCAATAGTGAAACTTAGCGGACCTCGAAACTGGAGCCGATAAGGGAGTAGGAATCATTAAGATGAGTCGGTACCGGATGCGGAGAAAGATTCAGTGAGCTGAAACACTCCTCGGAGTCGAGATTACCCATGTCTACTCATAGACGCACAGCAAATGCCTAAACCGCTGCACCTTAGGGGGTTAAATACAAACTTACTTGGCGTCCTTCACCGCTTTGAGGTAGCAGGTTGGTGTGGAGTAGAACAGCGTCACGTTCAAACCTTCTTTGGCCGCCTTAAGGTTCGCATGTCTAGAATTATAACAAGAATTTTTAGAAAAGGAAAAAAAAAATAACTCTTCCACGCTGGTCTGGGAGAAAAGAAAAAACTCCAGCTGCTTCTCTTCCAGCGCAGATCGTAGAAGCCAATCGAGGGAATGGGCGAAAAATGCGAATTGTATCAATAACCTATCACCATTTTGAATAATTTTTACATCTTCCCGCCCATCGTCACGCTAAAAGTGGCCTTTGGATCTTACGGCTCTTGGCTCTGTCTACCCCGTTAGGGATAGACGTAATAATGTATGTACTTATATGCTAAAAATAAGCATGCAACGTGCAAATAAAAAAGGGTGCAACCTTTTCTTTTTACATTATGGCGACCAAACTACAAAGCTTTTAAGGTGAAATGATAGCATAAGTGGCACTCTCATTTGAAATAAATTGTTTAAAACTAAACATGGTGATATTTAAACATTTGATTTGTATCGATGTCTAAAAAGACCTTCAAACTATTTTATGAATAACCTTTGAAAGTAATATTGGTAGTCCGTCTAGTTTTAAAACGGGTTTTCGCCAAAAGTGGCCACGTATATTTTTACACACAAAGGAGATCATAATGATTGATGACCCCCGTGAACCCCACCTCATTGCGCTTTTTGAGCCATGGGCGCTGTCTGCTTGGAACCGCCAGACCCAAAATGCTGTGTCTGCCCCATTACGTATAGAGTCGAGATACTGTATATAACGTCTAGCAAAACATTAAACAACTTTTAGATTACGAGTAGATTCAGTCCATGATATTGAACAACTTTCCCCAAGGAACATATATCGATATATGAAAAATAATTTGTGGCTTTCTACACAAACTCAGATCAGCTGATCGGTCAACTTGTATGTGTGGGAGGCCAAAAATTATTTTTCATATTTCGATGATTTATTTATTTATTTAATTTTATTGAGCCAAAAGCTACAATAGGTAGACTTAATGCTAAAGCATTCTCTCCCTGTCAACCTTTAGGAGAAGAGAAACAGATAGAATAGTTGGCGTCTAAAATAGATAGAAACAATCCAGAAATAATAGGTATTTTTAAATGATCATACATAAATATCGTATAAAATAAATATACTATATTAATACATACAACATATTATATACATACATATATATATTTGAAGATCAGAAAGAAACGATGAATTCTCCTAATTGTTGAAAGATTCAAAAAGTAAATCATGCACTTTTTTCTTCCATGTCATTTGATATGTTCCATGGGGAAAGTTGTTCAGTATCATGGACTGTATTCACCCTTAAAATAGTTTTAGTATATTTTGTTACGACCCTGTATACGAGTATGTATACTTACATTATAAGCTTGTCCAGATTAGTAAACCACATCGCTGCGTCTTGATACGTAAAGTCCCCGCCCATTGTGACCGCTACGTTGTTTGTCCTGTAGAAGGCCGACTGCTGTTTGACGTATGCTAGGAATTCCGAGACCTACGCGAGAAAATGCTTTTTGAGAGCAGTTTTTTTACCCGACTGCGCCAGAGAGTTATTGTGTTTACATTGACATAAAAATATTAGTTCCTTAAACAAAAAAAAAATGGCCTTGGAAGGAGGGGTTAATTGTCGGAATTTTGGAGTACCGAAAGGTCCTGCTTGCCTACCGTATAACAAGTTGATTTGCTAAGTAAATTAAAAAAAACCCCGACTGTCAAGAACGCCATCTAGTGATGAATAGCGGAACTATCAATACGCATTGAATAGCGCCATCTATTATTTGCTAGAGAAAGCACTAACTTTCAAGCGGTAACCCCCAATAACTTTTAAACGGCTGAACTGATTTTCATCAATCATAGCTAAAAACCACCGCAAAGGAACTCGCTTTCACGTAAATAAAACCGCATTGAAATCGGTCCATCCGTTCGAGCACTACAATGACACAGACAGACAGAAAGACATTAGCGTCAAATTTATAACACCTCTTTTTATAAGGGGTTAAAAAAGAAGTTGTTATAGGCTATACGTACAACCATACCAACTGGATTGCTTCCACAGAAACTGGCGACTTCTGTATACCACTGGTATATATAATCGATTGCTCTTACTTGCGCGAACTGTCATTTCAGCGAAAAATATACGTACGTATGTACAGTTTGGGCGAAACCCACATGCGCGAAGGTCTGAAATTATTTATTGTTGATATCATAGAATTTTATGCTTCAGGTTTTAATTTTTGAGAGTATTAAATTTTTAAGATCATTTTAGGGGTATGTGCAATATCGCGTCTTTATCCCTAACGGGGCAGACAGGGCATTTTGGGTCTTGAGGCTCTAAGCAGACAGAGCCCAGGGCCGCAAGGCTCAAAGCCCACTTATAGCGTGATGGTGGGCAAGAACGTGGAAAAATGATATCAAATAGTGATGGGTTGCTAGCCGCATCGCCTATTAGAACGTATGCACCCATTTTAGGGATTATTAAAAATTTTTAATGTATTGTTATTTGGCCGCCATATGTAAACTTACATTATACATGCAACATTTACACCAAAAAAATATTCCGTTCAATCTTTCCGGGACACTTTACTTTTGTTATTTTGGTTTGCTGGAGGACTGGTCGAGGTAAAAGGCAAATGGAAAGGAATTCCACCGAGATGATCATAGCTCTGGCTTCCTGTCCCATGAATCATATATGATTCATGTCCCTTGTTTAACTATTTTTTTGTTATTGGACAGGGAAAGGGTTAAAGATAAGAAATATATTGAGTTGAGTGTCCCGCAAAGTGTTATTAAATCCACTTACTCTATAAGCTTGTCTAAATTCATGAACCACATGGCCGCGTCTTGGTATTGGAAGTCGTCACCCATGGTAACCAGGATATTGTTCGTTCTATACGCTTCAGACATTCTCTTGGCAATCACCAGAAAGTTCCTTACCTTTACACAAATAGACATGATATATAAAATATATTTTTTTTAACAAAAAAAAAACAACCGACTTCATTTTTTAGGAGTTTCTTCCATATCTCCAAAGTTGGGTAGATGACTGGGTCAAAAATAAATTATTTGGCACTACCTAGCTACAGCATAAAAGGTCATAAAATAGTGTCACTTGTCATTAATCATATCCATTTTCAACGTGATTTTAGATTTATTAATGCAGAACGGCTTACGCTGTTAGGAGAATAAGACAATTGACAGATGTAGCAACTGCTAGACAAGTGTACTTTAGTTACTTTCACAGTCTAATGTCTTACGGGATACTTCTATGGGGGAGTGCAGCCGACATTCAGACTATTTTTCTTTTACAAAAAAGAGCAATTCGTGCCATTTACGGTTTAGGATCGAGAGACTCACTGAGAGAATTATTCAAGGAAATAGGTATACTTACTTTTGCTTCACAATTCATATTTGAAAATATAATGTATGTAAAGAAAAATATTTCCATGTTCAATAAAGTAAGTGATTTTACAAATAGAAATTTACGTAATAAGAATGACTTAGTTAGCCCGTATTACAGGCTGAATACAGTCAGTAAGTCTTTTATGGGGAAGTGTATACTTTTTTATAATAAATTGCCAGAATCGGTCCTTGATATGCCAGACAGAAAATTCAAAGCTTATGTAAAGAAAGTACTTTGTGAGAAGGCTTATTATAGGACCGATGACTATCTTAAGGCGAAGATATAGGCAAATGGCCTTGAAGTGTGAAATAAATTGTTAACTCGTAAATATGGTGATAATTTCCATATTGCTCTACGTCATGCACTAGATAGCCCTTTAAATTATTTTATGAACTGCCGTTAAAACTATTATTGGTGATCCGTCTAGCTATAAAACTTGCCGTGGTCACTTTTGGCGAAGGCAAGTTTTAAAGCTAGACGGACTAATGTAAATACTTTCAACGGTGGTTTATAAAATAATTTAAAGGGCTATCTAGTGCATGACGAAGAGTAATATGGAAATTATCTCCATATTTACGAGTTAACAATTTATTTCAAATGAGGGCGCCACTTCAAGGTCATGAATCGGTTTGCATGGTTTACGATATAGATGTGCCGAAGAATTCTTTGAAAAATTACGTCACAACTGCTTTTATACAGAAATAGACAAGTTGTAAATTAAAATTCTTTTTATTTAAATATATTTAAAATAAATTTAAAAGTAAAGTAAAAGTAGGTAAAGATTACTTTCGGAGTGAATCAGATCAAATCATCTGTAGGTAATCATTACTTTCGAAGTGGCTCTCCTCAACATTGTTCTGCGATTAAAAGTACCTAACTTGCATTCCAAATATCATTATGATCAGTAACAAACACCCGAAAACACGATTTTTTACATCCTTGTTAGTAGGACGAAGACAGTACTTTCGTTCGTACCCAGCCAAGTGAAACAAAAAAAATTACTTTTTAACCGACCTCTAAAAAGGATCTATATTCTCTATCTAGATGAGTATATATTACGCGATATCTTCGCAAATTGTGGACCGATTTTGATGATTATTTTTTTTAATAGCTTTTACAACCAAGTTGGTCCCATATTGCGTATTACGCATGACGACTGAAAAAATATTTTTGGCCCATCGGTTAGATTATTATAAAATATTGTACCCATATTTTTTCTTTCTTCTGAGAAACAATAAATAACGAAGATGCAGCGCATTTGAATTTCGCATGACGTCACGCTTTCGTACGATTTTACACATCGGTGACGTCAAAACCCCCCACTCTGGAACTCCGATACTCTGTATCTTTGTGAATTTTTACTTTTTTTAATAAACTGAAAAATATGGGTATATTATTTTTGGATAATCTACTCGTAACTAACGGACTAATTAAAATAATACTTTTCTGACCCAGTCATCATCCCTTCGTTAGATGACAAAAAGTCAAATCAGATACTTTTTTCTAAACGTCAAAACAAACCTTTTCAATGGTATCGAGGCGAGGCGACCAATACTGTGTAAATGAGTTTCTTTCGGCGTTTCTTCTCAGCAGTGGTCGTTGCGAAACGCTAGTATCGGTAGCTTTTGAACAAAAAAATTGGTTGCCTGTAAAGTCGGTATACGGGCGAAAGTTTTACGTGACAAGTCTTTTTATGTCTGTCTCTCTCGCTCTTAGGCGGGCTAACCATGCCCGAGTGGTCTCACTCGCTCTCATTGTGAGCGCATAACGTGAGCGGAGCGTAACGCAGTTACTAACCAATTTATAAGACGTTGTCACGTCAAAAATAATAATTTAAATATAAATTAACATTACACGTAATGTACACTATAATTATTGACGTGTAAAAGTGCCTGCAAAGGCCTAATTAATTACTGAATAAATATTTGATTCATGACCTGATCTCATGATGAAGCCGGAAGGTGGGGGCTATCTAGTGCATGACGAAGAGTAATATGGAAATTATCTCCATATTTACGAGTTAACAATTTATTTCAAATGAGGGCGCCACTTCAAGGTCATTTGCCTATATCTTCACCTTAAAGACAAAAAGGTCTGGCTTGAGCTTGGCGCGGGTCCCTCTTAAAGGTTTGTACACTTAGACATGTCATAATTTAGGTACATTGGTACATACAAAATTTACAAATTGACATTATTTTAAATTTCGTAATTCTTATAATTCAATTTAATTATGACATAGCAAACAATGTAATCTCAGTCCATCCATATAACTAATTTTAAGTTTTAAGTTTGTTAGTTGACGTCACTGGAGAAAACGTGCAGTACAGTTTGTTGTAAGTAACGATTTGACGTCAACATTTGTGCAAAACAAAACAAAGTGACTATTATTAAGAGATATTATAAATATCCTATGATAATAAAGATATTTTGAATTGAATTGAATTGCAGAAAAACTAATATTAAGAGCGCTATTTGACTCGAAGAAATGATGACGTCACGATTTTATATTTCATACAGATCCCATTGAAAAGGTTTGTTTTGACGTTCGTCCGCAAGACGAAACAATTGAGCCCAAACTCGGTGGGGTTATGTTGTTTTATTACAGAGGTGGCCACCTTCCGGCTTCATCATGAGATCAGGTCATGAATCAAATATTTATTCAGTAATTAATTAGGCCTTTGCAGGCACTTTTACACGTCAATAATTATAGTGTACATTACGTGTAATGTTAATTTATATTTAAATTATTATTTTTGACGTGACAACGTCTTATAAATTGGTTAGTAACTGCGTTACGCTCCGCTCACGTTATGCGCTCACAATGAGAGCGAGTGAGACCACTCGGGCATGGTTAGCCCGCCTAAGAGCGAGAGAGACAGACATAAAAAGACTTGTCACGTAAAACTTTCGCCCGTATACCGACTTTACAGGCAACCAATTTTTTTGTTCAAAAGCTACCGATACTAGCGTTTCGCAACGACCACTGCTGAGAAGAAACGCCGAAAGAAACTCATTTACACAGTATTGGTCGCCTCGCCTCGATACCATTGAAAAGGTTTGTTTTGACGTTTAGAAAAAAGTATCTGATTTGACTTTTTGTCATCTAACGAAGGGATGATGACTGGGTCAGAAAAGTATTATTTTAATTAGTCCGTTAGTTACGAGTAGATTATCCAAAAATAATATACCCATATTTTTCAGTTTATTATAAAAAGTAAAAATTCACAAAGATACAGAGTATCGGAGTTCCAGAGTGGGGGGTTTTGACGTCACCGATGTGTAAAATCGTACGAAAGCGTGACGTCATGCGAAATTCAAATGCGCTGTATCTTCGTTATTTATTGTTTCTCAGAAGAAAGAAAAAATATGGGTACAATATTTTATAATAATCTAACCGATGGGCCAAAAATATTTTTTCAGTCGTCATGCGTAATACGCAATATGGGACCAACTTGGTTGTAAAAGCTATTAAAAAAAAATAATCATCAAAATCGGTCCACAATTTGCGAAGATATCGCGTAATATATACTCATCTAGATAGAGAATATAGATCCTTTTTAGAGGTCGGTTAAAAAGTAATTTTTTTTGTTTCACTTGGCTGGGTACGAACGAAAGTACTGTCTTCGTCCTACTAACAAGGATGTAAAAAATCGTGTTTTCGGGTGTTTGTTACTGATCATAATGATATTTGGAATGCAAGTTAGGTACTTTTAATCGCAGAACAATGTTGAGGAGAGCCACTTCGAAAGTAATGATTACCTACAGATGATCTGATCTGATTCACTCCGAAAGTAATCTTTACCTACTTTTACTTTACTTTTAAATTTATTTTAAATATATATAAATAAAAAGAATTTTAATTTACAACTTGTCTATTTCTGTCTAAAAGCAGTTGTGACGTAATTTTTCAAAGAATTCTTCGGCAAATCTATATCGTAAACCATGCAAACAGATTCATGCTTTTGTCGTTTCAAGCAACTGTCAATCGTCTTTTGTGATAAGTTTGATGTTTTTGGGTGTGTCTTGACAAATTTGACACCAATTTTGGCCAGGCAGCTTTCTGCCTAAAGGTAACTGACGTAGTTTGACGACTACCTTGAAACTATGACAGCCAGGGCTTGCGGCTTAGCGTTCGTTCCGAAGCACGCATGAAGCTAGTGATATTATATGCCACTGGTGGTCATCAATCCAAGTGCGATAACATGCAAAAGCGCTTGTTATCGTACCCCGGTCGGGACATCGGGGTCCATCCATAAATTACGTCATACGCTAAGGGGGAGGCAGGGGGGTCAAGGAAGTGTGACATTGTGTGACGAGGGGCGGGAGGGGTCTTCTGAGCAGTGGTCGTTGCGAAATGCTAATTGACCGGGGGAGCGTAGCGTCTAAGTGTCGAGATTGGCTAAAATTGCTTTTCCGTCCGTCAGTCTGTATGTCTGTCCGCTTGTTCTTGCATACAGGTCGCATTTATCAACCGATACTCGTGAAATTTTATAAGCAGGTTCGATAAAGCTTGAAACTGCGATAAGCGGAGACCCGCGACGGGTTTAGAGATTTAGTCCGTCTTTTATTATTTAACTTTTTCATTAGAAATTTGAGTGCGTTTGACCTCTATCTAGCCTGATGAGAGGCTAATAAGAAGTCTAATAAGTCGGGCATAATAAGTTCATGCATCCGCATCTCCACATCTGCATCTCTCACTGTATCAACTTATCCAGATTATGGAACCACATGGCGGCGTCTTGGTACTGGAAGTCCTCGCCCATCGTCACGAGTACGTTGCTAGTCCGGTACCCGCGGGACATGTTGCTAGCGATCGCTAGGAAGTCGCTCACCTTTGTGATAACATGGAATAGGTAAGGTTGATGAGAAAATAACTATATTCATCCGTACTTATTTGGTCAAACATGCTTTTATCTAAAACAATGAATTAAAAAATATAAGGTACTCCTCAAGACGAAACAATTGAGCCCAAACTCGGTGGGGTTATGTTGTTTTATTACAGAGGTGGCCACCTTCCGGCTTCATCATGAGATTAGGTCAGGTCAAATATCAATCAAATATTTATTCAGTAATTAATTAGGCCTTTGCAGGCACTTTTACACGTCAATAATTATAGTGTACATTACGTGTAATGTTAATTTATATTTAAATTATTATTTTTTTGTTCATAAGCTACCGATACTCACGTTTCGCAACGACCACTGCTGAGAAGAAACGCCGAAAGAAACTCATTTACACAGTATTGGTCGCCTACGCGCCAGAAGGGCTTTGTCAGTTTACAAAGATATAATGCCCAATACAATGTTATCACAACATAATATGTAAAGCTTGCGAACGAGTGCAAAATCCAATTTACAGAAATAAGTTACTGAGTAGTCTTAAAAAACGAAGCCGAGCTGACCAGTCCCTACTGGCGGCACCCGTTCACGAGTTGACGCGTGGATCATTCAGGGATGTGAAGTTTCAACTCGATCGAATAAAGGGGAGTGGGTCTAACATAGGCGATTCTCACATAGCCCCGCATTACGCAGCGTAGCGCGTGAATGCGTGTTCCAACGTTGCTTGTAACTATCTCCATTTGTATAGAAAACACGCACAGTCCAACACACAGAAAATGCACCCAGAAAACGCAAATTGCAGCGTGATGCGTGGCAGTGTGTTAATCGCCTTAGCTTACAAGATTTGATTACGGACGGACACACAGCAACGGGACAGGTGTAACTAAATAAAAGCTTGTCAAAGGAAACTGTCTTTATTTTTTGCTTTTCGTGTGTGTACTCGTAAGTGGGCAACACTGGTGTCAGATTTTCAAGCTGCCTAAACCCTAAAGGCATCTGACATGGCTTGACGACTGTCATACAAGGATGATAGCCAGGACCAGCGGCTAAGGGTTGGATCTTATCTATCAGCACGGAATAGCACTTTCCTATGCTGCTCAACTTGTGAACGGGTGCCGCCAGTAGGGACTGGTCAGCTCGGCTCCGTGTTTTTTAAGACTACTCTTCTTCTTCTTATTTAAGAGCTTAGTGGCTCTTGTCGGTGGAGTATGCGCCAAACTTCTCGGTTCTCTGCCTTACTTTTTAGTGCTTGATACGACATGACCCCTGCTCTTTCTTTCAGTTGGTCTACATAGCTCTTTCTTGGTCGTCCTGGACCTCTTCTTTCTTTTATCTTTCCTTCTAGTATGTTTTTAAATAGTATATTTTTAATTTTTTCTTAAGAATACTCAGTGTAACTTATTTCTGTAAATTGGATTTGACACTCGTTCGCAAGATTTACATATTATGTTGTGATAACATTGTATTAGGCATAATATCTTTGTAAACTGAAAAAGCCCTTCTGGCGCGTAGGCGACCAACTGTGTAAATGAGTTTCTTTCGGCGTTTCTTCTAAGCAGTGGTCGTTGCGAAACGCTAGTATCGGTAGCTTTTGAACAAAAAAATAATAATTTAAATATAAATTAACATTACACGTAATGTACACTATAATTATTGACGTGTAAAAGTGCCTGCAAAGGCCTAATTACTGAATAAATATTTGATTTGATTTGCTATCCTTTTCTGTCGCTCAGAACATTAATTTGCTAGAGCGAGAGAGAGCGACGGAACGTTGCAGCACGGCCGGTCCTGATAGTTGAGATCCAACCCTTAATGTGCCTTCCGAAGCACGGAGCTCGAGAATTTTTTGTGCTACTTGTGATCACTTGTCTAAGTGCGGACCACCGGGGTTGCTTAACTGGTGAAAGAGCTAGTAATGTGTAGTCCTACCTTTAAGAGCTTAGTGGCCCAAGCTCCTTAAAAAAATAGAAACTATTGTGGTGCCACTAAGTCCTTCCGTCATTGATTAATATCTCTGTAACTATGTAGTCGGATTACCGCTATCGCTGTTTTAGCATACTCGTAAATATAAATAATCCTAGTCCATTCTTTATACAAGTAAAAAATATATATTTGAATTAACTGCGAAATACACATTTGTTTGTTTGTTTGTAATAACTTTATTGTCATAAAAATTAAAGTATAAAAGACAACATAATGCGAAAGAGCAAATATACAAAGGCGGACTTATCCCATGTAGTGATCTCTTCCAGTCAACCTGCGATAGATTGAGAGGATATTTACTCTGTTATATATAAGGTAGAAGCCGGTACGTAACTCACATTTCGTGAGGTTGGCAATACAGTTGGTACGGTTGTTGTAAAAAGAAATACTTAAATAATATTCTTACATGATAATATATCTTGCATGATAATCTTTAAATATTTAGTTAAAAAAAACCAGAAACAGACAAGTTAATCAGTATCATTCAGTGTGTCAGATAATTTTTTTATAATTAATATTACCAATCCAAAAATATGTACAGAATAGGGATGATGAATGGGTCAGAAAAGTATTATTCTAATTAGTCCGTTAGTTAGATTATCTAAAAATAATGTAGGTACCCATATTTTTCAGTTTATCAAAAAAGTAAAAATTCACAAAGATTAACAGAGTAGGTAGTATCTAAGTTTCAGAGTGGGGGCTTGTGACGTCACCGCTGTGTAAAAATCGTGACGTTATGCGAAATTTTAAACTGGATGTACTTTCGTCATTTATTGTTTCTTAGAGAAAAATAAAATTTGTGTACAATATTTTTTAATAATCTAATCGATGGGTCAAAAATAAATTTTCTGTCATCATGCCTATTACAGATGGCGTGTACCGCGTTCTGTATTTAGACAGAATAAGTTAAATGTTTTAGGAATAACATCACGAAGACATTGCTACCGCACTACTCTGCAGTAACAGAGTGGTCAATAATTGGAATAGACTACCAGAAGAAGTGGTCACTGCGCCTTCCATAAACGCATTTAAAAATAGACTCGACAAGTGGTTAATGACAAATAAAGTGTCGTAACTAATCTATAATATAATATAATATGAACTGTGAAAAGACTTTATTGACTCTCAGCACTGTGTGGAATAGACATATCACCTCGTACATAGCTGCTCGTCCATAATAAATAAAATCCTAACTGATATTATAAATGCGAAAGTGAGTTTGTATATTTGTTATCTCTGCACGCTTTATCTACTGAATCAATCTTGTTGAAAATTCGCATACACATAGTTAGAAGTACTAAGAAGGACATAGGGTACCTTTCATTCTGGAAAAAAGTAATGTTCCTGTTTGTAATAGAATTCATGCAAAATCAAGCGTCGATTAGCCAGCCCGTTCTAGGTCAAGGCCAAAAGACTTTCACTTTTTGCCTGTGTAAAACCGTGTTCCAGTGGGATTTGGGAGCGAAGCCGCGGGCTTAAGCTCGTAAATAAATAAAGTTTCCAACTTACCCGTGTCTCGACATTGTACATGGGCGAGTCCGGGTCGTCGATGATGGGCTCGTCGTTACACAGCACGTCGAAGCAGAAGCCGGGTGGAGGCGAGTACGTGTTGTAGTTCACGCCCGTGAATATGTCAGACGCTTTTCCTATTAATAATAAAAAATGAACTATCTTTTATCACTACTTTTCCATGCGCATCTTTCGGGATCCTTATTACGGGATGAAATGTCTACACTACATAATATATTAATAAAAGGGAATCTAATAAATAATGAAATAACGCAACTATAAACATGCTGTAATTAAACAGTTTTGGAGCACAGTCTAGAACTGATATGAATATGATGTACATGATTTATTCTTGTATATGATTGTATTCTGATTGTGTTTTAATAAAATATAATAATCAAAGAAGAATCATAGAATGAAATATTTATTCAGTAATTGAATTTTTGCAGGCTCTTTTAAACATCAATTAATTATATTATTATTAATGGTAAACGAAAACTTGATATAAAGTGGTTACCGCATTTTGCATGATCAGTGTAACAATATTTTAAGTAAAGGAACGAAGTTCATTTACTAAAGTTTGGACTGTTTTAGAAAAGGTACACTTGAGCGAAAGGTTTTTCGCTAAAGTGTCCCTTTTCTATACTTTAAACTTTAAATTTCGCCCAATTGTTTTTCGTAGATTGGAACGTTTCTAAATGAATATGCAAAATCTATACTAATATTATAAAGCTGAAGAGTTTGTTTGTTTGTTTGTTTGTTTGTTTGAACGCGCTAATCTCCGAAACTACTGGTTCGAATTGAATAATTCTTTTTGTGTTGGATAGTCCAGTTATCGAGGAAGGCTATAGGCTATATAACATCACGCTACGACCAATAGGAGCAAAGATATAGTAGTAAATGTGTAAAAAACGGGAGAAATTATTTCATCTTTGAAGCCTTCCGTTGCGTGCGCCGTGAAAACGGTTCAAGATACACAAAAAATATGTATTAAAGAATAATAGCTCTTTTAATGATCTAAAAAACAGTCCGCGATAGTATATGTCTATCTTTTAAGATTAACTCACAAAAACCGTTTTTATGGTACCTAATTTGGTCGAAATAATTTGTTTAAGTTGTATCAACATAATAATATTAATCTTTATTCAAATAAATATGTTGTTGGTTAAGAGTACTTCATTGTAAATAAAATTGTCTTTGACATAACTTAATTTCAGCCAAAAACTTTAAAGATTACAATGATAAATAACTCCGAAACAAAACCAACTCGCTCTCTGCGCTGGCCGGCGCGGCGGGAGAGAGGCGGTGCTTGCGGGCAAGCCGGGAGGGGGGTGTAGCTCAACGAGATACCATGCCGCGCGGCTCACTCGCGCGGTCGGCTCCCTACTGAACGGTTGAATGCAGCGCTAATTTGTTTATGCGATATAATTATCATCGTAATATTTCTTTTTAAACACAGTTTCATTTTGTAGTTGTTTTCTATATAGTAGGTACTTTATTTGTTTTAGGATAGTATTTAGTTACACAATAATAACACTTTTTTGTTTTCATTTTGAATGCAGCGCTAATTTGTTTATCTATACTAATATTATAAAGCGGAAGAGTTTGTTTGTTTGTTTTTTTGTTTGTTTGTTTAAACGCGCTAATCTCAGGAACTAATGGTTCGATTTTAAAAATTCTTTTTTTGTTGGGTAGTCCATTTATAGAGGAAGGCTTTAGGCTATATAACATTCCGACAACCACGCGAACGAAGTCGCGGGCACAGCTAGTAAATAATAAATATATAGGGACAAATCACACTGATTAAGCTAGCCCCAAAGTAAGTTCTAAACTTGTGTTATGGGATACTAACTTAACGATACTATATTTTATGATAAATACATACTCGTATATAGATAAACACCCAAGACCCAGGACAATTTGAAAAAGGCCATTTTTCAACTTACCCTGGCTGGGGATCGGACCCAGAACCTCCGGATTACCGGTATAGCGTGTTAACCATTACGCCACGGAGGTCGTCAAGAAATAAAAGTATGTAAGGCATGACATTAAGTAGATACAGTCGCAGATATTGTGGTGACTTTATACAACGTGTAAGGGACATATGATCGAACTCCGGGCTATATTAGATCACTACCCTCATCATCCCAGCCCTTTTTCCGCCCACTGCTGAGCATAGGCCTCTCTCCGTCGACGCCACCCATCTCGGTCCTGTGCTGCTCTCATCCAGGTGCGACCCGCGACTTTGATTATATCGTTTCATTAGATCACTATAGCATAATGAAATTAAAATAAGTAGTTTAAAAAAAAAATTGCCCGGGCAGCTGCATACTTTTGTATGGGTATGCCGAATTTTTATTTTGTTTTTTGACTGTTTTTTTAATTTAACTCTAATATAGCCTGTGGTTCAGTGGCGTATTTACACATTTGCCGCCAGTAGGCTATTCATATTTTGCCGCCCCTAACCCGTGTTCACTGAAGAGCAAAATAAAAAGATCATCCGCTTCGTGCGTGTAAATAAGGTGCAGGAGCAAAAAAAAAAGTTTATTCACTTCACGCGCGTGGCCCTGTTCGTCCGCTTTATGCGCGTGAATGACGTGGAGGAGCACAAAAAAGTTCATCCGCTTCACGCAGCGTAGAGTTGTATACATGGGGCGGCTTAATCGGTATTGTACGCAGGCGCGTCAGCTACTGTTTTGCTGCCCCTACATTCACTCGAGTTACTGCGGCGAGGCCGTTGGGAGGGGGAAAAATTGGCCTCAAATTTGCCGCCCCCTAAAATCTACCACCCTAGGCTCCAGCCTACTCAGCCTGCTGGTAAATCCGCCACTGCTGTGGTTAGATTTATTACGCGTATGTCCTTTACAGATTGTATAACAAGTAGTGATGTGCCGTTCCCGTTCCCCAGATTTCCGGGAACGTTCCCGGGAATTTTCCCAAAAAATGGAAATGTCAGGGAAAGTGGTAATTTTATTTATCAGACATATTTTTTATCACTGTAAATATATTTTAGTAACGTAAATGCATCACTTGATATGGTTATAATATAAATACAATACAATAATATATATATATATATATATATATATATATATATATATATATATAATATATATATAATACAAAGATATACATATATCGAATATTCCGTAACATTCCCTAGAAATACGGGAACGTTTCCGGGGAACGTTCCCAAATTCCCGGGAATTTGCCGTACCGGGGAATTTGGGCACGTTCCCGGAAACAGCACATCACTGATAACAAGTATAAGAAAACAATCATGATTAACAATGTGCTTACCCAGAACATCGTCCCCTCTCCAGATCATCTCCATGTTTTTATTCTTCAATCTGTATTGTTTATCCTCATAGTCTATTCTGCCCAGGAACAACCCGTCGTAGCCCATGCCGGCAAGTAAAGATGCGAACTCTCGGGAGTGGCCGAACGGATCGATCTGCCAGCCCACGCGTGGGATACCGCATTCGCCGAAGGTATCGTTCAGTTTTCTGAAAAAAGAAAATTATATTATAGCATCTGAGTTTATCTTAAGCTGTTTAGTCCACAGCCTCGAACATCGCCGACTGGTAGCAAGTTTGTGTGTCTTCTACAGGTTGCACTTCGGGAAGTGTGCGCAGGAATTACATAATTTAATTCCCCCTGCACCATTCCACCATCGGACAACACGACGTGGACAGGGATTCCACCCATTTGTGGTCGATATTCCTCCTCATCGTACCTCTCGATTCGCCTCCTCCTTCATTGTGCGAACCGCTAAGGTGTGGAATTCCCTCCCTGCGTCGATGTTTCCCCATACATATAATTTAGGGATTTTCAAGGCAAGAGTGAATAGGCATTTTTTGAGTCTGCGTGTTACACCTTAGACCTCATCTTAGCTTCCCATCAGGCTAGATAGAGGTCAAACGCACTCAAATTTCTAATAAAATAAAATAAAATGATTTGATGGTATCAGTGATAATTGACATGCATAATTGCATGTAGTGATATGCCGGTGGAAATATTCTAAAACGAGAATTTTCCCATTGTAAATATTCTCCTAAATTACCATTTTTAGGAATATTCCCAAAGTTTTCAGGGACAGTATATCACTAAGATAAACGGGCAAGTGCGAGTCGGACTCGTACATTAAGGGTTCCGTACCTCCGTACAATATTTTAAAGCGCTGAAGAAACACGTTTCTAGTATGACGACCCCCTTTAATTTTTTACTTTATCTTATTTTTAGTATTTATTATTATAGTAGTCATAGTAATACATAATCGGTAATAATTTCAAGTATCTAGTTAATGCCATTATAAAGATCTAGTTAAAACCGCTGCAAAACACCTTTTTTGTATGACGACCCCCTTTAATTTTGACTTTTTTTATTTTTAGTATTTGTTGTTATAGCGGCCACAGTAATACATAATCGGAGAAAATTTCAAGTGTCTATTACGGTTCAAGAGATAGAGCCCTGTGACAGACGGACAGACAGCGGAGTCTCAGTAAGGAATATGCATGTAATACCAATCCGGCTTATATTTTTATTTTACAATTTCCATTAATACGTTACCACGCCTAGTTAATTATTTTTCTTATTGACTCTTATTTGGATTAGAAATAAATTATTGAAAATATGCAAATATTGCGCGGGAACTTTTAACAAACAAAAGGGAAATGACGACAAAGTTCACAAAAAGGAAATGACAAGTTCGGGTGCGTTCGGTAGGACTGTCCGTCCATGTAGTTTGACTATCGATGACATTCGAAATGATGTACTTTTATATAGAGGTTCAACAAACATCACTGGCTGATAATATCGAAAGTACCCAAAAAAAGAAAAACATGCGTTGACAGCTTCTGTCTCTAGCGGATATTGCTGACTTTGACGTCATATTTTAAAATGGCGTGTTTTAGTTGTTATAATGTGCTTGCTATTTTTAATATTTATTTTCTATACCATATACATGTTTTTTTCGGCACTGATTTATTTTTTGCGGCTATTTCTCGACGAGGACTATCGATTAAAAATATAAAAAAAATGCATGCATACTCTCTATAGGGTCCCGTTTGCACCCTTCGGGTACGGAACCCTAAAAAGGAAGGCACTCACTTTAGTCCCCAAGTGAATTGATCAATAGTCGTTTGATAGTGCACCGCGGCCTCATCGTTCATGCTCCAGGCCCCACCCACGAACTGCAGTCGACCTTCATTCACTAAGGTATGGACTTTCTTTTGGATCTTATTTGGCTGGCGGATCCACCACTTCCAGAAGAACGCCGTTTCTACATAGATGAATCTGTAATTAAAAAAATAAAATTTACAGGGTTAGTTTTGAAACACTGGCAACATTTTTGGAGCAAGTTCAGTCCATGATACTGAACTATTTTCCATAAAAAAACTATTATCGAAAAACGAAATCAATAATTCGGCTTACCATACAAATCGGCGCTCAGCCAAATGGATTCTGTATGATAGGACCATCGAAATATAATTCTCTAGAAGCCTTACTAATCCCGAAAAATCATTCAGCGCGATAGGTACCGCGGCGGGCGGGGCTTAGGG
Source organism: Acrobasis repandana (assembly GCA_963576875.1). Lineage (NCBI taxonomy): Eukaryota > Metazoa > Arthropoda > Insecta > Lepidoptera > Pyralidae > Acrobasis > Acrobasis repandana. The sequence continues at coordinate 8,366,553 of OY756243.1, read as the reverse complement.
TCAGTTCACACCGAGAGGTGTGAACTGACCCTTAAAATATGAACCGCGTGGCGCGACAGTTCACCATGACACTCGAGTCGTGCAGTTGCGTCGCAAAAAGTTTCCTTTGAGAATACTGCTGTGTTTTTGCGATAATCGATTCATTATATATATCCAATACATTATAAATAAACGCTCACGCTGCTCACTATGGTACAGGCCTAATAAACACATTGAACAGCCTGCGGCCACGCAGTAGGTTTTGTTAACTACCCTACTGTATTTGATTTTTTTTTTCCTCGCAAACTGTGTCACTTGTTGGATTGTCTGTATTAGAGTAAGTACTAGTGGGAAATTCTTATTATTGTATACGCGTTCAGTTAGGCTCGTTGCATAGTCTTATACCTTTGTAAATAATAGTACAGACACCCTCATCTTGTATATTTGTTTCCATTCACTGGGGTGGAGGGTTGATAACCTAAGATACAGGATATTTCCTAGTTTAGGTATCAGCCCACCATAATCCGCTGAATTAAAATTAAATTGTTCTATAGTGTCATAACACTGGAAACTTTTGTAGGTACCTATAGTGTAAATTAGTTTTAAGTTGTACTGGAATGTTTAGTGGTTATGGTGAGAAATAAACGTTTATTATTATTATTATTAAAAATGCCGTCATGTGCCGTGAAGTGGTGTAGAAGCCATACCGACATGAAAAACACAGGACTCGCCTTTAATGTGTAAGTAAATAAACATTTTAATAATCCATACTTGACATCTGTTGACACCTCACCGCTCGTTGCGTTGACCGACGCGACGATAACGCGTGCGTGACCTTGTCGCGACCAATCGCATGCATCTTTATCTATGTGTGTGTTTGAGTGTTTCGTTCTAATTACTGTTAGTTTGTTTGCGTAAATGGAATCAGAATCGAAGCGGTGAACGTAGGAGCGTAAGATTTCTAGAGAATTATATTTCGATGGATAGGACGAAATATTTTTATCGATTTTCCAAAATTGTTTTTATGGAAAGTGGTTCAGTATCACGGACTGAACTTGCTCCAAAAACGTTGCCGGTGTTTAAAAAGTAACCCTGTATAGGTAGAAATCACAAGCAGATTGAGCTAGCCCCAAAGTGAGTTTCAAACTTGTGTTATGAGATACTAACTCAACAGTACTATACAGGGTGACTTTTTATTAACTGGCAACATTGTTGGAGCAAGTTCAGTCCATGATAACGAACTACATACTTTCTATAAAAAAAGTTATTAAAAATCGATAAAAATTTTTCGTCTTCCCATAAAATCAGCGCTCTGCCAAACGGATTTTGTATGGAAGGACCAAAATTTTTTATCGATTTTTAATAACTTTTTTATAGAAAGTAGTTCAGTATCACGGACTGAACTTGCTCCAAAAATTTGCCAGTTAATAAAAAGTCACCCTGTATATATGCGTATGTATGTATGTAAATATGTGTATGTGTATGTATGTATTGTATATGTAGATATGTGTATAGTGTGTGTAGAAATACATACTTATCTTTAAGCGCCTATCGCTAATTAAAATTTTTCTGTTTTTCATAAAGGCTGACTGGTAGAGAATGCATTAGCATTAAGTCCACCTTTTGTACTATTGTGGTCAATAAAGATTTAATAAATAATAAATAAAATATATGTCGCAGTTGAATGGTATAATCCGCTAAATCACTAAACCTCGCGGCTAGAGAAGTTGTTGAACAATTATATCTAAAGAAATTATATACAATGTAGAATGCCTACGAAGTGGCAATGGCGAGCGAGCGAAGCGAGCGTGAACGGCAGCGGCCGGCGAGTGCTTGGAATGTTCTATCCATTTTACTAGGTACGGGCAAACCTATAGCAATAAAAATCGTGGAATAGTTGTCTGGGAAATGAAATTCGATGTCGAAAAAATTTGTATTCTAATAGACACCCAGTTATATTTCATTATGGTAACCCTACACCAAGTCCTTACCATGCATGTGTCGCAGCTGGATTGTTTAACGGTTTCGTCAAACAGCGGATTACCGCTACTGTTTCACAAAACCGCTAGCCGTTTGGAAACGTGGTTAGCGGTTTAAATGAACGTAACACGTAGCGCAATCTTAGACAATCCAGCTGAACGATATTCCGCTGTTTAACAAAACCGAGCTGTAATGCCAAACAACTAGTGGTTTCATGAATTAGCGGTTTATACCATCCAACTACGACATATATTTTATGAATTTATAATAAATACCTAGATAAAAAGATAAAGGTACAGAACAATTTGAAAAAGGTTACTTCTCGACTCGCCCGGGCTGGGAATCGAACCCAAAACCTCCGGAGTGGGGGTTACGCCACGGACGTCGCCATTAAGGTGAAGTAGTAGCATAAGTGGCACCCTCATTTTAAATAAATTGTTTACAACTAAATATTGTAATATTTAAAATTTTTATTTGAATCAATGTCTAAAAAGACCTTTGAACTATTTTATGAATAACCTTTGAAAGTAATATTGGTAGTCCGTCTAGTTTTAAAACGGGTTTTCCGTTTCTGCGAAAACCCGTTTTAAAACTAGACGGACTATAAGAAATAATTTCTAAGGTTATTCATAAAATAGTTTGAAGGTCATTTTAGACATTGATACGAATCAAATTTTTAAATATCACCATATTTAGTTTTAAACAATTTATTTCAAATAAGGGCGCCACTTATGCTACCATTTGACCTTAAGCGTGTCGTAAGCAAACAAAGAAGTAGTTAGTAGCCCACCGTCTCTCAGGCTTCTCCCACAGCTCCTTGATGACGGAATCCAAGATGTACTGCACGCCGGCCTTTTGGATGTCATTGCGACCTGGAACAAGAAACGTTTGGTGGAGAATCTACCTCCAATGTTATCAATAAACGCGTTGTTTCTATGTTCTGTGTGTGTTCAGGCAGTTGCGTAACAGGCCGCTGCTCGCGCCGGCCGCGGTAAGTTCAGACACCACCAAGTATGCGCCCACTAGCCAAGCCACTACATTACTCAACGCCTTGATTGCTTGGATGCCTATAGACACCTTTTACGACCATTTAAAAAAAATTGTCGATGTATGTATTTTTTATTTGTCTATTTAGTTAACTTTAACCTGACTCACGTGCACGCTTTGGGAAACTGTAAGTGCACGGAGTATTAGTGTAGTAGTGAGAACGTTAAGCTTCACTACGCACATTTGCTAAAAGTGGCCGTTTTTCGCAAATGTGCGTAGTAAAGCTTCTTAACGTTCTCACTTTAAACTGTAAACAGTAGTTCATAAAATACTTTGAAGGGTTATCTAGGACTTGGTAGTTGCAAAATTTTAAATAATGTCTCCGTTTTCTTTGAAATCATTTATTTTAAATGGGGGCAGCACTGGACCCCGGAAAATTTAGGTACTTATTCATGAATTTTGTTACGCCAGCCACACATATTTTCTGCCTAGTGTAACTAAGTAGACTAAACAGACTTTAGTTGCCATATTTTAAATAATTGCCGTAATAATTATGTGAATTATGTGAACATTTCACACATAGTTTTCTATAATTTAGGCGTTAGTTGAATCACCGCGACACAAAATACCTACTTAAGGGGATACATGAATTTTTCGGGGTCCCGTGCTGGGGCACCACTGAACATTTGATATAAATAATTTGAAAAGAAACGGAGATATTATTTTCTTCGCACATTTGCCAAAGTGGCCGTTTTTCGCAAATGTGCAAAGAAAAGCTTAACGTTCTCACTTCAAACTGTAAATAGTAGTTCATAAAATAGTTTTAAAAGGGTTAGCTAGGGCTTACTAGAGACAAAATTTTAAATGATACCTCCGTTTCTATTCAAATAATTTATTTCAAATGGGGGCCGCACTAGACCCCAAAAATTTATGTATCCCCGTAATTAGTTACGTTACTTCATGCTAAAGTCAAAGGTAATATTTTTAGCTATAAAAAAAATAAATAAAATGCGTTTATTTCAGACTGGTTATGTCCATAACTTGTTAAAAATAATACAAAATCTTAAAACCTATGTTAGTCATTCTCACTCAATTTAAATATTTACCTACCCTATTGTTTGGCCCTGGGACATGCGCATGCGTATGCAACCAGTGCCTCACAATTGGGCAGTCTGGTTTGTCACTAATGACCATCAGAATAGTGTTGGTGCTCCCGCGTATTCTGTGCATAAACGACGCGATTCGCTTGCGCAGTACGGCATGAAAGCCCTCGACGTGCGCTTGCGCAAACATATTCGATGCACTGCAATATCGCGCACCATCATCACTCTGAAAGCATCGTTATACTGTACTCGGAGCACGTTGTAAGCCCTCTGCGTATAATTGACCCATAGATGCTATCCCAAACTAATTAATTTAAAAAAAAAAACACAAATACCACCGAGTAAATAAAGTTATAATCCAAAAATGTAATTTTTTAATTATTAATTAAACAACAATTTTAAACAATTTACAAAATAACGAACTGAAATATTACTGACTTGCAAAACAAGAAAAGAAATAAAAATATACATTGGACCAAGATGGTATCCGCACGGCAATAGGCACGTATCCTAAACGTACGTAAAACAACGTTACGTGGACGTATCCTATTAGTAAACTAGCTGTGCCCGCGACTTCGTTCGCGTGGTTGTCAGAACGTAATGTTATATAGCCTAAAGCCTTCCTCTATAAATGGAGTACCCAACAAAAAAAGAATTTTTCAAATCGGACCATTAGTTCCTGAGTTTAGCGCGTTTAAACAAACAAACAAACAAACTCTTCCGCTTTATAATATTAGTATAGATAAACGTACATGAAGGGTTCCGTACAATGTTTTAAAACGCTAAAAAAACACGATTTTTGTATGACGACCCCCTTTAATTTTTAACTTTTTTTTATTTTTAGTATTTGTTGTTATAGCGGCCATAGTAATACATAATCTGTAAAAAATTCAAGTGTTTAGCTATTACGGTTCAATAGATAGAGCCCTGTGACAGACGGACAGACGGACAGACAGCGGAGTCTCAGTAATAGGGTCCCGTTTGCACCCTTTGGGTACGGAATCCTAAAAAGCAATCTAATTTGTTTAGTCTACGCGGGCGAATCCGCGGGCAAAAGCTAGTATATGTATAAAAGCCAAAATCACTTACTCATCACGATATCTCGAAAACTACTCAGCCAATGAAGATAAAATTTGGCAGGAAGGTAAATTGTAACTAGGAGGTGCTAGGAGACGTCCGCTAAGAAAGGATTTTTGGAAATTCCATTAGGGGGTGAAATAGGGGTTGCAAGTTTGTTTGAATCTTCGTTGTTTTTGAAGCGAGACCCATGAAATTTTTGAATTAGTGGTTAGCAAAAAATAATAAATTACAAACCCAGTTAATATAATAGTGTTTCTTACTGCCATAATAATACTGGTCCACAGTCTTCAGCCAGCCGACGTCGTCGTGGGTGTGGGACACGATGTGAACGTTCAGGAGACCCTCCAGGGGTTTGGGACAACTCTGGAAATAAATATTATTAACATTATAATCAGATATAAATAAAGAGCCGTGTGGTTCCCGGCAGAGTAGAATACTAAACTAATATCTAAACAATGCTTATAAACATCAATGAGACCTCTCCAACCCGTCTGGCCAGCGTGGAGAGAGTAGGCCAAATCTTTGGCTACTCTGGCTAAGTATGGCCACAGAATAAATAATACTAACGTACAGAAGTCTCACTCAGCAAAGAAATTCAAAGAAATATCTACTCTATGTAACTAGCGATATGTTTTAATTTAGCTCACGTCAAAACTATACATTGTTACATAAATATATATATATATATATATATATATATATATATATATATATATATATATATATATATAACCCACATTTAGACTTTCTGTATGACCCAAAGGTGGACTGGTAGACAACGCTTCTAGCGTTAAGTTCGCCTATTGTTCTGTACAATTTGTATTTGATGGACAATAAAGATTAAAAAAAAAAACAAAAAAAAACTCAGCACCTTTTCGTATAGATACCTAGACATCCATTGCAAGCCAATTTCATTATTATTACTCTGGAGAAACGATTCGTATAACTAAATTTACCACCCGGAGGGGCCGCCTGCGCGCATAGTAATAATGTAGGTACATTTTCGATACCTAAACGGGGAGTGACACAGGCCTGGTATGGCTCTGTAGTACAGAGAGGGTCATGTTCCTGCGGTGGAGATTGAAAAAGACCTGGATGATGAACATTACAATGATGGGAACGTGGGTGGTTGGGCAAGGTTGGGAATAGGGTATTTCACTGTGTTTGTCTTTACCCGACTGCGCCAGAAGAAGGGTAATGTTTTTCGAGTGTATGTCAATTTATCTACATCTACATCTACACTAATATTATAAAGAGGAAAGATTTGTACCTATTTTTGTATGTTTGTATGTTTGTAATGAATAGGCTTAAATAGTACTGGGCCGATTTAAAAAATTCTTTCACCGTTGGAAAGCTACACTATTCCCGAGTGACATAGGCTATGTGTGTACCACGGGCGAAGCCGGGGTGGACTGCTAGTTTGAAATAAAGAAGAAAGAAAGAAAAATAGTTTATTTGATATATCACATTGAAGGCAATAAAATGACACAGTTGTTACAATTACTTATACAATTTGTGGCTACATCAAAAAGGCCTCCTCTCAGCATGGTGTCGTGGCAGGGCCACAACGCTGGTCTTTCGAGGATACCGTACAAAACAACATTTAAAAAAAAACAAGCCTACTAGGTTGGCGCTTCATTTAAGACAATGCAAACACAGCTTTATGAAGTTATCCATTTAAAGTAATAATATGAAGTATATGTAATAAGTTATTTATTTAAAGTAATAAAGCTAAAATATTTGGCACGCTCTTGCAGCTTCAACAGCTTGTTGGATTATAGCATGAGAGGTGTCGTTAAAAAAAACCAGAATAACCAGAATTGTACCAGATGTAGATATCAGATATCAGAAAACTTTATTTGCCAGACCAAGGCCCCACGTTGGGCGCCACTGTACCGTAAAGCCTAGATTTAGGATCTAGGAAGATAGATGAGATAAAAGAAAGACCAGATATCGGCAAATGAGATAAGTATAATAAACAAGTATTACATCACATTAGTTACAAAGATTCACAAGAACACTAGGTACAGACTAGGTAGTCAGGGTCGTGAGTTATAGGCACTAGATCGGTTGAGTAGCCCTTCTAGGTAGAAGAACTACTTAGCTTGAGATGCTGCCGAAGACGAAAGAGGGCGAGCGCCGGCCGCCGCGCCTTATATGTGAGCATGGGCTCCCCCGCTGCGCCTGAGAGGGGCGGAGGGGTGCTGGAGCCGACGTCACAACATAAACCGAATTTATACAATTCAAATTACAAAAAATATAAAAAAATAATAATAATAAAATGTCAGTCTACTTAGAAGATAATTATTCCTTTACACTATAAAAACATTTATCTAAAAGCCATTTTGTCAATTTATTTTTGAATAAAGTCCCATTCAATTCCTTAATTTCGTCAGGTAGTTTATTATATATTACCATACTCATGTTATAAGAATTTCTTTCGTACACCGTTTTGGGACAAGAAGGTTTATATAGCAACTTCATGTATTTTTGCCTAGTCTGTCCTAAATTATATTCTCCTTTCATTTTATAACGACACACACTTGGGTGAGACAAACATACATACCTCTCTGATGTAGATACATGGCAACGGTAAAATATTACATTTTTAAACAATATGCTGCTTCATGTCCAGTTATTTATATAGATGGGGGGCGCTCCACCCCCCTCGCTCCCCCTAGCTACGCCACAGTGCCAGTCTCTATGATAAACACTTACAAAACAAAATGAGTAGGTACTTCAATTTATCAATTCCAAAAAATGTAGGTCACTGTTTCATGCTTTATCAACATGACCACGGTTATTGTTATGTTATTGTATGGAATGATATTGTCATACGTCCTTAACCGACTCCAAAAAAGGATGAAGTTATCAATTCGACTGTATGCTTTTTTGAAATGTATATTATGTTTGTTACGCGATATCTTCGCCAATTGTGAAACGATTTTGATGATTCTTTTTTATTTGAAAGCCTTTACTATCTAATTGGTCCCATTTTAATTTGGTGAAGACATGATGAAGAACCTTCGAGATATGGAAGAAACTCCTAAAAAATTAAGACTGTTGTTGTTTGTTAAAAAAATAATCAATTTCATTATCATTTCAGCCACATAACGTCCACTGCTGGACATAGGTCACATAGGCTCCTAAAGGTGCGCCCACACTGGTGTTAAAAACTGTTTACAAACAGTAGTAAACATTTTCTAAATTCAAATTATAAGAACTTATTATTGTAATATTTGTTATTATAAGTATATTATTATAATTTCTTCTTTGCTGGTCTGGGAAGAAAGAAAAAACATAGAATGTACCAGCTGCTTTTCTCCCCGTGCAGATCGTAAAAGCCGATCGCGGGAATGGGCGAGAATCGGAATCATATGAATAGGCTAGGCGATGCGGTTAGCAACCCATCACTATTATGATTTCCTTTTTCCACTTTCATGCCCACATCACCTTAAAAGAAGCCTGGGCCACCGCCTTAGGCTCTGTCTGCCCCGTTAGGGATTAATCTGTATTATAATTAACAGTGTAATATTATTATAATGATGTTATAAGGGATCGGTGTGGAGTGAAAGAGGACGTAGTGACAAAAGTAGAACAAGGGATGTTAAGATGGTTTGGGCATTTAGAAAGGATGGATGAAAATAGATTAATAAAAAATATTTATAAGGTAAGTGTGAAAGGAAGAGCGGGACAGGGTCGACCTCGGCGAACGTTCTGCGATCAGATTGCAGACGTTCTGAAAAAGGGAGAGGTAAGAAGTACCCGTAACCGAAGGGCATGTATGAAGAGGTTGATGAGTGTAGATGAAGCGAAAGAGGTCTGTCAAGATCGTAGCAAGTGGAGGTCCATAGTCTCTGCCTACCCCTGTGGGAAACAGGCGTGATTGTATGTATGTATAATTAACAGTATTATTAAGAACTAACGAAACTAACAGAATTATTAAGTGTGACTTTAATATAATTGTTAATTATGAATTAAATTGAATTTTCGTCATTACGCCCCATAGTCTTTTTTATTCCTTCATCGTAAATTAGGTACTTCAGTATTATTTTCACATGCTTGTCAACTATAAGCAAAATAGATTAAGGACATGTTTATTATTTAAGATCTTATGTACTCTATTTTATGTGAATAAATATCATTATCATTATCATTATCATTATCAGTATTTTTTTTTTTTTTTTATTGTAGTGAATGACTTATTATTTTGTAAAAAATTTTTTGTTAGTAATCATTTTTAACAGCAATGTACTTTTAACACCATAAAGATTTGGAAAAGATCGGCGGCCGCTGCATCCAGCGCTTTCTAGCGACCTTGGTCAGGTCGTCTGACCACCTTGTGGGTGGGTGTCCAACGCTTCGCTTGCCAGTAAGTGGTCACTATTCGAGAACCATTTTGCCCCATGGGCATTTCTGATTCAAACAATTTGTCGCGCTATGTGTCCCGCCCACTGCCACTTCAACGAGCTAATCCGCTGGACTATGTCAATGACTTTTGTTCTACGAATTTCCACATTTCTGACTCCATCACCATTCCATACTGGTTTGTTTTACTTCATTTCCCGTAAAGAGTTATTAGTATTGTTATCAGAGAAAGGTCAAATACTATATACTATCTACTATACACTATCTCAATACATACACAAATAGAGGGAGGCCATAAAGAAAAGGTGGATGGAATCTGTAAATCCTTACTATCCTTACTAATATTATAAATGTGAAAGCGTGGATGTTTGTTACCTTTTCACGCAAAAACTACTTGACGAATCATCATGAAACTTTGTACACATATCCTGGGAGGTACTAAAAGTAACATAGGGTACCTTTCATCCCGGAAAAAAAGTAATGTTCCCGTGGGATACGCGAGCGAAGCCGCGGGAAAAAGCTAGTAGGGATATAAATAATAAATCTTTATTAACGACTTCAAAAAAGGAGGTTATCAATTCGACTGTTTTTTTTAATGTATGTTTGTTACGCGATATCTTCGCCAATTGTGAACCGATTTTGATAATTCTTTTTTTAGGGTTCCGTACCCGAAGGGTGCAAACGGGACCCTATTCTTGAGACTCCGCTGTCTGTCTGTCTGTCCGCCAGTCACAGGGCTCTATCTCTTGAACCGTAATAGCTAGACACTTGAAATTTTCACCGATTATGTATTACTGTGGCGGATATAACAACAAACACAAAAAAATAAAATATAGTTAAAGGGGGTCGTCATACAAGAAACGTGTTTCTTCAGCGTTTTAAAACATTGTACGGTGGTACGGAACCCTTCATGTACGAGTCCGACTCGCACTTGCCCGTTTTTTTATTTGAAAGCCTTTACTACCAAGTTGGTCCCATTTTAATTTCGTGAAGATATGATGAACAACTTTGGAGATATGGAAGAAACTCCTAAAAAAAAATTGAAGTCGGTTGTTTTTTTTTTGTTAAAAATTTAATTATTTACCAAAAACGTTCAACAACAAAAACAAAATACTGGGTGGCGCAAAAGTAAAGACCCTATTTGGTTCAGCTATAACATTTTTTCTAAATTAGAAAACTAGATTTAGGTTTTTTTAAATGTATATTTGTGCCATTAAATTTCGTACCATTAGGATTTAAAGATGATGTCTTTTAAATGGTGACCTCCAGAGTTGATACACATTTGAGCCCTATTTATGACATTTTGCATAACTTGCCGTAACACTTCCTGCGATATGTTCGTTATTTCTTGACGAATGTTTTCTTTTAGAGCTGCGAGAGTCTGTGGCTTGTTCACATACACCCGAGATTTCAAAAAACCCCAAAGAAAGAAGTCTGGACTGGTCAGATCGGGTGATCTTGCAGGCCAAGGCAAATCGCCAAAACGAGAGATAACTCGGCCTGGAAAAGCGTCCCTCACTAAGTCCCACACAATTATTCCACGTTCTTGGGGAGTAAAACGGTCCATGTTTATTTTCAGTGTATTTTACATTTGTTCACTACACAATTTTCAACAACAGAATGACAGAAAATGTCATATAAAAAAAATAAAAGTATTTTCTTTAGTGCCAGTACTTTTGCGCCACCCAGTACAATGTTGCAAATGTAGGTAACACACGTACATATTTTTATGAAGGGTAAAAAAATAAATATTTATAACTAGTAGGTACTTATACTTAAGGCTAATATTGCTAAGCTAAGATATAACCATCAGGCAAAGTAGGTAACTGGGTAGGGGCCCCGCATGACTAGATGCGGGGCCCAAGGGTCCTGGCACAGAAGTACTAGTACTCACACACAGAAGTCTCACTCAGCAAAGACATTCAATATCTACTGCAATACAATACTACTACACTATCTACAATATCTACTCAGTAGCGGCGTTAGGGTAGGGCGCGGTTGGGCGACCACCCAGGGCGCCAGATACAAAGGGGCGACAGGGGGCGTCACAGGTAATAATAAATATATAAATAGCGGCTGGTTACTGGCGGCAACTCCTAGACTATTATTTAAATGCCGTGTCACTCGCCGTTTATTTATTTATAAAACTTTATTATTCCAAAGTAAAAGTATACTTTTAACAAATGGCGGACTTAATGCATAAGAGCATTTTCTCCCAGTCAACCATAGGTATCGAAAATGTACACCTACATTATTACTATGCGCGCCGGCGGCCCCTTCGGGTGGTAAATTCAGTTATACGACTCGTTTGTCCAGAGTAAGAAGAATGAAATTGGCTTGCAATGGATGTCTAGGTATCTATACGAAAAGGTGCTGAGTTCTGACGTGAGCTAAATTAAACCATATCGCTAGCCACATTGAGTAGATATTTCAATGAATTTCTTTGCTGAGTGAGACTTCTGTACGTTAGTATTATTTGTTCTGTGGTAGAACTGAATTTACCACTCCGAGTGGTCGCCGCGCGCATAGAAATAATGTAGGTAGGTATATTTTCGATACCTAAACGTGGAGTGACACAGGTAGGCCTGGTCCTGGTAAGAGCGGTTCTTCGCGCTATGTGTCCCGCCCACTGCCACTTCAACGAGTTGCTTGGCTATGTCAGTGACTTTTGTTCTCCTTTTAATCTCTTCGTTTCTAATTCAATCACGTGGAGAAACACCGAGGATAGCTCTCCATACCTAGGGCATTGGGCGACCTTGAGCCTTGTAGATACCCATAAAACAATCTATTCTAGGCGGGAAAATAGTATACGATCAGGAGACTCATTTTTCAACGAGGGAGTCAGGGAAACACAAAACGTGTAGTTTTCCAAGTTACTGATGCTCGTGTCATCATCATCCGAGCGTATTCCCGGTTACATCGTCAGCGGTTACGCTTCAGAGTCCGGGGTCCGCTACCTAACCTAGGCGATTTGACGAGGTTACTGGTTTTTACACAGAGCGACTGCCGTCTGACCTCCGGAACCCTAAGGGTAGACCAGAACCAGTCCTAGTATAGGTACAAACGCTAGATGGCGTTCGGGACCAACGGCTTTACGTGCCTTCCGAAGCACGGAATCATCTTTCTTTTCGGATAATTACTGAAGCACGGAATCATCTTTCTTTTCGGATAATTACTGATGCTCGTGTTCCACTTCCGAACTTCTGACACATTGCATCGTATTTTTTAAACCGTCACGTCAGCAATAAGCAATATTGTTTTACGCAGACAATTTAACTTAAATTTGTCAATGGTTTTCTAAAAAATTCAACATAAAGAAAAAAGCAGCGTGACACGGAACGATTCCCTATGACAAACAACACGAAGGTTTCTATGATATTTGTATGCTAAAAATAAAAAATAAATAAAAAATAAACCGGCCAAGTGCGAGTCGAACTCGCGCACGAAGGGTTCCGTACCATTACATTAAATATTTATTTTATTCTGTTTTTAATATACATATAGCGGCAACAGAAATACACCATCTGTGAAAATTCCAACTAAATACAGCCTGGTGACGGACGGACATAATGGGTTTCCGATTTTACCCTTTGGGTACGGAACCCCAAAAATGAGTGGTTACTACTTGTTGCAAATAAAACGCTCGCGCAATTTATTCTTCACAGACTTCCGCCTTCAAAAATGGGTCTCCGGCCCAAACATCACATCTACCTCATATCCACATTTGGGCGTGGTTTGAAGAACGCCGGCCAGCGACAGCGCAGCAGACGCCAGCACGAGGCAGAAGACTACCCTCAGCATGGTCTGAAAATCAAACCTTAAATTACTCAAAAGAAAATAAGAAAAAAAATAGAAAAAATGCCCCGGTAGAAAAGGCAAGGAAAAGGTTGAGATGGAAAAAAACGATCTACGATCGATAGCAGAAGCATCAAGTACATTCTAAGTTTTTTTTTCTTATTGATTGAAAAATGTATTGTCCAGTCGTCGTGTGGACAAGTTAAGTTAAGTACTAGACTAGTAAGTAAGTCTAGTATTTAATTGCTTTAATTGGTACCTAATTACAGAACGCAATTGCCAATTGCAGACTGATTTGTAGAAAGTTCTCGCACTGTTTACTACCTGTGCCACTGTCACAGGTATTCAATAGTGGCAACTATGTATATGTGATCGAATTACATACCCAAATCAAATCAAATTATTGCATTTTCAATCACATAGTGGCAAGGGCAACATTCCCAGTACCAACTGGTGACGTACTCTTGTTCTCATTATACCTACCATATCTTATTATCAGTCGATGAAGGTTACATATAAAGGTTTTCGGAACTCTGTATATTTTTCTATTATTTGTTCTAATACATGTATATGGTCAATAGTGCTGAAAAGCTGTGCGGGGGTCGATGTAATTATAAAATTAGCCGGAATTGACTGGACAAAACAGGCACAAAATGTGGAATCAAATGGAGAAGGCCTCTGCCCGTTAAGGGGTCCATAATTTAATATTTAAAAAATAATTATTATAATTTAATCTATTTACAATTTAATATTTTAATCAAAAACGGTTTTAAATATGCAAGAACGTAAAACGAATTATGGAATAAAAAGGCTTTTTTATTTTTATTATTTTTTATATCTTATTATACCATGCTTTATAGGTACTTAGAAGTTTTTTTCATATAAGTTTCTTACTTGTTTACTTGTTGCTGTTTTCCTTTACTTTCCCATTTCCAAGACTGCAATTCCCCACACACTTCATATCCTAATATACGTGCACAGCCGGTATCTCGAGCCTGGTACAAGTCTAATGCGGTCTGACGTGGCTGCGTTATTAAAACGGAGAAGATATGTACTCATATCGGCCCGTTGCTGGAAATGCAGTCACGCTCACTCCAAGGTGGACCCAGTTCCTACGCTCTTGCTGCGAAATGCTGGCTGGGTGGGCACAGAACTGAACTGAACTGATAAGTTTCTTACTGGCTGACATAGACTTTAAATATGATACATTGCCCGCCACGAGCCCGGTAGCGGGCGGTGATATTCAAATGGGAGATTTTAGGTACCTATGCATTTGTCGGCAGATATCTTTGGTTTTTATTATGAAACAAGATACATATGACAGAATATGTATTTTTTATTTCGCATATTAGAGTACTTTCCTTGAATATAGTCACAGAACAAATAATACTAACGTACAGAAGTCTCACACAGCAAAGAAATTCAAAGAAATATCTACTCAATGTGGCTAGCGATATGGTTTAATTTAGCTCACGTCAGAACTCAGCACCTTTACGTATAGAAACCTAGACATCCATTGCAAGCCAATTTCATTCTTATTACGCTGGACAAACGATTTGTATAACTGAATTTACCACCCGGAGGGGCCGCCTGCGCGCATAGTAATAATGTAGGTACAATTTCGATACCTAAACGGGGAGTGACACAGGCCTGATATAGTTACGATGTTCTAAATAATTATGTATTTATCCTCTATTTTGTTATCATCATTAAAATTTAAGAGCGCTCTTGTCGGTGGAGTTTCTTCTATTCTTTTCTATCTTCCGCCAACCTCTTGACATCTTGATACGACACTGCTATCACCCTTTCCTTGACTTGCTTCATATAGCTATGCCTGGGCTTTCCTCTTCCCCTTCTTCCTTGTATTTTTCCTTCTATTGTAATTCGCATAAAATTATCATGCCGTATCAAGTGTCCCAACATATTGCCTCGCTTATTTCCGATTACCTCGAGTATGTGTCTCTTTTCACCTATTGTTACTATATCCTTCCAATTAATCCATTCTAACCTTCTCCAGCACAACATCACAGAATACAGTAAGAGTAAACAGAACGGAATCTTCTAAGGTACGCGCAATATGCGTCCCCGTTCCCCGCACCCGAACCTCTCCCCCGGTTCTTGTGGGCCAACTTGTGCCATGCAGTGTGTGTTCGCCCGCTCTCACCCGTCATCAAGGCGAAAACGAGGGAGAGGTGCGGGGACGGGGAACGGGGACGCATATTGCGCGTACCTTAGGAGATTCCGTTCTGTTTACTCTTACTGTATTCTGTGACCACATCTCAAATGCTTCCAACATTGTCGTTTCCTTCTTCGTTGGTGTCCACGTCTCACAGCCAGAGCAATGCTCCAGATTATCCAATATAACCTTAATTATTATTTTGTTAGAGTAACCATAAATTTCGACAATGTTGTTTACTGTAAGTATTAAGTACCTACATAACTAATTGGTACAAGTTTAACCAACCGGTCAACGGTCCAGTTAACTATAGATACCATTATCTAAATACCTAGCAAGCATATTAACGTAAACAATACCAACTAATCTTAATGTGTTTCTTATCTAAAAATCCTTTGAATTGTTGAGAAATGCCTGGCTGGAAAGGTTGCGAAAGTTATGGGGGAAATTCCAAGCAACGTGCCCTAAACTTAGGTAGATAATCTAAAATAAATTACCTACTTACTTATGTACATACTAGCTGTGCCCGCGACTTCGTTCGCGTGGTTGTTGGAATGTTATATAGCCTAAAGCCTTACTCTATTAATGGACTACCCAACAAAAAAAGAATTTTTCAAATCGGACCATTAGTTCCTGAGATTAGCGCGTTTAAACAAACAAACAAACTCTTCCGCTTTATAATATTAGTATAGATAATCTGTTGTATTGTAACATATAAATTTGGGGCCGTGGGGACCATCAGCTCACAGACTATACGACGCTATCTCAAGGAAACTAATCGAAGTTTCTCGTGACCAAAACGCTGGCCTATATCTAGGTCAAAAATTCGCATTGCCAAACAACGTGGCAATGCTGCCAGCCTTCTGAGCACGTTGCCGCAGGGTAAAGAACTACCCGGCTTTTTTTATTTGTAAATATTATTTAAGTAGTGTAGTGTACTGAGTAGGTTTTTTTTTATCTTTATTTAAGTTTTTAAGATATTTAATCTGTAACTATACTTTCACTTTTTTATCTGTTGTTCTTCTTCGTCTAAGCGCATTGCCGGTTGCATCCTCAGCTGTGCTGCTTCGGAGCCCGGGGTGCGCTTTCCCGCTTTTTCTTCTCCAAATATAACATGCAAGGATGCCAAAGACCTAGCGAAATGGAGCAGAAATAGCCGGAACAGTTTAAATGATTTGGCTATAGTTATACGACCGGCCGCCTGCCTGACGTCAACCCACTTTGGGAATGTAATTGTAGCACGAGATGTTTGTTCGCTTAATTCTTTAGTCGCCTCTGACGACATCCACAGAAAGAGATGGAGTGGTCCTATTCTAACACGGATCCACACGGATATTATCTTTTGTTTTTAAGTTTTTAGTTTGTTAGTTGACGTCTTTGGAGAAAACGTGCAGTGCAGTTTGTTGCCGCTTCTTCTGCACTTGCGCCTAGGAAACAGCGTAAACTTTAAGTAACGATTTGACGTCAACATTTGTGCA
This sequence comes from Acrobasis repandana, assembly GCA_963576875.1. NCBI lineage: Eukaryota > Metazoa > Arthropoda > Insecta > Lepidoptera > Pyralidae > Acrobasis > Acrobasis repandana. The sequence goes on along the minus strand of OY756243.1, from coordinate 8,349,607 downwards.
AAACAAAACAAAGTGACTATTATTAAGAGATATTATAAATATCCTATGATAATAAAGATATTTTGAATTGAATTGAATTGAATTGTTGTACAAAGATAAGTATACATATTTCTATACAGGGTGTTACAAATTATACTGAAACTATTTCAAGAGTAAATTTAGTCAAATCATCATTCATCATGTCTTTTTTAGTCTCCACTGCAGGAGCAGTCAGAGGATTTGGCCCACACTCTCCACGCTGGCCAGACGGGTTGGAGAGGTCTCACTGATGTTTATAAGCTTTGTTCAGCTTGTGTTTCCTAAGTCGCCTTCTACGACATCCACGGGAAGACTTGGAGTGGTCGTATTCTACTCTGCCGGGAACCACACGGCTTAACACAAATTTAGTCTGATACTGACTAACTTTCCCCAAGGAACATATGTCGAAATACGAAAAATAAATGCATTACTCAAGTAATGCATTTATTTTTCGTATTTCGGCAGTAAGTTTGTATAGACAGTAATTTTTTTTTATATTTCGATATAATATATCGAAATATGCGAATAAGAAACATATAATATTTACTAACATTTAATAAGAAACATATTATGTTTCTTGGGGAAAGTTGTTCAGTATCATGGACTGAAATCACCCTTATAATATTTTGTACACTTTGCTAGACGTTATATATAGGGATATCAAGAAATCTCCTTTAGTAACTGTGCTACCTACCTTATACCTACTTATATCAAACTTATATAAATGGTATGGTATGGCGTACCGTTTGATCGATCTAGCTTAAAACTGGATGTAGGTACGTTCCGCGGTAAAAAAGGCGCGCAACACATCCTGGACCGAGCCATAGACACACTGACTCTGTTTTTTTAATTGAATAGGATGTCGTACGGTTTTATTCTCTATGGCGCGTGAGAGGTCAGTCAAGTGATTGATCACAGATGGATGTAGTGGAGGGTAGAGGTAAGGAGAACCATCTATGGGTATCCAAATTTAGGACCAGATTAACCATTAGCCATAGGGACTTAGGGCCCAAAGGGCCCAGGCGAGCCCCATTTTTTTTTGCAGGCCGCAGTCCCCGATTCTTATTTAAGGTGAAGGTATAGGCAAATAACCTTGTAGTGGCGCCCTCATTTGAAATAAATTGTTAACTCGTAAATATGGAGATAATTTCCATATTGCTCTTCATCATGCAGTAGATAGCCCATTAAATTATTTTATAAACTGCCGTTGAAACTATTATTGGTGATCCGTCTTGCTTTAAAACTTGCCGTGGCTTTTGGCGGAGGCAAGTTTTAAAGCTAGACGGACTAATGTAAATACTTTCAACGGTGATTCATAAAATAATTTAAAGGGCTATCTACTGCATGACGAAGAGCAATATGGAAATTATCACCATATTTACGAGTTAACAATTTATTTCACACTTCAAGGCCATTTGCCTATATCTTCACCTTAACCAACTTCAAAAAGGAGATTTTTTTGTATGTAAGCATGTTACGCGATATCTTCGCCAATTGTGAATCGATTTTGATGATTCTTCTTTTATTGAAAACCTTAATTTATTATTTGGTTAATACATAATGAAGAACTTTGGATATATGGAAGAAACTCTTCAAAGAAAATAAAGACGGTTTTTTTTGTTAAATAAACGGGCCAGTGGAACATGAAGGGTTCCGTACTACCGTACAATGTTTTAAAACGCTGAAGAAACACGTTTCTTGTATGACGACCCCCTTTAATTATTAACTTTATCTTATTTTTAGTATTTCTTGTTATAGTGGTCATAGTAATACATAATCGGTGAAAATGTCAGGTATCTAGCTATTACGGTTCAAGAGATAGAGCCCTGTGACAGATCGAGTTAAAAACGCTGAAAAAAACACGTTTTTTGTATGACGACCCCCTTTAATTTTATTTTTTTTATTTTTAGTATTTGTTGTTATAGCGGCCACAGTAATACATAATCGGTGAAAATTTTAGGTGTCTAGCTATTACGGTTCAAGAGATAGAGCCCTGTGATAGACGGACAGACAGACAGCGGAGTCTCAGTAATTTGCACCCTTCGGGTACGGAACCCTAAAAATTAATTATCTTGTGTTGGCGTTAATTATGGTGAAGATTCAGTAGTAGCCGTTTGAGTAAAATTTCAAGGAAGTGCCAAGAAATATGTATTTATTTTCACTTTACGCCCACACGGACAACCTTTTTAACCGACTTCAAAAAAAGGAGGAGGTTATCAATTCGAGTGTATGTTTTTTTTAATTTATTTTTTGTTACGCGATATCTTCGCTAATTGCGAACCGATTTTGATGATTCTTTTTTTATTTGAAAGCCTTTACTACCAAGTTGGTCCCATTTTAATTTAGTGAAGATATGATGAAGAACTTTGGAGATATGGAAGAAACTCCTAAAAAAAAATTGAAGTCGGTTGTTTTTTTTTTGTTAAAAATTTTATTATTTGTAGCACAAATTTTGTTTGTTGAAACTTTATTGTACACAAAGAAAAAAAACGTAACATCCAGACAACAATAGAGGTACAAAAGCGGACTAATCCGAGATGGGGGCACAGAGTAAATAATACTAACGTACAGAAGTCTAACTCAGCAAAGAAATTCAAAGAAATATCTACTCAATGTGGCAATTTCATTCTTATTACTCTGGACAAACGATTCGTATACCTACTTAACTAAATTTACTACTGCGTGGGGCCGCCGCGCTCTTAGTAATAATGTAGGTATATTTTCGATACCTTAACGGGGAGTGACACAGGCCTGGTATTATCACAGAATAAATAATACTATCGTACAGAAGTCTTACTCAGCAAAGAAATTCAAAGAAATATCTACTCAATGTGGCTAGCGATATGGTTTAATTTAGCTCACGTCAGAACTCAGCACCTTTTCGTATAAATACCTAGACATCCATTGCAAGCCAATTTCATTCTTATTACTCTGGACAAACGATTCGTATAACTGAATTTACCACTCGGAGGAGCCGCCTGCGTTCTTAGTAACAATGTAGGTATATTTTCGATACCTTAACGGGGAGTGACACAGGCCTGGTATTATTGAGAAATGTTCACCGCTTCCTTGCTGGTCTGAGAGAAACGAAAAAACATAGCTGCTTCTCTTCCCGCGCAGACATATAATAATTCAATGCGCGCAGATCGTAAAAGCCGCTCGAGGGAATGGGCCAGAATCTAAATCATATCAGTAGACGATGCGGTTAGCAACCCATCACTATTATTATGAGGAGTTCGGTGGCCCGGTGGGAGTACGTATTGGTGGCGTTTTCACAAGTGAACCCCGGGCGTGGTCCGTACTTCGATGGGTGACCACAAGTGGTACAAAAATTTCTCGAGCTTCCGTGCTTCGGAAGGCACGTAAAAGCCGTTGGTCCCGGCTGTCATTGTATGGCAGTCGTCAAGCTATGTCAGATGCCTTTAGGCAGCTTGAAAAATCTGACACCAGTGTTGGCCACTTACATACACGAAAAACAAACACTATTATTATGTTTTCCTTTTTCCATTTCATGCCCACCACCACGCTAAAAGTGGCCTGGGCCTTACCGCCCTAGGCTCTGTCTGCCCCGTTACGGTTACAGACGTAATAGTGTTTCTGTATCTGTCTGTATTTTCACTGAGTCTGTTTACAAAGACAGGTCGAGTTATTATCAATTTATCATATTATTATTTTTTAAGTAGGTATGTGCATAGCATTATTTAATAATAACCATTGTTTTCCTTATACTGAAAATCAAATAATGTAAATCCATTACTAGAGTATGTACTTATTGATTATTAAACTTACTTACCTACATGTAAAATCACTGTAGTAAATAAAATCGTACTAAATATCGTAAAAATAATCGACAACACACTCCACGTTCAATGCGTTTGACAAACTGATATTTTTTTAAAACTTGAAATACTACAATTGTTTCATTTTTGACATGTGGACATTTCTATCTAGTTGACATTGACAGTCGTTCTACAGTGATGTGCTTTAGAATGAAGGTTACATCTACACATTATAATTTTAATCGATCGATTTTAAAAAGCATTCGGAGGTTAAAGTTAATATTGTGTAAATTAAATTAAGATTTACGAAATTATGTGTAATCTAAGTAACTAATTTACTTTATGTTCTGACTTCTGTCTGTCACTTTGTACTATTTGTACAGCCTGTGGTACATAGAGATGGGCAAATGCCCGGGCATTTTGGGCACATTGGGAATATTCCCAATAGATGCCCGATAAATTCCTTCCCTTGGGCATTTATCTGGGCATTGATTTTTTTATGTCGATATTATTTTTTTATTCTATTTTGACGTTGAAAATAAACAATATTGTTAATAGAGCTAAAGTTATAGGTAGTAAAGTAATTTTAACGAAGTTAAGTAAGTTTAAGACCCCTCATTTTTTAAAAAAACTTTGCAAATTATATGCATTACCCGTCAGTGTGGTAAAATTACCGTACAGATTTCATTATATTTAATGTCTGACTGCTTAATTTATCATATACATTTTCCAGTAAAAAATGTGAACATATACCTGTCAATTTGTTTGTTGTCATTGACGGGCGTAAATACCCGGTATGCTATTTTAGGGGAAATGTTATAACAAGTTGATGGGGTATCGAAGAACTTGTCAATACGAATATCTCCTGTTCCGGGGCCAACTCTCAAATCAGGACCTAGTTTGGGCTCTTGGATGAGCAGTCAAAGAAGACTACTCTCGACTAATGTATGAGTGTGCTCATATATTGACATCACATTTCATTTCTGTTTGCATATTTTAACATATAATTAGGTCTACAAACATTTTCCAGTAAAAAAAAGGACCAGGACCTGTCAATTCATATGTTCGACGACGGGTAAATTGGGGTAAATATTATGCCAGAGCATTACCTACCTATTTTTGGGAAATGTTAGATCAAGTTGATAGGGAATCGAAGAATTCGTTAAAACGAATATATTTTGTTCCGTTGATATAATAGCGGTTTTATTCGGTTTTATCTCTCAATCAGTCTAAATGATGCTTGTAGCGTCAAAATCTGTCTGTGTTAAGTCCATACGAAATCTAAAATGTATGACTGTCAAAAAAATTTACTACATATTATATCGAGGGTGCTCATTTGTTGAAATCGCATTTGATGTCCGTTTGCTTATTTATACATATAATTACGTCTTTTCACACCTCCAAGGAAAGAAAAAGATAATAATTTAACGAGTAGGTACTTAGTTTCTTCATTTTGTCCTGTTATGTTTTCATTGTGTAAGTTGTATGTATTTAAGTATTAGGTGTATGTATGTTTATTATATTGACCACCCCACAATACCTAATTTCCCATAATTTTTTTCTTTATAAACGAGGTTGCCTGGAAGAAATTACTTAGCGATAAGGCCGCCTTTGCGCATTTCCTAGTTTTTAAGATAATTATGTTCTGTTTTTTATTTTTATGAAATAAAGGGTATTGTATTGTACTGTATGAGTGCAACGTTAAAGTTTATGAAAACATCATTCACATACCTACTAATCATACATTGAAAGTAGGCTTCGTTGAATTATTATCTTTTTCTTTGCTGGGAGGTGTGAAAAGACGTAATTATATGTATAAATAAGCAAACGGACATCAAATGCGATATCAACAAATGAGCAACCTCGATATATGTAGTAAATTTTTTTGACAGTCTTATACATTTTAGATTTCGTATGGACTTAACACAGACAGATTTTAACGCTACAAGCATCATTTAGACTGATTAAGAGATAAAACTGAATAAAACCGCTAATATATCAACGGAACAAAATATGTTCGTTTTGACGAGTTCCTCGAGTCCCTATCAACTTGTTATAACATTTCCCAAAAATAGGTAGGTAATGCTCTGACATAATATTTACCCCAATTTACCCGTCGTCGGAACACATAAGAGTTGACAGGTCTTAGTTCATTTTTAGGATTCCGTACCCACAGGGTGCAAACGGGACCCTATTACTGAGACTCCGCTGTCTGTCTGTCTGTCACAGGGCTCTATCTCTTGAACCGTAATAGCTAGACACTTGAAATTTTCACAGATTATGTATTACTGTAGCCGCTATAACAACAAATACTAAAATAAAAAAGTAAAAAATTATAGGGGGTCGTCATACAAGAAACGTGTTTTTTTCAGCGTTTTTAACTTGATCTTTATAATGGCAATAACTAGATACTTGAAATTTTCACCGATTATGTACTACAATTACCACTATAACAACAAATACTAAAAATAAGATAAAGTTAAAAATTAAATCATACAAGAAACGTGTTTCTTCAGTTAAAACATTGTACGGTAGTACGGAACCCTTAATGTACAAGTCCGACTCGCACTTGCTCGTTTATTTTTAATGGCAAATGTTTGTAGACCTAATTATATGTTAAAATAAGCAAACAGAAATGAAATGTGATGTCAATATATGAGCACACTCATACATTAGTCGAGCGAGAGTAGTCTTCTTTGACTGCTCATCCAAGAGCCTAAAGTAGGTACTGATTTGGGAGTTGGCCCCGGAACAGGAGATATTCGTATTGACAGGTTCTTCGATACCCCATCAACTTGTTATAACATTTCCCCTAAAATAGCATGCCGGGTATTTACGCCCGTCAATGGCAACAAACAAATTGATAGGTATATGTTCACATTTTTTACTGGAAAATGTATATAATAAATTAAGCAGTCAGACATTAAATATAATGAAATCTGTACGGTAATTTTACCACACTGACGGGTAATGCACATAATTTGCAAAGTTTTTAAAAAATGAGGGGTCTTAAACTTACTTAACTTCGTGAAAATTACTTAACTAACTATAACTACTCGTATTAGCTCTATTAACAATTTTGTTTATTTTCAATGTCAAAATAGAATAAAAAAATAATATCGACATAAAAAAATAAATGCCCAGATAAATGCCTAAGGGAAGGAATTTATCGGGCATCTATTGGGAATATTCCCAATGTGCCCAAAATGCCCGGGCATTTGCCCATCTCTAGAGATCAAACATTATTTTTCATATTTCAATATTTACTATACTATATTCCTTGGGGAGAGTTGTTGAGTATCATGGACTAAATTCTTAAATCTTAAAATAATTTTATTTCTGTCTTGAGTCTTGGGGCCCTGGGCTCTGTCTGTTAAGAGCTGCAGAACCCAAAATGCTCTATCTGCCCCATTGTGGATAAAGACGTGATTGTTTATGTATGTATATTTTGTTAGTCATTTCGTCTATACAGCCATTCTTTATAGACACGGGATCGATCGGCTATAGACGCAGACAGCTCATCATTGTTCTGGCGATAATATAATCGGCAACATTACCTAGGTACATAACTGAAGATCAAAAAATAAGGCGCATACTCCAACGACAAAAGCATTTACATCTTAAATAAGAAAGTGATTTAAGTTTAGCATATACGGCATCACATAACGCCTAGTCAAAACAAAAAATTAAGATTTGTAATTTCATTACCTGCCTAGTCCTACGGGCCTACCAGTCCACCATTTGCCTGAAATGACCACACTGAAATGGCAGAGTGGTGATCGCACTATGTACCTAGTAATAGCTTAATCGTCTAAGGAACTTCCTGCCTTTTAAAACAAAGCTCTTAATAGTCCATACATTGATATTACCCATCATTGATTATGCTGATGTGTGTTACCCTGATCTCAGTGTAGATCTACTGAATAAGCTTGACTGTCTCGTTAATAATTGATCATCATCATCATCATATCAGCCACAGGAAGTCCACTGCTGGACATAGGCCTCCCCCAAGGATTTCCAAAACGACCGATCGGAAGCGGCCTGCATCCAGCGTTTTCCTGCAACCTTGCTCAGATCGTCTGACCACTAGCAGGTGTGTGGATAATTGATCATATATCATCTTTTCGTTCTGAGCTTAAATGGCTTCCTATCCGTGAACGCAGACAAGTGCGAATTCTTTGCACTCTCTTTTTAATTCTTCTGAATCCTAATTCCCCTGAGTGCTTAGATGTATTTCCCCGCGGTCTCCGCACTAGTCATATCCTACCGCGCAACAGTACTGTGACTTCTGGGGGGGGCTGGCTGATGCCTCGCGTAACTGCCACTCTTCGCCTTTTTTCCCTCTTGCCCCAAAAATAAAAACAATAATGAATAAAAGAAACAAAAAGTTGAGGAATCAACAGCGGATACACGGCCTCTCGCTAAAAGTGCACCTCACTAACATTCGAGGTCTGCACTCTAATCTCGTCCCAGTCCACCACCATCTTGAGACTGTAAGGCCGCATCTGCTCTTGCTTACGGAGACGCAAATTACTACCCCTGCTGATACATCCTACTTGAATTACCCAGGATATGTCCTGGAGCACAATTTCCGCTTTAAGGCAGGGCTTTGTTTCTATGTGCGTGATGACATCTGCTGTAAGCGTCTCCGTAACTTGGAAGATCCCTCTTCTTCTTCAATCTGGCTGCTTGTGGACACCGGCACAGAACAAATTGTCTATGTCGGTGTCTACCGATCGCATAGCGGTGACCAGGAGACAACGAGGCTTTTTCGTCACCTAAGTGAGGCTGTTGATGTGACTCAGCAAAGGTATCCTACCGCGCAAATCGTTTTTCTGGGGGACTTTAATGCTCACCACGAACAATGGTTGTTCCCATACCAGAAAACTGACCATGCTGGAAGAGAGGCGTACAAGTTTGCCTTGTCTTCGAACCTTTCCCAGCTGGTCGACCAGGCGACTAGGATACCCGACGTTGAGAATCACATAGCTAATTGCTTGGACCTTCTGCTGACGACTGAACCAGACCGATATCACGTGTCTGTTTCAGCCCCTCTTGGGAGTTCTGACCACTGTCTGGTAAAGTCCGTCCTCATATGTCCTCCACCTGACTCCAGCCCTAGAGGCAATAGACGGGTTTGGCGGTACAAGTCAGCAGATTGGGATGAGATGCGACATTTCCTTGCTTCTTACCCTTGGCTGCAAGCCTGCTTTTCTTCTGGCGATCCGTCGAGCTGTGCAAGTGCCGTTGCTGAGGTTCTCGGTCAGGCGATGGAGTATTATATTCCATTTTCTGATCGACCCTCTGGCATCAAAGCTGAACCCTGGTTCAATGCTGACTGTTTAAAAGCTGAGGCTATTAAACAGTCAGCATACCAGGCTTGGGCTGACGCTCGTAAGCGCAGAGCTCCGGATACGCGTAAAAAGAAGAAAGCCTTTAACTTTGCGGCCAAGTCCTGCAAAAAAACGCTTAAAAAGGCTCGCTTCGACCACATTGGCAGAGTTGGTGCCAAACTTGCTTCGTACCCATCCGGTAGTAAAGCATTTTGGTCTCTGGCTAAGTGCGTTGAAGCTAACTTTTGCCGCTCCTCACTTCCTCCTTTGCAGAAACCTGACGGTACACTGGCACACACGGCTTTAGAAAAAGCTAATTTACTAGCTTCACTGTTTGCCGAAAACTCACGTCTAGATGCTAGCAATCAAACACCGCCCCAGTTACCTCCTTGTGGATGTAAAATGCCTGAAGTCCGCATTCATCAAAAGGAGGTTCTCAAGACTCTACGCAACTTAGATGTGAATAAGGCCAGTGGTCCCGACGGTATTCCTGCTATTGTCTTAAGGAATTGCGCACCCGAGTTGTCTCCTGTTCTGACGCGCCTGTTTCGTCTATCTCTTCGGTCCGGAATCGTCCCAAAAATGTGGAAGCTCGCCAATGTTCAACCCGTACCTAAGAAGGGTAGACGTGCCGACCCTTCAAACTATCGCCCAATTGCAATCACCTCCATTCTGTGTAAGGTAATGGAGCGTGTTATTAACAAGCGCTTACTTGCGTACCTTGAGGACAATGATCTCCTCAGTGACCGGCAATACGGATTTCGCCAGAACCGATCTACTGGGGATCTTCTTGTGTACGCTACACATCTTTGGGGTGAAGCCCTTGAAAAATACGGTGAGGCACTTGCTGTCTCACTTGACATTTCAAAGGCATTTGACAGGGTATGGCATGACGCTCTTATAGCGAAGCTTTCCGCTTACGGTATCCCTCCCACCCTTTGTGCTTGGATTTCCGATTTCCTGAGGGAACGGTTTATTCGAGTAACTCTTGACGGCTGCTCGTCTGACCTATTGGCAATTAATGCTGGAGTACCTCAGGGATCTGTTCTTTCCGCAACGCTATTTCTGCTTCACATTAACGATCTGCTAAAGCCCGGTATTTTTGGGTATGCAGACGATAGCACCGTTACGGAAAGATATTTTTCTAGTGCAAGGGCAAAAAAACCGGAAATAGACGAACTAAGAGAGGCAATGGTGCTCCATACCAATCTTACTCTGCAAGCTGTCTCCGATTGGGGTGATGCCAACCTTGTGAGATTCAATGCCTCTAAGACACAGGCGTGTCTCTTCTCTGCTAAAAAGAGCCCTCTCAACTTGGCTCCCACTTTCCGGGGTGTGCCTGTTCCTATCACCCGTCATCTCGAACTTCTCGGTATCGATCTCTCATCAAATCTTAACTTCGGTAGCTATATTGAGTCCAGGGCTAAGACGGCTTCTAAAAAACTGGGCATCCTCTCCAAGGTCCAACGATATTTTACCCCTGACCAACTGTTGAGCCTTTACACAGCTCAAGTCCGCTCATGTATGGAGTATTGCTCCCACCTATGGGATGGATCTGCCCGCTATCAGCTCGAAGCCCTGGAAGCTATCGACAGACGTGCCAGAGGACTCGTTGGTGATGAGTTGCTTACGGCAGGACGGCTCCACAGCCTCGAACATCGCCGACTGGTAGCAAGTCTGTGTGTCTTCTACAGGTTGCACTTCGGGGAGTGTGCGCAGGAATTACATAATTTAATTCCCCCTGCACCATTCCACCATCGGACAACACGACGTGGACAGGGATTCCACCCATTTGTGGTCGATATTCCTCCTCATCGTACCTCTCGATTCGCCTCCTCCTTCATTGTGCGAACCGCTAAGGTGTGGAATTCCCTCCCTGCGTCGATGTTTCCCCATACATATAATTTAGGGATTTTCAAGGCAAGAGTGAACAGGCATTTTTTGAGTCTGCGTGATACACCTTAGACCTCATCTTAGCTTCCCATCAGGCTAGATAGAGATCAAACGCACTCAAATTTCTAATAAAAAAAAAAAAAAAAAGATGTAAATTTAAATTTCTGTCTGACACTCATGATAGGCAACTTCGTTCTACTGATCATCTTCTCCTTTCTGTTCCTCCTCATCGCACAAATTTTATGGCGAACTCTTTTAACTTACAAGCTATACGGCTCTGGAATGCTTTACCCATTGACATCAAAGATATTTCGGCAAAATTTTCTTTTAAGAGAAGAGTGCACTCTTATCTTTTTGATCGATGTTAGTATCTTTCCTTATTTTTCACCATCATCATTCATTATTTATATATATTGTACGTTTGTATATATTTATATGTTATATGTATTATAGATAGTCTTATGTACGTATGTAGGTATATTCTATGAGTTATATTTTATTTGATTGTATATTATATATTGTATTATATTATGTAGTGTTAAGTAGACATATATTATATTATGCACATATTTTAATACTTTATTTTGTATCTAGGTTTTTTGCGCCGCAACATGATTCGTATCTGTTTATCCCTATGGTTGACTGGGAGAGAACGCTTTTAGCGTTAAGTCCGCCAATTGTACCATTTTTTTTATTGTGGAACAATAAAGATTTTTTAAATAAATAAATAAAATAGTAAGTTTTTAGAGGTAACAAAGAATGAGCATTATGAAAGCATCCGATACGAGCAACGGCTTTATAGATATAAGTGATACAACATTATATGTGATTAAGCCGCAATTGCCGAGTACAACGTAATTAAGATAGTTATTACAAAAGTATACCTATAAGTCAATAATTTATTTAGTAATTACCTAATTTACATCAATAATTGCTAAAATAGATCCACTTACTTGTTGTTAAAAGTTGATTAGGTATTAGGTAAGTAGAAACTTAATTACTTTAAATTATACTCATACATATTCGAAATTATGTTCGGGTAATTATCGAGTGACATTAAAACTGCTGCCATCAAAGTTTTATATAGAAGTTACTGAACTGTGACCTCGCGACCCTTTGACAAACCCATATCTCAGCAACTCATTGACCGATTTGCTTATATTTGAACTTGAAAATTCTATTGCATTTATCTACGAGATCAAATAAAACATACTCCAATTATCGCCATACATACATATGTACATACAAACGCTGAAACGTCTATGTACAGTCAGAGAACTTCCCTCATTTGCTCACTCATTAAAATATTTAACACGTGGGAGTCGTAGAACAATTTGGAAAACACAAGATATTTTTGCTCTTTGATAAAAACAATAGAACAAAGGACAAAAGGGACCTTTCTACCTGCTCCAAGGTTCTGGCTGACCTTTTACTGTAAAGTTCTTTAAATACGTACCGTACCGTACTGTAGTTTGTTTAGTTTATGGACAGTCATTGTCGGGTTAACATCAAATTATAAAGTAAATCTACCTGAGTTTGAACTGCCAATACCTGTGCTGTGCAAAAATAGTCTTGTCAATAATACACACTTTATTGTGATTTTTATTAAAGTGCATCAAGAAGTGTTCTTGAGAATCGAGAAAGGATACTAAGTGAGTGACCGCAACTACATATATCTGACTTATTATAAAAATGGAAGATATCCCACAATTGATAGCTAGATTGCGACGTCCAATCCCTGAAGTGCCACCCGAGTTGAGATGCATCGAAAACATTGCTCCGAAAGAAAATTGGATCGTAAAAATTGGAAACAAAAAGATGAATCTGGATTATTTACTCAAAAATGATGTGTGGAATCGAAGAACGCAGTTCTGGCTTGCAGATGGCATATTTTTTAAGGAAAAACCCAGTGGTTCAACAGAGCTCGAGCATGTGGTTTTTTATCAATTTGTGGATTCTGACCCATTTCTTTATTTCGAGTTGATGGTACAAGAAAGCCTGAAAAACGGTAAAGTATTGTATGGTCTTGCTGAAAACCTCTCAGGCTCTAGTGTAGAAAAAATATGCTTCAACTTATTCAAAAAACCAGACATTTGTAACGAGTTTATTGATATGTTCTACCAGCTGTTTTTCCCGGCATATTTAAAAAAACATTATAATTGGTTTTCTTTAAGTCTGTTGGTTCGAGCTCGTGTTGCTTACCCAAAGCGTTTTAACATGTTAGTTGTGGATATCATGAGGAACCTTGATATTCCAAACAATATAATGTTGGATTTTGCAACTACTCTAAATTCCAAAAAGAAGACAGAAATTATGAACTTCCTCTGCGGACACAGTTTTAACAACGTACAATTTTGTCACAATTTAAAATTTATTTGTGCCTTGTTTACTGATTGTGAAAGAAGTGAAGTCATTTATAACCATGTACTAACCCACTTGGAATCTCATGCAGAATATTGCTCATTTAACAAAGACTACGGTCGTTTGTTACTAGCGCTTTTGAATAATCTTTCTTCATTTAATGTAAGGCAGAGTTTTATAAGAAAAATAATCGATATGCATGGTTCTTCTTACAAAGCAGCCTGTATATCTGTCCTGGATGATTTTATTGCAGAAATTTTGCATTTACAATATCAGTTAATTCTTACTCGTCGTAGAATTATCATACCAAGAGAACAAGAACCATCTATGTTGTAATTTACAATATTTTATTATATTGTTTACTACTATATTGCTATAAGTACCTACAACCTACAACGGCATGTAAACGAGTTTACACAATTTTTGTTTTGTATTTTGCATTTTACATTGTCAATGAAATGTTCAGAGTGATACAATTAGTAATGTACCTAAGTCAATTTAAAGAAAACATATCGCTGCCGCCTAACATGCCATACTCGTGCGTGCCTATGCCGTGGTGTGGTGTACATATCTACTGTGTTGGTGGACACGTAGTTTTGTAACTAGTCTGATTTTATGTTTTTTTAACCATTAAATGTGTTTGTGTGTAATAAAAATGATAGTCATGGAAAGAGGCAATAAACCTAATGAGAGGAATGAATGCCATGCCATGCCATGATTGGCATTGGCAATTTCGCTATAGCTATTGGAATGCATATTAAAACATTCACGGACACACTACGTCTAATAGACGTAAATCCAATGTTATTTCTATTGTGTCTGGCTGAGTACCTACCCAATAATGTGTAATGTTTAATTTTAAGAGCTTTTAATCATATTTTTTTAGAAATTAAATAAGTACCTAAGTATTTGAAAACTCAATTATGTATTTTTATATGTTCCATTTGAATATTCTTTAAGAATTGGTGCCATTGTCGTAATTTCAACATTAAATAAATGTAATTTGTATTTTCAAGTTTTTCTTATATTTTATTATCCTTATATTTTAATAACGAGTTCAATAACTCGAGACTTTTTGTATAATCGATGGATTATGAATTAGCTACCATTATTTACCATTCACTCACTAAAAGTACTAAAACTGATTGACGGAGTTTTTGGCGGGAAGTCAAGGGGTTCGGTTGGGGTTTGCTTTAAATTATTTTGCAAATTGATTTTAGTGGACTTTATAATATGAAATTGGTGTTGTTTGGTGTTATAAATGCTCATGCTTATGAACAATGTGTAAAATAGTTGAAGTGGACAGTCATAGTACGACTGTAGTGATATTTGTTTTGCGGACTGTGTGGGCGTCTTCGGGCGTCGTCCGCCACTCAGTCGTCTATGAAAACCAGTGGCACAGAATACATAAGAGTCAAACAAAATGGTCTCTCACAGCGTCTCCCGCAAATTGGCGTCCCCGCACCTCTCCCCCGCACTTTGTGAGCTTTGACAGATCCAAACCAGGGTTTAATAACTAGCCGCACGCAATACGCGACGTGTGTTGTCTTGAGAACTGTCAACCAATAGTAACCATTATGGTGAGAAGGTGCGCGTATAATAATTGTTTATCCACCCAATACTCTAAAGAACGTATATTTCATACATTTCCAAATGATGAAAACAGGTAAGCAAAGCAACAATATAATTTCACGTTATACCCAGCAACCATCTTGATTATATACCCTTCTCGCTCTTTCGCATTGGCGGGAGATACACAAGAGCGAGATTGTAACATGTACCGGATTGCTACTTGACATGCTGTGCGTGTCAATTTGTCATCATCATCAAGCGTGATAAAAATTTGTTTATTTTATTGAATTTATTCATATAATTACCGTATAGTTTTGCGCCGAATATGCAAATTACTATATTACAATAGTGAAATCAGTAAAGTGAACTAATGGTGAAATGGACAATGGACATAATGAAAAATATTTGTGAAGTGATATTATGTAGCTGTTTCCGACTTTCCTGTAACATTTAATACATATAAAACAGAATATTTTTTACGTCATAGTGTTCGCAAATCTTCCGGTATGGAAAAATATAATCGTAAATATGTCGAACTCGTTAGTAGGTAAGTATTAAAATAATTCTGCGGTGCGACCCTAAGTATAAAACTCACACATCGACGTGTGTACAGATAAATTGTTTCGTTTGTAGTAGTAGTAGGTATATATGTTACTCAGAATCAATGGAGAGTCATACCAGTGCCAGTGGACTCGTACAGATTTGTCGCTAGAAGCTCCCTTGAAGCAGTCAAAGGCCTACACCACTCTTTGATTGTAACTTGTTAGGATTAGGAATAAAGAACAAAATTGAAGATAGGCTATAAAGGACTTGTATCCAGAGCCGTAAAATTATTTAATAAAAAAAAAACTGATTGACGAGTTTTCGGCGGGAAGTTAAGGGGTTCGGTTGGGGTTTGCTAATTATTTTACAAATTGATTTTAGTGGACTTTATAATATGAAATTGGTGTTGTTTGGTGTTATAAATGCTAATGACATGAAATAGTTAAAGTGGACAGGCATAGTACGGCTGTAGTGATATTTATTATGCGGACTGTGTGGGCGTCTTCGGGCGTCGTCCGCCACTCAATCGTCTATGTAAACCAGTGGACTCGTATAGATTTGTCGCCAGAATCTCCTTTGCAGCAGTCAAAGGCCTACACCACCCTTTGATTGTCTTGTTAGGATTAGGAATAAAGAACAAAATTAAAGATAGGCTCTAAAGGACTTGTATCCAGAGCCGTAAAATTATTTAATAAAAAAAAAACAAAAAAACAAACGTCAAATTATTTTTGTTTCAATTGGTTTGTTTATTTTTGCGCCGGCAAGATTTTGAGATGTCGCATATTTGGTCATTTTCTGCATCATCCAAAAAAGCAGTAGACAGATGTATTGCGGCTGCTCGATCTCCAGATGACAATAACAAGTGGATCCAAAAGTTCGGCCTCAAAAACTTTACCCAAAGTGACATAACCTCAATCAATATTATTGAAGAAAAATCGGTAATAAATACTATTTCAATGGTTGAAGATCCCTGTCCACCCAAAAGGAGTCAGGAATTAAATATACAAAGTTACCAAGAATTCACTGAATCGATTGAAGAAGACGCAATATCTAAATTTGAACTTTTGGTTAATGAATGTCTCAAAGACCTTAAATTACTTATATATCTTGCAGAGAAACTATCTAATAGCTCTACAGAAAAGATAATCAGCCATATTTACGACAGTGATCGACTGGACGCCACATTTATTGAAGAATTTCATAGATATTTCGTACCACAATTGCTACATAGAGAACATAACTGCTTGACCCAAGACATCCTTATTAGATCTCACAAAACATACCCGAAAGCATTTAAAATACTATTAGAAATCATTATCAAAGATATTACTATATCAAACAAAGTTTTGGAAGATTTAATTGACAGTTGCACCGAACAAGAATTAACCGCAATAATAATTATAATCACAGATTTAGAATTAAGTACGGAAGAGTTTATACACAACATTTTCAGTATATACACAGCTTATAAAGGTTGTAAAAAGACTGAGCAGATTCAAAATTTAATTCTATCACACATATTTCGTCAATCAAACAGTTGTATAACAGATAAAAACTATGGCCGACTACTTTTAGCATTTTTGCAAACCGAAAAAGAAATGCTTAGTGTTAGAGATTATGGAAATTTAGAGAAAATAGTGGACGCACATAGATCTGCTTTTAAAAGGCCGTGTACGAATTGTTTGCGAGAATTGACGGAGCGATCTAAAGCTGCCATGGATACCACAGTGAATACTGAGGTTATGTAATCTAGTTAAATAAAAGGGTAGAACACTGTATTTTACCTGCTGCAAAATTTCACCACCACACCACCTGTCAGAATTAAAAATTTCATCAACACCACTTGGATAATTGCCATTTAACCACCTAATTTCTATACAAGTTTACCAATCAGCTGATCCGAGTTTGTATGGAAAGCCAAAAATTATTTTCCATATTTCGACATAGGTATTATGTTCCTTGAAAAAAAGTTCAATATCACTGACCGATTTCACCCTTAAAATAGTTTCGGTATATTTTGTTAGACGTAATACAAAGTGAAAGGGACATACCCGTAATAAATGGATCATTATAGTATAATGAAATTTAAATAACAGCCAAAAAAACAAAAATAAATTTCGACATTTCCATACAAAAGTGTAAGGACGCCCGGGCAATTTGTGTGGGAAAGTTGAAATTTTTTTTTGGTTTTTGACTGTATTTTAATTCCATTATACTATAATGATCTAGTATAGCCCGTGGTTGGATTTATTACAAGTATGTCCCTTCCACGGTGTAGAAGATATGGTTTTTGCGAAATATATGTATAAATAAATTACACAATTTTTTTTATTTTTTATCTAGTTATATGTATACAATTTAAGACAGGTTGCTGGAAAGAACTGGGTCGCGGCAGCCAGGGACAGAGCAGGATGGCGCGGAAAAAGGGAGGCTTATGCCCAGCAGTGGGTTTTGGAAAGCTGATGATGATGTATATGTCCGACGCCCGGTGATGGCGTTTTCACCAATGACGTCACACGATAATAAACGTGGTGTTTGACGGACTTTCTATGTCGTCGTCGACGTACCCATGACCTGTAGGTCTACCGCGCAACTGGCGTCGATTTCAAGCCGACGTCGTATTCCGATTACGACGCCGATGCCGACGATGTCATTTCATTGGTACCGCGCAAAGATAGCGGCGTCGCCTTGAAGACCGTCGATTACTGAATGAATGAAAAAAGTAGCGTCGGTTTGCGATCCGTTTCACTCAATTTAAGTACAATTTTTTTATAGTACTTTGTTTTTTAATTTAATAATAATGTTAAAAAACAACAATTATTGGTATAGTTTTGATTAAATAAGTAAAAAAACTTGATTGGAAGGTGGTACAATTGCGTATATATATATATATAATTGTGTTTTATCACATTATCAACAAATGCGTTCCGTAAAACCGAACGGGGTATTATTTGACAATTACGAATTCTCTCATAACCTCACTTTGTTTATTGTGATTGACTGATTGTGTACTAGTGTTGTGAATTAAAAAACAGTAAGTAAATAACTTGCTTTTCTTGTTATTATATGATAAAACAAACATTTAGCTAGTTGCACAGACCTCTGGGACTTTATTCCTTTATAATTTGTAGATGCCGGCATCAAGGAAAGTGAGCCTGCAGCAGGTGGAAATGCTGCTGAATTTCTTGGAGGAGCACATGGGTATGGCGAAGGGGCAGGCCGCTGACACCCCACAAGCCAAGGTGGCAGTTCGGAGGCTGTGGGAGGAGTTAGCGGCCACACTTAACGCCCAAGGCACGGGCGTACATAAAACGTTTTCGGAGTGGCGGGACGTAAGTGTATACAAATCTTTCTAAGTGTGTTTATTTCCTATATAGACCCATAATGAGTATGTTTTAAGTGTTTCTTTTAACCAGTGTTTTGTTTTTATTAACACAATGTTTTTCTGTGATGCTTGTTGCACAAAACTAAATCTTTGGTGCACATAGACCCATAATATGTATATTTTTAAGTGTTGTCTCTTAAAGCAGTGTATTGTTTTTATTAACACAATGTTTTTCTGTTATGCCTGTTGCATGAAACTAAATCTTCGGTGCACTTAATATATTCCTGTTATTTTCTGCAATTTTTAATTTTACTGCTTTTTTGCATGTTTGATGTGTGGGCTAGTATTGGCGCGATATGAAATATCGCGTCAAAAAGAAGGCTGGCGAGCTGGTGGTGGACAGACGAAGGACGGGAGGTGGCCCCCCTGCTCGAGCCCCTTTGAGCGAGCAAGAGCAGCGGGTATATGCCATCATTGGCACCCGGGCAGTGTGCGGGGACGAGCATGTGCAGATCCCATTTGAGGTGGTTTTGTCTTTTTGCTTGTTTCTTATGCCTTGTATTTATAGCAAATATGTTTGTGATATATTACCCGTGTGGTTCCGGGTCAGAATAGGACCACTCCATCTCTTCCTGTGGATGTCGTAAGAGGCAACCAAAGAAAAATAGCACTCAAAGCTCTTGCTGCAATAGCATTCCCAAGGAGGGTTGACGTCAGGCAGGCAGCCGGTCGTAAAACTAGCCGAATCGTTTAAAATTTTCCGGTTATTTCTTCTCCAATTCGCTAGATTTTTCATCATTTTCATATTATATTTGGAGAAGAAAAAGCGGGAAAGCGGCGCCCCGGGCTCTGAAGCAGTATAGCTGAGGATGCAACCGGGAATGCGTTCAGAGGAAGAAGAAGATGTTTGTGATATATGATGGAACACATAATCATTTCATAAATAAAGTGAAAGGAGAATTTGAAATAACAATTTCATTAAAAATTATTTTATTTATCCAATTACAGCCTGAATTAGACCCCCATCCGCCTTCGCCTAGCCCCCAACCGCCTTCGCCTAGCCCCCAACCGGCTTTGCCTAGCCACGAACACCCCGCCGACACCGAGTATGACGTGCCGATTTATAGCCCCGTGTCGCCCCTACCCTCAACGAGCCGTGCTCCTCCGGTTCAAGCAGGTAAATGGATTTTTAAAAATTCGAGGAATAAATTATAATGCAGAAAAAAGTGAACCATGTGTTTGATGTTAAATATGAACATTAATGTGAATTTTATGTCCCTAAGTAATTGTTCATTTACATAGACATGTCTTATTTTAAAAGAAACGGCATTAAAAAAAAACTAGTATTTATGAATTGATAATCTTATTTAGTAATTTTTTTTTTGTTGTATGTTCTAGGATCTTCATCTGCTGAGGCCGCCTCACCCGCCGCCAAAAGAAGAAGAAGGAGTGGTGCTCCTGGGGCAGCAAGTTAGTTTATTTTGATTTGCATTAACCAACATCATCAGTGTTTTTTATCTGGTTGTTATATTTGCATCTAAGTATGGTTATCAGTCTGTGATGCCCATCGTATACAGTGGCTTTGCCTAGTTTGGGACGGATGACTGTGTGTGATTTTATTAAATCTTATTGTATGTTTATTATCTTATCAATACTTAATATCACTTATGTCTTGTTTTAGGTACTGTGGAAATACCCCAGCCTCGGTGGGCATGGGAGGCTGAGCAGGATCGGCGGGCACTAGACGAACGCCGACTGCAGGCGGAAGAACGCGTCGCTGACGCTATAGAGTCCATGGCTAGGTCTAACCAACGCCTAGCCAACTATAGAGTCATTGGTTGCGACTTTAGCATCCATTGTCGAAAACAGAGTTGGTATCCCCAATTCTGGTCTCGACAATGGATGCTAATGCTAATATAAATCTATGATCAAATTATCTGTAATACTCTCATTTCTCTAAGGCGCAACATTGTGCTGGGGTTACGCATACCCTTTTTTCGATTACTTTTTGTAATCATGTAGCTGCGATTAGATTGCAGACATTCAGACTATTTTTCTTTTACAAAAAAGAGAAATTCGTGCCATTTACTGTTTAGGAGCGAGAGACTCACTGAGAGAATTATTCAAGGAAATAGGTATACTTACTTTTGCATCACAATTCATATTTGGAAATATAATGTATATAAGGAAAAATATTTCCATGTTCAATAAAGGAAGTGATTTTACAGATAGAAATTTACGTAATAAGAACGACTTAGTTAGCCCGTATTACAGGCTGAATACAGTCAGTAAGTTTTTTATGGGGAAGTGTATACGTTTTTATAATAAATTGCCAGAATCGGTCTTTGATATGCCAGACAGAAAATTCAAAGCTTATGTAAAGAAAGTACTTTGTGAGAAGACTTATTATAGGACCGATGACTATCTTAAAGACAAAAAGGTTTGAGCTTGGCGCGGGTCCCTCTTAAAGGTTTGTATACTTAGACATGTCATAATTTAGGTACATTGGTACATACTAAATTTACAAATTGACATTATTTTAAATTTCGTAATTCTTATAATTCAATTTAATTATGACATAACAAACAATGTAATCAGTTTATTGCCGCTTCTTCTGCACTTGCGCCTAGGAAGCGACGTAAACTTAGCTGTAAGTAACGATTTGACGTCAACATTTGTGCAAAACAAAACAGACTATTATTAAGAGATATTATAAATATCCTATGATAATAAAGATATATTGCATTGAATTGTGCGTAGCACAATGTTGCGAGAGAATGAGAATATTACAGATAATTTGTTCATAGTTATAATATGTGATAACATTGTTTTAGGCATATATTTGTAAATTTACAAACCCCTTCTGGCGCGTAGGCGACCAATACTGTGTAAATGATTTTCTTTCGGAGTTTCTTTTCAGCAGTGGTTGTTGCGAAACGCTAGTATCGGTAGCTATTAAAAAAAAGAAAAAATAATTTAGATATAAATAAAGATTACACTTATTGTACACTCAAATTTTAACGTGTAAAAGTGCCTGCTAAGGCCTAATTACTAAATAAATATTTGAATTACTGAATATTTGATTCAAGTATAGCATAATTCCCGACTGCGTCAGAAGGAGGATTATGTTTTCCGAGTGTATGTATGTATGTAAATTTCTTTGGCATGCTCTACAGCCTAAACGGCTTGATGGATGGTAATTTGTGAGGTGTCGTTAGATGTCCTCACCCTGAGAGTGACACTGGGTATATCAAAAATTTAAATATGTCATAAAAATAAAAATATTACACAATCTTTCGGAAACGACTAGTTTTATTTGTTATGAACCTAGTATTTGAATTATTTATAAATAAATAATAAACAGAAGATATGAAACTTGCACTCAGATTTTTTTTTTGTCAAAACTTAGTCATTTATGTACTAACCCTCGCATTTATAAAAAATAACAATCGTTTGCTAAATTTATTTTGGTAAAAACATGTTTTGCCCATATCTTTCTTTACAATTTTTGACATACAAGTAGTAAGAATGAGACAAAACAAACTAAAATTAGGTACTTACATTTTTACAACTGTAATAACTAATTTACAATATAAGCAAGTTAATACATAGAATAAGAATACATATACAAAAAAAAAATCCTTAATCTCTTCAAAGCCCCTTGCCGGTGGTTGTCTACTTCTCTCCTCTGGTATCTTCTTTACTCTGCAATAAAGTGTCTTTTTAACATTTGATTTGAGAAAGACCATTATTTAAAGTTATACATGTCCATTATATTTTGCAATATACCTGCCCAAAAGCACTAAAGGTATAATTCTCTTATTTATCTAAATATATACATACCTAGCGTCGTCGGTTGCGCCACAACCGAATGACCACACTTTGCCTGTCAGCACTTAAACGCCCATCATCATCGGCTGGCATTGGCAAGCGAGGAGGCTGTCGCTCTGCATCGCGACGCATTGCATCGCTGTCAACCTCGAAGTTTGGGTCGTTTATTAGATTATGAAGTACAACACATGCATTCATAATCTGTGCAGCCTTTCTTGGTGTATAGTGCAAAGTTCTATGAGCCAAGAGACAGCGAAACCGGGACTTAAGTACCCCGAAGGTTCGCTCGACTACATTACGTGTCCGCACGTGGACTGCTGTGTAATTGGCTTCTGGAGAATTTGGTAGGGTGCCGAGGATGGGAGTCATCATCCATTGTCGCTGGGCATAGCCAGAGTCACCTGAAATGTAATTAAATCTTTGTTATTTTTTTTTAAATACCTCTTTTTATTTTGTTTTTCATATATAATGAATGTGCACTCATTTTTCAACTCTACTACTTGCATGTCTTATGTAGAATATTATGTATTACAAATATAATTTAGACAATACTAATCAACTTTTTATGGACCAAATAGTATTTTATAGATTGACTAGAATGTAAAGTAATATGACTGTAAATCATTTCCTTGTGACTGCTATTTAGACATAATCTAAGGTATCAAAATATCCAACTTACCCAACAACCAGTAAACCTGCCCTTCGTCATGCAGTCTTCTTATGGCTGTGTTGACAGGAGACATGTTCCATACATGGGAATCATGGCTTGCACCACCAAAAGATGCATCAACATACAAAATCCTGAGATCCGCATCACAAATCTAAAAATTTACAAATAGGTAATAATGGTAGGTATATTTATAAATCTAAGGAATATCTTACAATTTTTTTTTGTTTTTGTAAAAACTTACCACAAGACAATTAAGTGAGTGATAGCCCTTTCTGTTGTAGTAGACCTCCTCATCAACCCTTGGCTTGATAATAGCCACATGGGTCCCATCGATGCACCCGATGACCCCGGGGAATCCAAATTTGCTATTGAACCTAAACCAATATGTTAGTTTATTATTTTTAAACAATACATATGAATAAAGTAAACCTAAGTGGAAAATAAATTATATTAAAGGAAAAAGTGAATGTCGTGTCGTGCAGCGAAGTAAAACAACTGGCGGATGAGAGAGACAAATGGAAGAGAATTTATACTCCACCGACAAGAGCATAGCTCTTAAATAAAGATAGATCGATTAATACTGTATGTCTATAAGTAGGTACCATTGGTGGCTGTGACTTTTGGTTAGCATGCATTTATTATTATTAAGTACAAGTGTAAAATTTGCAATTACATACCTCCTTGCTACCGAGTCTCGTTCTGTTTGAGTATGTGGAAATTTTATATACTTTTTGAGTATTTCAGGCCTGTTAAGAGCCTCGGTGACCTCTTGCAAGCATTCTGATGTTGATTGCTGGCTGAGGTGAAGAACGTCGTTATCTCCTACACTTCCTTGGTAACTGCCGGTAGCGTAAAAGTTCAATGCCGCTAACACCTGAAACAAGCAAAATATTTTAACACTTCAGCATTTGTCAATAGGTTACCCAAGTTTAACATATGAAGTACCTACATACCTTAATTTCGGGTTTTATTCCACTGCTCCTTTCATTTGTGGGCAAAAACGGAATTATGTCCCCGCATAGCCTCACAAATGTAGCTTTGTTCACGCGAAATCTTCCTTGAAATTCCATCTCAGGCAGCAGCAAAGGCTGCGCCACTGCGCGCTGTTGGCGTCTCCGCTCAATGTTGAGTTTTTTCAGCCGCTGCTCCTCCGCTGCACTCATGAGCGCCATCCAAGCCATGGTTTCCCGCCTTTGTCCTAACACACACAAACAAACAAAAACGAAACAAAATTAGTTAAATATGACTATACAACAATAAGGAAAAGCCTAAAGCTTTCGTAATACAGCAATATAATTCAAAAAAGCAAGTTAAATTGAAAAATATTTCTTATCGACGGTTGAATGCGGTATCCCAAGAGTCGCCGTATTCAATTTGAGGTGTCGGTATCGGCTTCAAGACGATGCGTCGGTGTCAAAGTTTTGCGCGGTAGCTTTTATCTGTCAAAATCACTGAAACCATTCGTTCAATTGGCGTCGTAATCGTCTTCCAAATCGACGCATCGATATCAGGGAATGCGCGGTACGAAATCAGCGTCGGCTGTCAAATTGAAGTCGATGCCGACGATAATTTGAAATCGACGCCAGTTAGCCGGTAGCCCCCCTGATCCCATGACGAAGCCGGAAGGTGACCACGGCATCTGTGATAATGATAAAATAGTACATTACGATATAAGTGCGTTAAGGTGGTTATTATAACACAAGAAGTGGAATTTCAGCCCGAGCGAAGGCGAGGGCGTAAGGAGCTGAGTGTGTTTAACCAATTTACGCACGTATATTAGGGAAAATACCTAATAAACTGATATTTTTGATTTTAAATAAACTCAACCA
The DNA here is from genome assembly GCA_963576875.1 of Acrobasis repandana. Classification (NCBI taxonomy): domain Eukaryota; kingdom Metazoa; phylum Arthropoda; class Insecta; order Lepidoptera; family Pyralidae; genus Acrobasis; species Acrobasis repandana. Next base: position 8,324,453 of record OY756243.1, on the reverse strand, counting down.
TAAAACTTTGATGCACTGTTGCTTTCCCGCCGTTTTACTTTTTAAAATTAGTCAGCAGGGCGCGCGGCCTACTGGAAAGCGCCGCGCAGCATGCGAATTCGAATTTTGAAAAAAAAAAAAAACAATTTGATGCGTATGTAAGATTCAAAGATAAATAATAAATAAATATATAAATATATACGGACAAATCACACTGATTAAGCTAGCCCAAAAGTAAGTTTTTTTTTAAACTTGTGTTATGGGATACTAACTTAACGATATTTTATGATAAATACATGTATAGATTAACACCCAAGACCCAGGACAATTTGAAAAAGGCCATTTTCCAACTGGCCCTGGCTGGGGATCGAACCCAGAAATGATTGAAACAACGATGACGTTCGATGTCTGATTTATTCTTTTTCTTTGTCTAACCTTCACCTTATGTTATCTAACTATCTCGCTCACACACAACTGCTTACACACGCACTTTAAACTTTTTAGTTCATTGTTTTAGATTAAAACTTGTTTTTTTATATTTTTAAATTACTTAGGTATAAATAATGAAATTCAAATCAATTTTGATATTTCTTTATGAATAACTAATTTGTATACAATAATCAATACTTAATTCTACTTAAAAAATATCCAAATATGAACAAATAAAGGTTCATTCAAGTACCTTTACTTTTTAAAATAAAGGTCTTTATTCGCTTACAGATTACTTTCCTTAAATATACTTAGCTAGGAGGTTCATAAACATCACTCTGTATCTGAGGAAACACTAGGGTCGTGAGGATTGAAAAATAGTTATTTGTAAAATGCACAGACCTACCACTACTAGACTTGCAACGATATTGCTAGAAAGAGACCGACAAATACAGTACAACGTGAGTGTGAAAGAAACGCTGATTTGTTTTTTTTGCCTCTTTCGGCGTGGCTGCTATAAGCTGGCCTAAATTTGGCTACTGTTAAAATCTGGGCCAAACAAACCACAAAACCATCGAAGAAAGTTATTAATTATAGGGATTTAATCATATAAAAGGTGATTTAGGGTTTTATTTGAGCTTAGTATTAGTAACCATAGTGTGTTCTGTGACGTGTGCAAAATATGGGTGGAGGCAACAATCAAAGATAGAAAGAGATGCACTAAAGTGGCCACGCAATATGCATCTAGTAGTGGTAGGTCTGTGGTGAAATGTATTGCTGTCGCGCTCTGCCCGAACAACAACCGAGGGAGCGCGATAAAGACAGACAACTCAGACCAAAAATACCTATGATCTTGTTGAAAAATTTCGACACTCCCATACAAATTGCCCGGGCGGCTGCACACTTTATAGAAATGCCGATTTTTTTTGTTTTCTGACTGTTATTTTAATTTTATTATATTATAGTGATAGTTAGCCCTTGGTTTGATTTATTACGCATATGTCTCTTACACGTTGTATATTATATTTATTTCTGGATAGACATATGTATTTATTTAATTGTGTATATGTAACATAGAATAATGTATGTTTATTTCTAGTGTGTGTGGTTTCAGGATGTAGCAAGTGGAGGTCCATAGTCTCTGCCTACCCCTGTGGCACAGAATCCTGTGGGAAACAGGCGTGATAGTATGTATGTATGTCTTCTTCTTCGTATAAGCGCGTTCCCGGTTGAATCTTCAGCTGTGCTGCTTCGGAGCCCGGGGTGCGTTTTCCCGCTTTTTCTTCTCCAAATATAACATGCATGTCAATGGTCACCCAAGGATGCCAAAGACCTAGCGAAATGGAGAAGAAATAGCCGGAACAGTTTAAATGATTTGGCTATAGTTTTACGACCGGTCGCCTGCCTGACGTCAACCCTCTTTGGGAATGTATTTGTGCGAAAAGTTTTACAACCGCCTGCCGCCCGACGTTAACCCTCCTTGGGAATGCAAATGTAGCACGAGATTTTTGTGCTAAACTGCTGCAGCTGTCGTCTCCTACGACATCCACAGGAAGAGATGGAGTGGTCCTATTCTAACCCGGAACCACTCGGGTATGTATATACATACGTATGTGTTTAGTTTCATGTTAGGTATATTAATTTCTTTTTTTTTCATTTATTTACTGCGTGTGGCAGGCATACTCGTAGTGTTGCGCCTGGGGAAACGCGGCTACACAGGCATGACTGTGAAACTTAGAACATTGCAGAATTTTGATAAAAAATAAACCGGCCAAGTGCGAGTTAAACTCGCGTGGGGAGGGTTCCGTACAATTGATTGAATTCTTATAGGTTTTCCTGTAATCTACAAGCAATGAACTATATTTTGTATTTTTTTCAAAATTTTAGGTTCAGTAGTTTCGAAGATCAGGGGAGGGGGAGAAAGGTCAATTTTCGTCTTTTTTCATGAATAAAATCAAAACTATTCATTTTACAATAATAAAAAAAAATATTTGAGATCCTCATAACGAGCCCTTTCATTTGATATATGACACAGTTAGGTTTGCAAAACTTTTTTTTTTATTTCTTAATTTGTCCCCCGAAAATGACCCTTATTTTAAAAAATATTTATTTACTTTGAACATATGTGTTTGGGTCATAGGATTACAACATTCTACCAAATTTCACCTGATTCGGTCCAGTAGATTCGGAGCAAATTGGCTGTGACAGACGGACGGACAGACAGACGCACGAGTGATCCTATAAGGGTTCCGTCTTTTAATTTTTTGTACGGAACCCTAAAAACCAATAAAACGCCATCTAGTCACGAGTTCTGACCTAACTCCTAATGCGTGTTATAGAATAGGAATATCAAATGGAGAAATTCGCCATACGAGGTAGACCACGTGATAGCTCAGTTGAATAGAGCATGGTCACATTAGTATCAACTTCGTGACATTAGTGACGTAGTCTTGAGTTATCGCGGAAGAGAATACCTTATTTCATTACACCATGATTACTTGTATACAACAAAGAACGTTCTAATCTGCTGCGGCGCTAATATAATACCCTCTTGAGTATCCAACTCTTTAACAGGCAATTTGTCCAAGTCTTCAAATTCTTTCTTGTCTTCGCTTCCATACGCCGCGTTAAAGTTTTTATAAAACTTATCTTTGTATCTCCAATTCCATTGCTTATGTTGCTTCAACCACATATCACCCCCCAACGTCGTCTCGTACACCTTTTTGATACTAATATTAACAAATATCTGCTTTAAATTAACCCTTTTGATACCACTTCTGAGCGTATCAGTCTTTTCTAAATAGTTTTCTAGTCTTAGCAATAGGTCTTCCCCGTTCTCCCCCCATTTTTCGAAAGTTAATATATGTATACCTATAGGTAGTTTGGTTTTTATCGCGGTGAATTCGTTAACTTGTGTCATCCAGACGTTTCTAGAATTCAGCCCGTAAGGGCCGGCTTTTGTAACGAAAATCTGTGGAGCTAACTCCTTTTCTTTCGCAAATTTCTTCTCGAAGATTCTATTAGGCTTAGAATCCGCTTTGGTTAGGTAGAGGAAATGTTTGCCTCTAACTCTGATGCCCTCCTCTCCGTATTCGGTTTCGTTTAGAATCAAGAATCCTCTGTTGGTGTCGTCGGTTAGAATCCTCCGGTGCAGGAACATGTCTATCTCGCCGTCGTTGAGGGACGTGGCGCCCTGAGCCCTGTCGTTGAAGACTGAGAACCGAACGTTCCTTTCTTGGTCTTCTATGTATATTCTTGAGGTTACTGGGTAGATGTTACCTGTGAGGAATTATTTAAATTAATGAGACATCGTAATAAGTTTATTTGCTAGGCAAATTAAAAAAAGCGGCCAAGTGCGAGTCGGACTCTCCCATGAAGGGTTCCGTAACAGCAAGTAAAATAAAATATAAAAGTTCTAAAGGTAAATTGCGGTTTACGATTTATGACGTATTAAAAAATAACTATCTATGATACCGAGACCGCTATAGTTTTGATTGAAAGTACATACTTTGAGGTATATACCACATTTTTTTCAGAATTATTTTAGTAATATTACAAAAGTTACGGTGGGGGGACACCTCAAATTTTAACTTTGTATTAGATTATCTCAAGACTGGGGGGTTTGATCTACATAGTTTCAAAGCAATTTTTGTTGCATTTTAAAAGACCTTTTCAACGATACCACATACGAGTACGTTGGGGTTAGTCCAATTAAATTTTTTAAATTCACTTTTCGTTTTATGGGAAAAAAATGGCTGAAAAAAAAACATTTTTTCATAATTTTAAAAACCAACTTTTGGAACTTCAATATCTATCTCTCCACCAATTTTCGTGACAATCGGTTCAGTAGCGGCGGAGTACGAGCCCGGACGGACATGACGAAACTATAAGGGTTCCTTGTGGACTACGGAACCCTAAAAACCCCCGACTGTCAAGAACGCCATCCATTGCAGTAACGTGAACCAGAACTATTGATACGACTTGATACGGACATCAAGTCGCGTTACATGCGCGCTAGCCACGGATAGCGCCATCTATATATTTGCTAGAGAAAGCCCTGACTTTCAAGCGTTTATCCTCAATAACTTTTAAACGGCTGGACCGATTTTCATTAAACAAAGCTAAGTAGTACCGCAAGGGAAGTTGCTATCTATATATATAGAGTGTATGTGATATATGTCTACCAAATAAACGAATTTTCTTTCTTTCTTTCTATCACGTAAAAAAACCGCATCGAAATCAGTCCATCCTTTTGAGCGCTACGATGCCACAGACAGACAGACCGACATACTTATACCACCCTTTTTTTTGTAGAGGGTTAAAAAGGTTTGAAGTGATGATATCAGGGCCAGTCAAATTCTATCGTTGTGTCAGTAAGGGGCCGTTCAAGTATTACGTAAGCCCCTAAAGGGCGTGGGGAGTCTTTGATGTGCTTATTTTTCACTAGCTGTGCCCGCGACTTCGTTCGCGTGGTTGTCGGAACGTAATGTTATATAGCCTAAAGCCTTCCTCTATAAATGGACTACCCAACAAAAAAAGAATTATTCAAATCGGACCATTAGTTCCTGAGATTAGCGCGTTTAAACAAACAAATAAACAAACCAACAAACAAACTCTTCCGCTTTATAATATTAGTATAGATGAAGTACTCTTAACCAACAACATATTTATTTGAATAAAGATTAATATTATATATACAACTTAAACAAATTATTTCGACCAAATTAGGTACCATAAAAACGGTTTTTGTGAGTTAATCTTAGAAGATAGACATATACTATCGCGGACTGTTTTTTAGATCATTTGACCAAAAGAGCTATTATTCTTTAATACATATTTTTTGTGTATCTTGAACCGTTTTCACGGCGCACGCAACGGAAGGCTTCAAAGATGAAATAATTTCTCCCGTTTTTTACACATTTACCACTATATCTTTGCTCCTATTGGTCGTAGCGTGATGTTATATAGCCTATAGCCTTCCTCGATAACTGGACTATCCAACACAAAAAGAATTATTCAATTCGAACCAGACATATTTTTTGTGTATCTTGAACCGTTTTCACGGCGCACGCAACGGAAGGCTTCAAAGATGAAATAATTTCTCCCGTTTTTTACACATTTACCACTATATCTTTGCTCCTATTGGTCGTAGCGTGATGTTATATAGCCTATAGCCTTCCTCGATAACTGGACTATCCAACACAAAAAAGAATTATTCAATTCGAACCAGTAGTTTCGGAGATTAGCGCGTTCAAACAAACAAACAAACAAACAAACAAACAAACAAACTCTTCAGCTTTATAATATTAGTATAGAAGTATAGATGACAAGGGGGGAAGTCGGCAATCTTTTTAGTTATTTTTTACATTTATTATACTAAATTTTTAATTTAATTTACATTTGAAATTATACAGACAGTAAAATAATCATCATCAGGTCTTTTTTAGTCTCCACTGCAGCTATATATTAGCCAGAGCAGTCAGAGGATTTGGCCTACACTCTCCACGCTGGCCAGACGGTTGATGAGGTCTCACTGATGTTTATAAGCTTTGTTTAGCTTGTGTTTCCTAAGTCGCCTTCTACGACATCCACGGGGAGACTTGGAGTGGTCCTCTACTCTGCCGGGGACCACACGGCTATGTATATCTTGTGCATTTAGATCTATGGTCTCACCAGCCAAGTAATCCGGATTCATGGGCTCGTAAGTCGCCCTCTTGTTTCGGATCCTTTTGATGGTTTGCCGGCCGTTGGCGTCCGTGTAAAACACGCCGTGATGGACCAGGTTGGTAGTGTAGCGGATAAAGATGTCTTTGCCTGAGAAGTAAAATCAATGATATTAATGCATACAGGGACCGGAATACCGATATTTGGTATCGATATATCGATACCAAATACCGATATTTTATTTCAGTGCCTACACGAATATTGATATAATGGAATACCGATATTAGACATGGGTAACTCCGGATTCGAATATTTAAATGAGCCGATTCATCAACAGGAGCCGATACCCGTACTGAATCCCGGTAATCGTTATCGGCTCCTGCGAGTTATTGAATCCGCACCGATCTTGGTCCCGCCGGGAACCGGCGGCGGCGCCTGCCGTGTCCCGAGCCGTGAGCCGCGTTTCGGCTCAATGGCAAATCGGGAGTCGGGAGGCAAAATTATTCTGTATTGAAACCTGTACCAGAAAGGACATCTGTATTCTGTAGATTCAATAGCGAAACTTAGCGGAGCTGGAGCCGATAAGGGAGTAGGAATCATTAAGATGAGTCGGTACCAGATGCGGAGTAAGATTCAGTGAGCCGAAACACTCCTCGGAGTAGAGATTACTCATCTCTAACCGATATTTTTTTTTACTATAGATATAAATACTGATATTCTGTACCTAAATAGTAAATAAGTCTACTGTCAACTTGTTATCAGAGCGGGGACTTCTAACACATGTATGTATGTATTCTTTACTTAAAACAATTTCCTCGATCGCAATCCAGAGTGATGTAAATCCGTTAGTAAATAAATGATTTTCGTTTTGGTATCGAGATATCGATACCAAAATACCGATATTTTATTTTTGTACACGAATACTGATACATTATGGATAATTATCTGTATTGATACCGTTGTTGTCGTCCCGCACGAAACTTAACTACGAGTCGCAGTTGAGTTTCGTTTACGTTAGATTATATTATCATTGGTTTCGTGCAGGACGACAACACTGCGTAACGGAGTTTAAAGCACTACTCTAAGGGTAATAGGATATAAATTTGATTGTCCAATTGTGCGGCACTGGGTACTTGTTCATGCGGTTGTCCCGGGGTCGCCCAGTGGGACAAGAAAATATGTAAATTAATTTATAAAATATAAGTACTAATATAGTTTCGTAACTTCTGTACTATACTAACACTAAATGAACGTTTGTCTGAGTAATTTTTTTTTTATAAAGCGCGAAAGTCGGTGAGTATTTTTACATCGATATATCGATACCAAGATATTAGTATTTATATCGATAGTAAAGGAAATATCAGTATTCCAATCCAATGTATCAATATTCGTGTACTGAAATAAAATATCGGTATTTGGTATCGATATATCGGTATTTATAATATCGGTAGGCTAATATAGGTCTAGGGTTGTGCTCACCGACGCCGTCATCAATCGGTATGGGCCCCACCAGCCACTCCACTTCGATGACGGGATCTCGTCTGTACAACCTGGAAAAAATGGGAACTTGTACTTTTTTAAATTTTGTAATATTTGGGAAATTAATTCGACGACCTTGACGCATTTTAACGCGGTTGCTCGGCAATGGCAATTGACAGGGACGCATGGAGGGTTTTCAATTCAATTCAATTCAAAATATCTTTATTATCATAGGATATTTATAATATCTCTTAATAATAGTCACTTTGTTTTGTTTTGCACAAATGTTGACGTCAAATCGTTACTTAAAGCTAAGTTTACGCCGCTTCCTAGGCGCAAGTGCAGAAGAAGCGGCAACAAACTGCACTGCACGTTTTCTCCAAAGACGTCAACTAACAAACTAAAAATTTAAAATTAGTTATATAGATGGACAGAGATTACATTGTTTATTATGTCATAATTAAATTGAATTAAAAGAATTACGAAATTTAAAATAATGTCAATTTGTAAATTTAGTATGTACCAATGTATCTAAATTATGACATGTCTAAGTATAGAAACCTTTAAGAGGGACCCGCGCCAAGCTCAAGCCAGACCTTTTTGTCTTTAAGATAGTCATCGGTCCTATAATAAGCCTTCTGTAATGGGAAAGATCTTTGCCCAGCAATGGGATGAAATAGATTAAGGGGATACATGAATTTTTCGGGGCCTCTAGAGCTGCCCCCATTTGAAATAAATTATTTAAAAGAAAACGGAGATATCATTTAAAATTTTGTCTTGATCATGTCCTAGATAACTACGTTAAGCTTTTCTAAGCATTTTTGCGGAAAATGGCCATTTTTAGCAAAAATGCTTAGAAAAGCTTAACGTTCTACTTAAAAGTGTAAACAGTAGTTCATAAAATACTTTCAAGGGATACTTAGGGCTTTAGAAAGACAAAATTGTAAATGATATCTCAGTTTCCTTTCAAATAATTTATTTCAAATGGGGACAGCACTGGACCCCGGAAAAATTCATTTTTTGTATCGACACATAATTATAACTTAATTACCCTGCTGTGCTTCATCATTAGCGTCTTTTTTAATCTCCACCGCAGGAGCACGACCCGCTGTACTACCAGAGCAGGCAGAGGATTTGGCCTACACTCTCCACGCTGGCCAGACGGGTTAGAGAGGTCTAACTGATGTTTATAAGCTTTGTTCAGCTTGAGTTTCCTAAGTCGCCTTCTACGACATCCACGGGAAGACTTGGAGTGGTTCTATTCTACTCTGCCGGGAACCACACGGCCTGCCATGCTTACCTGATGACAAAGGAAGCGTAGAATGAGAACTGGTAGTGCACCTCCTGCACCATCCTGTTCTTGTAGACGTTGGCTTGCTTGTAGTCTTTGATAAGCTCTGGACGAGGGTCCATAGCTCTGGAAACAAATGGTAATCATTTATTTGTTAAGAGTTCCTTTATGTAAGTGGTGTTTTACAATAGTTAAACGAAATCAGCTGATCCGTGAGTACCCATACGTTAGTTTAGGCACAGAATAAATAATACTAACGTACAGAAGTCTCACTCAGCAAGGAAATTCAAAGAAATGTCTACTCAATGTGGCTAGCGATATGGTTTAATTTAGCTCACGTCAGATCTCAGCACCTTTTCGTATAGATACCTATATAGACATCTATTGTAAGCCAATTTCATTCTTATTACCTGGACAAACGATTCGTATAACTGAATTTACCACCCGCAGGGGCTGCCTGCGCGCATAGTAATAATGTAGGTACATTTTTCGATACCTAAACGGGGAGTGACACAGGCCTGGTTCAGGGGTCACCAATTAGTGTCGGTCGGGGTCCGTTTTAAGAAATGAAATGACCATCGCGGTCCGCACAACATTTTATAAAAAAAAATAAGTATTTATTAAACTAATAGGTACATTAGTTTAATAAATATTATAATTACGGAAATAACAAAGGTATTTTTTACATATAAATGAGAAAAAAAAAATGAAATTTTTTGTTGCGGCGCTATCTACCAACCAAGTTGCTGTGTTCTTGCGGTCCGCACAAAATAAATAAATATATAGGGACAAATGACACTGATTAAGCTAGCCCCAAACCCAGGACAATTTGAAAAAGGCCATTATCCAACTTTCCCTGGCTGGGGATCGAAAAAATGGGTCGGCGGTCTGGATGCGGACCGCGGTCCGCCATTTGGCGACCCCTGCGTTAGTTGATCCTCGAGGGAAAAATACCCGGAAAGAGGGGCCTAGAAGTCCTAGGACTGTTACTCTATAAATTGTCACGACAGCCGATCGATAGTGTCGTTCTATTTCAATGTCAAACAAAATAAGACTTTATTATCATTACGTAGCGCTCGAAGTTGCTTGACACTGCAACGTAGGCACGTAGCTACGTCACAGCGGCGACACTCCCTGTACGTGAGAGCTTGAACGCCAGTGACCATGAGCTCGGAGCTCGTAACGCTAGGGTTGATACCGAACCGAAATGGAGTATCGTGCAGTGCGTGAGAGAGACGTAAACTAGGTACCAGCCCTCGGCCAAAGCAGTCAGCGATAGCTCGTTCCCCGCCCCGCGCGCCTCTCAAGGCCCCCGCGCACATCCAGCCACCTACACATAGCCGCAAGCGATTTTACGTGCACACATGCTTAAGTGTCGTTTCTTTTCGCGTAGTGTATATGTCGCAGTTAAATGGTATAATCCGCTAATTCACTAAACCTACAGCTCGGTTTTGTAAAACAGCGAACCCTAAGGTAACTGTGGTAGTCCTTATTGACTTTTCTAACGCCTTCAACACAGTTGATCACGACATCCTTCTTGCTCTTATGTCCCGCTTCAACCTGTCATCAACAGTCCTGAATTGGTTCTCATCATACCTCCGCGGCCGACAACAGGCCGTTCGTGGTGATCCAGTCACTCTCTAGCTGGCAAAATCTCAATTCTGGAGTCCCACAAGGAGGAATTTTATCTTCACTATTATTCTCTATCTTCATTAATTCTCTTACTTTCCTGCTATCTTGCTCTCACCATCTGTACGCGGATGATCTACAGCTCTACCACAATTGTGATTCCAGTGACATCGACTCAACGGTTGCTCTCCTCAACAATGACTTACGGCGCGTATCGCCGATTGGTCTGCAAAATACGGTGTTGCTGTAAACCCAAATAAATGCCAGGCATGTAATTGGCAGCTCTCGTCAAATTTCTAAATTAAATCTTGACACTATTTCTTCCTTGCAATTTAATAATTCTACCATTCCCTTTAGTGAGAGTGTGAAGGACCTTGGTCTACACATCGACTCTACCCTGAGCTGGACTACTCAAGTAGCTGAGGTTAGTCGAAAAGTAACTGCGACCTTGCGCTCTCTCTATCGTCTCAAGAACTTTCTCCCACTTAAAACAAAAATAACATTAGTTCAAACCTTAATTCTTCCCTTTCTTGATTACGCAGATGTTTGTTATTGTGACCTTACGCAAGTTTTCCTTAACAAATTGGACCGATTGGCTAATAACTGCATCAGATTTATTTTTAATATCCGTAAATTTGACCACATCTGTTCATTTCGCGCTCAGCTTGCATGGCTCCCTATTCCCTTACGTGGTAATGCTAAAATACTCTCTATGCTATTTTCTATCTTGAACAATCCTCACTCCCCTAGCTATCTTAAATCCAAATTCAACCCTCTCAGTTCCACTCACTCTCGTTCACTTCGCTCCTCTAGCACTCTCATCCTTAGTTTTCCTCCTCATCGCTCTACCTTCATGGACAAGTCTTTTCAAGTCCAGGCTATCCGGCTATGGAATGCCCTTCCGGAGTCTATAAGAAGAGCTCCCAGTCGTTTGGCTTTTAAGTCATCCTGATTATATTTATTAGTATTTATATTTATGTATATTTATCTATTGTATCTTATGCATGTTAGTATATATGTATAGTTATTATATGTTTAAAAATATATTTGTGTATAAGTATATGTGTTTTTGATTATATATATTTTATTTATATTAAGTTTGCTTATTTTTGTGACTTTTATTACGCCAGCCACACATATTTTCTGCTTGGTCTAATGGTTGACCGGGAGAAAATGCCATATGGCATTAGGTCCGCCACTTGTACGTTTATTTTATTGTGCAATAAAGAATAAATAAATAAATAAACCCTAATACGCGGGATGGAATGATCGACTTGTATTCATCCATGCGGCTAGAGAAGTTGTTGAACAATTCTATCTAAAGAAATTATATACAATGTAGAATGCCTACGAAGTGGCAATGGCGAGCGAGCGTGCCGCGGCAGCGGCCAGCGAGCGCTAAGAATGTTCTATCCATTTTACTAGGTTAGAACAAACCTATAGGTAAGTTAGGCTAGAACTGCGACCAACACACGCACGAGCCGAGCGAGCGTAGCGAGCGTACCGCGGTAGCGGCCGGCGAGTGCTAGAAAAGCTCTATCCATTTTACTAGGTTAGGGCAAATTTAGCAAACTAGAAAGAAAATCCAATCGTCATAGCAATAAAAATCGTGGAATAGTTGTCTGGGAAATAAAATTCGATGTCGAAAAAATCTGTATTCTAATAGACACCCAGTTATATTTCATTATGGTAACCCTACACCAAATCCTTATCATGCATGTGTCGCAGTTGGATTGTTTAACGGTTTCGTCAAACAGCGGATTACCGCTATTGTTTCACAAAACCGCTAGCTGTTTGGAAACGTGGTTAGCGGTTTTAATGAACGTAACACGTTGCGCAATCTTAGACATACCAGCTGAACGATATTCGGCTGTTTTACAAAACCGAGCTGTAATGCCAAACAACTAGCGATTTCGTGAATTAGCGGTTTATACCATCCAACTACGACATATATATTCTTTGGCTACGTAGCGAAATTCCATAAGCCTGTTGATTTCGGCCAAGATTTCGAAACGCTCTCGGGTTTGGAGTGCGAATTTTAACTACAAAAGCCTGTGTGCTTCCTGGCCGAAATAACAATGTCGCTACGTAGCTACGTGCCTGCGTTGCAGTGTCAAGCAACTTCGAGCGCCACGTTATGATGATAATGTCTAATTTTGTTTGACATTGAAATAGAAAAAGAGAGAGAGAGAGACAAAGAGAGACTGACCTGAACATGCTTATTCCCGGTTGTCTGTCATCTCTGTCGAACTTCTTAGGATCGTCTGAGGCGTAGAAGTACATCTGAGCGTCGAAGGTTATGTTCACCCCGTTGGAAAGTGAGATGTTGAATAACCCCCGCTTGTTGTCCAGGTTTATGGTCACGTACTGCGAACAAGTTTTTTTAAATGTTATAGGACGTCGAACAAACAGCGGGTCACCTGTTGGTATGTGATCACCGCTGCCCATGGACAACTGCAACACCAGGGGTGTAACAAGAGCGTTACCAGCCTTTCAGGCAGGGCTTGGAAAACCATTAAAAATCTGGTAACGTTAATTCTGTCAAACGGCGTTAACGTTATCAACAAAGATAACGTTATGCTGGGTAACGGTATTTTTCCAACCATTTACCGATAAATCAGATAACGTTACCAATGATATTAACGGTAAAAGGTATTGTTAACACTGTATTTCTTTTCAATATTTGACAGAATATATTGATGAGAGTTTGTCTAGTAGGCTACTAGAGCTATTTATATAATATTTTACAAGTATTGAAAAAAGTATCGTTACATAAATCGTTAATTGATAATGTTATTATACCGTTTTACAACTGTACTAGCTTTTGCGAGCGGCTTCGCTCGCGTCCTTTCTTAGCGGATGCCTACGTCATAACATCTACCTGCATGCCAAATGTCAGCCCGATCCGTCCAGTAGTTTGGGCTGTGCGTTGATAGATCACTGTGTCAGTCAGTCAGGGGGCAGAAGCGAAGCATAAAAGCGGTGAAGCTACTACTCAGACATCGATTTTCTGTGAGAGTGTGGTACTTGCCCGGACGAGCCGGTCCATTCATGCTACTAGCAAAACCGAGTTTTGCCGGTGGCGCGGCTCTGCCACAACTAAATTTTACTATTCTCTACCACAACTAATTCTTATTTGCTATGCAAATTAAAAAAAACATTGACTGTCAAGTACGCCATCTGGTGATGAGTAGCGGAACTACCGATACGACTAGATATCCGTAGCGCCATCTATTATTTGCTAGAGAAAGCCCTGACTTTCAAGCGTTAACCCCCAATAACGTTTAAGGCGAAGATATAGGCAAATGGCCTTGAAGTGTGAAATAAATTGTTAACTCGTAAATACGGTAATAATTTCCATAGTGCTCTTCGTCATGCACTAGATAGCCCTTTAAATTATTTTATGAACTGCCGTTGAAACTATTATTGGTGATCCGTCTAGCTTTAAAACTTGCCGTGGCCACTTTTGGCGGAAGCAAGTTTTAAAGCTAGACGGAGTAATGTAAATACTTTCAACGGTGGTTCATTAAATAATTTAAAGGGCTATCTAGTGCATGACGAAGAGCAATATGGAAATTATCTCCATATTTACGAGTTAATAATTTATTTCAAGTGAGGGCGCCACTTCAAGGTCATTTGCCTATACCTCCACCTTAAACGGCTGAACCGATTTTTGTCAAACATAGCTAAGAACCACCGCAAGGGAACTTGCTTTCACGTTAAAAAAATCGCATCGAAATCCGTCCATCCGTTCGAGCACTGCGATGCCACAGACAAACATTCGTCGTGCGTCAAAATTACAAAACCCCCTATTTTCCGGAGGTTTAAATGTAATAACACGATTGAGTCAGCTACTAAAGTTTTACATACAAACATACACTATTATGCCTTTATCCCTAACGGGCAGAGGCGTACCCTGGCTTTTTGTGGGGGGACAGTCTTAGATCATGGGACAGTCCATGAAAAAAAAAACACATGTATTGAAATTTTCCTTTTTAGGGTTCCGTACAAAAAATTAAAAAACGGAACCCTTATAGGATCACTCGTGCGTCTGTCTGTCCGTCCGTCTGTCACAGTTAATTTGCTCCGAATCTACTGGACCAAATTAGGTGAAATTTGGTAGAATCCTATGACCCAAACACATATGTGCAAAGTAAATAAATATTTTTTTAAGATAAGGGTCATTTTCGGGTGAAAAATTAGGTAATTTAAAAAAAAAGTTTTGCAAACCTTACTGTGTCATATATCAAATGAAAGGGTTTTGTTATTATTGTAAAATGAATAGTTTTGATTTATTCATGAAAGAAGCCGAAAATTGACCATTCCCTTATCTCCGAAACAACTAAGCGTAAAATTTAAAAAAAAATACAAAATCTAGTTCATTGCTTGTAGATTACTGGAAAACCTATAAGAATTCAATCAATTGTACGGAACCCTCTCCACGCGAGTTTAACTCGCACGTGGCCGGTTTATTCTTAATAAAAACTCTTTGAAGAAGCTTGTTACCAGCGGATTAGCTCGTTGAAATGGCAGTCGGCTGGACACATAGCGCGACGAACCGATGGCCGATAGGGCAGAGATTTTTTCGAAGGCCCCGTTGGGCCCCGCATCGGCTAGGGGCTAACGGTATAGGTAGTCACTATATTTTTTGGTGAGTCATTCTGTTTCTCTCACGCCACCCCACCCAGCCAGCAAGTTCAGTCCACGACACTGAACTATTCCCAAAACTAAAATAATAATTCGTCTTTCCATACAAATCAATCAGCCAAACGGATTTTGTATGGGAGGACGAGACATTTTTATAGATTTTTAATAACTTTTTATATAGAAAGTAGTTCAGTCATGATGGACTGAATTTGCTTAAAAAACTTGGCTGGTGTTGTATAGCCACGCCATGCGTTGCCTCGGGGTCCGGACATGGGTTAAGACGATACACGGAGTCCAGTGCTGCCCCCATTTGAAATAATTTAAGTTTTTGTAAGGAAACGGAGATATCATTTAAAATTTTGAGCTAGTAAAACCTAGATAACCCTTCAAAGTATTTTATGAACTACTGTTTACAGTTTAAAGTGAGAACGTTAAGCTATAGTCGCCGTCGAGCTTTGGCCGAAAAACGGCCACTTTTGGCAAAAATGCAAACTAAAGCCCAGGGCCGGATTAACCCATGTCCAACAGGGGGCGTTATGTGGCTTAAATGATGAACAAGACTGTATTCTGCTTACCCTATTTCGAATAAACAAGTCATCCGACAAGAAATAATCGAATCCGTCCCACACCGTGTCGTACTTGTCTCTCTCGGCGATGTCTAGCTGCTTGGCGTCCGAGAGGAGCGGCTTGCTGGGCTCGTCGTCACTCTTTAACATTTGGCCGAACTTTCTAGAATTAAGAAGCATGTATCAAGATTCCTTTATCAAGAATCAGCGTCACTCGAGCATTTGGAATCTAGAATCAAGAATCTAGAATTAAGCATCAAGTATCATGAATCAAAAATTAAGAATCAAGAATCATTTAATTGATTAATGCCTGGACTTCCATTACGTAAGCTATCTTTTTTAGTTACTTTTTGACCAAGCGAGCGGAGCGAGCGAGGGCTTAATTCAAGTTGGGGCGAAAACACATTGTTTGTATGTTTGTTCCGCGATAACTGCCGAACCGATGGTCCGATTTTGATGAAATTTGGTAGGCATGTAGGAAATATCAAAAGAATTTTCAAGTTTGTTGAGCATCAAAATCGGTGCAATAGTTTTTGATATATTAATAAAAAATCGCGAGATCTAAGTTCGCGTAAATTTCTTAGCAATTTTTGTAATTATTAGTTATGAGTTTATGACTTACACTTGCTCATGGAAACAACAAAAAAATTAAGTAGATTTTATAAAATATATCAATCAATGCTTATATAAGTAGTTATAGGAGAGGGTATAAGAGGTTTGCTTACTTTTGCTGACAAGGGGGGCGGGGGTGTTAAAAATGCCTCAAATCCTGCTTACGTCATTAATACTTAAATAATCCCTTTTAAAAAAACTAAACTACTAGCAGCACTAACCTGGTTTCATTTGTTACGACTTCATTATCGTTATCCGAATTAGAGTTGATGTCAAAATCTACGTTCTTGGAATCACTAGGAGCTCCATCTTCTCTGAATGGCTGAGATGTAGTTGTTGTAGTTTCAATTTTAGTTGTTATTTCATCCTTATTAAATTCATCAATCGCATTTACTTTACTAAATTTCCTTGCGTCTTCTTGCTTTTCTTTGATTTTTATTTTGAAAGGTTTCCCTTTAGTTTCTATTTCGTTTTCAACAGATTTATTAGAGTCATCGAGTTTCTCAAGTTTAGTGGTTTTACTATCTTTTTGATTAATTTTGATTGTGGTCGTTTCCATGAAATCTGAATCGTTAAATTGATTACCAGAGAACTCCGAGTTACTATCGCTCATAGTTTCATTTGATTCTGCGCTAACATCTTTACTAAACTTATCTTCTTTTGCGATTTTATTTCGTGAATCATCACCATTATTCCAAAGTTTTGTTTTATTATTTATATATTTCGTGCTAAATTTTGTATCATTATTGAAATCAAAGTTTCTTAATTTAAGTACTTCTATATCGTTGTCAGTGCCTTTTGTGGGTCTTATTTCTTGCCAGTTACTTTGCGTATCTACTTTAGTTCCATTTTTGTAAATATCAGTTTTCCTATAGGTATGTTCTTCATCAGGTCGTGCTCTTGGTGTAATAACATCATCTTCCTCACTGATTGGATCTGAAAACCTCTCTGTTTCTACACCACTGATGAGTATTTTAGTTTTTGGAGTTGTTGACCCTTCAAAGTAGTCGTAATCAAAATTGCCTATGTCGCTGTCCATTTCGCCAGATGTTTGGAAGGCTTGTCTGACTAAATACTTTTTCGTTTTGTGTTTGTTTACTTTTTTTAATAACGCTCGCTTGTGGCTTCTCTTGTCCCGTTTCCAGCCGTAAGTTTTCTGAAATAAGTAAAATTGGTGATAAATAAATCATCGAGCATTCGCTCCACCAATGCAGTAGGCACTCCTGTTGTATTGGTGGAGAGAATGCTCGATGGTGACAACATGGTTAGATAAGTGTTATTATAATTAGTCCGTCTTTTAGATTATCCAAAAATAATGGAACCATATTTTTCAGTTTTCAAAAAATTAAAAATTCACGAAGGTCATCATCATCCGAGCGTATGGTTACATCCTCAGCGGTAACGCTTCAGAGCCCGGGGTCCGCTACCTAACCTAGGTGATTTGACGAGGTTACTGGTTTTTTACACAGACCGACTGCCGTCTCACATCCGCAACCCAAAAGGTAGACCAGAACCAATCATAGGATAGGTACAAACGCTAGATGGCGTTCGGGACCAACAGCTTCAGGCATGTGGAATCGAGAGGTACGATGAGGAGGAATATCAACCACAAATGGGTGGAATCCCTGTCCACGTCGTGTTGTCCGATGATTGATGTCGTGTTGAGATTCAAGTTTGACCAGCAATATTTTGACCAGCAGTGGACTTCCTTCGGCTGAAATGATGATGATGTTGCTCACCACTCTGATGAAATAGGAGCGGAAACCCATGGCGGGAATGTCTTGTGCGATGAAGACCAGCTCATGCTTGGCGTACGTACGGCGTCTGTAGATCTTCAGCACGGGGTCTGCTATCCTCATCATTGACGCCTTCACTCTTAACCCTGGAACAGAGAACCACTAGATACAAGTGGCTCTGTGAGATGTAAACCTCACGACTCACCCCCAACCCGATGAAGTTTATCGGATAAAAAAGTTGTTCAGACGAAAAAGTTGCGTCATAATAAGGGTAAAAAAAAAGTTTTATGACATACATGACTGGAAGAGATTCCATTATGGGAAAAGTCCGCCGTTGTCAATTTACTCTATATGTTGTTTTCGTCTTTAATAATGTGTTTTCTAAGTACAATAAAGTTATTACAAACAAACTATGTACTTGAAAATTTTTCGAAATGTCAGAAATATGATTTTCTTAAAAAGTAGGGGTTCAACCCCCATTTTGAAAAAGAATTCAAAAACTGAATCGACTAAAAATTCTATATAATTATTTATTTATCAAACTTTATTGTCCAAAGTAAAAATATACTTTTAACAAATGGCGGACTTAATGCTAAGAGCATTTTCTCCCAGTCAACCATGGGGATAAGCAGAGACAATTGTGCGGCG
The DNA here is from genome assembly GCA_963576875.1 of Acrobasis repandana. NCBI lineage: Eukaryota > Metazoa > Arthropoda > Insecta > Lepidoptera > Pyralidae > Acrobasis > Acrobasis repandana. The sequence goes on along the minus strand of OY756243.1, from coordinate 8,305,773 downwards.
CAAAAGCTATAAATACCTATATACTTACATCAAAAATAATAATACAATTATAATAATAAAAAATAATAATATATAATAATTATCGGACCTGCTTATAAAATTTCACGAGAATCGGTTGGTAAATGTGACCTGTGGGCGAGAACAAACCGACAGACAGACGTACTAAAGCATTTTTGGCCAATTAAATATCGAAACTGAGACGCTTTGCTCGCTCGATCAATTAGATTAAATAAGATTTTGAAAAAAAAACATATTTCAAGCTTTTATTGTAATACCAATCAAAGCAAATCAAGACAAACGTAGACAAACGTAATAAGTCCAAACTCGATGGCGTTGCGTCGATTACATCGTTCCTATAGCTATAGCCTTTAGCTCCATCATCAGATCAGCTTTGTGTAATCCTAATCCTAACTATCCTAATCCTAACTTCCCAACTAATATTATAATGCGAAAGTGAGTTTGTATATTGGTTTGTTTGTTACCTCCTGACGCTTTATCTACTAAACCAATCCTCTTGGAGTAGTCGCATACACATAGTTAGGAGTACTGAGAAGGACATAGGGTACCTTTCATCCCGGAAAATGTAATGTTCCTGTGGGATACGCGAGCGAAGCCGCGGGCAAAAGCTAGTATCATAATAATGTTGCATTGTAATCTGATTTACATTAGTATACAGACATCTCAATCAGAAACCGGGGAGTTGAGTGAGTTTCATGAGAGAGAGGTACCTGAGGGATGGTAGACGACATACGGCTGGTTGATTGAGGGCAGCCTTACGTTGACCGTCACGTTCCACGACAAAGGGTTGTAGATCACGATCTGGAGAAGAGAGTCGAGATATAACTAAGGAGTAACCCGGCCGAATCTTTCGCGAAAAATTAATAGGTAAATCCTAAATCAATGTACGTTACTTAAATTTTATCATAATGTAACACCATATTTTATTTATCAATATATGTAAATAGCGGACTTAAGGTGAAGTTAGAAGCAAATGACCTTGAAGTGGCGCCCTCATCTAAATATATATGTTTTGAATAAAAGTGGTTTGTTAGGAGACTAGCGCCATCTGCGTGTGATCTCCACAAACACGGGCAAGATTATCGATTCATCGATATTCCGGCTGTGCCCCGCCCTGCGCGGATTGTCTTTGCCCAGTCTTGACTGACGCCATTGTGAATGACTTGCGTTCTCCCGTCGCGAAAGCCATGCGGCATTAATTTTGTATTTATATTGATATATTGCGAATATTTCGTGAAGAATTGTTGCTAATTTTTGTTTGATTGTGTGCCCAATTTGTTTGGAACGGCGTGGAGCCGAAATCGTTTGTATTACGTAAAGAACAGTGATTTGTGTCAAATGTAAAGCGCGTGACATGGCGTCATTGTAAATTGTTGGTTTTTACCTATTTCCCGTGTGGAACGGAGGTATTTGTTATGTGAATAAAATTGACTATAAAAGAAACTTGTTGTGCTGTGTTGAAGTGGTGTTATAAATGCGACGTATTCGTTTGGGGCGACATACATGAGCTCATGGTTAGGTTCGCTTAGGGACCCCATTCTCTTCACCACTGACTTGGGACCCATGGTGGGACCTAAGGCCGTCGCCAGCCCTGAGGAGGACCTCGGGCTCGACGTGAAGGCCAGGCGAGGCTGCTTGAAGACGACATGGAAGCGGTAAGTTTTATCTTTGATCGTTTCCCATTTGTAATTAGTGTAATTACTTTTAATTAGAATTAAGTTTAACTCATAATTAGGTTAGGAGGTTCCCTGGACCTAATCCAGGGTGGTAGCAGACTGCGTAGGTTTGTTTGTGTGTTTGTTTGTTGCCGGTGGGATTGCCGGACTCGTACCAAGAGCGTAGTTAGTAACATTTCTTGGTAGCAGAACGTAATCTTAGCTATCTGCGCCAACAATATAAAAGAAGAAACTGACTGGCTGACATAGATAGATAGATAGTGACTGATGATCAACGCACATTACGCGCAGCTGAAACCGCAAGGTCTAGAAGCATGAAATTTTGCACAAACGTTCCTTGAATGCCGTAGGTGTGCACTAAGAAAGGATTTTTGGAAATACATCGAATCGTTTTCGAAGGGGATAAAATAAATGTGTATATTATCTTTTAGGTATAGACTTATTATAAACCTAACCTAAGAATAAATATAAATAAATATAAATAAAGAGTAAATAATAATGCACTTACGAAATATTGCTGAGCGTCTGTACTTTGACAGAGAGAGATGTTGAACGGACACCTATAGTAGGCGGTATCTGCGGGACTTTTGCGGAGTATACTGAAAAAACCATCATATCATAAACAAGTTTATTTGCTATGCAAATTAAAAAACCACTACTGTCAAGAACGCCATCTAGTAATGAGTAGCGGAACTACCGACACGATTTGAAATCCGTAGCGCCATCTATTATTTGCTAGAGAAAGCCCTGACTTTCAAGCATTAACCCCCAGTAACTTTTAAACGGCTGAACCGATTTTCATCAAACATAGCTAAAACAACCGCAAGGGAACTTGCTTTCACGTAAAAAAACCCGCATCGAAATCGGTCAACCCGTTTGAGCGCTACGATGCCACAGACAGACAGACCGACAGACATTAGCGTTAAACTTATAACTTATAGCACCGGCCATGCTGAAGCGTTCCGTCGCTCTCTCTCGCTCCAGCAAATGACTGTTCTGAGCGACAGAAAAGGATAGCAGTATAGGAAAGTGCTGTTCCGTGCTGTCAGGTATCCCAACCCTAAGGCAGCTCGAAAAATCGAATACTAGTGTTGGCCTACGATGAGTGTTGTTTCACAGGCTCTGTCTGCCTGGAACTTACTTGAAGGCTTTGTTGGTGACTTTGGCGGTCCCCTGAATGGCCAGGAACATCTTGTGGGTGTAGTATTGTTTGACGTGCTCAGCCATCACGCCAGTTATGACGTTGTGGTCCTGCATGATACCTGGGAGAGAAGTCATCATCATCAGGTCTTTTTTAGTCTCCACTGCAGGAGCACGACCCTCTCTGTTGTACTACCAAAGACATATTAGCCCGAGCAATCAGAGGATTTAGCCTACACTCTCCACGCTGGCTAGACGGGTTGGTAAGGTCTCGCTTATGGCTTTGTTCAGTTTGTGTTTCCTAAGTCGCCTTCTACGACATCCACGGGAAGATTTGGCGTGGTCACATTCTACTCTGCTGGAAACTACTTGGCTTAAGAAGAGAGAAGTCCAATATTTAGGTAGTTACGGCAGGACGACAGGTTAAGATACATCAATTTTTTGGGGTCCGTCAGTTTGTGTTTCCTAAGTCGCCTTCTACGACATCCACGGGAAGATTTGGCGTGGTCACATTCTACTCTGCTGGAAACTACTTGGCTTAAGAAGAGAGAAGTCCAATATTTAGGTAGTTACGGCAGGACGACAGGTTAAGATACATCAATTTTTTGGGGTCCGTGCTGCCCACATTTGAAAGGAAACGGTGATATCACTTAAAAATTTTGTCTTCAGTATGCCCTGAATAACCCTTCTAACTATGTATAAACTACTGTTTACAGTTTAAAGTGAGAACGTGAAGCTTTTCTTCGCACATTTGCGAGAAACGGCCACTTTTGGCAAATGTGCGAAGAAAGCTTCTCGTTTTCATTTTAAACTGGAAACATTAAAGGGTTATCTAGGATGTATTGGAGACAAAATTTTAAATAATATCTCCGTTTCCTTTCAAACCACGAATGGAATAACCACGAATGGAAAAAGTTAGATCTACCCTTTATAGCATAACTTTTTATATCATAATATTATTATGCATAACAGCGGATGGCATAAACTTCATTTCGCAGAAAATCGTTTGGCATACACTCATTAATCATACATCCAATACTCATAATTCTGTACAAAAACATATAGGTACAAACCATCGAAATATAATTCTCTAGAAACCTAACGCTCCTACATTCACCGCTTCGATTCTGATTCCATTTACGCAAACAAACGAACAGTAATGACAACGAAACACTCGAACGCACACATAGACAAAGATGCGTGCGATTGGTCGCGACAAGGTCACGCGTCGTCGTCGGTCGGGTGGGGCAGTCAACGCAATGAGCGGTGAGGTACAACGCGCGGATGGTACCTATTATGCAGTACGCTACGCTAAAATAAATAACCTTGCCTACATGTTACTTTTTTTAAAACTAATTTTCATGTCTGTGTGGCTTCTAGTGGTGTAGACGGCACATGACGGCATTTTTAATGAATCGATTATTACAAAAACACAGCAATATTCTCAAAGGAAACTTCTTGCGACGCAACCGCACAACTCGAGTGTCACGGCGAACTGTCGCGCCGCGCTGTTCATATTTTAAGCCCCGCCTGCCACGGTACATATCGCGTGGAATGATTTTTCGGGATTACCTACTTACGATTCTAGAGAATTATTGTTCGTAGGTACAAACTTACTATTGGTCCACATTAATCTCTCCATAATAGATTCGTAGCCTTTGAGTAGTCTTGCTAATATCTGAAGTTGTTTCGCGATCTGAAAACAGGATTAGTAGATAACGCTTTAGAGCCATCGCTTTTTGAATAAGTCAGTGGTAATTATATTTAATTAATTAAGGTAGCCGTGTGGTTTCCGGTAGAGTAGAATAGGACCACACCAAGTCTTCCCGTGGATGTCGTAGAAGGCGACTTAGGGAACACAAGCTGAACAAAGCTTATAAACATCAGTGAGACCTCTCCAACCGTCTGGTTAGCGTGGAGAGTGTAGGCCAAATTCTCTGGCTGCTCTGACTAATATATGGCTCTGGCAGTACGGAGAGGGTCGTGCTCCTGCAGTGGAGACTAAAAAAGACCTCATGATGATGAATTAAGTTAGTGGTGTACACAAAGCTAAAAGGAGGAGAGGAGGTGGGGGTGGGATAGGCGTACCCAGACATGTTTGGTGTGGGATTGGGGTTCGGTTCATTAATAATTATTGATGTGTTTTCAACACAAAAAACCGACTTCAATACCAGAAAAGCTACATATTCAAACAATTGTATACTTAGACGACATATGTTTCTAGTTATTTTCGTTTAAAAACAAACCACACGACCGATTTTAATAAAATTTCTATGGAACCACCTGAAAAGTATACCCTTTCGAACAAAGAAATAATTTTCCAAATCGGTTCAGGCGTACTCGAGTAACCGTGGAACATACATAAAAAAAACATAAATGATTCCGACGAATTGATAACCTTCTTTTTTTGAAGTCGGTTGAAAAAATACTAGGATTTTAGTGCGTGGCTTAATGGTTAACACGCTAAACCGCCACTCCGGAGTTTCTGGGTTCGATCCCCAACCCGGGCAAGATGGAAAATGGCCTTTTTCAGGTTGTCCTGGGTCTGAAAAAGACTGGATCTGAAATAATATTGTATCGTGGTATCCCATAATATACAAGTTTAAAACTTACTTTGGGGCTAGCTCAATCAGTGTCATATCAGCGACAGGAAGTCCACTGCTGGACATAGGCCTCCCCCAAGGATTTCCAAAACGACCGGAAGCGGTGTGATTTGTCCTATATATTACATCCACACCACTTAGATAGTTGGCAATCAACCACCGTACGTTTTAAGGTGAAGATATAGGCAAATGGCCTTGAAGTGGCGCCCTCATTTAAAATAAATTGTTAACTCGTAAATATGGAGATAATTTCCATATTGCTCTTTATGAACCACCGTTGAAAGTATTTACATTAGGCCGTCTAGCTTTAAAACTTGCCTTCGCCAAAAGTGGCCACGGCGAGTTTTAAAGCTAGACGGATCACCAATAATAGTTTCAACGGCAGTTTATAAAATAATTTAAAGGGCTATCTAGTGCATGACGAAGAGCAATATGGAAAGTATCACCATATTTACGAGTTAACAATTTATTTTACACTTCAAGGCCATTTGCCTATATCTTCACCTTAATAGGAACTTTCTGCCACGTACGACCAAACTGTGGAATCAACTTCCTGCAGCGGTGTTCCCGAACCGATACGACATTGAAACCTTCAAAAAACGAGTCTATATCTTTCTGAATGGCCGGTAACGCTCTTGTTACACCCCTGGTGTTGCAGTTATCCATGGGCAGCGGTGATCACTTACCATCAGGTGACCCGCTTGTACGTTTGCCGTCCTATGACCTAAAAAAAATATTTATTATTTAGGGGGGGTTCTAACCTGCATGTAGACGTGTCCCACCCTGGCCAGGAACTTGAAGGTGGGTCTGGAAGTGTAGAAGCCAACAGCCATGGAAGTTTGGTCGTACGCGAACGGGTAGAAGTCGTCCTGCTTGTTTGCTAGTACTGGGCTGAAATTGAGTCGCAGATGTAACAGGTTTATTGGCTAGGCAAATAAAAAAAACCCCGACTGTCAAGAACGCCATCTAGTGATTAGTAGCGGAACTACCGATATGACTTGAGGACATCAAGTCACCACCACACGTAGCGCCATCTATTATTTGCTAGATAAAGCCCTCAAGCCTTTCAAGCGTTAACACCCAATAACTTTTAAACGGCTGAGCCGATTTTCATCAAACATAGCTAAGAACTACCGCGAGAGAACTTGATTTCATGTAAAAAAACCGCATCGAAATTAGTCTATCCGTTTGAAAGCTACGATGCCACAGACAGACCGACAGACATTAACGCAAACTTATACACCCCTCTTTTTGTCGGGGGTTAAAATACAATTAGGCTGGGGAAGCGCGCGCTATTTGATTTGACCCATGAGCGCAGTTGCTTTACCAAGGCACAGCGGCGACACTTCCTGTACGTGAGAGTTTGAACGCTGGTGATCTTGAGCCGGTGCGCGGTACGCTAGGGTTGATACCGAAACGAAATGGAATATCATGCGGTGCGTGAGAGAGACGCGAACTAGGTACCAGCCCTGGGCTAATGCAGTCGGCGATGACTCGTTCCCCGCCCCGCGCGCCTCTCAAGGCCCCCGCGTACATCCAGCCACCCACATATAGCCGTTTCGTTTATAGTGTCGTTTCTTTTCGCGTGGTGTATATATTCATTGACCAATGTGAGATGACAGGTGTGACATTATACTTACACATCATATACGACTACTGTAAGGCTCACTCGTTATTTATTTCTCTTTCTCACCTCACCGTATTCCCAGTTGCATCCTTATCTGTATTGCTATGAACCCTGGGGCTGATTTCCGGATTTTCTTCTCCACTTCGGATGGTCTTGAGCATTCTTGCTAGTATAGTAAGACCATTGGCAGCATATGTCATTTAATGTAAGCAAATGTTGGGTAATGACATTTGGACGAAAACAATCCAAAACACATCATGAATATGTTTTAAACAAAAACATTATTAACCGTGTCGAATCATATAAAGATCTTGGTGTAAAATTTGATTCAAAATTAACTTTTAGCGATCGCATTTCATTTTTAGTTAAAGAGAGTTTCAAACGTCTTGGATTCGTTTTACGAAACTCAAGAGACTTTAATAATCCGTATGCAATCAAACTTTTATACTATGCATTGGTTCGCAGCAAACTAGAATCCAGTAGCTCCATATGGAACCCTCATGAAGCGACGTACACGCTGATGCTAGAAAAAGTTCAGAAGGCATTTCTAAGATACCTCTATAAACGTATCTACGGATATTATCCCTATCTCTATCCTACGTTGTTTCTTTTAGGGTCTCTCGGGTTAAACTCACTTAGAACCCGTAGAGATGCTGGGCAATTGGTAATCTGTTTGAAAATTTTACGTAATTTTATCGACGTCCCCGAGCTTCATAATCAACTTTGTCGCCTAAATGTACCAAATAAACGTTTGGTGCAACGCTCATGTCAGCCGCGAAAACTGTTTGCCCCACCGGTCACACGCACGGTATCACATGAGCAATCTCCTCTATGTCGCATGCTTACGGACCTTAACACATTCCTGAATCAGCAACCTGAGCGTGATGTGTTTGTTGATGGAACGAATATGGTTGTAAGGAGCCTATTGGTATATTGCGAGAATGACTTTTTTACTGTACATTATTAGTGGTGGCGCCCGTCGTACCAGCTGTGTAAATTTTTTAATTACATTTAGCTATAAGTTCTTTCTATATGCTGTAATTGGTGAAAGCCGTTGTATTTAGTTTTTATAATAAATAAATAAATAATATCATCCTTGACGACGTCAAACCAGCATTTCTAGGATCTACCACGTCTGCTGGAGCGCAGAGGTGGTGGGGAAGTGTGTGAACTTAACTACTAACTTAGCTTCCATGACCGACTTGAGGTAGCACGCCGGTGCTGAGTAGAACAGGTACACGGGGAACCCGGTCGCCGCACTCTTCACGTTTACATTACTGGAAATATAAGTTTAAGCTTTAATACAATCAAAACCAGGGACTGAATAACCCAAAAAATACGATATCTTTCAATTGCGGTATGACGTCATATCGAAAAATAGCGATTACCGCTTTATTTCGATATACAAATTTATTTCAGTGCCCTAAGTTTTTGTGTACAGATAGAAAAAGGTATATTTCGGTACCGGTACTTGAACGTTAATAAATAAAGGTATGAAAGAGATAGATAGAAGAGAAGAACTGGCGACACGCGACGAAAACAGGTTCTATCAGGTTCGCCGAAGTACGCACTCGTGTCTTACCTACCCTGGATCGCCTCCGCACCCCTCGCCCCACGCCCCGCAACTGTCGATGCTTTGTTTTTCGGTACCGATATCGGATAAAGGTTAAATAACGGTATGGCCCTACCTTTATTTTATTAATGTACACTTATTTTATACCGGTACCGTAACGTTATACCGTAACCGCTTTCAGTCCCTGATCAAAACAAGGTATAGAATAAAATTAACTAGCTTTGAACAACAGTGGCGTACTAGTAGCTAGCATGGGTGACCGCCTCAGATGTATAAGCACAGAAATTAATAAGACTATTTCATACAGAATGAATTCTCCTGCGGTACCTTACAATATGCGTCCCCGTCCCCCGTCCCCGCACCTCTCCCCCGCTCTCGCCTTGTCTCCGGGCGAGAGCGGGCGAACACACACGCATTGACGTGTGCACGGATGTATAGTTTCGTTTGTAGTGGTGTAGGCATAAATGATACTCCGCTTCTATGAAGTTTCATACCTGTGGTATTTACATCGTGTTAATTAAAGAACGCAAAACTTCTCAGATGATACCTCAGCCCATGAAACTGAACAACTTTTGTTCAACAACTTACACGATATCAAAAAAAAATCGGATTTTCATACAAATTGACTCGATCAGATGATCAGTTTGTATGAAAATTCAATTTTTTTTTTTAGTTTTGTGAAAGTTGTTGAACAAAAGTTGTTCAGTTACATGGGATGAGGTACCATCTAAGAGGTTTTGCGTTCTTTCATTTACACGATGTATAAGTTGGTTTTTGTGAAGCAATATTCACGGGTGTCACCCCTAAATAGATGGCACCCAGGGCGGGTCACCCTCCCCTAGCTACGCCAGTACGCCACTAGCTTTGAAGATATTACAGTATCACGTATTTTCCTCTAATGAGGCTGACAGAGCATTTTGAGTCATACGGCTCTAAGAAGACAGAGCCCAGGGCCGCAACTAGGGAATGCAATACCGGGATACCGGGATCCCGAAATACCGGGATCCCGCACCATTTTTGCGGGACCAGTCCCGCGCCTAAATCGTGCGGGATCCCGCGGGATTTGCGGGACTGCGCAGCGACATACAGAACGTGTTGTTCGGCAAGCGGAAGCGCGCGGACTGAGTAGGCTCGCGAAAGATTTCGCCGAAGCAATATCTCTTAGAGATGAACTGGAACAAACACTATCGCGTTCTAAAACCGCTGGTCGATCTTCTTCGGGGCTTCATTCTCTTGAAGGTATAATCAGAAAAGAAATGAATTTGTTGCAATCTGGTGGGATCAAAGGTGAACATCTTCAATTCGTCTACAATGCGTTGTTAACAGTTGTGCCCACCAGCGTGGAAGCGGAAAGGGCATTTTCTGCTGCTGGATACCTAGCATGCAAAGTAGGAAGCCGTTTAGCTGACAAAACTATTGACACGCTATGTTTTATGCGCAGCTACTTTCAAAATAATGAATAATTGTTTTTTGTTTGATTGCAATAGTAATTTTATTTCTAATTAGTAATAGTTTCACAAAACTTGTTGTTTTCTGTTTGTTTGTAATAGTTTTTGGTTATTTCTGATTGATTAGTGATTTGATTACTTAATAAATAGTTTCATTCAATAATATTTTTTAGTTTCATTTTAAGTTCTATAGACTCGTTTATGATACAGGATTCCTCTCTTTTCTCAATGACTTTCAAAAAACTTGCGGGATCCCGCAAATACCTGGATCCCGCGGGATTGAACCTCTCAATCCCGCGGGATCCAGCAATTGAAATTTTGGTGCGGGATTGCATACCCTAGCCGCAACACTCAAAGGCTACGTCCCTAAGGTGAACTGGTAGACAATGTGACAATGATAATCGTTAGATTATTGTGCAATAAATATTAAATAAAAAATAAAGGCTACATATAGCGTGATAAGGGCAAGAAGGGAAAATATATATACCTATATATAATATGGGAAAAAGGAATCAAAATAGGGTTGCTAGCCGCATCGCCTATTAAAATGATTTTCATATTTGCCCATTCTGATGATCGGCTTTAACGTTCTGCGCGGGAAGAGTGACAGCTGGTACATTCTAAGTGTTTTCTTTTCTCCCAGACCAGCATGGATGACTCATTCATTCATTATGCATGTTATTTTATTCAATTTCATTCATTCTCTAATCGAAAAGGCAGTGGCGTAACGTACCTTGGCGGATAAAAATTTGTTGGGGGCCCTTATGAAAAAAATTTTACTTACGCCCCGTATAATTGACTAGCTGTGCCCGCGACTTCGTTCGCGTGGTTGTCGGAATGTTATATAGCCGAAAGCCTTCCTCTATAAATGGACTACCCAACAAAAAATAATTTTTCAAATCGGACCATTAGTTCCTGAGATTAGCGCGTTCAAACAAACAAACAAACAAACAAACAAACAAACAAACAAACAAACAAACTCTTCCGCTTTATAATATTAGTATAGATACGGCAGATACGGCGGTAGCTACGCCTCTGTTAAATGGTACGTAATTTAAGGAAATGGATTAAAATTTTTATTTTTTTAAATTTAGAGAATGTTTACTTATGTATGTAAACATTACCCCAAACGCCTATTAAGTAAACAATCCTCTCAATTACTGGCCGGTTGTCTGGAAGAGATCCCTATACGGGATAAGTCCGCCGTTGTATGTTTACTTTTCTATTTTTATATCTGATTTTTTTTGTGTACAATAAAGCTTTATAAAGAAACAAACAAACTTTAGCACTTCCAAAACTTACTGGATAAGTTTGTCGATGTTAGCAAACCACACGCTGGCGTCGAAGTACCCAAACCGTTGGCCCATAATGACCATGATGTTCCTGGTAGAGTAGTACGGCCCCTGACGGTGAGTGGCTGATTCTATGAAGGCTACTACCTGGTGAACAAGATACCTCGTCATTTTTACACAATTTTATTAGCTTTACTTGTATGTTTGTAAGTAGGTATGTATGTTTGTAACGGAATCGTTGAATGCGATTTTCACCCATTTAAAAACGTCATATCTACTAGTTCTCTCTATACAATTTAGTTCAAAATATCTTTATTATCCTGTGATATTTACCTCTGTCATATCTCTTACCTAAAACACTTTGTTTTGTTTTGCACAAATTTTGACGTCAAATCGTTACTTACAGCACAGAATAAATAATACTAACGTACAGAAGTCTCACTTAGCAAAGAAATTCATAGAATTATCTACTTAATGTGGCTAGCGATATGGTTTAATTTAGCTCACGTCAGAACTCAGCACCTTTTCGTATAGATACCTAGACATCCATTGCAAGCCAATTTCATTCTTATAACTCTAGACAAACGATTCGTATAACTGAATTTACCACCCGAAGGGGCCGCTGCGCGCTTAGTTATGTAGGTATTATTTTCGATACCTAAACGGGGAGTGACACAGACCTGCTTACATCTAAGTTTCGTGCTGCTTCCTAGGCGCAAGTGTAGAAGAAGTGGCAACAAACTGCACTGCTATCTCAGGGTTGTCAGTAACGGGGAATGCGCTAAGATGAGAGAGAGAGAGAGAGAGAGAGATCATTACCCTCTTCTCGATGTTCTTGAACACCGAGTCTGAATCCACAAGCAGCGGGTCCTCGCAGAAGGAACCGAAACAAAACCCGGGCGGCGACCAGTACCCATCGAACAACTTGTGCGAGTACATGTCCGTGCGGGCGCCTGGAAAAGTGGACCCATTTTTTAAAAGCGGAGTTGTAAACGAACGGATTTTTGGAAAAAACTCGTTTATTTACTCAGCGTTTCAAAAATGGCACTTCAGATAAACTTAGAAAGTTATATAAATTTTACGATGCCATCCTTGGCATATTGGTAACCACGTTCGTCTGCCACTCGGACGGTCTGGGTTCGATCCCAGCCAGGGCAAGTTGAAAAATTGCCTTGTTCAAATTGCCCTAGGTCTTGGGTGTTTATCTACAGGCTGACTTTTTAACCACCAGCCAAAGTTTTGGAGCAAGTTCAGTCCATGATACTGAACTACTTTCCATAAACACAACTAACGAAAAACGATAAAAAAAATTCACCTTCCCATACAGATTGGCGCTCAGGCCAACTGATTTTGTATGGGAGGACCAAATTTTTTTATCTATTTTCTATACATTTTTTTATAGAAAGTAGTTCAGTTCAGTCCGTGATACTGAACCACTTTCCATAAAAACAATTATCGAAAAACGAAAATAAAATTTCGTCCTCCCATACAAAATCCATTTAGTTGAGCGCGGACTTGTATGGAAAGTCGAAATTTTTTTGTTGTTTTTCAATCATTGTTTTTATGGAAAGTGGTTCAGTATCACGGACTGAACTTGCTCCAAAAAGGTTGCCGGTTAATTAAAAATAACCCTGCATTTGCTATAAAATATAGTATCTTGAGTTACTATCCCATAACACAAGTTAAAACCCTTATTTGGGGCTAACTCAATTTGTGTAATTAACCTTATCTATTTATTCATATCAATGGGCAGAAAGGTTCTCGAATTTGGAGCACGTACCAAGCGAAGCGTAGAACACGCGCCTACTAGGAATTTATCTTAAGCTCTCTCTCTTGGGAACTTATCTTAAGCTCATCTGAGGCCGTCCACATCTTACGGCACATAGGATTTTGACTTTTAATCCTTCCCCCCCTCCATTGTCAAGCTTTAAATATGTAAATTGCACCTTTACCATCTAAATTAGGTAACCAAAATTATTAATTAAGTTTTACATATAGTTAAATTTTATATTCATAGTTATAGGTACTTAGTTTAGACTGCCTCCGTGGTCCAGTGGTCAAGGCGTCTGCCTTGTGATCTGGAGGTCGTGGGTTCAAATTTCACTGGGAAGCATACTTTGTGAAAAGTTGTCTCCAGTCTGGTTAGGATATTGCAGGCTTGAATCACCTGATTATCCGAAAAGAAAGATGATTCCGTGTTTCGGAAGGCACGTAAAGCTGTTGGTCCCGAACGCCATCTAGCGTTTGTGCCTATCCTATAATTGGTTCTGGTCTACCCTTTGGGTTGCGGAGGTCAGACGGCAGTCACTCTGTGTAAAAACCAGTAACCTCGTCATATCACCTAGGTTAGGTAGCGGACCCCGGGCTCTGAAGCGTAACCGCTGACGATGCAACCGGGGGAATTCGCTCGGATGGTGATGACTTATACCACAGAATAAGAACCAGTACAGAAGTCTCACTCAGCAAAGAAATTCAAAGAAATGTCTACTCAATGTGGTTAGCGATATGGTTTAGCACCTTTTCGTTTATATACCTAGACATCCATTGCAAGCCAATTTCATCCTTATGACTCTGGACAAACGATTCATATAACTTTATTTATCACCCCGAGAGGCCGGCTGCGCGCATAGTAATAATGTAGGTACATTTTCGATACCTAAACGGGGAGTGACACAGGCCTGGTTATACTAGGTACTTAGTTTACCTTATTTATGAATAAGTGTATGTAGGTAACCACATATCCAAATATCAAGCTTACCCAAGTCGTCACTGCCTCTCCACACGAATTCCAGCGAGTTGGCGATCATTCTGCTAACTTCATCATCGTAACTGATCGGGTTGATGAAGTGTCCTTTGAACCCCATCTGCGCCATCAGCGAGGCAAACTCCCGAGAGTGGCCGAACACGTCGGACTGCCAGGACACCAGCGGCCGTCCACATTCAAGAAACGAAGTATTCAGTTTTCTGCAAAGAAATATATTATCCAAAATATACAAGTCTCGGCGATAAAGTTTACAAGCGAGTGAATTTTATTCGAAAAACAAGCCTAGAAAAAAGATTGATAAAGCTTGAGGACTCTTTAAAGTGGCATAGACCATGCGCGATCACCTCAAGGCGAGGTCTTCAGGGTAGCGCTTGGGACCTTATTCAGTGTTTTGGATACACAACTAACGCCATCTATTCTAGAGTAGTAGAAACTAAGAACAAAACATTTAAATTCTCCTGATTTTGAAATTTGACTGCAACATTTTTTCAAAGCGCCATCTAGTAGTTAGTAGCGGAATTAATATGTTTTTTAGTTTGATTTTCCCCTGTATAGATGGCGCTAAATAAAAAAAAACTACAGAAAAATAAAAAGCTACAGGAAAAGAGTCGGGCAAGCAAAAAATTGTTCAGTACTTAGCCTTTAAGATATTTCGACATGATACGATTAAATTATCAAGTGATTCTTGCTTCACACGTCACGACAGTAGTGTTGTTTCCCCTACCTACCTGAGAGAGTAGGTGAACATGTCAATGATAGCGTGGTAGCTGGTGGTAGCTTCGTCACTCATGCTAAATCCACCACCCACGAAGTGTAGCCGGCCTTGCCGGATTAGCTCGTACACCATGCGATGTACTGAAAATTGTAAAAAAGAGTTTTTTTCTCACAAGACTATCTTATTAAAAATACGATTATCTTTACACGATACGAATATACGATCGACAATAATGTAAGCATCCAGCGTTTTTTTTCTACAGTACATTCGTTCAAGTGCTTTGCAGTTCAACTACGAGATAATTAGGAAACCCATGAAAATAATAAATACAGGGTGAGATGATACATGGAGTCCAGTGCTGCCCCCATTTGAAATAAATTATTTTCAAGGAAACGGAGATATCATTTAAAATTTTGTTGTAGTAAAACCTAGATAACCCTTTAAACTATTTTATGAACCACTGTTTACAGTTTAAAGTGAGAACGTTAAGTATTTTTTTTCTTTAGTTATTAGTTGCATTTTTGCGAAAAACGGCCACTTTTGGCAAAAATGCAAACTAAAGCTTTAGACGATACACGGAGTCCAGTGCTGCGCCAATTTGAAATAAATTATTTGTAAGAAAACGGAGATATCATTTTAAATTTTGAGCTACTAAAATCTAGATAACCCTTCAAACTATTTTATGAACCACTGTTTACAGTTTAAAGTGACGTTAAGCTTTGGTTTGCATTTTTGCGAAAAACGGCCACGTTTGGCAAAAATGCTAACTAAAGCTTTTTGAATTTTTCGGGGTCCAGTCTAGAGACATCTAGACTGGACCCCGAAAAATTCATGTTTCATTAAGATGATACATGGAGTCAAGTGCTGCCCCCATTTGAAATAAGTTATTTAAAGGAAACGGAGATATCATTTAAAATTTTGTCTCCAATACGTCCTAGATAACCCTTCAAACTATTTTATGAACTAAGTACTGTTTACAGTTTAAAGTGAGAGAACGTTAAGGCCGTACCTAAATTTTCCGAGGTCCAGTGCTGCCCCCATTTTAAATAAATAATTTCAAAGAAAACGGAGACATTATTTAAAATTTTGCTACTACCAAGTCCTAGATCACCTTTCAAAGTATTTTATGAACTACTGTTTACAGTTTATAATGAGAACGTTAAGCTTTGCTACGCACATTATTACTTTGAAGGGTTATCTAGGACTTGGTAGTAGCAAAATATTGTCTCCGTTTTCTTTGAAATGATTTATTTTAAATGGGGGCAGCACTGGACCCCGGAAAATTCAGGTACGGCCTTAAGCTTTTCTTAGCATTTTTTCGGAAAACGGCCACTTTTGGCAAGAATGCTGTTCTCACTGTAATTACATAAATAAGTTTTAGCAAATGTGCCTGTTAAAGAAAATCAAGCCTAGATATTTTTAGTACTTTTAAATTATTAGGGATATTTCTGATATTATAAAGTATAAATAGTTTATATAATAATATTGAGTATAAATACTTTAGAAAATGTAGCGCCCTACCAGGGTCTCGTTGCATTTTGTAAACTAGATTTAAGTTTCACAATTGTATGTACATGAAAACATGAAATAAATTAATATGAATATGAATTGTAAGCAGCTGCTTACAATTCATATTCATTTAACAGGCACATTTGCTAAAACTTATTTATGTAACTACAGTGAGAACAGCATTCTTGCCAAAAGTGGCCGTTTTCCGCAAAAATGCAAACCAAAGCTTAACATTCTCTCACTTTAAACTGTAAACAGTACTTAGATCATAAAATAGTTTGAAGGGTTATCTAGGACGTATTGGAGACAAAATTTTAAATTATATCTCCGTTTCCTTTAAATAACTTATTTCAAATGGGGGCAGCACTTGACTCCATGTATCATCTTAATGAAACATGAATTTTTCGGGGTCCAGTCTAGAGACATCTAGACTGGACCCCGAAAAATTCAAAAAGCTTTAATTAGCATTTTTGCCAAAAGTGGCCGTTTTTCGCAAAAATGCAAACCAAAGCTTAACGTTGTCTCACTCTCCCACCGTTCAAACTATTTTATGAACTACAGTAGTTCATAAAATAGTTTGAACGGTTGTGTAGAGTCATATATGTAGTACAAAATTTTAAAAAGAACATGTATTTTCTATTTCCCTTAAGGGGGCTTAAGGGAAACAAAAAAAATACATATTCCGTTATGTACCTATCTTGTTTCATAATAAATACCAAAGATATTAGCCGACAATACCACAGAATAAATAATACTAACGTACAGAAGTCTCACTCAGCAAAGAAATTCAAAGAAATATCTACTCAATGTGGCTAGCGATATGGTTTAATTTAGCTCACGTCAGAACTCAGCACCTTTTCGTATAGATACCTAGATATCCATTGCAAGCCAATGTCATTTTTATTACTCTGGACAAACTATTCGTATAACTGAATTTACCACCCGGAGGGGCCGCCTGCGCGCATAGTAATAATGTAGGTACATTTTCGAGGCCTAAACGGGGAGTGACACCGGCCTGAAAATACTTTAAATCTCCCTTTTAAGCCAGGCTCGAGGCGGGCGACGGCCGGCGAACAGGGAGATAGCAACGGCTGGAAATTTCTAAAGATTTCCTCATTCCTGATTCAATTGAAACGAGAAACTCGAGCATTGTTTGTCCCCTCCCTCCTTCCCTCTCTACTCCAATCAAGGGTAGATTCATTAGAGGCAGTGGACGTTGGGCCTAGGGCCCCCAAACATGGTTTATCCGGCCCTGGAAGTGAAAAGTTTACCTGTAGCGTCCCGTTGAGACCACCAGTAGAAGAAATATGCCATGTCCGACAAAGTAAACCTGAAAGAAGAAAACATTGCTAGAAGTCTCTATGGTTAATTAAAAGTGAAATTTCCTCTAAAGCCCGTTAAGGCTAGGTAGGCCGAGGTTTTGAGTTTTTAAAACCATCTACAAACCACCTACAACCATCATCAAAAATTTGGCTGGTGTTAGAAAGTCAACCTGTATTTATAACTCTGGGGGGATGAGGTGCGGGGCGATCCGCAAAGCACCCCGTATGCTTTTACCACAGTACAACAACTCACTACTCTACCTATAATATTTACAAATAAAAAAGGCCGGGTAGTTTAAATAAAACTAATTCGTGTTGTTTGAATTGTTGTGTAACTTTGTACTGGGTGGCGCAAAAGTACTGGCACTAAAGAAAATACTTTTATTTTTTTTATATGACATTTTCTGTCATTCTGTTGTTGAAAATTGTGTAGTGAACAAATGTAAAATACACTGTGTCATAGTTTATGGTTATGAATTTAAAAGATAATCCTTGACATAATACGAATTCTTGTCAGATATATGTCTTCTATAAAATATAATATTCTGTTGAATTTATTAGTTAAATAAAGCCTATACATTCGGGTCATTCTATGCATTTATTTATCAATTAATGTCATAGTTTATGGTTATGAATTTAAAAGATAATCCTTGACATAATACGAATTCTTGTCAGATATATGTCTTCTATAAAATATAATATTCTGTTGAATTTAACTAATAAATTCAATATATATATAATATGACATTAATTGATAAATAAATGCATAGAATGACCCGAATGTATAGGCTTTATTTAACTAATAAATTCAACAGAATATTATATTTTATAGAAGACATATATCTGACAAGAATTCGTATTATGTCAAGGATTATCTTTTAAATTCATAACCATAAACTATGACATTCTTCCCTCCTTCCTTAATCATGGACGTAGTCATTCAGGTAGGCAGGTGGTCTCTTAGATCGTGCTGACCTGCGTGGTTCATCAGCTATAGTTGAGCGGTGTGGTGAAGAAGAAGAAATCGGCGTAGTGTAGGCATCCAATTCTGAGCTATCTGTAGTCGGTTCAAATTGTTCTGCATTAATATCATGACTGTTATTGTTTACATCATCAGATGATACTGTATCCGGTGTAACAATCGGTACTGCATCACCTCTGGGTGCGAGGTGGCGATTTGAAACCGTTAATTCTCTGCCATTGGAAAGTCTTACGGAGCTATAATGTGGATTTGGCTCTAGAAGGTCAACTTCTTCTACCATTGGATCATATTTGCTGACTCTTACGAATTTCTTTAAAAGAACCTTTCCAGGTTGCAACCACGACGGCATGGATTGTCCCCAAGACGATCGCCGTGGATGATTAAACATTCTTTCATGAGGCGTTGTGTTAGTTGAAGTGCATAGGAGGGACCTAATACAGTGGAGTGCTTGAGTAATAACTGCCTCCCATTTATCTATTTGGAGATTTTTATCTTTTAGTGCAAGGCGAATCGTTTGCCAAAGGGTCCCATTCAGTCTCTCCACTTGTCCATTACCTTGTGGATTGTAAGGAGAAGATCGACTAGTAGATATGCCCTTAGTATGTAAAAATTCTTTAATACCAGCTGACATGAAAGACGCTCCTTGATCTGTATGAACAGTAGCTGGCATTCCAAAAATTGAAAAAATATCAGTAAGATGCTTAATTACTGTCTCTGTACTCATATCTGGGCATGCATAAGCAAACGGGAACCTCGAGTATTCGTCAATTATTGTCAAAATGTACTTGTTGTTTGTCGATGATGGTAGTGGTCCCTTAAAATCTAAGGACAATCTCTCAAAGGGCATAGTAGCTTTAATTAATATCCCAATATTTTTATTGAATCTTGGTTTTATCTCTGCACAAGTTGGACAAGACGCCACAACCTTTTTTACATCATCACTGGTAAACGGTAGGTTTTTAGATCTTATCCAATGCGTAAGTCGTGAAATACCAGGATGACAGAGAGATTTGTGTAATTCTATAAGGCGATTGTCAGTTGTGGCTCCGCATACTTGCCTGGACAATGCATCTGCTACAGTATTCAGATGTCCTGGTCGGTATTTTATATCGAATTTGAAATTTGATAATTCTAATCGCCATCTCTGGATCTTATCATTTTTTATTTTACTTGCATGTCCTCTGAGCATATATGATACAGACTTTTGGTCCGTTATTAGATAAAATGGCCGTCCAATTAGATAATGTCTCCATTTTTTAAGACTTTCTATAATGGCGTATGCCTCTTTTTCTATTATAGGGTATTTCTTTTCACTTTCATTTAGAGACTTTGAAAAAAATGCTATCGGTCGACCGTTTTGTGTCAAAGAAGCAGCGATAGAATAATCTGAGGCGTCTGTTTCTACAGTGAATGTTTCTTTAGGATCAACTGCTGCTAAAGACGATTCAGAAATAATCCTTTTTAGTTCTTCAAAAACTTTCACTTCATTAGCGTTTAGAGGATATGTCTCTACTTGTGTCAATGGGTGTAATTTCGATGAAAAATTTGGTATCCATTTAGAGTAATGAGAGAATAATCCTATTACGCGTCTTAAAGATGCAGAATCAGTGGGAATTGGTAAATCTCGAAGAGGCCGTAAGCGTTCTGGATCTGGCTTAATGATTCCATTATTGATATTATACCCAAGAATACTCAAATCTGTTATGGAAAATTCGCTTTTCTCTTTATTTATAGTAAGACGGAACTTATTAGCAATTTCCATGAATTTTTCAAGCTTTGCATCATGATCTTTCTGATCGATTCCGCAGACGGTAATGTCATCCAAATATGGATATATACCCTCAATGGATGACTTTCGAATAATAGAATCTAAGGCTCGTTGAAAACAAGCTACTCCGTTGGTCACGCCAAACGGAATACGACGAAATTGATATAAATTACCGGCGGCTTCGAAGGCAGTGAATGGTTTATTCTCAGGAATAATTGGAATTTGATGGTATGCAGATTTCAAATCAATTTTACTGAATATTTTATATTTTGATACTTTTGCTATGATTTCTTCGATATTCGGCAACGGATATGCATCAAGATAAGTAAACCTGTTCACTGTTTGTGAGTAATCAATGCACATCCTCTTCTTATGATTTGTGTTAGATGTAATTAGAACTTGAGCTCGCCAGGGCGAAGTGCTCTCTTCTATGATACCGTCTTCTAATAATTTCTTAATTTCTTCTTTGATGAATTTGTTGTCGTCACCTGCAAATCTACGTGATTTTATAGCTATCGGTTTACATTCTGGTGACATATTCGGAAACAGATTGACAGGCTCAATGTTAGCTTCTTCTATGGCGGATAATCTGAGTGGAGGATTTTGCCCATAAAATTTTATCTCTAGAATGGAGTACTGTTCGAGTACATCGTGCCCCAGTATGACATGACAACAAAGATTTTTCATGACACGAAATAGTACAGCAGGAATTACTTGATTATCCAACTTTAGTGTTGCTGAACATACCTTAGTTATTTGAGATGTATGTGATGAAGATGCCATTGACACTTCCTGTCTGGAAGAAAACGTTTATAAATTTTTTGGATGCAGCAAATGCTACAGAAGACAAGGTAAAACATAAGCTGCTCATAAACCTAGTATCGCCAAATATATATGAGTACATAGCCCAAGCCGACACCTATTCTTCAGCTCTATCCACATTAGACGGTTTATTTATCAAGCCAAAAAGCGAAATATTCGCTCGTCACAACTTGGCTTCTCGTAAACAGCAACCGAACGAGACAATTGATCAATACCTTCAATCTCTGAAACTCCTGTCTAAAGAATGCAGTTTTAAGGCGGTTACTGCTATTCAATATGAAAATGAATACATTCGTGATTCTTTTATCTCTGGCCTGGCTTCTCCTGCTATTCGACAGAGACTACTCGAAAATATGACACTCACTCTCGATGAAGCCCACAATCAGGCCCGCGCTCTCGAATCTGCTCATATCCAATCTCAAAGCTTCAACAATTCACAAATTGCTGCTGTCACACAGTCATCGCCTATAGCTGCTACTTCGAATCAAAGTCGAAAGAATAACGAACCTTGTAGACAACAATCACATGAAAGATGCTATTTCTGTGGTAACGCACGTCATCCCCGTCGATTATGTCCAGCTTCACAGGCAATCTGTCTCAAGTGCAGCAAACAAGGTCATTTTGCAAAAGTATGCAGAAGTAGCAATGTCAACGCCGCCATCACTACAACTGATGAAGGTGAAGAAATTACCTCTTGTTTGGTATTGGCAGCAAGTGATATCAAGAAATGCACAACTCACGTTACCATCAATGGTATATTATTGCAAGCTTTAATTGATACTGGAAGTACAGGGAGTTTTATCGATGAAGAAGTCATAAAACAGTACGATCTAGAAACTAGGTCATGGAGACAGGAAGTGTCAATGGCATCTTCATCACATACATCTCAAATAACTAAGGTATGTTCAGCAACACTAAAGTTGGATAATCAAGTAATTCCTGCTGTACTATTTCGTGTCATGAAAAATCTTTGTTGTCATGTCATACTGGGGCACGATGTACTCGAACAGTACTCCATTCTAGAGATAAAATTTTATGGGCAAAATCCTCCACTCAGATTATCCGCCATAGAAGAAGCTAACATTGAGCCTGTCAATCTGTTTCCGAATATGTCACCAGAATGTAAACCGATAGCTATAAAATCACGTAGATTTGCAGGTGACGACAACAAATTCATCAAAGAAGAAATTAAGAAATTATTAGAAGACGGTATCATAGAAGAGAGCACTTCGCCCTGGCGAGCTCAAGTTCTAATTACATCTAACACAAATCATAAGAAGAGGATGTGCATTGATTACTCACAAACAGTGAACAGGTTTACTTATCTTGATGCATATCCGTTGCCGAATATCGAAGAAATCATAGCAAAAGTATCAAAATATAAAATATTCAGTAAAATTGATTTGAAATCTGCATACCATCAAATTCCAATTATTCCTGAGAATAAACCATTCACTGCCTTCGAAGCCGCCGGTAATTTATATCAATTTCGTCGTATTCCGTTTGGCGTGACCAACGGAGTAGCTTGTTTTCAACGAGCCTTAGATTCTATTATTCGAAAGTCATCCATTGAAGGTATATATCCATATTTGGATGACATTACCGTCTGCGGAATCGATCAGAAAGATCATGATGCAAAGCTTAAAAAATTCATGGAAATTGCTAATAAGTTCCGTCTTACTATAAATAAAGAGAAAAGCGAATTTTCCATAACAGATTTGAGTATTCTTGGGTATAATATCAATAATGGAATCATTAAGCCAGATCCAGAACGCTTACGGCCTCTTCGAGATTTACCAATTCCCACTGATTCTGCATCTTTAAGACGCGTAATAGGATTATTCTCTCATTACTCTAAATGGATACCAAATTTTTCATCGAAATTACACCCATTGACACAAGTAGAGACATATCCTCTAAACGCTAATGAAGTGGAAGTTTTTGAAGAACTAAAAAGGATTATTTCTGAATCGTCTTTAGCAGCAGTTGATCCTAAAGAAACATTCACTGTAGAAACAGACGCCTCAGATTATTCTATCGCTGCTTCTTTGACACAAAACGGTCGACCGATAGCATTTTTTTCAAAGTCTCTAAATGAAAGTGAAAAGAAATACCCTATAATAGAAAAAGAGGCATACGCCATTATAGAAAGTCTTAAAAAATGGAGACATTATCTAATTGGACGGCCATTTTATCTAATAACGGACCAAAAGTCTGTATCATATATGCTCAGAGGACATGCAAGTAAAATAAAAAATGATAAGATCCAGAGATGGCGATTAGAATTATCAAATTTCAAATTCGATATAAAATACCGACCAGGACATCTGAATACTGTAGCAGATGCATTGTCCAGGCAAGTATGCGGAGCCACAACTGACAATCGCCTTATAGAATTACACAAATCTCTCTGTCATCCTGGTATTTCACGACTTACGCATTGGATAAGATCTAAAAACCTACCGTTTACCAGTGATGATGTAAAAAAGGTTGTGGCGTCTTGTCCAACTTGTGCAGAGATAAAACCAAGATTCAATAAAAATATTGGGTTATTAATTAAAGCTACTATGCCCTTTGAGAGATTGTCCTTAGATTTTAAGGGACCACTACCATCATCGACAAACAACAAGTACATTTTGACAATAATTGACGAATACTCGAGGTTCCCGTTTGCTTATGCATGCCCAGATATGAGTACAGAGACAGTAATTAAGCATCTTACTGATATTTTTTCAATTTTTGGAATGCCAGCTACTGTTCATACAGATCAAGGAGCGTCTTTCATGTCAGCTGGTATTAAAGAATTTTTACATACTAAGGGCATATCTACTAGTCGATCTTCTCCTTACAATCCACAAGGTAATGGACAAGTGGAGAGACTGAATGGGACCCTTTGGCAAACGATTCGCCTTGCACTAAAAGATAAAAATCTCCAAATAGATAAATGGGAGGCAGTTATTACTCAAGCACTCCACTGTATTAGGTCCCTCCTATGCACTTCAACTAACACAACGCCTCATGAAAGAATGTTTAATCATCCACGGCGATCGTCTTGGGGACAATCCATGCCGTCGTGGTTGCAACCTGGAAAGGTTCTTTTAAAGAAATTCGTAAGAGTCAGCAAATATGATCCAATGGTAGAAGAAGTTGACCTTCTAGAGCCAAATCCACATTATAGCTCCGTAAGACTTTCCAATGGCAGAGAATTAACGGTTTCAAATCGCCACCTCGCACCCAGAGGTGATGCAGTACCGATTGTTACACCGGATACAGTATCATCTGATGATGTAAACAATAACAGTCATGATATTAATGCAGAACAATTTGAACCGACTACAGATAGCTCAGAATTGGATGCCTACACTACGCCGATTTCTTCTTCTTCACCACACCGCTCAACTATAGCTGATGAACCACGCAGGTCAGCACGATCTAAGAGACCACCTGCCTACCTGAATGACTACGTCCATGATTAAGGAAGGAGGGAAGAATGTCATAGTTTATGGTTATGAATTTAAAAGATAATCCTTGACATAATACGAATTCTTGTCAGATATATGTCTTCTATAAAATATAATATTCTGTTGAATTGATTAGTTAAATAAAGCCTATACATTCGGGTCATTCTATGCATTTATTTATCAATTTAAAATAAATTGATAAATAAATGCATAGAATGACCCGAATGTATAGGCTTTATTTAACTAATCAATTCAACAGAATATTATATTTTATATAAGACATATATCTGACAAGAATTCGTATTATGTCAAGGATTATCTTTTAAATTCATAACCATAAACTATGACATTCTTCCCTCCTTCCTTAATCATGGACGTAGTCATTCAGGTAGGCAGGTGGTCTCTTAGATCGTGCTGACCTGCGTGGTTCATCAGCTATAGTTGAGCGGTGTGGTGAAGAAGAAGAAATCGGCGTAGTGTAGGCATCCAATTCTGAGCTATCTGTAGTCGGTTCAAATTGTTCTGCATTAATATCATGACTGTTATTGTTTACATCATCAGATGATACTGTATCCGGTGTAACAATCGGTACTGCATCACCTCTGGGTGCGAGGTGGCGATTTGAAACCGTTAATTCTCTGCCATTGGAAAGTCTTACGGAGCTATAATGTGGATTTGGCTCTAGAAGGTCAACTTCTTCTACCATTGGATCATATTTGCTGACTCTTACGAATTTCTTTAAAAGAACCTTTCCAGGTTGCAACCACGACGGCATGGATTGTCCCCAAGACGATCGCCGTGGATGATTAAACATTCTTTCATGAGGCGTTGTGTTAGTTGAAGTGCATAGGAGGGACCTAATACAGTGGAGTGCTTGAGTAATAACTGCCTCCCATTTATCTATTTGGAGATTTTTATCTTTTAGTGCAAGGCGAATCGTTTGCCAAAGGGTCCCATTCAGTCTCTCCACTTGTCCATTACCTTGTGGATTGTAAGGAGAAGATCGACTAGTAGATATGCCCTTAGTATGTAAAAATTCTTTAATACCAGCTGACATGAAAGACGCTCCTTGATCTGTATGAACAGTAGCTGGCATTCCAAAAATTGAAAAAATATCAGTAAGATGCTTAATTACTGTCTCTGTACTCATATCTGGGCATGCATAAGCAAACGGGAACCTCGAGTATTCGTCAATTATTGTCAAAATGTACTTGTTGTTTGTCGATGATGGTAGTGGTCCCTTAAAATCTAAGGACAATCTCTCAAAGGGCATAGTAGCTTTAATTAATAACCCAATATTTTTATTGAATCTTGGTTTTATCTCTGCACAAGTTGGACAAGACGCCACAACCTTTTTTACATCATCACTGGTAAACGGTAGGTTTTTAGATCTTATCCAATGCGTAAGTCGTGAAATACCAGGATGACAGAGAGATTTGTGTAATTCTATAAGGCGATTGTCAGTTGTGGCTCCGCATACTTGCCTGGACAATGCATCTGCTACAGTATTCAGATGTCCTGGTCGGTATTTTATATCGAATTTGAAATTTGATAATTCTAATCGCCATCTCTGGATCTTATCATTTTTTATTTTACTTGCATGTCCTCTGAGCATATATGATACAGACTGTTGGTCCGTTATTAGATAAAATGGCCGTCCAATTAGATAATGTCTCCATTTTTTAAGACTTTCTATAATGGCGTATGCCTCTTTTTCTATTATAGGGTATTTCTTTTCACTTTCATTTAGAGACTTTGAAAAAAATGCTATCGGTCGACCGTTTTGTGTCAAAGAAGCAGCGATAGAATAATCTGAGGCGTCTGTTTCTACAGTGAATGTTTCTTTAGGATCAACTGCTGCTAAAGACGATTCAGAAATAATCCTTTTTAGTTCTTCAAAAACTTCCACTTCATTAGCGTTTAGAGGATATGTCTCTACTTGTGTCAATGGGTGTAATTTCGATGAAAAATTTGGTATCCATTTAGAGTAATGAGAGAATAATCCTATTACGCGTCTTAAAGATGCAGAATCAGTGGGAATTGGTAAATCTCGAAGAGGCCGTAAGCGTTCTGGATCTGGCTTAATGATTCCATTATTGATATTATACCCAAGAATACTCAAATCTGTTATGGAAAATTCGCTTTTCTCTTTATTTATAGTAAGACGGAACTTATTAGCAATTTCCATGAATTTTTTAAGCTTTGCATCATGATCTTTCTGATCGATTCCGCAGACGGTAATGTCATCCAAATATGGATATATACCTTCAATGGATGACTTTCGAATAATAGAATCTAAGGCTCGTTGAAAACAAGCTACTCCGTTGGTCACGCCAAACGGAATACGACGAAATTGATATAAATTACCGCCGGCTTCGAAGGCAGTGAATGGTTTATTCTCAGGAATAATTGGAATTTGATGGTATGCAGATTTCAAATCAATTTTACTGAATATTTTATATTTTGATACTTTTGCTATGATTTCTTCGATATTCGGCAACGGATATGCATCAAGATAAGTAAACCTGTTCACTGTTTGTGAGTAATCAATGCACATCCTCTTCTTATGATTTGTGTTAGATGTAATTAGAACTTGAGCTCGCCAGGGCGAAGTGCTCTCTTCTATGATACCGTCTTCTAATAATTTCTTAATTTCTTCTTTGATGAATTTGTTGTCGTCACCTGCAAATCTACGTGATTTTATAGCTATCGGTTTACATTCTGGTGACATATTCGGAAACAGATTGACAGGCTCAATGTTAGCTTCTTCTGTGGCGGATAATCTGAGTGGAGGATTTTGCCCATAAAATTTTATCTCTAGAATGGAGTACTGTTCGAGTACATCGTGCCCCAGTATGACATGACAACAAAGATTTTTCATGACACGAAATAGTACAGCAGGAATTACTTGATTATCCAACTTTAGTGTTGCTGAACATACCTTAGTTATTTGAGATGTATGTGATGAAGATGCCATTGACACTTCCTGTCTCCATGACCTAGTTTCTAGATCGTACTGTTTTATGACTTCTTCATCGATAAAACTCCCTGTACTTCCAGTATCAATTAAAGCTTGCAATAATATACCATTGATGGTAACGTGAGTTGTGCATTTCTTGATATCACTTGCTGCCAATACCAAACAAGAGGTAATTTCTTCACCTTCATCAGTTGTAGTGATGGCGGCGTTGACATTGCTACTTCTGCATACTTTTGCAAAATGACCTTGTTTGCTGCACTTGAGACAGATTGCCTGTGAAGCTGGACATAATCGACGGGGATGACGTGCGTTACCACAGAAATAGCATCTTTCATGTGATTGTTGTCTACAAGGTTCGTTATTCTTTCGACTTTGATTCGAAGTAGCAGCTATAGGCGATGACTGTGTGACAGCAGCAATTTGTGAATTGTTGAAGCTTTGAGATTGGATATGAGCAGATTCGAGAGCGCGGGCCTGATTGTGGGCTTCATCGAGAGTGAGTGTCATATTTTCGAGTAGTCTCTGTCGAATAGCAGGAGAAGCCAGGCCAGAGATAAAAGAATCACGAATGTATTCATTTTCATATTGAATAGCAGTAACCGCCTTAAAACTGCATTCTTTAGACAGGAGTTTCAGAGATTGAAGGTATTGATCAATTGTCTCGTTCGGTTGCTGTTTACGAGAAGCCAAGTTGTGACGAGCGAATATTTCGCTTTTTGGCTTGATAAATAAACCGTCTAATGTGGATAGAGCTGAAGAATAGGTGTCGGCTTGGGCTATGTACTCATATATATTTGGCGATACTAGGTTTATGAGCAGCTTATGTTTTACCTTGTCTTCTGTAGCATTTGCTGCATCCAAAAAATTTATAAACGTTTTCTTCCAGTGTAGCCACAGCGCAGCATTTTTGTTGTCAAGAGGATCCGCTTCAAATCTATCTGGCTTTAAATACTTCTCCATCTCAGTTGAGGCATTTGATTATTGAATACGTATTAATATTAGTTAAATAAATTGAATAGCTTGTTTTCAACGAGCCTTAGATTCTATTATTCGAAAGTCATCCATTGAAGGTATATATCCATATTTGGATGACATTACCGTCTGCGGAATCGATCAGAAAGATCATGATGCAAAGCTTGAAAAATTCATGGAAATTGCTAATAAGTTCCGTCTTACTATAAATAAAGAGAAAAGCGAATTTTCCATAACAGATTTGAGTATTCTTGGGTATAATATCAATAATGGAATCATTAAGCCAGATCCAGAACGCTTACGGCCTCTTCGAGATTTACCAATTCCCACTGATTCTGCATCTTTAAGACGCGTAATAGGATTATTCTCTCATTACTCTAAATGGATACCAAATTTTTCATCGAAATTACACCCATTGACACAAGTAGAGACATATCCTCTAAACGCTAATGAAGTGAAAGTTTTTGAAGAACTAAAAAGGATTATTTCTGAATCGTCTTTAGCAGCAGTTGATCCTAAAGAAACATTCACTGTAGAAACAGACGCCTCAGATTATTCTATCGCTGCTTCTTTGACACAAAACGGTCGACCGATAGCATTTTTTTCAAAGTCTCTAAATGAAAGTGAAAAGAAATACCCTATAATAGAAAAAGAGGCATACGCCATTATAGAAAGTCTTAAAAAATGGAGACATTATCTAATTGGACGGCCATTTTATCTAATAACGGACCAAAAGTCTGTATCATATATGCTCAGAGGACATGCAAGTAAAATAAAAAATGATAAGATCCAGAGATGGCGATTAGAATTATCAAATTTCAAATTCGATATAAAATACCGACCAGGACATCTGAATACTGTAGCAGATGCATTGTCCAGGCAAGTATGCGGAGCCACAACTGACAATCGCCTTATAGAATTACACAAATCTCTCTGTCATCCTGGTATTTCACGACTTACGCATTGGATAAGATCTAAAAACCTACCGTTTACCAGTGATGATGTAAAAAAGGTTGTGGCGTCTTGTCCAACTTGTGCAGAGATAAAACCAAGATTCAATAAAAATATTGGGTTATTAATTAAAGCTACTATGCCCTTTGAGAGATTGTCCTTAGATTTTAAGGGACCACTACCATCATCGACAAACAACAAGTACATTTTGACAATAATTGACGAATACTCGAGGTTCCCGTTTGCTTATGCATGCCCAGATATGAGTACAGAGACAGTAATTAAGCATCTTACTGATATTTTTTCAATTTTTGGAATGCCAGCTACTGTTCATACAGATCAAGGAGCGTCTTTCATGTCAGCTGGTATTAAAGAATTTTTACATACTAAGGGCATATCTACTAGTCGATCTTCTCCTTACAATCCACAAGGTAATGGACAAGTGGAGAGACTGAATGGGACCCTTTGGCAAACGATTCGCCTTGCACTAAAAGATAAAAATCTCCAAATAGATAAATGGGAGGCAGTTATTACTCAAGCACTCCACTGTATTAGGTCCCTCCTATGCACTTCAACTAACACAACGCCTCATGAAAGAATGTTTAATCATCCACGGCGATCGTCTTGGGGACAATCCATGCCGTCGTGGTTGCAACCTGGAAAGGTTCTTTTAAAGAAATTCGTAAGAGTCAGCAAATATGATCCAATGGTAGAAGAAGTTGACCTTCTAGAGCCAAATCCACATTATAGCTCCGTAAGACTTTCCAATGGCAGAGAATTAACGGTTTCAAATCGCCACCTCGCACCCAGAGGTGATGCAGTACCGATTGTTACACCGGATACAGTATCATCTGATGATGTAAACAATAACAGTCATGATATTAATGCAGAACAATTTGAACCGACTACAGATAGCTCAGAATTGGATGCCTACACTACGCCGATTTCTTCTTCTTCACCACACCGCTCAACTATAGCTGATGAACCACGCAGGTCAGCACGATCTAAGAGACCACCTGCCTACCTGAATGACTACGTCCATGATTAAGGAAGGAGGGAAGAATGTCATAGTTTATGGTTATGAATTTAAAAGATAATCCTTGACATAATACGAATTCTTGTCAGATATATGTCTTCTATAAAATATAATATTCTGTTGAATTTATTAGTTAAATAAAGCCTATACATTCGGGTCATTCTATGCATTTATTTATCACACTGAAAATAAACATGGACCGTTTTACTCCCCAAGAACGTGGAATAAACACTATGGACTTAGTGAGGGACGCTTTTCCAGGCCGAGTTATCTCTCGTTTTGGCGATTTGCCTTGGCCTGCAAGATCACCCGATCTGACCAGTCCAGACTTCTTTCTTTGGGGTTTTTTGAAATCTCGGGTGTATGTGAACAAGCCACAGACTCTCGCAGCTCTAAAAGAAAACATTCGTCAAGAAATAACGAACATATCGCAGGAAGTGTTACGGCAAGTTATGCAAAATGTCATAAATAGGGCTCAAATGTGTATCAACTCTGGAGGTCACCATTTAAAAGACATCATCTTTAAATCCTAATGGTACGAAATTTAATGGCACAAATATACATTTAAAAAAACCTAAATCTAGTTTTCTAATTAAGAAAAAATGTTATAGCTGAACCAAATAGGGTCTTTACTTTTGCGCCACCCAGTAATTCTTTGAATTAAAAGAGTTGTTGCACAAATGTATGGGGAGCCGGCTAGGTCACTGAACACCTACCTTAAATTTGCATTTTTGGGTCGGTATCAATGCCTAATAGTTAAGGCGGAGGTATAGGCAAATGGTCTTGAAGTGTGAAATAAATTGTTAACTCGTAAATTTGGTGATAATTTCCTTATTTCTCTTCGTCATGCACTAGATAGCCCTTAAAATTATTTTATAAACTGCCGTTGAAACTATTATTGGTGATCCGTCTAGCTTTAAAACTTGCCGTGGCCACTTTTGGCGGAGGCAAGTTTTAAAGCTAGACGGACTAATGTTAATACTTTCAACGGTGGTTCATAAAACAATTTAAAGGGCTATCTAGTGCATGACGAAGAGCAATATGGAAATTATCTCCATATTTACGAGTGAACAATTTATTTCAAATGAGGGCGCCACTTCAAGGCCATTTGCATATATCTTCACCTTAAGTAAATCCGATAAATTCGTAGCCTTTCTATGGTACATTTGGATCAAAATACCGTAATTTAAGGTTAGGTAAGTTCGCCAAAATGGCCGAAACCCATTATGTCAACGGATCTGACATTGACAGTAACTGCGAGTACGTATAGGCGCCATGTCAGTATCGCCATTATACGATAATAAACGACTTTAAATGTATTTTGTACACTATTGAGATCACGAAAAAACAAATATATCACGGTCTTAATGGGTTTTTAACATTTTTCCTGATTTTTGGGGAAGTGTTCATGACCTAGCCAATTGTGCAACATCCCCTTTAAAAGACCAATAACTTAAATTATTTTGTACTTACTTCCTCTCGGTGTTAGCCCACAGCTCCGCGATGGTGTAGTCCAATATCCGCTTCATGTTAACCTGAGTCTTCGGCATGTCCCCTCCGAGGTCTGCAAGTAATAGCTAGCTATATATAGGGTCTCTTCACACTAGTGTCTCGTCTCGTCACACTAGTGTGGAGAGACCGTATGACCTATCCTGAGATAATATGAATGCCAAAACACATAAAAACCTCTACTACACATATGTAGTAACGTAATGTAGTATCAGTACTTCTCGTTAGAATTTATATAACATTTTTAGGGTTCTGTACAAAAAATGTAAAAACGGAACCCTTATAGGATCACTCGTGCGTCTGTCTGTCCGTCCGTCTGTCACAGCCAATTTGCTCCGAATCTACTGGACCGAATCAGGTAAAATTTGGTAGGATGGTGTAATCCTATGACCCAAATACATATGTGTAAAGTAAATAAATATTTTTTTTAAAATAAGGGTCATTTTCGGGGAATAAATAAGGAAATTGAAAAAAAAAGTTTTTCAACCCTTAATGTGTCATATATCAAATGAAATGAAAGGGCTTGTTATAAGGATCTCAAATATATTTTTGTTATAATTATAAAATAAATAGTTTTGATTTTATTCATGAAAGAAGACGAAAATTGACCATTCCCCCCCAGATCTCCAAAACTACTGCGCCTAAAATTTTGAAAAAAATACGAAATAGTTCATTGCTTGTAGATCAATCAATTGTATGGAACCCTCTCCACGCGAGTTAACTCGCACTTGGCTGGTTTTATTTTTTTATGTCATAGGGCGGCAAACGAACAAGCGGGTCACCAGATGGTAAGTGATCACCGCTGCCCATGGACAACTGCAACACCAGGGGTGTAACAAGAGCGTTACCGGCTTTTCAGGGCCCTCCCTAGAGGGTGGAGGGAGAGGAGGGCTCCGGCTCTCTCACTCACTGAACGAAGCATAGAAGCGGTGAAGCTACTACTCAGACGTCGATTTTCTGTGAGAGTGTGGTACTTCCCCGGACGAGCCGGCCCATTCATGCTACTAGTTGCTACTAGCAAAACTGAGTTTTGCCGGTAGCGTGGCTCTACCACAACAACATGGCCGCTAGAGGGGCACTCAGGTGCTTGCCTAGGGCGCTCTCGACATTTAATTCGCCTATGGATATGAAAATGCGCTGTAATGTATACCGTCCTTTTATACGTATGAGAAGGTGGAGGTGGCGGGCTCACATTCTCACAATAACAATAATATTAAAATTAAAACCAGTAGGGCATCGCGCTAGTACTATCTCCCACATAAATCTTGCACCGCCACTGTGTAAAATATAGCCTACTAGCAACAGTACCTAAGTCCGCATTATCATCATCAGGTCTTGTTCAGTCTCCACTGCAGTAGCACGATCCTGTCTGTACTACCAGAGCCATATATTAGCCAGAGCAGTCAGAGGATTTGACACTCTCCACTCTGGCCAGACAGGTTGGAGAGGTCTCATTGATGTTTATAAGCTTTGTTTGCTTGTGTTTCCTAAGTCGCCTTCTAGGACATCCACGGGAAGACTTGGAGTGGTCCTATTTTACTCTGCCGGGAACCACATGGCTTCAAGTCCGCCAAATGGTCTAGGGGAATTTTGTGGACTTGGTGGTCGATGTAAACATACCTCCAGTGTAGTGGCTGTAGAAGTCCGCCGTAAAGCCGATCTCTCCGTGAGTGTGCGGCACGATATGCACGTTCAGCGTGTTCTCTCTGGTCGGTTTGCAGCTCTACAAAAATGAAACAAGTTTCCAATTCTGAGACCTAAAAAATATTATAAAATATTATACGGAATAGCAGATTTAAGCATTTCTTTTTTTTATATTTACACGATTTATTATGGTCCGATTTATTACGGGTATGTCCTTTCCACGTTGTGGATCAGAATCTTAAATTCAGCATAGTGGACGCCTAGCCTTACTCACAACAAGTTTATTTGCTAGGCAAGAGAGATTTTCCAAGCCACGTTCCTTAAAATCACAAGGATGGCGCTGTGCAACGCTGCAACCAAATATTACAGCCAAGTCGTCAGAGTGCAGTAGAATCGGAATCCAAGTATTATAGCCAGGTCTTCATAATAAAGCGGTAATGAGAGTCCAAAGAAAGAGGTCCCAAGTCAATAGAAATAAAAGATTATCACGCACAATACAACAGCAGAAACTATCAAAAGAACAGCAAAACAAGGAAAACCATAGATAGCATAGGCAAATAGAAATTTCAGTAATATATTTTTTTACTTTGTTACCCTTTGTCCAGGCTAATGTTCATAATCATGCAGCCAGCGTTGCACAGCGCCATCTATGTGATTTTTAAGGAACGTGGCTTGAAGTCCCTCATTAAAAAAAACCCCCAATTGTCAAGAACGCCATCTAGTGGTGACGAGCGCGGTGAGTAGCGGGCTTGACGTTTGACCGACTTTATACGGATATCAAGTCGTGGTTTAGATAGCGCCATCTATTATTTGCTAGAATAATGCCTGACTTTCAAGTGTTAACCCCCAATAACATTTAAACTGCTGAACCGATTTTCATCAAACAGAGCTAAGAACCACCGCAAGGGAACTTGCTTTCACGTAAAAAGAACCGCATCGAAACCGGTCCATCCGTTCGAGCGCTACGATGCAACAGACAGACCAACAGACATTAGCGTCAAACTTACAAAACCCCTCTTTTTTGTCGGGGGTCAAAAATAGTAGGTATTCTTAATCTTACTTACTTCAAATCCACAGTTCTCCCCGAACTGTCTGGCGGGAGTGAGCAGGTCCTTCGTCACAGGGTCCATACAAAATATCACAGGCAACGTGGAAATCAGTAACAACAACATTTTAATTTATTTACATCACTCTAAAGATTTAGTTCAAAATCTTTCAGGTGTTAGCGGAGTAGAAACTACTTTATAAATTATATTATGAATTTGTCCTTATAAAATTAATAACACTGGCACTTTATGCAAGTTTGTAAAAAGAAAATTTATTAAAAAAAACTTTGGAAGTCGCACTCAAATTCGAAAGAAGCAAGGCTACAAAGCAAAAAACTTTAGAAACTCATTTAATTAAAAAAAAAAAAACATCCTATACATTCATGCGCAGGTGGGCAAAGGTCTATTTATTTATATTTGATTAATACAAACATTAAATCAAAGATATCACACCTACGAAACCGTAATCTTGTAACCAGTTACGAAAGACAACTGGTACAGTTAAATATCTAAATGTGTTATATATTTTCACATAATATTGTTAACTTAATAATTTCTGTAAACTGTAAAGTGACTTCACCGAACAACCGCAAAATACTAAAGGCGAATTCAATATTCCACAACTATTCCTTTGTTTACAATAAACACGATCAAAAACATAATATTGTTTATAATAAACAAATATTGTTTGAGAATACCGATGTGATGTTTTGAGATGAAGTTAATAATGACCTCTCAGCCCGCCAGACTTCTCATGTTACCTGTAATTCTGTGGGAAATGTTTGTAAATCCTATTGTGTAAGTGTCATGTATATGTTGCCCGGATGGAAAGTATTCTATAGTATATAACGATATAAGTTATGGTGGTTATAACTTCCCGTTCCCATGATTCCCGGGAACGTTCCCAAAAAATGGAAATGTCAGGGAAAGTTGTAATTTTGTTTATCAGATATTTTTTTAGGGTTCTGTACAAAAAATGAAAAAAACGGAACCCTTATAGGATCACTCGTGCGTCTGTCTGTCCGTCCGTCTGTCACAGTCAATTTTCTCCGAATCTACTGGACCGAAAACAGGTGAAATTTGGTAGGATGGTGTAATCCTATGACCCGAATACATATGTGCAAAGTACATAAATATTATTTTAAAATAAGGGTCATTTACGGGGGGAAAAATTTGGAAATAAAAAAAAAGTTTTGCAAAACTTACTATTATATATCAAATGAAAGGGCTTGTTATAAGGATCTCAAATATATTTTTGTTGTTATTGTAAAATAGTTTGGATTTTATTCAAGAAAGAAGACGAAAATTGACCATTCCCCCCTGAACTCCGAAAGTACTGAACTAAAATTTTGAAGAAAATACAAATTATAGTTCATTGCTTGTAGATTACGGGAAAACCTATAAGAATTCAATTAATCGTACGGAACTCTTATCACGCGAGTTTAACTCGCACTTGGCCGGTTTATTTATCACTGTAAATATATTTTACTGACGTAGAGGTAAATGCATCACTTGATATGGTTATATTACATATAGCGAAACACGCGTGATTTATCAGCTGTTTTTATATCTAAAACCAGTGAAATTAGATCCAATTTACAAGCAAGTGTGTTGAAAAGTATTTATTGATGAATAGCTGGAGTAGCTGGTGCCCGCGACTTCGACCGCGTAAGTTTTATTTTAAAATGCCCACATTTATATAAAAATTTAAAAAGAAAATTGTCAGCTTAATGTGTAATTTACTGTCAAATTTTTTATTGAAATAGAAAATCTTTATTTGGAACATAAAAATACAACAAATGAAATTGAATATAAAAAAAAAAAAACAAAATATGCTACCAAAATGGTTACTCTCAGCATTATGTCCAGGCTTTTTGCGGCCAAGACGCTGGTTTTCAGAGGAACCAGTTGAGTAGGCATGGCTTTGCCTTCATTAGCTATAATTTACAACGCACTGTAAAAATGCTCTCCAGTCTTTTCCAGGCAATCCTATCCTAATCACATCCTAATATTATAAATGCGAAAGTGAGTTTGTATATTTGTTTTTTTTTGTTACCTCTTCACGCTTTATCTACTGAACCAATCGTCTTGAAAGTTTGCATACACATAGTTAGGAGTACTGAGAAGGACATAGGGTACCTTACATCCCGAAAAAATGTTCCCTTGTGACTTGGGATACGCGAGAGAAGCCGCGGGCAAAAGCTAGTATCTAATAAAACAAGTTGCGTATTAAATAAATACGCAAGAATAGTTGTATGGTTGTTAGCACACACAGTACTGCTGATGAAGAGCCTGTATGACCCTGATAGTACTTAATAAATAATATAATAATAATTGATTAATTTAAAACGATTGACTCACGTGATATAGTCGGAAAAGGCCGACCAGGTTTCGATCGATCTAGAAGATCATCTCCAGAGCGATCTTAAGTTACACCAGACGCAGAAAGCTGCGAAGATACACAGCATACAAGATTGAGAACCTCGCCGGTATCGGCGGAACTACCAGCAGTTATCGTTTCGAGTCGAGCACAGCGAGCGGAGGCGCCGGCGGTGATGCACGAGGCAGCGACATCGTCGGGTCGCCGCTGACACTCGCCCTGAAGATGATCGTCTAAATCGATCGAACCCTGGTCGGCCTTTTCCGATTATATCACGTGAGTCAATCGTTTTAAATTAATCAATTATGGAGAGATATATCTCACGTTAGTTTTAATAAAATAATATAATAATAATAAATTTATTTCAGACCATGTCCATATCGGGTTAGTAACATTGATTACTTCTTAATTTTATCAAGCTACGTATTTTATCAAACTTCTTAATTTTATCAACTACTGCGCTCGCGCGTTGTAAGTTGTTGTTATACGTCTCCAGTTTTGCTTTATTTCGTGTAGTAAGAAAAACATAAAAAAAAAATTAAATGTATAACAAAATATTTATTTCAAACAACCTTTACAATATAAAATATTACATGTTCACTTACATCCACCATAGAATAGCATCGATAATATAAAATTAACTTAACTATAAAACGATTCTTTTTATAGACCGACCTCTTTAATGTATTTTCGCCTGCGGGGTACAGGGGAGGTGCGGTCGTGTACCGCGCTATTCACGCCCGCCGCACCTCCCTCAGTCCCCTAAATCATTATACCCCGCGCTTCTGTACCCTGTCGAAGTCTATCATATCCACAACAAGCCCACTGGTTTTCAGTCGAAAACCTTGTAATAAAAAAGAAAAAAAAAAACTAAACTTCCAAGCCAACCAGGTAAATAAATGTGACCAGTTTTAAGTTCATTTTCAGTCTAACAATATAGATGACTTAAGGTGAAGGTTTAGGCAAATGGCCTTGAAGTGGCACCCTCATTTGAAATAAATTGTTAACTCGTAAATATGGAGATAATTTCCGTATTGCTCTACGTCATGCACTAGATAGCCCTTTAAATTATTTTATGAACCACCGTTGAAAGTATTTACATTAGTCCGTCTAGCTTTAAAACTTGCCTCTGCCAAAAGTGGCCACGGCAAGTTTTAAAGCTAGACGGATCTACAATATTTCAACGGCAGTTCATAAAATAATTTAAAGGGCTATCTAGTGCATGACGTAGAGCAATATGAAAATTATCTCCATATTTACGAGTTAACAATTTATTTCACACTTCAAGGCCATTTGCCTATATCTTCACCTTAACAATAGAAAC
The DNA here is from genome assembly GCA_963576875.1 of Acrobasis repandana. Classification (NCBI taxonomy): domain Eukaryota; kingdom Metazoa; phylum Arthropoda; class Insecta; order Lepidoptera; family Pyralidae; genus Acrobasis; species Acrobasis repandana. The sequence goes on along the minus strand of OY756243.1, from coordinate 8,267,211 downwards.
ATCTAACATTGCGAATAAAAAACATCTGCTTCACACATTTTCAGTATTCATTTTTTATTTTACAACTAAGTAAGCCCCCTTTTTACGTGACTTCTAAAAAAGAGGGTAGCTTATCAATTCGAATTTTATCCCGTTTATTCTTAATATAACTGCATAGACCGAAAAAATCGGTGTTCCTATACCTAAATAAAATAACTAATAATACCTACTAACTAATAACCAAAATAAATAAATTTCTCATATTGATTAATTTTACGATAACATTGCATTAGTCAAAATATGCGCCAAGATACATATAGGAAATATTACTCCAATGTTCTGCCGCCAGAGTGCAGCATTAGCGCAGACCGTAAACAAACGTTTGACAATGACAAGTACATCAAAGTCGCAATAAATTTGTAAAATTATATTGGTATCAGGTATTTAAAAGGCCGTAGGAAGCCATAACACCACAGCACAGGTTTTGAATGAGTAAATAAAAATAAAACTAATAAAATAAAATACTTTTCTAATAATAGGCATGACCGAAAAATTATTTTTGGCCCATCGGTTGGATTATTAAAAAATATTCTACACATATTTTTTCTTTTCTCTGAGAAACAATAAATGACGAACATACTGCGTATTTAAATTTCGCATGACGTCATGGATTCGTACGATTATTACACAGCGGTAACGTCACAAGTGGCTGCTTGACTCAGGAACTTAGATACTCTGTACCTTTGTGAATACTTACTTTTTTAATAAACTGAAAAATATGGGTACATTATTTTTGGATAATCTAACTAACGGACGAATTAGAATAATACTTTTCTGACCCAGCCATCATCCCTATTATTTGTTGCGAAAAAATATGACATGTAGAATGACAGAAGATTGTTTACTGAATGTCCTAGTGCCGCCACCTCCTCCGAGTTTTGCGTAATATGCCCTATTTTAAAATTATCAGATTTTTTTGACGTTCTCAGTCAGAATAATGAAGCTTATTTTACGTTCGTCCTATTTTATACAACCTACATCTTAGCGCGTTCCCGGTTGCATCCTCAGCTGTGCTGCTTCGGAGCCCGGGGTGCGCTTTCCCGTTTTTTCTTCTCCAAATATAACATGCATGTCAATGGTCGCTCAAAGATGTCAAAGACCTTGCGAAGTGGAGAAGAAATAGCCGGAACAGTGCTTTAGTTTCACCGGCCGGCCGCCGTCCTACGATAACCTTGGGAAGGTAATTGTAGCAAGAGATGTTTGTGCTTATTCCTTTAGTCGCCTCTTACGACGTAAACAGGAACAGATGGAGTGGTCTTATTCAAGGCCGGAAGCCACATGGCTATTTTATACAATATTTTATTATAAATCATGAACAAACAATACTAGAGGACTGACAACCTTCATACTTTGAAGCATAATTCGATATTTAGTTGAAACGTTGCAGCTAGATGGAGCTACTAGTTCGAAAGAAGGTAGTTTCGTAGTGGTGCCGCGTAATTTCGGAAAGATGGCGGTATAAGCGTTAATTTTGTACGAACAAACAAGCGCCATCTCTGATTTTTCGTGGACACCGTCAGCCTAAGTACCCAACATCCTATGTATGGCTAGCGGGCGAGATAGTAGCGACATCTAGAAATAATACAGGATCTTGGCTTCCTAGCAGAGCACGCTTTTTTGTATGGGATCAGTCCTCTTGTATAGTTCGATTAATTTTTAACAAAAAACTAACCAAATTAAGAATGTGCAAAAAGGGCTTTTACAAACGTCATTGGAAATTCGTTAGCCGTATTAGAATAACGTTATATTCAATAACTTTATCAATGACGTCTTCCCCTGACCAAGAAGTGGCAGTTTATGTATACGTAGGGGGCGTAAAATACCACTTTTTGGCCCGGGGATACATAAATATATAACTACCAAAATATTTCTAATAAAACATTACTAATATAACGTTACCTTGTGACTATAATAACTTCTTTTTCAGTGATTGTGTTATTTTTTATAATATGTTACAGCATCTTCCTGATTAAAACGTTTATCGTTATTTTGATTAATAGTGTATCTTTCTTGTCAAAACGTTACTGATATAACTTAACTAGCTAATATTATATCGTTATTTTGATATAATACGTTACTGATATACCTTTATCTAGTTAATATTATATCGTTATTTTGATATAATACGTTACTGATATAACGTTATCTAATAACTATATCGTTATTATGTTACAACATCTTTCTGATCATGTAGTTGAGGATTCCACCGTTGCGGAAGTACGTGAGGTCCACCTCGGTGTCGAAGCGGGCTTTCACCTGGAATGTCTTGCCGTTGTCCACCTGGAAGGGACAGATAAATTAGTCCTTATTGCTTTTGACTTAAGGTTCACAATTTAATAATACGAGAGCACTGAAAGAGAAAGATAAGGAACAGGCTCTCGGCGTTTCGTCCACAGCGTTAACGTTATCAGCAAAGATAACGTTATGCTGGGTAACAGTATTTTTTCCACTATTTACCGATAAATCAGATAACGTTACCATCAGGTGACCCGCTTGTTCGTTTGCCGCCCTATAACATAAAAAAAAAAAAAAAAAGATATTAACGGTAAAAGGTATTGTTAACACTGTATTTCTTTTCTATATTACATTATTGACAGAATAAATTGATGAGTGAGGTGTGAGAGGTGAGAGAAAAAAAGTATCGTTACTTTTATGGTTATTTGTAACGTTATAAACTGTATTATCGATACCCCTTATAACGTTACCACTACTACCCGCATGAAAATAACGTTATTTATTGTTACTTTTAGTGTGAATTTGGTATCGTTAACAAGCCCTGATGTATATACATCGTGTTAATCAAACGCTAAGTCGAATAATAGCCTACCAGGTCACCCCATCACCTAACCCTACCAGATCTCCCCACCTGTTCACCCTATTATACAACGTGGAAGGGACATACCCGTAATAAACCGAACCATGGTCTATACTAGATTATTATAATATAATGAAATTAAAATAACAGCCAAAGAACAAAAAAAAAATCAGCATTTCTATACAAAAGTGTGCAGCCGCCCGGGAGATTTGTATGGGGATGTCGGATTTTTTTTTGGTCTTTTGACTGTTATTTTAATTTTATTATACTTATCTAGTATGGCCCGTGGTTCGATTTATTACGGGTATGCCCTCCACGTTGTATACTATACTTTTCACCACCAGGTCACCCACCACTTAACCTCACCAGATCACCCCTCCCACTTAACCTCACCAGATCACCCCCACGCTTAACGTCACCAGGTCATCCCACCATTTAACCTTACCAGATCAACCCACCACTTAAACTCACCAGGTCACCCCACCACTTAACTTGAACAGGTCACCCAACCACTTAACCTCACCAGGTCACCCCACCACTTAACCTCACCAGGTCACCCTACCACTTAACCTCACCAGGTTTCCTCACCTTAACATCCAACAACTGCCCTGGAGCGACGTTACTGGGAACACTCAGAGAATATTTCTCAGTGCCAGTTAGTCCCAGGGTCTCAGCGTTCTGTCCATCGATGAACTGCAGCGGAATGATGCCCATGCCCACTAGGTTGGAGCGGTGGATCCGCTCGAAGGACTCAGCGATCACAGCGCGGATACCCTGAGAACATTTGTATATTTATACAACGAGTAACATCATTATTATCTGGTCTTTTTAGTCTCCACTGCAGGAGCACGACCCTCTCTGTACTGCCAGAGACATACTTAGCCAGAGCAGCCAGAGGCCTACACACTCCACGCTGGCCAGACGGGTTGGAGAGGTCTCATTGATGTTCATAAGCTTTGTTCCGCTTGTGTTTCCTAAGTCACCTTCTGCGACATCCACGGGGAGACTTGGAGTGGTCCTATTCTACTCTGCCGGGAACCGCACGGGAAAAAGATTTCATAAATAATATTAAATAAATAAAAAAGCTTCGAAAAGGGGGGGGGGAGGAGAGCTATTTGAAGTCAAAATTCTGCGTGATTGAATATGTGAACGGCCCCTTACCAGGAGATAAGGTCCTTTGGCGGCCCAGTCGCGGCTGGAACCAGACCCGTAGTCCTTTCCGACGACGGCGATCAGCGGGACTTGCTCCTCGGCGTATCTGATAACAAGTAATTATTAAAAAAAAAACAAAAAACCCGACTTCCAACATATAAGTTGCATATATTTTTGTACCTAATCCTTGTATAAAATCCTTTGATACCCCACTCGATAGGTTTTGATTTTTAAAATCTTTGAAGATACGTAATTTTGGATTATTGGCGAAAATCCGCCATTTTGGATTATTTAAATTTTTGATATACACAGTGTCACTTTGAGAGTAAAGACAAATCTAACGACACCTTTCAAGGTATAATCCATCAAGCCGGTATTTTTACTATTTATTAGTAAAACAGCATTACTTGATTGTAATGTTTATATTCTCTCAATCGAATGTTACGAACTGCGCGGGAAAAGAAGCAGCTGGTACATTCTAAGATTTTTTCGTTTGTAGTGGTAGGCATAAATGATACTCCGCTTCTAGGAAGGGCCATGCCTGTGTTGTAGTATAGTTTCGTTTGTAGTAGTAGGCAAAAATTATACTCCGCTTCTATAAAGTGCAACACCTGTGGTATAGTTTCGTTTGTAGTAGTAGTAGGCGTAAATGATACTCCGCTTCTAGGAAGGGCCATGCCTGTGTTGTAGTATAGTTTCGTTTGTAGTAGTAGGCAAAAATTATACTCCGCTTCTATAAAGTGCAATACCTGTGGTATAGTTTCGTTTGTAGTAGTAGTAGGCGTAAATGATACTCCGCTTCTAGGAAGGGCCATGCCTGTGTTGTAGTATAGTTTCGTTTGTAGTAGTAGGCAAAAATTATACTCCGCTTCTATAAAGTGCAACACCTGTGGTATAGTTTCGTTTGTAGTAGTAGTAGGCGTAAATGATACTCCGCTTCTAGGAAGGGCCATGCCTGTGTTGTAGTATAGTTTCGTTTGTAGTAGTAGGCAAAAATTATACTCCGCTTCTATAAAGTGCAATACCTGTGGTATAGTTTCGTTTGTAGTAGTAGTAGGCGTAAATGATACTCCGCTTCTAGGAAGGGCCATGCCTGTGTTGTAGTATAGTTTCGTTTGTAGTAGTAGGCAAAAATTATACTCCGCTTCTATAAAGTGCAATACCTGTGGTATAGTTTCGTTTGTAGTAGTAGTAGGCGTAAATGATACTCCGCTTCTAGGAAGGGCCATGCCTGTGTTGTAGTATAGTTTCGTTTGTAGTAGTAGGCAAAAATTATACTCCGCTTCTATAAAGTGCAATACCTGTGGTATAGTTTCGTTTGTAGTAGTAGGCGTAAATGATAATCCGCTTCTACGAAGTGTCATACCTGTGGTGAGGGTTGCTACACACGTATTCGGTATTATCAGGCCTGTGTCACTCCCCGTTTAGGTATCGAAAATATACCTACATTATTACTATGGCTACTCGGAGTGGTAAATTCAGATATACGAATCGTTTGTAATAAGAATCGAATTGGCCTGCAATGGATGTCTAGGTATCTAAACGAAAAGGTGTTGAGTTCCGACGTGTGCTAAATTAAACCATATCGCTAACCACATTGAGTAGATATTTCTTTGAATTTCTTTGCTGAATGAGACTTCTGTACGTGATTACTAGTACTTATTCTGTGGTATTATACGCATGATGACTGAGAAAATATTTTGGGCCCATCGCTTAGATTATTAAAAAATATTGTACACGTATTTTTCTTTTTCTCTGAGAAACAATAAATAAGAAAGATACAGAGCATTTAAATTTCGCATGACGTCACGCTTTAGTACGATTTTTACACATCGGTGACGTCACAAGCCCCCACTCTGGAACTTCGACGCTCTGTACCTTTGTGAATTTTTACTTTTTTGATAAACTGAAAAATATGGGTACATTATTTTTGGATAACCTAACTAACGGACTAATTAGAATAATACTTTTCTGACCCAGTCATCAGCCTTATTACCTGTGAGCAGCGTCGAAGATGTCCATGACGTCACCGCTGGGCATGTGCGTGGTCCTGGGCCCAGCAGTGGGCGACAGGCGGTTGACGAGCCGGATGTTGGCGAAGGTGCCGCGCGACATGATGGCGTCGTTGCCGCGCCGCGCGCCGTACGAGTTAAACTCGCGGGGAGTTAGGCTGAAATATAATAAATAGATAAGAACTGACTGCCTCCTTAGTCTTAGTAATTGAGACAGATAAAGATGGGAGCTCCGGGTGATGCGATAGTGGGAGTCATGTCAACATGCTCAGAGGAAAACTATGCTAGAGTGGACATAGAAGATTTACTGCCTCCGTGGCCCAGTGGTCAAGGCGTTTGCCTTGTGATCCGGAGATTGTGGGCTCAAATCCCACTGGGAAGCATACTTTGTGAAAAGTTGTTTCCAATCTAGAATATTGCAGGCTTGAATCACCTGATTATCCGAAAAGATGTTTCCGTGCTTCGGAAGGCACGTAAAGCTGTTGGTCCCGAACGCCATCTAGCGTTTGTACCTATCCTAGGATTGGTTCTGGTGTACCCTTTGGGTTGCGGAGGTCAGACGGCAGTCGCTCTGTGTAAAAACCAGTAACCTCGTCTAATCGCCTAGGTTAGGGAGCGGACCCCGGGCTCTAAAGTAACACCGATGAGGGTGCAACCGGGAATACGGGAATATGATGATAATAATAAATAGATAAGGGCTAAGGCTCAACCACAGATCTGTATATACTGCTAGATAAAGGAAGTCCTTCAATTTATATGAAAACCCGGCGTGCCAATTTTCAATACAATATTTAATAAGAAATTCACTTTTTTGCAGTCGGATAAAAAGGCATCTCACCCTCTGGCAGCCAGGTATCTGGCAGCCGGCGAGTTCCTGGCGATGGAACCGGCCGGGGAGATGTGGTCCGTGGTCACCGAGTCTCCCAGCAGGAGCAGGCAGCGGGCGTTCTCTATGCTTCGGATCGGGGGCAGGTCCTGGGGGAACGAAGAAGAATATGAATAAATAATAAATATACAACGTGGAAGGGACATACCCGTAATAAGTCTAACCACGGTCTATACTGGATCACTAAAGTATAATGAAATTAAAATAACAGCCAAAGAACAAAAAAAATTCGGCATTTCCATACAAAAGTGCGCGGCCGCCCTGGCGATTTGTATGGGAATGTCGAATTTTTTTTTGTTTTTTGACTCTTGTTTTAATTTCATTATATTTTAGTGATCTAGTAAAGCCCGGGGTTCAATTTACTACGGGTATGTCCCTTCCACTTTGTATACAAATCACACAGATTGAGCAAGCCTCAATGCAAGTTCGAGACTTGTGTTCTTCTTCATCCAAGCGCGTTCCCGGTTGCATCCTTAGCTGTGCTGCTTCGGAGCCCGGGGTGCGCTTTCCCTCTTTCTCATTTTCTAATATTACATGCATGTCAATGGGCACCCAAGGATGCCAAAGACCTTGTGTTAGGAAGAAAGAGCCGGACGAGTTTAAAGATTTGGCAATAGTTTTACGACCGGCCACCTGCCTGACGTCAACCCTGTTTGGGAATGTATTTGCGCGAAAAGTTTTACAACCAGACGCCGCCCGACGTCAACCCTCCTTGGGAATGTAATTGTAGCACGTTTGTTTGCTTAATTCTTTAGTCGCCTCTGACGACATCCACAGAAAGAGATGGAGTGGTCCTATTCTAACACGGATCCACACGGATATTATCTTTTGTTGTACTAAGATAAGTATACATATTTCTATACAGGGTGTTACAAATTATACTGAAACTATTTCAAGAGTAAATTTAGTCAAATCATCATTCATCATGTCTTTTTTAGTCTCCACTGCAGGAGCAGTCAGAGGATTTGGCCCACACTCTCCACGCTGGCCAGACGGGTTGGAGAGGTCTCACTGATGTTTATAAGCTTTGTTCAGCTTGTGTTTCCTAAGTCGCCTTCTACGACATCCACGGGGAGACTTGGAGTGGTCCTATTCTACTCTGCCGGGAACCACACGTACTAAAAATAAACGGGCAAGTGCGAGTCGGACTCGTACATGAAGGGTTCCGTACCACCGTACAATGTTTTAAAACGCTGAAGAAACACGTTTCTTGTATGACGACCCCCTTTAATTATTAACTTTATCTTATTTTTAGTATTTGTTGTTATAGTGGTCATAGTAATACGTCATCGGTGAAAATTTCAGGTGTCTAGCTATTACGGTTCAAGAGATAGAGCCCTGTGACAGACGGACAGACGGCGGAGTCTCAGTAATAGGGTCCCGTTTGCACCCTTCGGGTACGGAACCCTAAAAAAGGTAAAAGATGTATATGCTCTGCCCCTTTAGTATGTACTTGGAGTTGGGATGCCGCTCGTCCTGCGGCACAGACAAAGCCTGCCACTGATAACCTAATTCTGAGCTACACTCACCCTGGTCATGCCATCGAAGAATGGAGGCCTTTTGATGTAAGTGGAGTTGGGGTCCCAGCCGTACAGCTTGCCCTGCGGCACGGACAGAGCCTGCCACGACTGAGAGCCTAATTCTATCTTAGCGTACACCTGAAAAAAATAAGTACATTAATTTAAAATCAATCCATATACTTCTTCGTCTAAGCGCGTTCCTGGTTGCATCCTCAGCTGTGCTGCTTCGGAGCCCGGGGTGCGCTTTCCCGCTTTTTCTTCTCCAAACATAACATGCATGTCAATGGTGACCCAAGGATGCCAAAGACCTTGCAAACAGCCGGAACAGTTTAAGATGAAAACCAAGCAGAAGGGTCGCCCTCATTTAAAAAAAAAAATGGTTAACTCGTAAATATGGTGTAACTTTCCATATTTCTCAATGTCATGCACTAGATAGCCCTTTAAATTATTTTATGAACTGCCGTTGAAACTATTATTGGTGATCCGTCTAGCTTTAAAACTTGCCGTGGCCACTTTTGGCGGAGGCAAGTTTTAAAGCTAGACGGACAAATGTAAATACTTTCAACGGTGGTTCATAAAATAATTTAAAGTACTATCTAGTGCATGACGAAGAGTAATATGGGAATTATCTCCATATTTACGAGTTAACAATTTATTTCAAATGAGGGCGCCACTTCAAGGCCATTTGCCTATACCTCCACCCTAACTTAATCAGTGTGATTTGTCCTTACATATTTATTATTATCATTTTGTTATATAGTAATTTCATGATTTTTTTTAGTAACGGCACCATACCTAATGAGATATTAGGTATGAAACCTGTAATGATTAATGCTTGTAAGATATCAAATGAATAAAATAAAACATAAAAAAGCCTGACGTAAGGATGGCACCTTCACTGGATTATCGAAGTCCTCTCTGGTTGCGTTATACAGATACACTATCACGTCTTTATCCCTAACGGGGTAGACAGAGCCAAGGGCGGTAAAGCCCAGGCCACTTTTAGCGTAAAGGTGGGCATGAAGGTGGAAAAGGGAAATCATAATAGTGATGGGTTGCTAACCGCATCGCCTATTCATATGATTCAGATTCTCGCCCATTCCCTCGATCGGCTTTTACGATCTGCACGGGAAGAGAAGCAGCTGGTACATTCTATGTTTTTTCTTTTCTCCCAGACCAGCAAAGAAGATACTTGGACTGAATTAAGTACTTATCTTTAATATGTCATTAAATATATACCTATGTATGTAAGATATATACTTTATGTATAGTTTGTTTATGTGTATTGCTATATGTATTTATGTAATGTAAGTATGTTCGTATATATTTATGTGTGTAGATATGTAAGTATCTAGTAAAAGATTATTATTTATCGGAATCATTATAGTTGTAGTTTATATATTAAGTATATTCATTTCTAAATAGACATATGTATTTATATAAGTATTTATGTAACATATGTATATGTATGTTTATCTGTAGTTTCATAGTATGTTAATTTCTTCTTCCTTTATTTAACGAACACGCCTGTATGCCTTTCATATATGACCATCTCCTCTCACGGGCCTACTGGAAGAGATCTCTTTTGAGATAAGTAGTGCCTTTGTACAACTTTTTGTTTATTTATTCTCTGTATATATTGTCCGTGTACAAAAATTGGTGAATAAATAAATAAATAAATATCTTGTAGTTAAATTTATACGTACCGGCTTCTACCTTATATATAATAGAGTATATATCCTCTCAATCTATCGCAGGTTGACTGGAAGAGATCCCTACATGGGATAAGTCCGCCTTTGTATATTTGCTCTTTCGTATTTATGTTGTCTTTTATACTTACATTTTTGGTACAATAAAGTTATTACAAACAAACAAACTTACATTTATAGGAAACATCGAATTACGCTTAAAAGTATGAAGGTTGTTAGTCCTGTAGTATTTGTTCATCCATGGTGATACTGAACTTTCCCACATAGAAGACACATAATATAGCGAAATATGGAAAATATGTTTTCTTACCATAAAAACTCGAATCAATCGATCGGTCTTGTATGGGAGGCCAAAAATTGTTTTTCATATTTCGATATATGTTCCTTGGGGAAAGTTGTTAATTAGCTGAAAATAATTTAAAATTAAAATTTTGCTACTACCAAGATCTAGATACTTACTACGCACATTTGCCAAAAGTGGCCGTTTTTCGCAAATGTGCGTAGTAAAGCTTAACGTTCTCACTTTAAACTGTAAACAGTAGTTCATAAAATACTTTGAAGGGTTATCTAGGACTTGGTAGTGGCAAAATTTTAAATAATGTCTCCGTTTTCTTTGAAATGATTTATTTTAACTGGGGACAGCACTGGACCCCAGAAAATTTAGGCACGGCCTTAAGGCAGAATTCAGTCCATGATACTGAATAACTTTCCCCAGGAAACATATATGTATATACAAATAAGAAATAAAAAATTTAGCCTCCCGTACAAATTGACCAATCAGCTGATTCGAGTTACGATGAAAAGAAACAAAAAAAAAACATACCTGTTTCGATTTTAGTTCTAAGGGAAAGTTGTTCAGTATCACGGACTGACGCCTGTAAGAGATTGCTTCGGCGATAAGGCCTCTTGTACCTTATATTATACATCGTGTTAATGAAAGAACTCAAAACCTCTCAGATGGTACCTCAGCCCATGTAACTGAACAACTTTTGTTCAACAACCATCACGAAATCCAAAAAAAAAGAATCGGATTTTCATACAAATTCACTCGATCAGCTGATCAGTTTGTATGAAAATTCAATTTTTTTTATACTTTGTATTTGTAAATGTTATTTGGTGTAATATTTTTTTTTTGTATTGTATTGATTACTCTCTTAAAATAGTTTAAGTATATATTTTTAGAGACAGTATATATAAATGAGTAGGTACCTCCTTGAACATGCCCGGGATGACATGTTTGTTCTCGACCTCCTGTATCTCAGCCCGCGTGGGCCAGATGTCGCGCAGGAACACCGCTGAGCCGTCGGCACGCTTGCCTGACATATCAGAACTATATCTTATTAAAAAAGGAAAAAAAAATTACATAGAAATATGGATGATAGCACAATCATCCTAATATATTTAATTATTTTGTATTTATTGTATACGTATAATAATATATAATATATAATATTATTTATTTGTTTAATGTTATGTTTATTTATTTTTATCTATACTATATATTATGAGTAGGTCATTTAATATTAGATTCCTTTTTTTTATTATGTAATTTTATACATATTTTAATCACGCCAGCCACACATATTTTCTGCTTGGTCTTATGGTTGACCGGTAGAGAATGCCATATGGCATTAGGTCACCACTTGTACAATAGTATTGTGCAATAAAGTTTTTAAATAAATAAATAAATGACTTATAAGCCGTGCGGTTCCCGGCAGAGTAGAATAGGACCACTCCAAGTCTTCCCGTGGATGTCGCAGAAGGCGACTTAGGAAACACAAGCTGAACAAAGCTTATAAACATCAGTGAGACCTCTCCAGCCCGTCTGGCCAGCGTCACAGAATACATAAGAGTACAAACAGAATGGAATCTCGCAGCGTCTCCCGCAATTTGGCATCCCCGCACATGTCCCCCGCACTATGTGCCCCTTATTGCGCTCTTAAACAGGGTTAGTTGCTAGCCGCACGCAATTCGCGGCGTGTCTTAAGAACTGTCAACCAATAGTTACCATCATGGTGAGAAGATGCGCATATAATAATTGTTTATCCACCGAATACAACAAAGAACGTATGTTGCATAGATTTCCGAGTGATGAAAACATGTAAGCAAAGCAACAATATAATTTCACGTTATAACATATAAAACAGAATATTTTTCACGTCACAGTGTTCGCAAATCTCCCGGTATGGAAATATATAATCGTAAATATGTCGAACTCGTTAGTAGGTAAGTATTAAATTAATTCTGCGGTGCGACCCTAGTATAAAACTCACACAACGACGTGTGTACAGATATATTGTTTCGTTTGTAGTAGTAGTAGGTATATATGGTACTCTAACTCTAGGAAGTGTCATACCTGTGCCAGCGTGGGGAGTGTGGGCCAAATCCTCTGACTGCTCTGGCTAATATATGGCTCTGGTAGTACAGAGAGTGTAGGGTGCCTGAACTAGGGTGAGTTGTTAATTAAGAAAGAGTTAATTGTTAAACACTATATTTTTAAAGATCTTAAATGTTATGTGAAAATGTTACTAAAATGTTGATGAAAATGTTTATGAGCGCATCGTACCGCCGCGATTATTGCACTGATTAGTTTTTGGGTCAAACGCATCGACATGCGATGCGCTTGACGTCACTGTTCGTGTTGCTACACCGAACATCTTGCTGGGGGCGTAGATGCGAGAAGATGAAGTGCGAGATAGAGATGCAATGAGTGCTATGATATATGATACAAGGTGAATAACAATGTTTTCTTAAAGTCCCTATTATTCAGGGGTTGTTTTCACTCAACGAAAACTTTCGCAAAAATACAGGGGTAGTAAGTTGTTCGTTAGAATGCGGCTCACTCATTTGCACTCGCGCACTACACTCATTCACTGACACTGACACTTGTGGTAAATCAGTCTGTTGGGCGGCTCGAGGCCGGCGCTCGGCCGAGCGCGGGCCGGCTGCGGGCGGTAGCGACGGTTGCGGCGGCTGCGCGACGTCCGAAGATCTCCTTCTGCTGCGGGTTCGCTGGCACGCTACGATGATCCCCACGATTGCAATCATGCCTATTGTGCTGTAGATAAGGGCGTAGTGATGCACATCGTGAACAGAAATGTTGTCTGATAAAGGTTCTTGTCTTTTCATAAACTGGATTCTTTTATCGATATCTTGAAACAACTGTTTGTTCTCCAGGGTTTGGTTATCATCCTTTATCGTTTCGATTGTTATATTTATTATTTGGTTGATGGGAGCGACATAAGACGTTTCGAAGGAACTTTCTATATCGATCCTTTTTTCTAAATATTTGTGAGAATAAATGGTAAAGTTCTCAGTTTTCACTTCACAGTCGTTATCAATGTTTATAATGTTCGCACCGGTCAGCTGATGAGCGGTAACTCGATCCCCGCATAGTGACCGCACTTGACACTTATCGCAACAAAAATAGAAGTAATTATTTAATTTTGTTAGGCTTATCCATCTGCTTTGACACTCGACACTTGTTACTTTGCAATGATCCGGCTGATTGCTGTTTCGGATGCAGAGGTCGTTGTCCGATTTCATCTTGTAGATAGGAGTTTTTAATTGACAAAGATATGTTTCGTCTCGTGACAGACAGTGGTCTAAGTCAGATTTAGTAACAGGTAGATAAGAGTCTTTAAGAAGATTTATGGCCATGTAGTCCTCGACGGGGTTCACCGTTATCATATTTCGACCCACTTGATGCGGTATGGCGAGGATATGGTATAAATCATAGCTGTCTCTGCTAACTAGTGGCACCTTTATCTCAAATATTAAATATTGCATGGTCATCTTGGTATTTACTGATAGCAAAGAGTAAATGTTTCGCATGTTTGTTTGTATGTTATCAATAGGTATGGAGATATCTTTCGGCAGTTGTCCCGAGATAACACCTAGTTCATTTTGAAGTTGTTCAGGATTCATGATATGTATGTTTATTCTTCCTCCGTATGTACTGGTGATAGTATCCAAAAGAATATCTTGAATGTTTTTAAGATGAGTCAATATGTTTGTAGCAGCCATGGCCGAAAGGGTAAATTCTGTTCTGCGTGTTTCTTCGTTTACTTGTTTTCCTAAGTCATTGGTAGCGGAATCCAAATTCAATAGGTGTTGATGTACGATCTTATGTTGTTTTTGTATAGATTCTTCTGTTCGTTTTAGTAAATTATTTTCCGCTTCCACTATCGATGTTTGATTCTTCCATAATAAGGCCAGATGTTTCACGTTATCGCGGACCAGTGTGATGTCCTTTTCGTATTGTTCGGCGAAGCGGTCATCGAGTACTCCGAACAAAGTATTCGCAAGATATCCGACACCATTGACGATACCGCGGCGGCTCCGGGCACGAGCGTTCATTTGATAATTTAATAAAACTTTATTATTCCGATCCAGTTCGTTGTAGGTATGACGTAACTGTAATAGGATAAGCTCGCACTGGTACACCTGTTTCATTGTATGACACACGCTCTCTAGATGTTCGTAATATTTATTGTAGGTCATGGTACTTTCCCAGTATGGGTCAATGTCATAATATGCTATCATTTTCCATTGATCTCTAATAAGTTGCATTTTGGCCATCTTATCGAAGTAAAGTTTTTGGTTTTCGTGTAGGTTTGTAGTGTTAAAGGCGTGACCAGATGTGATGAAGGTAGCGAAATAAACAAGCATTATCGCTAATGTTGACAAGTTTAGTTTTGTTGTTTGTTTAGGTTTCTTACTTTCAGGTAGTTTTGGTTGTTCCAGCGGCGCCGTGTTTTCTTTCGCTTCATCTTCTAGAGGTAAGACAGATAACTTCACAACGGGTCTCTTTATTACGCCATTTTTTGTTTTAAGAGACACCACTCTCACTAATCCATCGCTTCCAGGATGGACGTCCACAACTCTGCCCAGGGCCCACTTTCCCGGCGGAAGATTATCTTCATGTATCACCACTATGTTTCCAATTGTTATGTTAGGTTTAGTCTGTTTCCATTTTTGTCTTGCTGTCAGTTGACTTAGATACTCTGCTTTCCATTTCTTCCAGATATCTTGTGTCGTCTTTTGAATAATGTTCCAGCGTGTACGAGCATCCTCCTTTGTTTCAATTACGGTAAGTCCTGGAGTTCCGGAAAGAAAATGAGCGGGAGTGAGAAAATCTAAATCTTCTATGTTTTCAGTTAAGGCGCATAATGGCCGCGAGTTGAGGCACGCTTCCACTTGAGCCAGGATGGTAGCATATTCCTCGAATGTCAACTTCTGTTCACCAATAACTCTTCTCAAATGATGTTTAAGGCTTCTCACGGCTCGTTCCCATAAACCTCCGGCACTTGGCCACGATGCGGCGTTCCTATTCCACTCGATCTTCATATCAGCAAGGTCGGCGAGTAAGTTACTGTTAAAAATTGTTTCAAATTGCTCTTGCATGGCTCTGTTGGCCCCTACAAAATTAGTGCCATTGTCACTGTATAGGAACCGCGGACATCCTCGTCTGGCAGCCATTCTCCTCAGCGCTGCCATAAATGCTGAGCTGGACAGATCCGTCACCAACTCCAGGTGTACGGCCTTAGTGACCATACAGACGAAAATAGCCACATAGCCCTTGAATGTTCTCGCAGATCTTCCCCTATTAGCCTTTATTTCCACAAAGCCGGTGTAATCGACTCCACAATGCTGGAAGGCCTTTGCTGGATTGACACGAGCTGCTGGTAGATCCGCCATGAGCTGATGTTGTTTTGTTCCATCGACTTTACGGCAGGTGATACACTTACGCAGTTCTTTTTTCACTGTATTGTTTCCTCCAGTAATCCAGTATTCCCGTCTTAATGTTGCTAGTGTAAGGCGAGGACCCCCGTGGAAAGTTAACTCATGTGCTTGCCTGATTAAGAGTGTCGTTAACCTAGTGTCTCTAGGTATTATCATGGGATGCTTCATATCAAAGCTAATGTTGGCGTGAGCCAGTCGACCTCCAACACGCAGAATCCCTTCTTGATCAAGAAAAGGGTTTAAATTTAGTAGCTTACTGTTTGATTTTATATTTTTATGTTTGCGTAAATGGTCAATATCCGCTCCAAATTCCGATTGTTGTACATATTTCACAATTGTCAATTTAGCTTTATTCATTTCTTGTAAAGTAATGTAGTTGGGTAATTGTTTGCGCTGACGATTCATAAATCGCTGTATCCACGCGAGAATGTTAATTGTTTTTGTTATAGAACTATATTTATGTAGTAATGTATTTATAATGTTATCGTTGTACTCTGTTTGAATCGTATTTGCTTGTTTCTGAAATTTAGCCTTCATTTCCAAATCTGTATGGTATTTATGTTTTTTCCTGTGTTCGATGTTGTCTCCAAACACCCATGATGGTCCCCTCCACCATAAAGAATGTTCTTTTAGCTGTGAAACGTATAAACCTCTGCTAGCTGGGTCCGCCGGGTTATCGTTCGATTTAACGTAGCGCCAACAGTCGGGTGGTATAATGTTACAAATTTTTTCGACTCGATTAGCCACAAAGGGCTTCCAGCGGCTCGGCTCCCCTTGTATCCAACCCAATACAACCATTGAGTCGGTCCAGCAGTAGACCTCTATTTGATGTTGATTTAATGCTTGTTTGATTTTTTCTATTAACTTAGCGAGTAGTAAGGCCCCGCTAAGTTCCAATTTAGGTAAAGAGAAAGCCTTTCTATAAGGGACTAGTTTACTTTTTGCAGCAAAAATAACGGATGTGGTTTGACCCTTCACTTGTGCGTAAACAACGCAGGCGTATGCCTCCTCGGAGGCGTCGCAAAATCCTTGAAGAATGATGACGTCACCTGTGGTACATGATATCCATCTAGGTATTTTAAATTCATTTATCAAATGTATGTCGGCGGTAATTTTAGACCACTCTTTGTAAATGTTATCAGGTACGTGGTCATCCCAGCGCAAATTTAAGCCCCATAATTTTTGAAATAGAAGTTTGAGTTTTGTTGAGATTGGCGTGAGCCATCCAAGCGGGTCAAATAGTTTTGATATTTCTGAAAGCAAGCTGCGTTTTGTTGGTTTAATGTTTTGAGGAGATATTTTGCATTGGAATGTAAATTCGTCGGTTTTTGAATTCCATGCTAAACCTAATGTTTTTGTTGTATCTTCTGTTTTGAAATTGAAGACCGCATCGTGATTGTCATTACTTTGTTGAATGTTTGAAAGGAGTTCTTTGTTGTTTGAGGACCATTTTCTTAGAGTCATCCCGGCGGATTTGAGTAGGCGATCGAGGTCAGCAATCAATTTCTTTCCCTGTAGTATGGAATCTGAGCCATGAATGACGTCATCCATATATAATGCTGACTCCAGCACTTGTGATGCTTCAGGGAAATGTTCACGTTCGTCCGCTGCCAGTCTTTTGAGCGTCATCATAGCTAAGAATGGCGCGCTTTTTGTTCCGTATGAGACGGTAGTGAGTTTATATGTTTTTAGAGGATGTTGAGGGGACTCACGCCAAATGATTTTTTGAAGGTTCTGATCTTGCTCGTTTAATAAGATTTGACGAAACATTTTAGCTAAATCTGAACAGAAAACGAATTTGTACTGGCGCCATTTCAGTATTAATGTTTGTAAGTCTTGTTGAAGGTTAGGGCCAGTATACATCAAGTCGTTCAGACTATATCCAGAAGACGTTTTAGCGGACGCGTTGAATACTACCCGGTACTTAGTGGTTGTAGACTCACTACGGTACACTCCATGATGTGGAAGATAGCATTCCAATGTTGAATGGTTGTCCTTGTTTTCTAGAGTCATATGATTTAATGTTTGATACTCCTGCATGAACTCCTTATAATGTTTAGCTAGTTGTTGTTGTCTTTCAAATTTTCTTTCTAGGTTGAAAAATTGAGCGGTTGCCATTTGTTTAGAGGACCCTAGTTTTTGTTCGATATCTTCTTTCAGGGGTAGCCGTACTTCGTAACGTCCATCCTCCTTCCTAATTGTTGTTTTGTTGTAGAAGTCGATACATTCTTGATCTTCTTTAGATAAATTTGATTGTTCAGAAATTTCTTCTATGTCCCAGAATCTCTTAATGTCATCTATAGAGTTCAGAACCACGTTACAGTGATAAGTTTGCGCGTTACCACATAATAACCATCCCAAATGAGTTTGTTGCGCAACAGGCTGAGTCGAATATTCACCCTTAATCAACCCGCCTAATATGATCATAGAATAAATGTCGGCTCCAAGTAATAAATCTACTGGACGGCTTTTGTAAAATTCGGGATCGGCCAAATCAATGTTAGAAATATGACTCCAAGATGGTTTTTCAAATGTTTTGTTTGGTAGATTTTTTATTAAGTCGTTCATTATGAGTACTTCCGTATAGAATTGAAAGTCGTTGTATAATGATCTACACTCAATGATTGCCGCCCCTTTGCTAGAGTTCTCCATATGTCCTACACCAAAAATAGTACCTTTACATTGTTTTCTTTTAAGACCTAATTGTTGAGCCGCTTTTTCGGTTATTAATGATAACTGAGAGCCTTGATCAATCAAAGCTCGGAAGGAATAGTATTCGCCATCGTTGGATTTGACGTTCACCATTGCAGTAGCCAACAATGTTTGAGAAAAATTATCTTGAGACGCATGCGTGTTTGATGTTATATTTTCAGAAGGTTTTCTTGAAGTCGATGAACTCGATGAAGCAATCGGGGTCGATGCCTCAGTGAAGGCCTCGTGCAGTAGTGTACTGTGCTGACTCGCACATTTGCGACATGTTTTCGATGAAATGCATGGATTGCCATTGTGACTAAATAAGCAATTTGAACAAAGTTTCAATTTATTGACTGTTTTTAATTTTTGGTTAATTGGCATACCTAAAAAGGTTTTGCAATTATAGATGCCGTGATTTTGAGAGCAAAGAGGACATTTAATGTCAGATGAAATATGGAATGATGTGTTAAATTGTTTGTTTAGATGTTTTTGTTGAAAATTATTGTTATTGATTCTTGTTTGAATTTGATTAGGTTGATAATTTTTAGTAGAGTTATGATAATCCCGTTGCGGATAAATGTTAGGTTTTTGTTGAAAAGTTTCGGGTTTTCGTCGCGATGATTCCATGGCTGTAAACTTTCCCTCGAGATAATCTAAGAAATCTTTTAAAATAGGTAGCTCCCGGGGGTTCTTCAAGGCTTCTATGTAATCGGCGTGCGTAACGGAGTCTAATTTCTGCGATAGAAGATGTACTAATATCGGATCCCATGTTGTTATATCGATTTCCAGGTTCTTAATCGCGTTAAGAGACTCAATAGTCACATCGTGAAGTTTCTTGATATGCCCCAGGGATTGTTGTTGCATGTTAGGAAGCCCTAAAAGGGTGCTCATGTGAGAAGTAAAGATGAGTTTTTTGTTGTTGTAGCGATTGTTCAAGATTTCCCAGCAGGTGTTATAATTTTCAGAGCTAATCGGTAGGTGTTGGATCAGCCGTTCTGCTTCTCCACGTACTTTGCTTCTTAAAAATTGCATTTTTTGGGCGCTGGAAATTGAATTATTGTTGTGTATCGCCTCACGGAATAAGTTCTTGAAAGGTACCCATTGATTAAATTGGCCATTAAAAGATGGTATGTCGAGTTGTGGGGTAGATTTTTCGCGATGTGTTACAGACCACATTTTTGAGTTAATTTGCCTTTTCAACCTGTTGTACTGCCTCTCATGAAAATCAAATTTTATCTCGTAGTCACTAACTTCTTCGCCAGCTTCATTAATGATCTCCCAATGTTGTTTATCGACCACCGACCAACGAGACTGTAATGTTTTTAACGAATCTTCGAACTCCCATTTTTCAGACATAGCTTCAAAGTCCATATGTTCCATCGTCCGTTTGAAGGCCTTGAAATTTGTTTCTTGTTTATGCAGCATGTTGTCTAAAACCGTATTTCCAGTGGAGGTCTCTAATGTTTGATTTAATGTTGATGATTTGTGTTGATGTTCTTCTTTAGACTGTTCGAATGTTTTTCGAGGCTCCGCCACAGGAGTTACGGTCGGCGCAGTTTCCTTGCTGGTTCCTGCATCTTGTTTATCCTTTTCGCTTGGAAAAGACAGTTGCTTGATGTGTTGTTCGATGTAACTTCTAGCTTCTTGATAAAATTTCTCAACTCTTTGATAGTAGTTGCTAGTAAAGTACAAGTAAGAAGACTTATTAGGTAATTCATTAAGTTTAAGATCATTGTTTTGGAAATCTTTCCAATAGGTTTCCAAAGTGTCCAGACGACGATTAATGCTAGATAAATTTTTGCGAGCCGTAGGTTCCTTTTTGAAGTTGGTTAGGACCTTCTCCATCGCCGTAAGAAGTTCATCTTGTGTACTAATAATGTTGTCAACGCTCTCCATGTTAAAAATAGGCAGTAAATAAATGGGAGCAAGAGTAAAATGGAAAGATCTTACTAGTTTAGAGCTGGAAGTGGCACGGCGCTGTAATTACCTACTCAGCTGGTACACGGAACCGGCAATGTTAATGTTAAGAATATAACGATTGTCCATCAAATGTCACTCACTAAGTTCACGCACAATTTTCAATTGTTCACTGTTTAATGTTCGCTGGTTGTTCACCTCAATTCACGAATTTTATTACGCGCGCGAGGAGTAGTTCGAAGGACCATATGTAGGGTGCCTGAACTAGGGTGAGTTGTTAATTAAGAAAGAGTTAATTGTTAAACACTATATTTTTAAAGATCTTAAATGTTATGTGAAAATGTTACTAAAATGTTGATGAAAATGTTTATGAGCGCATCGTACCGCCGCGATTATTGCACTGATTAGTTTTTGGGTCAAACGCATCGACATGCGATGCGCTTGACGTCACTGTTCGTGTTGCTACACCGAACAGAGAGGGTCGTGCTCCTGCAGTGGAGACTAACAAAGACCTGGAGTGCTATTTTTAATTCAGGGACTCAGCGCAACACAAAGCGTGTAGTTTTCCAACTCACCGCTCGCGTTCCGACGCATTGCATCGTATTTTTGAAACCGTCGTGTCAGCGATAAGTAATATTGTGTTACGCAGAAAATATCATAAACTTGTCAATGGATTTCTAAACATATCAACAAAAAAAAAGCAGCGTGAGACGGAACTAATACTCCATGGAACGTTTCTTTGACATTTGTGCGCTAAAAATGTCAAAATATGCATAAATATGCATATACTTTCCCTGCTTTTAGGGTTCCGTACAAAAAATGAAAAAACGGAACCCTTATAGGATCACTCGTGCGTCTGTCTGTCCGTCCGTCTGTCACAGCTAATTCGCTCCGAAATTACTGGACCGAATCAGGTGAAATTTGGTAGAATGTTGTAATCCTATGACCCAAACACATATGTGCAAAGGAAATAAATATTTTTTTTTAAATTAAGGGTCATTCCGGGGGACCAATTAGGAAATTTAAAAAAAAAGTTTTGTAAACCTTACTGTGTCATATATCAAATGAAAGGGCTTGTTATGAGGATCTTAAATATATTTATATATTTTGTTATTATTGTAAAATGAAGTATAGTTCATTGCTTGTAGATTACAGGAAAACCTATAAGAATTCAATCAATTGTACGGAACCCTCTCCACGCGAGTTTAACTAATGCTCTTTTTAATCCTCATTCCCCTACATATCTCCACGACAAATCCTCCTTCCGGCAGATTGACCCAAGATTGCTTGCTAGTGATGTACCGACTTTGCAGATACCATGTCATTCTTCTGTAAAGTATTCCAAGTCGTTTTCGGCTCTTGCCGCTCGGCTGTGGAATGCTCTTCCTGTTGACATTAATATGGCTTCCTCTATTGGGTCTTTTAAAAACCGACTGCTAAAATACTATAAGCATTCAGTAGATTATATATTTACTAGCTTTTGCCCGCGGCTTCGCCCGCGTAGATTCGGGGCATGAAAAATAGATGTTGGCCGATTCTCAGACCTACTCAATATGCTCACAAAATTTCATGAGAATCGGTCAAGCCGTTTCGGAGGAGTACGGGAACGAACATTGTGACACGAGAATTTTATATATAAGATTTTATACATATGCTTATATATATTATAAGTAAAGGAGTTGCGAACGCATCACTACGAACAAATTCACTGTGTACTACGCATGCGCGAAACCGAACGTGTCCGAAGGCTGAGCGATGCCGCCCGAAGCTACCGCCGCCGGCGCGCGGGCCACGGGTCGCGCCACGCCTGTCCTGGCAGTGCTCGGATCCAGCGTCTAGTAACAGGACGTGTAGAGATTATATCGGTTCGCATGTTTCCACGCGAGTTTACTGAGTTTACGAGAATAAACTATTTACTCACAAAAGTACTCTTGTTTTTATTAGTGACTGTTCCGCGTCGTTTCTTAACAACTCAGAAGTGCGATGTACCATTCCCACAAGATTACTATTTAAATTGTGCTTAAAAATATTAAAAGAAATCGTGTTTCGTTTCGCTAGTGAGCCGCGAGTAAAATACCTATTTAGTTACTATGGGCGATAGTGATAGTGATAATAGTGATAGTAAAAGCGGCGACCGCGATGACCGGCTCCGTCGACGGTTATTGAAGGGGTTGGAGACTCGTCGACTAGCGAGACAATTACAGGAGCTTGAAAAACACGTATTTGGTTCCCGGAGCAGATCAGAGGATGCCGCCGATGTCAGTAATCATCAAGATGTCGGACAGAGTCGGGTCCCTTATTTGAATCAACGAGGTTGCCGGGCGCGCCACCGCGAGTGTCCACGGCGACGCTTGCTGCTCCGTTTGCGCCTGAGCGCGAGCGCGAAGTATGCGTCGGGGCGCCGCCAATTGCTGGGAGCAGCGCTGCACCGCCTGCAGTACCTACTGCGGTGCCTCCAGGATTTATGGGTAGTACTGGACTATCGGGGTATGTTGATAATTCAATTAATATTCCGCCGCTTAGGTATGTCGGTCGCAGTAACCCTATACCTGAGTTTGACCCTAAGACATCTATGATTACTATGGATATATGGATACGTAAAGTAGAGGGAATAGCCAGTATGTACAGTTGGGACGAAAAGACCGTTATTTTTAATTGCTTGTCGAAGTTAAGAGGTTACGCGCGCCAGTGGTACGATCAGTTGCCTGTTAGTGAGATGAGTACGTCATGGTTAAACTTTAAAACAAAACTTTTAACCGCCTTTCCGTCCCATAAAAGTAAACTAAGTATGATGCGTGATTTAGTGAATACTGTCAGGCAACCCGACAGTGATTATCTACACTTTTATTATGATAAGCTGGCGTTAGGGAACGCTTGCGGCATTCCGCCACCTTTAATAACTGAAGCAATAATTGGAACCATCGGTAGTGACCTTGTAGAGGTTGGCGCGGTGTCCGCGGGTTGTACCGACCCTAATAAGCTTTTGAATTACTTGTCATCGTTAAGAGCGACCACGCGTGTTACGAACCGACCTGTTCATTCTCGTCACGTAAGAAATGAAAATAATATTAGGTGCCATACTTGTAAAAAACGTGGACATACCGCAGCCCATTGTACGTATAAAATTCGAGATAAATTAACCTTAGCTTGTAGCTACTGTGGTAAAAGTGGTCATCAACAAAATAATTGCTTTTTAAAATCACGCAAATGTTCCTACTGTAACAAAATGGGACATATTAAAGAAGAATGTTTAAAGCTAAAAAGTCGTAGGTCGTCTGATACAACACAGTCGACACACAAAGTGTCTGTTATTCAGGACGCATCTGGTGCCTCAAAGTATTATGCGACGGCTAAGGTAAACGACATGCCGGTTCGAAGCTTTGTTGATTTTGGCAGTACTTGTATTACTTTTACGGAAAGTACCGCGAGACGGCTTAACTTAGATTTTGGGTCATGTAATGGCGTTAATGTAATCAAGGGTTTTGGTGGATCACAAGTAGCACCCTTAGGTGAGGTTTCAATCAAGTTAACCGTGGACGAAGCTACGTGCGATAACGTTAAGGCATACATCGTTCCTGATTTCGCACAGGACTTTGACCTAATTATCGGTCAACCTTTCACCGAATTTCACAATGTTTACGTAATTAAGACACCCACTTCTTTAAAAATATTTAATGCCAACTATTTACCCGAGTTACCAAATAACTGTGAGGATATAGATCGGGTTAAGCTGTGTGCACACGAGGCCATTCAATTACAACCCGGTGTCAATAAAATTGTGCTCACTTGCACTGACGCCTCAGGTTCGGTCTTACTAAATAAGACTGAGAATTTTAAGCCAAGGTCTGAATATGTTATACCGGAGTCTAGTACGGAGATCATTGAAGGTCGGTTAGTCATAAATGTGATTAATGAGGGGAATGAGGTGGTAACGATTCGAAATGGTGACTGCGTTGCGCGTGCGACTATAACAACTGATCGACAGACATACAAGGTAGGGGAAGGCTTAGACCCGTCTATTGAGGCTGCCATGAAGGATATCCTTGTGGAATTTTCGGATTGCTTTTCGGGTGACGAAAACAAAATTGGGAAATGCGCCGTTAAAATGAAAATCGAGCTGACAAACGATAAACCCATATACTACCGCCCCTATAGAATGTCTCTTGAGGATCGTGAGATAGTACGTAAGATAGTATCTGAACTTTTGGAAAAGGGTATTATTCACCCTACGCCAGCCCTGTCCTTCTTGTATCGAAAAAGACAGGAGAGAAGCGCATTTGCGTTGATTATCGCGCATTAAATAAAGTAACAAAGAAGGAGCGTTACCCGCTCCCATTGATACAAGATCAGCTAGACCGTTTATCAGGGCAACGTGTGTTCTCTTGTTTAGATGTCATGTCTGCTTATCATTGCGTACAAATTGAGGACAGTAGTAAACAATACACTGGGTTTATTACACCGGACGGACACTTTCAGTACACTAGGATGTGTTTTGGTTTGGCCAATGCCCCATCCGTCTTCCAACGGGCGATGGATGACGTGTTAGGACCGCTTAAGTTTCAATTTGCCACCGCTTATTTAGACTACGTTCTCGTATTTGCTGAGACCTATGCGGATGCGCTGATTCGCCTGCGAGCTGTTTTAGAGAGAATTCGTGAGGCCAATATGACTCTTCGACTAGACAAATGCTCTTTTCTGGTATCTACTGTCGAATATTTGGGTCACAAGGTGAGTGGCGGCGAAGTAAGGCCTGCCCAACACAAATTGATTGCTGTACGCGACTTTAAGGCGCCTAAGAGTGTGCATCAGGCTAGACAGTTCCTAGGACTCGCCAGTTACTTTCGAAAGTATGTACACCGTTTTGCACTTATAGCACAACCTATCACATTACTTACAAAAAAGGATCAACCTTGGGTCTGGGGCCCAAGTCAACAAGAAGCTTTCGACAAATTAAAATCTATTTTAATTAGTCGCCCAGTTTTGGCCCTGTTCAACCCAGAATATGAAACCCATATACACACAGACGCTTCCAAAATTGGCCTTGGCGGAATTCTACTGCAGAAGCAACTTGACGGCTCTTGGAAACCCGTAGCTTATGCTAGTCGGCAAACTAACCCGGCTGAACAGAAATACCACAGCTACGAATTGGAGACCTTGGCAGTGGTCATGAGTCTGCAAAAGTTTAAAGTGTACATCAGCGGTATAAAGTTTAAAATCGTGACAGATTGCAATGCGTTGCGTTGGACGTGGACCAAGCGAGACTTAAACCTTCGTATCGCTAGGTGGTGGCTTGAAGTGCAAGGCTATGATTTTGACGTCGAATATCGAGCAGGCAAATCAATGGCTCACGTCGATGCATTGAGTCGTAACCCTATCGTCATGCGTTGCGTTGAGAGTGATTTAGTTGAAAGTTTGCAGATGAACGACGACTCAATACAATCAACGATCGACCAGTTGAAGTATGAGCTGTCTAATGACAATACCCGTGGTTTGGCCCAAGATTATGTAATCGAAAATAATGTTTTGTTTAGAAAGGTTAACGGTGAGAATAAGGTTGTCGTGCCACGGGCGTCGCGTTGGTCACTCGTACAGACATTTCATGATAACAACGGTCACGTTAATTGCAATAAAACTTATGATGCCATGAAAATTAAGTACTGGTTTAGCGGCATGCGTCGTTTTGTGCAAAAGTATGTCCGTGGTTGTATTTCCTGCCAGTACGCTAAGAAGCCTACAGGTCGCCAAGTTGGACTTTTGCATCCAATTGAGAAAATTGCTATCCCTTTCCACACGGTGCACGCGGATCACCTCGGTCCCTTTTGTAAAGGTTCAACAGGTAAAATGTATATCTTAGCCATAATTGATGCGTTTACTCGATATATTTGGATCGAGGCCGTGCGGGATACTAGCTGTGAGAAGGTATTACACACGTTTGATCAGTTTATTAAGACATTCGGTCTTCCAACTCGCATCATTACGGACCGTGGTAAGGCATTCGATTGTCATAGTTTCAGAAAGTATTGTCTTGAGAGACAGATTAAACATGTAATGACGGCCGTAGCAAGTCCCAGAGCTAATGGACAGGTAGAACGCTTTAATCGCACCATACTGGATGCCCTAGTAACTTACATTGGAGATGGCGACCAAGGTGACTGGGAGCAATACTTGCCTAAGATTCAGTTGGGTATAAATTCAAACATAAATAGCACAACAAATAAATCGCCGATGGAGCTACTGTATGGGTTCCGTCCACGCCTTTCGGGAGATATAGTTCTACCTACACGTACCGATATGAATGAAGCAAGAGAGGTTGCTGCCACCCGTTCACGAGAGGTGGCATGTCGTGCTAAAAAGCGTTTTGATAAGGCTAGACGGGTCGATAGGCCGTTTAAAGTAGGCGAGCTGGTGCTAGCTGAGCGCAAAATTATACGTAAGGGTCTCCGTAGTGGGAAATTAGTGCCTCGTTTTGACGGCCTCTACGTCATTGTGAAGGTACTGCCTCACGCACGACAGACACGTAATTAAGAAAACTAACATTCGTGATCGTCCTTACGAGAATGTTTTTGCGAGAGACAAATTGAAGCCTTTCCGTTCATTAAATGTCGATTCAGATTAGTCGTTTAAATAGGTGATGTGATCCATGTCATATTATGTCTCTCCAATCTAGCTTATTGTTACGATTTATTAGATTGTGTTGTGACTTGATTTGAAGAACCTATCTTTTATTCTCTAATTTTAGAATTGAGATTGTACCGAGATCGGATTAAGAACCGGTCTTCCTTTGGTTCATTATATTACTTGATGCAAGGAATTGCTATCTATTGCTGATTGCGCATGGACAGATTGCTGTCATTTAACTGTATTTTATATGATCGATCTTTCTTTGACTATCCTATCAACCTGGCCAGTCGTCCTTAAGAGGACGTGAGAATGGATATGATCATGAACCACCTTAAGAGGTCGGGAACTACAATTTAAGATGCAAGGTCTCAGAGAAGATTGCATGCAGCCTTTAGGAGGGCGAGACATTTTGTGGAGTAAATCTAAAAGGTGTAGACTTTCAGAGGTGGACCATCTGTCAATGACTTGCAGTGCAGCCTGCTGCACGCACACTGGTCTTCAGAGACTAGTTGGCAACCTTAATAGGTTTATTTGATCACTTAAGGCTGAGTAGCCGCTGGCAGCCTTCAGAAGCTGATCTACTCAGTTATCGGATCTTGGAGTCGACTTTGGAGTCGCACCGTCTATCTTAAGGAACCGATTGTGTACAACCTTAAGAGGTTGGGTAAGACCTTCAGAGGTCGTGTGATTTTCCCATTAAGACTGCGCGGGACGCTCAGCTGTCAGGAAGGCCGACTATAAGTAAAGGAGTTGCGAACGCATCACTACGAACAAATTCACTGTGTACTACGCATGCGCGAAACCGAACGTGTCCGAAGGCTGAGCGATGCCGCCCGAAGCTACCGCCGCCGGCGCGCGGGCCACGGGTCGCGCCACGCCTGTCCTGGCAGTGCTCGGATCCAGCGTCTAGTAACAGGACGTGTAGAGATTATATCGGTTCGCATGTTTCCACGCGAGTTTACTGAGTTTACGAGAATAAACTATTTACTCACAAAAGTACTCTTGTTTTTATTAGTGACTGTTCCGCGTCGTTTCTTAACAATATATAAGCATATATATATAAAAATATATAAATAAATGTATATATATGTATTATATACAAATATATATTTATTTATAAATATGTCATATCTTTTTTATTTGTTTTTATGTTTTTTTAGTATTTTAGATTTTATGATTTTAAGTTAGTATTAGGATTTTCAAAATTTCTTTGTATTTATATTGACACTCCACCCATTCCAAAAATATGTAACCTTTTGAAGACGGGGTTGACTGGAAGAGATCCCTTCTTGGGATAAGTCCGCCTTTGTACAAGTTATTTATTTTTCCCTTTGTATTAAATAATGTACATTTAAATGTAATTTTTGTGCAATAAAGAAATTATACAAACAAACAAATTACGAGTGGTCCAGACCACTCGTTGCAAATCCTTCGCATACGATCAATTCAAAAATGCGCCCGTTTGGAAACACTCGCGCAAATCATTCGTAATGTGAGTCCCTGAATGCAAAATAGCACTCCTGATGTGATGATGATGGCACTCACCTAGCGGCTGTGTCTCGAAGTCGATGTCGACCGTCCCAGCCAATGCGTACGCGATCACGAGTAGGGGGGAGGCTAGGTAGTTAGCTCTGGTGTTGGGGTGGATGCGACCCTCGAAGTTGCGGTTCCCTGAAAGTACGCCGCAGCAGACCAGCTCGTTCTGAAAATAAGTGAAAAGTACTATAACGGAACAGCACTTTTCTATGCTGCTATCCTTTTCTGTCGCTCATAAGCGTAATTTGCTAGAGCGGGAGAGAGCGACGGAACGCTTCAGCACCGGCCGTGATAAAGCATTCCGTCGCTCTCTCTCGCTCTAGCAAATGACGCTTCTGAGCGACAGAAAAGGATAGCAGCATAGAAAAGTGGTGTTCCATGCTGACAGATGTGTCCCAACCCTAAACCGTTGATATAGGGTTACTTCTTAACTCATTGCTGGACACTCAGCTAGACACAATAGAAAGAACAATTGATCTACGTCTATAGACGTAGTGTGTCCAGCAATGTATTAAACACCGGCTACGTTTTTTGGAGCAAGTTCAGTCTGTGATACTGAACCACTTTCCATAAAAACAATAGGGTAGTATCCAGGATCAAAAATAAATTAATTTGTAACGATACGAGAATAAAACGTCACAAAATGTCACTTGCCTATTCATCATATTCATTGTGAACGTGATTTTAGATTTATGAATGCCGAAAAACTGATATTAAGAGCGCTATTTGATTATTAATGTCAGATGTAATATAAAAACAGATATTTAGAGCGCTATTTGACTCCAAGAAACTATGACGTCACGCTGTGCGTTTTTCATACTAACGTACATACCCATAGAAAATATTTATTTCGATGTTTAGAAAAAAATTGCGGATTACCAAAAATCGATGCAAAAATTTCGTCCTCCCATACAGAATTCATTTGGCTGAGCGCCGATTTGTATGGGAAGTCAAAAATTTTTTCTCGATATTGTCGTCGTCTGTATAGTGACATTGAACAGAACTGATACTTGCTGGCATAATGACAGATAATATTTATGGAGACGATTTTTAAAACTAATGGCTCTGTGAGCTGTAAACCTCACCCCCAACCCTATGAAGTGTATCGGATAAAAAAGTTGTTCAGACAAAAAAAAGTTGTTCAGACAAAAAAGTTGTTCAGACAAAAAAGTTGCGTCTTAATAAGAGCAACAAAAAAGTTTAATGACATATTTGAAAAAATTTCGTAATGGCTGAAATATGAAGTTTTAAATCCCCATATCTCCGCCATTTTGAAAAATTTCCAAAAACTAAATAGACAAAAAAATTCTATGCAAAGTGGAAGGGACATACCCGTAATAAATCGAACCACGAGCTACACTAGATCACTAAAGTATAATTACATTAAAATAACAATCAAAAAACCAAAAAATATTTCGACATTCCCATACAAAGCCGCCCGGGCGGCTGCACACTTTTGTATGGAAATGCCAAAACTTATTTTTGTTTTTCGGCTGCTATTTTAATTTTATCATACTATAATGGTCTAGTATATACCATGGTTTGATTTATTACGGGTATGTCTCTTCCACGTTGTATAATATATTTCACGAGAATCGGTTGACAATCGCTACCTGTAGGCGAGAACAAACCGACAGACAGACTGACGGAGACAAGCATTTTTCGCTAATCTTGAAACTGAGACTCTCAGTCAATAATATACTATACTTTTAAATAAGACAGGACAGATGGTAAACGACCAGACGGTTTGACTCTAATCCCGTGGCAGAGGGGACGCAGTTTGTTGTGGGACGCCACTTGTGTGAGTACCTACAATACCCGGCACATAAGTTGACCCAAAATGGCGGTCACTGCGCCCACTTTTTCCTCTAATTATACCTGCGCCACAGGCCGGAATCTCCTAAGGTACGCGCAATATGCGTCCCAGTTCCCCGTCCCCGCACCTCTCCCCCGTTTTCGCCTCGATTCTCACGTTGGCCGTCAAGAACCGGGGGAGAGGTGCGGGGGCGGGGAACGGGGACGCCTATTGCGCGTTCCTTAGGAGATTCCGTTCTGTTTAATCTTACTGTATTCTGTGCCTGCGCAGAGCCGCCATTTTGGGTCAACTTATGTGCCGGGTATAGTACGCGGCGTCCTATCTCAATAGTAGTATACGCACTCCCGGGGCGGCTGCGCGTGCGGCGGCCGGACAAAAGTGTATCAAATATTCTAATTTAACATCCAAATACGACTTTGTTCCGGTCGCTGTAGAAACAGCTGGCCCATGGTGCCCTGAAGCCAAAGGCTTTGTTAGTGAGATGGGGCGCCGTTATGACAAACGTTCAGGATGGTACCTAGTCCAAAGGATATCCATTGCTATTCAGAGAGGCAGCGCAGCTAGCGTAATGGGCACCTTTGAGCCGGGTACTATCCGGGGCGGAATTTTTGAGTAGGTAATAGTTTTTATTTTAATGTTTGGTTTATTTAATTTAGTTTTATTGTTAATTTCAAATCTGCATCAAGAAATGTTTAGATTATTGTTGTTTCTAATTACTCGTAAAATACATAGGTAGTTATTTAAATTATTACTTAAATCCAATAAAAAAAACTTTTAAATAAGTACTTGTTTAATCTAGACAATAGTTTACCTTCTCTATGGTATTGGCGATGTTGTCGTCTATGGGCCCAGAGTTTCCGATACACGTCATACAACCGTAGCCCACGATATTGAAGCCAAGCTTCTCCAGATATGGGACTACGCCAGATTCCTGGAAAAAGTACAATTATTACTGGAAGGCGCCGTGTGGTTCCCGGCAGAGTAGAATAGGACCACTCCAAGTCTCCCCGTGGATGTCGTAGAAGGCGACTTAGGAAACACAAGCTAAACAAAGCTTATAAACATCAGTGAGACCTCTCCAACCGTCTGGAGAGTGTAGGCCAAATCCTCTGACTGCTCTGGCTACTATACGGCTCTGGTAGTACAGAGGGTCGTGCTCCTGCAGAGGAGACCAAAAAAAGACCTGATGAAGAAGCATACCCTCAAGTAGTAAGTGACGACGCCTGACCCTGGGGACAGCGAAGTCTTGATGTATGGGAGAACGCTGAGGCCGTTCTCAACCGCTTTCTTTGCCAGGAGACCTGCCGACAAAAATCGAACGATTTAATCCGCAAGAATGTTTGTTTGTTATGCGATATCTTCGCGAATTGTGAACCGATTTTGATGATTCTTTTTTTATTTGAAAGCCTTTACTACCAAGTTGGTCCCATTTTAATTTGGTTAGGATTTGATGAACAACTTTTGAGATATGGAAGAAACTCCTAAAAAAAATTGTACGGGTATGGAAGATCTCTTTTGTAGGCAGAAGAAGTGTGTCCGAATTATAGCACAAATAAAAAACACTGAAACACGTGTACCATTTTTAAAAAAATATGATTTACTTACTTTACCTTCCCTATATATTTATGACATTTGTATGTTTACATACAAAAACATAAATCAATTAAAAAAAGTTAAGGACATTCACAATATAAACACGAGACAAAAAAATAATCTACATTTTCCTAAATAGCTTATTGAAATGCTAAGAAAAAGTCCCTACTACATGGCTATTAGAATATTCAATAAACTTCCAACCGTTATAAGAAAGCTTATCAAATTTTCCAAATCCTTAAAGAACTACCTGACATCAAAATGCTATTATTCGATCAAAGAATTTTTAGAGCCAAAAAGAAATAAACAAAATAACTAATAAAAAAATGCATGAATATTGAATAAACTATGTGGACTGCTCTATATATATATATATATATATATATATATATATATATATATATATATATATATATATATATATATATATTTGTAGTTGTATATATATATATATATACAGGCTGACTTTTAAACCACCAGCCAAATATTTTGGAGCAAGTTCAGTCCATGATATTGAACTACTTTCTATAAAAAAAGTTATTAAAAATCGATGAAAATTTTTCGTCCCCCCATACAAAATCCGTTTGACTGACAGTTTGATTTGTATGAAAAGGCGAATTTTTATTTTAGTTCTTCGTTAATTGTTTTTATGGAAAGTAGTTCAGTATCATGGACTGAACTTGCTCCAGAAATTTGGCTGGTGGTTTAAAAGTCAGCCTGTATGTCTAACAAAATATACTGAAACTATTTTAAAGGTGGATTCAGTCCATGATACTGAACAACTTTCCTCAAGGAACATATGTCGAAATATGAAAAATAATTATTAGCGTTAAATTAGTTTCTTAAAATAGTTTACCTTCCCTTAAAATAGTTTCAGTATATTTTGTTAGACGTTATATAATAGGTTGGGGCAAGTCGTTTCGCATTTTATATGAAAATTCAAAACATTTTTTAAGGTGAAGATATAGGCAAATGACCTTGAAGTGGCGCCCTCATTTGAAATAAATTGTTAACTCGTAAATATGGAGATAATTTCCATATTACTCTTCGTCATGCACTAGATAGCCCTTTAAATTATTTTATAAACCACCGTTGAAAGTATTTACATTAGTCCGTCTAGCTTTAAAACTTGCCTCCGCCAAAAATGGCCACGGCAAGTTTTAAAGCTAGACGGATCACCAATAATAGTTTTAACGGCACTTCATAAAATAATTTAAAGGGCTATCTAGTGCATGACGTAGAGAAATATGGAAATTATCTCCATATTTACGAGTTAACAATTTATTTCACACTTCAAGGCCATTTGCCTTTATCTTCGCCTTAATATAGTTTATTGACATTTAACTAAAGTATGGAGGTACCATTTTGTTCGATAACTTTTTGCCATCTTATAGGTAGGGACATGATCCCATTGCTATAGAAATTTT
The DNA here is from genome assembly GCA_963576875.1 of Acrobasis repandana. Taxonomy (NCBI): domain Eukaryota; kingdom Metazoa; phylum Arthropoda; class Insecta; order Lepidoptera; family Pyralidae; genus Acrobasis; species Acrobasis repandana. Next base: position 8,233,729 of record OY756243.1, on the reverse strand, counting down.
GGGGCTTCTGATCAAAAAACTGCGTCAAGTAGTTTTGGCAGTCCTCTCGTGATGTTAACCTGACACTGCCTAAAGAATTCTGAAGAGACCGAAACAGGTGGAAATCTGAAGGTGCCAGGTCAGGACTATAAGGCGGATGCATTAACACCTCCCAGCCAAACTCTCTTAATTTTTGCTGAGTGGTTAAAGATGTGTGAGGTCTAGCGTTATCATAATGAAAAACCACACCCCTTCTGTTGATTAATTCCGGCCGCTTCCTCTCAACTTCTTGCTTTAATCTTATCAGTTGTTCGCAGTAGAGTTCTGAATCGATGGTCCTGCCTGGTGGTAACAGCTCATAATGAATAATGCCCTTCCAATTCCACCACACACACAGCATCACCTTGTTGCGAGTTAACCCGGGTTTCGCCACAGTCTGTGTAGCCTGACCGGCCTTTGACCATGACCTTTTTCGCACGTTCTTGTCGTACGTGATCAACTTTTCATCACCACTTATCAATTTCTTTAAAAATGGTTCGGTCTCATTACGTCGTAATAAAGAATCACAAATGAGTACACGACTCATTAGGTTTCTTTCAGAGAGCTTGTGAGGTACCCAAATATCGAGCTTTTTTGTGTACCCATTTTTTTTCAAATGCGCCAAAACTGTTTTGTGGTCAATTCCCAGTTCTTCAGCTACGTCGTAACTACTGATATGCCGATCTTGCTCCACTTTTTCAAAAATAGCATCCATTTTATCCGTAACAGGGCGACCAGAGCGACGTGCATCTTTCTGGATTGAAAACGCTTAAACCAAACTTGTGCTACTCTCAGACACACTGCACTAGGTCCATAAACATCGCAAATTTTTTTCGCGGCTTGCTTTGCATTTTTACCTTTTTGGTAGTAAAATTTTAAAATGCATCTAATTTCTTCATTAGATTCACTCATCTTGACGGTAAGAAAAACAAATGAAAATCACGCATTTTCCTAATTTGAATTTGGAATTATCTCCTTTAAAATTTAAACTTTTAAATGATACCAAAACCAGCCAGGTACAAATAGTACAGCCAAAGTGGTTTTATTACAAGTTCATACATACTATATGCGAAAAGACTTTTTCCCCAACCTAATATATAAATTTAACTATGTAAAAATAAAATTGTGTAGAAATATAATTATGCATGAAATAAAAAGTGACAGTTTTGTAAACCGTACAATTAAATTGAGTAAAGTAAATATTGCCATTGTAAAAAAATACTTTTTATTATTTAACATTTGCTATACCTGAAAAGGTCAATAAGGACTGTGTCATTTGTCAGACCACATGTATTGTAAAACTCTTATTAAGCAAATAAAGAATTGAATTGATTGGAAAAAATATAAGTCGGTTGTTTGTTTGTTAAAAATTTAATTATTTCTAAAAGTTAAAACAAACATTTTCTATGGGATTTGTATGAAATACTCGACCGTGACGTCATAGTTTTTAGAGTCAAATAGCGCTCCTAATACCAGTTTTTCAGCATCAATAACACAATAATAATAATATCACGTTCACAATGGATATGATAAATGACAAGTGACATTATTTTTGTGCTTTTTCCTATATATTGTTATTTTGGGTCAAATCTTGCAAGTTAAATTTGAGCCACTTCCCGTCTGATTGAGGTGAAATTAAATGTAGATCAGATGACAATGCAATATTATTGTGACAAGAAACTGATTTGATGATGGAGCCGGAAGGTGGCTATGGGAACCCTGTAATAAAACAACGCAACCCCATTGAGTTCGGGCTCATTACATTTGTCTTGATCGCAGAATAAAAGCTTGTAGAAGTTTATTTTCTTTTCTTCAAAAAGCTTATATTCTCTTAACAGTACCCCCCCCCCCCCCCCTCTTTTGAAATAAAGACACTGCGTATTTTTAAATCCTGGCGACTCTCCCTTTGCTGGCGGTTGATATCCTTTCTGCTAATTACTCAGACAAACCTAATGTGATGTTCGTCTTGACATAGACCGACAACCCCCCCCCCCTCCTCACGTGAACCAACCCCCCTGCTCACGTGAACCGACCCCCCCCCCCTCCCGCCCGAAAAACAGGTATCTATGCCCAGATTTACTGACCAGCTCCCAACATGACGCTGGGGTTGGAAGTGTTGGTACAAGACGTGATGGCGGCGATCACCACCGAGCCGTGCGTGATGCTGTACTCCGCGCCGTCGCTGAACGTGAAGCTGCCCGCCGCCGACAGCTGGGAGGGGGACACGCCGTAACCTTTGAAGCCCACCTGCCGACAAAAACAAAATAGTTTTTCAAATCTAAAAACCGACTTAAATACAAAATTACGCATCCGATTTTGATAAATATTTCTATGGGACTACCTGACAAGTATAACCACCCTTTCGAACAAAACTCTTCACGCGAGTTTAACTCGCACTTGACCAGTTTTTTAGGGTTCCGTATAAAAAATTAAAACGCGGAACCCTTATAGGATCACTCGTGCGTCTGTCTGTACGTCCGTCTGTCACAGTCAATTTGCTCTGAATCTACTGGACCGAATCAGGTGAAATTTGGTAGAATGTTGTAATCCTATGACCCAAACACATATGTGCAAAGTAAATAAATATTTTTTTAAAATAAGGGGCCATTTTCGGGGGACAAATGAGGAAATTTAAAAAAAAGTTTTGCTAAGTTTCCCGCGTCATATATCAAATGAAAGGACTCATTATGAGGATCTCAAATATATTTTTGTTATAATTATAAAAGTTTTGTATAGAAATGCCGAAATTTATTTTTGTTTTTTGGCTGTTATTTTAATTTCATTATACTATAATGATCTAGTTTAGTCCGTGGTTTGATTTATTACGGGTATGTCCCTTCCACGTTGTATTAAATGAAAGGGCTCGTTATGAGGATCTCAAATATATTTTTGTTATTATTGTAAAATGAATAGTTTTGATTTTATTAATGAAAGAAGACGAAAATTGACCATTCCCCCCCCCCCCCTGATCTCCGAAACTACTGAGCCTAAAATTTTGAAAAAAAAAACGACATATAATTCATTGCTTGTGGATTACAGGAAAACCTAAGGGAATTCAATCAATTGTACGGGACCCTCTCCACGCGAGTTTAACTCGCACTTGACCAGTTTTTTTTTATTTTAGTCGTAGTTATTTTTTGTGCCTCGGTATAGCTTCTATAATTTATTATTTTGAATATAGGTCAAGAAATAAAACTATAAATAATGTTTTTTTGCATGTCACTATTTGCTTTATTTAATGTCGCATAAAAAACATACTTTATGTTTTTTATGACCATTTTCATATTTTCTTATTTATTTAAAACTCTATTGAGCCAAAAGCTACAATAGGTAAACTTAACGGTAAAGCATTCTCTCACTGTCAACCTTTAGGAGAAGAGAAACAGATAGAATAGTTGGCGTCTACAATAGATAGAAACAATCCAGAAATAATAAGTACTTTTAAATGATCATACATAAATCTTTTTTCTCATACAGTTAACTTTATATACATACGGTACATACCCATTGTATAATTTAAGAAAGCCTATAAATACAGTTGCCGAAACCAAGATCAATGCCAGTTTAAATTAAATCAATATTACAACTGATTATTAAGCTGCTCCTTAAAATTATCCTTCACTGAATCTACCAACCTATTTTATTTATGCTACCGGCTTAAATTTTTTTTAAATCCCAAATTCATATTTATTTGTCGCCGCGTTAAATTATTAAATACCTACATGATTTTAAAAAGTAACCCTTTATAGGTCCTAAGATAAGCATTGCCATCAAATGCTGCTAGCCTTCTGGGCACGTAGCCAAAGGGTAAAGAACTACCCAGCATTTTTTTTAACCTACATTGTCCACCAGTTGGGCAAAATTCTCTCTCATCTCTTTCCAAATATATCGATTATAGTTACTTCTAACCATTTCCTCTCAAACTATCGTAAGTATAATACGAAATGGTTTTTTATTTGTAAATATTAGTAGTGTAGATACAAGTGAGTAGTAATCATATAAGTAATTCTAGTATGTAATTTTTTAGGGTTCCGTACCCAAAGCGTGCAAACGGGACCCTATTACTAAGACTCCGCTGTCTGTCCGTCTGTCACAGGGCTCTATCTCTTGAACCGTAATAGCTAGACACTTGAAATTTTCACCGATTATGTATTACTGTGGCTGCCATAACAACAAATATTTAAAATAATAAGTAAAAATTAAAGGGGGTCGTCATATAAAAAACGTGTTTTTAAGCGTTTTTAACTAGATCTTTTTAATGGCATTAACTAGATACTTGAAATTTTCACATATTATGTATTACTATGGCCGCTATAACAACCAATACAAAAATTTATAATGACATCAACTAGATACTTGAAATTTTCACCGATTATGTATTACCACTGGTATGACTCTCCATTGATTCAGAGTAACATATATACCTACTACTACTACAAACGAAACAATTTATCTGTACACACGTCGATGTGTGAGTTTTATACTTAGGGTCGCACCGCAGAATTATTTTAATACTTACCTACTAACGAGTTCGACATATTTACGATTATATTTTTCCATACCGGAAGATTTGCGAACACTATGTCGTAAAAAATATTCTGTTTTATATGTATTAAATGTTACAGGAAAGTCGGAAACAGCTACATAATATCACTTCACAAATATTTTTCATTATGTCCATTGTCCATTTCACCATTAGTTCACTTTACTGATTATTATTGAGTCATTTATAATGTAACGCACTAATTTCACTAATTCACTATTGTAATATAGTAATTTGCATATTCGGCGCAAAACTATACGGTAATTATATGAATAAATTCAATAAAAATAAACAAATGTTTATCACGCTTGATGATGTTGACAAATTGACACGCACAGCATGTCAAGTAGCAATCCGGTAATGTTACAATCTCGCTCTTGTGTATCTCCCGCCAATGCGAGAGAGCGAGAAGGGTATATAATCAAGATGGTTGCTGGGTATAACGTGAAATTATATTGTTGCTTTGCTTACCTGTTTTCATCATTTGGAAATGTATGAAATATACGTTCTTTAGAGTATTGGGTGGATAAACAATTATTATACGCGCACCTTCTCACCATAATGGTTACTATTGGTTGACAGTTCTCAAGACAACACACGTCGCGTATTGCGTGCGGCTAGTAATTAAACCCTGGTTTGGAGCTGTCAAAGCTCACAAAGTGCAGGGGAGAGGTGCGGGGACGCCAATTTGCGGGAGACGCTGTGAGAGACCATTCTGTTTGACTCTTATGTATTCTGTGGTATTACTATGACCACCATAACAAGAAATACTAAAAATAAGAAAAAGTTAAAAATTAAAGGGGGTCGTCATACAAGAAACGTGTTTCTTCAGCGTTTTAAAACATTGTACGGAGGTACGGAACCCTTAATGTACAAGTCCGACTCGCACTTGCCCGTTTATTAATTTTCGTTGTCAATAATACCATGAAATACCTAATCAAAAATCAAATTAACGTTTCAATAGACGATTTACAGAAATGTGTGAATTCAGAATACTTTTTCACAATAACAATTTAGTTAATTGTCGATAAGTATAAAAGAATAATTAACAGAACAAAAGGTGTGAAATGAACACAAGAAAAGGGTAAAGTGCTTTCCTAATAAATCTATCAGGCGATATTGATTACGTCGAGTCATTATCTAATGACTTAATGGCATATGTTTTTAAGTAATTATATTGGTCATTCATTCTATAACAACTTTTAGTATAAATATGTCAGGACTTTAAATATGAATTCAGTTATCACGAAAGTTTAGATCAGTGTAGACATGGCAAAGGAAATTTGTGAAGTGAAATAAAATTTTATTTATGTGTGGATGTGTATGAGAAGAAAATTAATAAAAAATTAAATGTGAAAACAAGTGAAGTGTTTTTAAAAAAATTTGGCAAGTGTAAGGCGTGAGGATTTTTCACAAATGAGCTTCTAAAAGCATGTAAGTATGAACTAGTAAAATAACTACAAAAATATTTACTATAGTTTTAGTTAGTTAGTACTTATAATTTTTTTATTTAGTTTTAATCATATATAAATATGGCACTGATTTAAAGAAGCAGTTATAAATAGCAGTTTTGGTAAGTTAAAAATTATAAATGGCATGTTTAATAACTAGTTCAGCAGTTAAAACTAAGCAGTAAAGTAAACAAAAATGAGTAATAAAAAATAATGAACTGGATCAGTGAATATATAATTGAGCAGGAAAATAATTAAATGAGCGGTAAAAAAATTGAACGAGTGGTTCCTAGCCTAGTAAAATGGATAAAACCGACCTATTATAGATTATATAGTCGCAGTTCTAACCTAACCTAACCTATAGGTTTTCTCTAACCTAACCTAAAAATAACCGATTAATTTATATTATTTATTACTTTTCATGTTTTACTGTCGCAATAATTAATCAACCGCCATTAAATTAAAAATAACTGATCAATATGTTTTCCAACTGATCATAATAACATCTCGAATATTTAAATAACAGCTCAAAAATTAGTTCCCTATAAATATTTGTTGTGCATAAAGCAAGTACAAAAAATATTCAACTTTTTGTACAATTAGGTTTTGCTGTTGTTTTTCACAATTCTGCCCGTTGTAGTCGTCACTATCTTAGGAGACATGTTTCAATTTTGTCACTGGGTGTGTGATAGCTTCTATTGACAGTCTCCATAATTGGGTATTATGATGGGTCAAAAATAAATTATTTGGTACTGTTAATAGAATAAAACCTCACAAAATAATGCCACTTGTCATTGATCAGATCACATCCACTTTGATCGTGATTTTAGATTTATTAATGCAGAAAAACGGATATTAAGAGCGCTATTTGACTCCAAGGAACTATGACGTCATAAATCGATTCCTTGACTTTATCAGGTTTGGCCATCGAAACGTGATACTGAGTTTTTATTTTTAAATTTGAAATATGCAGACATGGCAATCCTTAGTAAATCCGCTAGTTTCCAACAAGTCAAAAAAAAAATACTTTTAACTTAACGTCAATACACACATTTTCTATGAGATTTGTATGAAATATCGAACTATGACGTCATAGTTTCTTGGAGTTAAATAGCGCTCTTAATATCCGTTTTCTGCATTAATAAATCCCAAATCCCGTTCAAAGTGGATGTGATCAATGACAAGTGACATTATTTTGTGACGTTTTATTCTCTTAACAGTACCAAATAATTTATTTTTCACCCAGGAAACTACCCAATTAGGAATAAGCACTCTTGATAGTATGGATGTGGACTAAAAAAATCTTTTTAGCGCATCAGGTAGATTATTAAAAATATTGTATTCGTATTTATACTTTTTTCTGATTAGCAAATAATTACAAAAATATTTTTTGATGATTTTCACTAGACGGTGACGTCAATCACCCCCACTCCGAAACTTCGACGCGTTGTATCTTTGTGAATTTACACTACTTTCATAAACCGAAAAATATGGGTCCATTATTTTTTGATAATCTGACGGACTAATTAAAATACAATTTTACGACCTAGTCAAAAAAAATCACTGTTTCAAAGTTACGCCAAGAATAAAAGCGCAATTTAACAAATAATATTTTAAATCCAATAAAATATGTATTCTGTAAATAACTATGGAATGTACACACTATTCACCAAATATCGAATTTTTTTATTTAGTTTTAACCATATATAAATATTATAAAGCAAGTACGAAAAATATTTTACTTTTGGTATAATTAGGTTTTGCTGTTGTTTTTCACAATTCTGTCAGTTGTAGTCGTCACTAACTCAGTAGACATGTTTTAATTCTGTCACTGGGTGCGTGACAGCTTCTACTGAGAGAAGCTACAGCATCAAACGTCAGCTTAATGTTATGCCAACAAAGAAGAAAAAGTGAACATTTGCAGGGTGTATGATGTCTGTCAGTTGTAGTCGTCACTAACTCAGTAGACATGTTTCAATTCTGTCACTGGGTGTGTGATAGCTTCTACTGAGAGAAACAGTCTCCATAATTGAGAAGTAGTAAGTATTTATGTTTTAATGTGTTTTTACATTGTTATTCCCACTCCTTTGTAATATCCATTAAAAAATCTGTCAGTTGTAGTCGTCACTAACTCAGTAGACATGTTTCAATTCTGTCACTGGGTGTGTGATAGCTTCTACTGAGAGAAACAGTCTCCATAATTGAGAAGTAGTAAGTATTTATGTTTTAATGTGTTTTTACATTGTTATTCCCACTCCTTTGTAATATCCATTAAAAAATCTGTCAGTTGTAGTCGTCACTAACTCAGTAGACATGTTTTAATTCTGTCACTGGGTGCGTGATAGCTTCTACTGAGAGAAGCTACAAAATCAAACTTCAGCTTTGCATCAAAAAAGAAGAAAAAATTAACATTTTCAGGGTGTATCATGTCTGTCAGTTGTAGTCGTCACTAACTCAGTAGACATGTTTTAATTCTGTCACTGGGTGTGTGATAGCTTCTACTGAGAGACACAGTCTCCATAATTGAGAAGCATATTTAAATTTTACTGTACTTGTATATTGTCATTTACACTTCTTTGAATCTGTCAGTTGTAGTCGTTACTGACTCAGTAGACATGTTTCAATTTTGTCACTGGGTGTGTGACAGCTTCTACTAAGAGACACAGTACAGATATTCTCAAACTGAAGAAAAGGTTCAAGAGAAGAAATATGCAAATAATTGACATCACGTTGAAAACTACAAGAAGTCGTCAAGAGGTTGTAGTAGTCACAAACTCAGTAGACATGTGTACCATCTGCCACTGGGTGAGTGATAACTGCAGCTCAAGACAATTCAGTCAATCGGCATGATACAAGAAACGGGATTGGTTAGATGGAAACGCTGTACAATATCTTGCTAGTAGTAGCATCTCTCATTCAGTAGATAAGACAACATTCTATCACGGGGTATGAGATAGCTTCCACTGGAAGATAAAGGAAATGGAATGTTAAGTAAAAGAAAAATATCAACTCTTTGGAAAGATACGATCATCGAATAACAGGAGTTTATAGAATTAAATCAGATATATTTATCTGTCAGTTGTAGTCGTCACTAACTCAGTAGACATGTCTTAATTCTGTCACTGGGTGTGTGATAGCTTCTACTGATAGATACAGTCTCCATAATTGAGAAGTAGTAAGTATTTATTTTTAATGTGTTTTTACATTGTTGTTTTCTTGTAATATCTATTAGAAAATCTCTCAGTTGTAGTCGTCACTAACTCAGTAGACATGTTTTAATTCTGTCACTGGGTGTGTGATAGCTTCTACTGAAAGACACAGTCTCCATAATTGAGAAGCATATTTATATTTTACTGTACTTTTATATTGTCATTTCCACTTCTTTGAATCTGTCAGTTGTAGTCGCCACTAACTTAGTAGACATGTTTTAATTCTGTCACTGGGTGCGTGATAACTTCTACTGACAGACGCAGTCTACTTATCTCAAATATGAAGAAAAGGTTGAAGACAAGAAAAGGAAGAATAAGCTACCACTAGACACCACGTTGAAAACTACAGGAAGTCGTCAAAAGGTTGTAGTAGTCACAGACTCAGTAGACATGTGAACCATCTGTCACTGGGTGAGTGATAACTGCAGCCCAAGACAATTCAGTTGTCTAAAAAAGGAAAATAAATAAATCTACAAAAATCGCTCATGTATTTGAATAAAACAAAAGTGAACATTTCTGTTGTATTAAAAAAAAATCTACACTCCGTAAATTATTTATACATGTGACTTTTAACCACCAGCCAAATTATTGGAGCCATGATACTCAATAGATACAGATACATTATCACGTCTCTAACCCTAGCGGGGTAGACAGAGCCCAGGTTTGTAAGACCCAAAGGCCACTTTTAGTTTTTTTACTCAATTGGTTTCTTTAAAAAAATAATAATATTAAAGATCACTAAGAAATTTCGTCCTCCCATCCAAAATCCGGTTGGCTGAGCGCTGATTTGTATAGAAAGGCATTTTTTTCTGTTTTTCGCTAATTATTTTTTAAGGGAAAAGGAAGATTTTACGAGGCTATTGCCAACAAATATCTTATTAATAGTAGAAATCTCTCACTCAGTAGATAAGTCGAAATTCTATCACTGGGTATAAGATAGCTTTTACTGAAAGATACCATCATCATTTGTGAAGCGAATAAATAATATGGCTAGAAGTATACAAGTCTGTCAGTAGTTGACGTCACTAACTCAGTAGACTTGTCCAAACTCTGTCACTGGGTGCGTGATAGCTTCCATTGAAGACTTCTGTGGCGTAATGGTTAACACGCCTGTCCGCCACTCCGGAGGTTCTGGGTTTGATTCCCAGTTAGAGCAAGTTGCAAAATGGCCTTTTTAGGGTTCCGTACCCAAAGGGTGCGGTACCCTATTACTGAGACTCCGCTGTCTGTCCGTCTGTCACAGGGCTCTATCTCTTGAACCGTAATAGCTAGACACTTGAAATTTTCACAGATTATGTATTACTGTGGCCGCTATAACAAATACTAAAAATAAAAAATAGTAAAAATTAAAGGGGGTCGTCATACAAGAAACGTGTTTTTTTCAGCGTTTTTAACTTGATCTTTATAATGGCAATAACTAGATACTTGAAATTTTCACCAATTATGCATTAACCAAACGGAACCCTATTACTGAGACTCCGCTGTCTGTCCGTCTGTCACAGGGCTCTATCTCTTGAACCGTAATAGCTAGACACTTGAAATTTTCACAGATTATGTATTACTATGACCACAATAACAACAAATACTAAAAATAAAATAAAGTTAAAAATTAAAGGGGGTCGTCATACAAGAAACGTGTTTCTTCAGCGTTTTAAAACATTGTACGGTGGTACGGAACCCTTCATGTACGAGTCCGACACGCACTTGCCCGTTTATTCATATTGTCACAGGTCTTAGGTATTTATCTATACATGTATTTATTATAAAATATGATATCGTTGAGTTAGTATCCCACAAAAAACAAGTTTAATCTTCAATAGCTGGGTTTGTGATAGCTACTGATAGACAGTCTTTATAATGGAGTAGAGTCAAACCAACGAATCTCTGCACAAGCATTTTTTCAGAATTCTATATGGCAACCATTTATTTGTCAAAGAATTGTCAATGTAATTTTTTACATAGACTAAAATATCTTGACACTTGAAAAAGATCGTATGTAATTTTTTTTGAGTTGTATATAAAACGCAGATCTATAAGTTTTTGTTTTTTAACCCTAATAAGGCTATCCTCATTCGGGTTAAAAACAAAAACTTATACAATAAAAAGGTTGTATGAGCCTATTAATAAAGTAAATGTTTTTATATTGATTAAAAGTGACATAATATAATAATATGTAAAAGCATTGTAAATCTAAATACTATTATTTATAACAGACCGACGATTGTCCTAAAAACCCTTCTAATTTAGTCTACTAAACATAAAAAAATATGATTGAAATAAATATTAACACCAAGTATCAAATTACATTTTTCGCACTATGCTTTGTGTTACCATATAAAGCTTTTTTTGAATTTGCTGCTCTTTTTTTGTACAGACTAGCTGGTTTGACTCTAGTATTTACATTTTCATGTATATTGTTCTGGAAAATATATTGGAAAATCTGTCAGTTGTAGTCGTCACTATCTCAGTAGACATGTTTATATTCTGTCACTGGGTGCGTGATAGCTTCTACTGACAGACACAGTCTACTTATCCCAAATATGAAGAAAAGGTGAGAAGAAAAGGGAGAAGAAGCAGAAATAAGGCACCACTAGACACCACGTTAAAAACTACAGGAACTCGTTAAGGGATTGTAGTAGTCACAAACTCAGTAGACATGTAAACCATCTGTCACTGGGTTAATGATAACTGCAGCTCAAGACAATACGCTATTTTCCAACAAGTCAAATCAGATACGTTTTTCTTAACGTCAAAACAAACAATTTCTATGAGATTTGTATGAAATATCGGACTGTGACGTCATAGTATCTTGACTGTGACGTCATAGTTTCAAAGTGAATGTGATCAATGACAAGTAGCATTATTTTATGACGTTTTATTCTCTTATCTTCATCTAAGCGCGTTCCAAGTTGCATCCTCAGTTGCGCTGCTTCAGAGCCCGGGGTGCGCTTTCCCGCTTTTTCTTCTCCAAATATAACATGCCTGTCAATGGTCACCCAAGGATGCCAAAGACCTTGCAATATGGAGAAGAGAAAGCCGGAACAGTTCAAATGATTTGGCTATAGTTTTACGACCGGCCGCCTGCCTGACATCAACCCTTTTTGGGAATGTATTTGTGCGAAAAGTTTTACAACCGGCCGCCGCCCGACGTCAACCCTCCTTGGTAATGCAATTGTAGCACGAGATGTTTGTGCTTAGTCCTTTAGTCGCCTCTTACGACATCCACATGAAGAGATGGAGTGGTCCTATTCTAACCCAGAACCACACGGGTGTTTTATTCTCTTATCATTACAAAATAACTTATTTTGACCCACTAAAATACCCAATTCAGTCAATCGGTTGGTAAGAAATGTTACCTTGTTGGTGAGGCAATCTTGGAAGTCCTTCTTCATGACTGACACGGACACCCTGTCCTGCGGTCTCTTAGGCCCACTCACTGACGTCACCACGGTCGATAAGTCCAGTTCTACCACCTGTAAAAAGAATATACGTAAATATCGTATAAACTAAATCTGCATGCACATGTATCAAAATTAAAATATGTACCTATTTGTTTTTATTCGAATGAGCCAGAAGGGGGGTTAATTTTTTTGGTACATTCTGCAGCCTAAACGACTTCATGGATTTAAGCTTGAGAGGTGTCGTTAGATTCGTCTTAGTTGGGTAGTTTCCTGGGTCAAAAATAAATTATTTGGTACTGTTAAAAGAATAAAAGTCACAAAATAGTGCCACTTGTCATTGATCATATCCATTTTCAACAGGATGTTAGACTTATTAATGCAGAAAAACTGATATTAAGAGCGCTATTTGAGTCGAAAATATCTGTGACGTCATAGATATTTTCGACTCAAATAGCGCTCTTAATATCAGTTTTTCGGCATTAATGAGTCTAAAATCCTGTTGAAAATGGATATGATCAATGGTTTTGTATTTCATACAAATCCCATAGGAAATGTTTTTTTTTTGGCGTTTAGAAAAAAGTATCTGATTTGACTTGTTGTCATCTAGCGGATTGTGAGTGACACTGGGTATATCAAAAACAAAATGGCGGATTTTTGGCGCCAAATTATGTTTTCAAATTTTCTTTTATTCAAAACCTATCGAGTATCAACAGAAAGAATTTTATTTAGGGACACAAAAAAATATAAATTATATGTTTCAATGTATGTAATTTGGAATGAGAAATGATAAAAAAACATGTAATCTCGCTCATGTTGTACTCGTATCAGACACGAAAGTAAACGTGGTGTTTTGGCGGACTTTCTGTATGCCGCGTATTACCTGTGTCGCCTATATGTGACGTCATCTTACAAATAACCGCCGCCATGACAGGAACTAGCGTTTTTGGCGCAGTTGTGGATATTTAAACTTCAACATTGATTTTTATTGATAACTAGCGGCCCGCCCCGGCTTCGCACGGGTATTGAAGCTCCGTAAGAACCATCCTCGTACTTCAAGGAATATTCTAAAAAGAGAATTAGCGAAACCGGTTCAGCTGCTCTCGAGATTTGCGCTTAGCAACACATTCAGCGATTAATTTTTATATTATAGATATCGATATTGAGATATCCCGGAAATATTACTATTTTGTACTTCATCGTCATTCTCCCGTGTTCCCGGTTGTAACCTCAGCGGTGTTGCTTCAGAGCCCGGGGTCCGCTCCCTCCCTAGGGGGGGGGGGGGGGGGGGGCGAGGGTACTGGTTTACACAGAGCCACTGCCGGCTGACCTCCGCAACACAAAGGGGAGACCAGAACCAATCCTAGGATAACGAACGCTAGATGGCGTTCGGGATCCACAGCTTTACGTGCCGAAGCACGGAATCATGTTTCTTTTCGGATAATCAGGTGAGTCAAGCTTGCAATATCACTAAGCAGACTGGAAACAACTTTTCACAAAGAATGAACCAACGACCTCCGGATCACAAGGCAAACGCCTTGACCACGTAGGCAATGAATTAACGTATTGTGCTTATCCTAATCCTATCCTAACTAATATTGTAAATGCGAAAGTGAGTTTGTATATTTGTTTGTTACTTCTTCACGCTTTATCTACTGAACCAATCTTCTCGAAAATTCGCATACACATAGTTAGGAGTACTGAGAAGGACATAGGGTACCTTTCATCCCGGTAAGAAGTAATGTTCCCATGGGAATTGGGATACGCGAGCGAAGCCGCGGAAAAAACCTAGTTACGTGATAAATCAAATAGCATATTACCTCAGAGAACACCGGGTCTTGGCTTGGGTTCTCGTAGTCCCTGAACTGTTTGGTCGCTCGAAGGTACGCCTCAATTACGTCTATCTTGTCTTTAGGACGATCTGAAACAACGAAATATCAATACAAGCTCTTTGTACGCGACACACGGTTTTCGACTCCAAGCGTCGAGAGGCACGTTAAGCCGTCCAAGCAGTTAATAAGAGTTTTTAATTTCATACAGAATGGAATCTGCTAAGGTCCCTTGCAATATGCGTCCCCGTTCCCCGTTCCCCGTCCCCGCACCTGTCCCCCGTCCTCCTTGTCTTGGCCGAGAGCGGGCGAACACACACGCATTGACGTGTGCACGGATGTAGAGTTTCGTTTGTAGTAGTGTAGGCATATATATGCCTACATATAGCATGATACTCCGCTTCTATGAAGTGCCATACCTGTGACGTACGGAGTTACTCACTCGGTGTACTTTAACACCCCCCCCCCCCCCCCCCCCCTTTCAAATGGTGATACGTGATGAGATTTTAAACTAAGGAAAAGAAATACACTTGATATGTCACTAAACTACACTTTAATCCCTTTGGAGCCTTACATGATTAATGGACGGACGATATTACAAAGCGGACAGCACTGTCACCCCCTCCCTTGTGATATTTCCAGATTTTTTTCTGAACACCCTTTTTTCAGGGTCGTCCATTAAACACGTTGGTTTTTTTTAAATTTTTACCTCCCCCCCAGTGACGTTTGAAACTAAGGAAAATAAATACACACAATATCTCACTACAACCCCTCCTCTTGTGATATTTTGTGGTTTTTTTCGGACCCCCCCTTTATCATAGACCTCACAAGATTAACTAACCAGATAAAGACAAACTCACTGGTCTGCGCTAGGTACCCCAGAGACCTGGTGTCGACCGGGAAGTGAGCCACGGTGGCTCCGAACTCGGGGCACATGTTGGCGACGGTGGCGCGGTCCGCGATGCTGAGGGCTTTGACCCCAGGACCGAAGAACTCCACGAACTTGCCCACCACGCCTAGGGAGCGGAGGTGCTGAAAACAAATGGGCAAAAATGCTTATCATATTAAGGTGAAGTTAGAACCAAATGACCTTGAAGTGGCGCCCTCATTTGAAATAAATTTTTAACTCGTAAATATGGTAAAAAATTCCATATTTCTCAATGTCAGGCACTAGATAGCCCTTTGAATTATTTTATGAACTGTCGTTTAAACTATTATTGGTGATCCGCTTAGCTTTAAAACTTGCCTCCGCCAAAAGTGCCCACTTTTGGCTAGACAGATTAATGTAAATACTTTCAACGGTGGTTTATAAAGTAATTTAAAGGGCCATCTAGTGCTTAACATTGAGAAATATGGAATTGTTCACCATATTTACGAGTAAACAATTTAATTTCAATGAGGGCGCCACTTCATGGTCAATTGCTTCTAACTTCACCTTGAGGCCGTACCTGAATTTTCCGGGGTCCAGTGCTGCCCCCATTTAAAATAAATCATTTCGAAGGAAACGGATACATCGTTTAAAATTTTGTTTCTACCAAGCCCTAGATAACCCTTCAAACTACTGTTTACAGTTTAAAGTGAGAACGTTAAGCTTTACTACGCACATTTGCGAAAAACGGCCGCTTTTTAGCAAGTGTGCGTAGTAAAGCTTAACCGTCTCAGTTTAAACTGTAAAGTTTTTATATTTTCTTTTTAACTTTGGTATAGTAATAACTAATATACCAAAGTTAAAAAATATATATAAATAGACCAGCCAAGTTGCGAGTTAAACTCGCGTGAAGAGGGTTCCGTACAATTGATTGAATTTATAAGAATTTATTAGGTTTTCCTGTCATCTACAAGCAATGAACTATATTTTGTATTTTTTTCAAAATTTTAGGCTCAGTAGTTTCGGAGATCAGGGGGGGGGGGGGGGGGAATGGTCAATTTTCGTCTTCTTTCATGAATAAAAGCAAAACTATACATTGTACAATAATAACAAAAATATATTTGAGATCCTCATAACGAGCCCTTTCATTTGATATATAACACAGTAAGGTTTGCAAAACTTTTTTTTTAATTTCCTAATTTGTCCCCGAAAATGACCCTTAGTCACAGGCCGGAATCTCCTAAGGTACGAGCAATATGCGTCACCCAGGCGTCCCCGTTCCCCGTCCCCGCACCTCTCGCCCGTTTTCGCCTCGATGACTCACGTTGGCCGTCAAGAACCGGGGGAGAGGTTCGGGTGCGGGGAACGGGGACGCATATTGCGCGTACCTTAGGAGATTCCGTTCTGCTTACTCTTACTGTATTCTGTGCCTTAGTTAAAAAAAAAACATTTATTTACTTTGCACATATGAGTTTGGGTCATAGGATTACAACATTCTATCAAATTTCACCTTATTCGGTTCAGTAGATTCGGAGCAAATTGGCTGTGACAGACGGACGGACAGACAGACGCACGAGTGATCCTATACTATGCTCTACTCTTAAAATATTTGTACTGAATTAAAATATATATATATATATATATAAAGCGTATATATATGTATAGTATATGTAGCGTATATATATGTTTGCATGTAGATATATGTATAGCAAGTATATATATTAATGTAACAATGTACATTGTGTATTTTAAGTACACTACACTTTATCTTGCAACCCACATTTAGACTTTCTGTATAACCCAAAGGTGGACTGGTAGACAACGCTTCTAGCGTTAAGTTCGCCTATTGTTCTGTACAATTTGTATTTGATGGACAATAAAGATTAAATAAATAAATAAATTAAAAATAAGCTTGTAGTTATAAGCGACACTGCTACTTAAAGGGTTAAATAAAATCTATGTGACTTACCTTCGTGATGGTAAGAACCAAGTCGGTAGAAGTGGCCAGAGGGTTTAGTTCCCCTACCAGTTTGTATCCCACCACTTTGGGTAACAGCATACTGATGGCCTGGCCCAACATCACAGCCTCGGCTTCAATTCCTATAAACAATAAAAAAACTGGCTCAAATGGCGACCACGTACTGGCAAGCGAAGCGTAGCACACCCACCCACAAGGTGGTTAGACCACAGAATAAATAATACTAACGTACAGAAGTCTCACTCAGCAAAGAAATATATACTCAATGTGGCTAGTGATATGGTTTAATTTAGCTCACGTCAGAACTCAGCACCTTTTCGTATAGATACCTAGACATCCATTGCAAGCCAATTTCATTCTTATTACTCTGGACAAACGATTCGTATAACTGACTTACCACCCGGAGGGGCCGCCTGCGCGCATAGTAATAATGTAGGTACATAATCGATACCTAAACGGGGAGTGACACAGGCCTGGTCAGGCGACCTGACCAAAGTCGCTGGAAAGCGCTGGACTGGACTGGACTAGTTAGGTCTTTTTGGAAATCCTTGGGAGAGGCTTATGTCCAGCAGTGGACGCTATGCGGCTGAAATGATAAATAAAAAAACCGACCAAGTGCGAGTCGGACTCTTACATGAAGTCATGCGGCCCTGGGCTCTGTCTGAGCAAGACCCAAAGTGCTCTGTCTGCCCCGTTAGGGATAAAGACATGATTCTTATTTTCTTCTTTTCTCAACCCACTGTTGGGCATAGGCCTCCCTTTTTTCGCGCCATTTTCTACGGTCCTGTGCCAGTCCCATCCAGTGCTTTCCTGTCACCCTTACAATGTCATCCGACCAACGCGTCGGTGGTTTCCGTACTGGTCTGTTCCCTTGTCTCGGCCACCACTCTGTTACTGCTCTGGTCCATCGACCATCTTCTATTCTAGCTAAGTGTCCCGCCCATTCCCACGTTAGCCACGTGATTCATTCACCTACGTCTTAGACTTTAGTTTTGTATGTATGTATGTAAATGCTTTATTGTACATATGTATACAGACAAAAGTACAAAAAAAACCAACACAAAGGCGGACTTATCCCTTTAAGGGCTTACCTGAGTTTTCCGGGGTCTAGTGCTGCCCCCATTTGAAATAAATCATTTCAAAGAAAACGGAGACATCATTTAAAATTTTCTACTACCAAGTCCTAGATAACCCTTCAAACTATTTTGTGAACTACTGTTTACAGTTTATAATGAGACCGTTAAGCTTTACTACGCACATTTGGCAAAAGTGGCCGTTTTTTGCAGATGTGCGTAGTGAAGCTTAAGGGATCTCTTCCAGTCAACCCAAAAGCAGAGAATGCCTTTAATTAAGTAGGGCTTTCTGGCTAATTTCTACGTTTGGCACACGATCCAGCAGCTTGATGCTGTGACATGACAGTGCATAGAAAAAAGAAACTTACCACCAACCCCCCACCCCACGACCCCGAGCCCGTTGATCATGGTCGTGTGGCTGTCCGTCCCCACCACTGAGTCGGGATGCAGGATGTCACCGGTGAACACTACCCGGGCGAGGTATTCTAAGTTCACCTGAGAAGGTACCAGAAATTCATAAATATAAATAATTTTAAATAAATGAATCTTTATTTGCCAAAAACGTTTTACAACAAATAAAAATATTACAATGTTCCAATTTAGGTAACTAACACGTACATATTTTTATAAAGGTTACAAGAATAAATCGTAGTAGGTAGGTACTAAAGGCGCCCAGTCCATGCCCCGTCCAGAAGTCCATCGCCGAACTACTATATATGGTACTAGCTGTGCCCGCGACTTCATTCGCGTGGTTGTCGGATTGTAATGTTATATAGCCTAAAGCCTTCCTCTATAAATGGACTACCCAACAAAAAAAGAATTTTTCAAATCGGACCATTAGTTCCTGAGATTAGCGCGTTTAAACAAACAAACAAACAAACAAACAAACAGACAAACAAACTCTTCCGCTTTATAATATTAGTATAGACTAGCTGTGCCAGCGACTTCGTTCGCGTGGTTGTCGGAACGTTATGTTATATAGCCTAAAGGCTTCCTCTATAAATGGACTACCCAACAAAAAAAGAATTTTTCAAATCGGACCATTAGTTCCTGAGATTAGCGCGTTTAAACAAACAAACAAACGAACAAACTCTTCCGCTTTATAATATTAGTATAGATGAAGTACTCTTAACCAACAACATATTTATTTGAATAAAGATTAATATTATTATGTTGATACAACTTAAACAAATTATTTCGACCAAATTAGGTACCATAAAAACGGTTTTTGTGAGTTAATCTTAAAAGATAGACATATACTATCGCGGACTGTTTTTTAGATCATTAAAAGAGCTATTATTCTTTAATACATATTTTTTGTGTATCTTGAACCGTTTTCACGGCGCACGCAACGGAAGGCTTCAAAGATGAAATAATTTCTCCCGTTTTTTACACATTTACCACTATATCTTTGCTCCTATTGGTCGTAGCGTGATGTTATATAGCCTATAGCCTTCCTCGATAACTGGACTATCCAACACAAAAAGAATTATTCAATTCGAACCAGTAGTTTCGGAGATTAGCGCGTTCAAACAAACAAACAAACAAACAAACAAACTCTTCAGCTTTATAATATTAGTATAGATAGTATTAGTATATTCTACTTTAAGGGTTGGGCGACATCTGTCAGCACGGAACAGCACTTTCCTATGCTGCTATCCTTTTCTGTTGCTCAGAAGCGTCATTTACAAGAGGCCATGATGAAGCGTTCCGTCGCTCTCTCTCGCTCTAGCAAATTGCTGTTCTGAGCGACAGAAAAGGATAGCAGCATAGGAAAGTTGCCGTGTTAGCCGTGTGGTTCCCGGCAGAGTAGAATAGGACCAATCCAAGTCTTCCCGTGGATGTCGAAGAAGGCGACTTAGGAAACACAAGCTGAACAAAGCTTATAACCACAATGAGACCTCTCCAACCCGTCTGGCCAGCGTGGAGAGTGAAGGCCAAATCCTCTGACTGCTCTGGCTGATATAAGGCTCTGGTAGTACAGAGAGGGTCGTGCTTCTGCAGCGGAGACTAAAAAAATAAACAGGCAAGTGCGAGTCGGACTCGTACATGAAGGGTTCCGTACCTCCGTACAATGTTTTAAAACGCTAAAAAAACACGTTTTTTTATGACGACCCCCTTTAATTTTTAACTTTTTTTTATTTTTAGTATTTGTTGTTATAGCGGCCACAGTAATATATAATCTGTAAAAATTTCAAGTATCTAGTTAATGCCATTATAAAGATCTAGTTAAAAACGCTGAAAAAGCACGTTTTTTGTATGGCGACCTCCTTTAATTTTTAACTTTTTTTTATTTTCATTATTTGTTGTTATAGCAGCCACAGTAATACATAATCGGTGAAAATCTCAAGTGTCTAGCTATTACGGTTCAAGAGATAGACCCCTGTGACAGACGGACAGACAGCGGAGTCTCAGTAATAGGGTCCCGTTTGCATTCTTGGGCACGGAACCCTAAAAAGACCTGATGATGATGTCAAATATTGCATATTATAATGTTGGTAGTACTGACCTGGTGAACGATACCGGAGCCAGGAGGCACGATCAGCATGTTGTCAAAGGCCTGGGCACCCCACTGAAATAATAATAATAAATTAAAAAAGTGGCCAAGTGCGAGTCGGACTCGCCAATGAAGGGTTCCGTAGCAGCAAGTAACATAATATAAAAGTTCTAAAGGTAAATTGCGGTTTACGATTTATGACGTATTAAAAAAAAACTACTCACTAGATCTCGTTCAAACCAATTTTCGATGGAAGTTTGCATGGTAATTAATGTACATCATATATTTTTGTTTAGTTTTATCATTCTCTTATTTTAGAAGTCACAGGGGGGTGGACACACACATTTTACCACTTTGGAAGTGTCTCTCGCGTAAACTATTCAGTTTAGAAAGAAATTATATTAGAAACCTCAATATCATTTTTGAAGACCTATCCATAGATAACCACACGTATGGGCTTGATGAAAAACAAATTTTTGAGTTTCAATTTTAAGTATGAGGAACCGCCAAAATTTAGTTTTTTTTTTGTGAAAATCTTATTGCGGTTTACAGAATACACCTTCTTACCAAGTTTCAACAGTATAGTTTATATAGTGGCTGGTGGCGGAAAAAAGTGGCTGTGACATACGGACGGACAGACAGACAGACAGACAGAAATGACGAATTCATAAGGGTTCCGTTTTTTGCCATTTGGCTACGGAACCCTAACTAGACTACGTTTGTATGGTAAAGTCTAAGATGCCGATTCTTAAGTCCGCCATTTAAATATATTGTAATGAAATTAAATAAATTACCTTCAAGAATTGGAATCTTTCCTTGTTTCTTTCAAACTCAAGCTCCTCGTTCTTAGTAAGCGCATCGGGACTGAAAAAAAAGTTTTTTTCAATAAAAAGTACGTTCGACATCTTTGTAAATAGATAAATACTCTACCATTTATATGTCACCCGTTTATTATAAGTACAGGACTTTTTAACCGACTTCAAAAAAGGAGGAGGTTATCAATTCGACTCGTATTTTTTTTAAATCTTTTTTTTTATGTATGTTTGTTACGCGATATCTTCGCCAATTGTGAACCGATTTTGATGATTCTTTTTTTATTTGAAAGCGTTCACTACCAAGTTGGTCCCATTTTAATTTGGTGAAGATATTATGAAGAACTTTTGAGATATGGATGAAACTCCTGAAAAAAATTTAAAGTCGGTTTTTTTTGTTAAAATTTAATTATTAACGATCAATTCACCAACGTAAAATTTTTGGAGCGAGTTCAGTCCATGATACTGAACTACTTTCCGTAAAGCCTTTACTACCAAGTTGGTCCCATATTCAATTGGCGAAGATATGATGAAGAACTTTGGAGATATGGAGGAAACTCCTTATACATACTCGTAGCATTTCGATAGGTTCGTAAGGTTTGTAAAAAAAAATATTATTTCAAAGCAAACTAGACATGGGGTCTGCACAAAAAAAGGCTCGTCAAATAAGGGCGCACTCCCGTCGGTCGTTTGTTCCCGTTGAGTCACACCAAGATTAGTAATTCAAAGTCATTAGGAAAAAAATTTTCAATAAGTAACAGTGATACACATTGCAACATTTGCAACTGACATTTTTCCCAATGAGTCACACTGTTACTAATCGGCATTCTGTATTCCCGTTGAGTCAGTAATAAAGGTTAAATAAAACAATTGAAAATTTGTGTTATTACGAGTACTTGCTCTTTATTATATTTTGAGAAAAAAAAACACGTTTCATAGTTTCGAAATATATACCTATCTGTTAAAAACTGTTAAGAAATCTTAGCTCACCAATTTTAAGATTTTTTTCTTTCATTATTCATTATCATACCTAATTTGTTAAAATAACTATTTTTAACCGACTTCAAAAAAGGAGGAGGTTATCAATTCGACTGTATTTTTTTTAAATGTATATTTGTTACGCGATATCTTCGCCAATTGTGAACCAATTTTGATAATTCTTTTTTATTTGAAAGTCTTTACTACCAAGTTGGTCCCATTTTAATTTAGTGAAGATATGATGAAGAACTTTGGAGATATGGAAGGAACTCCTAAACAAAAATTGAAGTTGGTTGTTTTTTTTTGTTAAAAATTTAATTATCTTTTACAGTGACTGACAAAATAAACTTAAGAAATGCTTTTTTATGAAATTTATTTAATTACTGTGACTCAACGGGAATACAGAGTGCCGATTAGTAACAGTGTGATTCATTGGAAAAATGTCAGTTGCAATGTGTATCACTGTTACTCATTGAGAATTTTTTTCCCAATCAGTAGCTGTGTTACTAATATTGGTGTGTCTCAACGGGAACAAACGCCGGCGGCGAACTCTTACTTTGTTGAGTTCAGTCAAGAAGAAAAACACTTTATACATAGTGTAATAAAGTTGACTTCCTAGTGAATGTTATTTGATATTCAAGCGGGCAGAATTTTGCTTTGATTTTGTAGAGAACGCGTTATCTAGGTGTATTGTTTAACATCATCAGGTCTCTCTGCAGGAGCACGACCGTCCTTGTACTACCAGAGCCAAATATTAGTCAGAGTAGTCAGAGGATCTGGCCTACACTCTCGACGCTGGCCAGACTGGTTGGAAAGGTCTCATTGATGTTTATAAGCTTTGTTCAGCTTGTGTTTCCTAAGTCCCCTTCTACGACATCCACGGAAAGACTTAGAGTGCTCCTATTCTACTCTGCCGGGAACCACACGGCTACGTTGGATTGTATTGTAGCTATCGAAGTTTTTATGTACATTTTTTATTTTACAACGAGTTAATGAAATAACGCAAAACCTCTCAGCTTGTAACTCAGTCCATGAAAGTGAACAACTTTTGTTCTACAACATTCTACAAAATACAATTCTGATTTTCATACAAATTGACTAGATCAGCTGATCAGTTTGTATGAAAATTCAATTTTTTTTTTTGGGTTTGGTGATAGTTGTAGAACAAAAGTTGTTCAGTTTTTAATGGGCTGAGGTACCATCTGAGAGGTTTTGCGTTATTTCATTAACAAGTTGTATAAATGCTAGTATATCTATTGATCTTTTGAATTCCTACATAGTACATACCTTAGCAACATACATTTCCTTGACACCAATTAGCGAAGGCGTACCAAACCAACTACTTGAACCCTTGTTTGGACTTTAGATTGTCAACACACACGTGTGAAAACACGTTGGCACTGTTGTTTTCCCCTTTTTAACCGACTCCAAAAAACCGGCCAAGTGCGTGTCGGACCACGCATAAAGTAGGGTTCCGTAGTAATTTTTGGCACCGCGCTGTTTTGCATTTCTTGCATTGCATGTCATCATCTCCTTAGCCTTTTCCCTGCTGGATATTTTTTTGGCCGCTTTTTGCGATTCTGCGCTCTATCTAGGGAGTATATCAAAGCTGCCCGCTTTCGGGTTCTACACTCGAGCACCTCCCTCTCCACACCGCACCGCGCACCTAGACCGCGCCGCGGCTCATTTTGTCTGTCGCCGTGTGTTTTTTTCTAGTCTAAGTAATTTTTAAATGATTTACCTATTTATTCTTCTCTGGATGTTATTTAAAATTCATTATAAGCTTCATTCAGTCCTAACAGTAAAATATGTAAAAAAAACTTTTTAAGTTTATACTGTTCTTTTGGAAAAAAGTATATATTTTTATTTTATTTATAATTTCAAAAGTATTCATCACAGGATACCCGAAACAATTTTTAATAAGAGTTTCCGCGCCTGTTTCTTTACGTGAGTGATTTGAAGTTTATAGGTCCAAGACTTTAGAAATTACAAGGGGGGGGGGGGGGACACACCGTGTAAACGACTTTGGCGGGCTATATCTCGCAAATGGTAAACCTGATAAAATAGTGTTGTATGGAAACCCTACCTTATTTTCATAGTCCTTTTCAACGATACCCCACACAAGGGGGTGCACTCAAAAAAATAATTCACCCCCCCCCCCCCCTTTACATGTATGGGTAGATACCCTTAAAAAGAGGTTAATCAAATTTTTTGTATTTTTAAAATGAGATCTATGTATATTAGAAGTATCCTCGAACCAAGTTACATGCAAATCAGTCCATAAACGTAGAAGATATTCTGCTGTGACAGACTAGGACGGACGGACGGACGGACTGAACGATCTTATAAGGGTTCCTTGTCGGACTAAGGAACCCTAAAAAGGAGGATTACCGTGTGGTTCCCGGCAGAGTAGAATAGGACCACTCCAAGTCTTCCCGTGGATGTCGTAGAAGGCGACTTAGGAAACACAAGCTGAACAAAGCTTATAAACATCAATGAGACATCTCCAATCAGTCTGGTCAGCGTGGAGAGTGTAGGCCAAATCCTCTGACTGCTCTGGCTAATATATGGCTCTGGTAGAACAGAGAGGGTCGTGCTCCTGCAGTGGAGACTATAAAAGGCCTGATGATGATGATGAAAAAAAAAGGAGGAGCTTCGAATCTCCATCGGAATGTATATAACGTGGAAGGGACATACCCTTTAAATCGAACCACGGACGATACTAGATCCATCGAAATATTATCTCTAGAAATCTAACACTCCTACATTCACCGCTTCGATTCTGATTGCATTTACGCAAACAAACAGTAATTACAACGAAACACTCAAACACACACATAGACAAAGAAGTATGCGATTGTTCGCGACAAGGTCACGCACGCGTCATCGCCGCGTTGGTCGAGCAGCCGGCTCCGCCGAGCCGGCTACCCGACCGACGCGGTGGGTAGCCGTCAGGCTTAGGGGCCGATTATTAAAATGTTTATTTACTTACATATGAAAGGCGAGTCCTGTGTTGTTTATGGCTTCTACACCACTTCACGGCACATGGCGGCATTTTTAATGAATCGATTATCGCAAAAACACAGCAATATTCTCTAAGGAAACTTTTTGCGACGCAACCGCACGACTCGATTGTCACGGCGAACTGTCGCGCCGCGCGGTTCATATTTTAAGCCCCGCCCGCCGCAGTACATATCGCGTGGAATGATTTTTTGGGATTAGTCACGCTTCCAGGGATTATTAGTCGTAGACTAGATCACTAGATAGTATAATGAAATAAAAATAACAGTCAAAAAATTAATACATTCCCATACAAATTGTTCGGGCAGCTGCACACTTTTGTATGAAAATGCCGATTTATTTTCTTTTTTGCCTGTTATTTTAATTTCATTATACTATAGTGATCTAGTATAGCTCTGACTGCCCTGGCAGTACAGAGGGTCCCGCTTCTGCAGTGGAGACTAGAAAGACCTGGTGATGATGATTACGAGTATCTAGTATACTATGTATGTATGTATGTCGCTTCCACGTTGTATATGTTTTTTTTTATGTATGTTTTAAGTTTTTTTACCGATTTAGAAAATTCTTGTTTTATTTGAAAGGGTAGACATGCAAGTTGGTCCTATTATCGCCAGGTGCAGATCTGATGGTGGGATCCGCGAGAAATCGAGGAAACTCCGCAAATATTCTACGCACACATATGGTGATT
Organism: Acrobasis repandana; assembly: GCA_963576875.1. Lineage (NCBI taxonomy): Eukaryota > Metazoa > Arthropoda > Insecta > Lepidoptera > Pyralidae > Acrobasis > Acrobasis repandana. The sequence goes on along the minus strand of OY756243.1, from coordinate 8,207,366 downwards.
TTGATTTTATTGTCAATAAATGTAAAGACTAGAAACTTAAGTCGCTTTTTTTGTTTGAAATTATGTTAAAAACTAAGTAGAATCACAGAATAAATAATACTAACGTACAGAAGTCTTGCTCAGCAAATAAATTCAAAGAAATATCTACTCAATGTGGCTAGCGATAAAGTTTAATTTAGCTCACGTCAGAACTCAGCACCTTTTCGTATAGATACCTAGACATCCATTGCAAGCCAATTTCATTCTTATTACTCTGGACAAACGATTCGTATAACTGAATTTACCACCGTGCACCTTGCGCGCGTAGTAATAATGTATGTACATTTTCGATACCTAAACGGGGAGTAAGTAACACAGGCCTGGTAGAATCATTTACATTACTTCTAAAAAATCTTTCCTAAACATTTTTTATGCCCCCCCCCCCCCCCCCCCTCCCTAACACAGAAATTAATAAGAGTATTTCATAGAAAATGGAATCTCCTGCAGACCCTTGCAATATGCGTGGGTCCCCGTCCCCGCACCTCTCCCCCGTCCTCGCCTTGTCTCAGGGCGAGAGCGGGCGAACACACACACGTTGACGTGTGCACGGATGTATAGTTTCGTTTGTAGTGGTGTAGGCATAAATGATACTCCGTTTCTATGAAGTTTCCTACCTCACTTCTAAAGTACTCACGTTCTAGAGAAGTCGACTTGCACAGAGTGGTCTATGACCAAGTCTGCTGGGCAGATTGGGTTGATCTTCTGTGGGTCCCCCCCTAACCCTTTCACAGCATCCCTCATGGCGGCGAAGTCCACCACGGCTGGCACGCCTGTGAAGTCCTGGAACAAGTGCACTTTTCAATCATCAGCATCAGTTCAGTTCTGTGCCCACCCAGCCAGCGTTTCGCAGCAAGAGCGTAGAAACTAAGTCCACCTTGGAATGAACGTGAATGCACTTCCAGCAACGGGCCGATATGGATTATCGTCATCCAGGTCGTTTTTAGTCTCCACTGCAGGAGCACGACCCTCTCTGTACTACAGAGCTATACTTAGCCTGAGTAGCCAGAGGCTTTGGCCTACCCTTTCCACGCTGGCTAGACGGGTTGGAGAGGTCTCACTGATGTTTATAAGCTTTGTTCAGCTTGTGTTTCCTAAGTCGCCCTCTACGACATCCACGGGAAGACTTGGAGTGGTCCTATTCTACTCTGCCGGGAACCACACGGCTTTTCAATCGACTTTAAATAATTACAAAGAGCTATTATGTAAAACTAGAGGAGACACAACATACCACTGTTTTGTCCCGTTCACTGTTCAATTCAATGAGGTTCCTACACCACAGCACGAAGCTGAGCTGGCCGCCTTTTCGGCATTCATTAGGTATAGTCTAGTTATGAAAGTTATATTCTGTAAATTGCTTGCCGAATAAAGTTTATCTTTTTTTCTTTCAATTGTAGCTATCTCTATAAACCTCACTTACTCGCTTGCAAGCTCTTATACGGCCAAAGAATTTATAATACTACAATCTAGAATAACTACGAATAATAAAATCACAAAAACGACATTGAAAATTAAACTTTATGCCACGCACATAAAGCTCATATTTTCATCATGTTTATATTTAAATACCTAACGTTCCCAAAAAAATTACCTAAAGTTATAGGCGTCCCTTTCCCGCAAACTGTCAGTGCTATAAAGTAAAAGAGGAGAGCTGTAACTTTAGGTATAATTTTTTGGGAACGGCTTCGCCATTTCGTGCGCATTCTAGATTTGCATACAATTTCTTTGTATACGGCATACGCCTAGTACTTTATGCTGTTTATAAGCGAAAACCAATCGAAAACATGGTAAATATCATTGAAAATGCCTTGGTGTGTGTTACAATACAGAAATGATATTTCAAAGAACACAGCAATAAAGAAATAACTTTACATCGGTAAGTAACCAGATTTTATTGTTTGAGAATTAAATACGTATGATAATATTCACGACGCCATATATTCAATAAACGGGCAAGTGCGAGTCGGACTCGTACATGAAGGGTTCCGTACCTCCGTACAATGTTATAAAACGCTAAAAAAACATGTTTTTTGTATGACGACCCCCTTTAATTTTTAACTTTTTTATTTTTAGTACTTGTTGTTATTGTGGTCATAGTAATACGTTATTGGTGAAAATTTCAAGTATCTAGTTAATGCCATTATGAAGATCAAGTTAAAAACGCTGAAAAAAACACGTTTCTTGTGTAACGACCCCCTTTAATTATTAACTATTTTTTTTTTGTATTTGTTGTTATGTCCGCCACAGTAATACATAATCGGTGAATCGATGAATTTCAAGTGTCTAGCAATTACGGTTCAAGAGATAGAGCCCTGTGACTGACGGACAGACAGACAGACAGACAGACGGACAGACGAACAGACAGACAGACAGCGGAGTCTCAGTAATAGGGTCCCGTTTGCACCCTTCGGGTATGGAACCCTAAAAAAGAACAGGGGCAAATGTTTGAGATAGCTGGTCTATTTCAATATATTCTACGTTAATGATTAATTAATTATTGATATTTATTCAAAACAAAAAACCGACTTCAATAAATGACAGTCACAGAAAGCTAAATACACAACAATATGGATTATCGTCATCCAGGTCTGGCTTGAGCTTGGCGCGGGTCCCTCTTAAAGGTTTGTATACTTAGACATGTCATAATTTAGGTACATTGGTACATACTAAATTTACAGATTGACATTATTTTAAATTTCGTAATTCTTATAATTCAATTTAATTATGACATAATAAACAATGTAATCTCTGTCCATCTATATAACTAATTTTAAGTTTTTAGTTTGTTAGTTGACGTCTTTGGAGAAAACGTGCAGTGCAGTTTGTTGCCGCTTCTTCTGCACTTGCGCCTAGGAATCGGCGTAAACTTAGCTTTAAGTAACGATTTGACGTCAACATTTGTGCAAAACAAAACAAAGTGACTATTATTAAGAGATATTTTAAATATCCTATGATAATAAAGATATTTTGAATTTGAAAAATTTGAATTTGAATATTTGTATACCTACTTGGACGACATATTTTTTCAGTTATTTTCGGTTAAATACCAAATTGCACAACCGATTTTGATAAAATGTCTATGGGACCACCTGAACAGTATACCCTTTCAGACAAAAAAAGAATTTTGCACGCCTAATAAGCGGAGCGTTGAGGTAGTGCTCTACTCTCGACATGTCAAAAAACCCAGTCTTTCGAAACTTAAATGACGTTTTTTTTTTAATATGACACTTACAGGATAATATGAGTGCACTAATATGAAGTTAAATAATCTGTCTAGCACATATCGTACATTTTATAAACAATTAATTTGTTTAATATAATAAATAATAACATTAAAACTAATCATTCTTGGACGTCCGTCAGTCTGTGTTTATGTGACCATGTATGTGGCAGAGAAATTGGTCGAAAAATTCATCTTACCGGAATACTTTTGTTTTTAATATATAAAGTATTACACTGTGCTGATTCCTAGTTAATATTAGCGTTCTAAGTACTGTCGTTTAATTATAATTTATAAAAAACTAATATACCACTGTATACTGTATATCTATATATATATTTTTTATTTTTATTTTCATTTTTTATTATCTTATCGTTAGGAGTAATAAAAGAAGAATGAGGCGTGCACTTTTGGATTTTCCAAACTATTTCAAATTGGTCCAGGCGTCTTTGAGCCTGGACCGATTTGGAACCAGTCCTAACCTGGCTTTACTATACGCGCGGCCGTTAAAACTCTAAAAGTGGCCTTTGGGTCTTGCGGACCTGGGCTCTGTCTGCTTAGACCCGTAAGACCGAAAATTGACATATTCACAACCCATCTTTAGCCGTAGGTATGTTTTTTTTTATTTACTTTTTTATTAATGGCTTGACGCTACTGCGTATTTAGCCAGAAACAAGTTAATAAAACGTGGGAAATTCTTTTTTTTTTTTTTTTTTTCCTAACCAGTTACAATCAAAGGTTGGTGTAGGCCTTTGATTGCTTTCCCCCCCCGCCCGGGTTCTCATCTTGTCGCGATGGGGGGGCTCAGTACCTGCGGACTGCCTCATCCGCAGGGAAGCCAAGAGGAACCCATTGCCCGGGTTGAGGCTTAGGCCTCCCCGGGCCCGGAGGAGGCCATTCCTGGTGGGAATGGCCTGGCTGTGAGAGAAGGGGGTTTACTCCCTACTCTCACAGCCGTGGTAGGGGTCGCGGGGGAAGAGGAGTGTCGGTGTGTCGTTGCCGCTCGCCCTATCCTCCGCGACCAAGCGCGGCCGTGGCGCTTGGCACGGCAACGGTGGGGCCGCAGGGGAAGAGGAGTGTCGGTGTTACGTTGCCGCTCTCCCTATCCCCTGCGGCCGGCTTGGTGGGCCCCGGTCACCGTCAGGTGGACTGGGGCAGGGCCTGCTTCTGCAGGCCCCAAAATATGAGGGCTGGTTGGACGGTGGAAACGGGATTCCATCGTCCAACGGACAGCCCTCCGGAGTGGAAGGCAGGCGCGTGTGCGTGTCAGCGCGCCTGTTCTTGTCGGGCCGAGAGGCCAACGCGACGGTTTCTCTGGCCCCTCTGATTCAGCAGAGGGTGCCGTGAGGCCGTTGGCGAGCCGGGGCCGCTGAGATAGCGGCCGGCCGCGCCGGGGCTGTGGAGCAAGAGAAGCACACGGCCCCGGCCGATAGCGGCTGAGAGGTGACACCGCGGAGTTTTTAGTGGTAACACCACATAACCTTATCGGTGTCCCGTAACCGGTAAGGTATCCGAAGGGATTTTCTCCGCGTCAAAAAAAAAAAGGCCTTTGATTGCTTTAAGGGAGCTTCTGGCGACAAATTTATACGAGTCCACTGGTTTTCATAGGCGATTGAGTGGCGGACGACGCCCGAAGACGCCCACACAGTCCGCGAAACAAATATCACTACAGCCGTACTATGACTGTCCACATTAACTATTTTACATATTATTCATGAGCATGAGCATTTATAACACCAAACAACACCAATTTCATATTATAAAGTCCACTAAAATCAATTTGCAAAATAATTTAAAGAAAACCCCAACCGAACCCCTTGACTTCCCGCCAAAAACTCTAGCCGAATGTTACGGCTAAAGATGGGTGTGGACATGTTCATATCTGTCTCTATCGATTTTCAGATGGGTTTTAGACAAAAGACTTCCGATTTCTCATACGGTTCAAGGTTGCATAATTAAAAGAAAAAATCTATGTACCTACGTCAGTACTAGGTATAACTGTTTGTTAAATTACCAATTCAAATAACATGGGTGTGTGCTGCTGTGCAATTGTCACGTTAAATCTTATACAACGGTTTTAGATACACATACGTCTACAAACGTGATGGGACAGACAGGGTCAAAGATACAAGGAATACGTATGAGTGAAAAAATATTTTTGGCCCATCGGCTAGATTATTAAAAAATATTGTACACGTATTTTTCCTTTTCTCTGAGAAACAATAAATAACGAAGATACAGCGCATTTAAATTTCACATGACGTCACGCTTTCGTACGATTTTTACACATCGGTGACGTCACAAGCCCCCACTCTGGAACTTCGACACTCTGTATCTTTGTGAATTTTCACTTTTTTGATTAACTGAAAAATATGGGTACATTGTTTTTGGATAATCTAACTAACGGACTAATTAGAATAATACTTTTCTGACCCAGTCATCATCCCTATTATTCATCTTTTTACGTGAAGACGTATAATTTTACATAACAACAGACTATTAAGTTAACTTTTAAGTTTACGTTAAGAGGGCTTCTGAACCCAGAATCTAAATTTGGCTCCCGCTTCCCCTCGCACACAAATTTACTCCAGCCGAAGTGAGACAGCGATAGCGACGCGGACGGGGTCAATACGGCTGGTTTTCGGGTTTGTGGTTTCTTAGGTTTTTTTCGTTTTAAAAAGAAAATTTAGGAGTTATTTAAAAAATAAGGCATATGATGACTGCGTTATATTTAATACAATTATAATCCAAAGTTACAAGGGCTAATTTATTGTATTTCTTGAATACTGGCCGTTTTAGTATAATTTAGAGGTGATTTGGATGCAACTTCGCAATTTTTTTCTATCGAGAAAATTTTAAGCAATCGTGTTTTTGAGACATGTAGGGACTAGAGTTAGTCCTAAACTTTGCTGTTTTTATTTTAAAGTGAGTATTTCGTTAATATTGGTAATACTGAAGAATACACTCTAAGAACTTTAGGGTAGTAGGAACTCTTAGGGTTGGATCTCATTTATGATGATAAAGAATCTCAGAGAGAAAGCGACGGAACGCTTCAGCACCGGCGTTGCTGCAGCGTTTCATCGCTCTCTCTCTCGCTCTAGCGAATGACTGTTCTAAGCGACAGAAAAGTATAGCAGCATAGGAAAGTGCTGTTCCGTGCTGATAGATGAGATCCAACCCTTGCAAAAAGCTTCTTTTATGCTGGTCTTAGAGAAAAGAAAAACTTAAGATCCTTGAGAAAATGAGTAAAAAACAGCAGTCAGTAACGGAAACATAAAAAAATGTGTGGGCGGCCATCTTGGAACCAATATTTGTTTGCAGTTTTCAGTTCCGCAAAAATTCCGGACCCCTCCGATGTTCCAGTTGGACGTAATGAACGAACAAAGTTGAAATTCTAAACTGACGCCATCTTGGATTCCAAAAAAAAAATTAAATTTGAATTCCCCGACGCAAAAACCCCTTATATTCTGCATTTCTCGCGTCAAAGGAAAATCTGAGGCTTCGATTCGATTCGCTTTAGCCGCAGTGTAAATTGAGCGCTTTTCGATAGTCTTCAAGGAACTAACCTGAAGGATGACTCTTGCTGGCTTGAAGGAGATTTCAGCAGCATCAGCACCAGCTTGGTTGGTCTCCCAGTCCAGCACACTCTGGACATCCTTCTCCAAAACCAGGAAGTTGTCGCAGTTGCGCACGCAGGACTCCAGGAGTACCCTGATGCTAAACGGGAGGCGGTCTGGAAGGGAATGAGGCTATTTTATGGAAAACCTTAGTTTTTAACCCCCGACAAAAAAGAGGGGTATTAATCAAATTCAAACATTTATTGCTCTCCATAACATTACAGATCATAAATTCAATAAAAGAGGGCTGATGACTGGGTCAGAAAAGTATAATTCTAATTAGTCCCTTAGTTAGATTATCCAAAAATAATGTACCCATATTTTTCAGTTTATCAAAAAAGTAAAAATTCACAAAGATACAGAGCGTCGAAGTTCCAGAGTGGGGGCTTGTGACGTCACCGATGTGTAAAAATCGTACGAAAGCGTGACGTCATGCGAAATTTAAATGCGCTGTATGTTCGTTATTTATTGTTTCTCAGAGAAAAGAAAAATATGTGTACAATATTTTTTAATAATCTAACCGATGGGCCAAAAATAATTTTTTAGTCATCATGCCTATTGTGGATAGTAAATAAGATTATACAATGTAACATTATGGCCTTATGGGCCTAGTATAGGCGCCGTATGTTATAAGTTTGACGCTAATGTCTGTCGGTCTGTCTGTCTTTCCGTGGCATCGTAGCGCTCGAACGGATGGACTGATTTCTTTGCGTTTTTTTTTTACGTGAAAGCAAGTTCCCTTGCGGTTGTTCTTAGCAATGTTTGATGAAAATCGGTTCAGCCGTTTAAAAGTACTAGGGTTAGCGCTTAAAAGTCAGGGCTTTCTCTAGCAAATATATAGATGGCGCTATCCGTATCGTATCAATAGTTCCGGTTCACATCACTAGATGGCGTTCTTGACAGTCGGGGGTTTTTTAATTTGCCTAGCAAATAAACTTGTGCTTAGTCAGAGTCAATTAGTCACTCAAGAAATACACTTAATACGTAGCGTTATAAGGTTGACTTCACAGTGAATGTTATTTGATATTCAAGCAGACAGAATTTACTTCTTTTCGGTGAAAAGTTCTGTTTTTCCTAAAGGTTGACTGGTAGAGAATGCATTAGCGTTAAGTTCACCTTTTGTACCATTTGGTCAATAAAGATTTTAATAAATAAATAAATAAAAGAAAAAACTTAGAATGTACCAGCTGCTTCTGATCCCGAGCCGATCGAGGGAATGGGCGAAACTGCTAATCATATCAATAGGCTATGCGGCTAGCAACCCATCACTATTTTAATTCATTTTTCCATCTTCCCGCCCATCATCACGCTAAAAGTGGACTTTGGGTCTTGCCCAGGGCTCTGTCTGTCCCATTAGGGATAAAGACGTGATCGTCTGTGACGTTTAAATCGAGTTGGGGGCGAAAACACATTGTATGTATGTATATACCGCGATAACTGCCGAATCGATGATGGTATGATTTTAAAGAAATTTGTTAGCCATGTAGGAAATATCAATAGAATTCTTTAGGCATCAAAATAGTATAATAGGTTCAGTAGATTTTGAAATATTTATAAAAATGTCCTCGATTATGTAGCAAACGAAACCATAGCGCGTTCTTTGGATAGCGCCATCTAGGTGTTACTTAGGGAACTGAATTGTGTTTGAATCGCCTAAGTTCGCGGCGAACTACTAGTGTAATCAGATTTAGCTTTGATTTTATACTTAACGCGTTATCTTGTTACACTGTCGATTTAAGTACCTGTTACATAATTATAATTAACAACTCTTTATTATACTATCTAATATAGACAACATTTCGCAAGTCATGTACCCGCGTAAAAAGATAAGGTATATGTTTTCAGACGTCCGAATTTACGATCACATAAAATTTTGACCCAAACAGATAGTCAAATTTTTAATTGATAATAATTATTACATACCTACGCCGCCGTGGCCGTGGCTTCCGGCCAATAAGACCACTCCTCTCTTGTCGATGTCGTAAGAGGCGACTAAAGGACCAAGCACAAACATCTCGTGCTACAACAGCATTCAAAGAAGGTTGACGTCGCGTCGGGCGGCGGCCCGATGTAAAATTTTTCGCGCAAATGTATTCCCAGAGGGTTGACGTCAGGCAGGCGGCCGGTAGTATAAACTATAATACTGTTCCCGTTATTTCTTCTACCTACAATGATGTTGAAGGAAAAACAGACCATTTAAGAAAAAGATGTAATTGGATCTTTTCATTTTGAGTTGAGCGTACTTTTAGTTGTAAGTATATATATTTTTGCAATCCTTTTATTAAAATACTTTCTTTTGATACACCGCTCGATAGGTTTAATTTTTTTTAAATAAATTAAGGCGTATCGCTTTGCGCCAAAAATCCGCTATTTCGTTTTATTTTTAACCCCCGACGAAAACGAGGGGTGTTATAAGTTTGACGCTAATGTCGGTCTGTCTGTCTGAGTCATCGTAGCGCTCGAACGGTTGGACTGATTTCAGTTTTTTTACGTGATACCAAGTTCCCTTGCTTTCTTCAAGGTTCTTAGCTATGTTTGATGAAAATCGGTCCAGCCGTTTAAAAGTTATTGAGGATAAACGCTTGAAAATCAGGGTTTTCTCTAGCAAACATATAGATGGCGCTATCAAAAGCTGTATCAAGTCGTATCAATAGTTCCGGTTCACATCACTAGATGGCGTTCTTGACAGTCAGGGGTTTTTTTAATTTGCCTAGCAAATAAACGTGTTTTTTTTTTTATACACCCAGTAGCTGTGACACTCAACTATACCATAAGATACCTAAAATCCATATAGCCGTTTAGGTTGCAGAGCGTGCCAAAGAAATTTACATACATACATACATACACTCGAAAAACATAACCCTCCTTCTAGCGCAGGCGGGTAAAAATTAAAATATTGCCTGCCTTTTTAGGGTAGCCAAATGGCAAAAAATGGAACCCTTATGGATTCGTCATGTCTGTCTGTCTGTCCGTCCGTATGTCACAGCCACTTTTTTCCGAAACTATAAGAACTGTACTGTTGAAACTTGGTAAGTAGATGTATTCTGTGAACCGCATTAAGATTTTCACACAAAAATAGAAGAAAAAAAACAATATAAAATATACAATATAAATAAAATAATACATTTGGGATATCTATGGATGGATAGGTCTTCAAAAATGATATTGAGGTTTGTAATATATTTTTTTTCTAAACTGAATAGTTTGCGCGAGAGACACTTCCAAAGCTGTAAAATGTGTGTGTGTGTGTGTGTGTCCCTGTGTGCTTCAAATCAAGCCTGAGAACTCTATAATCCTGCGTAATATTTATATTTTGATGTTTATCTATATTTATTTAGAGATACCACTGCAATTAAATATGCCGCGATAAGATAGCATACTCGTAATTGAGACAGATAAAGATGGGAGCTCCGGGTGATGCGATAGTGGGGGTCATGTCAACATGCTCAGAGGAAAACTATGCTAGAGTGGACATAGAAGATTTACTGCCTCCGTGGCCCAGTGGTCAAGGCGTTTGCCTTGTGATCCGGAGGTCGTAAGCTCAAATTTCACTGGGAAGGATACTTTGTAAATTGTTTTCAGTCTGGTTAGGGTATTGCAGGCTTGAATCACCTGATTATCCAAAAATAAAGATGATTTCCTTCTTCCGAAGGCATGTAAATCAGTCGGTCCAGAACGAAATCTAGTGTTTGTTTAAACCTATTCTATGATTGGTTCTAGCCTACCCTTTGGGTTGCAGAGTTCAGACGGCAGTCGCTCTGTGTAAAACCAGTAGCCTCGTCAAATCACCTAGGGTAGGTAGCGGATCCCGGGTTCTAAAGCGTTACCGCTGAGGATGCAACCGGGAATACGGGAGGACGATGATGAGATTGCAGGCCCTGATCTAAGAGGGGCAGTGGCGTAGCTAGCGCATGGTGTGGCCCGGTGCAGTGATACAATGTCCAACAGTACCAGATCACAGAAGACAGTAAGAGTATACAGAACGGAATCTCCTAAGGTACGCGCAATATGCGTCTCCGTTCCCCGTCCCCGCACCTCTCCCCGTTCTTGGGCGGCCGCGTGCGCCGTGCAGTGTGTGTTCGCCTGCTCTCGCCCCTCGACAAGGCGAGAACGGGGGATAGGTGGGGGGACGGGGAACGAGGACGCATATTGCAAGAGATCTTAGGAGATTCCGTTCTGTATACTCTTACTGTATTCTGTGACCAGATGTAGATTTTTTTAGGAGGGGCAAAATCTACTTACTCTGGTGTCACCCGGGGCTAGCTAGCTAGGTAGCTACGCCACTGAGGGGGGGAGGGGCAAAACGCTTTGGCTTTGGGCACCGTATCGAACATATATAAACTCTTCGAATCACATACAATGTTTCATAAACATGTGGTTATACCAAACATCCAGAATCTCGGTTTGCGTGGGGAACCACACGGTAAACCGAGATTCTGACTTTAACTATTTCACACATTGTTCATGAGCATGAGCATTTATAACACCAAAACAACACCAATTTCATATTATATATTAAGTCCACTAAAATCAATTTGCAAAATAATTTAAAGCTAACCCCAACCGAACCCCTTGACTTCCCGCCAAAAACACCGTCCCCCTTTAATTCTTAACTTTCTTATTTTTAATATTTGTTGTTAAAGAAGCCACAGTGACCCTAAAAAGAATTTAAAATAGTAATATTTTTTATTATTATTTATTTCCATAAACAATATACATTGTGTCGGAATAAATTAAAACTAACATCTTTTAAATTTAATTATGTAACATATAAAATATACAAACATCTATGTCAACACCGTTATAACTTATACTACAATTTAATTATTTAAAACAATGTCAAAAAAAATCATAAATATAGAAAAAAGAAATATATATACATATAATTAATGGTCAATCTAATAATCTAATTAAATAATAATTTCAGATCACTTAAAATATTGGTCTATGGAGTAGAAGGACTTTTCTAACAAATATTTTTTTAGCTTTCCCTTAAAGGGCTTAAGGCCCTGACTAGATTTTATTTCTTTAGGTAGTTTGTTGTAAGCCCTATATGCTTGGTAGTGAGCATTGTGTTTCGCTATTTCCAACTTGGGAATGGTATCATGTTTCAGATCCATTCTCCGAGTTTTTTCACGTAACTGTTTCTCCTTATTGTTGTAATTTTTTTCTGGAAGTCAGTCAGAAGGACATATAGGTACAAGCACGGAACAGTCAAAATGCCTAACTTGACAAAGAGCTCTTCACACGACTCCCAAGGCGGAATACCTACCATGGCTCTTATAGCCCTTTTTTGGATCAAAAAGGCTCTGTCTTGATTATAGCGGTAACTTTTACCCCACAGCTTGATGCTATACCTTAATTTCGATTCCACCAGAGAGTAATATACTTTTTTTAGATTAGTTACTGAAATTTCATTGCGGAGACTTCTGATGGCATAACAAGCCGATGAAATAGAATCATCAAGAGCTCCTAGCTCTTTCTTCCAGTTTAATAATTCGTCAATATGTATACCTAAAAATTTTGTATTATTTACTATTTCTATTTAATTTGATGTCAAGTGTGTCGGAATTTCGTGATGTCGATTTGAAAAGAATAACTTTAGTTTTGTTATAATTTAACTTTAAATTATTGGCACTAAACCACTCATTGAATGTACTAAGAATTTTATTTATTTTAAGATTAAGGTTATTGATATTGTTATCAGATATTACCGCATTTGTGTCGTCCGCAAATAAGACCAATTTTGAGTCAGGGTGGAGATTTTGAATACGTGCTACTAGGTCATTTGTGAAAATAAGAAAAAGAAGAGGTCCCAAGCTAGAGCCTTGAGGCACTCCTCTCTTTACTGCGAGTGATTTAGACCTTTAACCGTATTTTCACTCTCGCCCTCGATTGATTTAAGTTCTACAAACTGCTTCCTATTTTTAAAGTAAGATTTAAATAATAAAAGTATTTTACCACGTATGCCGAAATGCTCCAGCTTTTTTAACAGGATGTCTTGGTCAACCAAATCAAAAGCAGAGCTCAGGTCAAGAAAGAGACCAGCTACTTTTTTCTTATTGTTTAGATTTTTTACTATTTCATTTACAAGTGCATCTATAGCATCTCTTCCTATATTATTTCGATATCCGTACTGTTCGTCTACCAATATTAAATTCTCATTTAGATGCTCTAGCAGCCTAGTCTTAATTAGCATTCCAAAAATAAATCTTTGAAAAGATTGAGAGTACTGAAATGGGCCTGAAATTGCACGGATCCTTTTTAGAGCCTTTTTTGGGAATAGGCACAATTCTTCCAATTTTTAGTTGGTCTGGAAAGGTATGTTTCTCTACACACAGGTTAAAAAAATGGGTTAAAGGTAATTCTAGAATATCAATATTGTCCTTTATCAATTTTGTTGGAATATCATCGTACCCACAGGATTTTTTACTATCCATTTTATTTAAAATTTTTTCAATCTTGCGAGGTGTCACATTTTTCCACTGCATATCCTTTCTCACCTTTGTAATGCCCTTAACATGTCTATGGGATCTACATTAACACTTGGTGCAGCAGATATAGAAACTTACCATACTTAGGTCCCAAATCAGAGACATCGAAGTATTTATATGACTTCCCGTTGACTTCGAGGGTTTTCAGCAAGCTGCTGAACGGGTTGCTGGCTGCAAAGATAAAAAAATGTTAGTTCCTAACATCGGGCGGCTGGTTGTAAGACTTTTCGCACAAATGCTTGGCTAAAATTTCCAATATGGACCGTCGATTTAAGGGGCGGGAGGGGGAGAGGGAGAGGGGTGCTACCCCCACCCCGCGGAGCTCCATGGTAACTATATTCATGGTTAAAGTTTTGAGGTTAGCATTTAAATTAGTTGTTAGTTGGTGTTTAGTTAGTTAAGGCCCATTTACACAGTGCAAGTTTCTTGCCTGTTGCATACAATTTTATTGAAGCATTAAATGATTTGTATGGCTGACGTTCTGTTTAGACCATGCAAGTTTTCTATTGCTTCAATTTAATTGTATGCAACAGGCAAGAAACTTGCACTGTGTAAATGGGCCTTTAAAATCTTTATTGCACCAAAACATAGTAATACAGATTATTAGATCATAGAAAACAGATGACAAAAGGCGGCCTTATCGCAAATTGTTTCATGTTAAGACAAAACATAAGGGCCGTTTTTCCATACAAACATAGTCCCCTGTTTTCTCCCTGGATAATGCCGGTAGAGTTATATATTTTTTTCCTGAAATAGCCACTATTAGCATGTCCTGATGTTTTCTTTTTTTTCATAAATTAATTATTAAAAGAGATATGAACGTTCAAAAACCCAAAAAGTTGGCCAGATTTTCTCCTGTGTTCAAACATCCAGAAAACAAATTTGACTAGATTATATAAATAAAAAACATAGGAACACCACTCAAGTCTCTGTTAATTCGTAATGAAAAAAGTACAAAGAAATCAGGGGACTATAAATTGTTGATTTTGTTCTTTTAATGGGTATTTTCAGTCCAAGCTGCAGTTGTCTCTATCGCGCTTTGCGGGAGGTCAGGCAATGCCTGACAGCAATAGATTTAACAAATACCTATTTTTCATTTCTCTAGTCTTGGTGTTTCCTCTTAGCTACGTCAGATGCCTTTAGGCATCTTGACAAACGTAACATCACATGGTATTGAGTATGTTATCTGGTCTGGTATCGAGTGTGTGTATTAACACACTCGATACCATTAGATGAGATAAACGCAGACACACAATACAGTAAGAGTAAACAGAACGGAATCTCCTAAGGTACGCGCAATATGCCGTCACCGTTTCGCGCACCCCTCCCCCGGTTCTTGTGGGCCAACTTATGACATCAAGGCGAAAACGGAGGAGAGGTGCGGGGACGGGGAACGGGGAACGCATATTGCAAGGACCTTAGGAGATTCCGTTCTGTTTACTTTATACTGCGACACAGAGCAGTCTTTAACAGCCGCCTATGTTGACTTATGTCCTTGTAGGAACTTAATTCCTGCTTAAGAGGACAGATTGTTTACTTAACTATCGGCCTTGGCTGGATCTGAGGCCTAAGGGGTTAAGACGAATGTTCAGGGTATCAGTTATGGGTAGAAAAGTTTATACTTTGAATTTCTCTTATCAAAAAAGTTAGTGATATGGTAGGAACTAGGGATCCTATATTGATCGGGGGACCTCGTGCCCAGGCCCAGTAGGAAAGAGGCGTCTGAATACATGTGCACCCAACCTAAAGACCTTGAAAGCATGTAACTACCTACTTTACAAAGGAGCCACATAGGGCAATGTTTAACGAATATTCTAATAGGATCAAAGGTTAAGTGACACAAGTCGGGAAAACATTTTAAATAAACACAAAAAATAAAAAAATCTGCATGTTTTACTAATCATTACATCAATATTCGATTTTCAAGTTTTTAATGAATGAAAGTTGACTTAAAATGAACTTATAACTTAGGTTACAAGTGCAAAGTAAAAATTATTTGGTTATGTTCATTTAAAACAACTTAATTTCATATTTCGAATTACAAAGAATACAAACCCGCCATGGTGAGGTGTCGCAAAGTCACGTACAAATAGGGATTTCACTAGAAACTTGTTTTCCGATTTAAATCGAGAATGTAAAACAACTGTGATTAGAATAATTTCGCGAGAGAGACCGACGACACTACGCTACGTACGCTACGACACTACCAATCACTGTCAGTCAGTGACGTCAAATGACTGGTCTGACAGACCAGAGCCAGACAAGACAAAATGACACTGTCAGAATCATAAAGAATATAATCACTGGTCAGAATGACAGCTTTGACAGCTGGGTGACAATTCTAATGTTGCTATACAAGCTCAAAAAATACTACTATATATTATTATAATTTTCAATACATATCATTTTTGATGATTTGAAGATGATTGGACATTAATTAAGACATGAAAATCTATTCAGAATAATAGTAGAAGGAAAAATAAAAGGGAGAAGAGGAAGGGGAAGACCAAGGATGAAGTTTTTCCAACAAATTAAGGAAGGGTTAGGACTTTAGAAGTAAGGTCGTACCAAGAGTCCAAGACATTAAAAAGATGGCAGAGAGAAGAGAGGAATGGAGGCATCTCCACTTAACTCCACCGACAAGAGCAAGCTCTTAAATTTAAAAAGATCATTTTAAAAGATTTTTTAAGGTGAAGATATAGGCAAATGTCCTTGAAGTGTGAAATAAATTGTTAACTCGTAAATATGGTGATAATTTCCATATTGCTCTTCGTCATGCACTAGATAGCCCTTTAAATTATTTTATGAACAGCCTTATGAACTTCGATAGAGCCGGCTGCACGCACGAAAAAATATGACTCATGCGGCGTTACCTCGCTCTGAGGCGTTCCATGTAAGGCTTGAAGTGCAAGCGAGAGCGTGGAACGAGCGACAAAGAAGCACAATCGGCCTTTGCGTTCGGCAGTTCGACATCCGTCTCTCTCCTACTTGAGTGAGCGATGCGTCTGCGTGGACAGCTGCTATACTATAGTACATTTACATGTTTTGATCGAGTATCAAGTGCAGTGAAAAGTGAATGTGGTGTCAATTGTTTATAGCAACGATAATTACAGCGATAAAGGTAATGATTCTTTTGATATTAATTATATATTCAGTGATATATTGTCGAATATTCGTGCTTTCATCATTAAAATGAATAGCATCGGTCCGCTAGTGCAGCGATTGTAGCTTGATCAATTTCATTGTGATTTCCAATTACCTCCTTCTCTATATACATACAAATCTATTAAACAAATGAAATAAAAATTTTCTTTTAAAAAATACTACCATTCCATCAGTATTTTCTTAAGACGTTGTCACTTTCAACTATCGTCAGTAAACCGACTTTACAGACAACCAATTTTTGACGTGTCAACGTCTTAAATTAGGTTGCGGCTGGGAGTCACTTATGAAAAAGTGTAACGCTCGGTAACGTTACGATGAGTCACCGAACGAGAGAGAGGCCCGCCGAATGCCTTGCGTCTCTCTCCCACTCAACTATGATCGGTCTGTAGACGTTGTCACGTAAAATCTTCGCCCGTAAAACCGACTTTACAGGCAACCATTTTTTTTTTTTTTTAAGTTTTATCAATCTCATAATTTAGAAGTTCCAGGAGGGGGGGGGGGGGGGCGGACATTTTACCAATTTTGAAGTGTCTCTAGCGCAAACTATTCAGTTTAGAAAAAAAATATATTAGAAACCTCAATATTATTTTTGAAGACCTATCCATAGATACCCCACACGTATAGGTGTGAAGAAAAAAATGGTTGCCTGTAAAGTCGGTTTTACGGGCGAAGATTTTACGTGACAACGTCTACAGACCGATCATAGTTGAGTGGGAGAGAGACGCAAGGCATTCGGCGGGCCTCTCTCTCGTTCGGTGACTCATCGTAACGTTACCGAGCGTTACACTTTTTCATAAGTGACTCCCAGCCGCAACCTAATTTAAGACGTTGTCACGTCAAAAAAAATTGAGTTTCTGTTCTAAGTATGGGGAACCCCCAATATTTATTGTTCTTTTGACGTGACAACGTCTTAAATTAGGTTGCGGCTGGGAGTCACTTATGAAAAAGTGTAACGCTCGGTAACGTTACGATGAGTCACCGAACGAGAGAGAGGCCCGCCGAATGCCTTGCGTCTCTCTCCCACTCAACTATGATCGGTCTGCCGCCGTTGTCACGTAAAATCTTCGCCCGTAAAACCGACTTTACAGGCAACCATTTTTTTTTTTCTATTTTTGTGTGAAAATCTTAATGCGGTTCACAGAATACATCTACTTACCAAGTTTCAACAGTATAGTTCTTATAGTTTTGGATAAAAGTGGCTGTGACATATGGACGGACAGACAGACAGACAGACATGACGAATCCATAAATTCATTTGGCTACGGAATCTTAAAAATAACGTATTATACTGATATGAGTCCCACCACCTATATGTCGACTGCAAATAAAAATTACTAAATGGTAGTAGTTTTTGAAGTTGAAGTACTCATGTCATGACGTCTCCATATCATTTAAAGTATTCCAAGATTTAAAAATTCTCCCAATATTGAGGCTACAAATATTAGTAGTTATTTATTGGGCTTTTCAACACACGTATCCGTGTTTTGAAAAGACCAATAAATACGTTGAAATTTAAAATTCACTTCATCAAAGGCCGCCCCTCTTTTTCAAAAGTCTCAATAAAAGATATGATATCATGCTTAACTCACCTGTATTTTACTCGAAAGTTTCCACTTCCCGAGGTATATTCACTATCACCTTAAACTATTATTACACGATTAAACCGTAGTGAATGATGGGAAAGGAAAATCTCTCTGTTCTGATACGATGATTATATTGGTTTGCACCAAGAACGATATTTCTACGCATGCTTGACAGGACGCCCTGTCTCCGACAATCAGATATTGCATCACTGGATCAGATTGACTCGTACCTTTCATCCGTAGATTTTAGGCACCCAGTAAGTACAATTCCTTCATATCGAAGTCAGGACATTGGTATTTTGATACCCACTGTAAACTACGCGAAAGATCTATCGCTTTGACGATCATTCTACCTCATGACCCAAGACACGTCTTCGACAGTACTGAGGTATCGCAAACTGGTCCGGATTAGGCTCGTGCTGATGACCCGTAGGTTGTTAGCACCCATTAAATACGATTCCTCAACATTGAAAACTATCGTGAGCGATGAGAAAGAACTTTCGCTTGACGGATATTTAATAGCAAAGTCAACGGGACGTCTGTAGTTGCGAAAGAATTATCTCGTTGCTGGTCCAGATTAGGCTCGTCCCGATCACCCGTAGGTTTTTGTGGGTACCCAGTAAATGAGATCCTTCGCAGACAATGATATCCACCATGACTAATACTATAGATCATCGCTTTATATCAAACCAATTTCATATTCCAAATCACACTCCAGTGAGAATGTTATTTCCCCCCCAAAACCACCACGAGTTTTCAGATCACTTCACATATCATACTAGACAAAATAACTTTTAAACTACATTTTTACACTTTACACAATCACGATCCTTGTACAAATGCGGTTTGCCAATAAATGAACCACGATGTATTAGTGATGTAACATTGCATGGTGTATGGTAGTGATAAACAATCGATTATTCGGTAATCGATTATTGGATATCAAATCATATTAACGTTTAGAGTATTCTGTGTGATGAATTGGTAAACCGTTTAATAGTAGGTAGCATATTTAGTTTCAATTAACACCTTTCCGTTTTTCAAAGAAGTTTACTTGTAAATTGTTTTGCGAATATTTTCTATCGATTCTACCTATGAATATAAATCGAATAAGAGTAACACTATTCAAGCACTATGATAAATTTTGCTAAACCTGCAGTTATGCGCTCCCACGTGAATATTCCTGAGCGTAACATGATAATCAGTGGCGGATTAAGCAAGTGCGAAGTCCGTAGCCAATTATTTTAAGGGGCTCGAGTCACGAGTGTTACGAGGGATGGTGGAGTATATGCAAATCGAAAATGTATGCCTACTAGATTGTACGGGTTATTTTAAGAATTCACAATGCTATACTATCTTAATCTTATTAAATAAATAAATAAGATTTATGATGAAAAAATTCTTGAAACAGCTCTGCTCGCATGGATTTTTTTACCATATCTTATTTCTTCATACACCCAATGCTTAATTCTCTAGGCAGCTCAATGCTAGGTCTAACGAGATGTAGCAATTTAGAATGTAACACCTTTAGCGCGGGGCCCCTTTTTGCGCGAGGCCCGCAGCATTACCTACTCTTGCTATGGTTGCTGTTTTTCGTGTGTGTAAGTGGCCAACACCTCTTGCTGCGGTGTTAATCCAACACTGATGATAATCAATCGTGATAGCGCGTTATGCTAAAAGTAGCATAAGTACATCTACATTGTAAAGACAAAGAGAGGTTCTCAAACATGTACAGTTGTAAAGGATGGAAGTTACTAAGTGCAAATACCTACCTAAAGTAAAATACGAAATATTATTTTAAATTAGAACTACATAACCCTTTTTTGACAGTTGGGTAATAAATTGAAATAACATTTGCGGTGCGCTATTGATAAAGACGGTGTGTTTGATGATCGTGTTACAAAGGAAGTATGAAACATAAAACTTTTGTTTTCGACTTATTATTTCAAAGGAAATAAAATAAAGTGCTTATGTCTTCAATAAAGTGCCTATGTTTTCAAAAATACAGAGTTTGTACACCATTTTGCATTGCATATTGCTAATTGTTGTACGTAAATCATGAGTCTCTTTGGCAAACCTTAAGGT
Organism: Acrobasis repandana; assembly: GCA_963576875.1. Lineage (NCBI taxonomy): Eukaryota > Metazoa > Arthropoda > Insecta > Lepidoptera > Pyralidae > Acrobasis > Acrobasis repandana. The sequence continues at coordinate 8,187,166 of OY756243.1, read as the reverse complement.
TTACAATACCTGTAAAATAATTGATGATTTGGCTAAAACGCATTATTTAATTCGTTTATTGGTGTGATGCACTCCAAATCAGTCCTATCCAGGTGAAGCTCTACTCAAGAAGTACTGTGCACCGTTTATCTACATACGAAGTCTCTCTGCTCGTAGATCGACCTCATCGTCAATCAGCTGAAAGTTAGCTGTAATTTTCTATCACCACGAGGATCTTCGCACGTACAATCATGTTCGTAAGTTTGTAACTAATGTTATGTTATGCATTTTATTATTTGTGTTAACCTCATTTCATACCTTAATATTTGTGTTATTACTTACTTGCAGGTCTGATTCGGAGTACTATGCGACTAAACGTCATGCCAAGGAGGTAAAAAAACAAAAAATAGAAGAACTTATTGAGACGGATGAAGATAGTGCAACTACTTCTGGAATAAGGTACGTACTTCTTTCTTATCTTAGCTAACCTAAGTTTAAGTGTGATTTTGTGTGATGATATGTGAATTCTAAACTGTATTCCTATATCCACAGTTATATGAATATATAATATTTAGCGTATAAATATTTACAACTGTACGTAGATTATATAACTTACATAATTAATAATTTTTAAAAAATACTCATTTCAGGTTAAAACCAGTGTCTTCAAAGCACGTGAATAAACGTGCAAAAGTCGCGCCTGTAGAATACGGATCAGACGAAGATATTTTACCCAAAAAGTATGTATTAACCTAAAAGTGACTCGTTACCTAATTTTTATACTTCATAATTGTTCTATTTAACCTTACTTACACTCTAATTGACGACCTCTGTGTTTTAGTAATGATCATACCAAGCTATTACACCGGAGGTCCCTGGTTCGATACCAGGTCCTTTTATTTATTATGTGAATTCTAACCAGTATTCCGTTATCCACGGTTATATTATGTTAATGTAATATTTAACGTATAAATCTTAAATAGGTAATTATTAAAAAAACTCGTTAATTTCAGATCAAAACCAGTGTCTTCAAACCACGCGAATAAACGTGCCAAAACTGTGCCTGTAGAATACGGATCAGACGAGGATATTACACCTAAAAAGTATGTATAACGTAAAAATCACTAGGCACTCACTGTATTTATTTTGTTGTACTACGAACTTGTTTCCTAACTTTTATAATTGTAATTCACTCTAATTGACTACCTTTGTGGTTTAGTAGTCATCATGCTAGTGCGGGTTCGATCCCCGGTCAGGTCAAGATGGAAAATGATCTTTTTTCAGATTGACTGTAGTCTTGGAAGTTTATTTACATATGTAATTATATATGTAGTATCGTTGACTTAGTATCCCGTAACACAAGTCTTGCTCTTACTCTGAGGCTAGCTCAATCTGTGATATTTGTCCGTATATATTTATTTATTTATATTTAATTATACCTAAACCTACCTAAACTATCCACCTAAACTACCTAAACTAAACTACATTTAAATAAAAAATCATACTTAGTTAAAATTTTTCTTATCTCGTTTTCAGATCAAAACAAATCTCGAAGCCTACGTTAAAACGGAAGACAACAAGTAAGAAATCGGTTGCGACGCAGTTTTCCGGTGTGTTCGGCTCTGACTCTGAAGAAGAAGCTGTAACCCTGCGCAAGGCTTCTAAAAAAGAGGAACTACAGTCGGTGCTAACGCGGAGGGTTGTTGACGGGGTCTTGCGTCGTACCGCAAGCCTTGATGGCGACATATTTGTTGATTTAAAAGTGTATAACACAGCCGATATCGTCTCTATAGACCCTAAAGAGCGCTGGCAATACGCCGTTTTGGCACTAAAATATCGAGCTGATTCTGACTCTGGCGAATTGAGCCAATTAAAAGACTTTATTAAAAAGTGCAAATCCCGCTTTACAGAAGAGGGAAAGTTTTTTGCTTCTAAGAAGTTTTGATCTTTTTTATCTTTTATTTCTTGTATATGTATGTGTTATGGTCATGGATAATATATGATAATTCAAATTATATTTTTTTTTCAACCAGTCTACTTGAAAAGTTAATTACGTACATATAGTCTGTTTAAATAATAATTGATAATCACTACAGATATGGCTAACAGAACAGTATACTGCACAGTTTGCGATATATCAGTAAAAAGTAATGCATTTTCAGGTCATTTAAGAAGTAAAATACATAAAAATAATTATTCCATTGAAGTTTGTGACGGTATTCAAAAGATAGGTACTGCATTCAGGAATAGAATTGCTTCTTATAGAGTGCAGCCGATATCCGCTGATGCATGTGTTAACGGTGACGAGAATAATCCTACACAGCCAGCCAGATATTTACACGATTTAATACCTCGTGTGAAAAAGCTATTAGCTGCGAGACAATCCACCTATAATTCTATTAAAGTAAACTTTGAATTGTTTGGAGAATTCAATTTGCCTTCAAAATTAACCAGCGAAATTAAATCGTTTGCTACAGAAAACGTAATATTACATAATAATTATAATTTTAACGATATTTTTTCTAAGGTAATTTATACCATTGTTACAAAGATAGATGAGTTTCAAGAAAAAGATAGTGGTTGGGCTTTTGTACGTAATTTGTACTTAGAAGTAAATATAAACAAATACAATCCCTTGAGAGCTGCGCGCTTTATTGAGTTGCCAAAATGTATAAAGTTAAAACGTGCGTGTATAAATATAAAAAATAATGATGCATTCTGTTTCTTATGGTCTGTAATGGCATCATTATTTCCTGCTAAGAATAATCATCATAGAACATCTTCTTACCCCTGTTATGATAATATTCTCAATACTACGAATATGACGTTTCCTGTTGGCTTCTCAGACATTAAAATCTTTGAGAAAAACAACCGTCAAATTAGCATTAACTTATATGGTATTGGTACCAAGTCAAATATTGTTGGCCCCCTGTACAAGACAGAGCATAAAAGGAAGCATCATGTCAATCTATTATTATTAGAAAAAGGTCAATTTAAACATTATTGCTTAATAAAAAACTTGAGTAAATTACTTAGACCTCAGTTAACAAAACATCATGGGAAAATATATTTTTGTGACGAGTGCATGATTTTTTTTAACACCGAAGAGAGTTTAAATGTTCACGTTTGTAGTGGTGTTCGCACATTATTACCTGAACAAGGCTCTGTAATTCAATTTAAACATTTCGAGAGGATGCAAGATATGCCGTTCGTCATATACGCTGATTTCGAATCTTTATTAGTACCCCATTCAACAAATAACAATGAGCCTGATAAGAAATGTACTACAATTTTACAAAATCATTTACCAGCTGCATTTGCCTATTACATTGTTTGTTCATTTGACCGCTCACGAAATAAATATGTAACCTATCGTGGGAAAGATTGCGTTGCAAAATTCCTCGAACTTCTCGGTAAAGATGTGAAGCAAATACATACCATTTTAAAACATCCCATTTCTATGACTACATTGACGTCACAGGAACAGGAAAGCTTTGAAAAATCCAAATATTGCTTTATCTGTGAACAGTTGTTACTTGACGACAAAGTCAAAGATCATTGTCATCTAACAGGAAAATATCGTGGTGCAGCTCATTCTTATTGTAACCTACAATATCGCTTACCGAAATTTATTCCAGTATTTTTTCACAATCTATCTGGATACGATAGTCATTTGTTTATTCGAGAGTTAGGAGACATGCCAGGCAAAATAAAAGTAATTGCAAAAAATAAAGAAAACTACATTTCATTTACAAAATTTTTTAATACCGGTCGACAAGAATATTTGCCAGTACGGTTTGTAGACTCATTTAAGTTTTTAGGTACGAGCTTGGAAAAACTTGCAGCTAACTTAAATGAAAACGATTTTAAACACTTAGCAATATTTTTTCCAAATAAAAAGCATTTTGATATATTAAAACGAAAAGGTGTATATCCTTATGAATACATGACGAGTTGGAATTCCTTTGAAGAAAATAGTTTACCGACGCGTAATTGCTTTTATAGTCATTTAACCAATAACATTATTTCTGAATCTGATTATTGTTATGCTCAGCATGTTTGGAAAACATTTGGATTAAAAAATCTTGGTGAATATACAGATTTATACTTAAAATCAGATGTTATATTACTGGCGGATATATTTGAACATTTTCGACTAACTTGTAAAATTAATTACAGATTAGACCCAGCATTTTACATGACAGCTCCTGGACTAAGTTTTGATGCCATGTTACTCATAACGAAAGTAAAACTTCAACTTATAGACGACTTGGAAATTTTACGTATGATTCAAAAGGGCATTCGTGGAGGAGTGTGTTTATGCTCAACTAGATATGCTAAGGCGAACAACAAATATTTGGCTAGCTACAATCCAACTGTGCCTGACAAGTACTTACTATACATAGATTGCAATAATTTGTATGGTTACGCTATGTGCTCTTATTTACCGTATTCAAATTTTGAGTTAATAACACAAAAAGCTATTGATGAACTTAATATCCTCAACGTACCAGACGATGCGGAGTACGGTTATATTTTGGAAGTGGACTTAGAATATCCAGATCATCTACACGATTTTCATAATGATCTGCCATTTTGTCCTCAAAAATTTATTCCTCCGGGTTCAAAAAATCCAAAGTTAATACCTAATTTATACGACAAATTTTATTACGTTATCCATTACGTACATTTGAAAACTTGCATTCGACATGGATTGCTGCTAAAAAAAGTTCACCGAGTAATAAAATTCAAACAACATCCGTTTTTAAAACAGTACATTGATTTGAATACCAAATTACGTCAAAAAGCCAAGTCTGCATTTGAGCAGGATTTTTTCAAATTATTAAATAATAGTGTTTTTGGGAAAACATTAGAAGATTCTGAAAAAAGAGTAAACGTTCACTTAGTTAATCAGTGGACTGACACTAAAAATATTACTAAAAAATCTTATACAGCAGAGCATCTTATTTCACGACCTAATTTCCATAGTTGCACTATTTTTGCAGAAAATTTTGTGGCTGTACAAATGAAACCAGAGTCGGTTATGTTGGATAAGCCTATTTACATAGGATTTACAGTTTTGGAGATATCTAAACACCATATGTATGACTTTCACTATTCTATCATGAAACCATTCTATGTCAACAATTTAAAGCTTTGTTATACAGACACTGACAGCTTGTTATATTGCATAGAGACAAAAGACGTATATAAAGATATAAAATTATATTTTCAATCATACTTTGACACCAGTAATTATGAGAAAAATAATCAGTATAATATTGTTTGTCAGAACAAAAAAATTCCTGGGTTGTTTAAGGATGAGTTTGGAGGTCAACTTATTAATGAATTTGTGGGTTTGAGATCAAAGCTTTACTGTATTAAAACACAGGATAAAGAAATAAAAAAAGCTAAGGGTGTGAAGAAATCCGAAATAAAAACTCTTAATTTTAAAGATTATAATAATGTGTTGTTGTATAATATATCTTTGAAAAAAAGGAATGTAGTGTTTAAATCTCTAAAACATGAAGTATTCACTCAAGCTATCGACAAAATAGCTTTATCTTCAAACGATGACAAACGTATAATATTAAAAGATAAAATAAGTACCATATCCTGGGGACATAAATCTAGGTTTTGAATTAGACTGGTTGAAACTAAAATATAATTATATAAGAATTTTGGAATATGATATAGATATAATTAGATTACACTATAAAATAAATATATGTGTTAAATAAATTTTCATAATTTGTTAATGTATCATGTATAATGAATGATGTACATTTATATGTTCTCATCAATGATGTTTTTTTCTATGGTTCCCTGTCTTCAACTATTTACTATCTTATACATAACATGTTTAGTAATAGATAGATAAGTAAGTCTTAGCATTTGATTATTAATTAACATGACCTTTATGCATTTTAATAAAAATCAAAATGAAGTTAAAAAAACTTGTTTAATTTGTTAATATGTCCCTCCTTCAATAATCCGATAGATATACATTTTCATTCTATCTGTGGTTGCTATCAAAATCTTAATGCAAACAAAATATCACAAAACAAAATAAAAAACAAAAATTAATAATTCGTTTCAATTTAATATGGTGGATAGTATATTGCCATCTAATTAATAATTTTTGTGATGAAAAGTTTGTGATGTATATGATACTTAAAACTAGATAACATCCAAGACCCAAGGAATTTTTAAAAATATCGTTCTACACCATGCCTTGGCTGGGAATCGAACCCAGAACCTCGTGGCGGGTGAGCATGGTAACCGTAACGCCACAGAGGTTGTCGAATGAAAGACTTAAAATTAGAATATGATTGAGCCTGATATGAAATATGATAGCTACTGTATTGATATACCTGCTAGTTACAAGGTGAACATCATGTACAGACATGTCTATTCCTGTTTATTTAGTTTTGCGAGGAACAACCTGTTTTGCAATATAATCAAATGTTATTTATAAAAGACTTGTTCTGTTTGTAATGGTTTTTCAGTCGTATATTGAACAGCCAAACTGCGATACATCATCTGCTGCATCAACTCACTACATCGATTCACTGCTAGTGCTTCAATTTTATAACTGAATGTAAGAAGACATATTTTTCATTAATAATGCCTAACCGATAAAGTATTTAAAAATATTATTCTTGGTATTAGTCACTTCATTTATATTTTGTTCTTTACAGATCATGACGGACTCGCAAGAGACTTGCATATTGTGCTCACAATACGCTCAAGATCCCAACGAAGACGCTGAAGAATGCTTCCAAGGATGGAGAAATCGGATTGCAGAGCTAAAGAAAATAGAAGAAAAGAAAGAAGCTGCAAAAAAGAAAAGTGGAATATCATCCTCCTCTTTTGTTATCAGCAAAGCAAAGAAAGGCATAAGAATGATAAAAATTCAGGTGTTGGATTTGGAAAACGAAGCTGGTAGTTATTCTTCATCGCAGTGCAGTGATGGTACTGAAAACGTGATACTTAGTGCGCAATATGTGATGAGTGATACTTTTGATGAAATTATGGACCTGACTGAAAATGTAATTAGTAAAATTAGTAAAAAGCTAACTAGTGATAACTTTTGATTGTAAAATATGTATATAATAGTTTAAGAAAATTTATGTAAGTATATAAATTAATTATTATTTAGATTTTAATTTTTTTTTGTGTAATTCTAATTATGGTTATTTAAGGTTTTGTTAAAGAAATAAAATTGTTAAATGGTAATGTAAATAATATAAATTATGGGTGTTAACTTAAATATAAATAGTGTATAGCTTAGTACCTATATCTTGGAATAAAAACTTAAATATGTAAGTAGAGTTAATTTCTCCTTGTAACTTAATTTTATGTAGTTAATATGTGTGTATTCATGAAAATTGTATTTTAAATTAAAATAAATATTTTGTATGTTATACAAAATACGTTTAAGTTTGTATATAACTCTAGAATTTATTAACTAATGAATAAAAAACGCTATAAATTTATCTTGCTTTATTATTATTCATAAACATGAAATATATTTACAAATAATTTATAAAAATACACTTTTTTCTATCATTAACTTCTTTACACATACAACATAAAACAAAAAAAAAACTTGATTTTACCTTATATCATGACAAAACTAAATATTTTCTAAGTACCATTTCTTTATACAAATAGCATTTTTTAGTGCACAAAAGTTCTTATGACTTAAACAATTGAAGTTACATTCATTTATGCAATAAGTTTGATATAACGTTAAAAAATTAGGACTACCCATATTTTCGATATCTAATAACACACACTCTTCACACAGTTCCTTTATCCATTTCTGTTTCTCAAAACCTTTCATTACAATAGTTTTGTTTTGCATTATTGGTGTAATAATTCTTTTAAATTCTCTAGAATCAATATGACCCTCACTCCAAGTGATCCCTCTCTGTCTTTCAAGGTATCGAACGGTCTTCTTTTCTTTCGTAGATAATGAAGTATATGCATATGGAGGTTTAATTAAAAAAACTTGAGTGAACTCCTCAGTAGATAATGCAAACTCTTTGATAATAAATTTATTATAGCAATCCTTGAATCCTTGAACATCAACGAAAATAATCGAGTTCATGATAATTTACGAACAATGTTGCTCAGAGGTCTGTATTCGACTATACAGTCATTCAAAATTAGACAGTATGCTGATGTCTGATCTGGTATCTCTTTATCACACTCTAGTTCGAGGCGAATGTTGATCACCGGTCCTGATTTAATATTATCGTTCTGTCTAGAACAGTCTATCACGAATAATGGTGCAAAAGTTTTAAACTCTTGTGCAGTCAACAATGCGTTGCATGGGCGGTTGTAATAAGACTGCTGAAAATTTACATATTGCTCGTATATTAAAGCATAGTTATGATATGAAAAGTTGGTGTTGTAACTTTCGTACGGGTAATATGTAGAGTTTAAAAAAACTTTGACATCTCGAACATTGCAGTGATCGAACCGAGACATATCATTCATACCGTTGTTCTTTCTGTTTGTTTGTAATCCTAAAATGACATATCTTGGTTTTTCAATTTGTGACGAAGTTTTAATTGACCAAGTGTGTTTTGTAGTCTTTGGTAACAAAGGATACTCATAAAGGTCCCAGTTTCTATACACTAATTGAATGGGTCTATCTTTTTCAAGTATTTTAAGTAAATTAATTCTTTCTCTATCTGATACTTTAACGTGAGGAACTCGCCATACAATCTTTTTTATGTCAATACTTTCAACCTTTTCGCCAGTGTTTAGCTTTAAAGCATTAAGGTTAGTATTACTTCGTAACAACACAAGTTCGTGTTTGCAATTGAGAATTATTTTTTTATAATCTTCTGCAAAACCTAGTATATTGCTGAGAGGTATTGACGCAGCAAAATGACCTGCAATTTCATTTTTTGTACCGTGTATATCCCAACCCCACGCTCTCGATACCTTCGCCTCGTCTGCGTTCATAGACACCAGTGCTTTCATAGTAGTAGTTATACCAGCATTCTTCACTTTGTCTATTTCAATACCGTTCAATTCATATCTTATATCTTGAAAAAGGAATAAAAGGGGGTTGTTGGTAAAATGTACTGCTTGAGCTGCTTCTTTCTTCTCAACATTGATAACATTTACCACAGCTTCAACATACAAGGTACTTGCACATGGAAGCACATATAAATCTTGTTGGTTTATAGGTATCCGAATTTCATCATTTATATTGAAAGTAGTGGTATATGGCTTGTAAGAATGAATTTCTATGCCGTCTATGGAGTTATCATAAGCAGGTGGGTTAGTTATATTTAAAATACTCATTTTAGTAATCCAATCGATTTGAGAAAATGTATATTGGCAGCTGTCAATTTCTTTTTTTTATCACTAGTATGTGTAGTCTTCTTGATTGCTCGATGGGTACTAATCTTTTGAATACATGTAGTAGTGTATTTATTGTAGTCAATCATATTTTCTTTAAATGTAAGTACAGTTGAATTTGCTCACCGCAAAAATTGATTAAATCGTTATTTATATCCAATATTCTAATATTTATACTATTCACTGTGCTTCTATTAACAGGAAAATAAATCGTATTTTTTGGAATTTCTATTAGTCGATAGCCTGGAGGAACATTCAAAGCAAATTCGTGAATTATATGACTTGATTTTCCATTAATGTAGGAACCTCCAGTAATGTCACATTCAACTCGGAGCACAGTTGTAGGTAGAATGTTCACTGGCAGTAAAGACTTGTGCCATATATCCTTCATCAGTAAAGTCTTACTGTAACCCAATAAAGGTCCAATAGAATTTTGTTTTTCAAAGTGAATATCCTTAGAGCAGAATATCGAGAGCTTCAATGTATTATTGTTGCACAATAACTTGAAAACACAATTCTTTACTTTTGATTGTATGAACTCGCTGATGTCTTGGAGTTCATACGCTCCTTCAGGAATTTCAACCACTTCGTTAATGCCGTAATAAAATTTATTATTTGTATTTGTTACATTTGGTATAGAATTAAAAGTAGAAAAATGTAAAAGAGAGCACTCGTATTGACCATCAAGTTCCAATGGAGGGGAATAGTTCGTTGTTAGTACTGAGCTGTTTCCAGTTATAGACAGAGTGAAAGACATTTTTGAAATGATGTTTTATTCAAACGTAATAACTAATATATACAATATTGACACCAAAAGTCTTGCAAAAATTTTAAACATAAATGACCACAGATCACTGTATCAAAGTTTTGAAACCTAGTATAATTATAATTTATATCACTAACATTCAAATATTTCACCAATTCATTGGGTGGTCTTAAATTTCCAAAACTATCGAAATATTCACAATAATTATTAATTTTTGCAAAAGCTACCCAGTGTGTTCCATTATTATTGTGACTGTCTAAGTTTAATATTCCACACTCTATCTGTTTTGGTTTACGTGGCAATCTATCTCTCATATACACACCACGAAAGTAGGGAATATTTTTAGCGTATTTAATAATATCGATATTCGTAAGAGCACGTTTGGGTAGCCTGCTTATTAGTTTTTTTTAGATTTCAAAAATAGTCCACTTCCTTTTTTATATGGCTTAAGATAAAATCCTTTTCCAAGCGCAATAGCCTCCATAGTTTTGTTATGACGTTCAGATTCTTTAAAATTTTGTTGAGCTATTTTACAATCATTTACAGTTTTAGCTATACCAGCCGCACCTCCTGCCAAAGCGCCTAGTGCTGATAAACCCGCAAAAATTGGTATCAAAGGTAAAATCCCGCCTGTTTTAGGGATTGGTATTATTCTTGGTAAACGAACGTGACATGTTTTAGGAAACATTTTTTTTGCCGCTTCATAAGCATACTTAATAACAGTTTTGTTATCCTTTGATTTCAGTTTCTTTATTTGTGAACGTATTTTTGACACAATGGTTTTAAATTTTTTTATTCCGGCACCTGTTTTTAATTTTGCTTTCATAACTTTGTTTACTACCCACGATGCTAACTTTTCTCCTTTGCCAGCGTCTTTAGAATGTAATCGCTTCTTAGCCATTTTCATAAGCTGTAAATCAGCTTTATGACGAACGGAGAGGTCTGGATTGTTATATGCAATATCGTGGTATTTACAAGCTTCGTCTAATTTGTTAACACCTTTATCACCTCTCAATAATCTTTCTTGTAGCCTAGTGCCTGGTCCACAATAGTTGTAACCTGGTAAGTGAAGCTCAAACGGGATATTGTTTATCAAGTTATTGATCAGTCCACCTCCTCTCATAATTTTTTACCTAATGAGCAAAATACTAGATGCTAACACTTATATGTATTATGATACAATTGAATTTCTATCTACCCAACTGTTTTCTGAGTCAGAGAGCCCTAACCATTTGACAAACAATTTATTGCCTTTTTTCCTAATAATTTTTTCGATTAAGTATATATTCGGGTATTTCGTTTTTTGTAACTCTTCTTGATAGAATGAACCCAATATATTTTGTTTTCGTTGATCTTGTATTAAATATGTAACTGGTTTAGTATTATTTACCGTTTTAATTATAAAAATTTCTGTAGACCAATTAGGCGTAAAACCTTTTGCAAAACTACTCTTGAACTTACTTATTCTAACGTGATCACCTATTTTAAATTTATTTTTGGTTAATTTACAACGTTTCTCTTGGAATTTTTTAATGTTATTTTTCACTAGGTTTTCATTTTTTGTATTTACATCTACTGGTTTAAACTTAGTAACGCTATGTGTTTCATTGTTATACGAAAACAAAACGCCGTTTATAGTTTTTCCTATCCATTTATAGTTACCATTATAACTAAAACATTTATACAATTTAGTCTTCAATGTTCTGATTAGCCTTTCCACAATTGAAGCTTTTTTTGTTGAATACGATGAATAATGGTTAATTTTCATTAACTGCATTTGTGTTTGAAAAACATCGTTATAAAACTCTGTGCCTCTGTCAGTTTGTAGGTTTTTAGGGATACGACCACTTTCCCTTATAATTTGAGTAAATGCTAAAATAACCTCTTTCTTTGATTTTGTTTTCAAAGGAATCATCCAAGCATATTTTGAGAAACCATCAATGACAGTTAAAATGTACGCGTATCCATTATTATACTTTTTAAATGATTGAAAGTCGGCAAGGTCCGCTTGCCATAAGTCGTCCATTCCTTTCAAGATCACATTACGACGATCAAAATTTTTGCGTGCTGATCTATGAATTTCATCTACCACTTGCAGTTTCGCCATTTTGTAGTTTAATAATTTTATCGATGTAGTCTTTAGTATAAAACTTTTTTTCAAACTGATTGAGATTATTTATCACATCCTCTTTTATTGCCTTTATATGAGCTGTTATTTCATCAGCAATCTTTTTATCCACATATTTTTTATTCACCACATCATTATGTGCCACAGGTTCTGGAACTCCTCTCAATCGAGATGATTTTAAATCAAAATCTCCGTTTTCCGATCTAAGTAGGTGATTTGTCGAACAATCTAGTATTTCTGACAAACGCAGTCTTTTATGAACATGGTGACCAAATTTATCAACATTCATTTTGAACTGAATTCGGTCGCAGTGAAATAATAAATGATCTAAGTATGATATGCGGTTATGAATTTATACTACCATTTTCACGTAGTTCTTCTATGATTGAAATTATTTCGTTATCCAGACCAGTGTTTCCGGCATCTTTAGAAGCTATTAATAATTTTAGCCTATCCACTAATTCGTTAGGGTCATCCCAGTAAACGTAGTCAGTATTTTTTTTATATTTCTTTTTAAGTATTAAACCTTCTCCAGCGCTGATATCATCAACATTACTGGTAGAAGATGTCGAAGGCTTTCGCAGTCTAAAAAGCGGTTTAATGATACGCAAGTACTTCCGTCCTTTATTAGATTTAATTGGTTTACTGGGATCAAAGTCTCGTCGATGAGCATTTGTGTCTAATAACATGGTTTTATATTCTTGACAGTCATTTTCAGTCACCACATCCAAATTAGGTATTTTTTTTAACAATAGCTCCTGCAACCCTGGTGTAATTTGATAATCACGTCCTGCTACAGATATAATATTTTGATCGTTTATATGCACACGTGCTGAACCCATCATTAATTTACCTCGTTCTCGTCTAACACCAAAAGGTACATCATTAAATATTTCGGAGGAAAGTGACCAGGACGAAGTATTTTGACTAGGACTAGGTATTGACTCAACAGTTCTAAACGATGTATTACTGGTATTGGTAGAGTCTCTAGATTTTTCTAAACTAATATCTTCATCAGAATCATCTTCACCACATTCATCTTCAGAATTTTGTTGAAAAATATTATTCTTAAGAGTTTTGTTAAAATGCGATTGAGGCGATTGAATATGATGATCCTTTGCTTCTTTTGATTTAATTTTATGGTCCCCATCCTTAATCAACTGATGCATTGGGTCAGTAACAGGTCTAAAAACTGTATTCAAAACATTTTCATTATAGGATTCCATACTTTTCATATCTTTGATTTTCTTTTTAACAGCTTCTGCTATTTTAACTATCTGAGTCTTCAACTCTTTTTCCATTTTGAACTTGATGAATATACGTTATTTTCTTAGTATGGTAATAGTTCAACTGAAGATGATTATCGAATAAATCTTCTTATATGCTCGTATTTTTATCCTCATCAAACAAGATAAAAGTATCAAAATTCTTCCTGTAACAGCCTTTATTCTTTATACAATCTTTATTGATTACCAAATAGGTATAGGGTTCGCTCCATACTTTTGAACACATTTCTCGAAATTTGGACCACGACATGTCAGAATTAACGTGTTCATCATATACATGATGGAGGTTCACATCATCCTGTTTGAATAGTATTAAAAGGTTTGCGTTGTCTCTTACTAGCTGTTTAGGTATCTTACTGTACGTTTGATTCAAGTAAAAACAGTCAATAAATTTATGTCTACCCATTGCGAAATAATCCCTCATATTGGACTGATTCTCACATGCGACATCATCAAATATTATTACTGAGTGTGATTTTGCATCGTGAGGACTTAAAACAAGTTCATTATCTTTATATTTTACAAATGATACATCTGGCACTAAATTAAGAACATTTTCTAAAAACACATATTTCGGTTGATACAATGTTTTTGCATAAAGATAAACATTTTTAAAACGTAAACCATTTTCATGTAATAGAAGACCTATGATTAAATTAGTTTTACCACAATTCGAGGGACCGCAAATAATACATCGAATAGTATTAGGTAGAAGGTTACCATGTCGAGAAACATCTGCTTTTTCCTCTGGACATATTCTACTCAATTGTAAAGTTTGAGATTGTTTAACGAATTTCATCCTTTTAACCACTAAGACAGTTTTTGATTGAATGTTTTTTTATATGTTAAGCAACGATTTATATATATATCGAAACAAACTGACTCTGTGATATGATATAAGTATGTGATTCAGTTATAATTTTGATCAGTTATTGTAAAGTAGTTCGGAAAACAGGGTATCAGCTATTTCAAAATATCTACCTGTTCATCGAATCAGTTGACATGTCATTGAATATTGGGGATCACGTGGATATTGTAATCATGTATAAGAGAAAAATATGTGGCATTCGCACAGTGAAAATGACTATCACCGGATCAGTTGACACATCTTTGAATATTGGAGATTACGTGGATATAATAATTACTTCTGAGAAAGTACTTGGTCTTCACATAGTTAAAATTATAAATTATGAGCAATATGATGCTATTCTAATACCTTCGCAAAAATACACTACATTATGGTCTAAAATTCGATTGGAAGTCACCAGAATAGATGGAAAAGAAGTAGACCTGACTGAAGTGGAAGATGCGTTTCCAAAAATGCTCATCGACATAAAATGCGACTGGAAGCCCAAATGGATATAAATATAGTAGTTCTGACTGAAAGTGTAACGAACTGACCCAAAAGGGGCGGAGGGCCTTTGTTAAAGTGAATTAGAAAGCCCAATTAAGTATTTAAATTTCAACGTATTTATTGGGCTTTTCAGAACACATAAAGGATGTGTGTTCTGAAAAGCCCAATAAATACCTACTAATATTAGTATCCACGGACTTGACTTGTAGAATACAATACAATACAATACAGCACATTGTAAAAAAATATGTATGTATTTCAGCGTGGAACTAGTGGAAGTGGAACAAAACAAAACAAACACCAAAAGTGCTATTTTTCATTGAGTGAGTCAGCGAAACACAAAACGGGTAGTTTTTAACTCAGCGCTCTCATTCCGAGTTTCCGACGCATTGCATCATATTTTTGAAATAGTCATGATGTTACCGATAAGTAAAATTGTTTTACGCAGAAAATATCATGTCAATGGTTTTCTAAACATTTCAATATAAATAATAAATGGGCAAGTGCGAGTCGGACTCGTACATGAAGGGTTCCGTACCACCATACAATGTTTTAAAACGCTGAAGAAACACGTTTCTTGTATGACGACCCCCTTTAATTATTAACTTTATCTTATTTTTAGTATTTGTTGTTATAGTGGTTACAGTAATACATAATCGGTGAATATTTCAGGTTTCTAGCTATTACGGTTCAAGAGATAGAGCCCTGTGACAGACGGACAGACGGACACACGGTCAGATGGACAGACAGACGGATAGACGGACAGACGGGCAGACGGATAGACGGACAGACGGACAGACGTTTAAACGATTTTATAAAGGACATAAAGACAAACATTCATTTTTATATATAGAAGATCTAATAGAAGATATTATAAACTATATATTGGATAGAGTTATTTGGGTGATTATAAATTAAGATGCTAGTAACACTACCTGACAGTTGTCATTCATATGTCAGATGCTATGTTTATGAAAAAAATTAAAAAATAACCGTTGTCGTGGTGTTTGTTTTCTATATTTTTGTAAAATCAATTACGTTATAATTTATTATTTACTTATAAAATGGCTTCTTTCGACTTTAATGCGATAAACTCTGCTCTGAGTGATCCCAGCAGAACAGTGAGTGGCGTAGATTTTTCTGGAAAAACGTTGAAACTTGACACAGAGAAAGATGGTAAAGTGTAATCTTTATTTGTTTATATTTTTATCGAAACACGTGGTGTTTATGTAATATTTGTTGTTTACTTGCTGTTCTTGATGTAATCAAACATTTTTCTGGGTTATATAGCGGCTTGCATTTGTCACATAACCTCTTTCATGCTAGTTAGCAAAAACTTAGAATTAACCCTTTGATTTCTTCCCGCGCAGATCGTATAAGCCAATCGAGAGAATGGGCGATAGAGCAAGGTTACACCATCAGTCTGGCATCAGTCAATTCCATCAGTCAGATCAGAATGATGGGAGAATGATTGTGTAAAATTAAAATTGTTTTGAATGATGAAAGACTGTTGGGAGACTGATCGCGTAACCCGCTCGTATCATTTTCGCGTCATTCACCGTACTTTAGTTACTTTTAAATAAGGTTCATTATAGGTCATTGCCGTACACATACTTTTCATTAGTCTGCTGTCATTCTGGAATGACCGTGTAAGCGTTCAAAACATCCATCATTCTGGCGTCAGTCACGTAATTCCTGACTGATGGAATTGACTGATGCCAAAATGATAGTGTAACCGTGCTCATAGTGCGAACCATGTTATTAGGCGATGCGGCTAGCATCTCATCACTATGTTGATTCCTTTTTCCAATTTCTTGCCCACCAATGGGCTAAAAGTGGCCTTTGTGTCTTGCAGCTCTGAGCCGTATGTGCTTAAAGCCACTGCAAGACCTAAAATGCTCTGTCTGCCCCAATAGGGATTGGAAGTAGAACACATGTAAACACACCTGAGATAGGTGTGTTTACATGTGTTATTTAATTTGCACCATTTGTGTGACTTAGGGAATAAACACAAACATCTCAAGCTACAACACAATCTCGTAAAACTAAAGCCAAATCGTTACACTCCTCTGGCTATTTCTTCTCCACTTTGCAAGGTCTCCCACATCCTTGGGTGACCATTGATATGTATTTAGAGAAGAAAAAGCAGGAAAGCGCGCCTTGCATATGAAATTCGCATCCTTATTTATTGTTTTTTTTGGGGGGCGAGGAGGGGGGAAGGGGGATCCCCCCGGTACCACTCCCCCCCGCGAAGATGGATAGTTTCCGAGATTGGGCGAGTGGACCGTGGAGATGTTAGTCGCAGTTCTAACATAACCTAATCTATAGGTTTTCCCTCACCTTGTAAAATGAATTGAACAGTGCTAACATAACTTAACCTATAGGTTTGTATGGAGAAACGTTTGTATGGGACACTTTAAAAAAAAAACTATGTGTCTGCGGGGCGAGCGGGAAGTCATCCGAAAGGGGCAACACACCATTATAAAAAACAACCCTTATCAACCCCAAATTCAAGATGCGAATTACTAATGCCAACCCCACCCTGGGCTTAAAGCAGCACTGCTTAGGATGAAACCGGGGAACACACTAAGATGAAATCTTTATCTTTATTTATTTAAGTTCTTTATTCTGCAATTTATTTATTATTTCTTTATTTTCGAGCCCATTAGTCGGCTAGGAACCCATAAAATAAAATAAAATCTTTTATTTCGAGCTACAGTGGCCATATCTTAAGTTACGTCTGTCTCCTCACACTATACTAGTATATTCTACATGTAGCTTATTATACATCCAATTCACTTCAGCATCCATTCTACCATCTATCACTTTCAAGGTTCCACTGGTCCCAAGAATGCGTGGGAACACTTGCTTCGCATTATTGAGGCAGACTTTTTGCCCATGATGGCATAAAAATCATCTATGCCAGCATCCGCAAACATGCCCAAAGCAGGGCTTGTTAACGATACCAAATTTACACTAAAAGTAATGTTAAATAACGTTATTTTAGTGGTAACGTTAAAAGGGGTACTGATAATACAGTTTATAACTTATCAATTAACAATATAAGTAACAATACTTTTTTTCAATACTTGTAAAATATTATATAAATAGCTCTAGTAGCCTACTAGACAAACTCTCATCAATTTATTCTGTCAAATATCGAAAAGGAATACAGTGTTAACAATACCTTTTACCGTTAATATCATTGGTAACGTTATCTGATTATCGGTAAATAGTGGGAAAAATACCGTTACCCAGCATAACGTTACCTTTGCTGATAATGTTAACGCCGTTTGACAGAATTAGCGTTACCAAATTTTTTACAGTATTCCAAGCCCTGGCCCAAAGCACTACAAAATCGTGGGAGCCCCAACAGAGCCCTGAATGTGTTATTATATTAAACCATAGTTGGCCCATCTCTAATAATATTATTTATTATCTGCTTACTTCCCTCGAGGACATTTTTCCGCAATTTGGTCCATTAATTAATGGTCTGCTTACGTCATATAGTCCGATAGGTTGACCAGGTTTCGATCTATTGAGGCAATCATCATCAAGGCGAGTGTTAGGAGCGGCAAGCCGTATTGCTGCGTGCTTTGCATTTTATGGTTTAAACAAAAAATGATGGTAGCCTATTCTTGCAGCCCAACCAATCATCGATGCAATCAACGCATGCCCTGATCTACAGTACCTGACATTAACTGGCAACACGCTAGGTGTTGCAGCTGCCCAGGCCATTGCAAAGGCCCTGGAGCAGCATCCCGAGCTGAAGATAGCAAGGTTCTCAGATATGTTCACTGGCAGGATGAAGACGGAGATTCCTCCAGCACTGGTAAGCATGTGGCAAATCTGTTGTTGTAGTTCAAGACTAAGCATTATACGTAGAGTGGCAGACGGCGCGAAGCAACTTTATTTTAGTAGTTTTTGGTGGGAAGTCAAGGGTTTCAGTTGGGATTTGCTTTAAATTATTTTGCAAATTGTTTCTAGTGGACTTTATAATGTGAGATTGATGTAGTTTGCTCATGAATAATATGTAAAATAGTTAAAAGTGAACAGTCATATTACGGCTGTAGTGATATTTGAATTGCGGGCTGTAGTGGGCGTCTTCAGGCGCCGTCCGTCACTCAATCAGCTAAAAACCAGCGGACTCAAATAGATTGTCACCAAAAAAAAAAACGACGGGTTGAACTCCGGGAGTGCCGGCAGAAGTGAAAACTTGAATATTAACGTTGTGCATTTTTGATATTTTGGAATGGTTAGGGAATTAATTTTGCACCAATTGCTTTAATTATCAGTATAAAAGTACTATCATTTATGTGGTAGAATACAATATTTATTTATTGCGCTATCGTACACAAACATGACAATTTATATTACATTAAAAAGTTTATCTCTCAGCTAAACGAAACAGCAGGCGCAGGCATACATTTTCGCCGCGTCGTAGAAAGAGAGGGGGATACTTCCTCTCCTACGCCGCGCCGGCTGTCTACTCTCCATCCGTCTTACGAATTTTCGATCAGGACACGTGCCAGACGTTAGTTTAACATTTTTTACCCATTACAAAAAAAGTGCACAACGCCGCTAAAGAAGTTTTCACTTCAAAAATAAGTATGTATGTATCCAGGGTGTACAATGATAGGGATGATGAGTGGGTCAGAAATATTATTCTAATTAGTCCGTTATTTAGTAATATAATAATAAGCCTTTATTTCCAAAACTTTGGGTTAATTTCAAATGAGTTTATAGATTATTTTATGTAGTCCCTCAGTTTGGTTTGGTATAGGCCTCCTCCAGCTAGATATCATAATTAATATTTTGTAGCCCATTAGTACATTATTTTTGGATAATCTAACTAACGGAGTTAGATTATCCAAAAATAATGTACCTGAATTTTTCAGTTTATCAAAGTCAAAAAAGTAAAAATTCACTAAGATACAGAGTATCTAAGTTCTAGAGTGGGGGCTTGTCACGCCAACGCTGTGTAAAAATCGTACGAATGCGATATTTGAATGCGCTTCGTCATTTATTGTTTCTCAGAGAAAAGAAAAAATATGTGTAAAATATTTTTTAATAATCTAACCGATGGGCCAGAAACAAGTTTTCAGTCATCATGCCTATTCTTAAAGAAGCTTTATATTATATTCATTCATAGAGTGCCCTCGGCGACGGCATGATCGCGGCCGGCGCCCGCCTCTCCCTGCTGGACTTGAGCGACAACGCCTTCGGTCCCATTGGAGTGGAAGGACTTGCCAAGTTGCTGCAGAGCGAAGTTTGCAGCCAGCTACAGGTAATGTTACTACTTTTAAACTATCGTGTTGGACTTGGTCTTACCGCTATCTATCTCTTTCTCTCTCTCGTTCTCTCTTTCTATCTCTCACTCTTTCTCTTTCCCTAGCCTTATCTCATTCCATTTGCGGTTAGCTCTCATCATTCTTCACCAAGCTTTTCGGTTTTGGGTCGTCCTAACATTTGGGCGTTCTTTGTGTTATTGTTAATGACAGATAGCCAAGCTTGCAGGGGTCGTCCTGGCTCTCTTGGACCAGTGTCTGTTTCTTTTCTTGCCCACCATCTTGCTAAAGTGGCCGTTGAGTCTTGTGGTCCTGGACTCTGTCTACTTAGAGCCGCCAAAATGCTCTGTCAGCCTCATTAGGGATAGAGACGTGATAGTGTGTATATATAATTCTTATAATTATGTATTTGTTAACAGGAGCTTCGCCTCAACAATAACGGTCTGGGCATCACGGGTGGCCGTCTTCTCGCCAAAGCTTTGTCCACAAACCCTAGACAGCTCAAAGTGTTCATAGCTGGTCGGAACAGACTGGAGAACGATGGGGCTACAGCGCTGGCTAAAGTGTTCCAGGTTTGTTTTTCTTGTGTGTAAAGTGTTGCCCATTAAGGTCGTATCTGAATTTTTCGGGGTCCAGTGCTGCCCCCATTTAAAATAAATCATTTATAAAAAAACGGAGACATCATTTAAAATTTTAATCCCAGTCAGTAGTTCAGTCCAGTAATTTAAGTCCCAGATAACCCTTCAAAGTATTTTATGAACTACTATTTACAGTTAAAAGTGAGAATGTTAAGCTTTACTACACACATTTGCGAAAAACGGCCACTTTTGGCAAATGTGCGTAGTAAAGCTTAACGTTCTCATTATAAACTGTAAACATGTTCATTAAATATTTTGAAGGGTCATCTAGAACTTGGTAGTAGCAAAATTTTAAATAATGTCTCCGTTTTCTTTGAAATTATTTATTTTGAATGGGGGCAGCACTGGACCCCGGAAAATTCAGGTACGGCCTTAATCACGTGATATTTTTTTAGCCCTCGACTAAAATCCAAGAGGCCAAGATGAAACTCTGGGAAAGGGCCACATTGTGCCCAATATCATCATCATCCGAGCGTGTTCCCGGTTGCATCGTCAGCGGTAACGCTTCAGAGCCCGGGGTCCGCTACCTTACCTAGGTGATTTGATGAGGTTACTGATTTTTACACAGAGCAACAGTTGCCGTCTGACCTTCACAACCCAATGGGTAGACCAGAACAATTTAAGGATAGGTTTAAACTAATGCTATATGGCGTTCGGGACCCACAGCTTTGCGTGCCTTCCGAAGCACTGAATAATCTTTTTTTTCGGATTATCAGGTGATTCAAGCCAGGTGATGCAATATCCTACCTACCTACCAGACTGGAAGCAACTTTTCACAAAGTGTGCTTCCCAGTGGGATTTGAACCCACTACTTCCGGATTACAAGGCAAACGCCTTGTAGGACGGTGGCAGTTACGAAGTGGAGATGGAGACTGTAAATCAAGTCCTTAGCTATTTATTTTATTATTTATTTATAGTAGAAGGCGACTTAGGAAACACAAGCTAAACAAAGCATATAAACATCAATGAGACCTCTCCAACCCTTCTGGTTAGCGTGCAGAGTGTAGGCCAAATCCTCTGACTGCTCTGGCTAATATATGTCTCTGGCAGTACAGAGAGGATCGTGCTCCTGCAGTGGAGACTAAAACAGACCTGATGATGACGATTTGTTTATTTGTTCTAGGGAATGGGCACCCTGGAAGAGGTAGCGATGCCACAAAACGGCATCTACCACGTGGGCATCTCAGCGCTGTCGAACGCATTCAGGGAGAACCCGCGGCTGCAGACCCTGAACTTGAATGACAACACCATAGGGGCTCGGGGGGCGCAGGCCATCGCTGATGCTCTGCCCAGGTATGTATTGCTGGTTAGATGATATAGGGGGTAAGGGGGACCGAACTTCCATTACGAAATCACTTTTTTAGGTTATTTTTTAGGGTTCCATACCCAAAGGATGCTAATGGGAACAAGATAAAAATCGGTTCAGCCGTTTAAAGTTATTGGGGGTTAACGCTTAAAAGTCAGGGCTTTCTCTAGCAAATAATAGATGGCGCTACGGATATCAAGTCGTAATCGGTAGTTCCGCTCCTTATCACTAGATGGCGTTCTTGGCAGTGGGGGGGGTTTTTTTATTTGCCTAGCAAATGAACTTTTTACAAGCTTTTTAGGGTTCCGTACTCAAAGGGTGCAAACGGGACCCTATTACTGAGACTCCGCTGTCTGTCTGTCTGTCACAGGGCTCTATCTCTTGAACCGTAATAGCTAGACATTTGAAATTTTCACCGATTATGTATTACTGTGGCCGCTATAACAACAAATACTAAAAATAAAAAATAGTTAAAAATTAAAGGGGGTCGTCATACAAGAAACGTTTTTTTTCAGCGTTTTTAACTTGATCTTTATAATGGCATTAACTAGATACTTGAAATTTTTACCAATTATGTATTACTATGACCACAATAACAGCAAATACTAAAAATAAAATAAAGTTAATAATTAAAGGGGGTCGTCATACGAGAAACATGTTTCTTCAGCGTTTTAAAACATTGTACGGTGGTACGGAACCCTTCATGTACGAGTCCGACTCGCATTTGCCCGTTTATATTTATTTTATTTTACAAGCTTTTATTTAGCTTACCCTGTTTGTTGTCGTTTATTAGTATTTTGGATCAAATCTTAAATTTGAGTCAAATTTGAGCCATTCTTTCCTATTGAGATGAAATTCCCTATGCAAATCAGATGACAAGCAATATTATTATAACAAGAAGCTGATCTGATGATGGAGCCGGAAGGTGGCTATAGGAGCCCTGTAATAAAAAGACGCAACCCCATCGAGTTTGGTCTCATTACAATAGAGAGTATGCATGATTTTTTTTTATATTTTTAATCGATAGTCCTCGTCGAGAAATAGCCGCAAAAAATAAATCAGTGCCGAAAAACATGTATATGGTGTAGAAAATAAATATTAAAAATAGCAAGTAGATTATAACAACTAAAACACGCCATTTTAAAATATGACGTCAACGTCTGCAATATCCTCTAGAGACAGAAGCTGTCAACGCATGTTTTTCTTTTGTTGGGTTCTTTCGATGTTATCAGCCAGTGATATTTGTTAAACTTCTATATAAAAGTACATACATTTCGAATGTCATCGATAGTCAAACTACATGGACGGACAGTCCTACCGAACGCACCCAAACTTGTCATTTCCTTTTTATGAACTTTGTCGTCATTTCCCTTTTGTTTGTCAAAAGTTCCCGCGCAATATTTTCATATTTTCCACAATTTATTTCTAATCCAAATAAGAATCAGTAAGAAAAATAATTAACTAGGCGTGGTAACGTATTAAAAGAAATTGTAAAATAAAAATATGAGCCGGATTGGTATTACATGCATATTCCTTATTGACTTGATAAGTATTTAAGCCTCACAAAAAGGAACGAATATGCTTTTTTTATTTAAAAACTTACTTTTGCGTGTTGTTCGCAGGTTAAAGAATTTGAAATCGATCAACTTTGGGGACTGCCTGCTGAAAAGCAAGGGCGCCAAAGCGTTGGCGAAGGCTTTTAGAGACAACGCAGTGCGGTTAGAGGTAATTGGAGATAGATACTAGAGATACATTTTAGGGCGTCTACGCACTGGCGACCAGGTCGCGGCTGATGGATTTTATAAGCTACTAGCTTTTGCCCGCGGCTTCGCTCGCGTATCCTACGGGAACATAAAATTTTTCCGGGATGAAAGGTACCCTATGTCCTTATCTGTACTCCTATGTGTATGCGAATTTTCAAGAAGATTGGCTCAGTGGGTAAAGCGTGAAGAGGTAACAAATAAACAAACAATAAGTTGGGATCTTTTTGAACCCCTACGCACTTGACGGCTAGCGACTAGCGGCCACCAATGGCCGTCAAGTGCGTAGGGGCTCAAAGCGATTGCTTATAAAATCCAGAACTCTAGCCGTCGCGGCCATGGTCGCCAATGCGTCCATTTATCCATCCATAGCAGCCTCTATGTTATCCTTTTCAGGACATAGGCCTCCTCCATATCATTCCATTTGTCTCTCCCTTGCCACCTGCATCCATTTGCGTCCTGCGTGACGCTTAATATCGTCTACCCAACGCATTGCTGGGTGTCCTCCACCTCGCTTATTGGCCCATGGTCGCCACTCCATTACCCTTCTGGTCGATCGATCTGCGTCCAATCTCGCTATGTGTCCTGCCCACTTCCATTTCTGTCTTTTTATAGTATCAACAACGTGCCTGACTTTGGTCCTCCTTCGAATCACTTCGTTTCGTATGCGATCGAGCAATGTTATTCCTAACATTGCTCTCTGCCAGTGCGTAGGCCCCCCTAATTCTATTTCACGACGACCTCTGTAGCGTATTGGTTAACACGCCAGTCCGCCACTACGGAGGTTCTGGGTTCGATCCCCAGCTTAAGCTTACCCCTGTATATTGAAGTAAATTGACCGGACTAAATATCCTCTGACTGCTCTGGCTAATATATGGCTCTGGCAGTACAGAGAGGGTCATGCTCCTGCAGTGGAGACTAAAGAAGACCTGATCATGATGATGATGATGACCGGACTTAAACTTTAAAACAAAACTTGAGGACCTCCGTGGCGTAATGGTTAACACGCTAGACCGCTAATCCGGAGGTCCTGGGTTCGATTCCCAGCCAGGGCAAGTTGGAAAATGGCATTTTTCAAATTGTCCCGGGTCTTAGGTGTTTATCTATACAGGGTTATTTTTTTTATTAACCGGCAACCTTTTTGGAGCAAGTTCAGTTCGTGATACTGAACCACTTTCCATAAAAACAATTATAGAAAAAAAAAAACGACTTTCCATACAAATCGGCGCTCAACCAAATGGATTTTGTATGGGAGGACGAAATTTTGTTTTCGTTTTTCGATAATTGTTTTTATGGAAAGTGGTTCAGTATCACGGACTGAACTAGCTACAAAAAGGTTGCCGGTTAATTAAAAATAACCCTGTATATGTGTATTTATCACAAAATATAGTATCGTTGAGTTAGTATCCCATAACACAAGTATAAAAAAACTTACTTTGGGGCTAGCTTAATTGGTGTGATTTGTCCCTATATATTTATTTATTTAAATATTCATTCCAGTCATTAGACCTCAGCCACAACGAGATCGGCCGAGAGGCGTGTATGGAGGTCGTCGATGCTGTCGCCTCCCCAGCCTCCAGTGCTCAGAGAACGAAAGTTGTTTTAGCTGGTGAGTCTTTTCAACTTAGCTGGTGAGTCTTTTTAGTTTATTTGGTGTGCTTTTTTACCTTATCTGGTGAGTCTTTTGACGTGACAACGTCTAATGTCGATACTATGGGCTGCATGCACGAAAAAGATGACGTCATTGTCGCGTTACGCTCATTGTCGCGTTCCGCAAGCGAGAGCACGGCACGAACGAGAGAGAGGCATGATCGGCTCAGTTCGGAATGTTTGACGTTGTCACGTCAAACTACCGTCCGTAAACCGACTTTCAGCAACCATTTTCTTTTACTCTAGCTGGTGTGCCTTTTAACCTTATCTGGTGAGTCTTTTTACTTTAGCTGGTGAGTTCTTACCTTAGCTGGTGAGTCTTTTTACCTTAGCTGGTGAATATTTTTACCTTAGCTGGAAAGTCTTTTTACCTCTGCTGGTGAGTTTTTACCTTAGCTGGTGAGTCTTTTTACCTTTGCTAGTGAGTCCTGTCTTAGCTGGCGAGTTTTTTTACATCGTTTCGTCTTTTGACATGTAGTATAGTGACACTACCACACCGGAGTTTTTGGCGGGAAGTCAAGGGGTTCGGTTGGAGTTTGCTTTAAATTATTTTGCAAATTAATTTTAGTGGACTTTATAATATGAAATTGGTGTTGTTTGGTGTTATAAATGCACATGCTCATGAACAATGTGTAAAATAGTTGAAGTGGACAGTCATAGTACGGCTGTAGTGATATTTGTTTGGCAGACTGTGTGGGCGTCGTCCGCCACTCAGTCCTCTATGAAAACCACTGGACTCGTACAGATTTGTCGCCAGAAGCTCCCTTGAAGCAGTCAAAGGCCTACACCACCCTTTGATTCTAACTTGTTAGGATTAGGTTAGGTTAAGGAATAAAGAACAAAATAAAAGATAGGCTCTAAAGGACTTGTATCCAGAGCCGTAAAGTTATTAAATAAAAAAAAAAAAAAACTACCACACCTGTCAACGTCAACTAGTTTTGGTCGTTGTTTTTAACCTGGTTTTAATGTTAGTCTGAGTTTTATAATAAAACTAATTTAGACTATTATAAAAGGGTTTTTTTATTTTAAAAACTAGTAATAAATACAACATAAAACCTGTGATTTAACTTAACTAAATGAAAACTAAACAAACTAAAATATAAGCTTGATTCGAACTTAACAAAAAATACTATTATTATATTTGATGTTGATGACATTTGGTAATGTTCTCAGGAAACAGTTTAGGCGGTCCGACGAACAAACAGACGATGCGGGACAAACTGGGGGAGTCCGCCGTGCTCAGCGACGGGGAGGGGAGCGACGGAGACGAGTGTAAGTATATTTGTTTATTTCCAAGGAGAGCCATTATTAGGTCTTGAGTCTCCAATGCAGGAGCACGACCCTCTCTGTACTCTCTGGTAGTACATACCATACTTAGCCAGAGCAGCCACAGGATTTGGCCTACACTCAGTGCCGGTTTTAGCTCTACCAGCGCCCTGGGCGAAATATGAAAAATAATTTTTGGCCTCCCATACAAACTCGGATCAGTTGGTTGGTTAAGTTGTATTGTAAAAACGGTAAGTAAAGGTCAAAAAAATATTTTTCATAATTTAATTCAATTCATCTTTATTATCATAGGATATTTATAATATCTCTTAATAATAGTCACTTTGTTTTGTTTTGCACATATTTCGATATGTCATGTTCCTTGGGGAAAGTTGTTCAGTATCATGGACTGAATTCACCCCTAAAATAGTTTCAGTATATTTTGTTAGATATTATATAGGGTCTAACAAAATATACTGAAACTATTTTAAGACTGAATTCAGCTACGGTGCTGAACAACTTTCCCCAAGGAACATATATCGAAATATGAAAAATAATTTTTGGCTTTCCATACAAACTTTTGGTTAAGTTGTATTGTATGTGAGGTCAAAAAATATTTGTCATCTATACTAATATTATAAAACGGAAGAGTTTGTTTGTTTGTTTGTTTGTTTAAACGCGCTAATCTCAGGAACTAATGGTCCGATTTGAAAAATTCTTTTTTTGTTGGGTAGTCCATTTATAGAGGAAGGCTTTAGGCTATATAACAAAGGGCACTGCTAGTATTTTGATATAATTTGTTCCCTGGGGAAAGTGGTCCAGTATCATAGACTGAATTCACTATTAAAATAGTTGCAGTATGTTTTGTTACACTTTATACAACGTGGAAGGGACATACCTATAATAAATTGAACCACGGGCTTTTCTAGATCACTTAAGTATAATGAAATTAAATTAACAGTAAAAAAAAATTTCGACATTCCCAAACAAATCGCCCGAGCGGCTGCACTCCTTTGTATGGAAATACCAATTTTTTTTTAGCTGTTTTTTTAATTTCATTATACTAAAGTGATCTAGTATTGTCCGTGGTTCGATTTATTACTGGTATGTCCCTTCCACGTTGTATACATTCGAATGGAGAAGCTTCTTTTTTAATTGCTTAAATAAATATGATTGCAGATGTAACAGATTCTGAGGAAGAGGGAGAAGATGAAGAACAGAGTGATGCAGAGTCAGAAAACAGCGCTACGGAGGACGCCCAGCATTTTGACTCGAGCGTCAGCTTTGGGAAAGACATCACGCTTGACACATCAGGTAACTCCCCGTCTTGTTCTACATAATTTTTAACAATCTTTTGTTGAAAGGTGAGAAAGTGAAGTAAAATTCATGTATTCATTGGTCATTTAAGGAAGCAATAAATTATTGAGTATTGAGTATTGAAAAATGGCACTGATTTAAAGAGGCAGTTGTAAATATCAGTTTTGGTAAGTTAAAAATTATAAATGGCATGTTTAATAACTAGTTCAGCAGTTAAAACTAAGCAGTAAAGTAAACAAAAATGAGTAATAAAAAATAATGAACTGGTTCAGTGAATATATAATTGAGCAGGAAAATAATTAAATGGGCGGTAAAAAAAAATTGAACGAGCGGTTCTATAGGTTTTCCTTAACCTAGTAAAATGGATAAAACCGACCTAGTAACTAACCGACGTGTGTTGGTCGCAGTTCTAACCTAACCTATAGGTTTTCCCTAACCTAGTAAAATGAATAGAGCTAGTAATATGATAAAATAACCGACTAATTGATTTTTTATTACTGTTCATGTTTTACTGTCGCAATAATTAATCAACCGCCATTAAATTAAATAACTGCTCAATATGTTTTCCAACTGATCATAATATCATCTCGAATATTTAAATAACAGCTCGAAAAATTTGTTTCCAAATAAAATTTATAAAATTTAAGATGATTTAATTTATTTTATTTTTATTAAGGACGGTATGCACAAAGCCACGTGGTCGGATTTGGCTCTGAAATATGCAAAATTTTCCCGCTAGGGGGATAAAAATGTCAAGATGACGTTGCATAGAGTTAATAATGTGTAAACGGGACAATAGATGTAGGTTATCATAAATTGTAACGTATAATTAGTATACAGCTTACTTTTTTCTTTTCGTCAAGACTTCCAGTCCGCGATACTTATTAAAAATTTCAAAACAATCAAATCTAATAATTATTTTGTTTGAATTATTATTTCTGAATTAAGGCCTTGGCAGACGTCATTATAATGTACTTAACACTTTAGTAGACAGGCTATCAGTAGAAAAAGTAAAGTCGAAAATACAGTAGTGTGCGTGAATGCAAGACGTTTATTTAAAAAGCGAGTTTAAATATATGTGAAATTCATATAGCACTTTCTAAAAAATCCAAGTTATAGGTATTCGAATCTTGCGTAAAATTTATTACTTTTTCAATTTATTAGTCGACCTCCGTGGCGATTCCTTAACACGCTAGTCCCTCACTCGGAGGTTCTGGGTTCGATTCCCAGCCAGGGCAAGTTGGTAAATGGCCTTTTTTAATTTGTCCTGGTTCTTGGGTGTTTATTTTACCCCATCAAAAACATAAATGTAAAAATGCCAAGTTCAAATTCCGACAAAACAATTGAAATTTAAATAGCTGCCAAGTTATGTAGGTAGAGAAAACTGAAATTTATTCATAAGAATCTCAACATTTGACTTGGACAACATTAAGATTGAAAGCACGGTCACCCATCCTAACTGTGACCAAGATAGAAGTTGCTTAACCTGTAAAAGCACGGTCATTCATCCATCAATTTTTGAATTTATCGTATGCGAAGTGGAGCGAAATATATGCACAAGTGGTTTTGATTACTCGTATTTTGAAATTTGCTAAAGCGCAAATGACAAAGAACCCTTAGAATTGAGAATCTGTTTTGTTTCACGCAGCTTTTTAGGGTTCCGTAGTAAACAAGAAACCCTTATAGATCCATCATGTCTGTCTGTCTGTCTGTCCCCAGTTTTACTCATAGACTATTAGTACTAGAAAGCTGTAATTAGGCATGGGCATGGATATGTGGTAATAAAAACTTGAAAAAAAAAAGTGTGTTGTGAGTCTTCGTTGAATAGGTCTTTCAAAAATATTGTAAGATTATGAACACCCTTTTTCGTTTTAGCAATCCGTTTGTGAAATATTTGGTTTTTGATTGCAAATTTTTGTTAGAATCATGTGTCTCCCCTCTCTGTCAGTTAAACGGTTGTATATGGACACTTAAAAAAATTCACGGCAGTAGTAGGTATATAACGTCTCCCTGTACATAAACTAATTCAAGGTGGATTCAGTTCATGATACTGAACAACTTTTCCTAAGGAACACATAATTAAATATAAAAGAAAATGTTTGCTTTCCATTCGACCTCCGTGGCGTAATTGTTAACACGCTAGACCACTAATCCGGAGGTTCTGGGTTCGAGGCCCAGCCAGGGCAAGTTAGAAAATGGTCTTTTTCAAATTGCCCTGGGTCTTGGGTGTTTATCTATGTATGTTTTTATCATAAAATATAGTATCATTGAGTTAGTATTCCATAATACAAGTCTAAAACCTACTTTGGGGCTAGCTTAATTAGTGTGATTCGTCCTTACATATTCCATACATATATTCCATAAATATTACATTTTGCCAAATCTTGTGTGTAAGAGATCAAAAATAATTTATGTATTTCGTTTGTTCCTTGGTGAAAGTTGTTCAGTATCATGGACTGAATTCAGACCTAAAGTTAGGCAGTTGTTAGTTACATAAAACAAGTAGGTACTAACTACGGAACTCTACACTGGACGTGGCCCGTTACGGCACGTGCCCGTTTATTTTGGTTAAGTTGAAATTCTAGGGAACCATAGACAAATTTATGATATTTCTGCGTAAATCAATATTACTTATCGCTGACAGGACGTTCTCAAAAATACAATCAAATAGTATTTTATGCGAGCGGTAACTTGGAAAACTACACGTTTTGTGTTCCACTGACAGAAAATGTACACATTTGAATTTTCTTTGTGAAACAATACGTTTAGCGACCATCTGCAATCGTAACACCTTTCACTTCTATTCACCTTATTATGTAAGTACGGAGGGTAAAAAAGGATTGCACGTTGAACAGATCAACAGTCTTGGATTAGCAGCTGTATGTGCTCAATTAATGACTTGACTGTTTGATTTTGTACAATATTTTTAACGAATCAACAAAGAGCACTAAAAAAAAATCTTTTCCTGAAAATAGCTAAAAAAATTGGTTGATTAATGAAGCAGTAATTAGCATTACTACACCCTTTTATTTTTTATCTTCTAATAGGTTTTCCTGTAATCTATAGGTAAAGAACTTTTAACTGTATATTTTTCAAAAGATTGGGTTCAGTGGTTTCGGAGATAAGGGTATTTTTATTATTTATTTTCAAAATTAACTTCAAAAACACCAACTTAAAAAATTTAGAAAAATATATTTAATATTATCATAAAATGCTCTTTCATTTGATATTTTACGCGATGTATTTCACAAAACCCTTTTTTTAATGTCTCATTTATCTTCCATAAGTGGCCCCATTTTTTTAAAATTTATTCATTTACCTACATTTTACTTCCGTCTTTGGGTCACAAATTTACATTATGTGCACCACATTTCAACTGAATCGGTCCAGTAGTTTATTAGGGGGGGGGTCAATTTTCGCCCATTTTCTTAAATAACTTAAAAATACCAATCTAAGAAATAATATAAAAAAATATATATATATTTAAAATTGTCATAAAAAGTTCTTTCATTTGATATGTCACACGATTTTGTTATCAAAACTTTTTTTAATGTCTACTTTACCCACCATAAGTGGCCCCCTTTTTTAAATTCCGTTTATTTACGTTATACGTCTATCTTTGGGTCACTAAGTTACATAAGTGTAGGTACTAAATCTCAACTAAATCATTTTTATAGTTTCGTAGCAAATTGGCTGTGACTTACGGACAGACAGATAAGCGAAACCCTAGAAACAGTAAAAACACCAAAAAAATCGGTTCCTATACAAATTTCCCGGGCGGCTGCACACTTTTGTATGAAAATGCAGTTTTTTTTTTGTTTTTTTACTGTTATTTTAATATCATTATACTATATTAGCAGTCCACCCCGGCTTCGCCCTTGGTACACACAAAGCCCATGTCACTCGGCGATAGTGTACCTTTCCAACGGTGAAAGTTTTTTTTAAAACGGTCCAGTAGTTTCGGAGCCATGTAATGCAAACAAACAAACAACCAAATCTTTCCTCTTTATAATATTAGTATAGATAAATAGCCTACTATAGCCTGTCTGCCTAGCCAAGTATAGATCTAGTATAGCCTGTGGTTCGATATATTACGCATATTGTCAATTCGTATTTTGATATACATTCATGAGGAAAAGTTGTTCAAAATTTCAGACTGAATCACCCATCAAAATAATTGTAAAACCCTAACTAAACAGCAGCTTTTATTACAAAAACAGTTAATATGATTCCGCGACCCGAGAAAGTTCCAATCCGATTTTCACCCCAATCGCCAATTAAAAAATATAGGTAATAAATCAAACCAAATTATTTTTTTGATTGACTTAATTTTCAATAAAATTTAAAAAAAAATGTGCGATGCCGTATCTGCGATAGCATTACATCTTTGCTTGAATGTCAACAAAATGTCAAAACTGTACCATAGTGTAGCAAAAGTATGACATAATTTGGCAGTTTGTACATAGTTTTTTATTGAAATATTTTAGACTGTAAAGCAATTTTACGTAATTCGAAAATGGATTTTTTTGAAAAATTCGACACGGCCTCCTTCCTGAACGCCCGGCGGGCAACTAAATTTGTATGGAAGTAACATGGCCGCCATTTCAGAGAATTCTGTCAAAAACGTTGCAAAACAACCTATTTTTAAAATTGTTTTTTTTTATTATTGCGTGATTGCATTGTAAGCAAATATAAAGAATAATGTTTCAAAATAGCCTTTATTTTTATAAAATATATGCAATCCCTTGTTAGAATATTTCTTTACGCTGAAAAACAAGCCAGTTTGTAGCAAGATTTTCTAAAATATTTCTTTCAGGTTTCTTTACAATTATCTTACTTTTTCTGAATGAAAATTAAAAAAATACGGTTTTCGTCTACTGGCTAGTCTATTTACCTATAACTAGGTATGTAATTTTCTTAGTGGTCTTTTCTACTTAAGCCATAACTATTGCCCGCGCAAAGTGCGTTTTGCATGTTTTTGGGTAAATTCAATGCTTGTTTTTAGGAAAACTACAAAATATTTTAAAAAATCCTTTTTTTCGTCTACTGTCCCAACTCTTCCTCTATCTATGTGTATACATTATTTGACTTAAATCAAACGCTTTCTGTACAAACTTGTTGCCCGCGCAAACCCATTTTACATGGTGCCGACCCTTAAATGTAAAAAAAAGGAAATCAGTACTAAGGTGCTACTTATTAATCTTTGTGCCAATTCTAATATTCTAATAAGTCTGTATGTACCTATTTTTTTGTGCAATAAAGATATTACAAATGAACAAACAATCTCTGTATTTTCAGGAGTAGAAGAGGTAGACACGGACGTGGGAAGGTTCCTTAGGGAGCCAACTCTACACAACCTCGACGTGTTGGGCCCCAGCGCTGCAGATGTTATCGACGCACATCTACAGGTATGTTATCTCAATTATCACTACTGGTCCATATAGTCGGACCCTTTTTAGGGTTCCGTACCCAAAGGGTGCAAACGGGACCCTATTACTGAGACTCCGCTGTATGTCCGTCTGTCTGTCTGTCCGTCTGTCACAGGGCTCTATCTCTTGAACCGTGATAGCTAGACACTTGAAATTTTCACCGATTATGTATTACTGTGGCCGTTATAACAACAAATACTAAAAATAAAAAAAGTTAAAAATTTAAGGGGGTCGTCATACAAGAAACGTGTTTCTTCAGCGTTTTTAAACATTGTACGGTGGTACGGAATCCTTCATGTACGAGTCCGACTCGCACTTGCCCGTTTATTTGACTTAATCTTCATGAGGTTACATAACATAGAGTTAATACAACCACCAACGTAATTAAAATAAATATTAATCTTCGTTAATTCAACTTTGCTATTATGGTTTCATCATTAGGTCTTTTTTAGTCTCCACTGCAGGAGCACGACCCTCTTTGTACTACCAGAGCCATATATTAGCCAGAGCAGCCAGATAGATCGAGAGCTGGCACCAATTTTTGGGTAGGTGTTTGAGGCA
Organism: Acrobasis repandana; assembly: GCA_963576875.1. Taxonomy (NCBI): domain Eukaryota; kingdom Metazoa; phylum Arthropoda; class Insecta; order Lepidoptera; family Pyralidae; genus Acrobasis; species Acrobasis repandana. Next base: position 8,153,054 of record OY756243.1, on the reverse strand, counting down.
AGCTGAAAACTTGTCACATACCTCTCCTATTTTACCCCAACACGGAACTGCAGACCTGGCTGGTGAGTAGCGGGGCTAAACCAGTTTGATTTATTTTGATTGACCTGGCAGGTAGAAAGTCCCATCATAATGACCTGTCTTTTTGAGAATCTTATTTTTTAGTTATAAGTAATACCACAGAATACAGTAAGAGTAATCAGAACGGAATCTCCTAAGTTACGTGCAATATGCGTCCCCGTTCCCCGCACTCGCCCCTCTCCCCCGTTCTTGTGGGCCAACTTGCGCCGTGCAGTGTGTGTTCGCCCGCTCTCCCCTGAGACAAGGCGAAAACGGGGGTTGAGGTGCGGGGACGGGGAACGGGGACGCATATTGCGCGTACCTTAGGAGATTCCGTTCTGTTTACTCTTACTGTATTCTGTGGTAATACCCTATTAAAATTTCAAGTTGCCTCAAATACCTTTTTTATAATTTTAGAAAAATACTTTTGCACGCGCCTGGCAAAATCAAAGCCCCGACCAAATCGTCTGGCTCATTGATTTTTTTATTCTTTAAACATTAAACTACAAAATATAAAAATGCATATTGCTTCAAACACCTTTTTTGAAAAAAAAAAAACTTAAAAATGTATAGGTTGCTTTAGCCCCGCTGCTCACCAGCAGGTCTGCAGTTCCGTGTTGCCTAGTGTGTAATAGGAAAGGTATGTGACAAGTTTTCAACTTGCCTCAAACACCTACCCAAAAATTCGTGCCAGCTCTCGGACCAAGGGAGACCAATTTGGCCTACACTCTCCAAGCTGGCCAGACGGGTTGGAGAGGTCTCGCTGATGTTTATAAGCTTTGTTCAACTACAGAATAGGTACTCACAGAAGTATCACTCAATTCATAGAAATATCTACTCAATGTGGTTTGCGATATGGTTTATCTCACGTCAGAACTCAGCACCTTTTCGTTTATATACCTAGACATCCATTGCAGGCCAATTTCATTCTTATAACTCTGGACGAACGATTCATATAACTGAATTTACCACTCCGGAGTGGTCGCCGCGCGAGTAGTAATAATGTAGATATATTTTCGATACCTAAACGGGGAGTTGACACAGGCCTGGTTCAGCTTGTGTTTCCTAAGTCGCCTTCTACGACATCCACGGGAAGACTTGGAGACTTTTTCCTGTGTAAAGTGTCGTTGATGTTGTAATTTCGTTGGCAGTCAATAAAAAAACCAGCCGACCTGATCCAGGCGTACGTTGAGGCTACATTCTGCGTGTCCGGACTTTACCAGGACAACAACTCAGCGGCGCAGGTATGATGGACATTTTACATAATAAATATACCTACAACATGTTAATGAGCTAATGCAAAACCTCTCAGATGGTACCTCAGCCGATGAAACTGAACAACTTTTGTTCTACAACTTTCACGAAACCCAAATAAAAAATTTGAATTTTAATACAAACTGATCAACTGATCGAGTCAATTTGTATGAAAATGCGAATTATTTTTGGCATTTTGCGAATGTTGTAGAACAAAAGTTGTTCAGTGTCATGGGCTGAGGTACCATCTGAGAGGTTTTGCGTTATTTAATTAACACGTTGTATATTATAAAATTTTGGTTCTCATCACAAATCAAAGTAGTCGCATGATCTAATTATTATGGCAAGTGAGAGAACGTGAGTCGATATACATTTATAGGGGAAAAATTTTAGAAAATAATGGATCCAAATGAAACCACCCCTTAACTAGCTTCAGTATGTTTTGTCAACAATACAAATCATTTATATCTTCAATTTAATCCGCTTGATGATATCAAGTCAAATCAGACACTTTTTTCTAAACGCCAAAACAAACATTTTCTATGGGATTCACAGACCTACCACTACTGGACTTGCAACGATATTGCTAGAAAGAGACTGTCAAATACAGTACAACGTGAGTGTGAAAGAAACGCTGATATGAGTTTTTGTCTCTATCGGCGTGGCTGCTATAAGCTGGCCTACTGTCAAAATCTGGGCCAAACAAACCACAAAACGATCGAAGAAACTTATTAATTTCAGGGATTTTATCATTAAAAAGGTGTTTACGGTTTTATTTGAGCTTATTATTAAGTTAGTAACCATAGTGTCTTCTGTGACGTGTGCAAAATATGGGTGGAGGCAACAATCAAAGATAGGAAGAGATGCACTAAAGTAGCCACGCACTATGCAGGTCTAGTAGTGGTAGGTCTGTGATGGGATTTGTATGAAATACAAAACTGTGACATCATAGATTTTTCTAAGGGAACTACGACGTCATAATATTTCATACAAATCCCATAGAAAATGTTTGTTTTTGACGTTAAGGTGAATATATAAGCAAATGACCTTGAAGTGTGAAATAAATTGTTAACTCGTAAATATGGTGATATATATATATATATTTCCATAATGCTCTTCGTCATGCACTAGATAGCCCTTTAAATTATTTTTTGAACCACCGTTGAAAGTATTTACATTAGTCCGTCTAGCTTTAAAACTTGCCTCCGCCAAAAGTGGCCACGGCAAGTTTTAAAGCTAGACTGTTCCGTGCTGATAGCTGAGCTCCAACCCTAAAGAACCTTAATTAATATACATAAACATAATATTATTAGTGGCGTAATGGTCAACACGCTAGACCGCTAATCCGGAGGTTCTGGGTTCGATCCCCAGCCAGGGCAAGTTGGAAAATGGCCTTTTTAAAATTGACCTTGGGTCTTGGTTGTTTATCTAGTATATGTATCCTAACTAATATTATAAATGCGAAAGTGAGTTTGTATATTTGTTCGTTTGTTACCTCTTCACGCTTTACCTACTGAACCAATCTTGAAAATTCGCATACACATTTATAAAACTAGCTTTTGCCCGCGGCTTCGCTCGCGTATCCCACGGGAACATTAAATTTTTCCGGGATGCAAGGTACCCTATGTTCTTCTCAGTACTCCGAACTATGTGTATGCGAATTTTTAAAGAAGATTGGTTCAGTAGATAGAGCGTGAAGAGGTAACAAACAAACAAATATACAAACTCACTTTCGCATTTATAATATTAGTTGGGATGGGATATAGTATCGTTGAGTTAGTATCCCATAACACAAGTTAAAAAAAAACTTACTTTGGGGCTAGCTCAATCAGTGTGGTTTGTTCTTATACAGGCTGACTTTTTATCCACCTGCTAAATTTTTGGAGCAAGTTCAGTCCGTGATACTGAACAACTTTCTATAAAAAAAGTTATTAAAAATCGATAAAAATTTTTCGACCTCCCATACGAATCAACGCTCAGCCAAACGGATTTTGTATGGGAGGACGAAAATTTTTTATCGATTTTTAATAACTTTTTTTATAGAAAGTAGTTCGGTATCATGGACTGAACCTGCTCCAAAAATTTAGCAGGTGGATAAAATGTCAGCCTGTATATTTATTATTTATTTATTGTACAGATTTCCCGCAAGTTGTACCCGATCCTGCTAAGTCGCGCGGGGCAGCAGCACGCGGGCGCGTGGATGTTGGCGGACACCATGCTGCGGGGACTCGGGCTTATCAAGGTAACCAACGTAAGCAGCGTTCTATATCCTGTTGGGAGTACAATACTTTATAGTAGAGCCCAAGGGGGCCCGTCTGGGATTCAGTACAGTGTACGCGGGCCATTTAGAAACATATATAAGCAGCCCTGTGTCACTCCCCGTTTATGACTAGGCACCCCTCAATTGCGAAAAAAAAATCTGCAGCTCCATACATTTTACGGCAGGTATTTAATTTTTTACGGAGCTGCAGATTTATTTTTCGCGATTTCAGGGATGGGCCCATAGTAAATTTGTTCACATTGGTTAGTACGTTAACTCCCTTCCGGGCTCATCATCATCCGAGCGTATTCCCGGTTGCATCGTCAGCGGTAACGCTTCAGAGCCCGGGACCGCTACCTAACCTAGGTGATTCAACGAGGTTACTGGTTTTAACACAGAGCGACTGCCGTCTGACCTCCGCAACCCAAAGGGTACACCAGAACTAATCCTAGGATAGGTACAAACGCTAGATGGCGTTCGGGACCAACAGCTTTACGTGCCTTCCGAAGTACGGAATCATCTTTATTTTCGGATAATCAGGTGATTCAAGCCTGCAATATCGTAACCAGACTGGAGACAACTTTTCACAAAGTATGCTTCCCAGTGGGATTTGAACCCATGACCTCCGGATCACAAGGCAGACGCCTTGACCACTGGACCACGGAGGCAGTCAACTCCCTTCCGGGCTGATGCCCTCTTTTTGTTACATGTTGTATACACTAAAAAACATAAGGGTTGGGACACACCTGTCAGCACGGAACAGCGTTTTCCTATGCAAAATCAAATATTTATTCAGTAATTAGGCCTTTGCAGGCACTTTTACACGTTAATAATTATAGTGTACATCATGTGTAATGTTTATTTATATTTAAATTTTTTTTTTTGTTCAAAAGCTACCGATACTAGCGTTTCGCAACGACCACTGCTGAGAAGAAACACCGAAAGAAACTCATTTTCACAGTATTGGTCGCCTACGCGCCAGAAGGGCTTTGTCAGTTTACAAAGATATTATGCCTAATACAATGTTATCACAACATACACAACATAATATGTAAAGCATGCGGACGCATGCTTTACGACTAGTTACTAGCGACTGAAAAGGAGAGCAGCATAGGAAAATGTTCCAACCTCAACCCTCCTCCTGGCGCAGTCGGTTAAAAAGACCTGTTGATGGTTTGTTTCCAGTCGGAGAACAAAGAGTACCGTCCCCGCTGGTCGCTCCCCGGCTGCTACGCCGCGCTGGGCGCCGTCATCGAGGAGAGCTACTTCCCCTCCGCGCTGCGGGACACGCTCCGCTTCTTCATCTCCAGTAAGCTGCCCACGCTGGCTGAGGATACCAAGCAGGCCGTCATGAGGCAGAGTGCGTTGAGGCAGCATAGTACACAATATGCTTAGATTTAACTGCTGTTTTATTTTACACCCCCCCCCCCTACACAGAAAATTTACATCCCCCCACACAGAATATTTACACCCACCTATACAGAAAAATACCCCTCAAGTTTAAAATACGACACGACCCATATCAACCCTATTAGTGTCTATTAAGTGTATTACAACTACACACCCCCCCACACACAAGTATAAACCTCAAGCTGACTATGTGTCCATTTTGTATCATAAAAAAAAAAACCAAGCAGAATACTATAAATAAGGTACATATCATACTACAATAGATAGATAGAATCTATCGTTTTGTTAAAGCTTAGATTTAGCTCGTTTTATTTTACCCTCCCCCCCCCCACACCGAAATACACCCCTTAGGCTGATAAGGGTTGGATCTTATCTATCAGCACGGAACAGCACTTTCCTATCCTTTTGCAGCACGGCCGGTGCTGAAGCGTTCCGTCGCTCTCTCTCGCTCTAGCAAATGACGCGTCTGAGCGACAAAAGGATAGCAGCATAGGAAAGTGCTGTTCCGTGCTTATTTTATTTATTTTATTTTATTTCGGAAAACTTACAGCTATTTCATTATCTATGTAAACATAACATCAAATAGTTACAAAACTTAGCCAATAATAAGTTTCCACTTATAGAAAAAGTATAGTACATAAACCAAATTGGATGACACTATTTTAAGTTCAAGGGCACAATAGTTCAATGAAAATGAAGGCAAAACTATACAATATGGTGTTTTGAAAACACCAAGGTTGATAAAAAGAAACTAATCTAAATAAATTGTCTTAAGACTCAAAATCTTACAATGACATTAAATGACGAAGGGGAGTTGGGAATCAAAAAACTTTTGTTCAATCACGCGCCTGATGTGAAAAGGTTTTGCATTGAATATATCTACGCACTAATTTTCTGAACAAAATTGATTGCATGATCTTATGATGTGCATGATCTTGCATGATCTATGTGCTGATAGATGAGATCCACCCCTAATAAGAGACTAAACCTATATCAATGTGTCCAGATCCAGACATTTAGAAAATGACCTTATTAGTGTGTAAAGTGTAATACTATACACAATACACTTAGGGGGTATCTGCTGTATTATTTAATCAACACCCCCCACCCCCCACACAGAAATATACCCCCTCGGTGAGTTTCATTGAGAAGTTTTTGAGAAAAGTAAATAAATAAATAAATATATAGGGACAAATCACACTGATTAAGCTAGCCCCAAAGTAAGTTCTAAACTTGTGCTATGGGATACTAACTTAACGATCCTATATTTTATGACAAATACATATATAGATAAACACCCAAGACAATTTGAAAAAGGTCATTTTCCAACTAGCCCTGGCTGGGGATCGAACCCAGAACCTCCGGATTAGCGGTCTAGCGTGTTAACCATTACGCCACGGAGGTCGTCGACGTAAGTTCACAGTGGAAGAGGTGAATGCCTCAAATAAAACAGAGTGTATCAGTATATTCATCCTCCATGCAGTGTGGATATGAACATTATAGAGTCGCCCGGCTGGATCTCGTAGTCTAGCTCTCCAGATAACTCCCAGTCCGCGTCGTTGATTAGCACTAGGATGCCGGGCCGGACAGAGTCACCCTGTAAGATTAAATAAAGGCACTGATTTAAGGCCGTACCTAAATTTTCCGGGGTCCAGTGCTGCCCCCATTTTAAATAAATCATTTAAAAGAAAACGGAGACATTATTTAAAATTTTGCAACTACCAAGTCCTAGATAACCCTTCAAAGTATTCTATGAACTACTGTTTACAATTTAAAGTGAGAACGTTAAGCTTTACTACGCACAATTGCGAAAAACGGCCACTTTTGGCTAATGTGCGTAGTAAAGCTTAACGTTCTCATTATAAACTGTAAACAGTAGTTCATAAAATACTTTAAAGGGTTATCTAGGACTTGGTAGTTGCAAAATTTTAAATAATGTCTCCGTTTTCTTTGAAATGATTTATTTTAAATGGGGGCAGCACTGGACCCCGGAAAATTCAAGTACGGCCTTAACCCTTTCACCACGAGACTTTATATCAGTTGTGCTCCCAGCGCGAGGAATTGTGAATATCCATAGTTTTTGGTCGGATAAATCCGACGCTCGCGAAATGGGCACGAAAATGTTTGTCGGATTAATCCGTCGTTCGCGGTTAAAGGGTTAAAGAGGGCAGTTCTAAATAGCGGTTTTGGTAAGTTAAAAATTATAAATGGCATGTTTAATAACTAGTTCAGCAGTTAAAACTCAGCAGTAAAGTAAACAAAAATGAGTAATAAAAAATAATGAACTGGATCAGTGAATTTATAAATGAACAGGAAAATAATTAAATGGGCAGTAAAAAAAATTTAACGAGCGGTTATATAGGTTTTCCCTAACCTAGTAAAATAGATAAAACCGACCTAGCACTCGCCTGCCCCCGCGGCACGCTCGCTTCGCTCGCTAGGCTCGTGCGTGTGTTAGTCGCAGTTCTAACCTAACCTAACCTATGGGTTTTCCCTAACCGAGTAAAATGAATAGAACTAGTAATATGATAAAATAACCGACTAATGATTTTTTATTACTGTTCGTGTTTTACTGTCGCAGTAATTAATCAACCGCCATTAAATTGAATAACTGCTCAATATGTTTTTTAACTGATCATAATACATCTCGAATATTTAAACAACAGTTAAAAAAATTAGTTCCCTTAAATAAACATCATCATTATTTCAATAGTGGCCTCCCTCAATGATTTGATGAACTGACGGTCACTGACAACAGGAAGTCCACCGCTGGACATAGGTGTCCCTCAATACCTTAATGAATCAATGGTTGATGGGGAAAATGGTTCCCGGTTTTTGAATACCAATTACTTAGTGGTAAACAGCAGTGTAGGCACAGCGACGACACTCTGTACGTGAGAGTTCGAACGCCGGTGACCTCGAGCTTAGCTCGTAACGCTAGGGTTGATACCAAACCGAAATGGAGTAGCGTGCAGTGCGTGCGAGAGACGTGAACTATGTACCAGGCCTCGGCCAAAGCAGTCAGCGCTAGCTCGTTCCCCGCCCCGCGCGCCTCTCAAGGCCCCCCCCCAAGTAGCATTCGGGGTTCTATATAAGATGTCTTATCGTTCACATATACTCCACAAGCTGAGTAAGTCAGCTGTATAAGAGCTGTATAGCTTGCTATAATGCTTGTATAGAACCAGTTTGGGCACAAATTAGACAGCCTTAAGTTCACTATGGCTGTACATTAGCAGTATAACAGCCTTATAATAGCAGTTTAAGTAGTAACATCGGACTTAAGGCTGTCTTACGGCACTATATGAGACGCAGTGTGAACCATACAACGTACATGAGCGTAATAAAGAGTAACAAGTGGCTAAATACACAGCCTTCACAGTTATAAAATCCGACAACAGTACTCCAGTGCTACCTAAAGTTTACGTGTGTCCTACACTATTTCTTTATTTTATAAATTATTTATTTGTTTGGTTTTGTGAGTGCCATCAAGCAGACCTTACTCCGGCGGATATATATTGGATAAAAATTTATGATAACACGCGGTATAAGTACCTGTTTCAAAGACTTAATAATGTTATTGCCATGGGAATGCAACTTTATCGTGAAATGTATACATATTTACAGCTAAAATATTCACGCGCCTCTACAAAAACGCGATATTCACTTTAAAATATTTAAAACTGGCTGAGAGGAAATCTACAATTTTCAGTTTTCGATATTATATTGGCATTATAACTATACTACGGTAATTAATTATATAATAAAACCAAAACTCAATTGCTCTATCTGCCTTTATTGTGATAAATCTGCATGATAATTTTGGAGATTTATTATTAGGTAAATATTTTAGGTTAGAACAAAATGTTGGAAATGAAATACGGCTATGTGAACTGTTATAACTCCAATTTAATGCGGTGAGCGTATATAGGTTCACATGTGTTCTGTTAAAATGCTGTTATCTATTGAATTTATAATTATCCTCCGCATTTTGTACAGAACCACCATGAACAACGGTTGAAGTCGCACTTGTTGAAGCCGTATCGACGGGCTCATTTTCGGGCGTCGTTGTCAATCGACTGTTTATATTTACAATTTGCGAATATTCTTTTGCAATTTTCCTTCTTATTCCACCGGTTCTCGCTCTTATTTTCCAAGATTTTTTATACATTTTCACGTGACGAAATAAACACACCGCAGCTTGTGGGATAAGTGTAATAGAATATCACATTCACATTCATGTTCAGCTTACAGCAGATAAGAGTGGTACTTGTGGACAAATAAACCGCTATTGATGTTAATAGACAACACATATAGTCTTTTTAACAGCCTATAGTGCACATGCGAACCATTTAAACACTTCTGTACAGATAGTAAAAAAGGTTATTTTAATGATCACAAACAAGTCCTACTGCAGCTACTAGCTGTATAACAGTCTAAAACAAGTAAACATAACAGCCTTTGGCTTTATAAATGACCATGTGTGTTCTATTATAATGCTGGCTCTATAACATCGTACAAGTAGGTCGTAAAGCAGCGGTTGCCGTATCTCTACCCTCCTATAATGCTCTTAGTCAGACGGCTGACTAACGGATAGTTGTGAGAGTATTATAACACCAACAAACGTATAAAAGTATAACTCTACACTCCTATAAGTCCCTTAGACAGGTATAGGTGTTATTAATCGCAATAATGCAGCTTATACATCACGAGTGAACTGTAATAATGCTTCAAGTACACATCATCATCATCATCATCATTTCAGCCGCATAACGTCCACTGCTGGACATAGGCCTCTCCCAAGGTTTTCCAAAATGACCGATCTAGAGCGGCCTGCATCCAGCGCTTTCCACCGACCTTGGTCAGGTCGTCTGACCACCTTGTGGGTGGGTGTCCTACGCTTCGCTTGCCAGTACGTGGTCGCCATTCGAGAACCTTTTTGCCCCATCGGCCATCGGTTCGTCGCGCTATGTGTCCCGCCCACTGCCACTTCAACGAGCTAATCCGCTGGGCTATGTCCGTGACTTTTGTTCTCCTACGAATTTCCTCATTTCTGATTCGATCACGTAGAGAAACACCAAGCATAGCCCTCTCCATAGCGCGTTGAGCTACCTTGAGCCTTCTTATGAGACCCATAGTAAGGGACCACGTTTCGGAGCCATAAGTCATCACTGGTAACACACATTGATTATAAACTTTCGTCTTAAGGCACTGAGGTATTTTGGACGAGAAGACACTGCGTAACTTCCCGAACGCTGCCCAGCCGAGTCGGATTCGTCGAAAGACCTCTTCCTCGAAGCTGGAACTTCCTGCCTGGATCGATTGACCCAGGTAGGTATACTGGTCTACAACTTCGAGGGTGGAGCTCCCAACAGAAACAGGTATGGGCACAACATTGACATTCGACATTACTTTCGTTTTGTCCATGTTCATTTTAAGGCCCACCTGTTGGGAAACTATATTAAGGTCTCCGAGCATAGTACTTAAGTCCTCCATGGATTCTGCCATGACAACTATATCGTCGGCGAATCGAAGGTGAGTGATATACTCGCCATTGATGTTGATGCCAAGTCCTTTCCATTCCAGGAGCTTGAAGGCATCTTCCAGTGCAGCGGTGAACAGTTTCGGAGATATAACGTCTCCCTGTCTCACACCTCTTTGCAGTGGAATAGCCCTCGTGCACTGCTCCTGTACTCGGACTGACATAGTGGCGTTACTGTATAAACACTTCAACACTTCGATATACCGATAGTCAATACTGCATCGCTGGAGAGACTGAAGCACGGCCCATGTTTCGATCGAATCGAAGGCTTTTTCATAGTCCACAAAACCCAAGCATAGCGGCCGGTTATATTCCCTCGTCTTCTCTATAACCTGCCGCAGCGTGTGAATGTGGTCCATGGTGCTAAAGCCTTTACGGAAACCGGCTTGTTCGGGAGGCTGGAAGGCATCAAACCTGTTCGCGAGACGATTCGTGATGACCCTCGAAAACAACTTATATACATGACTCAGAAGCGTGATAGGCCTATAGTTCTTCAGTAGAGTGTTATCTCCCTTTTTGAAGAACAAGACTACCACGCCCCTGTTCCACGCTTCTGGCGTGACGCCCTCGAGCAGAACGGAATTAAAGAGCCTCTGAAGGACTTTCAGTACCGGCGTTCCGCCCGCTTTCAGAAGCTCTGCTGTGATTCCGTCCTCACCCGGCGCCTTGTTGTTCTTAAGCTGTTTGAGGGCCATCCTAATCTCGTATAGGCTGATGTCCGGGATATCTTCCGTATAGTGTCGGGTCAGCTTGGCTCTTGGGTCTTTAGCCATTTGTCCACTGGGTTGTGCGACTGAGGTATACAGCTGTCCATAAAACCTCTCGATCTCTGCCAGAACCCCTTCCTTTGTCGACACCACGCCACCGTCCTCCGTCTTCAGCTTCATCAATCGACTTTGCCCAACTGACATAGCTCTTGCGAACACTTTGGAGCCTTTGTTCTGCTCGATCGTCTCCTTAATACATTCAGTATTAAAGGAGCGGATATCGTGTCGCAAGGACTTTTGTATACGTCTGTTGAGCTGCCGATATGATTCAGCATCTTCGGAGGTCTGCAGCGGCCTGGATCGTCGCTCTGCCATCAAGTCTAGAGTCTGAGCAGAGATTTTTTGAGGTTTTCGTTTGGGGCGGGACCTGAACACCTTTGATCCCACCGCTTGGACAGCTTCTACCAACCCTTGGTTTAACTCGTCCACTGTAGCGCAATCCTGAAGGCCTTCGAAGCGATTTGATAGTTCAAGCTGGAAGTTCTCGGAGTTTTCGATTTGGACCCGCGACGGTCGGAGCGTCGACTTCATCAGCCGCGACCTTTCGACTTTGAGACCAATATTTACGATGCCTCTTAATATACGGTGATCGCTTCCGGTTTTGATTCGATTGATCACTGAGACATCGTTGAATATTCGTCTCTTTGTCGTTAGGATGAAGTCGATTTCATTCTTAACAGGGGGCTGGTTTTTCTTTCCTGGACCCAGCCAGGTCCACTTTCATTGCGGCGGCTTTTTGAAGAAAGAGTTCATCGCAAAGAGTTCCTCTTTCTCCAAAAAATCTGCCAGCCTACGACCCCTGTTATTTCGCACTCCATATCCGAAATTTCCCAGCCTAAACTCTCCATCGCCTCGCTTGCCCAGTTTTGCGTTGAAATCCCCCATAACAACCGTAAAATAGGTTTCAGAAGTATGTATGGCCCTACTGATGTCCTCATACACCTCATCCACCTCTTCATCGGAGTGATCCTCAGTTGGCATATATACCTGTATGACCTTTAGCGAGTATCTTTTGGATACTCTGAGTATCAGGTATATTACCCTACTAGAAACACTCTCGATGGTTATGACGTTGTTTATGAGGGACCTGTGGACGAGAAACCCGACACCATGCTGGGACTTCTTTTGGTCTCCTTCCCGGTGATAGAGTAGGTTACCAGACTTCAGGGTTGTCGTGCCCTCGCCCTCTCTTCGGACTTCAGACAACCCTACAATGTCCCACCGTAACCTACTCATTTCCTCTTCCACCTCAGCTAGTTTCTCGTCTGTCCTCAAAGTGCGTATGTTGTGTGTTACCAGGGCCAGTCGTCGACAGGAGTGGTAGCCGGATCTCTGCCGGAGATTCTTCGCACCCCCTGCCCCGCCGTTACCATGACCGCTACCGGAGTCAGGAATAGCAGGGCTGCCGGGGACTGGGGGCCTGGGTTTTTTTGTTTTTACCATATGGGAGGTAATTGGCCTTAAAACACCGCGCTGGCCAGTGCGAGTTGGCGAGTCCACGCTTTTAAAGGGGATTTAGTCCCTTATGGCTTGTGGTAGCCGGTTGGATCAGGTTATTGCCGCCCGATATTCGGCATATAAGTTTTACGGCAGGGTGAGTCACCTCCAACCCTCCTCCTTTCTCATCCGGGCTTGGGACCGGCAACGGCGGAGTTCAAGTACACATGGGAACTAAATGTGTACTCTTAAATGGAGTAAAATGTTACTTGGGCCGCGCACATCCAGCCACCCATACATAGCCGCAAGCGATTTTACGTGTACAAGCTTAAGTGTCGTTTCTTTTCGCGTAGTGTCTATATTCTTTGGTGTAGGACATAGGTGTAGGTGTATTACTTGTTAGTTAGTGGTCGATTAGTTCGATGGGTCCTACGGTAAACCTGGGCATCAGGTACATTCACCGCTTTGATTCTGATTCCATTTACGGAAACAAACGAACAGTAATTACAACGAAATACTCGAACGCACACATAGACAAAGATGCATGCGATTGGTCGCGACAAGGTCACGCGTCGTCGTCGGTCGGGTGCAGTCAACGCAATGAGCGGTGAGATACAACGCGCGGATGGTACCTATTATGCAGAACGCTACGCTAAAATAAATAACCTTGTTTACGTGTTATTTTTTTTTTAATAACTAATTTTCATGTCTGTGTGGCTTCTACACCACTTGATGGCACATGACGGCATTTTTAATGAATCGATTATCGCAAAAACACAGCAATATTCTCAAAGGAAACTTCTTGCGACGGAACCGCACGACTCGAGTGTCACGGCGAACTGTCGCGCCGCGCTGTTCATATTTTAAGCCCCGCCCGCCGCGGTACATATCGCGTGGAATTATTTTTCGGGATTACTTACGATTCTAGAGAATTATTGTTCGTAGGGTACACCAAAACCAATCCTAGGATAAGTTTAAACAAATGCTTGGTGGCATTCGGGACTCACAGCTTTACGTGCCTTCTGAAGCACTGAATCATCTTTTCAAAGAATCAGGTGATTCAAGCCTGTAATATCCTAACCAGACTGAAAACAACTTTTCCTAAAGTATGCATCCCAGTGGGATTTGAACCCACGACATCCGGATCACTGGCTTTCCTTGACCACTGGACCATGGCAGTCAACAATAAAATAATTTGTATACCTGTAAGAACAGCTCTGGTCTCTCTCTGAGTAAGTTATCCTTGATCCATACAAGCAGCTCCCGTATCCTCCAAACCTCCTGCTTGGTCTTTGGAAAATACTTCCTCAGCGCTGGCAGCTCAACGTCTCTTCGCTTTATTTTGTCAAACAGCAACTCGGCGCCACCACCAAATCGGAGATGTATCTTTAAGTCTGCCATTTTATCTGTAAACATGTTTTTTTTTATAAATAAATCAATAGCAAAAAGGAGGAGCTCTTTGGCCCTATGGGAGTATGCATTACTAGCGCTTTTGCAAGTTAAGCGACACCGGGCGTAGACTGCACTTGGATGGGTGACAAGGCATAAAAATTTTTTGAGCTTCGTGCTTCAGAATTTTGTTGTGGTTCTAATGAGCAAAAACAGGGAGAAATGTAAATCATCACAAAACCACTAACATATACTTGAGAAAATAAGTACAATTATGCATTTGCCTGCGCTAGGAATCTGCTCAATCTGCCTCATTTTATGGACGAGCGTTATAACCAATGTGCGACTGAGGTCGAGGTAAAAATAAAAACAAATAAATATATAGGGACAAATCACACTGATTAAGCTAGCATCAAAGTAAGTTCTAAACTTGTGTTATGGGATACTAACTTAACGATACTATATTATTATGATAAATACACATATAGATAAACACCCAAGACCCAGGACAATTTGAAAAAGGCCATTTTCCAACTTGCCCTGGCTGGGGATCGAACCCAGAACTTGTAAAACAAAAGAAAAGCTTGTAAAGCAGAGGCCTAAGCTCAGTGGCTCAGCAGTGCAAGCAGTTTGTTGCGGTAATGCATGTAAAGTACTTTTGTTAGTTGGCTAAACCTGGATAAGATTGCTTGTATTATATTATGGAACTATAATATAAATTGTTACTAAAAAAGACAACTTTTATTTATACAGTTGACACTGAGAGGCTAATAGATTTGACAAACCTACATACCTTCTATATTATATTTTGCATAAACTTATACCTTACTAATTAATATTGTAAATAAAGTAATTAATTATTTTTTAAACTTATGGTTTACTTGATTGAGTTGAGGTTATGTTTTGGTTTTTAGTGTTGCCGTCAGCAAATTAAGAATACCTGATATTTAGACAAACACTGTACCCAAATTCCCGAAATAATTTTAATTATTTAGCGTGGGCCGCGGGCAGGCCGGCACAATCCGCACAATCTAATTGATCGATATAACAAGGTTATATTACAAAAATCACAATGATAAAAATTATTAAGTCAGTATTTTATCAGTCCCTTTACTACCTAGTGCTTTCTTTTTCAAGATCCATATTTATTATTTTACTCTTGTCCTACCCTATAAGTTCTACGACCTACGATACGTACGACCTAAAGGTAGGACACCCTACCTACTACTACTTTTATTTTTTCTGTAGTATTTACCCACATAACATAACACTTACCAGAATTCATGTATTACTACTGCTGAAGGCAACACTGCCTTTGATGTCAATGTCAGTGTCAAAACAGTTTTTATTTTGCAAAAGAAGATATATTTGCACCGCCACATACAACTAATAAGGATAAGATTTATTACCCGTATAAAAGGAAGATTATGTTTTTCGTACATAGGGTAGGTATGTAACATTCTCATTACCTCGTAGGTACCAGCGAATTAGCTGGACGGATTTCTGTTCCGTTAACCCGTCTTGGTAACTCATATGTTCTAGAAGAATAACAGAATAATTCTAGTGGGCGGCAAGCCACCACCTGCTACTCGTACAAGAATAGTTGGTAGGTAATTATAATTACGGCAGGTGCCGTTATATCTATTGCAATAGCCCAGCATCAGTTCTTCCCAACTTCATTCCATAACCCATAAAACTTTCCCTTTTCTTGCAATAAATTCTTCTGCCGAAACCTGTTCAGGGTATATCTTCCATTGGTACATTCAAGAATGGGTTTTGGCGGGACTCTACGTGTTGGATCTGTATCCCCACGCTGGCTGGGGTGAAAAGACCCGTGAACCCAAAGGAGATACCTACAAATAATAAGTCCTTATAGTTTTGTTGCTTCTTTATTCTTAACAAGTTGCAACTTATAATCAAAGGTTGGTGTAGACATTTCATTGCTTCGAGAAGCGTTTGGCGACAAATCTATACGAGTCCACTTGGTTTTCATAGCCGATTGAGTGCCAGACGGTGCCTGTAGACGCCCACCACAGCCCGCTTATCTATTATCAGTACAACCGTACTATGACCTTACTCTTTAATTTGCAAAATAAATTAAAGCAAACCCTAACTATTAACTTTTCATAATCATTAGATTATGTTGTGCAATAAATGGATGAATTTCCCGGGACCAAAAATAAAACATTTTTTAATATAGTTTATTTACATTTAACTAAAGTATGTAGGTACCATTTTGTTCGATAACTTTTTGCCATCTTATAGGTAGGGACATGATCCCATTGCTATAGAAATTTTGGGGCTTCTGATCAAAAAACTGCGTCAAGTAGTTTTGGCAGTCCTCTCGTGATGTTAACCTGACACTGCCTAAAGAATTCTGAAGAGACCGAAACAGGTGGAAATCTGAAGGTGCCAGGTCAGGACTATACGGCGGATGCATTAACACCTCCCAGCCAAACTCTCTTAATTTTTGCTGAGTGGTTAAAGATGTGTGAGGTCTAGCGTTATCATGATGAAAAACCACACCCCTTCTGATGATTAATTCCGGCCGCTTTCTCTCAACTTCTTGCTTTAATCTTATTAGTTGTTCGCAGTAGAGTTCTGAAAATGGTTCGGTCTTATTACGTCGTAATAAAGAATCACAAATGAGTACACGATTCATTAGGTTTCTTTCAGAGAGCTCGTGAGGTACCCAAATATCGAGCTTTTTTGTGTACCCATTTTTTTTCAAATGCGCCAAAACTGTTTTGTGGTCAATTTCCAGTTCTTCAGCTACGTCGTAACTACTAATATGCCAATCTTGCTCCACTTTTTCAAAAATAGCATCCATTTTATCCGTAACAGGGCGACCAGAGCGACGTGCATCTTCGTCATCAAAATTTCCGGATTGAAAACGCTTAAACCAAATTTGTGCTACTCTCACAGACACTGCACTAGGTCCATAAACATCGCAAATTTTTTTCGCGGCTTGCGTTGCATTTTTACCTTTTTGGTAGTAAAATTTTAAAATGTATCTAATTTCTTTATTAGATTCACTCATCTTGACGGTAAGAAAAACAAATGAAAATCACGCATTTTCCTAATTTGAATTTGGAATTAAATGATACCAAAACCAGCCAGGTACAAATAGTATAGCCAAAGTGGTTTTATTTCAAGTTCATACATACTATATGCGAAAAGACTTTTCCCCCAACCTAATAGATACAATGTTCTAAAATTTTTTTCTAGTTAGGTGAAATAGTTATCTATGTGTAGCACTAAATATTTTATTAATAGGATTAATAGGTACTCTAAAATAATAAATTAAACCTCGAAATCTTTCATTGCCGTGTTATGAAACGGCAATGAAAAAACGGCGGCTGACTAGGGCCGTAAGACGTGAAAGCCAGTTTTATTGTGAAGATGAAAAAAGCGAATTAAAATATGCTATACCATGGTTTGCAAGCCGCATCGCCTATATTGAAATTATTCGAATTTTCATCCATTCCCTGATTGGATCTTACGATCTGCGCGGGGAGAGAACCAGCTGTGACATTGTAAGGTTTTCCTTTTCTCCCAGGCCAGCAAAAAATATAAAAATATCTATAGAGGTACTGATCTCTTCTTCATCTTAGCGCGTTACTGGTTGCATCTTCAGCTGTGCTGCTTCGGAGCCCGGAGTGCGATTTCCCGCTTTTTCTTCTCCAAATATAATATGCATGTCAATGGTCACCCAAGGATGCTAAAGACCTTGCGAAGTGGAGAAGAAATAGCCGGAACAGTTTAACTGATTTGGTTTAGTTATATTTTACGACAGTCCGCCTGCGTGACGTCAACCCTCTTGGGAACGCATTTGTGCGCAGTTTTACCGTCCGCCGCCCGACGTCAGCAGTTGTAGCACGATATACCTATTTGTGATTATTTATTTATTTATTCATAACAATGCACATGTACCTACACATGCTTATTTCTTTAGTCGCCTCTTACGACATCCACAGGAAGAGATGGAGTGGCCCTATCTAGTCGAAAGGCACACGGCACAGTAATAAATCGATTACCTATATAAAATCAATGTCGTGTGGATCCCGTCCGGCAGAGTAGAATAGGACCAATCCAAGTCTTCCCGTGGATGTCGACTTAGGAAACACAAGCTGAACAAAGCTTATAAACATCAATGAGACCTCTCCAACCGTCTGGCCAGCGTGGAGAGTGTAGGCCAAATTCTCTGGCTACTCTGGCCAAGTATGGTCTGGTAGAGACGGTCGTGCTAGCAGTGGAGGATAAAAAAGACTAATGATAATGATGACATAAAAGCAAAACAAATTGACCATGGCCTAAATAAAACAAAAAAAAAAACTGACACATTATTATTACAACAGCATAAGACATATTTTTGCTAATAAATTATTGTACTTGAGAGTACGCTGTGTGTGAAGTGATTAAAAGAAAATTTTGCTAAATGGCATTTCGCTCTCAACCTTGCCGTCTCAGCGGAAATGCAAGTTAACGTTTTGCTGTACGGTTTTGCTCAGCTTTTATTTGACTAATGACGGCGATATGGATAATCTAAATTGTTCTCCCGCTTCCACGCACACAAATTTACTCTAGCCGAAGCGAGACAGCGAGCCATGCGGGGTAAAACGGTCACGGCGTATGTTTCTGGGGGGCGGTAAATCTCGCCCGGGGCGTTAAAACCGGCACTGGTTGAGATGAGATTTAAACCAATAAAATAAAATTAAAGTCAAGTTAAATAATGTCAACAGACAAACTGACATACCTACATATATATTACGTGACGTGGTTATACATACTGCCCATACACGGAAGAGAAAGATGCTGACAGTGTGAACTTGTTCAATGAACAAATGTTATTATATCTTTTGCAGTGGCGTAGCTTGCACTAAACGGGCCCTGGATGAAAATTTTAGGGGGCCCTTCTAACTGCGACGGACTAAGGGTTATAGGCTTTTTAGTAGGTATATAAAAAATAATTTGGAATTATGGAAGGAAAGAGGGGAGGCCTTTGCCCAGCAGTGGGATATAGATGGCTAGTAAAAAAATATACAAAAATATTCGAATAATTATATAACGTCCAACAAAATATACTGAAACTAATTTAAGGGCAGATTCAGTCCATGATATTGAACAACTTTCCCCAAGGAACATAGAAATATGAAAAAAAATATTTCTTTCCATAGAAACTCGGATCAGCTGTCCGGTCAATGTGTATGGGAGGCCAAAAGTTATTTTTAATAATTTGATGTATGTTCCTTGGGGAAAATTGTTCAGTATCATATACTGAATTCAGCCTTAACATAGTTTCAGTATATTTTGTTAGACTCTGTATACATATAATAATAATTAAAACGTTTATTGGGCTCTCAATGTTTACATTAATTACGTTACAATGAATTCAAGAACCACTTATTACATACAGTTTGTACTTATACAGGCACAGATATGCAATTATCTTTAATCACTAGCTTTTCAGATGTTGCGGTTTTTCGTGCGGCTGTTGAAGTTGGCTGAAGTACCTACATGCCCAGTTGAGAAAATGAGTAAAAAACAGCAGTCAGTAAAGGAAACATCAAAAAATGTGTGGGCGGCCATCTTGAATCAAAATTTGTTTGCAGTTTTGAGTTCCACGGGGTGCTTTACCCCAACACACAAAATTTCAAACCTCTTCGATGTTCCAGTAGGACGTTATGAACGAAATTCTAAAATCCAGACGCCATCTTGGATTCCAAACAGATTTGGATTTTGCGATTTATAAGTCCCTTGCATACTGAATTTCAATCAAATCGGAAGCAGTCGACTGTTGTCGGTTCTTGTGATATCTGAATTAATGAATTGAAATTATAAATATTGAATATATCTGAATCGGCCATCTTAGAAAATTTAAAAAAGAAACGCTCAGCGCTTGTTGGGAGTGGCTCAGCCTACGGTGTCGCTCGCTACGCATCTAGGCCTGCGGCCTTGCGGGGGAGCTTAATTGCTCAGAGTCTTGGTCCTATTGTACTCTGCTTGTAACCACACGGTATCCCATAATACAAGTTTAAACTTACTTTGGGGCTAGCTCAATCCGCTACATGACAATACTTCAAATCTATTACTTTTACTAGCCTGTAGGTATTGTGTCCCATAACTGGGCAAGGCCTCCCCCTTATCCTTCCACTCGTCTCTGTCCGTTGCTAATTCCTGCCATTCTGGTAAGAACCTATCGAGGTCATCTCGCCATCTGGTTCTTGGTTTGCCTCTATTGCGACGTCCTACTGGTGCCCAGAAGGTCGCCATTTTTGCCCATCTGTCAGCCCGCAATCTACACACATGTCCCGCCCAACCCCCCTTCAGTTTTGCTGTCTTAGCGCCCACGTCTGCAATCTTTGTCCGGAAGCGCAGCTCAGTATTTCGTACTTTATCTATGAGGCGAAGGCCCAGAATTTTGCGCTCCATAGCACGTTGGCAAACCTTGAGTTTGGACTTTTGAGTTTCAGTCAAAGACCAAGTTTGTGCGCCATAGCTCAGAATAGGCAGAATGCATATAATCAAAAAGCTTCCGTTTCAGGGTGAGTTGAAGGTCATCTCATCAGCTCTTTCATGGACCAGTAGCTCTTCCAGGCATTGTTGATACGGCGGTCAACTTCTCTCTCTTGCCTGTTTTCGAAGGATGCTACTTTGCCCAGGTAGATATACTCTTCGACGTATTGTTATACCTGCCCATCCACTTGGATTTTGGCTTTTGTGCTGTTAGTCATTACTTTGGTCTTTGTCTGATTCATCGCCAATCCAACCTCAAGGCTTGCCGTGCTCAGATCTTGGAGCATTTTTTCCAGATCGGATGCTGAGTGGGCGAACAGAATTATGTCATCAGCGTAGCGAAGGTTGATCAGCCTTTTGCCACCGACGATAATTCCCATGCTCTCCCAGACAATTACTAGTTTTTGAAAGATCTCCTCCAGACAGCTTGTGAAAAGTTGCGCAGCTTGTGAAAACTTCAAATCAGAGACACTTTTTTCTAAACGTCAAAACAAACATTTTCTATGGGATTTGTATGAAATACAAAACCGTGACATCATAGATATTTGGAGTCAAATAGCTTTCTATTCTGCGTTTAAAAATAGTAAATCATGTTGAAAATGGATGTGATCAATGACATGTGAAACTACTTTGTGGCGTTTTATTCTCTTAACAGTACCAAATAATTTATTTTTGACCCAGTCATCTACCCAATTAGTGTGATTTGTTCTTATCTATTTATTTATTTGATTTATATTATTAGGATTTATTAGAATAACATTTTGATAATTTTTCCTTGCACGTTCGGGGCGCCTGTAGCCCAGGGCCCCGTATCTTTGATACGGCGGTAGCTACACCTTAGGTTGTTTGTGTTATATTGATGGCATGATCACGTAAATATATCTCTATAAATTATATAACATAAATTAGTGTTGTAAAAATGTATTATTGTTTGAATTGAAGTGAAGTGAATTAGTTGTCAGTGCGTCTATATAAAATATCTGCTTATCGGTAAGTTTTTTTGTTTTTTTTTAGGGTTCCGTACCTAAAGGGTTTTTACCCTTTGGGTACGGACCCTATTACGATTCCACTGTCCGTCCGTTCGTCCATCCGTCCGTCTGTCTGTCTGTCACCAGGCTGTATCTCATGAACCGTAATAGGTAGACACTTCAAATTTTCACCGATTATGTATTACTGTGGCCGCTATAACAACAAATACTAAAAATAAAAAAAAGTTAAAAATTAAAGGGTTTCGTCATACAAAAAACGTGTTTTTTCAGCCTTTTTAACTAGATCTTTATACGAGTAATGGCATTAACTAGATACTTGAAATTTTCACAGATTATGTATTACTATGGCCGCTATAACAACAAATACTAAAAATAATTAAAAGTTAAAAATTAAACGGGGTCGTCATACAAGAAACGTATTTCTTTAGCGTTTTAAAACGTTGTACGGAGGTATGGAACCCTTCATGTAGGAGTCCGACTCGCACTTGCCCATTTTTTATTAAACAGGCCGGCATACAGATCCCTTTGATACTTAGTATTTTGCTTTTTTACTAAGAGATATAGTGAATGAACAGTGTGGTAATTATCCGGCTTTTACCCTATATTGAAATGTCCACCGCAAAGCTCCATGTTCTGCGGCTAGATATAAAACGAATAAAGGGATTCCGAAATAGTGATGGTCTACCCCGTAAGAGATAGGTACAGAAATATCTCTTTATCAGCAGTTCCGTTAAAATTCTAGCAAGTACTCGAGCAAACCGCATGTCGCAGGAGTATTGTTGAATAAGCTATTTTGCAACAAGTCAAATCAGATAATTTAAAAAACATTTTCTATGGGATTTGTATGAAATATCGATTTATGACGTCATACCTAGTTCCTTGGAGTCAAATAGCGCTCTTAATATCCGTTTTGCTGCATTAATAAATCTAAAATCACGTTCAAAGTGGATGTGATCAATGACAAGTGGCATTATTTTGTGTCGTTTTATTCTATTAACAGTACCAAATAATTTATGTTTGACCCACCATAATACCCAATTAGTCATTTCTTTAGACAAATGACTGGAATCGATTTATCGATACAAGTAAGTAAATAGATATTTATATAATAGGGATATGGACTTGGTTTCGAAAAATTGTATTTTATTCCGTCAGGTAGATTATTCAAAAATATTGGACCCATATTTTTCGGTTTATCAAAGTAACTAGTGAAAATGCACAAAGATGCAGCGCGTTGACCGTCACGTGAAAATCGCACTTGATCGTGACGTCATGTGGAATTTAACTGCGTTGTATCTTTGTAATTATTTGCTAATAAGAAAAAATAAAAGATACGTGTACAATATTTTTTAATAATCTACCTGATGGACTAAAATATTTTTAGTCCAAATCCGTATTACATAGTTTGAGCAAAGTAAGTTTAACATACTTAATTATTTTATGATTGTCTATGTGTGCCCCTGCTGGGTAAAGATCTCCCCTTCCTTTTTAGGGTTCCGTACCCAAAGGGTGCAAACGGGATCCTATTACTGAGACTCCTCTGCTGTCTGTCCGTCTGTCACAGGGCTTTATCTCTTGAATCGTAATCGTCGTGTCGTCATACAAAAAACGAGTTTTTCTGCGTTTTTAACTAGATCTTTATAATGGATTAACTAGATACTTGAAATTTTCACAGATTATGTATTACTATGGCCGCTGTAACAACAAATACTAAAAATAAGATAAAATTAAAAATTAAAGGGGGTCGTCATACAAGAAACGTGTTGCTTCAGCGTTTTAAAACATTGTACGGTGGTACGGAACCCTTCATGTACGAGTCCGACTCGCACTTGCCCGTTTATTTATGTAGCATATATAGAAAGGGGATTTAAGTAGTTTAGGTCGAAAAATAATAGAAATGTTAGTAGGTAAATTGGTAATTTAGAGAAATTACTAAAATGAAATTACTTAAGTAGGTACTTAGGTAGGCATTTATCTGCATGACGCATGGTGCATGAAATAAAATAATTATTAATTTTAGTCGGAACGTCATATATTATTTAGCCAATTAATTACTAAATTAGGTGGTCAATTATCACATTACGTTTTCTTAATAAGAGTGCCTACTTAATCAATAAAATGAGTAACTTGAATAAGACAATATAAGACGTGCTTAGGTAATTAGCTATATAGTTAACAATGAGACAAATCAGGTAGGTTGAATAAACGTCAAAACAATATCTTCCTTCAAGGCGAGAAACAACAACAGTTAACAGTGATTTTTGAAAAATCACTGT
Organism: Acrobasis repandana; assembly: GCA_963576875.1. Lineage (NCBI taxonomy): Eukaryota > Metazoa > Arthropoda > Insecta > Lepidoptera > Pyralidae > Acrobasis > Acrobasis repandana. The sequence goes on along the minus strand of OY756243.1, from coordinate 8,129,160 downwards.
TATTAAACTACTATAGTCTATTCCTCAAAAAATTTACATAAAAATCTTTCTGTAGCCAAAACGGATAGATATTTAGATAATACATTTTTTGGTATAATTTTTATATAAAAAGGTGATTGTATAAAATAGTAAGACGTATTATAAAGGCAAATTTAGGCAAATTTAGAGGTATGTTTGTGATTTTTTTCTATCGAGCCAAAAATGCTCAATCGTGTTTTGGCTATTGTGGGTATCTGTAGAAAATCATTAAGATTTTTATGTAAATTTTTTGAGGAATAAACTGTTGTAGTTTAATAACAGTGATTTTTCAAAAACACGCACAGTTTTGCAAATTGTGAACCCCTTAAGAGTTGTATGAAAGATCTAGAAAATTTTAAGCTTTAATGCTATTATACAGAAAAGCCATATACTAGCTATAGGTATAATGACAGACGTATAAAATATCGTAGTTTTATTTAAACATTTTTTTTTTTGCTCAAATTAAATAAATCTCGCTTTAAAGCGTTCACCCCCTATAACTTTTGAATAACTGAACAGATTTCCATCAAATAGGGTAAAACACGGATAGTCACCCCGGGGGTATAGTTGCTTTGATTGCAGTTGCTCTAGTTTCGCATGTTATTAAATTTATCTATCGAGAGACTGCATCTACAACTAAGTTGACCGTGTTGCATGTCTCTGTGCGATTGCATGGGACGGCTAGGTGCGATCAAAGTTTTAGATGTTGTTTTTCTCGACAGGGCATCTATCCTAAACGTAATTTACATGGAATAGGCAACTTTCCCCTATATGGGATATTTTTCCCAAAATTTTGAGGTCCGCAAAAATCGCCAATACTCAGGAAATATCAAAGATAATGTTTATTCCTTTTACAAATTTGAAGATAATAAACCAAAGTACCTACCCGTTAGACAAATAAAGTATCTTGCTTTTTCTACAAAGAGATATAAAGTAATTTCAAAAAGTGGGGCAACAATCCGGGATTTGCCCTATAGCTAAGAACTATTTTGACAGTCTAGGCTTTCAAACATAATTATAACAAAACTTTCGTAGGGGGATAAATCAGGATATAGTTTTTGAAACTTACCAAATATCTTATGCAATTCTTTCTTACCTGTGGCATTCTATGCCACCTCCTATACTCCTCTGTTTACTTAACTACCTAAAGTTTTTAGAGCAATCTTAAATATTATCAATATTAACGAAATACTCCCTTTTAAATAAAAACACAGCAAAGTTTAGGACTAACTCTATACATAATATGTTTCGAAAACACGACTGCTTAAAATTTTCTCTATAGAAAAAAACTAGCTGTGCCCGCGACTTCGTTCGCGTAGTTGTCCGGACGTAATGTTATATAGCCTAAAGCCTTCCTCTATAAATGGACTACCCAACAAAAAAAGAATTTTTCAAATCGGACCATTAGTTCCTGAGATTAGCGCGTTTAAACAAACAAACAAACAAACAAACAAACTCTTCCGCTTTATAATATTAGTATAGATTACGAAGTTGCCTTTAAATCGCCTCAGAATTACACTAAAACGGAAAGTATTCAAGAAATACAATAAATTAGCCCTTGTAACTTTGGATTATAATTGTATTAAACATAAGGCAGGGATCATATGTCTTATTTTTTTAATAACTCCTAAATATTCTTTGTAAAACGAAAAAAACCAGCCTACTACCTACCATGATCTTTTCACCCCGCATGGTCTCGCTGTCTCACTTCGGCTAGAGTAAATTTGTGTGCGTGGAAGCGGGAGCAAAGCCTATCTCATCCACATCAGGCGCAGCCTCAAATGCTGTATGGAATAATTTAAATAACTACGACTTATCATTCTAACCGCAACACGAAAATGTGATATAAATTAAAAATCAATAACGTTACCGCACACCGATCATCGATACTCATAAGTATATATATATATTAGAAGAAAACCACAACACCTACACATATACTGGATAGTTTTGTAGGTAAGTACGTGTTCATATATACATCGTGTAACACAAAGGGGGTATCAACCTGAAAGGGAGTTAACGTTTTAACCAATGTGACTACTTAAGAGTGCCCTTACCCGAGACAGAATCAGAGTTTTCCATACAAACGTAGTCTACGTTTTATTTTGAAACGACATGTCAGACTTCAGTAAAAATTTGTAACTTTAAAGCTATTGCATATATCTAGGGTTATAAGAATATAGTGTATTATATCATTTTTGACCATCAGTATGGAAAACTTTTACACCCTTATATTTTTTGTCAAGTTCATATTTTGACTGTGAAAACCAATTATAACCCTAGATATATGCGATTTCTTTAAAGTTTCAAACTTTTACCGAAATCTGACATGTCGTTTCAAAATAAAACGTAGACTACGTTTGTATGGGAAAGTCTAGGGTAAGGGGGTTCTTAATGTGATAACGTTAATACAATCTCTTATTCTCCCTATAATTGATTATGCTGATGTGTGTTATCCTGATCTAATCGCAGATCTTCTCAATAAGCTAGATCGTCTTATTAATAATTGTATCCTCTTTATTTTCTGTCTTCGTAAATACGATCACATTTCTTCTTTTCGATCTAAGCTCAACTGGCTTCCTGTTCGTCAGCGTCGACATATACTAAAGAATCCTCTCTCTCCCCTATATATGAAAAACAAATTTAGCCATGACCGTAAGCTTCGCTCCAGTCATACTCTTCGTCTCCATTTTCCATTATTTCGTTCAAATTTTATGTCTAACGCTTTTACTGTTCACGCTACGCGACTTTGGAATGCCTTACCCGAAGACATCAAAAGTATCTCAAATAGGTTCCTTTTTAAGAGAAAAGTCCACACGCACCTTTATGCCCATTTGTTGCAGCAGAACTAATCATTATCATAAATTGTTTTGTATTTTATATTATGTATGTATGTAAATATATGTACTTATGTGTATGTATGTATTGTATATGTAGATATGTGTATAGTGTGTGTAGAAATACATACTTATCCTTAAGCGCCTAGCGCTAATTTAAATTTTTCTGTTTTTCCTAAAGGCTGACTGGTAGAGAATGCATTAGCATTAAGTCCACCTTTTGTACCATTGTGGTCAATAAAGATTTAATAAATAAATAAACAACGTTTACTATGGGACCATTCCTGAAATCGCGAAAAAAACTGCAGTTCCATATAAAATTAAATACCTACCGTACCAAAATTTATGGAGCTGTACACTACACAGATATACTATCACGTCTTTATCCCTAACGGGGTAGACAGAGCCAAGGGCGGTAAAGCCCAGGCCACTTTTAGCGTAATGGTGGGCGTTTTAGCGTTATGTCTAATGGAGCTGTAGCTCCATAAATTCCGGTATGGTCCCATAGTAAAAGTTGTTCACATTGGTTAGTACGTTAACTCCCTTTCGGGTTGATCCCCCTTTTTGTTACACGTTGTAGTAACAATTTAAAAAAGAGTCCAGTTTATGACATTTCTTATTACTACTAACAATTATTTTAAAAATATTTTTAAAAACAAACTTTTATTTAAAACAATGAACTAAAGAGTTTGAAGTGCTCCTCAGGACGAAACAATTGAGCTGAAACTTGATAGGGTTATGTTGTTTTATCACAGAGATGCCGTGGCCACCTTCCGGCTTCATCATGAGACCAGGTCATTGGTACCATAATATTGTCACCCAACTTACATAAGTATGTGCAGTTTCAGCTCAATCGAATAATGGGAAGTGGGTCTAATTTAGTTTGCAAGACTTGATTACGGACACACGAAACTAAATAAACGGGCAAGTGCGAGTCGGACTCGTACATGACGGGTTCCGTACCACCGTACAATGTTTTAAAACGCTGAAGAAACACGTTTCTTGTATGACGACCCCCTTTAATTATTATTAACTTTATCTTATTTTTATTATTTGTCTTTATAGTGGTCATAGTAATACATAATCAGTGAAAATTTCAGGTGTCTAACTATTACGGTTCAAGAGATAGAGCCCTGTGACAGATCGAGTTATAAACGCTGAAAAAATCACGTTTTTTGTATGACGACCCCCTATAGTTTTCAACTTTTTTTTAATTTCAGTACCTATTTGTTGTTATAGCGGCCACAGTAATACATAATCGGTGAAAATTTCAGGTGTCTAGCTATTACGGTTCAAGAGATAGAGCCCTGTGACAGACGGACGGACGGACAGACAGACAGACGGCCAGACGGACAGACAGCGGAGTCTCAGTACTATTACTGAGACTCCGTTTGCACCCTTCGGGTACGGAACCTTAATAAAAGCTTGTAATATAAACCGGACAAGTGCTAAATACAAGTTTAAACTTTGTTTGGGAATACATCAATCAGTGTTATTTGTAGTTATTTAAGTATTTATTTATTTTCGTAATTCTTATAATTCAATTTCAATTATGACATAATAAATAATGTAATCTCAGTCCATCCACGTATCTAATTTTAAGTTGTAAGTTTGTAATTTGACGTCTTTGGAGAAAATGCTGCAGTGCAGTTCGTTGCCGCTTCTTCTGCACTAGCGCCTAGGAAGCGGCATAAACTTAGCTGCAAGTAACGATTTGACGTCAACTATTGTGCAAAACAAAGTGACTATTATTAAGAGATATTATAAATATCCTATAATAATAAAGATATTTTGAATTGAATTGAATTTATTTATGAAGACTGGCATTAGATCCACGCGTCCTAGGAAGAGGCTGTCGACCAGTTGCACAATTTGGTGACACGGCTTATGAAGTGCCCTTTCTCATAAAGCTGTCTCACCAAATAGTGTTGCTGGTTAATTTCCGCGATGGCACATCATAGACAAACTACAACATGGATTCTTCAAAAAGGTTTTTTAGTGTTTACCTAATATAAAATTGTTTAAGAAAAAGAAAAGAAAATTTAACTGTTTTAGATAAGTCTTGTATTATCTGTACTTTTGCAAAATGTCAGCTCAATGGACCATTGGGAAATTGTTAAAATTGAGCTAACATGATTTGACCTAAACACACATTAAAATAAAAATATATTTTTCGACCAAACAGTGCTGTTGTTTTATTTGCTTACTCCATTGACATTATATAAAATATAGACCAGCTATTTCAAACATGCCCCTGTTCTATTTTTGAATATATGGCGGCCTTAATTTTATCTTTTAATTTTTTTGATTGAAGCTGTTTTCCATGAAAATAATCCTTTATCTTGACGACCTCCGTGGTTTCTAGTTATATTATTTTCTACCACAATGTAACGTAAAGGTGCCTATTACCACCCTAAAAAAATTTAACTCTATTACCGCTCGTTATTTTCAATCTTTCTTAAAAGATATTTAATAAAAATTTCAGACCATTATTACTGAAAAACATTTTAGATATGTTTATTATGCAACGTTCAGAATACAGTTTAAGTGTGTACATTATTAATGAATGGAATAATAAAACAATCAGCGGGACTACCTCTAATCGGGTGCACTTTCCATAGTGATGCGCTCCGAGCCACGAAGGTATGCTTGATTTTTCTTAAGGAAATAACTTTAGTTTAAACCAATGTACGCACATGTGAATATATAAAGATTACAACTTATACATTTGTTTTCCATATTAACATTTAATTTTACTGTTTCCACTTTTTCTTCATATTTAAACCAAATTTTTAAATTAGAGCGGTATTAGAGTCATATTTTTACAAATTGTTTCTAAAAACGACCCATGGCGGTGTTAGACTTTTGACAGTAGTTAGAATTTTCGTTTATATATAATTATACATGTTATTTTAGTTAGTTTCTTTGAACATTTTGTTCCTACATATATTCCGCGTAATTTGACCAATTAACGCCATATTTTTTGCCTTAAGGATTTTTTTTAAGACCCAATTAAACGTTACCAATGTTATTATGTATTGTATGGCTATATATTTTAATCAATCTTCATTTACGTGTTAATATCTTCAAGATATTTAAATATAATATAATATTAATCACAAGATTAAGTGAATGTGATTCTGTTCAAATAAATAGTTTTTCAAGATATTATTCATTTTATTAGTCGCTAATAGAATATAACAATTTTCATACAGAGTTCTATTACCGACTCATGCTATATGGCCAGTATTTTTCAGTTTTACCATTTCTATTTTTAGGGATCCATATATTTTTCATAAGGATTTCAGTATTTATTCTCCTTTAAATATAAATACTTAAATACGCTAGTTTGACTAGGAACTAATTTATGACGGATTTTATCATTGTGGCTGATATTTAAAAAAGTCCGTCTGTTAGCTATGAATAATCATCATCAACAGCCTATAAACATTTGACTAGTAGGTACAAGAACTGTAAAACACTTGGGCATTATGCTCTTACAATATTAGCCGGATTTTTTTATTTTTTCTTAATTATATTTCGTGATTTTTTTTACAAACATGGAGCACCGTAACGATAAATATAGTGCCATTCAACTTAAAGCTGCTCTTATAGTTATAAATAAAGGAAAAAGTATATATGAAGTATCCAAAATCTATGGTATTCCTAAAACTGCCTGAGACAATAAATATATGAATGAAAAATGTTTTGTTTCAGTCATTTTCAAGTGCGAATTTTAACTTATTGTATTTTTATTAATTTTAACTTTTACTTTATTATCTTTTATTGATGACAAAAAGTAGAAGTATAATTTCAAGACTGTTGTTGAGACGGACTATTTATTTATAATTTTCAAATAGCAACATTTTATTATATAAATATTATTATTTATGTCATTGTATGAATATTTTGCAGTGGTCGGTATTAGAAACAGAAAACACGGTAATAGAAACAAACCCCTTTCTTGGGGCAGTAATAGAAACAATTGCCATTTCAGATTAAAATTTTAATTATTAAATAACAATTGATTTAATTAACTTCTGAACTTCATAGAAATCTAAATTAAGATAATGAATAAATTAAAAATCCTATATTAACTTTACAGCTAACCCCTAATATTTGGGTGCGAATCTGAACAAAGCTTAAACTGGCGGTAATAGGAGCGTTTACATTACATTGTTTAAGAAATAAATGAAATGAAATGTAATGATCAAAGTCAACACGCTAGTCCGCCAATCCGGAGGTTCTGGGTTAGATCCCCAGCCAGGGCAAGTTGGAAAATGGCCTTTTTCAAATTGTCCTGGGTCTTAGGTGTTTATCTTTATATGTATTTATTAAAAAATATAGTATCGTTGAGTTAGTATTCCATAACACAAGTTTAAACTTACTTTAGGGCTAGCTCAATCAGTGTGATTTGTCCTTATATATTTATTTATATAAGATTTGACCTAAACAAATAAACAACATCAAACGGGGTAAGGTAAATGGGCAACGGGGCATGTAATATATGTACCTATTTAAAACGAAAATAAACAACAAAACAAAAAGATAAAGAAAACATTGATAAAAATAGGGTAGTATTTAAACGCAAATCAAAATTACTGATTGCACAGCAAAATACTCAACTGAAAATATTACTAAACAAACTGCAATTTATATTTGTGGCATAGTAAAATGGATAGAACTTTTCTACCACTCGCCGGCCGCTGCCGCGGCACGCTCGCTTCGCTCGCTCGGCTCGTGCGTGTGTTGGTCGCAGTTCTAACATAACCTAACCTATAGGTTTGCCCTAACCTAATAAATTTGATGTGCAGTCAGTATTTATTTGCTGTGCAATCAGTACTTATGATAAGATTGTTGATTTATTTGATGTAAAAAAGTATATAAATGATGAGATTAAATTGATGGGTGATTATTTATTAGATGTGCAATTAATAATATCCCATAAAAATATATGTCACGTTCGAAGGATATATTTTAAAAACATCTTTTGTTATAACTCAAAAACAAGTACCACAAACAGGTAAAAAAATGTAAGTCACTTGTTATGACCACTTTCTATCCATTTACTAATGACTTAATCCCTAATTAAATAGTTAATACATCAATAACATAATGATAAGGCACCTTATCCCCCCCTACTGCTGCTCCGTGTATAAATATGTCAGAAACAATTAAAACTTAATCAGTTATCAGTTGAATTTCAATGAATATAGCTGTCCGTTAAATCGGGAGTGTAAAGTTGTAAAGTGTAAAGTGAAAATATAGGTATTCAATGGTGAAGTGTAGTAACATTGCCTTAGTGAACTGGTAGACATTCATTGCTTAACATTATTAAGTCTTACCTTGGATTATTGTGCAATATAATATACTAAATTAATTCATGTTTTGAAAAAAAAAGATAGCACAATTTACATTGAAGTGTGAAAAGTAAAAACGTAACAAAAATATATTATGTAAACAAAACAAGTGGCAAAAATATTCGTAAAATTGCCTGAGTGAATCAAATTTCGGATCTTATTTCTTAGTTAAGGTCTTACCTAAATTTTCCGGGGTCCAGTGCTGCCCCCATTTAAATAAATCATTTCAAAGAAAACGATGACATTATTTAAAAATTTGCAACTACTAAGTCCTAGATAACCCTTCAAAGTATTTTAAAAACGACTGTTTACAGTTTATAATAAGAACGTTAAGCTTTACTACGCACATTTGCAAAAAGTGGCCGTTCTTCGCAAATGTGCGTAGCAGAGCTTAACGTTCTCACTTTAAAAAACTTTTGCGGAAAATTCAGGTACGGCCTTAAATAAAGGTAAGTTAATTTTATTAAAATAGTTAAAGTATCAAATGACAGTAGGTACCTACACTTTTTCTTATTATTTTATTTTATCTTTTCTGTTACTTATTTAATATCGCTTTGTCTGTCAGTTGTAATCGTCACTAAGTCAGTAGACATGTCCCAAGTGTGTCACTGGGTGTGTGATAGCTTCTACTGTCAGACACAGTCTTCAGTATAATAATCTTACAAAATGTCTTACTTTTATATAATAGTCAGTTATTTGTCTGTCAGTTGTAGTCGTCACCACCTCAGTAGCCATGACACAAGTGTGTCACTGGGTGTGTGATAGCTTCTACTGTCAGACACAGTCTTCAGTATAATAATCTTACAAAATGTCTTGTTTTTATAGTCAGTTATTTGTCTGTCAGTTGTAGTTGTCACCACCTCAGTAGACATGTCCCAAGTCTGTCACTGGGTGCGTGATAGCTTGTACTGTCAGACACAGTCTTCAGTATAATAATCTTACAAAATGTCTTGCTTTTATAGTCAGTTATTTGTCTGTCAGTTGTAGTTGTCACCACCTAAGTAGACATGTCCCAAGTCTGTCACTGGGTGCATGATAGCTTGTACTGTCAGACATAGTCTTCAGTATAATAATCTTACAAAATGTCTTGCTTTTATAGTCAGTTATTTGTCTATCAGTTGTAGTTGTCACCGCCTTAGTAGACATGTTCCAAGTCTGTCACTGGGTACGTGATAACTTCTACTGGGAGACATATTCTTCAGTATAATATTCTCTCAAAATGACTTGGTTTTTATTTGCAATAATTTATCTGTCAGTTGTAGTCGTCACCACCGCAGTAGACATGTGCCAAGTCTGTCACTGGGTGCGTGATAGCTGGTACTGTCAGACACAGTCTTTAGTATAATAATCTTACAAAATGTCTTGCTTTTATAGTCAGTTATTTGTCTGTCAGTTGTAGTTGTCACCACCTCAGTAGACATGTTCTAAGTCTGTCACTGGGTGCGTGATAGCTTGTACTGTCAGACACAGTCTTCAGTATAATAATCTTACAAAATGTCTTGCTTTTATAGTCAGTTATTTGTCTGTCAGTTGTAGTTGTCACCACCTAAGTAGACATGTCCCAAGTCTGTCACTGGGTGCATGATAGCTTGTACTGTCAGACATAGTCTTCAGTATAATAATCTTACAAAATGTCTTGCTTTTATAGTCAGTTATTTGTCTATCAGTTGTAGTTGTCACCGCCTTAGTAGACATGTTCCAAGTCTGTCACTGGGTACGTGATAACTTCTACTGGGAGACATATTCTTCAGTATAATATTCTCTCAAAATGACTTGGTTTTTATTTGCAATAATTTATCTGTCAGTTGTAGTCGTCACCACCGCAGTAGACATGTGCCAAGTCTGTCACTGGGTGCGTGATAGCTGGTACTGTCAGACACAGTCTTTAGTATAATTATCTTACAAAATGTCTTGCTTTTATAGTCAGTTATTTGTCTGTCAGTTGTAGTTGTCACCACCTCAGTAGACATGTTCCAAGTCTGTCACTGGGTGCGTGATAGCTTCTACTGGGAGACATATTCCTCAGTACAGTATGCTCTTAAAATAACTTGGTTTTATGTGCAAATATTTATCTGTCAGTTGTAGTCGTCACCTCCTCAGTAGACATGTTTCAAGTCTGTCACTGGGTGCGTGATAGCTTCTACTGGGAGACATATTCCTCAGTACAGTATGCTCTTAAAATAACTTGGTTTTATTTGCAATTATTTATCTATCAGTTGTAGTCGTCACCTCTTTAGTAGACATGTTTCAAGTCTGTCACTGGGTGCGTGATAGCTTCTACTGGAAGACATATTCTTCAGCTCAATATTCTCTCAAAATGACTTGATTTTATTTCCAATTATTTATCTGTCAGTTGTAGTCGTCACCACCGCAGTAGACATGTGCCAAGTCTGTCACTGGGTGCGTGATAGCTTGTACTGTCAGACACAGTCTTTTGTATAATAATCTTACAAAATGTCTTGCTTTTATAGTCAGTTATTTGTCTGTCAGTTGTAGTTGTCACCACCTCAGTAGACATGTTCCAAGTCTGTCACTGGGTGCGTGATAGCTTCTACTGGAAGAAATATTCTTCAGTACAGTATGCTCTTAAAATAACTTGGTTTTATTTGGAATTATTTATCTGTCAGTTGTAGTCGTCACCTCCTCAGTAGACATGTTTCAAGTCTGTCACTGGGTGCGTGATAGCTTCTACTGGAAGACATATTCTTCAGCTCAATATTCTCTCAAAATGACTTGATTTTATTTGCAACTAGCTGACCCGGCGAACTTTGTTTCGCCCGTTCCCGTTCCTTTTCCCATATTTTCTCACCGTTTAAACCTTCCCTGGACTACGACAAACATTTCAAGACCAAAATTAGCCAAATCGGTTCAGTCGTTCTCGAGTTTTAAGCAGACTAACGAACAACAATTCATTTTTATTTATATAGATTATTTATCTGGCAGTTGTAGTCGTCACCACCGCAGTAGACATGTGCCAAGTCTGTCACTGGGTGCGTGATAGCTTGTACTGTCAGACACAGTCTTTTGTATAATAATCTTACAAAATGTCTTGCTTTTATAGTCAGTTATTTGTCTGTCAGTTGTAGTTGTCACCACCTCAGTAGACATGTTCCAAGTCTGTCACTGGGTGCGTGATAGCTTCTACTGGGATACATATTCCTCAGTACAGTATGCTCTTAAAATAACTTAGTTTTATGTGCAAATATTTATCTGTCAGTTGTAGTCGTCACCTCCTCAGTAGACATGTTTCAAGTCTGTCACTGGGTGCGTGATAGCTTCTACTGGTAGACATATTCTTCAGTACAGTATGCTCTTAAAATAACTTGGTTTTATTTGCAATTATTTATCTATCAGTTGTAGTCGTCACCTCTTTAGTAGACATGTTTCAAGTCTGTCACTGGGTGCGTGATAGCTTCTACTGGAAGACATATTCTTCAGTACAGTATGCTCTTAAAATAACTTGGTTTTATTTGGAATTATTTATCTGTCAGTTGTAGTCGTCACCTCCTCAGTAGACATGTTTCAAGTCTGTCACTGGGTGCGTGATAGCTTCTACTGGAAGACATATTCTTCAGCTCAATATTCTCTCAAAATGACTTGATTTTATTTGCAATTATTTATCTGGCAGTTGTAGTCGTCACCACCGCAGTAGACATGTGCCAAGTCTGTCACTGGGTGCGTGATAGCTTGTACTGTCAGACACAGTCTTTTGTATAATAATCTTACAAAATGTCTTGCTTTTATAGTCAGTTATTTGTCTGTCAGTTGTAGTTGTCACCTCCTCAGTAGACATGTTTCAAGTCTGTCACTGGGTGCGTGATAGCTTCTACTGGAAGACATATTCTTCAGCTCAATATTCTCTCAAAATTACTTGATTTTATTTGCAATTATTTATCTGTCAGTTGTAGACGTCACCACCGCAGTAGACATGTGCCAAGTCTGTCACTGGGTGCGTGATAGCTTCTACTGGAAGACATATTCTTCAGTACAGTATGCTCTTAAAATAACTTGGTTTTATTTGTAATTATCTATCTGTCAGTTGTAGTCGTCACCTCCTCAGTAGACATGTTACAAGTTTGTCACTGAGTGCGTGATAGCTTTTACTGGGAGACATATTTTTCAGTACAGTATTCTCTTAAAATAACATGGTTCTATTTGCAATTATTTGTATGTCAGTTGTAGTCGTCACCACCTCAGTAGACATGTGCCAAGTCTGTCACTGGGTGTGTGATAGCTTCTACTGTCAGACACAGTCTACAGAATAATATTTTTTCAAAATGTCTTGCTTTTATAGTCAGTTATTTGTCTGTCGGTTGTAGTTGTCACTAACTAGGCAGTAGACATATTACAAGTCTGTCACTGGGTGCGTGATAGTTTCTTCTGTCAGACACAGTCTTTAGTATAATAATCTTTCAAAATGTCTTGCATTTATAGTCAATTATTTGCCTGTCAATTGTAGTGGTCACCACCTCAGTAGACATGTCTCAAGTCTGTCACTGGGTGTGTGATAGCTTCTATTGACAGACGCAGTCTTCAGTATAATATTATTTCAAATGTCTTGCTTACATAGTTATTTTTCTGTCAGTTGTAGTTGTAACCACCTTAGTAGACATGTTCCAAGTCTGTCGCTGGGTGTGTGATAGCTACTACTACTCCTAGTACCTATTCTCCAGTACAATGTTCTCTCAAAATGTCTTACTTTTAAAGTCAATTTTTTATTTGTCTGTCAGTTGTTGGCGTCACCACCTCAGTAGACACGTGCCAAGTCTGTCACTGGATGTGTGATAGCTTTTTCTGGGAGACACAGTCAGTATAATTTTATCCAAAAAGTCTTCCTTTTATAGTCAGGTATTTATTTGTCTGTATGTTGTAGTCGTCATCAACTGAGCAGTGATATACCAAGTCTGTCACTGGGTGCGTAATAGCTTCTGTTTTAATTATTTGCATTTATATGTCAGTTGCAGCTTGCAGCGGTCACTGTGTAATTTTTTTTATTATGCCAAAATCAAGTTGTAACAATCATTCTCTCAGTAGATAAGTAAACATTTTATCTCTGGGTGTAAGATAACTTCAATTCAAAGAATTTATCATCAGTTAAGGGCAAACTTTATCACATTAAGTATTTTTGTCCGTCCGTTGTAGTCATCACTAACTCAGTAGACATATTACCATTCTGTCACTGGGTGCGTGATAGCTTCTACTGACAGGCCTGGCACACTCAACAGACTTCGTTCCCAAATACGAAGAAGAAAAGATACATTAAACCACTGAAATGATATTGCTACCTTCATACACCCGTCAAGAGCTTGTAGTGGTCACAAACTCAGTAGACATGTGAATTATCTGTCACTGGGTAAGTGATAACTGCAGCTCAAGACAATTAAGTCTGTCGGCGTGATTTAAGAAACGGAATTGGTAAGATGGAAAAGCTGTAGCTTGCTAGTTGTAGCAATCTCTCATTCAGTAGATATGTCAACATTCTATCACTGGGTATGAGATAGCTTTAACTGGAAGATACGATCATGAAATCACAGGTGTTTATTAAAGATTTTCAGTTTCATTGTTTAGTCAGTTGTAGTCGTCACCACCTCAGTAGACATGTACCAAATCTGTCACTAGGTGTATGATAGCTTCTACTGACAGGCACATTCAACAGGTCTGTACATTTGGTCCCAAATATGAAGAAAAAGACCAAGAAAAAAACACATTCAACCACCACTGGAATTATATTGCTAACAACAGGAAGTTATTAAGAGATTATAGTAGTCACAAACTCAGTAGACATGTGATCCATATGCCACTGGGTAAGTGATAACTGCAGCTTAAGACAATTCAATGAATCGGCGTGATATAAGAAAAGGGATTGGAAAGATGGAAAAGCTGTACAATATCTTGCTAGTTGTAGCAATCTCTCATTCAGTAGATATGTCAACATTCTATCACTGGGTATGAGATAGCTTTTACTGGAAGTCAATCAGCGTGGCACAAAAAATCTTCAGTATAATATTCAATCAAAATGTCATGCTTATTTAGTAATTTTTTTGTCTGTCAGTTATAATCGTCACCACCTCAGTAGACATGTCTCAAGTTTGTCACTGGGTGCGTGACAGCTTCTTCGACTGCCAGGCACATTCTTTAGTAAAATATTATCTTAAAATGTTTTACTTTTATAGTCTATAGTTTGTCTGTCAGTTGTAGTCGTCACCACCTTAGTAGACATCTGCCAAGTCTGTCACTACGCGTGATAGCTTCTACTGACAGACACATTCAACGGGTCTGCACATTCAGTCCCAAATATGAAGAAAAGGACCAAGAAAAAGACTCATTCAACCACTGATTTTAATTGCTAACAACAGGAAGTCGTCAAGAGATTGCAGTAGTCACAAACTCAGTAGACATGTGATCAATCTGTCACTGGGTGCGTGATAACTGCAGCTCAAGACAATTCAGTCAATCGGCGTGGCACAAAAAATCTCTAGTAAGTATAATATTCTCAAAATGTCTTGGTTTTATTTTCAATTATTTGTTTGTCAGTTGTAGTGGTCACCGCCTCAGTAGGTATGTATAAGTTTGTCACTGGGTGCGTGATAGCTTCAGCTGACAGGCACATTCTTCAATATAACAATGTCTCAAAATGTCTTCCTTTTATAGTCTGTCAGTTGTAGTCGTCACCACCTCAGTAGACATGTGCCAAGTCTGTCACTGGGTGTGTGAGAGCTTCTACTGATAGACACAGTCTTCAGGATAATATTCAATCAAAATGTCATGCTTATATAGTCAGTTTTTGTCTCGCAGTTATAGTCGTCACCACCTTAGTAGACATGTCTCAAGTTTGTCACTGGGTGCGTGATAACTAATACTGACAGACACATTCAACAGGTCTGCACATTCCATGCCGAATGTGAAGAAAAGGACCAAGAAAAAGACTCATTCAACCACTGAAATGTAATTGCTAACAACAGGAAGTCGTCAAGAGATTGCAGTAGTCACAAACTGAGTAGACATGTGATCCATCTGTCACTGGGTAAGTGATAACTGCAGCTCAAGACAATTAAGTCTGTCGACGTGGCACAAAAAATATTTTTATTTATTTTCGTTTATTGATAACTAGCTTTTGCCCGAGGCTTTGCTCGCGTATCCCAAATCCAACGGGAACATTACTTTTTTCGGAATGAAAGGTACCCTATATCCTTCTCAGTACTCCTAACTATGTGTATGCGAATTTTCACGACGATTGGTCCAGTAGATAAAGCGTGAAGAGGTAAACAAACAAATATACAAACTCACTTTCGCATTTATAATATAAGTTAGGAAGTTAGGATTAGTTGGGATTAGGATAGAATATGTTGAAACTTCAGAAACACGTCACAAGGTTGTAGTAGTCACAAACTCAGTAGTCATGCATAATATCTGAATGACGACCTCCGTGGCGTAATGGTTAACACGCTAGACTGCTGATCCGGAGGTTCTGGGTTCGATCCCCAGTCAGCGCAAGTTTGAAAATGGCCTTTTTCAAATTGTCCTGGGTTTTGGGTGTTTATCTATATATGTATTTATCATAAAATATAGTATCGTTAAGTTAGTATCCTATAACACAAGTTTAAAAATTACTTTGGGGCTGGCTTAATCAGTGTGATTTGGCCCTATATATTTATTTATTTAATATCTGTAACTTTTATTTTACAGCAACGTAAAAACCAATTTTTAAATACGTATCTTGCTAGTTGTGGCAATATCTCACACAGTAGATAAGTCCTAATTCTATAACTGTATGAGATAGCTTAAACTGGATATACACTATCACGTCTTTATCCCTAACGGGGCAGATGGAGCCTAGGGCCGCAAGGCCCAGGTCACTTTTAGCGTGATGGTGGGCATAAAGGTGGAAAAAGGAAATAATAATGTGGTGGGTTGCTAACCGCATCGCCTATTGATATTAATCAGATTCTTGCCCATTCCCTCAATCGGCTTTTACGATCTGCGTGGGAAGAGAAGCAGCTGGTAAAACCTATGTTTTTTCTTTTCTCCCAGACCAGCTTGGTAGATATATCAACATTTATCAGTCATAAAGCCGGCAAAATCATAGATTTTTTTTTAATGTCATATTTATTTATTTAACTTCATACACAAATACTGGGTGGCGCAAAAGTACTGGCACTAAAGAAAATACTTTTATTTTTTTTATATGACATTTTCTGTCATTCTGTTGTTGAAAATTGTGTAGTGAACAAATGTAAAATACACTGAAAATAAACATGGACCGTTTTACTCCCCAAGAACGTGGAATAATTGTGTCAATGTTCTTACGGAATAATTCATCAGTGATAAGAACACAACGTGAATTTCGTCGACGATTTCACCACCGTCCGGCACCGATTGGTCGCACAATTCGACGCTTTGCCACACGCCTTGAAGCAACTGGCTCAACATTGGATAGACCTAAGTCTGGGAGACCAAGAACAGGCCGTTCAGCTGAAAATATCGATGCTGTGCGCGAAGATGTGGAAGAGTGTCCAGAAACATCAACGAGGCGACGTGCCACGCAATTGGGCATTTCCAGACGGACCCTGCAGCGTATTTTGGTGAAAGACTTAAAGATGTTCCCGTATAAAACTCAAATGACTCATCAGCTGCTGCCTGCTGACCACCGAGCTCGTCTAGATTACTGCCAGCGCGTCATAAACCTCAACCTTGAAGAGGATGATTTTCCTTCAAAATTGGTTATGAGTGACGAAGCGCATTTCCATCTCTCAGGGCATGTCAATAAGCAGAATACTCGGTTCTGGGGCACTGATAATCCGCGCATTATTCAAGAAACACCTCTACACCCACTAAAAGTTACTGTATGGTGTGGCATCTGTGTTGACAGAGTGATCGGACCCTATTTTTTCGAAGACGCTGGAGGCAATGCGATAACTGTCACTGGAGAACGCTACAGAACCATGTTACGAGAGTTTTTGATACCCAGTTTGGACGAATTGGGGCTGGAGCACATCTGGTTTCAACAAGACGGCGCTACGGCACACACAGCGCGCGACACTATGGACTTAGTGAGGGACGCTTTTCCAGGCCGAGTTATCTCTCGTTTTGGCGATTTGCCTTGGCCTGCAAGATCACCCGATCTGACCAGTCCAGACTTCTTTCTTTGGGGTTTTTTGAAATCTCGGGTGTATGTGAACAAGCCACAGACTCTCGCAGCTCTAAAAGAAAACATTCGTCAAGAAATAACGAACATATCGCAGGAAGTGTTACGGCAAGTTATGCAAAATGTCATAAATAGGGCTCAAATGTGTATCAACTCTGGAGGTCACCATTTAAAAGACATCATCTTTAAATCCTAATGGTACGAAATTTAATGGCACAAATATACATTTAAAAAAACCTAAATCTAGTTTTCTAATTTAGAAAAAATGTTATAGCTGAACCAATAGGGTCTTTACTTTTGCGCCACCCAGTACAAGTGTAATGGCGGACTTAAAGCCTAAGGCCTTATCTATCAGTCAACCAACCGGGTGATGTTGAGAAAGACAAGGGTAGTGCAAAAACCCAAAAGAAATGTGGTGAAAAATGAACCAAGTATACTTAAATATGTAATAATAAACAATAAACTACATACAAATAATACACACTATTATTATACTAAGATATAGGTACTACTCACATATACTACATACACTAAGAACTATCTGACAGTTGTTTAAGAAAATGTGCTTTCACCTGTTTTTTAAATGAAAAGCGGGATTTACATATTTTTATAGGACGGCAAACGAGCAAGCGGGTCACCTGATGGTAAGTGATCACCGCTGCCCATGGACAATTGCAACACCAGGGGTGTAACAAGAGCGTTACCAGCCTTTCAGGGCCCTCCCCAGAGGGGGAGGGGGGGGGGATTCTTCTCACAAGAAGTATAAGTATGTCAAATATAGTTGTCACTAACAAAGTGCGTCTATTTTCTCACGGTACTTCGTGTTTCGTCGGAATGGCCGCTTGGAAGTATATAGAGTTGTTATACTCTTTTTACCACAATGGTATTTATTTTTAAAATGTACAAAAACAGACTTTATAGTATAAAATTGGTGTAGTTTCCTGTTTTGTTCTATAGATACTCATGCTCATGAACAATATGTGAAATAGTAAGTGGCATAGTACGGCTATAGTGGTATTCGTTTAGCGGACTGTGGACATCTTCAGGCGTCGTCCGCCACTCAATCGGCTGAAAACCAGTGGACTCGAACCTTTGATTGTATTTTGTTAGGAATAAAGAAGCAGCAAATCTAAAGATTTTAAAGGACTGTATCCAGTGCTATAAAATTATTATAAAAAAAAACCATAAGTACCTAATTTACTAGTTTGTGTATAGGTATTTTTAATTTATGTAATATTCCTTGTGAACTGGCCCTTATAAATCTATACTAATATTATAGAGCGGAAGAGTTTGTTTAAACGTGCTAATCTCAGGAACTAATGGTCCGATTTGAAAAATTCTTTTTTTGTTGGGTAGTCCATTTATAGAGGAAGGCTTTAGGCTATATAACATTACGTTCCGACAACCACGCGAACGAAGTCGTGGGCACAGCTAGTGTTTGTATATTTTTACTCTAATTGAAGAGTACCTACCTAACTGCTTTAAGGTGAATATAGAAGCAAATGATATAAAGGTGGCGCCCGCTCATTTGAAATTATCACACTTCAAGGCCATTTGCTTCTATCTTCACCTTAAAATTTTTGTAATTAATTAAAAGTACGTCATAGTATATTATTATCTCCAGTCCTCGTGGGTAACGTGTATGAGCCGGTCGCGTATCTGGTTGCGCTTTATAAGTTAAAAAAGTGAAAAGGACAACGCAATACGATAAAAGAAGATCAATAGCAAGTAATTAGTACCGCGTCAAATTGTGACACCACGAGCGCTGGTTACAAGAAAAGGACGGAGCGCTAAGAAAGAAAGAGAAGTGGCGACCATAAGTAGTCAACTCACCGTTAGTGAGTAACAGGTGCATCTTACGTACCTAACCTAACTAATGTTGCACGTGGAAGTGAATGACAACAGTTAAGATGCCCCGAACACCTGATAAAAGTTATTTTGGGTCGGACTCACAATTAGCAGAAAAGAAAGATAAAACTCGGACAATGGATTATTGGATTAACCCTCGCCAGAAAAAGAAGCGGTCTGAGGATGAATTTGACAGTGATTCCAGTGTATCCCATGATCACAGTC
Source organism: Acrobasis repandana (assembly GCA_963576875.1). Lineage (NCBI taxonomy): Eukaryota > Metazoa > Arthropoda > Insecta > Lepidoptera > Pyralidae > Acrobasis > Acrobasis repandana. The sequence goes on along the minus strand of OY756243.1, from coordinate 8,109,727 downwards.
GTCCAAGAACTTCCTGCTGTGACACTGGCTCCCTCAATGAAACCCTTTTGTCCTTTCAGAAGGAAATGGAGAAAATAAACTCCACGCTAATTCAAATGAAGGAGGACCAAAATGCTCAATTCTCAGGGCTACATAATGACATGTCCGAAATAAAAAACGAGATTAATGATATTAAAAAGTCAGGGAAAGAATTGGAAAAATCGGTAGCATATCTTAGTGAAAAGCACATGGAATTAGAGAAAACTCAAAAAATACTAAAAGATGATACAAAAAAACAAGAGAACAGGGTGAAAGATATCATACACAAGAACTTATTTCTGGAGAAGTCTAATAAGGCACTAGAAGAACGATTGATGAGAATTGAGCAGAAGGAGCTTGACAAAAAAATTGAACTTGTCAATGTCCAGAACCGTGAAGGGGAGAGTGCCCTGGAGGTGACGCGGAAGATTGGAAAGGAACTCAACCTAGAGACAGAAGATATTGAGAAAGCGTGGCGAGTCCCGGGGGACCAGGCCAAAAAGCCACGGCCACTGATTGTATCATTTAAAACGCGTGAGGCCCGTATGCAATGGATAAAATGTGGGAAGAATTGTATTACGAATGACACTGTGTTTAAAGATGGTAATAAGTCTCGAATTTATATGAATGAGCATTTAACCCTAGATAACTAAACTATTCTGGCAGTTACACAATAACTAAACATTCGTCTAGCGGACTACGCATTAAAAAATCTTATATTATCAACATAATTTAACGTGAGGAAGAAATTGTTACGTGATTCGTATAAAGTGCTCGTTGTGAATAGAGACAAGTCGAAATAATTTTATACTAATGATGACACATACCTTTTATACACATCTACATTATGGGTGCCACAAATTGCATTTTTACATCTAAGGCATCAACTTTTGGTCTTCCTTAGCAATTTCGACAGGCAAACGTATAATTTTTTTGAAATATTTCATACATAAGGAAATGGAGCAGATTATTCATATGATTTCACCAAGGATATCTCCTATCATGACCTTGATGTCACGTCTCAAAGTTACCGTCCGAACAAGTTGCCGCAACCAAGGCTCCATGAGGTTGTTCGTCAATTTCAAAACAAAATCTCGCCGTGTTTCTATTTTTTTATTATTTTTGATGTTATTCGCGTCGTATAACATAAGTAGGAATAATCTTGGTGCAGATGACCATTTATGATGAGCTTTACTGGATACAAATCGAAGAGTTGCTAAAGCACATGTTGGATGCTACCTGAAGTATGTAGTACGTTTCTTTCCATGTTTGACAATATAAAATCATCCGAATCAATAATTTGGGTTCTGTTGTATTTTACTTGGTACTAAAAAATCACCTTCAAAACCCAAAGATTGGCACGAGACATTAGTATCAATGCTGATATTGTATTGACTTTCAACCTTCCAATTATTTGTCATCACCACAGAAGTTAAATTATCTTGTTACTTTTATCAGAGTAATCAATCTTAATAAACGTGAATTTCTACTTTCAGCCTAGGACATGTTATATGTTTCCATTTATAAATCCATCAATAATATTAGGTGTATGAGAAAAAGTTGAAAACAATTAGTAGTATGAATGACATCTTACTATTAAACTCTAGTCATTAAAAAATAACCGTTTTTATGAAGTTCATATTATTTCCTAGTATGCTTATGTATATTATCTAATTATAATACAAACATTTATTAGATTTATTTATTTAAAAATACTAATATAAAATAAAATGCAATTTAGATACCTTTGAAAATCTGCACCTGTTATAACTAAATTTTCGTCATCTAGACGACGCGGTGGTTATAAATCACAAATAAAGACAATTGTTTGCGCAAACGCCGCATTTGTGTCACTTTTTACTCTAACTATGAAGGTATACAAAGGCGTGCAAGCAGGGGGTACGCGAAAGTTTGTGAACTAGACTTATGCAAGGGGTCGCGTAGTCTGCCAGACGAATGTTTAGTTATCTAGGGTTAACAAAGCAAATGCGTCAACTTTTTTGGAATGTAAAAATGCGTCTCAAGGAACACTATAAATTTATATGGATCCAGAATGGAAAAATATTAATTAAAAAAAGTGAGGATGAAAATCAAGTTTATCAAATTAATTTTGAAAGCGATATTGAAACATATATTAAAAAGAATCAAGAGTAATTCGCTTAAAAAATAAGAAATAATTATACATATTCATACATATTTGCCTTCATATAACAATATATAATTAAATTTAAAAAAAAATACTACAGTATGTCAGCAGAATTCATATCACAACCCGAGTTACAGGATATAGAATATAATAATTACAAGGATATAAGATTATGGCATGAGACGATCAACGGACGGACAAACCAATTTAATATCGTACACGTAAACCTATGCTCCTTAAGAAAACATTATAGTGAGCTAATAACATTACTTAAAGGATGTCTTGACAAATTGGATGTGATATGTCTAACGGAAATAAATATTAAGCTAGAAGAGGAGCCTTTATACCATATAGATGGTTTTAATAGTTATTTGCTGACCAGGGAGGTGCAACGGGGCGGAGGAATATTACTGTATGTGAGGAATAATATTGCATACAAACCCGTTGAAATACCCGTGAGTATGACACAGTGCGAGATGCTTAGCGGAGAGCTACTAATGAATAACTATACCACAAATATAGTTATCGTTTACAGGCCGCCTCACACAAAGCAGACAATCTTTATTACCGAGTTGATAAGTGCATTAAATAATATCCCAAGACGAAATAATTTAATACTGATTGGAGATATAAACATTGACATTTTACAAGAGGATATTGAAGTGCTCGCCGTGACAGCAAATAGGTATTTAAATAAGTTGAGTGAGCTGGGATTGCAGTGCGGTGTGCGTGACGTAACCAGGGAGTGCATTGTTAACGGGAAGCGGACGGCGTCGTGCCTCGACCACATCTTCGTGCGGACTGGCGTAGCAGGTACTATCAATACTTATGTGGTGTCAAGTAAGATCGCCGATCATTACTTAATAGGTCTCGCAGCTGATATAGGGCAACAAACAATAGACTTTACTTCTAAAACCTATTATAAAGAAGAAATGATTACAAAAAAATTAAATGAAATAGACTGGCTAGACTTATTGAAATTAGAAGATCCGATCGAAATTTATTGTACTATTGTTGATATTTTTGAGAATATTTATAACACATGCACTTTTCAGCATACTTGTAATAGTAAAAGAAATACTCAATCATGGGTAAATAAACAGTTACAGAACATGATTGAGAAGAGGGATAATCTTTTTAGAAAATGGAAGTCGGAACCTAAAAATAATGGCTATAGACTAGAATATACAAAATATAGAAATCACACAAATAAATTGATAAATAGGGCTAGGAACGAGGGTCGGAAAAAGAAATTAGAAGATTGTAAAGGAGATATGCGTAAAATATGGAGTCAGGTTAATAGTTGGTTAGGAAGAAATAAGCTGTCGGTGGACAGTGTGGTTGAAAAGTACATGTTAGCAAAAGGAACAACAAAAAAAGATGTATGTAATAGCTTTTGTCGAACATTTACTGAGGAAATAGAAAATATTAAAAATAACCATAAGTGTCAAAAGTTATTTTTAGATCGTAAATCGTATGTGAGTAGGAGTAACGTAAGTTTCAGATTTACACGAGTATTACCATATGATGTAGTTAAAGTGATAGATAAAATTGACTGCAACAAGGCGTCGGGATCGGATGGTGTCAGGGCTAAGGATTTAAAAAGAATCAAGAATAAAATAGCACCGATTATTGCGCATTTCATAAACTTAAGCGTAAAAAAAGGTGTTTATCCTAGCGAATTAAAAATGGCAATTATAAGGCCAATACATAAGCAGGGTTCACATGCGGAGTATACAAATTACAGACCCATAGCTATTTTAAATGTTATCAATAAGATAGTCGAAAAAATTATAGTCAATCAGATAACAGAGTTTTTAGAAAAAAATGAGATTATATGTGATGCTCAGCATGGGTTTCGTCCGAACAGGAGTACGGCCAGTGCCCTGTCTAAATTTGTTGATAATGTAAACAGCTCCTTAAATAAACGGGAAATGGTATTGGTAATGATCATCGATTTTAAAAAAGCCTTTGACACCCTCGGTCATGACGGGTTGTTGCAGTCTATGGAGGAATGTGGCATTCGCGGTCCAATGAACGCCTGGTTTCGGGAATACCTTAGTGGTCGGCAGTTGGAGGTCAGCGTCTGCGGTGAAGTCAGCACAAAGGGTAAAATTAAGTACGGTGTCCCTACTGGCTCAGTGTACGGCCCTACTGGCTATAAAATGCATGTGAACAGTATGCCTAATGTTGTTAAAAATTGTAGTATGTATATGTTTGCTGATGACACATGCCTTATTTATAGCCACAAGGACCAATCAGTGATACAAGGTAAAGTTCAAAATGATTTCGATAACATAGTACGCTGGGCACATGATAACGGGATCATCATTAATGTCAATAAAACCAAATGTATGTACATTCGATCACCGTATAATAGGAATAAAGAAGTATCATTTGGAATAAAAGGACATTCCTATGACTGTCTGCACTTTAATGACAATAGAGAGAACTGTAACTGTGAGACCATAGAGAGTGTGAACTCATATAAATACTTAGGTGTCACGGTAGACTGTCACTTTAGTTGGAATCTCCATGTCGATTTGGTGTGTAATAAATTGAGATCAGTTCTGAGTAAACTTTACAGTCTGAAGTATGTAATATCTAGGACTATTATGTATATATTATATTACGCATTAGCTGATGCAGTAATATCATATGGTCTGGGAGCGTACGGACTTACCTTTCCTGTTCACTTAAATAAAATTAAAGCTATTCAAACGCGAATGCTGAAACTACTGGTTGATAATAAGGTCAAGCGATCAGTTGAGAGTTATGAAAATTTATTTAAAATATGCAAAATATTACCAGTAGAAGTGAAGGTGAAAATGGCTATTTTTCTTGAGCAGTTTGATAATAGTGAGCATAAACGGGAAAGGAAGTTTACATACCCAACCCGACTATCTAAAAAAATTACATTTTTCGTGCCTAAAGTTACAAATTATTACGGAAACCGTGAAAGGAGATATGTCACACCAGTCTACATGAATCAATTGCCACAAGAAGTAGTAAAAAAAGTGATTAAGGCAAGAAGTAAAAATAACTTAAAGACTATATTAAAAAAACACTATTTGTCTTTATGTCCTTAAATATGTTGTGGTGTAGATATATTGTGGAACAAATGTGTAGTAAATGAATAGAGAATAAAAACACTTTGTTTTCTATTCATATTAGTTTATGCAAGAAATAATTAAATTTTAATTGTTCTTGATAAACCTATTTCCGTCCGTAAATTAACGACTTTTTATATTTATACTTTTACTAACCTACAGCCTAGTCCTTGCGCTGTAGGTTCAGGCGTAAATAATAGATATGTACATTGTACCTACTGTCGCATTTGTGGAGAGATTTGCATTCCTCGGACCGGTTATGTGGTGCGATGCTGCTAATGTAGGGTAAACTATAATTATTGTTGTCAAATAATTTAGTAGCCTTATTTGCAATTTGCTTATGTGCAATGCGTGTTTATGGGCCAAAAAGACAATTATATAAAAATGTCCTTTTGACGTATATGTGTATGTGTATATGTATGTATGTCTCTGTGGTATAATATACATACATATCACACGGAAACACTATACTGCGTACAAATATATATAAATAAAATAAAAATTGTTGAAATAGTGATGTGTAACACTAATTAATAAATGTTGTTGTAATAACTTCAATAGAAGTAATTAGTTAAGTAAGGTGAAAGGTCGCCAACTGTAGTTTTGATGACACATAAATGAACATGTACTTACATTTTACGAGTATTGTTTCCCATAGATAGTTTAACTGATAAAAATAAAAATAGAAATAAGTACATATAGCTGCGTAAGTTATCCACGAGAACAACTGCCGACAAACTGCTGCGCAGTTTGGCAGATACTGTATGTTGTAATTGTACTGTTTTTATAATGAATAAATCTTAAAAAAAAAAAAAAATATATATACTTTCTATATATCTTTAAAAAACCCACAATGTCGCAAAGATTTTACGAGTGAGACCATGTGAGGCCAGATTTGGTCCCTAATTGGCTAAAATTGGCTTATCCCGGGACGCGGGGTGGTCACATGTCAAAAACTGAGCGGCAGAGCGGACTTGGTTTGGGTTTAAAATCTTTTGTTCTTTTTTGACGCTTGTGTTATGAATTTATGATAAATGAAGCTTAAAATTTGCAAAAGTGTCCATGGTTTTTAATTGTTTGGTAGCATTAGGGCTAGCTGACTGCCTCTGTGGTCCAGTGGTCAAGCGGTTGCGTTGTGATCCGGTGGTCGTGGGTTCAAATCCCACTGGGAAGAGGTCGTGGGGTCAAATCCCACTGGGAATACTTTGCGAAAAGATGTTTCCAGTCTGGTTGGGATATTGCAGGCTTGAATCAGCTAAGTATCCAAAAAAAAGGAAGATTATTCCGTGCTTCGGTAGGCACGTAAAGCTGTGGGTCCGGAACGCCATCTAGCGTTTGCTTAAACCTATCCTAAGGTGGCTATAGGAACCCTGTAATAAAACTATGCAACCCTAATAAGTTTGGGCTTATATCTTGATTAGTACTGAGGCCTTACAATAAAATCTTGTACAAAAAAAAAACGACGGTTTGCACTCCGGGAGTGCCGGCAGAAGTGAAAACTTGAATATTAAGGTTGTGCATTTTTGATATTTTGGAATGGTTAGGGAATAATTTTGCACGAATTGCTTTAATTGTCAGTATAAAAGTACTATAATTTATGTGGTAGAATACAATATTTATTTATTGCGCTATCGTACACAAACATGACAATTTATATTACATTAAAACGTTTATCTCTCAGCTAAACGAAACAGCAGGCGCAGGCATACATTTTCGCCGCGCCGTAGAAAGAGAGGGGGATACTTCCTCTCCTACGCCGCGCCGGCTGTCTACTCTCCATCCGTCTTACGAATTTTCGATCAAGACACGTGTCCTGACGCGAGTTTAACATTTTTTACCCATTACAAAAAAGTGCACAATGCCGCTAAAGAAAATTTCACTTAAAAAATGTTTTTTTTTTCGAAAAACTTATTCCGACTTACATTGACCCCACAAACTATGATGTAGTAAAATATATTGCCCCTACACCCGGCCCTGTGTCAGTCATTTGCACCGCGGTTGCTCCCTCTTTTTACGGCGTACAGTGGAGGGCGTAAGCTTATTAAGATTAAGTATTTTGATTTTTGGCTCACTAAAAAGAGGGTTCATTTTTAACCGACTCAAAAAAGGAGGTTATCAATTCCAACCGTATGTTTTTTGTAAGTGTGTATGTTACGCCATATCTTTATAAATTGTGAACCGATTTTGATGATTCTTTTTTTAATTGTAAGCCTTTACTACCGATTTAGCCAGGCCTGTGTCACTCCCCGTTTAGGTATCGAAAATGTACATACATTATTACTATGCGCGCAGGCGGCTCCTCGGAGTGGTAAATTCAGTTATACGAATCGTTTGTCTAGAGTAATAAGAATGAAATTGGCCTGCAATGGATGTCTAGGTATCTAAACAAAAAGGTGCTGAGTGAGCTAAATTAAACGCTAACAACATTGAGTAGATATTTCTTTGAATTTCTTTGCTGAATGAGACTTCTGTACGTGAGTACTGGTTCTTATTCTGTGATATAGCCTTGTGGTTCCCGGCAGAGTAGAATAGGACCACTGCAAGTCTTCCAGTGGATATCGTAGAAGGCGACTTAGGAAACACAAGCTGAACAAAGCTTATAAACATCAATGAGACCTCTCCAACCCGGCCAGCGGAGAGTGTAGGCCAAATCTGACTGCTCTGGCCAAGAACGGCTCTCGTAGAACAGCGAGGGTTGTGCTCCTGCAGTGGAGATGAAAAAAGACCTGTTGATGATGATAATGATGAATCCTTTAGTTGCCTCTTACGACATCCACAGGAAGAGATAGAGTGGTCCTATTCTAACCCGGAAGCCACACGGCAATCACTCTCATCGTATATTCTGTATTAAATATTGAATAGGGTGTTAGACCACATTTAAATCAAACCATAATCTGTTATGTATTTTACATAATTTATTTATTATTTATTTATTAAACTTTATTGATCCACAATAATAATTGTTTACAATTGGCGGACTTAACGCTAATAGCGTTCTCTCCCGGTCAACCATAGGGATAAACAGATAAAATCAGTTGCGGCGCAAAAATAAATATTATAAAGTATTACAATTAATTTATGAATATACTTATACGATATAACATAAATAATATACCTACAATCACTACATATCTAATATATACTTAAGGAACAATATTATATACCCGTAACACTAAACATACATACTTACATATACATACATAATATACCTATAATACACATACATACATACACTTATATACAAAGATGATGATGGAATTTAGTTTTTAGTTTAGTTTTAAATTTAGATTTTAGTTTAGTTTTAATTGTATTCATATTAATGCTAAATCATACGATATTTTTGCATATTATGTAAGTATTTAATAAAGAACTTTTAAAACGATTTTTCCAAAGTCAAATACCGTATTCTTTTTTCTGAACCACTGTACGAGTACAAATACACAATGAACATGTTTTTAATCTGATTGTAATATTATTACTCACAAAGGGTCGACATTTTTGTTGTAATTAAATAAAGAGTTGGTTTAAAGTGACAGTGGGATCATATTCCGGTATGGGATATTTTTTACCCGACTGCAGCAAAGCCCAAAAGAAGGGGTTATGTGTTTGCCCTGTATGTATGTCCCTATTATTCTATGTTTCTTCGTAACTAATAAATGGCTAAACCCATTTTAATAAATTAAACTTGGTTACATTCGTCTTAATCACTAGAGTGACATAGGCTATATTAAATTATTGGGAATAAAAATGGCAAATTTTTGGCGCCAAGGTGCGCGGCTTAAAAAATCTTTTCTTTACAAAACCTATCGAGTGGGGTATCAATTTAAAGGATTTTATTCAATTATTACAAAAATATATACAACTTATATGTCAAAATAAAATTTGGAATGAGAAATAGTGATGTGCCGTACCCGGGAACGTTCCCAAATTCCCAGGAATTTGGGAACGATCCCGGGAAATTTGGGAACTTGGGAACGTTCCCGTATTTCTAGGGATTGTTAAGGAATGTTACGGAATATTGGATATATGTGTTTGTATTATAACCATATCAAGTAATGCATATACGTTAGTAAAATATATTTACTGTGATAAAAAATATGTCTGATAAATAAAATTACAACTTTCCCTGACATTTCCATTTTTTGGGAACATTCCCGGAAATCTGGGGAACGGGAACGGCACATCACTAATGAGAAATGCTAAAAAACAACATATGACATCGCTTCACTTCGCTAAGCGTATTCCCGGTTGCGTCCAAGGCATAGGTAAGTACTTCTGTTGTATCAAGCAGTCGGGTTTTTTGGTTTTAATAAATTTTTAGGGTTACGTACATTTTTTATGCCGGTCGGAAAGGAAAGAAAAAATCTTTGAGCCCTTCGCCGTGGAGACCTTTGGGCCGGATGCGGAATCTCGTCAATAGGGAAGGGATGGAAATTTTGAAAACACTTGAATATTTTTCTGTCGTTAGAAACATTCCTCGTTACCATAAAAAAATAAGATTAAATAAACGGGCAAGTGCGATTCGGACTCGTACATGAAGGGTTCCGTACCACCGTACAATGTTTTAAAACGCTGAAGAAACACGTTTCTTGCATGACGACCCCCTTTGATTATGAACTTATCTTATTTTTAGTATTTGTTGTTCTAGCTATTACGGTTCAAGAGATAGAGCCCTGTGACAGATCGAGTTAAAAACGCTGAAAAAAACACGATTTTTTGTATGACGACCCCCTTTACTTTTCAACTATTTTTTATTTCTAGTATTTGCTGTTATTATAGTGGCCACAGTGGTATATATTCGGTGAAAATTTCAAGTGTCTAGCTATAAAGGTTCAAGAGATAGAGCCCTGTGACGGACGGAAGACGGACAGACAGACAGCGGAGCCTCAGTAATAGGGTCCCGTTTGCACCCTTTGGGTACGGAATCCTTAAAACTGCAACCTGACTATGGATAACAAACTCAAAAGTAAAAAACAAGTTTTATCTAGTGTTTCATCTTCTGGCATTTTACATCAACAACACTACAATATTTATAAAAGGCCGTGGTCGTGCGTTTTAAAGAAATAAATTCGAGGATTCAGATAACACACGACCACGGCATTTGCCGTTATTTCTTCATACGCATCTGTTACAGTAGATTCTTTTTTTGGGTTCCGTACCCAAAGAGTGCAAACGGGACCCTATTACTGTGACTCCGCTGTCTGTCCGTCTGTCTGTATGTCCGTCAGTCACAGGGCTCTATATCTTGAACCGTAATAGCTAGACACTTGAAATTTATGTATTACTGTGGCGGCTATAACAACAAATACTAAAATAAAAAATAGTTAAAAATTAAAGGGGGTCGTCTTACAAGAAACGTGTTTTTTCCAGCGTTTTTAACTTGATCTTTATAATGACATTAACTAGATACTTGAAATTTTCACCAATTATGTATTACTATGACCACAATAACAACAAATACTAAGAATAAAATAAAGTTAAAAAATAAAGGGGGTCGTCATACAAGAAACGTGTTTCTTCAGCGTTTTAAAACATTGTACGGTGGTACGGAAACCTTCATGTACGAGTCCGACTCGCACTTGCCCGTTTATTTAAGTACGTTATTGTTAAAAGATTGACTTTACTGGCACTGTTTAGGTCTATAATATTAACTTTTTTATTTACAAAATGTTATATATATTTTTTCTTTTTATTATCACATGAAAGATTTTACAAAACAATCAGTTGACTTAGCATAGAAAAACCACGAAGGTTTGAGATTATACTAAGAATTAAGTTTACGCCAATCAATATACAAATCTTATATAAGACACAAACAATAAAAATATACGTATATATATGTAGGTAAGTAATACACCATGACACATACAGAAAGAGAGGATTTGGACAAATACATACTGTTCGGTTATTGTTTAAGGCAGGGCTTTGTTTCTATGTGCGTGATGACATCTGCTGTAAGCGTCTCCGTAACTTGGAAGATCCCTCTTCTTCTTCAATCTGGCTGCTTGTGGACACCGGCACAGAACAAATTGTCTATGTCGGAGTCTACCGATCGCATAGCGGTGACCAGGAGACAACGAGGCTTTTTCGTCACCTAAGTGAGGCTGTTGATGTGACTCAGCAAAGGTATCCTACCGCGCAAATCGTTTTTCTGGGGGACTTTAATGCTCACCACGAACAATGGTTGTTCCCATACCAGAAAACTGACCATGCTGGTAGAGAGGCGTACAAGTTTGCCTTGTCTTTGAACCTTTCCCAGCTGGTCGACCAGGCGACTAGGATACCCGACGTTGAGAATCACATAGCTAATTGCTTGGACCTTCTGCTGACGACTGAACCAGACCGATATCACGTGTCTGTTTCAGCCCCTCTTGGGAGTTCTGACCACTGTCTGGTAAAGTCCGTCCTCATATGTCCTCCACCTGACTTCAGCCCTAGAGGCAATAGACGGGTTTGGCGGTACAAGTCAGCAGATTGGGATGAGATGCGACATTTCCTTGCTTCTTACCCTTGGCTGCAAGCCTGCTTTTCTTCTGGCGATCCGTCGAGCTGTGCAAGTGCCGTTGCTGAGGTTCTCGGTCAGGCGATGGAGTATTATATTCCATTTTCTGATCGACCCTCTGGCATCAAAGCTGAACCCTGGTTCAATGCTGACTTTTTAAAAGCTGAGGCTATTAAACAGTCAGCATACCAGGCTTGGGCTGACGCTCGTAAGCGCAGAGCTCCGGATACGCGTAAAAAGAAGAAAGCCTTTAACTTTGCGGCCAAGTCCTGCAAAAAAACGCTTAAAAAGGCTCGCTTCGACCACATAGGCAGAGTTGGTGCCAAACTTGCTTCGTACCCATCCGGTAGTAAAGCATTTTGGTCTCTGGCTAAGTGCGTTGAAGCTAACTTTTGCCGCTCCTCACTTCCTCCTTTGCAGAAACCTGACGGTACACTGGCACACACGGCTTTAGAAAAAGCTAATTTACTAGCTTCACTGTTTGCCGAAAACTCACGTCTAGATGCTAGCAATCAAACACCGCCCCAGTTACCTCCTTGTGGATGTAAAATGCCTGAAGTCCGCATTAATCAAAAGGAGGTTCTCAAGACTCTACGCAACTTAGATGTGAATAAGGCCAGTGGTCCCGACGGTATTCCTGCTATTGTCTTAAGGAATTGCGCACCCGAGTTGTCTCCTGTTCTGACGCGCCTGTTTCGTCTATCTCTTCGGTCCGGAATCGTCCCAAAAATGTGGAAGCTCGCCAATGTTCAACCCGTACCTAAGAAGGGTAGACGAGCCGACCCTTCAAACTATCGCCCAATTGCAATCACCTCCATTCTGTGTAAGGTAATGGAGCGTGTTATTAACAAGCGCTTACTTGCGTACCTTGAGGACAATGATCTCCTCAGTGACCGGCAATACGGATTTCGCCAGAACCGATCTACTGGGGATCTTCTTGTGTACGCTACACATCTTTGGGGTGAAGCCCTTGAAAAATACGGTGAGGCACTTGCTGTCTCACTTGACATTTCAAAGGCATTTGACAGGGTATGGCATGACGCTCTTATAGCGAAGCTTTCCGCTTACGGTATCCCTCCCACCCTTTGTGCTTGGATTTCCGATTTCCTGAGGGAACGGTTTATTCGAGTAACTCTTGACGGCTGCTCGTCTGACCTATTGGCAATTAATGCTGGAGTACCTCAGGGATCTGTTCTTTCCGCAACGCTATTTCTGCTTCACATTAACGATCTGCTAAAGCCCGGTATTTTTGGGTATGCAGACGATAGCACCGTTACGGAAAGATATTTTTCTAGTGCAAGGGCAAAAAAACCGGAAATAGACGAACTAAGAGAGGCAATGGTGCTCCATACCAATCTTACTCTGCAAGCTGTCTCCGATTGGGGTGATGCCAACCTTGTGAGATTCAATGCCTCTAAGACACAGGCGTGTCTCTTCTCTGCTAAAAAGAGCCCTTTCAACTTGGCTCCCACTTTCCGGGGTGTGCCTGTTCCTATCACCCGTCATCTCGAACTTCTCGGTATCGATCTCTCATCAAATCTTAACTTCGGTAGCTATATTGAGTGCAGGGCTAAGACGGCTTCTAAAAAACTGGGCATCCTCTCCAAGGTCCAACGATATTTTACCCCTGACCAACTGTTGAGCCTTTACACAGCTCAAGTCCGCTCATGTATGGAGTATTGCTCCCACCTATGGGATGGATCTGCCCGCTATCAGCTCGAAGCCCTGGAAGCTATCGACAGACGTGCCAGAAGACTCGTTGGTGATGAGTTGCTTACGGCAGGACGGCTCCACAGCCTCGAACATCGCCGACTGGTAGCAAGTCTGTGTGTCTTCTACAGGTTGCACTTCGGGGAGTGTGCGCAGGAATTACATAATTTAATTCCCCCTGCACCATTCCACCATCGGACAACACGACGTGGACAGGGATTCCACCCATTTGTGGTCGATATTCCTCCTCATCGTACCTCTCGATTCGCCTCCTCCTTCATTGTGCGAACCGCTAAGGTGTGGAATTCCCTCCCTGCGTCGATGTTTCCCCATACATATAATTTAGGGATTTTCAAGGCAAGAGTGAATAGGCATTTTTTGAGTCTGCGTGATACACCTTAGACCTCATCTTAGCTTCCCATCAGGCTAGATAGAGATCAAACGCACTCAAATTTCTAATAAAAAAAAAAAAAAAATATTTATTTATCTCCACAACCTGCATATATATTTTGAAGGGAACTAAGGAAGTGCTCTTTAAGTTTATACTTACTATTTTGTTTCGTCATATCTGTACATGACTGTTTTTTGCCATTATTAAAATTAAATTAAATACATTTTATGAATATTGCAGTGTTGTTGATGTAAAAGGCCAGAAGATGAACACTAGATAAAACTTGTTTTTTACTTTTGAGTGTGCTATCCGTAGTCGAGTTGCAGTTTTTTGAGACCTAAGATCCAAAGACCATGTTAAGCGTGCAGGTGGAAAAGGGGGTAGCATCACCGGTTGATATTCCTAAGATGTTTGCCCAGTCTCTGGTGGAAAAGCAGCCTACCTATAAATCCGCATGTTTAACATTCCAGTCTGGTAATACCTAATCCAGGATAAACTTCCAGTCTGGCTGAAGTCTAGCTCAATCTATGTCACCTGACGATCCTAGCTTAAGATCACAGGGAGATGGAGATATATACAGGGTTATTTTTAACCTCGTAGCTATATTCAAGGAAAGTACTCTTTAGGCGAAATAAAAATATACATATTCTGTCATATGTATCTTGTTTCATTATAAAAACCAAAGATATCAGCCGGAAAATGTATACCTAAAATCTTCCATTAGTACATCATCGCCCGACACGCAAGCGGCGGCTGAGGGCGGGGAGGGCAACGGCCGCGCGTATAGTATTTCTTCTTTTTTATGTCATAGGACGGCAAACGAACAAGCAGGTCACCTGATGGTAAGTGATTACCGCTGCCCATGTACAACTGCAACACCAGGGGTGTAACAAAAGCCTTACCGGCCTTTCAGGGGGAGGGGGAGGGGTAAGGGTGTTATGGGGGAGGGGGGGTTCCGGCTCTCTCACTCACCGTACAGACGTCTATTTTCTGTGAGAGTGTGGTACTTCCCCGGACGAGCCGGCCCATTCATGCTACTAGCAAAACTGAGTTTTGCCGGTAGCGTGGCTCTACCACAACTAAAAAGACTCTCTTTCTAGGGTAAGACTCTTAGGGAGAGTAAACTTTTAATGAATTTGACAGAAAAATCAGCGCTCCAAAAAACTTAGCATTGTCTGTGGCATTGTCTTCTTCTTCTTCATCTAAACGTGTTCCCGGATGCATCCTCAGTTGTGCTGCTTCAGAGCCAGGGGTGCGCTCTCCCGATTTTATTCTCCAAATATAACATGCATGTCAATGGTTACCCAAGGATGACAAAGACCTTGCGAAGTGGATAAGAAATAGCCGGAATAGTTTCAATGATTTGCCTATAGATTTACGACCGGCCGCCTGCCTGACGTCACTTTGCTCGGATAATTCAATCACACACAGTGGCAACACTCTCCATTGATGACGTGTTCTTGTGCCAATCACGTGACCCAGCTGTCACGGGAAAAGAATACCGTGTTGTATTATACCATGGTAGATTATCATTTTCGACGGAACTATAATTGAATATAGTGATCGCATTAAAAATCTTGATGTTTACATGGATCGAACTCTCTCCTGGTCTGCTCAGCTTTCCGAGGTCAGCAAAAAAATGTTGGCCGCTTTTGCGTCGCTACGAAGACTGCATAACTTCCTGCCGATGGATACCAAAATTGCGCTTTCACATAGTTTTATGCTTCCCATTTTAGATTATGCTGATTCCTGTTACTTAGATATAACCCAGGAGCAATTAATCAAGCTTGAGCGTCTTCAAAATCTTTGCATTCGATTCATCTTCGGTTTACGTAAGTATGATCACATCTCTCAATTTCGAACGCAACTCAAGTGGCTCCCCATTCAACTCCGCCGAGACTGGCATATTCTTTCTCTTCTTTACTCCATTCTCTATAATCCTTCTTATCCAAGCTATCTCAAGGAACGCTTCGTTTTGCTTAACGATACTCATGAACGCAATTTACGCAGCTCAGAAAATCTTCGGCTTCAAATTCCCCCTCACTCCACTGAAATGTACTCAAAATCATTCACTGTCCATTCTGTCCGTCTTTGGAATGCCCTCCCGCCCCGCATCCGTTTTGCTCAGACATTGGCAAGTTTCAAGAACCAGGTAAAGTCGCATTTTCTTTTAACTTTAAAGTAATGTATTTTCTATGAATTATCATAATCTTCGTTTTCCTCTAGTTGTGTATGACATGCGTATTTATATGTATGTATGTTGTATGTATGTATATTGTATATTTGTGTAATTTTATATACGTATATATTTTGTTTATATATTCAATATTCATTTATTATTATATTAATATTCAAGGTTTTCCATCTTCTCTTTATTTTTACTGTTTGATATCACCATACAATTAGGTTGTTACTACTTGTAGTTTCACAATCGCACCACCTATATATTATTTTTCAGCCAATCCTGTCACCCAAAGGTAGCCTTTAAGACATTGCCTTGGCGATAAGGCCGCCTATTGTACACCGTGCATTTCTTTTTTGTATAGAAGTTTTTTTCAAGTGTTTTGGTGCAATAAAGTGTTATTATTATTATTAAATATAGAGCGAGTGGCTTCCAGCCTAGAATAGAACCACTCACTCCCTTCCTCATGTGGATGTCGTAAAAGGCGACTAAAGGACTAAATACAAACATCTTGTGCTACAACTGCATTCATAAGGAGGGTTGACGACGGGTGGCGGCCGGTTGTAAATGTTTTCGCACAAATGCATTCCCAAAGAGTGTTGATGTCAGGCAGATGGCCAGTTGTAAAACTATAGCCAAGTCGTTTAAACTGTTTCGGCTATTTCTTCTCCACTTCATTGACATGCTTATTATATTTGGAGAAGAAAAAGCGGAAAATATCATATGCGGAAATATAAATATCTTATTATTCTTATTATTATAAAGCACACCCCGGGCTCCGAAGCAGCACAGCTGAGGATGCAACCGGGAACGCGCTAAGATAAAAAAGAAGAGATAAAATATAGAACCTGCTAAATATATACATATCTCCGTTTTTCTATGATCTACGTCAGGCAGGTTCTAAATCCAGCGTGAACGAAATGCAAGCTTAGAGCGAGACAGCTGCGGCGCTGAAGAAAATGCCCTGATTAAGAAGTACTTCTAAGGAGAGCTCCATTTAGAAAAGAAAAACTTAGAATGTACCAGCTGCTTCTCTTCCGTAAAAGCCGATCAAGGGAATGGGCGCGAATCTCAATCGTGTTAATTGAACAAGCGAGCGAAGCGTTTTGTTTTCGAAATGGCCAAAAATGGTTTTGTCCATCTGTCTGTTCTGGTTCTGGCCTACTTTGTTGGGTGAATTCAGTTTATGAAGCTGAACAACTTATCCTAAAGAACATATATCGAACGAAATATGTTTTCATGCAAACTCGGATCAGTTAACTTGTATGGAAGGCCAAAAATATTTTTCATATTTTGATATACATCGTGTTAATGAAAGAACACGCAAAACCTCTTAGATTGTACCTCAGCCCATGTAACTGAACAACTTTTATTTAACAACTTTCACGAAACTAACAAAAAAAAATGAATTTTCGTGAAAGTTGTTGAATAAAAGTTGTTCAGTTACATGGGCTGAGGTACAATCTGAGAGGTTTTACGTGTTCTTAACAACTTTTAACTGAACAACTTTTATTCAACAACTTTCAACTACGAAAATTCAATTTTTTTTGTTAGTTTCGTGAAAGTTGTTGAATAAAAGTTGTTCAGTTACGTGGGCTGAGGTACCATCTGAGAGGTTTTGCGTTCTTTCATTAACACGATGCATGTTCCTTGGGGAAAGTTGTTCAGTATCATGGATTGAATTCACCATTAAAATAGTTTCAGTATATTTGGTTAGACCCCGTATCTATACTAATATTAAAAAGCGGAAGAGTTTGTTTGTTTGTTTAAACGCGCTAATCTCAAGAACTAATGGTCCGATTTGAAAAATTCTTTTTTTGTTGGGTAGTCCATTTATAGAGGAAGGCTTTAGGCTATATAACATTACGTTCCGACAACCACGCGAACCCACAGCTAGTGTATAATATGTTTGTTACCAATCAATTCCTAAGGAGCACTTGTTTTATTTACTACAGCTGTTCTACGAAGGTCTACGAAAAGCCTACGCGGCGTAGCGAATTCGTAGCTGATGCGCGTTTCGTAGTACTCAAATAGCTACGTCGTAGCGTATCGTAGACGAATTTACACCAGTCTATTTTTAATCCGACGATGCCAGGAGGGTTATGTTTTTCGAGTGTACGAGTATGTATGTCTGTGTATGGATGCATGTATGTATGTGTTTATTATGTACGTATACTTATATGTAGGTATGTATATTTTTATGGCACGCTCTACAGCCTAAACGGCTTCATGGATTTAAGCTTGAGAGGTGTCGTTAGGTTCGTCTTATTTGTAAGAGTGACACTGGGTATATTAAAAGTAAAACAAAACAAAATGGCGGATTTTAGGCGCCAAAACATGTCTCAATTTTTTTATTCAAGTATCGAGTGGGGTATCAAAATGAAGGATTTTATACCGGCTGACTTTTTAACCACCAGCCAAATTTTTGGAGCAAGTTTAGTGCATGATACTGAACTATTTTCCATGAAAACAATTAACGAAAAAGTAAAATAAAAGTTCGCCATCCCATACAAATCAGCGCTCAGCCAAACGGATTTTGTATGGAAGGACGAAAAATTTTTATCGATTTTTAATAACTTTTTTTATAGAAAGTAGTTCAGTATCATGGACTGAACTTGCTCCAAAAATTTGGCTGGTGTTTAAAAAGTCACCCTGTATAAGGATTACAAAAATATATAAAACTTATATGTTCAATTAGGGATTAAGAGTGTATGTATTTATGTATTGTTATCTCTTTATTGTACAAATAACTTAAATAACAAATACCCAGCGGACCAATAAACCTTTGAGAACTTGCACAAAGGCATAGGCTTATCCCAGAGATTTCTTTAAATCAACCAAGTATCAAAAACAAGTAATTTAAGTTCTGCATCTTGAATGCCTAAGAAACCATATAGGTACCTAAAAATAAGTGATTTATTAAAAAATCCAAAAACCCAACTGCACAAGGAACCCTTATAGTTTCGTCATGTCCGTCCGTCAGTCCGTCTGTCTGTCCGTCCGGGCTCGTACTCCGCCGCTACTGCACCGATTGTCACGAAAATTGGTGGAGAGATAGATATTAAAGTTCCAAAAGTTGGTTTTAAAATTATGAAAAAATGTTTTTTTTTCAGCCCCCCATACAACGAAAAGTGAATTTAAAATTTTTTATTGGACTAACCCCAACGTGTGGGGTATCGTTGAAAAGTTCTTTTAAAATGCAATAAAAACTTCTTTGAAACTATGTAGTCCCCCAAACCCCCCAGTCTTGAGATAATCGAATACAAAGTTAAAATTTAAGGTGTCCCCCCACCGTAACTTTTGAAATATTACTAAAATAATTCTGAAAAAAATCTGGTATATATAATACCTCAAAGCATCTACTTTCAATTAAAACTATAGCGGTCTCGGTATCATAGATAGTTATTTTTTAATACGTCATAAATCGTAAACCGCAATTTACCTTTAGAACTTTTATATTATGTTACTTGCTGTTACGGAACCCTTCATGAGCGAGTCCGACTCGCACTTGGTCACTTTTTTATTAAAAGAAAAGAACTTAATAAATTACATGAAATGAAAAGACACAACAGTAGTATGCCTAAGATGCAACCGGGAACACGCTCGGATGAGCGAGGTTATGTAATTTTAGCATTTCTCATTACATTTAAACATATATTATAGTATATTTTTTGACCTAATCCTTTTATAAAATACTTTATTTTGATACCTTACTCGACAGGTAATATAAAAAAAAAAATTTATGCTTAATTAGGCACCAAATTTTGTTTTCTTTTTAATTAAAAAATTAAAACTTTAGAACTGCATCTTGAATGCCTAAAAACCATTTAAAAAAAAAATCTTATTAAATTTTTAAAAATATTGTGAGTCAAGCTTATTAAACCCATCATGCCGTTTAGGCTTCAGAACGTGCCAAAGAAATATACATACATACACTTGAAAAAGCATAACCCTCTTGCTAGCGCAGTCGGGTAATCACAAATCAAACGTCTTACACCTAATTACTGAAACCTAACCTATAACTAAACTGGTTTAATGTAGCTTGCACTCGATTTGTTCAAAGAAATAAAACTGTTGGCGTACAGCAACCTACTAACCTTTTTTTCTATGAATATGTAACTTTTTTTATTTCGTTTTTCGTATATGTAAGTGGCCAACACTGGTGTCAGATTTTTCAAGCTGCCTAAAGACACCTGACATAGCTTGACGACTGCCATACAATGACAGCCGGGACCAACGGCGATACGTGCCTTCCGAAGCACGGAGGAGCTCGAGAAATTTTTGTACCACTTGTGGTCACCCATCCAAGTACGGATCACGCCCCGGTTGCTTAACTTGTGAAAGCGATAGTAATGCGTACTCCCACGGGGCCACCGCGTCCACATTTTTTTTATTGAACTTCAACTATACTAACCTTAAAAAAATATATAAACAAATAGTACATGTATTATATAATAAACAAAACACCTAAACATATTTCCCTGTAAACCCCTTTTCCCGCAAACCATTTTAACAAAATAGCAAATTATTTTCCTTTACCCCTATAAATTAAATATAAATACTGAATTTTCCTTCATGGTGAAACACTGAAGCGTGCTCTCGCTCTAATGTATACCCGTCTCGCTCTGCCGATATTGAACTGGGGATTCCAAAGGCAGTAGGTGTAACGTAGCGTAGGCGTGCGCATTTGCCCTACGACAAATTCAGTGACAAAATCACTGAAAAATACAAATATTCGCGTGAAATAAACCCTTTATTTTACAGTGATAATATTTTAAGTTATTTTTCTGTTAGATTTAAGTGATATTGTGTGTTAAAATGTATTTGTTAAAAGGTTCTTAGAATACCAAAATGGCAGATCACATATCAGTTTTGCGCTAAAAAATACATTTGATTCCTGAATAGTGTAGTGAAATACCTCTTGGATTATATAAAAGGTATGTATTTACAATATTAACGACATATTTTGCTAATAATAAGCCGTTCTCTGTCATATTTTATTGCATCTTGAAACTCGAAATCATATTTGTTCTTGTCATGATATTTTCGATTCATTGTTTTTCAGAGCCTATAAAGAAACATATATGACTGATTGATTTATTTAGTAGTTTATCTATGTATATGTCAATATTGTTTAGTATATTTAGTAACGCCCTAAAGATATAGAAGATACCTATACGATATATACGTACCTACACCTACATCCTCACTATAATACATCCGGATGGTATGCATGTAGGTACTTGGGTTCACGTTAGTAGGTAACTTTAAACCAATATTAACCTTTAAGTGCATAGTTTATCTGATAACGTAACTTTAAAATTATGAACGCACCTATATATTTATATTTTTTAAATTATTATGTTCTTTTGGTATAAAAAGATATGGGGTCTTTAATAGCCAACTTCAATTTTTTTTTTTAAGTCGGACTATTGAAACCAACGGTCTTGTGACAACGAACCAAAGAGCCAAAATCCATATTTATTTTAAAAAATATTATATATAATGTGTTTGGTTACCAACTGGCAATAATTTAAGAACATGCTGACGTCATCTATACGAACAACTTTTACTAAGAGAACAATTGCGAAATCACGAAAACATAATTTACTGCTTCATACATTGCTATGCGGTAGATATGTAATTTACTTTTTCTTCTTCTTCTTCTTCTTATTTAAGAGCTTAGTGGCTCCTGTCGGTGGAGTATGCGCCAAACTTCTCGGTTCTCTGCCTTACTTTTTAGTGCTTGATACGACATAACCCCTGCTTTATCTTTCAGTTGGTCTACATAGCTCTTTCTTGGTCGTCCTGGACCTCTTCTACCTTTTATCTTTCCTTCTAGTATGTTTCTTCGTCTAAGCACGTTCCCGTTGCATCCTCAGCAGTGCTGCTTCGGAGCGCGGGGTGCACTTTCCCGTTTTCTCTTCTCCAAATATAACATGCATGTCAATGGTGACCCAAGGATGCCAAAGACCTTGCAAAATTCAAAAGAAATAACATTTAATACAAATACATACAAAAATACAAAATCATTTATTTACCGAAAAGAAATTGACAATGAGCTTAACCAACGACTCCCGCACTAGGCAAAAGCCTGTATCGCGGGCAATCAGAACGAATTAGCACAATACTTTTTACAGTTTAGGACGAGCGGCGGGGAAAATTAAAGTTTAAAAACTATAATGGAACAGTAAAATCTACATTTAGCTAATTAATACAAGTATAAAATGGGAACATCAGCCACATAATAATTGCTACTCAAGTTAGGGAGAGAGGGGGGGAGGCATGGTGAATGTGTGTGTGTGTGAGTGCGTGCATTTATTTTATTAATGTTATTTATGAATAAATGATTTCGTTTGACTATTATTAGTGTGTATAAGTTTAATGAAAGTCGGAAATTTCATGCATTTAGGGGTTAAAAATTAACTAAGTAAATGATGTTTTCGGTTCGGGTAAATCAGACGTATTTATAAAAATCTACAAATTAGTAATATAGTATAATGCTAAAGTTCCCCTGTGTGATGTCATAAGAGGCGACTACAGGACTAACCAAAACATGTGCTACAATTGCATTCCCAAGTAGGGTTGACATCAGGCAGGCGGCCGGTCGTAAAACTATAGACAAATCATTGAAACTGTTCCGGCTATTTCTTCTCCACTTCGCAAGGTCTTTGTCATCCTTGGGTAACCATTGACATGCATGTTATATTTAAAGAATAAAATCGGGAAAGCGCACCCCTAGGTCTGAAGCAGCACAGCTGAGGATGCAACCGGGAACGCGCTTAGATGAAGAAGAAGAGGACAATGCTAAGTTTTTTGGAGCGCTAATTTTTCTGTCAAATTCTTTATTTTTATTATTATTTATAAATAATAAAAAAAAAATAGGGACATATCCATATCACACAGATTGAGCAATCCCCGAAGTAAGTTTAAACTTGAGTTATGGGATCCTAACTCAACGATACTATATTTTAAAATAAATACATATATAAATAAACATCCAAGACCCACGACAATTTGAAAAAGACCATTTTCCAACTTACCCTAGCTGGGGATCGAACCCAGAACCTTTCCTTATTACATTACCGAGCTTTTATGAGATTTTATTTGATTATAAACTTTAGACAGGCATGTTAAGGTGGGCGAACAAAAAGAGAGATGTTTATAACATGCTGGTCCGAGATTAAAAAAAAAGAATAGCTGCTGTCTCTTTCCCCGCAGATTGTAAAAGTTGATCAAGGGAATGGGCGAAAATGTGAACGTCTTAAGAGCGCATATGACCCTGATAGTACTTAGAGCGATGTTAAATATTATCAATATTAACTAAATACTCACTTTGAAATAAAAAACACAGCAAAGTTGCTTAAAATTTTCTCGATAGAAAAAGATTGCGAAGTTGCTTCCAAATCACCTCAGAATTATACTAAAGCGGCTAGTATTCAAGAAATACAATAAGTTAGCCCTTGTTACTTTGGATTATAATTGTATTAAACATGAGGCAGTCATTTATATGTCTTATATTTTAAATAACTCTTAAATATTATTTGTAAAACAAAAAAAAAAACCTCAAAAACCAATAACGCGTAAACCAGTTTCATTGACCCAACGCGATTCTTCCGTTCCTGTATGGCTCGCTGTCTCGCTTCGGCTAGAGTAAATTTGTGTGCGTGGAAGCGGGAGCAAAATTTTGATTATCAGCATCAGACACCTTCTCAATTGGTGATGTGGCTAGCAACACATCACTTTTTTGATATCTTTTTCCATACGTCCCTGAATCCTGTCCTGGCAAATCGCGCACAAAAAATGTGACAACTACGTTTCAAAATAGGTTATGGAGTTTTTGGCGGGAAGTCAAGGAGTTCGGTTGTGGTTTGCTTTAAATTATTTTACAAATTGATTTTATTAGGCTTTATAATATGAAATTGGTGTTGTTTGGTGTTATAAATGCTCATGACATGAACAATGTGTGAAATAGTTAAAGTGGACCGTCATAGTACGGCTGTAGTGATATTTATTTTGCGGACTGTGGGGCGTCTTCGGGCGTCGTCCGCCACTCAATCGTCTATGTAAACCAGTGCACTCGTATAGATTTGTCGCCAGAAGCTCCCTTGCAGCAGTCAAAGGCCTACACCACCCTTTGATTGTCTTGTTAGGGTTAGGTTAGGATTAGGAATAAAGAACAAAATTAAAGATAGGCTCTAAAGGACTTGTATCCAGAGCCGTAAAATTATTTAATAAAAAAAAAATAGGTTATGCTTTCGCGACGTCAACGCGGTATCTGCCGGGAGCTAATATGACAACTGACTACTGGATTTTACCCACATTTGACATATACAGGTCTTACGCTGTGTCTATGGCTACCCATTTTTTTAAATTATTGATTCACATTACTCTATACTCTACATCGCACTACATTCTTTTTTCAGCACACCCCGCTAGATGACAAAAAGTCAAATTAGACACTTTTAACTAAACGTCAAAACAAACATTTTCTATGGGATTTGTAGGAAAAATAAAACCGTGGCGTCATAGATTTTTGGAGTCAAATAGCGCTCTAAATATCAGCTTTACCGCATTAATAAATATAAAATCATGTTGAAAAAAAATATGATCGATGACAAGTGACACTATTTGTGAAGTTTTATTCTATTAACAGTTACAAATAATTTATTTTTGACCCACCATAATATCCAATCCCTATCACCCAGAGGCTAAGCCCAGAGGTAGCCTGTAATAGATTGCCTTGGAGATAAGGCCGCGTGTTATATACCTATACTGTACATATTTTTGAATATTATTTACATATGTTTTTGTTGTTATAGTGTTAGGTACTTACTTTCTTAACCTGTTAGGAATAAAGAGGTGATCGAATCAGGCCTCAGTGGGGGCTTTGCTGTGGCCTTTCTTGCCACAACAAAGCCCCCACTAACTCCACTAACCCATCGATCTCTTCAAAGGACCAAAAAATCCTGAAAATCGCTGAATCGCAACACAATCGGTTCCAAATCAAAGTTACCAACTTTTGCATACTTTCGGCCTTTCTTAGGGGCTTTTAATTAAAAATCCACGGACTCAAGTATTTCCCAGTTGTTTGAAGAGTTCTGTTTTATTAAATTTACATTCAAAGAGTTCCAAATCGAAATAAGTATACTTATAGAATATTTTCTTTTTCCGAATTATAGTTTCTTTTTCTAAGGGTTGGATCTCATCTATCAGCACGGAACAGCGGAACTTCTGAGCGACAGAAAAGGATAGCAGCATAGGAAAGTGCTGTTCTGTGCTGACAGATGAGATCCAACCCTTGACTGCCTCCGCGGTCCAGTGGTCAAGGCCTTGTGATCCGGAGATCATGGGTGCAAATCCCACTGGGAAGCATACTTTGTGAAAAGTTGTTTCCAGTCTGTTTAGGATATTGCAGGCTTGAATCACCTGATTATCCGAAAAGAAGGATGATTCCGTGCTTCGGAAGGCACGTAAAGCCGTTGGTCCCGAACGCCATCTAGCGTTTGTACCTATCCTAGGATTGGTTCTGGTCTATCTACCCTTTGGGTTGCGGAGGTCACACGGCAGGCGCTCTGTGTAAAAACCAGTAACCTCGTCAAATCGCCTAGGTTAGGTAGCGGACCCCGGGCTCTGAAGCGTAACCGCTGACGATGCAACCGGGAATACGCTTGGATGATGATGATGAGATGAGATCCAACCCTTAGAAGAAGAAACTCATAATTCGGAAAAAGAAAATATTCTTCACGATGTTTTTCTTCACCGGAAGCAAGTAGTGGTATAGTTGGAAATGTACCTACATGGGTACAAACTCAAGGTACAAGTCGCGCCTAGAAAGGATTGAACTCGTGTCCTATATGTAACTACTAGCAGTCCACCCCGGCTTCGCCCGTGGTACACACATAGCCTATGTCACTCGGGAATAGTGTAGCTTTCCGACGGTGAAAGAATTTTTTAAATCGGCCCAGTACTTTTTGAGCCTATTCATTACAAACATACAAACATACAAAAATAGGTACAAATCTTTCCTCTTTATAATATTAGTATAGAAGTATAGATAGTATAGATGAAGAAGAATTACAAAATATTTTTATTCAAAAAAAAAATTTTTTTGTACATGTTGAATTCACCCTTGAAATAGTTTTAGTAGGTATATTTTGTTAGACCTGTATACAACAAACGCAAAGTGTAAGGTAAATAAAAGCTTGTAAAAATATAACATTGATATAAATCTGTATCGTGTCCATGGAAAAACTCCTCTTTTTGTAATCGGCTAACTTGGCTATTGTAAACATCGACTAAGCGTATCAATGGTGGAAATAGATCCATTAAATATACATTAGAGTTATGTCTGTTAAGCGAAATACCCGTAGAGAAATGAATTATTAAATTCTTATATCGTTTGTCCATGCTGGTCTAAGAGGAAAGAAAAACAGTCAAGTGCGAGTCGGAGTCGTACATAAAGGGTATTGAACCCTTTAGTCCGCCGTTAAGGCCGTACCAAAATTTTCTGGGGTCCAGTGCTGCACCCATTTTAAATAAATCATTTAAAAGAAAACGGAGACATTATTTAAAATTTTGCTACTACCAAGTCCTAGATAACCCTTCATAGTATTTTATGAATAACTGTCTACAGTTTAAAGTGAGAACGTTAAGTTTTACTACGCACATTTGCGAAAAACGGCCACTTTTGGCGAATGTGCGTAGTAAAGCTAAACGTTCTCATTATAAACTGTAATCAGTAGTTCATAAAATACTTTGAAGGGTTATCTAGGACTTGGTAGTAGCGAAATTTTAAATGATGTCTCCGTTTTCTTTGAAATGATTTATTTAAAATGGGGGCAGCACTGGACCCGGAAAATTCAGGTACAGCCTTAACATTTATTGTAATGGAGTTATATAAATAATTAATTAATTGCTGTGTGTTATATGTATAATAAAGATTGTTAAATAATTAAACTCCATCGAGTTTGGGCATTTGGGCTTATCTGTACCTACTTAAATCACAGAATAAATAATACTAACGTACAGAAGTCCCACTCAGCAAAGAAATTCAAAGAAATATCTACTCAATGTGGTTAGCGATATGGTTTAATTTTGCTCACGTCAGAACTCAGCACCTTTTTGTATAGATACCTAGACATCCATTGCAAGCCAATTTCATTCTTATTACTCTAGACAAACGATTCGTATAACTGAACTTACCACCCGGAGGGCCCACCTGCGCGCATAGTAATAATGTAGGTACATTTTCGATACCTAAACGGGGAGTGACACAGGCCTGCTTAAATCCCAAAATTACATAGGTATTCTTTGTATGTACCCTATAGTTTACGAACAATCGCTAGCCAAAATTCCTTAATTTGGTTACTGATTCCCAGACCCACTGACTCACTCACCGATAAAATGTTTAGGTAACTACTTCAAAAAACTTAAAATTTTTAATTTAGTTAAGTTTTCTTTTATCATGTAATCAATTTTGTTATTATGTCTGCTAGGCGTGGACTTTGACTCAAAAATAAAGGAAAAAACTAAAGCTTTTGAAATGTGGTGCTGGCGTAGGATGGAAAAGATAAGCTGGGTTAAAAAAATTACAAATGAGGAGGTCCTGAAAAGAGTAGGAGAGAAAAGGTGCATTCTAGATATAAAAGATGTTAGGCGACGATTTCATAAAGACTATCATGTAAGGAAAGATCGAAGGGAAAAACTAACCAGGAAGACCGAGGCATAGCTACAAGAAACAGATAAAGGAGGAGGTGAACGTCGTGTCGTACAGCGAAGTAAAACAGCTGGCGCATGAGAGAGACAAATGGAAGAGAATTCATACTCCACCGACCAGAGCATAGCTCTTAGGGTGAATATAGAAGCAAATGGCATTGAAGTGGCACCCTCATTTGAAATAAATTGTTATCTCGTAAATATGGAGATAATTTCCATATTGCTCATCGTCAGGTAGGTACTAGATAGTCCTTTAAATTATTTTATGAACCACCGTTGAAAGTATTTATATTAGTCCGTCTAGCTTTAAAACTTGCCTCCGCCAAAAGTGGCCACTTTGCCACTTTTAAAACTAGACGGATCACCAATAATAGTTTCAACGGCAGTTCATAAAATAATTTAAAGGGCTATCTAGTGCCTGACGATTAGCAATATGGAAATTATCACCATATTTACGAGTTAACAATTTATTTCAAATGAGGGCACCCCTTTATGGCCATTTGCTTCTATATTCACCTTAAATATAGATAGACAATAAATGTTGATATTGACTGCCTCCGTGGTCCAGTGGTCAAGACGTTTGCCTTTTGATCTGGAGTTCGTGGGTTGAAATCCCACTGGGAAGCATACTTTGTGAAAAGTTGTTTTCAGTCTGGTCAGGATATTGCAGGCTTGAATCATCTGATTATCTGAAAAAGCAAGCTATTTCCATGCGTCGGAAGGCAAGCAAAGCTGTGGGTCCCGAACGACATCTAGCGTTTGTTTAAACCTATCCTAGGATTGGTTCGGGTCTACCCTTTGGGTTGCGGAGGTCAGTCGGCAGTCGCTCTCGTCAAAACAGCTAGGGTAGGTAGCGGACTCCGGGCTCTGAAGCAACACCGCTGAGGATGCAACCGGGAATGTGATGAATAAATTTTGATATACTTTATGAATGCGTAAATCATTTTGCAGCATTGTCAAAACGTATTAAAATCAATGTATGACCCCTTGAGTTTAAAATTGAAGAAAGAGGGGACCATAATGCAATAAACTGGATTTTGGTGTTTGGGATATGATTGGAAGTGATTTTGGGGTGGGCATGCTTTTAGTGAGTTGCATTTTTAATCTACTTCTTTTTTAGGGTTCCGTACCCAGAGGGTGCCAACGGGATCCTATTACTGAGACTCCGCTGTCTGTCTGTCTGTCTATCTCTGGAACCGCAATAGCGAGACACTCGTTGTTGTTTGTTTACTTAAAATTTCGCTGATCATGTTAATACATGATCAGGACTGAACTTGCGCCAAAAATTTGGCCGGTGGTTAAAAAGTCAGCCTGTATACTTACATACCCATGTCAAATTACAGCTTTCTAGTACTAATAGTCTCTGAGTAAAACTGCGGACAGACAAACAGACGGCGAAACTATAAGGATTCCTTGTTTACTACGAAACCCTAAAAAGGAGGCGGTCGCCAACCTCTCTTTCTATCAGGGTTGAAAAATGAATTTCCCGCTGACCAGACTAATAAATCAGCTCATATCAAATCTCCCAGATAATACATCACGCCGTGATTTGAATTTTTATTAGAATCCTAACTGGCCTTTTGGGGATTTAAAATTTCAATGCGTTGGCTAGCTTTTAGTAA
This sequence comes from Acrobasis repandana, assembly GCA_963576875.1. Lineage (NCBI taxonomy): Eukaryota > Metazoa > Arthropoda > Insecta > Lepidoptera > Pyralidae > Acrobasis > Acrobasis repandana. The sequence goes on along the minus strand of OY756243.1, from coordinate 8,080,328 downwards.
ATTTAAAGTCTCTTTCTAAGAAATAAAACCTTAGTAGACTTTTCACAAAAGAATTAGCATTGCTATCCAGCGAGGAAACGCAGCCTATCTAACTTTATTTTAGGTAGTTTTGTTAATTTTTTATTTATTGTATGTTGGTTCTTATGTATAAAAATAAATTAAGTATAAATCGGAAAATATTTATATTACACAGGGTTTGAAAAAATATAGGTAGTGAAACTATTTTAAGGGCACTCCCATATAAGTTGACCGATTAGCTGATCCCATTGCAGTTTGTATATGTTCCTTGGGGAAAGTTGTGCACTGAATTCACCCTTAAATAGTTTCAGTACATTGAAAGTAATTTTCCTTTTCGGTTTTCTGTTTCTTTGTACTAAACTACAAGTGTGTAATTAAAAATAAAAATAAAAACTACTTTCACCGCCCTCCTATTTTTTTTCGGCTGGTAAGGTCCTCAAATGGCGCTCGATCACTTTAACTTTAGGTATAATTTTTGGGAACGGCTTTGCCATTTCACGCCACTTGTGGTCAGCCATCTTAATTAATCCGAAGATCCACGTCCGAGGTTGCTTAACATGCGAAACAAAGATAAGTTACCTGTCATAAGTAGCTACTGTGATAAAAGCTGGGTCATCCAATAAAAACTTTGCTGGATATTGATTTACGGTAATGGATGGAATAATAAATGTCAGCGACGTATATCTTAATGTGATGAGTCAGGCTTGTAAATGTTAGAAGGGGTTGTCACTAACACTGCATAAAGTAATGAAAAATGTGACCAGATATTAAATGTTTTTGTGTGACCTTAAAAGGTGGTCTTTCCATGGTTTACAATTTGAAAAATTCAATTTTCGCGTGACGATGTTCGTGCACTATGTCTTGTACCAAGACTTGCCACATGTCACTTTGATCGCTATTTCTTTTGCTCTTGTGAGGGTGACAGTTATCGTATTATATCGTACTCGGCTATAGTGGTCCTTTTAAACAGTAAAAAAATCTAGGTCTATACTGTTACCTGACTAGGAAATAGGTTTCTCTTTAACTCCCGACGCTAAAGAGGGGTGTTATGAGTTGACATGTTTGTGTATCTGTTTGGTCATTGACCAATTCGTCGCGCTGGTCAACACGCTAGTCCGCCAATCCGGAGGTTCTGGGTTCGATCCCCAGCCAGGGCAAGTTGGTAAATCACCTTTTTCAAATGGTCCTTGGTCTTAAGTATTTATCTAAAAGGTGTTAATGAACTAACGCAAAATCTCTCAGATGTTACCTTAGCCCAGGGCTTGTTAACGATACCAAAATCACAGTAAAAGTAACGTTATAACGTTATTTTCATACAGGTATTACTGGTAACGTTATAAGGGGTATCGATAATACAGTTATAAAAGTTAAATTATCAATTAACGATATGTAACGATACTTGTTTCAATACTTGTAAAATAATATATAAAAATATTATACAAGTGTATTACATCGCGCTGGGAATCGAAACCGAGGCACGAGGTAGCACAGACTATCATGACATCCGTGTAGCTCTAGTAGCCTACTAGACAAACTCTCATCAATTTATGCTGGCAAATATCGAAAAGAAATAAAGTCTTAACAATATCTTTTACCGTTAATATCATTGGTAACGTTATGTCAGTTCATCGGTAAATGGTTGGATAATAACGTTACACAGCATAACGTTATCCTTGCTGATATAGTTAACGCCGTTTGGCAGAATTAACGTTACCAGATTTTTAACGTTATTCCAAGCCCTGCTCAGCCCATGAAACTAAACATTACCTATCGTAAATAGTGATGTGCCGTTCCCGGGAACGTTTCTAAATTCCCGGGAATTTGGGAACGTTCCCGTGGAATTTGGGAATTTGGGTACGTGCCCGGGGAACGTTCCCGTATTTTCCAAATTCCAAATTATGTCCGATAAATAAAATTACAACTTTTCCTGACATTTCCATTTTTGGGAACATTCCCGGGAACGTTCCCGGAAATCTGGGGAACGGGAACGGCACATCACTATTCGTAAATATTCTGATTTAGAGCTTTCATTTGTCGACTTTTAAGTAAGTAATAAGCACTTATAGCTCGTGCTACAATAACATTCCCATGGAGGGTTGACGTCAGGCAGGCGGCCGGTCGGAAAACTATAGCCAAATCATTTCAAAAACGGTTTCGGCTATTTCTTCTCCACTTCGCAAGGTCTTTGGTATCCTTAAGTGACCATTGACATGCATATTATATTTGGAGAGAAGACAAAGCGGATAAGTGTACCCCGTAGGCATGGGTAACTCCGGATTCGAATATTTAAATGAGCCGATTCATCAACAGGAGCCGATACCCGTACTGAATCCCGGTGATCGTTATCGGCTCCCACGAGTTTGATTCCGCACCGATCTTGGTCCCGCCGCCGGGAACCGGCGGCGCCTGTCGGAGCCGAAAAGGGAGTAGGAATCATTAAGATGAGTCGGTACCGGATGCGGAGTAAGATTCAGTGAGCTGAAACACTCCTCGGAGTCGAGATTACCCATGTCTAGTACCCCGGGCTCCAAAGCAGTATAGCTGAGTATGCAAATAGGAACGCGATTAGATGAAAAATAATGTTTTTAAAGACCTACTGTCTATATTAGATAGCAGAGCTATAAATAAAAAATCAGCTTTATTAGCAGTTGACCATTATCGTAGTTCGCATGCCTAGATCTAAATACAGATAGCATGCTATAACTACTGCTAATACTTAAACTATGGACTATGGCATAAACTGCTCTCCATTTTTTTTTAACTTAATTGTTCCACAGTACAAATTGTCTTACAATTGGTGGACTTAACGTAGCGTAAGCGTTCCCTCCCAGTCAATTATTGGGATAGACAGATAATTCGTTGCGGCGCAAATTAATTATTATGGTATAACATACCAAATAATACATACACATGCATAGCAAATATACATATAATGAAGACGTACTTGTCTCATACATAAAGAAATAAATAAATATATAGGTATACTTAGGGAAAAATCTCACAGATTGAGCTTGTTCCAAAGTAAGTTCGAGACTTGTATTATGGGATACTAACTCAACGATTCTATATTTAATAACAAATTCATATACATCGTGTTTATAAAAGAACGCAAAACCTCTCAGATGGTACCTCAGCCCATGTAAATGAACAACTTTTGTTCAACAACTTTCACGAAATCCAAAAAAAAATTGAATTTTCATACAAACTGATCAGCTGATTGAGTCAATTTGTATGAAAATCCGTTTTTTTTTTAACACGATGTATATGTCGCAGTTGAATGGTATAATCCGCTAATTCACTAAACCTCTAGCTGTTTGGCATTACAGCTCGGTTTTGTAAAACAGCGAAACCTAATACGCGGAATGGAATGAACGTCTTGTATTCATCCATGCAGCTAGAAAAGTTGTTGAACAATGCTATCTAAAAAAATTATATACAATTTAGAATGCCTACGAAAGGGCAATGGCCGGCGAGTGCTAGAAAAGTTCTATCAATTTTACTAGGTTAGGGCAAACCTATAGCAATAAAAATCATGGAATAGTTTTCCGGGAAATGAAATTCGATATCAAAAAAATCTGTATGCTAATAGACACCCAGTTATATTTTATTATGGTAACCCTACACCAAAACCTAAACATGCATGTGTCGCAGTTGGATTGTTTAACGGTTTCGTCAAACAACGGATTACCGCTACTGTTTCACATAACGCTAGCCGTTTGGAAACGTGGTTAGCGGTTTAAATGAACGTAACAGGTTGCGCAATCTTAGACAATCCAGCTGAACGATATTTGGCTGTTTAACAAAACCGAGCTGTACTGCCAAACAACTAGAGGTTTCGTGAATCAGCGGTTTTTACCATCCAACTGCGACATATAGATACACATCCAAGACCCAGGCCAATCGGAAAAAGATCATTTTCCATCTTGACCTGACCGGGGATCGAATCCGGGAGCTCGTGGCGGTCTGGCGTGTTAACCGCTACACCACGGAGGTCGTCAAAATACATATACATAAACGATCAAATAAATACATAACTATCTACAATTAATGATGATATTGATAAGAAAAAAAGAGACTAATGTATAGTTATTATATGTTTAAAAATATATTTGTGTATAAGTATATGTGTTTTTTGATTATATATATATTTTGTTTATATTAAGTTTGCTTATTTTTGTGAATTTTATTACGCCAGCCACACATATTTTCTGCTTGGTCTAATGGTTGACCGGGAGAGGATGCCATATGGCATTAGGTCCGCCACTTGTACGTTTATTTTATTGTGCAATAAAGAATAAATAAATAAATAAAAAACTAAATTAAAAGATGACAGTGTACTCTTTTCTTAAAGGAAAATTTTGTAGAAATTGCTTTGATGTCAACAGGAAAAACATTCCAGAGTCGTGAAGCTTTAAGGGTAAAAGAGTTTTCCATAAAATTTGTGCGATGAAGAGGAATAGAGAGGAGATGAGTATCAGCAAAATGAAGTTGCCGATCATGAATGTCAGAATGAAATTGAAATTTGGAGACTGGATTAGAAAGAATAGAAAAGAGAGTACAGAATTCTTATTTGTCTACGTTCACGGATGGGAAGCTATTTGAGCATTTTAGTGTGCTGCTTCGGAGCCCGGGATGCTTTTTACCGCTTTTTAACTGACTTCAAAAAAATGACACTATGTTTTAATTAATTTTTTTTTAATGTATGTTTGTTACACGATATCTTCACCAATTGTGAACCGATTTTGATAATTCTTTTTTTATTTGAAAGCCTTTACTACCAAGTTGGTCCTATTTTAATTTGGTGAAGATATGATGAAGAACTTTGGAGATATAGAAGAAACTCCTAAAAAAATTGGTTGTTTTTAGGGTTCCGTACAAAAAATGAAAAAACGGAACCCTTATAGGATCACTCGTGCGTCTGTCCGTCCATCCGTCTGTCACAGCAAGTTTGCTCCGAATCTACTGGACCGAATCAGGTGAAATTTGGAAGGATAGTGTAATCGTATGACCCAAACATACTCGTATATGTGCAAAGTAAATATTTTTTTTTAAAAATAAGGGTCTTTTTCGGGGGATAAATTAGGAAATTTTTAAAAAAGTTTTGCTAACTTTACTGTGTCATATATCAAATGAAAGGGCTCATTATGAGGATCTCAAATATATTTTTGTTATAATTATAAAATAAAAAGTTTTGATTTTATTCATGAAAGTAGACGAAAATTTACCATCCCCCCCTGATCTCAGAAACTACTGAGCCTAAAATTTTGAAAAAAATACAAAATACAGTTCATTGCTTTTTGATTACAGGAAAACCTATAAGAATTCAATCAATTGTACGGAACCCTCTCCACGCGAGTTTAACTCGCACTTGGCCGGTTTATTTTTGTTAAAAATTTAATCCAAGGATCTAGAAGATATAGCCGGGACAGTTTAACGATTTCGCTGTAGTTTTACGACCGGCTTCCTGCCTGACGATAAGAGTGGCGTTTGAGTCATGTAGCCTTATATGTAGGCTCTGTCTACCCCGTTAGAAGACGTGATAGTGTACTTAATTTGTTTTTTTACTGCCTCCGGGTGGTTCCCTTGTGATCCGGAGGTTGTGGGATCAAATCCTACTGGGAAGCATACTTAGTGAAAAGTTGTTTTCAGTCTGGTTAGGATATTGCAGGCTGAATCGCCTGATTATCCAAAAATAAAGATGATTCAGTGCTTTGGAAGGCACGCAAAGCTGTGGGTCCCTATCCAAAACGCCAACTAGCGTTTGTTTAAAAACCTATCCTAGGATTGGTTCTGGTGTACCCTTCGGAGGTCAGACGGCAGTCGCTCTGTGTAAAAACCAGTAACCTCGTCGAATCACCTAGGTTAGGTAGCGGACCCCGGGCTCTGAAGCGTTACCGCTGAGGATGCAACCGGGAATACGGGAGGATGATGACTTTGGCTTTTAATTGCTTAGATATATCCATTGTCCTCACTCCATACTCACACGAGTCGCAGTCCACTGCACATTCACAAGTTTTTCTAGCGAAACCCTAGCTCCATTTTACCGGGTAACAAAATACAAAACGTATATATGTGTAATTTATACGTGTTATTATTAAACTTTAGTATTTGGTTTAAACTTAGTTTAAACGATAATCCGCCCAAAACAAGAAGAAATCCCGCAATATGTCACCTTCTCTTTTGTCATGGTCAGTTTCAGTTGGGTGGATAATAGTGGACTGTCAAAATACAAAAACTCAAATTAATAGTCTAACACCATTGACATAGATTATATAGACCAGCTATCTCAAACATTGGCCCCTGTTCTATTTTTAAATATAATGTTATCATTAATTAATTTTTTTAAAGAATGAAATCTGGTTTCTTACCAATGGAAAGTTATTTCTTTACACTTTGATGTGCTCATTGAATTATTCTTACTGTATTGTTACACACACTAAGGCATCTTTAATTATATTTAAGTACCATATTTTCGTATCCCGTTTTTCGTTAAGGCCGTGCCTGAATTTTCCGGGGTCCAGTGCTGCCCCCATTTAAAATAAATCATTTTAAAGAAAACGGAGACATCATTTAAAATTTTGCTACTACCAAGCCCTAGATAACCCTTCAAAGTATTTTATGAACTACTGTCTACAGTTTAAAGTGAGAACGTTAAGCTTTACTACGCACATTTGCGAAAAACGGCCACTTTTGGCAAATGTGCGTAGTAAAACACTAGAAACACTAGAAACGGCGAAAGATTGGAATCAGACACAATACCAAAAAGTGAACGATTTAAAAAGAACTGTTACTATATGTGCATATGCATATATAACAAGATTCCTCAACATATAAAAAATATGAGATTCACTTTGTTCAAAAAACATTTGTATGACTGGCTAATGGATCATAGTTTTCACACAGTCCAGGAATTTCTAAGCCATAAAAAATCAAAATATAATATTGTTAGTATTACTAACTAGAATAGAATTAATTAATTTACGAATAATATTAGATGTATAAGTAGTACATAATTATAAATATCGAGTGATCTAAATATATATGTAAGTTTGCATGCTATTGACAATGGCTGAGTAGGCGTAATTTATATGACTTGTGATACCATCTTTTGTAAACCCTATTCAAAAGCAAATAAAGATTTCATTCAATCATTCATTCATAAAGCTTAACGTTCTCATTATAAACTGTAAACAGTAGTTTACAAAATAGTTTGATGGGTTATCTAGGACTTAGTAGTAGCAAAATTTAAATGATGTCTCCGTTTTCTTTAAAATGATTTATTTTAAATGGGGGCAGCACTGGACCCCGGAAAATTCAGGTACGGCCTTAAGTAATTGTTTTTATGGAAAGTACTTCATTATCACGGACTGAACTTGCTCCAAAAATGATGCCGTTGTTTTTAAGGTAACCCTGTACATACAAGAGTCATTATACTTCTATACTTTACTTGTTTTGAGCAGGTCAGACAGGTCACCACACGACACCGCTGCAATATTGAATTTTAATAGGCGCTCGTTGAAAGCCTTCATTTGTTGTCGTTTGTGACATGCATTTGCTGGTTTTCCCCTTGTTCCTCTATTATTAAGGCCTGGATAATGTCTCTGAAATTGGTGTTCGCAACAACTCTATCTACACTACATATAATCGACGTCAACATATGCAATTAATAGGAGATATTACTGCAGTGTTCTGTGTGCAATGTTTCTGAAATGGCCGTGTGGTTCCCGGCAGAGTAGAATAGGACCACTCCAAGTCTTCCCGTGGATGTCGTAGAAGGCGACTTAGGAAACACAAGCTGAACAAAGCTTATAAACATCAGTGAGACCTCTCCAACCCGTCTGGCTAGCGAGGAGAGTGTTGGCCAAATCCTCTGATGATGATGATTAATATAAATACTTTTATAAAATGTATTTGTTTCGAAATAATATGACACATGTAGAATAACAGCAGATTGTTTACTGTATATGCTAATATACCAACAGTAAACAATTTGCTATCATTCTAACATGTCCACAGACCTACCACTACTAGAATTGCAACGATATTGCTAGAAAGATACTGTCAAATACAGTACAACGTGAGTGTGAAAGAATTGTCTCTTATATATAACTGGCTGCTATAAGCTGGCCTACTGTCAAAATCTGGGCCAAACAAACCACAAAACGATCGAAGAAAGCTATTAATTTTAGGGATTTTATCATTTAAAAGGTGATTTAGGGTTTTATTTGAGATAGTAACCATAGTGTATTCTGTGACGTGTGCAAAATATGGGTGGAAGCAATAATCAAAGATAGAAAGAGATGCACTAAAGTGGCCATGCACTATGCAGGTCTAGTAGTGGTAGGTCTGTGAACATGTCACATTTTTCGCTCCGTGCCAAGTTTTGCGTAATACCTATGTCCTATTGCATTATCTATTTTTGGCATGCACAACACATCGGTGAGAAATTATACAAGCTTTATGTTGCGCATTCGGAAGTAATAAGTACTATAATGTACATAAAAAAGAGCGAGACGGACTAGTGTACGAAGGGTTCCGTACCATTATCTATACAACATTAGACACCAAAAAAATCACGTTTGTTGTATGGGAGCCTTGTAGTATGGGCACTGCTTTTTAGTTTGAATAAAAATATATAAAGGAGTATGTTTTTTATCAAAATAAGAAACTATGATTGATGTTGTTCAAAAAAGGTTTCACACAGTGTTGTTTGTACAAAGGACTTGTAAAGCTGATACCCCTACAATCCTTGCTAAAGTTTCTAAAAACTTATCACTTACTGCAAATTTCAGTGGTCAACCCTTTTAAAACGTAGACTTAGGCGATCGCAGATATGCCACGGTAGATAAAGAATAATAAAATGTTTAACGACAGAGGGATCGCCGGGGCTACATACTGGTCAAAGATAATTTAAATTTGGAACTGGAACCATTTCTATTCGGCAAGAAGCTAAGTATAATATGCGGTCCATTGTAATTAAGAACAATTATTAAAAAAGGGGAAGTTCAGTCCATTAGTCTTAATAACTTTCCCTGAAAATATAAAGTCTTATAAAATATACTAAAACTATGCTCTATATATCTATCTATACAGGCTGACTTTTTATCCACCTGCTAAATTTTTAGAGCAAGTTCAGTCCATGGTACTGAACTACTTTCTATTAAAAAAGTTATTAAAATTCGATAAAAAATTTTCGTCCTTCCATACAAATCAGCGCTCAGCCAAGCGGATTTTGTGTTTTTGTGAGACTAGGGTCGATGCAGTTTATGTTGATATATGTAACTGTAATTTTAACCGAAAGTAAAAAAAATATCGTTTTTTTAATGTTTCTTATATGCTGGTCTGGGAGAAAAGAAAAAACTTAGAATGTTACAGCTACTTTTATGCAGATCGTAGAAGCCAATCGAGGGAATGGGCGAAAATGCAAATCATCGGATTACTATTTTGATTTAGTGATGTGCCGGTCCCGGAAACGTTCCCAAATTCCCGGGAATTTGGAAACGTTTCTAGGAAATTTGGAAATTTGGGCATGTTCCCGGGAAACGTTCCCGTATTTCTAGGGAATGTTACGGAATATTGGATATATGTATTTGTAATATAACCATATCAAGTGATGCATTTACGTTAGTTAAATATATTTACAGTGATAAAAAATATGTCTGATAAATAAAATTACAACTTTCCCTGACATTTCCATTTTTTGGGAACATTCCCGGGAACTTTCCCTTTAATCTGGGGAACGGGAACGGCACATCATTATTTTGATTCCTTTTTCCTCCTTTTCGCCCACCATCAGGCTAAAAGTGGCCTTTAAGTCTTGCGGCCTTGGACTCTGTCTACTTAGAGCCGTAAGATCCAAAATACTTTGTCTGGCCCATTAGGGATAAACACGTCATTGTTTAAATAAGTATTTTAATGTTAGTTTATCGGAAAAAGTTGTTCAATATAGTTGACGGAACTTGTTTTTAAAATTTGCATGAAATAAAAAGGTCAGAATAATAAAACTTTACTGCCGCTTCTGAACATTCAAACTCTGTTTTCCACGTTTGTTTATAACCCTAAGTATCTTTCCGGGTTTTTGCGGGAGTGCTAAGTTTTTACGCGCCCTTTAGACCTCGTAAAGGTTTATTCCCTAGGGATCGGCACTAAGTATTTTAACGCAGGCTTTTTGCTTGACATTCGTGATTGTGTCAGTTTTTACAAGCTTGTGTTTCAGGAATCAGAGTAAGTTGTATTTGTTGTTACGTTTGTATGTTAGCTCTATGTAAAATAATTTGTCAATATCATTTTCTTTTTTTGTGTTTACCAGCAGTTGGTATTACTAGAGAAATATACCTAAAAGTTTTTAGTACATTCTGCTGGCTTATGCACGGCACAACATGTTTATTTTTGTCCACCTTTACTATTTGCAGTCTAAAATTATAAACGATGTCTCCGATACCACTCGATGAAAACAGCTTTTTTTTTTATTTGGAAAGAATTAAAAAAAAAAAGAAAAAACTAACTAAAACTATTTAATTAAAACTACTAATAAAAAAAAGACCTGGCAAATCGCTGCCCCGTGGATTACCACGGGGCAGCGATTTGCCAGTTCTTTCGTGGCAATGCTGCCTGTATGGCAATGCTAATCTTTTGAGCCAGATACAGGCCAGCCCTCTGGTTAAGTGTTAGTCACAATAAGATGAAGCAATGGCGTCGTGGATATGCCACGCAGTTTTATATCTGAGTAGTCTCAAGTTCGAATCTCTCGTTTATACAGTCTAATCTAACTTTCAGTTTCTGGGTGACACCCATGTCAGAGATCTTCGTTCCTCTAACAATCTCATCCTTTCTATACCAGTTCACCGGAGTGGGTTCTCTTCACATTCTTTTATTGTCCAAGCTATAAAGCTCTGGAACGCCTTACCAGTTGATGTTCAGAAGGCTAAAACCTGCTTTTCATTTAAAAAACAGGTGAAAGCACATTTTCTTAAACAACTGTCAGATAGTTCTTAGTGTATGTAGTATATGTGAGTAGTACCTATATCTTAGTATAATAATAGTGTGTATTATTTATATGTAGTTTATGGTTTATTATTACATATTTAAGTACCTATACTTGGTTCATTTTTCACCATTTCTATTTGAGTTTTTGCGCTACCCTTGTCTTTCTCAACATCACCCGGTTGGTTGACTGGTAGATAAGGCCTTAGGCTTTAAGGTGAAGGGGTAAGCAAATGGCCTTGAAGTGTAAAATAAATTGTTAACTCGTAAATGTGGTGATAATTTCCTTATTGCTCTTCGTCATGCACTAGATATCCTTTTAAATTATTTTATGAACTGCCGTTGAAACTATTATTGGTGATCCGTCGAGCTTTAAAACTTGCCGTGGCCACTTTTGGCGGAGGCAAGTTTTAAAGCTAGACGGACTAATGTAAATACTTTCAACGGTGGTTCATAAAATAATTTAAAGGGCTATCTAGTGCATGACGAAGAGCAATATGGAAATATGTATATATATATATATCACCATATTTACAAGGTAACAATTTATTTCACAATTCAAGGCCATTTGCTTATCGCTTCACCTTAAGTCCGCCATTACACTTGTGTTTGTTAAATAAATACAGAATACAGAATGATTTTAAGCATATACACAATGATTATTACCTCTTTTTTCCTATTTCCTCTCGCGGGTCTACTGGAAGAAATTTCTTTAGAAATAAGTAGCACCTAAGTACTATGTTTTCCTTATTTTTTTATGTGTATGTTTGTAAATTTCCAAGTGTACTTGAATAAATAAAATAAAATGATTTTTAACCTCGTAGATTTATTCAAGAAAAGTAATGTTTAAGCGAAAATAAATACATACTCGTATTGTGTATTGTAACTTGTTTCATAATAAAAAACCAAAGATATCAGCCGACAAATGTATACCAAAAATCTCTCATTTGATTGTCACCCCTTGCTAGCGGGGTCGTAGCGGGTGACGGCCGGCAAGCGGGGAGGGCAACAGCTGCACAGATATTAAAGTTAGTAGGTAAACCATTTATTAAAAATAAGGGAGATTTTTTTTTTCCAAGAAATAAGTCTCTTTCCTACGGTTTTGTGTTCTATTAATGATTCTGATAAGATTTCAATACAGCTAGGCGGTGCCTCTTTTGCTCATACAAAATAAACCTATACTGTTAATAAAAATAAAATAATTTCAGCATATCTAGCTTAGTTTATCATAAATAAATAATTAATTACGTATACTCTACTCGTCAACGAACTGTTATATTTCTGGAGTCACGCGAACTCATTCAAACGTGCATTTATTATAATTACAAGAAAGTACATGCTGACTAACGAGGATCGGGTTGTTCATTTGTTATAGCTGTCCACATTTCATTTATCAATATAAATAGGTAGTTATACTGAAAAATCCGCGTCAATGTGAAACAATGTTCTAGAGCCTCACGTGTGTTTCCACTACGGAAGTCCGTACGAGCGATCCGTACGGATCTCCCGTACAGCTGAGAACTGAGAAACCAGCCTTGGGCCTAACTCATTGTGTGACTCAGCCCTCTATATTTCTTTTTGTTAGCCAATTAGGTCCCATTGTTGGGACCCTCTTTCTTTCCATACATCCGGTCCCTTGATATCACTCTTCACTTTTTCTCAAAATGATTCAAATCATCCGCCCATTTTTTCTTGGTCGTCCTGGTTTCCTTCGGCCATTTGTGGTAATGTGTGCCTATCTTTTGGAGTGCATGACGACAGACGTGTCCCGCCCACTCCCACTTCAGTTTAGCTTCTTTTACTCACTCTAACATCGGTTATCTTAGTGATGGAACGCAGTGCGGTGTAATGTCCCATCGCTCTCTGACAAACCTTCAATTTGGACAGTTGCGTAAACGTAAGAGACCAAGTTAAGGCACCGTAGGGTAGGATAGTCGTGTGGTTCCCGGCAGAGTAGAATTGGACCACTCCAAGTCTTTCCGTGGATGTCGTAGAAGGTGATTTGGGAAACACAAGCTAAACAAAGCTTTATAAACATCAGTGAGACCTCTCCAACCCAGGCCAGCGTGGAGAGTGTAGGCCAAATCCTCTGTCTGCTGTGGCCAAGTATGGCTCTGGTAGTATAGAGAGAGTGGGCTCCTGCAGTAGACACTAAAAAAGACCAATCAAGAATCAATCGAATTAAGAATCAAATATTTGGTTGCTTATTCTTGATTCCAAGTCAGGCCCGCGAGGGGAGTGTAGGCCAAATCCTCTGTCTGCTGTGGCCAAGTATGGCTCTGGTAGTATAGAGAAAGTGCGCTCCTGCAGAGACACTAAAAAAAACCAATCAAATTAAGAATCAAATATTTGGTTGATTCTTCTTGATTCCAACCCAGGCCAGCGTGGAGAGTGTAGGCCAAATCCTCTGTCTGCTGTGGCCAAGTCTGGCTCTGGTAGTACAGAGAGAGTGTGCTCCTGCAGTAGACACTAAAAAAAACTCCTGATTATGATGATGATATGTTTATAGCTGCATCGCCTTTTAATATGATTCGCATTCCCTTGATCAGCTTTTACGATCTGCGCGGGAAGAAGTTGGTACTCTCCATAATTTGCCTTTTCTCACAGACCAGCGTGGCATCAAAGAATTAAATATTTATTCAGTAATTAGGCCTTCGCAGGCACTTTGACACGTCAATGGGTAATTTTAGTTTACATTACGTGTAATTTGAAAATTGGAAGATATGTCAATAGAACTTCCTAATTATTCTAATGTTTATTTAAACTTTACAAACAAAGTAATTTCCTTAGCGAAGAATTCACCACAGGTAATATTTCGCTTTACATAAAGGCTTAACAAAGTGAGGCGACAAAATTGTCATTTTCTTTTGAAAAAATAATTCCCAAACAACCCTAACTCCAAGCAAAATTATAAGTAAGATACTCAAATAATTTACAGACTTACGAACTCGGAATAAAAATAATTTAAGGCTTGCCATTCACTGTAATACCGCCTGTGTCACTCCCCATTTAGGTATCGAAAATATACGAATCGTATGTCCAGACTAATAAGAATGAAATTGGCTTGCAATGGATGTCTAGGTATCTATACGAAAAGGTGCTGAGTTCTGACGTGAGCTAAATGAAACCATATCGCTAGCCACATTGAGTAGATATTTCTTTGCTGAGTGAGACTTCTGTACGTTAGTATTAATATTAAAGTGGTAAAATGTGTGCCCCCATGTAACTTCTAAAATAAGAGAATGATAAAACTAAAAAAAAATATACTCGTATGATGTACATTACCATGCAAACTTCCACCGAAAATTGTTTTGAACGAGATCTAGTAAGTAGTTTTTTTTTAATACGTCATAAATCGTAAACTGCAATTTACCTTTAAACTTTTATATTATGTTACTTGCTGCTACGGGATTGCTGCATCGGGATTAAAGACTCGCCCATGAAGGGGAACCCTTCATGGGCGAGTCTTTAATCCCGACGCGCCGCGTGCCTGATAAGTAGTGGAACTATAGGTAGTTCCGCTAGTCATCACTAGATGGCGTTCTTGACAGTCGGGGTTTTTTTTAATTTGCCTAGCCAATAAACTTGTCTTAATAAACAATTTGTTCCATATAAATACAAATATATAAATATATGACAAACAATGAAAATCGCTAATTGTATCGCATAACGAATGGCTAGCTTTATGGAAAAGGATTTTAGAACTTTTCTCTAAATATTTAAAGTGACTGCGGCCCCTTTTCCATTTTAAATAATTAAGCCAAACTGAAGCTTTTCTAATAAACTTACCACATAAGTTTCTATTACACTTATTGAAAAGGATTTTTTTTAAATAGTGATCTGTTTAAAAAGAAATTATTTATCTCTAAATATTTTTTACTAAATGTGTTTTCAATAGGTCTCTAGATGGCGTTTTTTACTTATTTAATTAATTCTCAATTTTTTTTATTTTTAGTATTTGTTGTTATAGCGGTACATAATCGGTGAAAATTTCAGGTGTCTAGATATTACGGTTCTAGAGATAGAGCCCTGTGACAGACGGACAGACAGACAGATGGACAAAGATAAGATAAGATAAGTTTTTTATTTGCAATAAATAGGACAGCAAACGGACAGACAGCGGAGTCTCACTAATAGGGTCCCGTTTGCACCCTTCAGGTACGGAACCCTAAAAAAGTAAATGAGACAATTTATTGATTTTCATTGTAATAGTTTGTTTAATTCCAAATAACCTGAGACATGTTTCAATTCCTTGCGGTGTGCGACTCGCACCGCAAGAAATGGAAACACTGCGAGACGTTCATGTCTTTGTTGTTTACATGGAATTTTAAACATGAAGTTGTGTATAAATTACAGAGAAATAAAGACAAAGGAAAATCCTAAAAAGTGAATGAGAAGATTTTAGTACTTTTTTTTTTTCATAAAAAAACTTAGTTAAAAAGTTTAACTTTGAATAAAATATAAGCGAATATGTCGTCGGAATTCTTTAGCATACGACTGAGTTAAAAAATAAAAAATACACATAGTTATATTATAGCACGTCAGTAAAATAAACCCGTCAAATACTATTGTTCCAACACGTGAACAATAAGAATAAATCGGATTTTGTTGCAAAGCACAACAACCACAAAGTATCGAGAAGAATAAGCGATATATTAAAAAATGTGGCAATGGAAACATTTCATATGGTCTAGAGCGTGTTTTAAACTTTATATACCTCCAGTTGTGTCCTTTTCGGTGCCGCACTGCACAGCTTTACACCTGGCAGTGTAGAAAATCTCAACGGTATAAGGAAATTGCAGATATGGTACCCTTAAATAACTTGGAAAAGAGATATTATATACTTTATATTGGAAAATATATACTATAGACCACAATTTTTGTGGAAAACAAGAGTCTAAAGGCAGTGGAAGAATACATAACAAGTATTGATATTTTGGCAATTATATTATAGCAAGTCTGTAAACTAAACCTGTTGAATACATTCACAGCTTACATTAAGAATAACGGTAATGACGTTAAGAATTGCTACATTTATCTATCTATACTAATATTATAAAGCGGAAGAGTTTGTTTGTTTGTTTGTTTAAACGCGCTAATCTCAGGAACTAATAGTCCGATTTGAAAAATTCTTTTTTTGTTGGGTAGTCCATTTATAGAGAAAGGCTTTAGGCTATATAACATTACGTTCCGACAACCACGCGAACGAAGTCGCGGGCACAGCTAGTTAATTTATATGTATAGTATATGTAGCGTATATATATGTATGTAGGTATATGTATAGCAGGTATATATATATATATATATATATATATATGTAACAATGTACATTGTGTATTTTATGTATACTACACTTTATCTTGCAACCTACATTTAGACTTTCTGTATAACCCAAAGGTTGACTGGTAGACAACGCTTTTAGCGTTAAGTTCGCCTATTGTTCTGTAAAGCAAAACAACCACAAAATATTGAGGAGAATAAGTGATATATTGAAAAATGTAGCTATGGAAACATTTTATATGGTCTAGAGCGCGTTTTTGACTTATAATATCACTTTGAATACCTCCGGCTGTGTCCTTCGCACAGCTTTACACCTGGCAGTGTAGAAAATCTCAACGGTATACCTAAGGAAATTTCAGATATGGTACCCTTAATTAAGCTGGAAAAGAGATATGTAATAAATATTGCAACAACCATCGACCTTCCAATTGTAAACCAATACATAAAAAAAAATTAACATCGTATATAAAATGAAAGCACAAGAACTTTCTTTGCGAAAAATCAATGTTTTATCATTTTAAAGACCACAAACCGCAGTCATCCGGAAGAGCCACTATAACTCTACATAGATCTTTCTTGTTGTTTGACTAAATCTGCGATATTGGAACTATCGAGGAGAGAATCACAACACAACCTTACATAAAAATTGTATAATATGACAATAACAGAAAATGATCTATTCTTCGATCAAGTACGTACCTAAAGAGACACTTCAAATCGGAACAGACAGCAAAGTAACAAAGAAAAAGGCCAACACAAAATAAGTCTAGTATTATCGAGATCTGTATCTCGACATTATATTTAACATATAGAAAACGCTAAAAGCGACGCAAAAATATTTAGATTATCTAAATCTAGACACTACACCACACAAAATCACAGATAGCTCTTTCTCGGTTCTGACCTTCGAAGGAGGCACAACTAAACGTTTTCGTCCTTGGTCGACCGGAGTATATCAATGGTCTATAGTCACATGGTCTCTCTCAATAGAGGACCTGCCTTCATTGAGACTTAAACTTACCTGATTTACAATCTACCAATCGGCACGATACCCGTGCATTTCGTGGAATTGACTACCTGAGTAAGTCCAAAACAACGCCAGGGTTTTTCCCATCGTCTTAAAATCGCACACAATGCAGCTTAAAAGTAACATGTATTATAAATAACCTTTGATTTACGCGTTCGGAAATCGTAGAATCGCTGCGTTCCATGTTAATTTTCTATTATTTTTTTCCTTTCAATTGTACTTCCCGTTATATCATTTTATTTACAAGCGATAATGTATGTAATATAGAGATTCTTTTTCCATTAAGTAAATATTGGTTAATTAATTGTTAATTTTTAAAAACACAAATGTAATGTTTTACGTTTAAATGCTGTGAGCCGGCATACCAAGACAGAAAACGGGTACGAAAATAGGTATATTTTATTATTATCCCTTAACCGGAGTCGATGATAGGAGCACTTGGTGTTTATTCTCTTACTCTAGCGTTCATTCTCTTGGTGGCATCAGCGCAGGACAGACAGGATTAGTTAGGACTACGAGAGGGCAAAAATAAGGAAACACCAAAGCAGTATTATAATATGGCTTAATTTTTCTACTATTGACCATTGTTAGGGTTCCGTACCCGAAGGGTGCAAACGGCACCCTATTACTGAGAGTCCGCTGTCAGTCCGTCTGTCCGTTTGTCTGTACGTCTGTCACAGGGCTTTATCTCTTGAACCGAAATAGCTAGACACTTGAAATTTTCGCCGATTATGTATTATTGTGGCCGCTATAAAAATAAATACCAATAATAAAAAAAGTTGAAAATTAAAGGGGGTCGTCATCCAAAAATGTGTTTTTTCAGCGTTTTTAACTAGATCTTTATAATGGCATTAACTAGATACTTGAATTTTTTACAGATTATGTATTATTATGACCACTATAATAACAAATACTAAAAATAAGATAAAGTTAAAAATTAAGGGGGTCGTCATACAAGATACGTTTTAAGTTTTTTAAGCATTTTAAAACATTGTACGGTGTGGTACGGAACCCTTCATGTACGAGTCCGACTCGCACTTGCCCGTTTATTTAATGCAAATATGGCAAAAAAACATTTACATAAATCAAATTATTTATTTCATGTGCCGTACGAAAGAAAAAAAAATTACAGCGGCACTCCCGCCATGATTAAAATTCCGAGTTTTTCTTCCAAGCAAACAGTGCACTTTGGCAGAAAGATTATCACCACGACAAAGGTGATGATCAAGACACTCAGTAGTCTGCTATAGGCCACAATTTTTGTGGAAAACAAAAGTCTAAAGGCTGTGAAAGAATACATAACAAGTATTGATATTTTGGCAATTATATTATATAGCATGTCAGTAAACTAAACCCGTTGAATACATTCACAGCTCACATTAATGTTAGTCAGATTCTAATAACTGTATTGTATTACAGGTATTTGTTTGCATTGAAACATAGCTTAGAAACGTGGAAGGCAATGAGATCATAACGGTGGGCCTGCAAATATACTCGTATAAGCATGCCTATTGAGCTTTTAATACCAGCAAGCGCCGCGTTGGTTCCTACAACCATAATAACCGCTACTGCCTCTTTCTAAAGATTTACCACCGCTACCTTAGTAATTCGCTGGCCCAAACTGCATCATACACAACTATGCAAAATATTAAAACGAACAACCATTGTTCCAACAAGTGAACATTAAAAAGAAACCGGATTTTGTTGCAAAGCAAAACAACCACAAAATATTGAGGAGAATAAGTGATATATTGAAAAATATAGCTATGGAAACATTTTATATGGTCATATGGTCTTTTAATATCACTTTGTATACCTCCGGCTGTGTCCTTCGCACAGCTTTCCACCTGGCAGTGTAGAAAATCTCAACGGTATACCTAAGGAAATTTCAGATATGGCACCCTTAATTAAGCTGGAAAAGAGATATGTAATAAATATTGCAACAACCATCGACCTTCCAATTGTAAACCAATACATTCAAAAGAGAAATGAACATCGTATATAAAAATGAAAGCACAAGAAGTTTCTTTGCGAAAAATCAATGTTTCATCATTTTAAAGACCACAAACCGCAGTCATCCGGAAGAGCCATTATAACTCTACATAGATCTTTCTTGTTGCTTGACTAAATCTGCGATATTGGAACTATCGAGAAGAGAAACACAACACAACCTTACATAAAAATTGTATAATATGACAATAACAGAAAATGATCTATTCTTCTATCAAGTACGTACCTATTTAAAGAGACACTTCAAATTGGAACAGACAGCAAAGTAACAAAGAAAAAGGCCAACACAAAATAAGTCTAGTATTATCGAGATCTGTATCTCGACATTATATTTTAGATATAGAAAACGCTAAAAGCAACGCAGAATGTATTTAGATTATCTAAATCTAGACACTACGCCACACAAAATTCGGGGAGAAGGCTCTTTCTCGGTTCTGACCTTGGAAGGAGGCACAACTAAACGTTTTCGTCCTTGGTCACCGGAGTATATCAATGGTCTATAGTCACATGGTCTCTCTCAATAGAGGACCTGCCTTCATTGAGACTTAAACTTAACTGATTTATAATCTACCAATCGGTACGATACCCATGCATTTCGTGGAATTGACTACCTCAGTAAGTCCAAAACAACGCCAGGGTTTTTCCCATCGTCTTAAAATCGCACATAATGCAGCTTCAAAGTAACATGTATTATAAATAACCTTTGATTTACGCGTTCGGAAATCGTAGAATCGCTGCGTTCCATGTTCATTTTCTATTATTTTTTTCCTTTCAATTGTACTTCCCGTTATATTATTTTATTTACCAGCGATAATGTATGTAATATAGAGATTCTTTTTCCATTAAGTAAATATTGGTTAATTAATTGTTAATTGTCAAAAACACAAATGTAATGTTTTACGTTTAAATGCTGTGAGCCGGCATACCAAGACAGAAAACGGGTACGAAAATAGGTATATTTTGTTATTATCCCTTAACCGGAGTCGATGATAGGAGCACTTGGTGTTTATTATCTTACTCTAGCGTTCATTCTCTTGGTGGCATCAGCGCAGGCCAGACAGGATTAGTTAGGACTACGAGAGGGCAAAAAGAAGGAAACACCAAAGTAGTATTATAATATGGCTTAATTTTTCTACTATTGACCATTGTTAGGGTTCCGTACCCGAAGGGTGCAAACGGCACCCTATTACTGAGAGTCCGCTGTCAGTCCGTCTGTCCGTTTGTCTGTACGTCTGTCACAGGGCTTTATCTCTTGAACCGTAATAGCTAGACACTTGAAATTTTCGCCGATTATGTATTATTGTGGCCGCTATAAAAATAAATACCAAAAATAAAAAAAGTTGAAAATTAAAGGGGGTCGTCATCCAAAAATGTGTTTTTTCAGCGTTTTTAACTAGATCTTTATAATGGCATTAACTAGATACTTGAATTTTTTACAGATTATGTATTATTATGACCACTATAATAACAAATACTAAAAATAAGATAAAGTTAAAAATTAAGGGGGTCGTCATACAAGATACGTTTTAAGTTTTTTAAGCATTTTAAAACATTGTACGGTGTGGTACGGAACCCTTCATGTACGAGTCCGACTCGCACTTGCCCGTTTATTTAATGCAAATATGGCAAAAAAACATTTACATAAATCAAATTATTTATTTCATGTGCCGTACGAAAGAAAAAAAAATTACAGCGGCACTCCCGCCATGATTAAAATTCCGAGTTTTTCTTCCAAGCAAACAGTGCACTTTGGCAGAAAGATTATCACCACGACAAAGGTGATGATCAAGACACTCAGTAGTCTGCTATAGGCCACAATTTTTGTGGAAAACAAAAGTCTAAAGGCTGTGAAAGAATACATAACAAGTATTGATATTTTGGCAATTATATTATATAGCATGTCAGTAAACTAAACCCGTTGAATACATTCACAGCTCACATTAATGTTAGTCAGATTCTAATAACTGTATTGTATTACAGGTATTTGTTTGCATTGAAACATAGCTTAGAAACGTGGAAGGCAATGAGATCATAACGGTGGGCCTGCAAATATACTCGTATAAGCATGCCTATTGAGCTTTTAATACCAGCAAGCGCCGCGTTGGTTCCTACAACCATAATAACCGCTACTGCCTCTTTCTAAAGAACTACCACCGCTACCTTAGTAATTCGCTGGCCCAAACTGCATCATACACAACTATGCAAAATATTAAAACGAACAACCATTGTTCCAACAAGTGAACATTAAAAAGAAACCGGATTTTGTTGCAAAGCAAAACAACCACAAAATATTGAGGAGAGTAAGTGATATATTGAAAAATGTAGCTATGGAAACATTTTATATGGTCTAGAGCGCGTTTTTAACTTATAATATCACTTTGAATACCTCCGGCTGTGTCCTTTGCACAGCTTTACACCTGGCAGTGTAGAAAATCTCAACGGTATACCTAAGGAAATTTCAGATATGGTACCCTTAATTAAGCTGGAAAAGAGATATGTAATAAATATTGCAACAACCATCGACCTTCCAATTGTAAACCAATACATTCAAAAGAAAAATGAACATCGTATATAAAAATGAAAGCACAAGAACTTTCTTTGCGAAAAATCAATGTTTTATCATTTTATAGACCGCAAACCGCAGTCATCCGGAAGAGCCATTATAACTCTAAATAGATCTTTCTTCTTGCTTGACTAAATCTACGATATTGGAATTATCGAGAAGAGAAACACAACACAACCTTACATTAAAATTGTATAATATGACAATAACAGAAAATGATCTATTCTTCGATCAAGCACGTACCTATTTAAAGAGACACTTCAAATCGGAACAGACAGCAAAGTAACAAAGAAAAAGGCCAACACAAAATAAGTCTAGTATTATCGAGATCTGTATCTCGACATTATATTTAACATATAGAAAACGCTAAAAGCGACGCAGAAATATTTAGATTATCTAAATCTAGACACTACGCCACACAAAATTCGGGGAGAAGGCTCTTTCTCGGTTCTGACCTTCGAAGGAGGCACAACTAAACGTTTTCGTCCTTGGTCACCGGAGTATATCAATGGTCTATAGTCACATGGTCTCTCTCAATAGAGGACCTGCCTTCATTGAAACTTAAACTTAACTGATTTACAATCTACCAATCGGTACGATACCCGTGCATTTCGTGGAATTGACTACCTGAGTAAGTCCAAAACAACGCCAGGGTTTTTCCCATCGTCTTAAAATCGCACACAATGCAGCATAAAAGTTATATGTATGTACGGTGCACTTTGGCACAAAGAATATCACCACGACAAATATGACGATCAAGACACTCAGAAGTCTGCTATAGACCACAATTTTCGTGGAAAACAAGAGTCTGGAGGCAGTGGAACAATACGTAACAAGTATTGATATTTTGGCATTTAACTATATGAAGACTGATTCATGCTTAAACACGTACAATAAATAAATAAAAATAATTTGTCTTCTGTAAAAAGATAGCAAAATTTAAAATGCTCCGAAATTCTCAAATAAATGTGTGGACGAAAACGCTGATAAGGCAGACCGCTCGCTGCGCTTCTGAATTCGTCTAAATTCGTCTCCAGGGTACATGTACAATACAGCGCAATGCGTATGTGTAGATAGAAAATATAGATTCGGGTGTTTAATTAAAAATTCCCACGGTCGAAGACCGCAGTCTTAAGAAGCTTCAGGTTAGCCAACGAGCGATGGAGTGTAGTATCTTCGGCGTACGCCGCGTTGATCGCATTCGGAACACCACGATGCGCTCCAAAACTCAAATAAAGGATGTAGGCCTTAAGTCAGCACAGCTAAAGTGGGGCTGGGCGGGGCACGTCTGCCGTATGCAAGAAGATACACCTATCTTGTTGCACCACCCACTTACTTCTTGGCCAACCGGCCAGGATGGCTAGTGGATCCCGAGTGGTCGCCGAAAGCGAGGCAGACCTCGAAAAAGATGGCGTGATGACTTGGACAAGTACATGGGCGAGTGGCAAACTACTGCCCTCGACAGGACTTGGATTTGAAACAGAAAGGGGAGGCCTTTGCCCAGCTGTGGGACACTGAATTAGGCTAATAAAAAATAAACGGGCAAGTGCGAGTCGGACTCGTACATGAAGGGTTCCGTACCACTGTACAATGTTTTAAAACGCTGAAGAAACACGTTTCTTGTATGACGACCCCCTTTAATTTTTAACTTTTTCTTATTTTTAGTTGTTGTTGTTGTTGTATATATTTTTATTGTACAAAAAAATATATTTTGCAAACGTATAAACCATAAAAGACCAAAAATATGTACAATGGCGGACTTATCCCATATAGGGATCTTTTCCAGTCAACCAAGTATCAGCGAATGGAAAATAAAAATATGGGCATAATGGGCAGAAGTCAAAGCGTACAAGAAGAATAGAAACTAGTGTTTACTTTTAATCAAAAACATATTACATATACCAATAATACATAAACTAATACATAATAAAATAATATACCTAAATATCACCAACTAAAATAAATAAAATACATAGACTACAATATTATTAGCTCAAGGTGTCTGAGGATTCTTCGTAAAATCCTCTAAGTCTGACTTTGAAGGAATCAAGAGAGGGCGCAATTTTCACATCTACAGGAAGCGCATTCCATAGCCGGGCAGCAAGAACTGAGAATGAATATCCGTATGACTGCGAGACATGTGCCGGGATATGGAGCCGAGGGATACCACTACCACGCAAGCGACTGTCAATCTGTCTAAATGACAATTTTTCGGTGAGGTAACTTGGGGATTGGGGTTTAAAAAGGACATTGAAAAGTAGCGACAGAATAGTAGTAGTAGTAGTTAGTATTTGTTGTTATAGCGGCCATAGTCATAGTGATACATAATCTGTGAAAATTTCAAGTGGTTACCTAGTTAATGCCATTATAAATATCTAGTTAAAAACGCTGAAAAAACACATTTTTTGTATGACGACCCCCTTTAATGTTCATTTTTTTATTTTTAGTGTTTGTTGTTATAGCGGCCACAGTAATACATAATCGGTGAAAATTTCAAGTGACTAGCTATTACGGTTCAAGAGATAGAGCCCTGTGACAGACGGACAGAAGAACAGACGGATAGACAGCGGAGTCTCAGTAATAGGGTCCCGTTTGCACCCTTCGGGTACGGAACCCTAAAAATACTTACCTAATATTTGAAGATTTGAACCTATATTACCTCTGGTTTAAGACGTTTATTTCTCATAAAGAATTACATTCGCTTAACATGAGAAATTTTACATTATTTTATATACTTAATAAAATAAAAGTGAGCATACAGTCTTTTATAAAAAGGCGGTATGTAAAAAATAAAAAATATAAAGTGCACTAAGTGACTAACTACTATCGATGTCGAGCGTTGCAGATGCAAAGATGTTTCGTTACTAGATGCGGCATATTGTCAGTAGTTATCTTACGAGAGCGGGGTTTCCTTGAATGTGAGATTTTACCAATTTTTTGAAAAATGTGTTCGTTTGAACTTCTCTTATGTCCAACGGAAGCCTATTATAAATCTGTGCTCCTTCAAACAGCAATGTTTTTTTACCATAGTTTGTTCTGGGAGAAATTAGGCATAAGTTGTTAGCACGGCGCGTTAGTTTCCTATGTACTTGTGAGTGTTTTTTGAAAGTAATGTTACAATGGATGTCCTTTGTTAAAATTTTTCGAATCAATATACAAGTGTTATATATGTATGTTTGTTTGACACTCATTATTTTTGTTTTAGAATATACTATAGGTGTAGGAGTTAAAAAGTCGTAATGAAAGAGTACTTTAATAAGTTTGTTTTGAGCTACTTGAATTTTGTTTAAATGTGACTTCGCAGTAGTTCCCCATATTTCTACTAGGTAATCTAAGTGAGGTTTAATAAAAGAATTATAAATAGTATACTTAATTTTCCGGGGAAGACACCGTGCAATTCCCCTTGTCAGTCCCATAAGAGAGTTTATTTTCTTACGAAGTGTTTCAATGTGTGGTTCCCATGAAAGATAGTTATCTAAGGTCAGACCGAGGTATTTTTCACTTTTAATTTTGTTAATTATTTGATCGTTAATTTTAAGTGGTTCATGATTGTCTAATTTTTTGTTTTTTGCTGCAAAGACTATATAATTTGTTTTTTTCGTATTTATTGTTAACAGATTACATTGAAACCACACATTAAGCTTATTCAAGTCATTTTGTGCTAATTCGACTATGTTATTTAAAGACTTTCCAAAGTAAAATATACTTGTATCATCCGCATATAGGTTAACATCACCTTGCAATCCAAGATCTTGTATATTATTAATATAGATCAGGAATAA
Organism: Acrobasis repandana; assembly: GCA_963576875.1. Classification (NCBI taxonomy): domain Eukaryota; kingdom Metazoa; phylum Arthropoda; class Insecta; order Lepidoptera; family Pyralidae; genus Acrobasis; species Acrobasis repandana. The sequence continues at coordinate 8,054,665 of OY756243.1, read as the reverse complement.
AAGGGGTCCCAAAATCGATCCTTGGGGAACTCCGCAGGTTATTAGAGCAGGATCACTCTGATGGTTTCCAATCTTTACTATTTGGTAACGATTTTCTAGATATGATTGAAAAATTTTCAGTACATTCCCCGCTAGGCCAACACTAGCCAGCTTCCGGAGAAGGATTTTATGGCTGACTGTATCAAAGGCCTTTTTTAGGTCGATGAATATTCCAAGCGCTATGTTTTTTTTGTCAATGTTAAGCTTAATCTTTGATACAAGGTCTACTGTAGCGGAAAGAGTATTCGATTTTGGTCGAAAACCGTATTGTTTATTGTAGAGAAACGATATAGAATCTAGATAGGCTTCAAGACGATTGTAGATAATCCTCTCAAGGACTTTGGACAGCACTGGCAAAACAGAAATAGGACGATAGTTACCGGCTTCAGCTTTGCTGCCAGATTTAAAAATAGGGCTTACTTTGGCTAATTTAAGACTATCCGGGAAAATACCAGCAATCAAGCAATCATTCAAACATTTTGTTAAATCTACAATTATTAGCTTTTTTATACATTTAAGTGCTCTTGTGGTTACTTCGTCAAGACCAGCAGCTGTGTTAGGGTTCAGATTATCAATTATTTTGTCTACCTCTTCAACCGTAGCAGGGGTAAATTCACTAAAACAGTTCGAATATGCACGCGATGGTAATTTGTGTACATAATTGTTATGAAATTTTTGCGGGATTTCCTGAGCCAGAGACGTGCCAATGCTCGAAAAGTACTGATTAAAATATTCGCATATCTTTTTTGGGTCGGTAACTACGTCATCAGGAGTAATTATACTTGAAGGAGTACTGATTTCTCTAACTTTGTTATTGGATAGACTATTTATTAGATTCCACATTTTTAGGGGTTTATTGTGGCACCTGTCAAAAGCTTTGTGATAGTACTGACACTTTGCCGCTTGAATATTCTCTGATACTTTGTTTCTAAAGGCTTTAAACTTTTCTTCAGCTGAGGTGTTGTGAGGATCATTTTTATATTTTTGCCATAAAGCGTTTCTTTTACTGATGTCGTCCAGTATATCCTTTCTTATCCAATCGCTTCTAGGTGGGTTTAATTTTTTTTTCTTCTTTACTTTGCTTCTTGTTATACAGTTGACTATTGTATCTTGTAACTCTTGGAGATCCGATATATCTTTCTCTTTTGTTTCCGCCACTTCTTTTAAGAGCTTTTCATAGTCTAATACATTGATGGTAGCAATTTGAGGAGGGTCTGGTTTGTATTTGTCAATTTCTAAGTACAGTTGTTTATGATCTGCCATAGGTGAGTTTATTACAGTCAGGTGAAAAGTATGGGCATTTAAGTTTGTGCAGGCATGATCTAGAATGCTTTTTTTGGTCGATGTATCCCGTGTGCTATATGGTAATTCCACTTTGTTCAAGGCTATGCATCCACACTCCTTCAGCATATCAATATAGTCCTGACTTGGTTTATCAGGAAAAAGCAAGTCAAAATTAAAATCTCCAAGGACAATATATCTTTTCTTGCTATGAAGTTGTGATGAGTAAGTTTCTAAGAAATGAGCCACTTTTTTCCTGTTTGGCTTGTAAACTGCACCAACATCAAGATTAAACTTTTCTAAATGAATCCAAAGAAAATGATTGCCGTTCATACTTTGACTTTCAATTAGATTATGCTTCAGATAACTACGGATGAATATTGATACACCCCCACCTTTCGAGGCAGATCGATAGTTGTAATAGTGTGAAAACCCGGGAAGAACAAGTAGCCTTGCATCCTCTTCAGATTTGATCCAGGTCTCAGTAATTATTACAATGTGTATTGTGTGATTAAACGATTCTATAATACATTTTAATTCATCAAATCTTCCTTTCTTCATAATACTTTTTGCGTTTGCATAAAATAACTTTAAGGATCCTTTCGTCGTAACAAGGTCTGAGTAATTACTTGTGAGTTGGTAAGATATTCTGTTTCCATTTATGATTTCATATTTCCGTGTTTGCCGGAGCGATTGGAGTTTTTTGCTGATCCCTGTGTTATTTTAGGTACTCCCTTAATATACCTTATAGTGATGTTCTGCTCGCCATTTAAGGTTCGAGTTTTGAGTTCTTCTCTAAGTTTCTCTATGTGCACCTGTTGCATGGGTGTTTGGTCAGAGTATATACCAACCCCATCCAAGGATACGTTTTTCTTGTTGCGAAGTATCTGAATGGCTGTCTCCCGGGTGGCAAAGCATACTTTGATCGGTCTACATTTCGTTACATCATATTTGCCAAGACGAAATAACTTTACAGGTTCTGGAGCATCATTATATATTTTTTTGATAATTTTAACAACTTTGATTTTTTCTGAGTATAATCTGTCTTTGACCTCGTCAACATCAGATTCCGCGAGTCCTCTTATAATTATGTTATTTTCACGATCGGTGCGGTCTCGCAATTCCATTATAATGGCTTCGTTGTTGTTTATAGAAGCCGGAGTAGAAGCATTTTCTTTTGCAAGTTGGAAGTCTAATTTCATTGATTCAATTTTATTATCAGAGAGCTTCAATGAATTGGTGAGGTCTTGCAATTCTGTTTTTATAGAATTTTGTTCCGCTATGAGATTTGCAGTTGTAGCTTTAATATCATTCATTTGTTCTCGCATGCATGATACGTCTTCACATATTTTTTGTATATTATCTTTTTGACTAGTGGTTGATTCTATGAGAAAATTCATCATTTTGTCCATTTTTTCGCGGATATCGCTTAATTCTTTTTTAATTTCAGAATCTTCTTCCCGTTCTTTCCTCTTTCTATTAATGGATTGTGGTAGTGAATCGTTGTCTTGATACAGTATAGGACTTGCTAAATTATTTAGGGAACCGCTATGTAGACTCGAAGTGGCGCTTCCAGAGGGTGAGCGTATCACATTCATATTGATCTGCGGTATGACTCAGTACTTGTGCGCTCGTAACACGCCGTGCTCACGTGGATCGCTTCGTAGATACCTCCGAACAGGTGCAAAGAGTAATGTGTCGTCCCGTCCTTTTCACTCGCACCAGGGTGGGAGGCGAAGTTCGCCGATCGAGCGGAGTTGCGCAGGAGCAAGCAATCACAATGACCAACTGACTTTTTTGTAATAATGAACTTTAGACATCGATGTTTAGGTTTAAATTTAGTCGTGATGATTTAGTATTTAAATTTAAATATAATTGTACACGTCCGCTTCGTACGCTCACTGGTCGCGAATTTTCACATCTACAGGAAGCGCATTCCATAGCCGGGCAGCAAGAACTGAGAATGAATATCCGTATGACTGCGAGACATGTGCCGGGATATGGAGCCGAGGGATACCACTACCACGCAAGCGACTGTCAATCTGTCTAAATGACAATTTTTCGGTGAGGTAACTTGGGGATTGGGGTTTAAAAAGGACATTGAAAAGTAGCGACAGAATAGTAGTAGTAGTAGTTAGTATTTGTTGTTATAGCGGCCATAGTCATAGTGATACATAATCTGTGAAAATTTCAAGTGGTTACCTAGTTAATGCCATTATAAATATCTAGTTAAAAACGCTGAAAAAACACATTTTTTGTATGACGACCCCCTTTAATGTTCATTTTTTTTATTTTTAGTGTTTTTTGTTATAGCGGCCACAGTAATACATAATCGGTGAAAATTTCAAGTGACTAGCTATTACGGTTCAAGAGATAGAGCCCTGTGACAGACGGACAGACGGACAGAAGAACAGACGGATAGACAGCGGAGTCTCAGTAATAGGGTCCCGTTTGCACCCTTCGGGTACGGAACCCTAAAAATACTTACCTAATATTTGAAGATTTGAACCTATATTACCTACTTATACCTATGGGGGGCAAGGGTAGCCCCGAAGTGTGGGAGCTCCTAAGCTGAGCGTCCCAGATAGATTGTGTGTATAGGGAAGTAGGAGAAACAAACAAATGGAAGATGTAAATAGTTTTTTTATGTACACACAAGAGTAAAAAGAAATAAGCAAAACAGAAGGTGCACGAGCGATAAAATCAGTGGAAAATAAGGTAGAAAAATGTAGAAGTAGAATAGTCAAGACAAAGGAACTGAACACAAAGTAAATATTAAATTAATTTAAATTTTTAACAGTGAAAAATGCTGTTACCACAAATGACAAGACATGAGAGCTCTGAAGGATGGTCATTGACAGTCGACCAAAACTCAGTACTAAAAGTATGCGCGCGCAACATGACGCCGCGAGGCAACGTGCGCGCGCAACGCAAAGTCCGTGGTCGACTGGTAAAGACAGAGTAAAGATCATCGCTTTCAATAAAGAAGTATAAATAAAAAAATATGAATACAGATAAATAAAACTTATGTATATACAAATGGGAGAAGCCCACATACCTTTCACAGGTTTGCTTTTAATATGAGTGCTGCCATCTCTGTGAGCAGTTGCAGCTGGTACTAATTCATCATCATTTCATTATCATCAGGTCTTTTTTAGTCTCCACTGCAGAAGTACGATCCTCTGTACTAGCAGAGCCATATATTAGCCAGAGCTGTCAGAGGATTTGGCCTACACTCTCCACGCTCATCAGACGGGTTGGAGAAGTCTCACTGATGTTTATAAGCTTTGTAAAGCTTATGTTTTTAAGTCGCCTTCTACGACATCCACGGGAAGATTTGGAGTGGTCCTATTCTACTCTGCCGGGAACCACACGGCCAATAAAATAGAGAGAACAGTAGAAATGGAATAGCAGAAATTTTGTAACAAATACCAAGTTCCTGCTAGTTACCTATTTATATGCCCGCCAAAAGATTGTACGCCGTTGGCACCCACTGTTTCAGCTACCCAGACAATAGCCCTATTATAAGGATAAAGGAAACAAAAGAAAGTTTTAAAAAAATATTTTATTATTTAATTACAAACATTTTCTATCGTATACCCTAAGGCGGTGGATCCATTGCACCGCGCACCATCGCGGAGCGCGGTTCAAAACACTGACGCTCTTGCGCGTTGACGCGTTTTCAGTGTGTTGGACTAGGCGTGCTATTAGGGTTCCATACCCGAAGGGTGCAAACGGGACCCTATTACTGAGACTCCGCTGTCTGTCCGTCTGTCACAGGGCTCTATCCCTTGAACCGTAATAGCTAGACACTTGAAATTTTCACCGATTATGTATTACTATAACAAATACTAAAAATAAAAAAAAGTTGAAAATTAAAGGGGGTCGTCATACAAAAAATGTGTTTTTTAACTAGATCTTTATAATGGTATTAACAAAATACTTGAAATTTTCACAGATTATGTATTACTATGGCCGCTATGACAACAAATACTAAAAATAAGATAAAGTTAAAAATTAGAGGGGGTCGTCATACAAGAAACGTGTTTCTTCAGCGTTTTAAAACATTGTACGGTGGTACGGAACCGTTCATGTACGAGTCCGACTCGCACAAACCCGTTTATTTATACAAACTGAGATACATAATTACAATGTTAAAATCTGCCGCCCCGCGCTCCGCGACGGTGCGCGGTGCAATGGGATCACCGCCTTAAGTTTTCCCATCTCATGCTCCTCCGTGCTTCGAAAGACTTGGTAAGTCGTTGGTCCCGTCATTATTACATGGTAGTCATGCTATGTCAGATGCCTATAGACAGCTTCTAAAATCTATAACTAACATATAAAGAACCACCAGTCAAATGGTTCCAGAACTAGCTAGTCCAACAATTTAGCTGACTGTTAAAAGTAGGCCATAAGATCGTACATCTATTAGATTTAAACATCTCACTGTTATACACTACAACATATGGTTTATAAAATGAATTCCCTTTAATCACAATAGGCTCTCCATAGTTTCTTTTAACATAGTTTTTAACAATATTCTGGACTTCTTTTGGATTATAATCACCCTTGACAATTTCGGGTAAGAAATTTATTACAGAACATTCTTGCGTCTCTAATACTAATTTAACTTTTACAATTTTAATTTTATCTTTCCAAGCCCTAATTCGTATATTTGGATCATCAGTTTTCAATATGTAAGATTTAGTTTTATCTGGAAGTCTAGCTAGACTGATTTGACCTACAGGAATGGTTACTTGTCCAATAGATTGATCTGTCTTAAGCCAATTGTCAATAGACGTTTTTATATTTTTAGGTAATGCAACTAAACCTTCGTTATTGTTAGAATTTTCATCAGTTGTTGATGTTTCAATGTCGTCAGGGTATATCTCCTGACGCGGTACACTAGTTGATAAAGACATTTTAGGAGAGATATTTAAAGATTGTACATTATTAGTTGATCCATCGTAACTATGATATGAGTCTGAGAATTTTTCATTTTGATTTGAATTTTTCACAATTATTGATGATTTGGGATTAACATTAGATTCAAATAATTGATAGGCTCCATTATTAACGTTATAAGATGGACTTGGTACTGATGAATATACTTTAGAGTAATAAGAAGGTTGTAAATTAGTAGAAGAGCCAGCATAAATACATGTTAAGTCTGGTAAATTTTTATTTTGATTACTTCTTTTCACCGTTATTGGTGATTGAAAATTGAAAATAGGTTTAGATTGGTAAGGACAAATATTTAATTTATTTATTGTACGAGTAGGTAGCAATGGAGTTGGTTTGAAAAAGTAATATGAAGGTTGCGAATAAATTGAATATTTGCTATGTGATAAGTTTGGAAAGTATCGCAATACTGACGAAAACTGAGAAGTAATAGGAGTTTTAGTTTCCAATATTTTAGGTATTTCTTTCTTGACGGGACACCAAGGATCATAAGGATTGTTATTTACTTTGTAAATAGAATATAATGGTGGTGAAGAAATTGAAGATTTGCTGTAACTATAAGATGTGTCTGTAGAATATATTGAAGGTAGTAAGTTTGAAGGTACAGGATTTTTATTAGAACATGAAATAGGCTGTACTGTTTCAATAGATTTGATAACTTCAGTTAACATATGGCGTTTATTGCTCATTTTATTTGGGTTTGTAAAAACAAACGGGCAAGAATAATCAGTAAATATAGAAAGGTTCACATCGATGGCATTCGGTGGATTTTGGCCAACAGTTTTCCTTTTTGTAGCTTTAGACGGTGGAGAATATTTTTTTATTTCTTCATTCATGACAAAAGGTATTTGGACAGATTCAGAAAATGAGCTGATTGATTGGTCACTTTTTGTTAGTGATGGTTGATATTGGGTGCAAGGTTCTGGATTTGAAGGCATTGAAATTCGATTTATTGTGTTAAATAGTTTATCATTTCCTTCGATAGTAATTGATGGTTTATATTGGGAATAAATAGCTGGGTTTTTAAACTGGTCCCACTTAATATCACTATTGGTAGCTACATTGTTTTTAACCCAGTCATATGAACCTTCATTAGTGGTAATTGAATGTTCAATTACATTATCTTGAGATGGTTTGTTGTTTAAATGATTAATTTCTAATCCTGAATTTCTAGTGTGTGTTTCAATAGGTTGCTTTAAATTTTGGATTGCTCCTAAGTCAGTTGTATCATATTGAATATTATTTTCTTTGTTGTTATCATTAGACTCTACGTATATTCCATAATTTGTGCGAAAATCAGAGGGTTGAATAAACTCTTGAGAGATTATCGGCGATAGTAGGTCTTTATTGTAAGTTTTAAAAGATTCATTTTGATTTTTAATACAGGTAGGTTTTGATTCATATTTATTCGGTCTTAAAAATGTACTATAAAAATGATGTAATGTCCCTGGGATCGAATAAGAATGTGGTAAAAATGTTTTAATGGGAGGTCTGATAGACTGTTTATCATGTGACGTGATTGGTATATCGTGGTATCGATACTCAGAATGGCTTAACCATGGATTCAAAGCTGGTTTTTTGTGAAGTCGGATATTTTCTGATAGACCGTTATTAATTTCACATAACGCATTATTTGGAGTACTTTTTTGTGATTTATGTCCTCCCTGTTTAATCTTTGCAATCGGATTTCTACTTGCTATTTTTGGATAACAAATATCATTGATTAATGAATCATAACTGTTTAAAAATTTCTGAGGCAATTGGGTGTATACAGGTAATGAGTTTATTAATTCTTTTGTGTTTGCATTTGATTCAATATATATAGTATCAGATTGCGAAATTTTTTTGATAGTTGGAGTATTTACTTTCGTATATGTCGCATATTCTTTATTATTATTGCATGAAATATATTTTAAATTAGATTTACCAGAATGTTTAGCTAAGTTTGGGTAATCTGGCTTTTCTAAAAGAGGGTTATCATTACTGATTTCATATTTCGTTATTAACTTTTGTCTATGAGAATCAAAATTTTGTGGTTGTTGATACTCAATATAATTTGTATATGAACTTGCTGTCGGTTTGATTAAATTGATATTGTTTGTTTTATAATTAGTATTTTTTGCCGTATCTTTTTTAACTAAACTTTCGCTAGGTACTGTTTCTTCTATTGGTAGAATTTGAAAAGTATTTGGTTTTGATAATGAAACCTTATTCTTATTTACCGAAACAGCTGTTATTTTTCCTAAGTCTATCCATGAATTATAAGCTTCATAAGAAGATGCTTTAGATTTTTCTACATAATTTATTGAATCTTCATTAATAGTATGTGGTTCATCTTTTACTTTTTTAGTTTGTATATAGGCCGATGAAATGTCACATGGTTTCACATGACTTTTTTCATTTGCATTTATAGGAAAAGTTTCCATATTTTGTTTTTTATCTTCCAAGAAACTAAAATAATTTATTTTATTCTGTTTATGAATATTGGTGTAAATTTTATTTTTTCCTTTATAGTAAGTACCTAAGGAATAATCAGCTGTATTACCGACAGGAGTGGTAATTTGAATATTGTCTATTTTATCAACTGTAGACAAAATATGCGGTTTTTGTTTTTTGTGTTGCGCGTAAGTAAAATAGTTGTTTCCGTGTTTTTTCTTTTCGGGGTAAATCGTTTTTCTTTCTTCATATCTGGTAGCCGCAGAATAATCGTAATTTTCAACGGGAGAGACATTTTGAACATTGTTGATTTTATCAATTTGCGAGTAATTTATCTTCCCAGAATCAGTGTAACTAACTGAATTTTCTTTATTTTCAGGTAAATAAATTGGCGAAGCTTGATACCATCTGATACTTACTTTGTATGTTTGAGGTAAAGTACAACATGGAATTTTATTAGAACCCATTGTCTTAGTTTTTTCAGATATTCCGGTATTGGAAGCCTTTTCAGTCGTTTTATCATCAGCTGATACAGTAATTGGCACATTATGATCAAAATTGGTATTCCTCAATAAATATTTACTTCTATCAGTGGAGTAATTAATTTCAGCTGGATTTATAAACTTTTCGTTACTTTTCTGTTTATTAGCCGTGTGTAAAAGAGGAATGTCTTTAATCTGAGACTCAAAAGTATTTGGTGTTATATTGTTTTGAATGATTGAGTAAGATTTCATATTAAATAATGGAGGGCCTTTATAAACATAAGGTTGAACATGTTTGTTTGAAACAAAATTATAGGTGTTATATGCTTTTGGTTTCCTTGTTATAATATCAGGTACTGACTGTTGAACATTTCCATCACCACATTTATAAATACGTGGCTTAGGTTTTACCCGTTTAATTTTGGCAGACCAATGATTATTGAATTCAGTCGTTGGATTACCATTTTGGGGGTAAATATGACTAGGAGTTTCTACAATAGAAACATCGTAAAATGTAGTCTGTGCAAATTCAATTGGCTTTTCTTCCTTGTGTTTTTGTTGTGGATATGTTTGATAGTATAAACTGTAATTACTATATTTTCCTGGTTCCTGTTTAGAAACACCTTCATTGTTTAGCTGTATTTTGGCAGTGTTTTCATTGATATGGTTATATCTGATAGATATGGTTGTCTGTGGCGTTTTACCTGGGTAGTACTGGTTACTATATTCTCTATCCACATAATGTGTATGTATAATTTCTGGAGGAATTTCATCTTTATTTGGACTCTTCACATGATAGGGAATACATTTAGGTGTAGTAATCGCTGAATATGGACGGTTGTGTGTTAAATAAGTTGGCTGGTCAAAACTATAGTATAAGTTAGCATCAAGTGGTTGTTCTACTGTAGGAATTTTATCTGCATTTTGTAGGCCGTTTAAGTAGTTTCTAGATCCTCTTTCAAATACTGTAGTACTTGGACCAGTGTAGGTGACATGACTGGTACAGGGTTTTTCACTGTCTCTGTTACTTTGTTCTTGAATATAACATTTATTCTCCAGCCCAGACTTTACAACTTTAATTTTATCACTATAAATTGGTTCTGGTATGGCTTTTGCATAAATATCATCTGTCTTTTGTATTGGACTTTCAAAGTAGTATTGACTAGACCGTAATCTCAGTTGGCCAATGCAAGGAGCACAAGTGATGAAATTTATATAGGGGTTTGATCGTTCATTAATATATTGTTCCCAAATATTTATTTTACTTTCTACACCAGGTGTCTCAAAATCATATTTTACTTCTGATTCAGTATTCCTCAAATAATTGTTAGCATATTGCGTATTACTAAATTGTGTTTCACTACTTTCAAAGGGAATTTTATCTTTGCATTCAGTATGAACATTAGAAAAGTACTGCATAGGGCTTGGTCTAAATATTTTTGGAGCATGACTAGTGTATGTGACATAATTTGTATAAACTTTTGATTTATCTTTATTTGTTTCTTGTTCTGTAATAAATTTAGATTTTAATCCAGATTCATCTTTTTTATATCCTACTTTGTCATGTTTTGTCATAATTTCTGGAGTAGCTTTACGTTTATTTTGTTGTTGATTAGTAAAGCAATACTGATTTAACATTTTACTATTGAGAGTTGTAAATGTGCCATGGTCTATTTGAGATTTAGTGTTATCTAGGATTACTTGATTTTTATTTTTTTGTGAAGCAAAACCTTTATTTACATTTTTGTCAAATAGAATTGTATTCATTTTTGTTTTAATATCTTCAAAGTAAGATTTATCTTGTTCTTGTTTTTGGTCTATATTGTACTGACTTAAATCTGACGGGGTTGTTTCAAGATTATAACTGGTACATGTTTGAAGATTTATATTTGGTTTTGACGATTGATCTTGATAATCATTTAAAAAAGATTCAATATTGCTTGCTGTTTGATCGATATTATCCTTAATAAAATTAGGTCCTATTGTTGCAATACCTGAACTGATATAAGTATGAGCTGGTTTAAAATATATTTTATCCATTTCTGTTGAAATGAGATTTTGGTAACATTCTGCACGAGATTCAGCATTTACTCTAGTTTTATGATAATCAAAACTTTTATCATAAAGTGCAACATTTGGCGACTGACTTTCTTTTAATTCTATTGGAATTTTATCGTTGTTTATTTCTTCAGCAATGTCGTATTGACCAAATCCTGCTATGTTTGTAATAAAACCTGGACTTTTATGAGTTTGAGCCGTTTGCATAATATTTTCTACCGTTTGAGTTGGTGTGTAGTCTAGGTTATACTTTCCAGTACTCTCTTCAGATTTAACATTATCATATCCAATATTATTCATATATGTAGATAATAATCCTGTAGGTGTTTCACTGTCCTTTTGTTTTCGATCTACTAAATTGTATTGAGTGTTATCTTTTTCAAATGCCTCAGTGCCTGCCCCGGGATGTAAATAATTAATCTGGGTATTTGATTCCGCTTTCAGTTTAGACTTGTGAATATTATTTTTATAATATTCTGCATCATTTAAATTTACCTTCATATTTTTTGTAGAAGTTTTGTCATTATATATTTGTTGATTAGTAAAGTAATACTGATTAAAGTTTGGTCTTAATATTGGATTATCAGGAGGAGTAGCATATGTGACAAAGTTTATTTGAGGTATTGTTTTACCTAGAGTTATTTGAGTTTCAGCTACTTGCGGAACAAAATCTTTATTTTCACTGATTACGTTTGGAGTTATATTTTCTAGGCCATGATTTGCGTATCTTGTATCGCCAGTTTGGGTATTTGGGCCAAAGTATATTGATGAACCTTTTTGATTATTTTTATGAATTCCGCTATACCTAGCTGCACCTCCGGGCCAAAACATTGTATTACCAGGACTAGTATATGTTACACATTCTGTTTGACTTTGTTTTCTAGCTTGAGGTTTATTATTTTGAATCGTCGAAGATATATCGCCATGTTCACTAAATAATCCCAGAGTTATAACATCTAGACCATGATTTGTATTACTTACATTGTCAGGCTGAGTTTTTTTATTAAAATAATCCGGTGTACTTTCTAGTTTATTTTGATAAAATTTGACATCATATTCAGTTAAAACTCCAGGCGTAAGTGTACTTTTATAATCGCTATTATATTCAAGATTGTAATTGACAGACTGAATTTTTTCATTTTGAGTTTCCGGACCAAATTCGACTGGTGTATCTTTTTGATTGGTTTGCCAAACTTGGCTTTCATATTCAGTCAAAAATCCAGGTGTTACCGTAGTTTGAAATTTATTGCCACTCTCATTAGTTTTAGATTTTTCTGGTGCATAAATTATAGCTTTTGGTGGCCCTTTTATACCATTTGCAGTTATCATACCAGAATCATCGGCAGTGTTATATGTTGCAGTATCTGATTTACATATTGTTTCATCATTTGTAACCTTGATATCTCCTTTATTTTTGTTTATTTTGTCTTTAGCACCTGTAAGTTCTTTAAAGATATCAATCAATACATCAGATTGTTTGACTTCTGGTTTTAATTGTGAAGCTTGACTTTTATCTGAAACAAAAGGTTAAAATTTACTTATTTAGTGCAAGTTCTTTGTCGCTATGTTATGTTTTTTATTTCCTACTAATATTATGTTTTAGATGTTTTGAAAGAGAAGCAGCTGGCATTCTACGTTTATTCTTTTCTTCCAGACCTGCATGGAAGGAAGAAAAAGCTTATATACCAGCTGCTTCTCTTCCCATGCAGATCTAAAAGCCTATCGAGGGAATGGGCGAGAATCTGAATCATTTTAATAGGCGATGCGGCTAGCAACCCATCATTATTTTGATTCCGTTTTTCCATATTCAAGCCCGCCATTACGCTAAACGTGGCCTTAGGTTTTTTCGGCCCTGGGCTCTGTCTTCCCCATTAGGGATAAAGACGTGATAATGTATCTGTATAAGTTTCTTTTATCCCAGGTCAGCATGGAAGATTACATTCATAATTTTGACGACCTTCGTGGTGTAATGGTCAACACACTAAGTAGTCCGATAATCTGGAGGTTCTAGGTTCGATCCTCAGCCAGGGTTAGTTGGAAAATAGACCTTTTCCAAATTGTCTTGGGTCTTGGGTGTTTATCATATTTATATAGTATTGTTGAGTTGGTATTCCATAACCACGTTCAAATACTTACTTCGGGACTAGCTCAATCAGATCGATTTGTCCCCATACATATATTTATGTGGGCTAACAACATTGTAAGAGAGAAAGAGAGAGATAGGTTATACGCAAGGTGATGTATGAAAGAAAAGGAAATACATTGTTAAAAGAATGAGAGAGTCAAATAGGATTATTGTACAGGTGTGAAAGAGAAGGATAAGCGGAAGGGATAGATAAAAAGATGGCGACTAGGACAATTTGTAGAAAAGACGTGTGTGCCAAGAATTAAAATAAAGACGAAGAAGTTTATAGAAGAAATTGCTTTTATTCACCACCCCGCCCTACATTTTGGTGTCAGAAGTGGGATTTTGATAAAATAAAGACGAAGAAGTTTATAGAAGAAATTGCTTTTATTCACCACCCCGCCCCACATTTATTTATAATTACCTTGCTTAACGTCTTCGCAAGGCTCTGGCAGCGTAACCACCGTGGGTTCTTCCACCACAGCCACCAGCTCTTTGGAACCATCCCCGTAATATTTCCTCAGCACCACGTCATCGGAGAATTTGCTCGGCAACATTATTAATTTGTCTATTCGCCATTGCTTCTTCGTGTACCTCTCAATATATACCTGCAATAGATTTTTGTATGAAGTAGTTGATGCCAGTGACTTTGGCTGCGTGAAATTCAGTTGTTAAGGGCGAATGTGACTCGAGAAGTCGGGAGGAGGCGCCCGTTCACGAGTTGACGTGTGGATCAGCCATCGCTGAACTGAACTATACGGGGTCTAACAATATATACTGAAACTATTATAAGTGTGAATTCAGGCCAAGATACTGAACAACATTTAGACTTTCTGTATAACCCAAAGGTTGACTGGTAGACAACGCTTTTAGCGTTAAGTTCGCCTATTGTTCTGTACAATTTGTATTTGATGGACAATAAAGATTAAATAAATAAATAAACAACTTTACCCAAGGAGCATACGAGTATGTTAAAATATGAAAAATAATTTTTGACCTCCTATACAAGTTGAGCGATCAGCTGATCCAAGTTTATATGGAAAGCAAAAAAATATTTTTCATATTTCGATATATGTCCCTTGGGGAAAGTTGTTCAGTATCATGGACTGCATTCACCCTTAAAATAGTTTCATTATATTTTGTTAGAGGTCATATAGTAAGTTTTTCGACAGAATGTCATGTTTTCATACAAGCTTTTAATAAAAAGCCTTATTACTAATCAAGACAAATGTAAAAAGCCCAAACTCGATGGCGTTGCGTTGTTTTATTACAGGGTTCTTAAAGCCACCTGCCGGCTCCATTATCAGATCAGCTTTTTGTTACAATATTATTACATTGTCTTCTAATTTACATTAATAGCATACAACATTTCATCTCAATCAGAAAACGGGAAGTGGCTTCAATTAAACTTGCAAGATTTGACCCAAAAAACAACACCAAACAGGGCATGCTAATTATAAGCTTGTAATATACGACCTCCGTGGCGTAATGGTTAACACGCTAGACCGCTAATCCGGAGGTTCTGGGTTCGATCCCCAGCCAGGGCAAGTTGGAAAATGGCTTTATTCAAATTGTCTTGGGTCTTGAGTGTTTATCTATATATGTATTTATCATAAAATATAGTATCGTTGGGTTAGTATCCCATAACACAAAAAAAAAAAAACTTACTTTGGGGCTAGCTTAATCAGTGTGATTTGTCCAAATATATATATATATATATATATATATATATATATATATATATATATAAATATAGTTATTGATATTTTTTCAAAACACAACCGAGTTCTATACCAGAAAAGCTAAATACAATATATATATAAACAATTGATTACTTGATGACATATTTTTTCTAGTTACCTCCCTTATAAAACAAACCAACCAACCGATTTTAATAAAATTAATACGGGATTACCTCCAAAGTATTGTTGTACTGTTTCAAGCAAAAAAAGAATTTTCCACTACACATACATTACAAAAAAAAGATAACCTCCTCCTTTTTTAAAGTCGGTTAAAAAGACGGCGAGGTTTACCTTCTTCAGCTGGAAATAATGGTGATATTTATTGATATTCCTCTTCAGCGTCTGTAGATCCGTGTTCAACTTCCCAATGAACTTGAAACCGTGGTGAGTCCATAGATAAAATGTCACTTTGATATCGCTAGTGACACTTTCGTTCTCGACGTCCTGAAATAATAACAAGTTTAGTTTATTTGCTAGGCAAATTAAGAAAACCCCCGACTGTCAAGAACGCCATCTAATGATAACTAACGGAACTACCGATAATTCCACTACTCATTACGAGCGCCGCACGCGTGATGAGTAGCGGAGTGGAACTATCGGTACACCACATAGCGCCATCTATATATATGTCAGACAAGGCCCTGACTTTCAAGCGTCCCCAATAACTTGTAAACGGCTGAACCGATTTACATCAAACATAGCTAAGAACCACCGCAAGAGAACTTGCTTTCACGTAAAAAACGCATCCTCTTTCTATCGCTTCTATTTCTGTCTAATACAAATACTACAGAACTGACAATGACAACCCTATAACATACAAAAAAACGTACTCTGCTAGAAAGCGAAAATCCTGTATTATTTTTTTGTAAATGTCATATAATTACTGGGTACTTAGGCTGACGGTATCCACGAAAAATCAGAGATGGCGCTTGTTTGTTCGTAAAAAATGAACGCTTCTACTGCCATCTATACGAAATTAACCGGCAACACTACGAAACTACCTTCTTTCGATTCGAACAGAACTTAAAAAATGACCTACCTTTGTCATTTCATTATGGCTTCTCTTTCACATTTTTCAACACACACACTCACTTACATACGAATAATATAACTTACTTTCTTCAACTGGTAGATTTCAGTGTCGTAGCCAGCTAAATAGATGTTCCTAAGTTGGCTGAGCGGGACCTCGAATCTGTCTCCGAAGACATGGTAGAAGTCATTTGTGGGGTCCACCTGAATTCAAGAGGAGTATTTTAGATTTTTATTATAACCTTTCATTGTCCACTAATGGGCAAAGGGCTCCTGGGGGTTACTCCATAAAATAATACGATAGTCGTCCAATAGTGACGTCCTATTTCTATGTCAAACGAAATTAGACTTTATCATAATGAGTTAAGGCGAAGATATAAACAAATGGCCTTGAAGTGTGAAATAAATTGTTAACTCATAAATATGGAGATAATTTCCATATTGCTCTACGTGCACTAGATAGCCCTCTAAATTATTTTATGAACTGCCGTTAAAACTATTATTGGTGATCCGTCTAGCTTTTAAACTTGCCGTGGCCACTTTTGGCGGAGGCAAGTTTTAAAGCTAGACGGACTAATGTAAATACTTTCAACGGTGGTTTATAAAATAATTTAAAGGGCTATCTAGTGCATGACGAAGAGCAATATGGAAATTATCTCCATATTTACGAGTTAACAATTTATTTCAAATGAGGGCGCCACTTCAAGGTCATTTGCCTATATCTTCACCTTAACGCTCAATATTGCTTGACAATGAACCGCGGATATGCAGTCTGGCGTATAATATTATATTATACCTACCGCTTTTGGAGTAACCCTATTGATAAAAATGCTGTCGGCTTGTAAAAATATATCTTAAAGCCGTACCTGAATTTACCGGGGTCCAGTGCTGTCCCCATTTTAAATAAATAATTTAAAAGGAAACAGAGATATAATTTAAAATTTTGTTTCTACCAAGCCTAAACTGTAAACAGTAGTTCATAAAATAGTTTGAAGGGTTATCTAGGGCTTGGTAGAAACAAAATTTTAAATTAATCTAAATGATTTATTTTAAATGGGGGCAGAATTGGATCCCGGAAAATTCAGGTACGGCCTTAAATCATCGCAATATTATATTAACACGACTCAAAATAAAATAAAAGCACTTACCTCAGTCGCATCAAGTAGTTGAAGGCAAACCTACCAAATAAGGATGTGGACTGGGTCCGAAAAATGTATTTTATTTAGTTCCTCCGTTAGATTATCCAAAAATAATGGACCTATATTTTTCGGTTTATCAAAGTAGTGGCAGTTCACAAAGATACAGCGTGTCGAAGATTCGGAGTGAATGATTGACGTCACCGTCAAGTGAAAATCATACTTCATCGTGACTTCATGCGGAATTTCAATACGCTGCATCTTTGTAACTGTTTGCTTATTTGAAAAAAAAGTATACCATCATCATCAGGTCTTTTTAGTCTCCACTTCAGGGGCACGACCCTCTCTGTACTACCAAAGCCATATATTAACCAGAGCAGTCAGAGGATTTGGCCTACACTCTCCACGCTGGCCAGACGGGTTGGAGAGGTCTTACTGATGTTTATAAACTTTGTTCAGCTTGTGTTTTCTAAGTCGCCTTCTACGACATCTACGAGGAGACTTGGAGTGGTCCTATTCTACTCTGTCGGGAACCACACGGCAAAAACTTGGTGAAGATATAGGCCAATGGCCTTGAAGTGTGAAAGAAATTGTTAACTCGTAAATATGGTGATAATTTCCATATTGCTCTTCGTCATGCACTAGATAGCCCTTTAAATTATTTTATGAACTGCCGTTGAAACTATTATTGGTGATCCGTCTAGCTTTAAAACTTGCCGTGGCCACTTTTGGCGGAGGCAAGTTTTAAAGCTAGACGGACTAATGTAATTAATTTCAACGGTGGTTCATAAAATAATTTAAAGGGCTATCTAGTGCATGACGAAGAGCAATATGGAAATTATCTCCATATTTACGAGTTAACAATTTATTTCAAATGAGGGCGCCACTTCAAGGCCATTTGTCTATATCTTCACCTTAATCTACCTGATGAGTTAAAAACATTTTTTAGTCCACATCCGTATTACTAGAGGTGACCTCTATGCCACAATTTAAGAACTACTGACACAATAATGAAGATGCAGAAATAGTTCACAAGAAGCATACAAGATGGCGCTGACCACGACACATTCTACATCTCGATATCATAGTTTTTGCGATTGGTTGCATATACAAAGTGGAAGGGAAATACCCGTAATAAATCAAACCACGGGCTACACTAGATCATTAAAATTAAAATAACAGTCAAAAAACAAAAACAAAATTGACATTCCCATACGAATTGCCCGAGCTGCACACTTTTGTAAGAAAATGCTGAATTTTTTGTTCTTTGGCTGTTATTTTAATTTTATTATACTATAATGATCTAGTCTCTAGATCTATCCGTGGTTCGATTTATTACGGGTATGTATCTGCCTTCTACATTGTGTGCAACCTGCGACTATACACCTTCGGAGCCGCGGTTCCCCAGGCACAACACCGTGCCTGTCGGAATGGTCTTCCCTTTTTAGTGATCTAGCATATCACCTCGCTCCCATTACAACTGGTTTCGATTGTCAGAAAATTAAACTCCATTAATTTCTTCATGATTTATTCAAATTTTAATGGAAATCAGGATATTTCTTACGTGTTTGATTTGGTAGACTGGACGAGGCACGGAGCTCCATGGCGGATAGCCAGGAGGTTGGCTGTACTGGGCGTTGATTTGAAATATGGCGAAAATATCTGAAACAATGATTTCAAAAAAAATAATGAAAAAACGGGCAAGTGCGAGTCGGACTCGTACATGAAGGGTTCCGTACCTCCGTTAGTGAAAAAATTTTGTTTTCAAACGCTGAAAAAACACGTTTTTTGTATGACAACCCCCCTTTCATTTTTTAATTTACCCTATTTTTAGTATTTGTTGTTATAGTGGCCATAGCAATACATGATCAGTGAAAAATTCAAGCATCTAGTTAATCTATACTAATATTATAAAGCGGAAGAGTTTGTTTGTTTGTTTGTTTGTTTGTTTGTTTAAACGCGCTAATCTCAGGAACTAATGGTCCGATTTGAAAAATTCTTTTTTTGTTGGGTAGTCCATTTATAGAGGAAGGCTTTAGGCTTTATAACATTACGTTTCGACAACCACGCGAACGAAGTCGCGGGCACAGCTAGTGCCATTATAAAGATCTAGTTAAAAACACGTTTTTTGTATGACAACCCCCTATAATTTTTAACTTTTTTTATTTTTAGTATTTGTTGTTATAGCGGCCACAGTACTCGTAATACATAATCGGTGAAAGGTGTCAAGGGTCTTGCTATTACGGTTCAAGAGATAGAGCCCTGTGACAGACGGACAGACAGACAGACAGACAGCGAAATCTCAGTAATAGGGTTCCGTTTGAACCCTTTGGGTACGGAACCCTAAAAAGCAACTGTCTTCATTTTCGTTTAGGAGTTTCTTCCATATCTTCAAATTTCTTCATCATATCTTTACCAAAATGGGACCAATTAGATAGTAAAGGGTTTTAAATATAAATAATCATCAAAATCGGTTCACAACTGGCGAATATATAGCGTTACATACCGAACATACGTGAACCGATTTTGATGATTCTTTTTTTATTAAAATCAATATTACAACCAAGTTGGTCCCATATTAATTTGGTTAATACATGATGACGAACTTTCGAAATAAATAGAAGAAAGATATGGAAAAAAATGTCAGCTGTTTTTATTTTAAAAAAATGTAATTATTCTAGAACGTCTGCAATAATCATCATCCTCCCGTATTCCCGGTTGCATCCTCAGCGGTAACGCTTCAGAGCCCGGGGTCCGCTACCTAACCTAGGTGATTTGACGAGGTTACTGGTTTTACACAGAGCGACTGCCGTCTGACCTCCGCAACCCAAAGGGTAGACCAGAATCAATCCTAGGATAGGTTTAAACAAACGCTAGATGACGTTCGGGTCCCACAGCTTTACGTGCCTTCCGAAGACCAGAATCATCTTTCTTTTCAGATAATCAGGTGATTCAAACCTGCAATAGCCTAACCAGACTGAAAACAACTTTTCACAAAGTATGCTTCCCAGTGGGATTTGAACCCATGACCTCCGGATCACAAGGCAAACGCAGTCCAAGAAGTCTAGAACGTTTGCAATATCCTATGATCAACATTTGAAATTGAAATAGTTACGATATACAAAGTGGAAGGGACATACCCGTTATAAATCAAACCATGGGCTATACTGGATCATTATAGTATAATGAAATTAAAATAACAGGCAGTAAACCAAAAAAGAATTCGACATTCCCATACAAATCCCCCGAGCGGCAGCACACTATTGTATGAAAATGCCAAAATTTTTTTTTGTTCATTGGCTGTTATTTTAGTTTCATTATACTATTGCGATCTAGTATAGCCTGTGGTTTGATTTATTACGGGTATGTCCCTTCCACGATTCATGTATATAAACATAATATTTACGTGACACTTGCGTTGCGTGCCACTCTGTCATCAAGCAGTAATTATAATATGACTTATATGACATATCAGTGAAAATATAATTGTCATGAAAACGTAATGTAGTCATTTGTAGATCTACAGACAGATATTATGTGAAGCGGTGATGGTGACCAAGGGGTTTAGGCCCTAAGCACACGGCGTGTTTTAATTAAACTTGTTTGAAACGCGTATACGTGCGTTTGAATTGATAACGCTCGTACCAAGGGGCGTGGGCAGTGTTGTCTAACCACAGACTACTTAAGACTGCAGTCTTCGACCGTGGGAATTTTTTATTGAACACCCGAACCTATATTTTCTATCTACACATACGCATTGCGCTGTATTGTACATGCACCACGGAGACGAATTTAGACGAATTCAGAAGCGCAGCGAGCGGTCTGCCTTATCAGCGCTTTCGTCCCCATATTTATTTGAGAAATTCGGAGAACTTTAAATTTCTCTATCTTTTTGCAAAAGACAAATTATTTTTATTTATTTCTTGTACGTGTTTAAGCATGAATCAATCTTCATATACGTTTATTTTTTATTTTTTAACTCAATCGTATGCGCAAGAAATCCGACGACGTATTTTCTTCAAAGTTTAACCTTTTTAACAAAATTTTTGAATGAATTAAAAAAAATTATTAAATCATTTTCATTCACTTTTTAGGATTTTCCTTTGTCTATATTTCTCTGTAATTTATACACAACTTCATGTTTTAAATTCCGTGTAAACAAGAAAGACATTAACGTCGTGCACCGCAAAAAATTGAAACACGTCTCAGGTTATTTGGAATTAAACAAACTATTACAATGAAAATCAATAAGTTCTCTGATTCACTTTTTTAATACTTAAATAAACTTCAATTTAACATATCTTAATATATTGTTACTAAGATAGTTTGGCTCCAATCAGCTCCGAAAAACCAGTCAAAATCACTAAAAATAAGGACTGATTGTATAAAATAGTAAGACGTATTAAGATGAGGGCAAATTTAGAGGTATGTTTGTTATTTTTTTCTATGGAGCCAGAAATGCTTAATCGTGTTTTGGCTGTTGTGGTTGCAGTAGAAAATCCGATTTTTATGTAAATTACTACAGTTTATTCCTCAAAAAATTTACATAAAAATCGGATTTTCTACTGCAACCACAACAGCCAAAACACGATTAAGCATTTCTGGCTCCATAGAAAAAAATAACAAACATACCTCTAAATTTGCCCTCATCTTAATACGTCTTACTATTTTATACAATCACTTTTTTATATAAAAATTATACCAAAAAATGTATTATTTAAATATCTATCCGTTTTGGCTACAGAAAAAAATATAAATATAATACAAAAAATATTATAAATAAAACACAGTGAAATATTCGTCGAGAGCGAAGGAAGGGTCGGAGCCGTGCTCGACGATATTTCGCACTGTTTTATTTATTTATTTATTTTATATTATATTTATATTTTTTTCTGTAGCCAAAATGGATAGATGTGATGTATGTTTGTGATTTTTTTCTATTGAGCCAAAAATGCTCAATCGTGTTTTGTCTATTGTGGGTGTCTGTTGAAAATCCTTAAGATTTTTATGTAATTTTTTTGAGGAATAAACAGTAGTAGATTAATAACAGTGATTTTCCAAAAACACGCACAGTTTTGCAAATTGTGAACCCACGTCGCCTTAATTAATGTCCAACCATGGATCAAGATAGACACAGCCTCTGTATGAGTTTGCGTGTCAATCTGAAATCAAATTGACTTCATTTAGGATCGTCACTTAGCAGGCCTGTGTCACTCCCCGTTTAGGTATCGAAAATGTATTATTACTATGCGCGCAGGCGGCCCCTCCGGGTGGTAAATTCAGTTATACGAATAGTTTGTCCAGAGTAATAAGAATGAAATTGGCTTGCAATGGATGTCTAGGTATCTATACGAATAGGTGCTGAGTTCTGACGTAAGCTAAATTAAACCATATCGCTAGCCACATTGAGTAGATATTTCTTTGAATTTCTTTGCTGAGTTAGACTTCTGTACGTTAGTATTATTTATTCTGTGCTTTTCGTCCGTGTAGGTATGTCAAACCATTAGATCGGACATTGAGTTATCTACTGTAAAATACCTAAATCTGCCGTTTTGAGCCGTAGAAACTCGTCGAAAAACGTAATAAAAAAGATTTAGCTACCATTTGTTAGTGAATTTCTTATTAAATAGGTTGGAATTGTATTAAAAATTGGCACGCCTGGTTTTCATACAAATTGAAGGACTTTCTTTATCTAGTAGTATATTCAAATTCGTAGTCTTAAGTCAACGACGCCATTGTACACTGAGTCACTGACCAAAACGCAGAACTACGCGCGACTACAACGCGTCTGTGTCGCTGTATTTGCGCGTATACGCGCAGTAGACGCGTTTCATGATCGCCCCGTGTGCTTAGATTACAATAATAGGAATCTCGTTTGAAGCACATAGACTTAGATATAGATATACGTGCGTATTTTGCGCGTTTAAAATACGCCGTGTACTTAGGGTCTTAGGCACTGGCTTTGCGTCTCTGAGGCACTAGGCGCGACTTGTACCTCTGAGTTAGTACTCATGAACGGACATATACATCGTGAGGAAACCTGCACACTAGTGACTATTAAGGCCGTACCTAAATTTTCCGGGGTCCAGTGCTGCCCCCATTTTAAATAAATCATTTTAAAGAAAACGGAGGCATCATTTAAAATTTTGCAACAACCAAGTCCTAGATAACCCTTCAAAGTATTTTATGAACTACTGTTTACAGTTTAAAGTGAGAACGTTAAGCTTTACTACGCACATTTGCGAAAAACGGCCACTTTTGGGTAATGTGCGTAGTAAAGCTTAACGTTCTCATTATAAAATGTAAACTCTGTCACTTCACTTCACTTCACTTCACTTCACTTCACTTCACTTCACTTCACTTCACTTCACTTCACTTCACTTCACTTCACTTCACTTCACTTCACTTCACTTCACTTCACTTCACTTCACTTCACTTCACTTCACTTCACTTCACTTCACTTCACTTCACTTCACTTCACTTCACTTCACTTCACTTCACTTCACTTCACTTCACTTCACTTCACTTCACTTCACTTCACTTCACTTCACTTCACTTCACTTCACTTCACTTCACTTCACTTCACTTCACTTCACTTCACTTCACTTCACTTCACTTCACTTCACTTCACTTCACTTCACTTCACTTCACTTCACTTCACTTCACTTCACTTCACTTCACTTCACTTCACTTCACTTCACTTCACTTCACTTCACTTCACTTCACTTCACTTCACTTCACTTCACTTCATTTCATTTCATTTCATTTCATTTCATTTCATTTCATTTCATTTCATTTCATTTCATTTCATTTCATTTCATTTCATTTCATTTCATTTCATTTCATTTCATTTCATTTCATTTCATTTCATTTCATTTCATTTCATTTCATTTCATTTCATTTCATTTCATTTCATTTCATTTCATTTCATTTCATTTCATTTCATTTCATTTCATTTCATTTCATTTCATTTCATTTCATTTCATTTCATTTCATACATTGTCATAACAGTTTTCCACCAATGCGACAATATAAGATAAAAACTATTTACTTACAACTAATACATTTCTGTGCAATGTTTGTGAATTTTGCCAGCGAACATGTACTCTTCGTTTATATATGTTTATAACAAATTTTATTGTAAATGTTGTAGCCAGATGGAGTTACTCGTACTACTTCAAAAGCAGGTATAGTTTAGTAGTGGTGTCGCTTGATTTCGAAAAGATGGCGGTAGAAGCGTTCATTTTCTACGAACAAACAAGCGCCATCTCTGATTTTTCGTGGATACCGTCACCCTAAGTACCCAGCATCCTTTATATGACTAGCGGGGGAGATAGTAGCGACATCTAGAAAGAATACAGGGTTCTGGCTTTCTAGCGGAGTACGCTTTTTTATGGGGTTGTTAGTCCTTTAGTATTTGTTCGTCTATAGTTTTCTTCCATGCTGGTCTGGGAGAAAAGAAAAATAGTTCCAGCTGCTTCTTCTTCCCACGCTTATTCCCACGCCAATCGAGGGAATGGCCGAATATGCGAATATGCAAGGCGGCTAGCATCTTCATCATCAAAATTTAAGAGCGACGCTCTTGTTGGTGGAGTTTCTTCCATTATTTTCTATCTGCCGCCAACCTCTTGACATCTTGATACGACACTGCTGTCACCTTTTCCTTGACTTGCTTCATATAACTGTGCCTGGGCTTTCCTCTTCCCTTCCTTCCCTCTACTGTGCCTTCTATTTTAATTCGCGTAAAATTATCATGCCGTATCAGTCAAAGTCAAAGTCAATTTTTTTTATTCAATGTAGGATAAATATATCACTTATTGAAGGTCATTATTTTTAATTATTTTTAGTGCAAAAGCTACCGATACTAGCATTTCGCAACGACCACTGCTGAGAAGAAACGCCGAAAGAAACTCATTTACACAGTATTGGTCGCCTACGCGCCGGAAGGGCTTTGTTAGTTTACAAAGATATTATGCCTATACAATGTTATCACAATATAGATAGATAAATGAATGAAAAAGATGTGACAGAGTATCTATACAGATACTAGTACAGTTTTTATGCTGAAAAAACATATAATGTAAATCAACCGCGCTCTGTATACAACATAGTGTACTCCTTTAACAGTTTCATGTTTCGAAACGTATAAATTACAGAGTTTACTCCCTTTTCGTGTCATTTGCGTTCGATATGAGCCTCCAAAATAAACACGTCACATGAAATCCATTGATTGTTTGCGTTAGTAGTTAAATGTAGTAAAAAAAACCGATGAAGTGCGAGTTGGACTCGTATATGAGGGTTCCGTACAATAATATGTTTTAAAACGCTGAAAAAAATACGTTTCTTGTATGACGACCCCTTTTAATTTTTAACTTTATCTTAGATATTTTTAGTTTTTGTTGTTATAGCGGCCACAGTAATATATAATCGGTGAAAATTTTAAATTGATAGGTATTTAGTCAATGCCATTATAAAGATCGAGTTAAAAACGCTGAAAAAACACGTTACTTGTATAAAGACCCTCTTTGATTTTTAACTTTATCTTATTTTTAGTATTTGTTGTTATAGCGGCCACAGTAATACATAATTGGTGAAAATTTCAAGTGTCTAACTATTAAGGTTCAATAAATAGAGCCCTGTGTCAGATAGACGGACAAGCGTATAGACGGACAGACAAGGGTCTCAGTAATAGGGTTCCATTTGCACCTTTTGGGTACTGAACCCTAAAAATGGCATAAATTTTGTTAATTCTTCATCCTTTGCGAGTTATCCTAACTAATTAATCAAGACAATGAACAATTAAAATTTTAACGTTGAGATAAATGAATCCTTCGAGCAAATAAAACGCAGCAGGTGCTTACAAATGTAATTTAAGAGGAAAGTGTAAAAAAGAGTTTTTTTTAGGATTCCGAAGTCACAAGAAAATATGTAAGTTAGGGTTACTAATTTGTATGTTCAGTGAAAACGGGGTTAAGTCAAAAATCATAGTTTTGAGATAAGAGTTTAAAGTTTTAAAAAAATTCCCACTTATTTTCTATGGAAGTTTTATAATTTTTGGTTTCTATTATTGATAGATAATACCCATTTCAATAATGTACTGAAACAAATATTACGTTATGTCTTCTTTTTTAATATAAAAAATTGAAAAACATTGAGTTATGTCGTTTAACACAAAAAAAACAACATTTTATGTGTGCCAATTAATATAAGTCATATTATATCATTTTACACATTCTGCTTTGCTTTAGTGCTAAATGATATACATTTACTGTTTTTATAGACAAATGACATCTCTGATAATACAGCGAAAAGTCACAAAATTAAACAGGTTAATTTCGATGACAGCCTAGCATTTGAAATATGCTGGTTTTATTTTGATAATGTCGAAAAAAAAAGAGTTATATCACCATACACAAATCTGAGTACCCGTCCTTTTCGCCGTCCTTTTTAAGTGTTATGATTTTGTTTATATCAATTTACACTAACAAAATTAAAAATATAGTTTAGTTCAACTAGTTTTAAATGCAATTGCATTGAAAAACACAAAAAAAGTTGTGGGAACTTGAAAAAACCAATATTTACATCACTTTACACGAATCCTAACTTTGGCATTTTAAGCCCTACGGCTATGAAAACAGGACAGAAAAATAGCATTTTTTTTTCTGATTCAGAATATGTAGGAATATTAAAACTGATATTACTCGAGTTAACTCAGTTTTCACTGAACGTACAGACTTATAGTTCCTTTATTAATTATTTTGTGGCTCTGGATACGAGTCTTTTAGAGCCTATCTTTAAATAGGGTTCTGTACCCAAAGTGCCCACGGACCCTATAACTAAGAATCTGCTGTCTTTTCGTCAGCCCGCCTGTCCGTCTGTCTGTTCGTCTCCGTCTGTCACAGGGCTGCTAAGACCCTAAGCATACGGCGTATACGAGACTCGAACGCAACCTTGCGACTTAAGGTGAATATAGAAGCAAATGGCCTTGAAGCGGCGCCCACATTTGAAATAAATTGTTAACTCGTAAATATGGAGATAATTTCCATATTGCTAATCGTCAGGCACTAGATAGCCCTTTAAATTATTTTTCATCTCATCTATTCGAAAAACGATGATTTTATCCCAAATATTTGGGGCTAAAGTCACTGGTAATACTCTAGACACTGAAAAGTAAAAAGTAAATTCCCTAGGCGTTAAAACACATTTGAAAACCGAACACGAATGTAGAATCAAAAATAATATTGGCAGTCAGCTAAAAAAAAGAAGAATATAGTTTTAAAATTATAAAATATAGGAAATGGCGTCGCGTCGTAATTTTTAAAATTGGAATACAACACGTTTTACGTGGATGACTGTAGGTCAAAATGTTTTGGTTCTCTTGCTTCAAAATAATAATTTATTAAAAACCAATAAAAACGCGCAATTGTTGTCTTTGATTTAAATAGTAATTTCCACCGTTAAAAGTATTTACATTAGTCCGTCTAGCTTTAAAACTTGCCTCCGCCAAAAGTGGCCACGGCAAATTTCGGATCATCAATAATAGTTTCTACGGCAGTTCATAAAATAGTTTAAAGGGCTATCTAGTGCCTGACGATTAGCAATATGGAAATTATCACCATATTTACGAGTTAACAATGTACTTCACATTTCAAGGCCATTTGCATCTATATTCACCTTTAGGACACGGGGCGTTTATGAAACGCGTCTACAGCGCGTATACGCGCAGATACAGAGGTGCTGTAGTCGCGTGTAGCTTCTAAGTTTTGATCAGATCAGAGTGACTTCAGTGTACAATGGCGTCGGTTGAGACAACACTGCCTGCCTGCGCCCCTTTGTACGCGCGTTTGTAACGCGCGTATACCTACGCGTTTCAAACGAGTTTCGAACGCGTTTCAGGCGCACATCGCGTTTTTGAGTTTTTGAATTGATACAAACGCGACAAACGGAAATCAGGCTGGGCCTAAACCACGTGGCTACCAATGCCTAACAAACAGCTAGACCGTCAAACGCTATAGGTCCACAGGGATTCGCTCTAATTCCAAACAAAACACATAAAAATGTTCTCAAATTGAGTTTCCCAACTTCGATTTCAAAATGGATGTTTTAATACTTTTAATTTAATTTGGAATTTTTGCCAACAGATTCAGCGAGCAAATTCTGATAATTGTGATAGATGGAGCAATAATTCTGGTTTATTTTATGATTATGGATTTATTTATTTAATATACCTAGCCCATGCTAATCTACGATGCTCAAACTTGGTCCCTAAACAAAGCACAAAGGTTCAAACTGTAGGTTTGTCAACGAGTTATGGAGCGTAGTAGCTCAGTGCACTAAGGAAAGGGCTATGCTCGGTGTATCTCTACGTGATCGTATAAGAAATGAGGAAATTCGTAAGAGAACAAAAGCCACTGACATAGCCCAGCGGATTAGCTCGTTGAAGTAGCAGTTGGCGGGACACAGCGCTACGAACCGATGGCCGATGGGACAAAAAGGTTATCGAATGGTGACCACGTAGGTACTGGCAAACAAAGCATAGGACATACCCACAAGTTAGTCAAACGACCCGACCAAGGTCGCTGGAAAGAGCTGGATACCGCTCTAGATCGGTTATTCTAGAAATCCTTGGGAGGGGCCTATATGTCCACCAATGAACATTATGCGGCTGAAATGATGATAAATAAATTATATGGTGCGTAGCATTGTACGTATTCTAGGTATTAAGGTGAAGATATAGGCAAATGGCCTTGAAGTGGCGCCCTCATTTCAAATAAATAGTTAACTCGTAATTATGGAGATCATATCCATATTGCTCTTCGTCATGCACAAGATAGCCCTTTAAATTATTTTATGAACTGCCGTTGAAACTATTATTGGTGATCCGTCTAGCTTTAAAACTTGCCGTGGCCACTTTTGGCGGAGGCAAGTTTTAAAGCTTGATGGACTCATGTAAATACTTTCAACGGTGGTTCATAGCAATATGGAAATTATCATTATATTTACCTAGGCTGTTTGATAAGTACCCGTTTATGGAAAAAAAATCATTTTTTTAAGTTCACGCCTTCACTGAATCGTTGTCAAATGAGAAAAAAAACAAAAGAATGCCATTTTTTTTTTAATTTTCCCGCCTTTGAAAAATGGCTTAAAAAGGTGGTATACTTTTTGCGGCCAGTGATATTAATATATTTAGAAAACGGGTACTTATCAAACAGCCTCGTACGAGTTAACAATTTATTTCACACTTCAAGGCCATTTGCCTATATCTTCACCTGGATCCTGTCAGAAATACCACCCTATTCTATTACAAAAGTAGTAGAGAGAGCAAAAATACAGGCAGGCTAAAGTGATTCTATAGCAAGTGGTAGATGTTGGCAAAATACAGGTAGGCAAAAGTGGTTCTATAACAAAAGTTATAGATGTGGCTAAATATAGGTCGGCTAAAGTGGTTCTATAACAAAAGTGGTAGATGTTGGAAAAATACAGGTAGGCTAAAGTGGTTCTATAACAAAAGTTATAGATGATGGCTAAATACAGGTAGGCTAAAGTGGTTCTATAATAAAAGTGGTAGATGTTAGAAAAATACAGGTAGGCTAAAGTGGTTCTATAACAAAAGTGGTAGATGATGGCAAAATACAGGTAGGCTTAAGTGGTTCTATAACAAGTGGTAGATATTGGCAAAATACAGTTAGGCTAAAGTGGTTCTATAACAAAAGTGGTAGATGATGGCAAAATACAGGTAGGCTTAAGTGGTTCTATAACAAGTGGTAGATATTGGCAAAATACAGTTAGGCTAAAGTGGTTCTATAACAAAAGTGGTAGATGATGGCAAAATACAGGTAGGCTAAAGTGGTTCTATAACAAAAGTGGTAGATGATGGCAAAATACAGGTAGGCTTAAGTGGTTCTATAACAAGTGGTAGATATTGGCAAAATACAGTTAGGCTAAAGTGGTTCTATAACAAAAGTGGTAGATGATGGCAAAATACAGGTAGGCTAAAGTGGGATTGAGCTGGCCACGTGTGTCGTATGCATTCGGTAAGGTAGGCTCACATTACCACTGTCTGGGCTCCAACAGGCGGTAGTAGGAAAAGAGGCAGACCAAGATGATCGGATGAGAGGCGTGGCCCGACACAAACTTGGTCGGTTTTTTATATAGTTTAGCCGCAGAATTAGAGTATTTCATACAGAACGAAATATCCTAAGGTCCCGCGCAATGTGCATCCCCGTTCCCCGTCCTCACATCTCTCCCCCGTTCTCGCCTTAGCGAGAGGCGAGAGCGGGCGAATACACGCAATGACGTGAGTACGGATGTATAGTTTCGTTTGTAGTAGTGTAGGCATAAATGATACTCCTCTTCTATGAAGTGCCACACCTGTGGTTTAGATTAGTATTAATTTGACAGTAACAACTTGTTACGACGTGTTGCACTGCGGTCTTGACTGAGGGAATTTTTGAACACCCGAATCCATATTTTCTATCTACACATAGGTACGCGTTGCGCTGTATTGTACATGCACCCGGGAGAAGAAGTAAGACGAATTCAGAAGCGCAGCGAGCGGTCTGCCTTATCAGCGTTTTCGTTCCCATATTTATTTGAGAATTTCGGAGAACTTTAAATTTTTCTTTTTACAAATGACAAATTATTTTTATTTATTTATTGTACGTGTTTAATCTTTATATATGAGTATTTTTTATTTTTTAACTCAGCCGTGTGCGAAAGAAATCCGACGACGTATTCGCTTATATTTTCTTCAAAGTTTAATCGTTTTAACTAAGTTTTTCTATGAATTAAAAAAAAATGTACTAAATTCTTCTCATTCACTTTTTAGGATTTTCCTTCGTCTTTATTCCTCTCTAATTTATACACAACTTCATGTTGTTCCGTGTGAACAGTAAAGACATGAACGTGTCTCATTCACTTTTTTAATCCTTACTAATATTATAAATGTGAAAGCGTGGATGTTTGTTACCTTTTCACGCAAAAACTACTTGACGAATCATCATGAAACTTTGTACACATATCCTGGGAGGTACTAGAAGTAACATAGGGTACCTTTTATCCCGGAAAAGTGTAATGTTCCCGTGGGATACGCGAGCGAAGCCGCGGGCAAAAGCTAGTACTTAAATAAAAATCAATTTAACATATCTTAACATATTGTTACGTTAGTTTGGCTCCAATCAGCTCCGAAAAAAAAGTCAAAATCACTAAAAATAAGGACCGGGCCCTTAAGAACTTTGTTCCAAAAAGACAAGAGGAAAAAGATGGCAAAAAGTAAAACTAAATTCTAATAAAAGAAAATGGAATCACCGTAAGTAGCTAGTGGCTACAAAACTAAATAAACCAATAAATCTTTAGCCTATAGATAGATTACAAATGCTTTGGATGTAGTCACGCCCTAAAGACAAAAATTAGTAGCAGAGAATAAAGGCCCATTTACACAGTGCAAGTTTCTTGCCTGTTGCATACAATTTTATTGAAGCAATAAATGATTTGTATGGCTGACGTTCTGTTTAGACCATGCAAGTTTTCTATTGCTTCAATTTAATTGTAGACTATACACTATACATACAGTGATTTTGCACTCCTAGGGGCTATATTGAAATCTTGGAATCTTTTAAGGACTTCAGTATTTAACAGTATGTGTAACACAAAGCCGTTCCAAAACAGATACCTAAAGTTGTAGACGTCCCTTTCTATTTTACTGCACTGGCAGTTTGCGGGAAAGGGATGCCTATATCTTTAGGCACAGAATACATATTAGTTAGGTTAAATTTTTGGAACATTAGCATTTAAACGTAAACATTTTTTATGTTTATTTATTTAATTTATTGCTCTCTAAAATTAATGTACAAAGCATTGTGGAAATATAAACTTTATGTAGGAAAGCACAACACACACAAGTTTAATTTTGAATGTTGTTTTTAGGGTTTCGTACCCAAAGGGTGTAAACGGGACCCTATTACTGTGATTCCACTGTCTGTCCGTCTGTCTGTCTGTCCGTCGTCAGTCACAGGGCTCTATCTCTTGAACCGTAATAGCTAGACACTTGAAATTTTCACGGATTATGTATTACTGTGGCGGCTATAACAACAATACTAAAAATAAAAAATAGTTAAAAATTAAAGGGGGTCGTCATACAAGAAACGTGTTTTTTTCAACGTTTTTAACTTGATCTTTATAATGACATTAACTAAATACTTGAAATTTTCACCAATTATGTATTACTATGACCACAATAACAACAAATGCTAAAAATAAAATAAAGTTAAAAATTAAAGGGGTTCGTCATACAAAAAACGTGTTTCTTCAGCGTTTTAAAACATTGTACGGTGGTACGGAACCGTTCATGTACGAGTCCGACTCGCACAAACCCGTTTATTTTATATTTATTTATTTAATTTATTGCACAATAAAATTAATGTACAAAGCATTGCGGAAATATAAACTTTATGTAGGATAGCATTCAGTTTAATTTTGAATGTTTTTTTCTTGTGATTATTACTTGTAGCAGTAGGTATATTATTATTATAACAGATTATAATATTACTCTGTGCTTATAGTTATTCTAGATTGTATTTATTTTCAAACCTCAAAATAATGGTTCCCGCCAGCAATATCTTTAGATTAAGTAATACAGATAGCGGTTAATTCTTTGCTAATGAAAATATTGTTCGAGCTTTATTAAGGCCGTACCTAAATTTTCCGGGTCCAGTGCTGCCCCCATTAAAAGCTTTACTACGCACATTAGCCAAAAGTGGCCGTTTTTGGCTAATGTGCGTAGTAAAGCTTAACGTTCTCATCATAAACTGTAAACAGTAGTTCACAAAATAGTTTGAAAGGTTATCTAGGACTTGGTAGTAGCAAAATTTTAAATGATGTCTCCGTTTTCTTTAAAATGATTTATTTTAAATGGGGGCAGCACTGGACCCCGGAAAATTCAGGTACGGCCTTAATTGTTCATTATAGGAAATGAAATGACTTGTAGTTTAATTGGTAGGTACTTATTGTTGGAAAAGCTTTTTATATTATTGTTAATTTACTTCCTGTTGTTTGTTGTGAATGAATGATTACCTATTATTTTTTATTTTATAGCTCGTAACTAGCAGCCCGCCCCAGCTTCGCACGGATACGTATTATACAAGTCACTAAGCCTGAGGCCGAAGGCGGAAGGCTGAGCTACTCCGCGAGGTCGCAGGCCGAGCTGCGTGGCGCGGCCGTAGGCCGAGCCACTATCACCAAGCACTGAGCATTTTTTTTTAATTTTCCAAGATGGCCGCCAGTACTCGAATGCTTCCGATTTGACTATAATTCAGAATGCAAGGGTTTTCTGCGTCACAGAATCCAAATCTGACATTTTTTTTTGGAATCCAAGATGGCGTCTGGATTTTAGGATTTTAACTTTATTCGATCATAACGTCCTACTGGAACATCGAAGGGGTCTGGAATTTTGTATGCTGGGGTAAAGCATCTCGCGGAACCCAAAGCTGCAAACACATTTTGATTCCAAGATTTTGCTGCCCACACATTTTTAGGGTTCCGTAGACAAATGGCAAAAAACGGAACCCTTATAGATACGTCATGTCTGTTTGTCCGTCCGTATGTCACAGCCACTTTTTTGATGTTACCATTACTGACTGCAGTGTTTTACCCATTTTCTCAACTGGACATAGATTCCAACCAACTTCAACAGCTGCACGAAAAACCGCGGGCTGCTTGCAGCCCGCGCTACGCCCGAAAAGATAGTAATACATATAAACCTTTCTCATGAATCACTCTATCTATTGCAAAAACTGCATCAAAATCCGTTGCATAGTTTTATAGAAATAAAAATATACAATCATATTCCAAATAATTTAAAAATATTGAAAAAAATACCGATTTTTTTTTTGTAAATAAATGCTGCTATAAATTGTCAGAATTCTTTGACGAAAAACTTAATAAAAAGGTTATACATTGCTTCGTTTCTCTACTGTCTCTATCCCTATGCTATATGAATATAGGTATAAGCTTCATGTATGCATAACATTAGGTTAATTTTCAATGTTATTTTTTAGATTTTTACTCGTAGGTATAGTCATTTTAGATTATATTCTTTGATTATATACTCCCTAGATAGAGCGACGCCCTGCAATCCACTGAAAGAAAACCGGCCAACTTTTTTCTCCTCGTGTGCACGACACGCACACAAGCTAACGTAATTACGTTGTCTAACACTCGCGAATTCTGTCTCTGTTTGCTTGCGTAGGGTTACCAGCATATGAAAAACTTCCAATAAAATGGGTAAAATATGAAGGGTTATTTCATAGGTATAATGTATAAATGATAATAGGTATATACATCATAATTAATTTTAATATTTTAATTTATTTATGTTGTAATGTTAAATATACTATGTTAAGTTTATAATTTGATTAGCACTTTGTGTTTATCGAGGAGCTCGGTGGCTCGGTGCCTCGGTGGGAGTACGCATTACAACCGCTTGCACATGTTAAGCAACACCAGGAGTGGTCCATTGGATGGATGGGATGGTGACCATAACCGCAAGTGGCATACACATTTTGTCGAACTCTTCCCTGCTTCGGAAGGAACGTGGTCCCGGTTGTCGTCATGCTATGTCAGATGCCTTTAGGCAGCTTGAAAAATCTGACAAGTGGCGACTTTTGGCGGAGGTTCACCAGTAGTACTTTCAACGGCAGTTCATAAAATAATTTAAAGGGTTATCTAGGGCCTGACGATTAGCAATATGATAATTATCTCCATATTTACGAGTTAACAATTTATTTCAAATAAGGGCGCCAATTCAAGTCCATATGCTTCTATATTCACCTTAAATGCGTAAAGTAGTAAAGCGATGAGGAATTTTGTCGGGTGATTTGAAGTCACGGACTTACAGTACAAATTTAAGGGGCGTGAGTTTGAATCTCGTGGCGAAAGTTTTCATCACATATTTTTAATTTAGACATTAATTTACCTTGGTTGACTGGGAGAGAACACTTTCAGCGTTAAGTCCGCCAATTGTTAAAGTCGAAGTCAAAGTCAACATTTTTTATTCAATTTAGGATAAATATATCACTATTATATCACTATAGGTCATTATTTTCAATTATTTTTAGTGCAAAAGCTACCGATACTACTCGCAACGACCACTGCTGAGAAGAAACGCCGAAAGAAACTCATTTACACAGTATTGGTCGCGTACGCGCCAGAAGGGCTTTGTCAGTTTACAAATTTAAAATATTATGCCTAATACAATGTTATCACAATATAACATGTAAACCTTGCGAATGAGTGCCAAATCCAATTTACAGAAATAAGTAACACTGAGTAGTCCGAGCTGACCAGTCTCTACTGGCGGCGACCGTTCACGAGTTGACGCGTTAATAATTGTTAATCGTGGAACAAGAAAGTTTTAAGATGAGAGAGAGGTACTTACGCAACAGCAGTCCGACATGCTTGACCGTTAGACGTAGCATATCACGGCATTTATATGTCTTTCACGCAAAGCCTGCAACCAGACAACAGATCTGTGTCACCATCATTATCATCGCTATACAGGGTGATTTAACTACTAAAACAAGCAAGTGCGTTTTTTTCACAAAAATAAAAGATGGACCGGCGCCTGGGAACCACTTCTTGAATAAGTATGTCTCACTTAAAACAACGATCTCTTAGAATTGCTTTTAGCTTGTTTTACTTGTTACATAGAAAACCCAGCCCCTTCTAATTAAATGTCAAAAGTGCGCAATATAATAAATACCTACCTATATTGTTATTTAAATACAACCAAAGTGGGTTGATGTCAGGCAGGCGGGCGGCCGGTCGTAAAAATTTAGACTGTTACGGCTATTTCTTCTCCATTTTGCCATTTTGCAAGGTCTTTGGCATCCTTGGGTGACCATTGACATGCATGTTATATTTAGAGAAGAAAAAGCAGGAAAGCGCACCCCGGGCTCCGAAGCAGCACAGCTGAGGACGCAACCGGGAACGCGCTTAGACGAAGAAGATACAGTTTTAAACTTTTTTTATAATCATAAATAAATCATAGCGCAAAAATTACGTTCCATTGTTGCAAGCAAATTCCCATTAGATTCTCACAAAATAAGTTTTAAATTTAGAAGAAAAATGTATATTTACATTCAAATATATAATTTATATTTAAATTTTATAAATACCTAGTGTTGACGATGGTGAATAACTTGCCAGTATCAAATCATTGAGTGAAAAATATTTAATTACTTTGGCATGACCCTAGTAGCATAGAGTAATAATAATATAATTTTTTTTTTGATCTCGTACATCATAAATATAAATATGAGT
This sequence comes from Acrobasis repandana, assembly GCA_963576875.1. Classification (NCBI taxonomy): domain Eukaryota; kingdom Metazoa; phylum Arthropoda; class Insecta; order Lepidoptera; family Pyralidae; genus Acrobasis; species Acrobasis repandana. Next base: position 8,018,058 of record OY756243.1, on the reverse strand, counting down.
GAATTAAAGTTAAATAATCAAAAAATATATGTAGATACTTACGTTTTTTAACATGAATCTATCGTTACATAAAAACCCAGCCCCTTCTGAATGAAACTCAAAAGTGCGCGATATAATTTTGTTTTGGTCCGCACATTATGTTGAATTTAGAGTTACGCCTACGATTTTGAAGTCAAAGCATTTTGTTAAACAATCTTGTAGGTACCTATATTGTGTATTCCATTATTTTAGTTTTAAAATATAAAAATAAATGTTTGATCTTGAGTCGTTTGATGTTTTTAATTCTATAAGATAAAAATGTTTTGGTTAGATAGTCTTAAAATGTTAATTTAATTTTGATTATTGTAGTATCCATATGTAGTAAAATAGTGTTTGTTGTTTGTCTATCCTTGACGACCACCGTGGCGGTGGTTGGTTGGATGGTTACCACGATAGCTCCGAAGGTTCTGGGTTCGATCCCCAGCTAGGGCAAGCTGGAAAATGGAAAATGGCATATACACACAAGATGTTGCAAATAATTTTCCAAAAGGGGGCAGTGGAGGGGGAAAAAGGGGGAAGTTAGCTGTAACGTTATATGGAAAGATTTCACTGAAATGGCTTTGCTAAGCCAGGGGAAAGGAGAAAGTTTCGGTTATTGCATTTTTACAAGAGCTATTCTCACAGGACCACAAGTTTTGAAATAAACAGTTTAGAAGTTACTTATTAATATAATAAAATAGGTACACTGTTAAAAATTATGTAATTTTACATGCAAAAAAATTACATAAACCTGTAAAATTTCCGAAAAATCTGGCAAATTTACAGAAAAACATGAAATTTTACATAAAAATATGAAATTTTGCATAATTTTTACGTATAGTAAGATTTTTTGGGAATTATACAGGTTTATGTAATTTTTTGCATGTAAAATTACATCATTTTTAACAGTGCATGCGAAAATTGACCATCCCCAAAAATATACACGAAATAGTTTCTTTACGTTTAGATAACAGAAAAACTATAAGAAGGCTATGTTATTTAAAATAACAAATTAAAATATTTTTTTCTAATCTCGAAGCGGATTCAATTAGGTAAGCACGAAGCTAATCGGAGAAAGAGAAAAACAAAATGGCGGCATTCCATCGAAACTTCGCAACTTGAAACTGCCAAAACATTTGTTAATCACGGCATTCCGATTGTAAGGTTTAAAACTCAGTAGATAGCAGTAAAACTCGGTTTATAGCTGAACTCAGTTCAATGGACAAAGTTTGTAGGCTGCGAATTTATTCAATAAAATACGCGTCGAATTTGACGCAAACAAAACATTTTTGTGTTAGATAAAATAAAAGGATTGTGATTGTAAGATAACCGCCGGATCTGGTTTCAACAAGATATAGTTTTAAAAATTAAAATTACGTTTGTCTTGCATTAGCAAGCCCAGCAGGCACCAACAGCTGATCTATATATATAAAGGAACAAGGGTGACTGATTCATCAACGCCCAGCCTAAACCATAAAAGCTATAAAGAGTTTTTGGCGGGAAGTCAAGGGGTTTGGTTGGCAAATTGATTTTAGTGGACTTTATAATATGAAATTGGTGTTGTTTGGTGTTATAAATGCTCATGCTCATGAACAATATGTGAAATAGTTAAAGTGGACACTCATAGTACGGCTGTAGTGATATTTGTTTCGCGGACTGTGTGGCGTCTTCGGGCGTCGTCCGCCACTCAATCGGCTATGAAAACCAGTGGACAGCCAGAAGCTCCCTTAAAGCAATCAAAGACCAACACCAACCTTTGATTGTAACTTGTTAAGAAAAAAGAATTTCCCACATTTTATTAACTTGTTCCTGGCTAAATAAGTAGTAGCGTCAAGCCATTAATAAACAAAAAAGCTATAAACGTAAAATTTGGACAGTAGTTTTATGATAATTATACCATAGTGCTCAAATAAGAAAGTTTTTCAAAATTCGTAAAAATCGGGGGAAAAGTTTGTATAAAAAAAAATTTAAATCTTTTTTACTGATTAACTTGAAACTTGCCATAAATGTTACTTAACAAAAATAATTAAACACGTGTTTCAGCATTTCTTTTAATTCCACTTCTATGGGGGATACAATAATGATACAGCTGCTGTTATAAGTGATACCTTGTTGAAGTCATTCGAATCGACTGAAGTGCAGTATGCAAACAGATAACGCAGTAAATTACCCGGTAAAATTTCATAATTCTCCAAATCCAGCTGGTCTCCCTCCACATAATCTGATACCTAAAATTGACGCACCAGTGATGTTGCTAATGAACCTAAAATCACCGAAATTATGCAATGGAACAAGACTACAAATAAAAGATCTCCATGGGAACATTGTCGAGGCTACTGTGCTCACTGGATGTGGTCAAGGAGAAACTGTTTTCATTCCTCGCATACCATTGATACCCTCAGAGTAGGTATCCATTTGAGTTCAAGAGATTGCAGTTTCCCCTTAAAGTATGTTTCGAGATGACCATAGATAAAGCCCAATGGCAGTCATTGAAAGTTGCTGGGATAGATTTAAGATCTGACTGTTTCTCATACGGACAATTCTATGCGGCATGTTCCAGTAAGTTTTGCTAATAGTCTCATAATCTTGTTTATAATGTTGTTGTTGTTGAATGTTGTTTATAAGGAGATTCTACGGTAGTAGAAAATTCATTAAAAAATGTACAAAGGTATCTTTTTTACAACAATAACCTTTACATAAAAGTTACAGCTGGATTGAGAGAATTAAAAAACTATAAAAATAGGGGAAGGTGATCGGTTTCATTTTGCTCGATTATTGAAAATAGGATTCAGTAAAACCGAAATTCACGCGAGCGAAGCCGCGAGCTAACAGCTAGTCGTTTATAATCAGTTTATTGTTCATCAATTTACTTAATAACGTGTTTACTTTTTCCAAACCGGGAAGAGTGAAATAAAACTAAAACAATGCAATTTGCCTAGATGAGCAAAGCCATCGTGTAATAACATTAAATATTTTCACATGTAATTTAAGCGTGCTTAATTTAATAATATACCATTAAAAAATATAATAATACAGTCTACATTTATATTTCATAATGTTAAAATTATTCACTCACGGTGAGGCAGCAGAGATGGACCGGTGTACGCTGAGATGTATATTTTTGTTAATATTTGTAGCTACCCGTAAGTGTTTTGAATTTTTACCAAAAAAATAGTTTTATTGTTTTATTAAATGCCTTTGATTTAAATTTATTTGATTGCCTCCATGGTCCAGTAGTATAGGCGTTTGCCTTGGGTTCAAATTCCACTGGGAAGCATACTTGGTGAAGTTGTTCCCAGTCGGAAATTGTTCGGAAGGCACGCAAAGCTGTGGGTCCCAAACGGCACCTAGCGTTTGTTTAACCTATCCTAGGATTGGTTCTGGTCTACCCTTTGGGTGGCGGAGGTCAGACGGCAGTCGCTCTGTGTAAAAACCAGTAACCTCGTCAAATCACCTAGGTTAGATAGCGGACCCGGGGTTCTGAAGCGTTTCTGCTGGGGACGCAGCCGGGAATATGGTAGGATGATGATGAGATTAGTAATAAGACTGTGTGCCTATCGTTTTTTCAGAGTTCCCTTCCATAAATACACAGTTTTGGGGGCAGGGGGGGTCAGGGGTTTCCAATGACCCCTTCATGAATGCCCAGACTAGTTGGAATGGCTTTGGTTATGGTAAGTATTTAGTTATATTCCGTTCTGTTTATCCAAACTCGGTGGGGTTATATTATTTTATCACAGAGATGTCGTAGCCATTTTCCGGGTGCATCATGAGTTTTACCTGTCCCGTTGTCTGTGTGTCCGTAATCAAATCATGTAAGCTAAATTAGACCCACTTCCGATTGAGTTGACTTCACATACTTTGTAAGTTGGGTGACAATGCAATGTTATGGTACCAGTGACCTATCTTATGATGAAGCCGGAGTAATGCCTATGAAACTTAGAACATTGCAGAATTTTGACAAAAAAATTCAATAAAACGCCATCTAGCCAACGAGTTCTGACCTAACTCCTAATGCGTGTTATAGAATAGGAATATCAAATGGTGGAGAAATTCACCATGCGATGTAGAACATGTGATAGCTCAGTTGATTAGAACATGGTCGTATCGTATTTGAACCGAGATCGCGAGTTCAAGTCCCGCTCACGGAGTAATTTTTTACCATTTTATTCCTTTGGTGTTCCGAAACCTTATTAACAGATGGCGCCACTGATTTGATCTAATGTTAAAGCTTCAGTTTCTTTTCTATTTCAGTATATACAATATTAATCTATGGCCGGAGTGTGGCCACGGGATCTCTGTGATAAAACAACATCTTGAGGAGCACTTGAAAAATGTTCGATCAATATCTATCTATATATATAAAAGCAAAAATCACTCTCTCATTACGAAATCTCGAAAACTACTTAGCCAATGAAGACGAAATTTGGCAGGAAGGTATATTGTGAATGGGAGACATCCGCTAAGAAAGGATTTTTGGAAATTCCATCCCTAAGTGGGTGAAATAGGGGTTTGTAGTTTGTATGAAACTTCGTAATTTTTAAAGTGAGACACGTGAAATTTTTAATGTATTTTAGTAGTTAGTAGAAAAGAATAGGTAATAATGCATTTATTACATTTTTAAATTACATCCCTATAGGGGTGAAATGCGTTGCAAATTTGTATGAATCTTCGTATTTTTTGAAGCGAGACTCATTTCATTGGTATTAAATAAATTGCTACCCCTTTAAAAAAAAAAAAACAATCTAATTGGTGTAGTCTACGCGGGCGAAGCAGCGGGCAAAAGCTAGTTTTAGATAAAAGCTTGTTTTAAAAAATATATTTTTAATTATTACTTGTTTGAAAAATTTTCAGGCCGTGGCTCTCAGCAAAGCCCCCAGCCGTGCCCTGAGCCGTGCCCCCCGCCGTGCCCCCCGCCGTGCCCCCCACCGTGTCCTCCACCGAACCCTCCATGCCCCCCACCGTGCCCCCCATGCCACCAACCATGCCCCCACCCCTGCCCCCCATGCCACCAACCATGCCCCCAACCCTGCCCCCCTCCATGTCGCAATGACGAAAAACGCGAACCAAATACAGACCAAAAACCAGAGTCAAAACCCGACTCAAAACCTGAAAAACCATTTCCAGATGATGACAATTCACAATCACGTTATGGGTACAGAGATAGATATAGCAGGAGAATGATGAGTGATGTCCAAAGCCGTGGTGGTGGTCTCCTTAATACGTTCCTGAGGCTTCCTGCTACCGTGGCAGATAGTTTCTTCGAAGCTCAGTTTGCTGTTTAACAACCAATTTTTGCAATAGCGTATAGATCGTTCTAGTATTACGTAAGCAGAATTTGAGCCTTTTTTAACCCCCCATTGTCCGCAAAAGTTAGCAATCTCTTATCCTAATGCTTATGTAAGCATTAGTAGGTATATTTTTTTTTTATAAAATCTACTTAATTTAAATTAAAGTACTTAACAGTGGCGGAATTTTCAACAGCTTCCTGAAAACATATTACATTTTTCTAACTTATATAGCAAATAAAAATTTGATTCGGACCTTCTGATTTTTTTTCTGCTTCCTCAGCCATAAATCACAGATGTAAAAAATATTCTGCGTGAGCGGGACTTGAACTAGCAACGTTGCTCTAATTTTGACCATGCTCTATTCAACTAAGCTATCACGTGTTCTACCTAGTATAGCGAATTTCTCCACCATTAGATATTCCTATTTTATAACACGCATTAGGAGTTAGGTCAGAACTCGTGACTAGATGGCGTTTTATTGAATTTTGTATCAAAATTCTGCAATGTTCTAAGTTTCATAGGCATAAGTTGAACATTAAATGTTGTCGAGTGGAGACGTGACGCGCAACGATGTCCGTAGTGTGGTATAACGAACGTGTGTTGCAATTAGTAGAATTGTTATAAATACTTTTAAACTTACTTACTTACTTTTAAACAGACGTCAGCAAAATAAATAAAAAAAGGTACGGTTGGCGTTAATTCCCGTATGCATTAATTTAATAGTAGAATTGTACCAAAACTGTAAATGTTTTTGGGACACTGCTCAAGAATATACATTTTATTATTATTATCAGAAATTAACACTAGTTTCTCTGGCGACATGTTGCCGACGACTGGTCATGCATGGACAGACAACGTTGCTACACAAATTTCTGCGTTGCCTTTCAACAATGAAGAGCAACTTGGGCGACATGTCGCGCGCCAAATGTTGCCTAGTGGACACGAGGCTTGATGCACAGATGCCTTACTTATACATACATGATAAGTAAGCAACGACGTCGTTAGTAGAAGTCGACTTAAGAAACACAAGCTAAATACAGGGAGCATTTGAAATCATTGGCATTAATTTACTCACTTAAAGGATATTTTTTAAGGTAAAAATACTGCAATTAGTGCAGTATTTAAAAAATATCGAAAAGTAAGAAAAATAAATAAAGTATCAAAACATCACGCGTCGCGCTTGCGGGAGGGCTATGAGTCTATGACCCCGGCGCTGGTAAGTACACTCACCAGCTGTGGCGCGGGCGGCCGGCATACAAAAACAGACTTTAAGATGCGTGGATAAGGTTTAAAGTCGATTGGGGAGAGGCGATGTCACGCGACCGATTGAGGGAACGAATGTTAGGTACTACGGAATCTACGACGACGCAATGAAATTAATACTATTGTAATTAATTTACCTTTCATGAGTTTTATGACGATAAGTTTTATTATTTATAATTGCAGTAATGGAGTCTATCAAGGGATCTAACGCATGTTTAGAGGTTTTCTTTAATATGAAAATGACGACTTCTGATTGAAGTTTTATTAGGCCAAATTGCTTTGTATCACGGGTACCTATAGTGGATATTTAAAAGGATGCTAACGATTTCAATTCCACCCTGTATAGCTACGGCTAGTATTAAAGTATCTGTGATAATTGATCGAGCGAGCGAGGGCTATAATTCAAGTTGGTGCGAAAACACATTGTTTGTATGTTTGTATGTTTATTCCGCGATAACTGCCGAACCGATGGTCCGATTTTGATGAAACTTGGTAGGCATGTAGGAAATATCAATAGAATTTTCAAGTTCGTTGGGCATCAAAATCGGTTCTGTAGTTTTTGAAATATAAATAAAAATCGCGAGGTCTAAGTTCGCGGCGAACTACTAGTCTAAATATACTCGTATCTATATATCTAAATATGTATAACTCAAAGGTTGACTGACATAGTGATCTATCAACGCACAGCCCAAACCACTGGACGGATCGGGCTGAAATTTGGCATGCAGGTAGATGTTATGACGTAGGCATCCGCTTAGAAAGGACGCGAGCGAAGCCGCGGGCAAAAACTAGTATTATACGGGGTCTAACAAAATATACTGAAACTATTTTAAGGGTGGATTCAGTCCATGATACTGAACAACTATCCCCAAGGAACATATATCGAAATATGAAAAATAATTTTAGGCCTTCCATACAAGTTGACCGATCAGCTGATCCGAGTCTGTATTTAAAGTCAAAAATTATTTTTTATACTTCGATATATGTTCCTTGGGGAAAGTTGTTCAGTATCATGGACTGAATCCACCCTTAAAATAGTTTCAGTATATTTTGTTAGACGTTATATAATATGTGTAGGTGGCTGGATATGCGAGGGGGCCTTGAGAGGCGCGCGGGGCGTAAAACGAGCTATCGCTGACTGCTTTAGCCGAGGGCTGGTACCTAGCTCGCGTCTCTCTCACGCACCGCACGATACTCCATTTCGGTTCGGTATCAGCCCTAGCGTTACGACTGTTACGAGCTCCGAACTCAAGGTCACCGGCGTTAGAACTCTCACGTACAGGGAGTGTCCCCGCTGTGACTGAAGTCAAGGTGAAGCAAAAAGGAGGGTTATGTGTTTATCTGTTCACGAGGTTAGTCGACTCATTCGTCAAGGTACCATGGATATCTTCCATCCGTGGTACCTTGACGAATGAGGTATCGTCGGAATCGTCTTTGCTGACCGCTGGTTATAGGCTATGTGACGTCACAGTAAATCTACATTTACACTAATATTTACACAAAATTTACACAAATAATACAGGTCTGGCCATACTACTATGGCCAGGCCTGTGTCACTCCCCGTTAAGGTATCGAAAATGCATTATTACTATGCGCGCAGGCGGCCCCTCCGGGTGGTAAATTCAGTTATACGAATCGTATGTCTAGAGTAATAAGAATGAAATTGGCTTGCAATGGATGTCTAGGTGTCTTTACAAAAAGGTGCTGACTTCTGACGTGAGCTAAATTAAACCATATCGCTAGCCACATTGAGTAGATATTTCTTTGAATTTATTTGCTGAGTGAGACTTCTGTACGTTAGTATTATTTATTCTGTGGTATGGCACCCTCTATCCCAATCCCAACTAATATTATAAATGCGAAAGTGAGTTTGATATTTGTTTGTTTGCTTGTTACCTCTTCACGTTTATTCTACTGAACCAATCTTCTTGAAATTTCGCATACTACTGAGAAGGACACATCACATAGAGAACCCATACGACATTGAAACCTTCACAAAACGAGTCTATATCTTCCTGGAAGGCTGGTAACGCACTTGTTACACCCCTGGTGTTGCAGTTGTCCATGGACAGTGGTGATCACTTACCATCAGGTGACCCGCTTGTTCGTTTGCCGCCCTATAACATACAAAAAAAAAAACCTTTCATCCCGGAAAAAGTACAGTTCCAGTGGGATTTGCGATAAACGACCCACTCTCATAATTACACGCGAGCGAAGCTGCGGGTGAAAGCTAGTAGGCTATAAAGTAATGGACTCAACCAGTAATTATTAAAGAAACAAAAAACCCGACTGCCTGATACAACATAAGCGAGATTTTATGTTGTTTTTTAGCATTTCACATTAAAAAATACATTTGTTATATATGTATTTGGAATCCTTATATACAATACTTTCTTTTTATATTCCATACACTTATTAAATATAAAAAAAAATTAAGACATGTCATTTAGCGCCAAAAATCCGCAATTTTGTTTTTTAGGGTTCCGTACCCAAAGGGTGCATCGGGACCCTATTACTGACACTCCGGTCTGTCCGTCTGTCTGTCCGTCTTTCACAGGGCTCTATCTCTTAAACCGTAATAGCTAGACACTTGAAATTTTCACCGATAACGTATTACTGTGGCCGCTATAAAAACAAATACTAAAAATAAAAAAGGTAGAAATTAAAGGGGGTCGTCATACAAGAAACGTGTTTTTTTCAGCGTTTTTAACTCGATCTTTATAATAGCATACTACTATACTAGATACTTGATATTTTCACCAATTATGTATTACTAAGACCACTATAACAACAGATACTAAATATAAGATGAAGTTAAAAAATAAAGGGGGTCGTCATACAAGAAACGTATTTCTTCAGCGTTTTAAAACATTGTACGGTGGTACGGAACCCTTCATATACGAGTCCGACTCGCACTTGGCCGTTTATTTATTTTTTATTTTTGATATACCCAGTGTCACCCTCACAATTAAGACAAATCTAACGACACCTCTCAAGCTTAAATCCTGAGCCGTTTAGGCTACAGAGAGTGCCAAAGAAATTTTCAAACATACATAAACTCGAAAAACATAACCATCCTTCTGGCGCAGTCGGGTAAAAATAAAATAAATCGAATCATACCGTGTTGGGTATCAAATGAAAGTACTTAATAAGCACATTTATTTTATACATTATTTATTAATTATTTAAACTTTATTGTACGAAATACAATTTGTATAGCACAATAGACATCACCAGTGGGTTGACTGGTAGATAAAGCCTATGGCTTTAAGTCCGCCTATTACGTTTGTAATAAAGTTAAATAAATAAATAAAAAATAAATAAATAGGTGGACTCAATGCTAAAAGCATTATCCGACAGCCAACCTTTGGGTTGTTAGAAAACTTAAAATGGGTACAAAAGAGATATTGAGAAGCATTCGGATATATTTACTTTCTACATAAACTACTTAATTAATACTTAATTTAACAATATATATATATATATATATATATGTATATTTACATAAATATACATACATTGATACATTATTAGCTGTAACTTCCTGCTGAGCTTGCATTAAGGCGAAGATATAGGCAAATGGCCTTGAAGTGTGAAATAAATTGTTAACTCGTAAATATGGTTATAATTTCCATATTGTTCTTCGTCATGCACTAGATAGCCCTTTAAATTATTTTATGAACTGCCGTTAAAACTATTATTGGTGATCCGTCTAGCTTTAAAACTTGCCGTGGCCACTTTTGGCGGAAGCAAGTTTTAAAGCTAGACGGACTAATGTAAATACTTTCAACGGTGGTTCATAAAATAATTTAAAGGGCTATCTAGTGCATGACGAAGAGAAATATGGAAATTATCTCCATATTTACGAGTTAATAATTTATTTCAAATGAGGGCGCCACTTCAAGGTCATTTGCCTATATCTCCACCTTAACTGGATAAACATACTTTGTTTGTAAGAATTTTCCCGTGGTCGGGTTTTTCATTTATTTAATTTTTTTAAGGCTTCTGTTTTAATAAAAATATCAGCCTTATGTAAACCTAAAACATGCTTACATCAAAAAGAGCTACTGTTGCGCAACCGCTGCTGGTTTATATATCGCAATTGCTCCATCCGAAGATGGCTGGTCGGGTTTTAGTTTATTAAACCAAATCTTGTCCTTAGGTTGACTAAATCATTTGTTCGTAATATTCCTTGTTGTTAGAAGTAGCTGACTCCTTCAGCCAGACCCAACTGAGCTTGTAAAGACGGGACGGATAACCGGGGGATCAAATCTACCCTGAAAATAACATTTCATAAATTAATATATAATAATAATTTACAGATACACATACACTATCACGTCTTTATCCCTAACGGGGTAGACAGAGCCAAGGGCGGTAAAGCCCAGGCCACTTTAAGCGTAATGGTGGGCATGAAGGTGGAAAAGGGACATCATAATAGTGATGGGTTGCTAACCGCATCGCCTATTCATATGATTCAGATTCTCGCCCATTCCCTCGATCGGCTTTTACGATCTGCACGGGAAGACAAGCAGCTGGTACATTCTATGTTTTTTCTTTTCTCCCAGACCAGCAAAGAAGAATAATATATAATAATAATTCTCTATGCTCGTCCGGGGAAGTACCATACTCTCACAGAAAATCGACTTCTGAGTAGTAGCTTCACCGCTACCACAGGCCGGAATCTCCTAAGGTACGCGCAATATGCGTCACCCAGGCGTCACCGTTACCCGTCCCCGCACCTCTCCCCCGTTTTCGCCTCGAGGACTCACGTTGGCCGTCAAGAACCGGGGGAGAGGTGCGGGTGCGGGGAACGGGGACGCAAATTGCGCGTACCTTAGGAGATTCCGTTCTGCTTACTCTTACTGTATTCTGTGCCGCTACTATGCTTCTTTCGGTGAGTGAGAGAGCCGGAGCCCCGTCTCCTCCCCTCCCCCCTCTAGGGAGGGCCTTGAAAGGCCGGTAACGCTCTTGTTACACCCTTGGTGTTGAAATTGTCCATGGGCAGCGGTGATCACTTACCATCAGGTGACCCGCTTGCTCGTTTGCCGTCCTATGACATAAAATAATAATAATGACAAATCACACACAATTTGACAACACTAATGTAAGTCACAATGTACCGGATTTGGTTTTTTTAGGCGGGGCAATTGAAATCTCTGAATATGCCGCCCCCTGTAATTGTATGTTGTGTGTCAACGTGCCACGATACCACACTACCTAGAAGTTAGCTCACTATAAATTAAAACCAATCTCTTACATGCCAGTTACACATTCGTACTCGACCTAAAGAAAGGAAAAGAAAGGAAGAAAATTCGCTTATTTGGTAGACATATAGCACATACACTTTAGACACTAAACTTAAATCTATCTACCAAAATGGTCTTCGCTCAGCATATGTCGGGCGTGAGCCACGACGCTGGTCTTCCACGGACGCCATTTAAGGATATATTAATAACTAACTGTGCCCGCGACTTCGTTCGCGTGGTTGTCGGAACGTAATGTTATATAGCCTAAAGCCTTCCTCTATAAATGGACTACCCAACAAAAAAAGAATTTTTCAAATCGGACCATTAGTTCCTGAGATTAGCGCGTTTAAACAAACAAACAAACAAACAAATAATCAAACAAACAAACTCTTCCGCTTTATAAAATTAGTATAGATTAAATTAAATATTCTATATTAATAATACAATAAAATAAAAAAATAAAAAATTATAAAGGCGATGGTGTTGAACTGCTATAAACACTGAGGACCTTACATTCTAACCTCTTTTGACAATCCTCACATCCTATCCTATACAGGGTATTTATTTACCATTAAGTAATATATAGCGTCTAACATTATTTAATTTTTTAACCAAAAAAACAACCGACTTCATTTTTTTAGGAGTTTCTTCCATATCTCCAAAGTTCTTCAAATTAAAATGGGACCAACTTGGTAGTAAAGGCTTTCAAATAAAAAAAGAATATCGCGTAACGAACATACATAAAAAAAACAGTCGAATTGATTGATTGACCTCTCCTGTTTTGAAGTTGGTTAAAAATATACTAAAGCTATTTTAAGTGTGAATTCAGTCCATGAAGTTTTATCTTTCGATTTTATGAAAGTTTTTGACGTCAGGTCATTTACTTACAGCTATGTTTAGTGTAACCACAGGTGTAACTTACAGCTTTAAACAGTTTTAGTATATTTTGTTAGACATTATGTATACCTATATACAATACATATTAATTAACCTGTATTAAGGTAAAGATATAGGCAAATGGCCTTGAAGTGTGAAATAAATTGTTAACTCGTAAATATGGTGATAATTTCCATATTGCTCTTCGTCATGCACTAGATAGCCCTTTAAATTATTTTATGATCTGCCGTTGAAACTATTATTGGTGATCCGTCTAGCTTTAAAACTTGCCGTGGCCACTTTTGGCGGAGGCAAGTTTCAAAGCTAGACGGACTAATGTAAATACTTTCAACGGTGGTTTATAAAATAATTTAAAGGGCTATCTAGTGCATGACGAAGAGCAATACGGAAATTATCTCCATATTTACGAGTTAACAATTTATTTCGAATGAGGGCGCCACTTCAAGGTCATTTGCCTATATCTTCACCTTAATTAAATAATTACCTCATTCCTAGTCCGTTGCGGTCTATGTCGAAAAAAACTGTTGGATGACTGAGGCAGACGGAAAATATACCTGAAAATTATATATATAATTATAAATAAACTCCGTGGTTCAGTGGTCAAGGCGTTTGCCTCGAGATCCGGAGGTCGTGGGTTCAAATCCTTTTGGAAAACATACTTTATAAAAAAGTGTTTCCAGTCTGGTTAAAATATTGCAGGCTATCTGAAAAGAAAGATGATTTCGTGCTTCGGAAGGCACGCAAAACTGTGGCTCCCAAACGCCATCTAGCGTTTGTTTAAACCTATCCTAGAATTGGTTCTGGGCTACCCTAGGGCACAGAATACAGTAAGAGTAAACAGAAAGGAATCTCCTAAGGTACGCGCAATATGCGTCCCCGTTCCCCGCACCCGCACCTCTCTCCCGGTTCTTGACGGCCAACGTGAGTCATCGAGGCGAAATCGGGGGAGAGGTGCGGGGACGGGGAACGGGGACGCATATTGCGCGTACCTTAGGAGATTCCTGCCTGTGCCTATGGGTTGCGGAGGTCAAACGGCAGTCGCTCTGTGTAAAAACCAGTAACCTCGTCAAATCCCCTAGAGTAGGTAGCGGACCTGGCTCTGAAGCGTTACCGCTGAGGATGCAACCGGGAATACGCTCGAATGATGATGATAATGAAATAGATAGACAAATACAGTAAAAAAACTAGTAGTTTGTAGCTTTTGCACTAAAAATAATCTATACTATAATAATATTATAACGCGGAAGAGTTTGTTTGTTTGTTTGTTTAAACGCGCTAATCTCAGAAACTAATGGTCCGATTTGAAAAATTCTTTTTTTGTTGGGTAGTCCATTTATAGAGGAAGGCTTTAGGCTATATAACATTCTGACAACCACGCGAACGAAGTCGCGGGCACAGCTAGTTAAAAATAATGACCTTCAATAAGTGATATATTTATCCTACATTCGATAAAAAATGTTGACTTAGACTTTAAAATCACACTGATTGAGCTGGCTCCAAAGTAAGTTTAAACTTGTATTCATCATTTCAGCCGCACAACATCCACTGCTGGACATCAGCCTCTCCCAAAGATTTCCAAAATAACCGATCTAAGTAGAGCGGCCTGCATCCAGCGCTTTCCAGCGACCTTTGTCAAGTCATCTGATCACCTTGTGGGTGGGTGTCCTACGCTTCGCTTGCCAGTACGTGGTCGCCATTCGAGAACCTTTTAGTCCCATCGGCCATCGGTTCGTCGCGCTATGTATCCTGCCCACTGCCACTTTAACTTCTTCACTTGAACCAATCCGCTGGGCTGTGTTAGTTACTTTTGTTCTCCTTACGAATTTCATCATTTCTGATTTAATCACTTTAAACTTTTCAGTTATTTCTTTTTTTTTAATAAAATTAAATAAAAAATGTAATCGAAAATGCCACTCCGGATTGTATCCGGCTCAAAGGTACCCATTATACATAATAATTTATTACTTATGTATATTCTTGATTTATTCTTGTAGGTATTTATAGATACTTTTTAATTTTGTTTACACACTCTGTCGCACCACCCAAATTATTTTTCTACTTGGACCAATGGTTGACTGGCAGAGAACGCCATAAGGCGTTAAGTCCGCCATTTGTACACTTTTTTATGAGCAATAAAGTTTAAATAAATAAATATACTGGCCGCGTTTCCTCTTTGTTGGTTTGTTTTTTAGTTCATGGTTGTAGTTAAAAGCTTGTTTTCAAAAATATTTTTTAAATGTACACTGTTTTGCTATACAGAATATAAAAGAATAACTAGCTCCGAGGCAGCATACATAGAGTTGCAAACGGAAAAGCTCGCAGAGAAAAAATAACTAGAAGATTGATAAAAAAGATAAGGTGGATAACCGATGACCTCCGTGGCATAGGTTAACACGCTAATCCGTCACTCGGAGGTCCTGGGTTTAATCCGCAGCCAGGGCAAGGTGGAAAATTCTAAGGGTCTTGGGTGTTTATCTCTATATGTATACCTATCTTTGATTGAGCGGTGTGGTTCCCGCCAGAGTAGAATATGACCACTCCAAGTCTTCCCGTGGATGTCGCAGAAGGCGACTAAGGAAATACAAGCTATGAGACCTCTACATCCTGTCTGGCCAGCGTGGAGAGTGTAGGCTAAAGCCTATCTGACTACTCTGGCCAAGTATGGCTCAAGTAGTACAGAGAGGGTCGTGCTCCTGCAGTGGAGACAAAAAAAGACCTAAAGATGATGATGCAACTGGGAATACGCCGAGATGAGAGAAAATAAAAAAAACTTTATACTACCAGCAAAAATGAGTACTTTCGACCACATCTCAACTACTTCTAAGTTCTAAGCACGTTTTGTTTAAAAATAATATTTAGGAATTCAACATCAAAGTTTTCAAAATACTGATATCAAATGTATAAAAAATTCAATCAAAAACTTCATGGTAGTTAATGAGTGTAATCAATGGAAAAGCTTGTACCTACATGCACACGAGTAACGTTTTTTCTTGCCGAATAGACAGAACCTTGGACTGTAGGGGGCGTCCATTAATTACCTGAGAAGGTATTGAAATAAGTACCTAATAATTACAACTTGTACCTACACACTGTACAGAAATATAATTAACTCATCTTCGTATCGCTTTACTGACCTCACCCTTGGTTCTGGCAGAATTAACAGCGTTGCAGCGACCAGTTCGTCTGTGACATCATGCTGAGTCAGGGCCTTTTCACTATCTAGGTCACTTCTCACGGTGCAATAACATTGCATTACTACATACTATTACTTCTATACTAGATCTTTGATAGTCAATATGAGAGACCGGACGGTATGGATGATGGGCCGGGTGCTGGTATGGGATGCAACCTGTTCAGACACGCTGGCCCCTTCCCATCTACATGGAACCAACAACAGAGCTGGAGCGGCTTGTGAAGCGGCTGAAAAAGCTAAAGCATGGAAATACAGGGGTCTAGGCTCCGAATATGATTTTGTCCCATTCAGTGTCGAGACCCTTGGTCCGTGGGGTCATAGCGCTATAAGGCTTTTTAAGGAAATAGCAAAAAGGTTAGTCGACATCACAGGAGACCAAAGAGCTGGCAGCTACCTCGGACAAAGAATCAGTCTAGCTATTCAAAGGGGGAACGCTGCCAGTATCTTCGGAACCTTGCCTAAAGGGACTCCTTTTAATAATATATTTTAGTTTCTTTTTTTTTTAGTTTTGATAAATTTTATTTACTATTTAGGTCACAAAATACATTTTACAAAACATTTCAAAATTATATCATCATAGTCAAAATAAAACAAATAAAATAATATAAAAAAAATAATTAAATAAACAAAATAAATATTACAACCCGCTCTTTAGCGTTTCCGGTGCAAAGGTGCCCAGAACACTTGCCGCGTTACCACGTTAACGCTAGCTAAATAGCTATGGCCATATTGGCCATTCTTTGCACCAGAAACGAGCCAGAGCGGAAGTCCCCAGTTTTTTTCCGCGATTCGTTGGCCTATCTCTCTTATAAGGCGCTTAGCGTCCGATCCCCAGCTGCCCATGGTCTCTACGGCTATAGGCACAAAACAATATTTTGGCTCCATAGCTGCGTACTTTAAACGCTTTATATACAATACAATACAATACAAAAATCTTTATTGCACCAAATAAAAAACAATAAAAAATTACAAAGTTTACGGAACTTATAAATAAATAAGGTACAAGAGGCGGCCTTATCGCCGAAGCAATCTCTTACAGGCAACCATAAAGAGAAGGAGTGCGAAGTATATGAGTAAGATAACAGGTGGCGCAGTTAAATTTAAAATATAAATTATAAATAACCAATAGATATTAAAATACTTATACAAAATATATATTATAAAAAAAGATATATTTATATAAATAAATGAATATATATATAATAATAAGTAATTTATTACATACATACAAATAAATAAATATCACAATGATGTAAACAGATCTGTACATGGTGATTTTAAACAGGAAGATAGAAGAAATAGTAGGGGAAAGAGATGAGGAACTAAACAGAAGCCGCATCCTCGGCAGCCGCCAGCGCCGTGCATACAGTACGCCCAATGTGGCTGACGGCTACCGTACTGATGCAGGTTGCGTCCCAAATCAGGCATTTGCCGTGCTTCCACGGCACCAGCGTCAACCCGTCAGGTCTCTTGCCATCCGACCTATTAAGGCCCGGCGCCTCCAGCACGCAGGATATTTTAGTTACTTATTATATTATATTTTTCAAGGTTATTAGTTTTAGGTTCTTACTAGTTTTAGCTAACATTAATATGTTTGACGTGTGAATATGTGACGTATTCATGTACCTGTGGCCTTTTAGTGAATAAAGTTTGTATCTATCTATCTATCTATAGTCGATGCGACTAACAACACATCACTGTTTTGATTCCTTTTTCCACCTTCTCGTCCACCATCACGCTAAAAGTGGCCTTTGAGTCTTGTGGTCCTGGGTTCTGTCTGCTTAGAGTCGTTATCATCATCATCAGGTCTTTTTGTCTTCACTGCAGGACCTGTACTACAGAATACAGTAAGAGTATACAGAACGGAATCTCCTAAGGTACGCGCAATATGCCTTTTACGCTATTAGCCAGAGCAGTCAGAGGATTTGGCCTACACTCTCCACTGTGGCTAGGTTGGAGATAAAAAAAATTGCTAATTTAAGATTTTAAATAAAACGCTGGTCGTGGTGTCTGGTGACCAAAGGGCTGGCAATAACTTCGCTCAACGAGTAAGCATTGCCATCCAACGTGGCAATGCAGCCAACGTTTTGGGCACCCTACAGCAGGGCAAACGATATTTTTATTCGTAAATATATATAAATAAATATAAAGGGACAAAAATCGCACTGATTAAGCTAGCCCCAAAGAAAGTTTTTAAACTTGTGTTATGGGATACTAACTTAACGATATGATATATATATATATATATATATATATATATATATATATATATATATATATATATATATATATATATATATATATATATATATATATATATATTTATAATATAATATCGTAAAATAATAAGTAAAATATAATAAATATAATATAATAAAATATAATACCGTTAAGTTAGTATCCCATAACACAAGTTTAAAAACTTTCTTTGGGGCTAGCTTATATATATATATATATATATATATATAGATAAACACCTAAAACCCAGGACAATTTGAAAAAGGCCATTTACCAACTTGTCCTGGCTGGAGATCGAACCCAGAACCTCATTACGCCACGGAGGTCTTTAAATATACTTATCCTTAATTTTTTATTTTATTTAATATAGTTAGTTTTTTTTGTAGTTTTTAAGTTCTACTCTTCCATGCTCGTCTAGGAGAAAAGAAAAACCATAGAATGTACCAGCTGCTTCTCTTCCCGCGGAGGGAATGGGCAAGAATCTAAATCATATCAATAGGCGATGCAGTTAGCACCATATCACTATTATGATTTCCTTTTTCCACCTTCATGCCCACCATCTCGCTAAACGTGGCCTGGGCCTTGCTTCCCTAGGCTCTGTCTACCCCGTTAGGGATAAAGACGTGATAGTGTATTGAAGTTCTAGTTTTTAGTTATTTAAAATAATATTTTGATTTAGTAATCATCATCAGGTCTCTTTTAGTCTCCACTGCAGGAGCACGACCCTCTCTGTACTGCCAGAGCCCTATATTAGCCAGAGCAGTCAGAGGATTTGGCCTACACTCTCCACGCTGGCCAGACGGGTTGGAGAGGTCTCATTGATGTTTATAAGCTTTGTTTAGCTTGTATTCCTTAAGTCGCCTTCTACAACATCCACAGGAAGACTTGGAGAGGTCTTAGTCTACTCTGCCGGGAACAACACGGCTTAAAAATGTAGATATATATATATATGTATTTTTATTATTTTTACTTAAAATACACTAAACATGAATCTTACCTAATTACAAATGAAAAAGCCTAATTAAAAAATCTGTTGTCCAAATTTTTTTAATCAAACATGACACACAAGTGAACCGTAGCTGATAATTTTTAAACATTTTAAATTAGTTTTTTCTGTATAAAAAGTGTGTTCTACAGCGTTACCAGCACAGACCTACAGCAAAATGGTTTCCAAGATCTCTGTTGTCCTGATCGGTAAGATACTTCTATTATATTCTCTCGTTTAATATAGTTTAATTTCAATTATGACATAACAAACAATGTTTTCTTAGTCAATTTTAAGTTTTAAGTTTGTTAGTTGACGTCTTTGGAGAAAACGTGCAGTGCAGTTTGTTGCCGCTTCTTCTGCACTTGCGCCTAGGAAGCGGCGTAAACTTAGCTTTAAGTAACGATTTGACGTCAACATTTGTGCAAAACAAAACAAAGTTACTATTATTAAGAGATATTATAAATATCCTATGATAATATAAAGATATTTTGATTTTTTTGTTATCGTCATCATCAGGTCTTTTTTTTTTTATAAAAGAACCCCCTGACATGATCAGGGCCTATGTTTGCTGCTTTTATTTTACTAAGAATTTTGAATAAATTAATATTAATAATATATAAAAATAAATATATAATATACTAGCAGTCCACCCCGGCTTCGCCCGTGGTACACACATAGCCTATGTCACTCGGGGATAGTGTAGCTTTCAAATGGTGAAAGAATTTTTTAAATCGGCCCAGTACTTTTTGAGCCTATTCATTACAAACATACAAACATACAAAAATAGGTACAAATCTTTCCTCTTTATAATATTAGTATAGAAGTATAGATATGCCTAAAGTATCTACAACAAAAATATTTAAAACCAAAACTTATCGGGGTGTGCATCCCTGAATCTACCTTTCTCCTGCCTCGACGACCTACCGGCGCGAAAAAATCCAAAAGTTAGTCAATCGACTAACGTTTGGTCTCTCTAAAAGAAACCAAACGTTAGTCGCTCGACGAACACACGCTTTCCTCCGCCAGCGACCAACGCTCAGTCAATAAACCAAACGTTAGTCGATGACAGAAAAAAACGTGTTTTTTCACGAAGCGTTAATCACGTCCCAGCCCGCTACGGAGCGGCCAGAGTCCGGTAAGGTGGGTCCATCGGTCCCGCCCAACCAACGGCCACGCCGCCCGCAGGCGGGGACGCGTTACGCTTACCTAAAATTTTACACGCGAAAGTTAGACGAGCCTATTTTTACACGTCCCAGTCCACTGCGGGACAGACGGAGCCCCTAGATATGGCCTAAGGCCACCCCCGGTACAACCTCATGCCCCGCAATGGAAAGGGACGCGCAACTAAAAAACAAGTTCCACCGCCACCATCAGGTCTTGTTAGTCTCCATTGCATGAGCACGACCCTCTCTGTACTGTACTTACTTGGCCAGAGCAGCCTCCGTGGTCCAGTGGTCAAGGCATTTGCCTGGTGATCTGGAGTTCGAGGGTTCAAATCCCACTGGGAAGCATACTTGTGAAAAGTTGTTTCCAGTCTGGTTAGGATATTGCAGGATTGAATCACCTGATTATCCGAAAAGAAAGATGATTCCGTGTTTCGGAAGACACGTAAAGCCCAAGGTCTCAAACGCCATTTAGCGATTGTTTAAACCTATCCTAGGATCCACGCTGGCCAGACGGTTGGAGAGGTATTTGTAAAAAAATGCGTGGGTGCTTTTTACTTTTTTTTCACCCCACGCTTTTTTTTACAAAGACATGAATTTCACTTTACTACGTTTATACTCGTAGTTACCGGTAAACAACTTGACGAAAAGTTTATTTGCTAGGCAAAATACAAAAAACCGCCGACTGTCAAGAACGCCATCTAGTGATGTGAACCGGAACTATTGGTACGACTTGATACGGACATCTAGTCGCGCTACGGATAGCGCCATCTATATATTTGCTAGAGAAAGCCCTAATTTTCAAGCGTTTATCCTCAATAACTTTTAAACGGCTGGACCTATCATCAAACATAGCTAAGAGCCACCGCAAGGGAACTTGCTATCACGTAAAAAAAACCGCATCGCAATCAGTCCATCCGTTCAAGCTCTACGATGCCACAGACAAACAGACAGACCGACATTTGTGTCTAACTTATAGCATTATTTATCGGGGTTTAAAAATGGCGGCACTTTTTCCTCCTAAAATATCTGCGCAGCGCCTCCATGTTTATCCAAGTTGTTGTTGCCGCTAAATATACTTTATATTGATGTTTATTTTTTTCTTTTTATTTATACCTACGTGTTATTTAGTTTTTTTTTAAACTATAATTTATTTAAAATATATTATTCTTTTATTTTAGGGCTTTTCTGCGCCGTCAACTGCAACCCTCAGGCAACAACAGTCTGTGAAACCACCCCAAGCTTGGGACTCGGTCTGGGAGGCTATGGCCTCGGCGGATTGGGCCTGGGAGGCTATGGACTTGGGGGACTGGGATTAGGAGGAGCAACCACTGTATGCGAATCTACTCCTAGTCTGCTAGGTCTCGGCGGTTATGGCCTGGGTGGGTTGGGTCTGGGAGGTTATGGCTTGGGTGGGCTGGGTGGGCTGGGATTGGGAGGAGCAACTACAGTGTGCGAATCTGTTCCTAGCCTGTATGGAGGTCTGGGAGTGGGAGGTCTCGGAGGTTATGGCCTTGGTGGACTTGGACTCGGCGGCCTAGGCCTTGGAGGTTTGGGTTTAGGAGGTGCCACAACTGTCTGCGAATCTGTTCCTAGTGTTTATGGAGGTTTGGGAGGCCTTGGCCTTGGCGGTTTAGGCCTTGGAGGTTACGGACTCGGCGGCCTCGGCGGCCTCGGAGGACTTGGAGGCCTTGGAGGTTACGGCCTCGGAGGATACGGCATGGGAGGCTTGGGACTTGGTGGAGCAACAACTGTTTGTGAATCCACTCCTAGCCTATATGGAGGTCTCGGACTAGGTTTGGGAGGTTTAGGCTATGGCGGTCTAGGTTTGGGAGGATTGGGCCTCGGCGGTTGTGGCCTGGGTCCTTTTTTATAAATTCCGAACTATCCTCTTACTCTTCTAACAGTATTGCTACTCCATATTCGCAGTCCTTTAGCTATGATTCAGTAAACAGAGGACAACAACATCGAGGCTTCTTTTGAAGACCTAATTTTCCATCTATAGGCCTACTGACTTGCTAAAAAAAAACTTTGTTTACATTGTCTGAATGTAGAGGTATATCTCTAGTTTTATATACATTACCTGGTTTGTAAAGATCAATCACAATTTTATCATTAGATTTTAGGGAATGTAAATGAAATCGTCCGTTATTCTGGTCTATGTGTGATCGATATTTGGCTGAATATTGTACTGTTTTGTTTCTTTTTTATTCATTGCCTAATATGTAATGATAGAATTAAAATAAAGCCTTAATTTTATTTGTAATGTATATGAATTAAGAGCTGGAATTTCAGTCTGTCCTTTCAGTTTTCTGTTATTAACTCTGTCTACTGTAAAATGTGACATTGTATCTGTTAACTTTGTACGCACTCCTCTATAGCATGATAAAAAACACTTCAATTCTGCATTAAATTCTTTGATGTAAAGTCTTTTAATATAATATTAAATTGATTATATTAAAAGACTATAAGTTTGTTGTCTTTGCTGTGAATTGAATGGAAAAAAAACTAAATTTTCTAAATTGTATTTGCGATATAAAAATTGTAAGTATTTATTATTTATTTGATTGGAATTAAATAAATTATGTTTTTGTGTATTTCAAAGTGTTTTTTAATACTTCACAGAATCCTACCTACCAGCCTTAGTTTTAAAACATCAGTTCACAGTCAACAGCTGGACTGAACTCTCTCTGCCAACTTCTTTTTATTGAGTCGAAATGGTTTCACTGTGGCTTCAATTTTAATTCATCTTTGACCAGTATGTGGCCACGGTGATCCCTCTGTCAAGATTTTTTGCTAGGCAAATAAAAAAAAAACCTGCCTAGATCGCCATCTAGTGATGAGTAGCGGAACTACCAATACGACTTCATATCCGTAGCGCCATCTATTGTTTTCTAGAGAAAGCCCAGACTTTCAAGCGTTAAACCCCAATAACTTTTAAACGGCTAAACCAATTTTCATTAAGAATAGCTAAGAACTACCGCAAGGGAACTTGCTTTCACGTGCAAAAAACCTCATCAAAATCGGTCCATTCGTTCGAGCGCTACAATACCACAGACAGACAGACCGAATTCAGCGTCAAACTTACCTATAGCACCCCCCTTTTGTCTGGGGTTAAAAAATTAAAAAACCAAATTGCTTGCTATACTACCCGTACTGTATTTCGAATTTATATGCGCTTACAAACTTAACTTAAAATATACAAATATATACATTATTGGCATGAGCATGGGCATGGGTCGTCGTCAGGCTGGGCACAAGGGTCGCACGGTGGGGGTGGGGCGCAGGGGTCACAAGAGTCACAAGGGCAGGGGTCTGGTTGGTTGCAAGGATCGCAAGGGTTTGAAGGGGGTTGGCATGGGCAAGGAGGTGGTGCGCACGGGTTAGGGGGTTGAGTGGTAATGCACGCACAGCCTAACGTCCTGAAGCAAGTGGGGGGGTTGGGCTTAAAGACTATAATGGGGGGAGCAGGCACCACGATCTTGGGTGGGCGGACGATGATCGTGTCTGGTGGTGGCACGGGCACAGGGCAGGGTTGGATCTGAAAGAGAAATTAGCATTTTGAACAAGACAGAATTAAAAAAAATAAAGCGAACTAAAAATTTAATTGCAACATTGCTATGAATTCTATATATCACATAAAAAGTTAGCCTTCCACATTCCTCTATTTCCTGGCATAGTAATATCTATATAGGACCATGGAGGCAGTCCAACATATATGTCTTATATATAAAATTCTCGTGTCACAATGTTCGTTCCCGTACTCCTCCGAAACGGCTTGACCGATTCTCATGAAATTTTGTGAGCATATTGAGTAGGTCTGAGAATCGGCCAACATCTATTTTTCATACCCCGAATCTACGCGGGCGAAGCCGCGGGCGAAAGCTAGTGGGTATATATATGTTGGACTGCCTCCATGGTCCAGTGGCCAAGGCGATTGCCTCGTGATCCGGAGGTCGGCCTACCGCATTATTCCATCCACCTCTCCTTGATTTTGGTCATCTATCTATATTTAAGAGCTGTGCTCTTGTCGGTGGAGTATGAGTTGTCATCATTTTGGTTACTTTATCATTACCTAACCCCAAACAAGTGGTTCTGTGAGGACAGAGAGAGGACTACATACAGGGTCTAACTAAATATACTGAAACTATTTTAAGAGTGGTTTCAGTCCATGATACTGAACAACTTTCCCCAAGGAACATATCAAAATATTTTTTGACTTCCCATACAAGTTGACCGAAAAAGCCGAAAATTATTTTTCATATTTCGATATATGATTCTTGGGGAAAGTTGTTCAGTATCATGGACTGAATTCACCCTTAAAATAGTTTCAGTATATTTTGTTACACGTTATATAACCAAGCAATAATCGACACATTCCCCTTTCACCTGGATTAGCAAAGCCATTTCGTCCATGTATAACGTTACAACTCCCCCTCTTTTCCCCCCTTTGGTTTTTTTTTGCAACATCTTGTGTAAAATAAAGTTTCTCAAATTTCATTGAAATCCGTCAATAAGTAACGCAACAGCAAAGTTCCCCCATTCCCCCCTATTTCTACGCCAATCAAAAATCGCAATCGACTAAAATAAACGGGCAAGTTCGAGTCGGACTCGGTACATGAAGGGTAGGTACCCTTCATGTACCGAGTCCGAGTACGGAGGTCCGTACAATGTTTTAAAACGCTAAAAAAACACGTTTTTTGTATGACGACCCCATTTATTTTTAACTTTTTTATTTTTAGTATTTGTTGTTACAGCGGCCACAGTAATACATAATCGGTGAAAATTTCAAGTGTCTAGCTATTACGGTTCAAGAGATGGAGCCCTTTGCCAGACGGACAGACAGACAGATGGACAGACGGACAGACAGCGGAGTCTCAGTAATAGGGTCCCGTTTGCACCCTTTGGGTACGGAACCCTAAAAATTAAATAAGTCAAGGAACTTGTGTTCCAATTTTCGTCAATATCGGTTGAAAAATGCGACTTGTAGGCGAGAATAGACAGACGGACGAAAGCATTTTTGGCCAGCAGTAATAGATGTACTTCTAAATTAAATAATAATAAATCTACTTACCCTGATTGGTGGAGGCCTAGGTGGGCAGATCGGTGGTGGCCTCACGCAGATTGGTGGGGGTCTAGGCGGGTAGATTGGTGCGGGCCTAACACAGATCGGTGGTGGGGTCGGCGGTTGTATCGGGGCCGGTTTCACCAAGATGGGTTGGGGGGTGGGCGGTTGCACCGGGGCAGGTTTGATCCACACGGGCCCGGGCTGGGGAGGTGTGATTTGCCCTGGGCGGACGACTATTGGCTGAGGTGTTGGGAAGCGGATCTGGCCGGGCTTGATTATCACAGCACCTGGAAAAAAACATTGAATGAATGAATGATTTATTCCTTAAAACATACGTACAATTAATATATAAGATCGTAAACAACCGCTATAGTAATAAACTGTGTTGCAGTTGTTTGCGCTCAATTCCGGAAATAAGTTTTTGACAAAAATTATCATCATCAGGTCTATTTAAGGCCGTACCTAAATTTTCCGGGGTCCAGTGCTGCCCCCATTTTAAATAAATCATTTCAAAGAAAACGGAGACATCATTTAAAATTTTGCTACTACAAAGTCCTAGATAACCCTTCAAAGTATTTTATGAACTACTGTTTACAGTTTATAATGAGAACGTTAAACTTTACTACGCACATTAGCCAAAAGTGGCCGTTTTTCGCAAATGTGCGTAGTAAAGCTTAACGTTCTAACTTTAAACTGTAAACAGTAGTTCATAAAATACTTCGAAGGGTTATCTAGCACTTGATAGTAGCAAAATTTTAAATAATGTCTCCGTTTTCTTTGAAATGATTTATTTTAAATGGGGACAGCACTGGACCCCGGAAAATTTAGGTACGGCCTTAAATCTCCACTGAGCAGCGAGAGGATTTGGCCCTCACTCTACACGTTGGCCATACGGGTTGGAGACCTCTCCAAGCTAAACAAAGCTCATAAACATGAATGAGACCTCTCATTGATGTTTATGAGCTTTGTTTAGCTTGTGTTTCCTAAGTCGCCTTCTACGACATCCACGGAAAAACTTAGAGTGGTCCTATTCTTTTTTAATTTATTTTATCGTAGGTATAAATAAGAACAACAATAATAACTAATAACTAAACTAAACTAATGCTTAGTAACTAAAAAAAAACTTTAATCCTATTCTTATCTGCCGGGAATCACACTTCTTGAAAAAAATAACACCGTACTCGTATCAATTTAAAATCTTTTTTTTCTTTTTTTTTTCCTATTTTTTATTTTGTATGTATGTTACGCGACGTCTTCACCAATTGTGAATCGATTTTGATAATTCATTTTTAATTTGAAAGTGTTTACTACCGAGTTGGTCCCATATTCATCTGGTGAAGATATGATGAAGAACTTTGGAGATATAGAAGAAACTCCATAAAGAAAATTAAGTCGGTTGTATTTTTTTGCCTTTTTAACCGACTTCATAAAAGGGGGAGGTTATCAATTCGACTGTATGTTTTTTTTATGTACCTATGTTTGTTACGCGATATCTTCGCCAATTGTGAACCGATTTTGATAAATCCCTTTTTTATTTGAAAGCCTTTACTACCAAGTTGGTATCATTTTAATTTGGTGAAAATATGATAAAGAACTTTGGAGATATGGAAGAAACTGCTAAAAAATTGAAGTCGGTTGTTTTTTTGTTAAAAAATTAATTATTATTCTCTCCCACTGATGTCCTAAGAGGGGAATTGGGGAGATATATAAGTATATAGGTAACTTTGGAACCAGTGAAGACTGCTGTCGTGTCATCATTACCATCCGATCGTATTTCCGGTTACATCCTCAGCGGTAACGCTTCAGAGCCCAGGGTCTGCTACCTAACCTAGGTGATTCGACGAGGTTACTGGTTTGTACACAGAGCGACTGCCGTCTGGCCTCTGCAACCCAAAGGGTAGACCAGAACCAATCCTAGGATAGGTAGAAGACTGGTGTCGTGTCGTCTGGGTTTAGATGATAACTAGCTTTTCGGGCGTTGCGCGGGCTGTAAGCAGCCCGCGGTTTTTCATGCAGCTGTTGAAGTTGGTTGGAATCTTATTTCCAGTTGAGAGAATAGATAAGGTGCTAAAGTCAGTATAAAAAAAATAAAAACGTATACGGGCCGCCATCTTGAAATCAAATTTTGTTTGCAATTTTGAGTTCCGCGGGGTGCTTTACCCCAGCATACAAAATTTCAGACCCCTTCGATGTTCCAGGAGGACGTAATGTACAGTTAAAAAAAAAACAAATAAAGTTAAAAAAATTAAAATCCAGACGCCATCTTGGATTCCAAAAAAATATCAGATTTAGAATCAGCGATTCAAAAAATATTTGCATTCTGAATTTCAGTCAAATCGGTAGCAGTCGAGTACTGGTGGCCATCTTGGAAAATTAAATAAAAAACGCTCAGCGCTTGGTGGGAGTGGCTCGGCCTACGGCCTCGCCACGCAGCTCGGCCTGTGGCCTCGCGGATAAGGTCAGCCTTCGGCCTTCGGCCTCAGGCTTCGCTTAGTGACTTGGGGGGGGGTTCTGGGGGAGGGGGGAGGTCAGGAGGGGCTCGGGCTTCACGTGTGTCAGTGGTAATGTAGGTTTATAGTATTATAATTGAATACCTGCGGGCGCCTGTCCGTACTGGTAGTTGATGCTAGGTGCGCACGGGTTGCAGGGCCCGATCTGGATGGGGCACGGGGTGGGCTCCGGGCACGGGCACGGGGCCTGCGGCTCTGGCTCTGGCATTGGCGCCGCCCATGTTGAGCCCAGTAGTAGAACTGTAATACCAAATTACTGATTACAGCGTCATTTTTTTTATTAGAGATTTGAGTGCGTTTGACCTCTATCTAGCCTGATGGGAAGCTAAGATGAGGTCTACGGTGTAACACGCAGACTCAAAAAATGCCTATTCACTCTTGCTTTGAAAATCCCTAAATCATTATACAATATGATACAATACCCTTTATTGCACAAAAGAAGAATACAGGACATAAGGTACATTGAATAATCAAATGAATAATACTTAAAATAAAAAATAAAATAAAATAATTTTCTTACCAGATAACCAAAGAACCTTGCCCCTCGCCATCTTTCGATCGTCTGATAGAAAAACTCTATTATTTTGCTATATATATACTTAATTCTATACCTAGTATATGTTAAATAACTATGGATTTATTATTACAACACATACCAAAAAATACTTATAGCAAATCGATGATAAAAAGCTGCCAGTGTATTTTGAACGTAATTCAAAAGCAATTGAGAGTAACTTATTTTTTTTTGAATAACTAAATATTTAAGATATTAGAAAAAAACTAAAAGCTATGTATGCTTTGATGCACTTCGAAGAATTTTTTTTTCAAATACGATTTGATACGTTTTTATTCGCTACATCCAATAAAATGTTTTGCGTTTTAGTTAAAAATAAACATGGATCTTTTAAAAATATTTGTAGGACTCGATTTTAAATATTTAAATGATTTTTAAACAGTTCCACTGATAGCACCATGCTTTTTGCCCGACTGCGGCAGAAGAAGGGTTATGTTTTTCGAGTGTGTCATCATCATCATCATCAAGTCTTTTAGTCTTTCTTTACTACCAGAACCTTACTTAGTCAGACCAGCCAGAGGATTTGGCCTACGCTCTCCACTTTTGTAAGAGCTTGTGTTCCCTAAGTCGCATTCTACGACATCCACGGGAAGACTTGGAGTGGTCCTATTCTCCTCTGCCGGGAACCACACAGTCCCTTTTTTTTCCAGTGTAGGCATTGACATAAATACATAGATCTCGCTGAGTGTAGTGTAGTTATGTGTATTTCTTTGGCGCGCTCAGAAGCGGCTAGTTTTACAGCTGTACGGGAGATCTGTACGGATCGAAGCGGAGACACACACACGTGAGGCGCTAAACATCGTTTCACAGGGACGCGGATAGATCCGTACGGAAACACACTCTTTTCATTGAGGGAGTTAGCGAAAGACAAAACGTGTAGATTCCAACTCACCGCTCGCGTTCCGATTCGACTCATTGCATAGTATTTTTGAAACCGTCGTATCAACGATAAGTAATATTGTTTTACGCAGAAAATATCATAAATGTGTCAATGGTTTTCTAAACATTTTAAAATAAATAAAAAGGGTTCCATCTATCTGGCAGAAGCTCGATGTTCCGAATTTCATTTGGCATAACATACTTAGCAGAATCTTATTTGAAAGAACATTTCAAACGCATAAAAAATATTTAACATAATTTTTGTTTCGCCGAATATTTACATGTACGAATGTTCAATAGCATAATATTTCGATGATAGCATACTTATAAGATGTCAGAATTTCATTAAGTTCAATTACCTTTTACATAAATTATGTTTTGCATAATTTGTTTTAGAATAATGTTTAATTAGTGTTACTTTTATTTGGTATAAGTAATTTCTTTTGACCTTCTAAGAAAACCATAATCGTTAAAATCTATACTATTGTTGGTCAACATAAAAAAAAACATTTTAGGTTTACTCGGTTAGGCTAAAAATATAGGTTAGGTTATGTTTAGCTTGCCAGCCCACCCTAGACAGCCTTTTCCAGAAGAAAATTCTATCTTAGAAAAGATTCAGCATGGATTACGTATGAATTAAATACCAAAAGGCAATTCTGACTGCGAACTTTCTGCGATATAGTGATTCTACTTTTAAATTATTATGGAAATAAAATTTATGCTCTAAGATTATTCTGATTTTTAACATTATTGGTTTTGAATCTATGATAAATGAGTAGATGCCCAACTATTTTAAACAAAAGTAACTTTGACGCAATCCCTAATTATTCCTATAATATAATATGCAGACGTTTGCTATACAAATTTAAATCAATTTCTTCTACATAAACTCAACAAACTAGCTAACAACTGCATCAGGTTTATCTTCGGACTTCGTAAATATGACCATATCTCCTCCTTTCGGTCACAGTTGGCCTGGCTCCCTATCCCCCAGCGTCGAAACGTTAGAATCCTATGCATGCTTTATGCTATCCTCAATAATCCTTACTCCCCTGCTTATCTCAAATCTCAATTTTCTCTTCTCAGCTCTACGCATACGCGAAATCTTCGCTCTTCTAATCTTCTAACATTATCCATCCCTCATCATCGCACTGAATTTATGAATAAATCTTTTCAAATTCAAGCCATCCTTCTCTGGAATTCTCTTACTGATTCTATTAGACGAGCCTAGCCTAGTCGTCACGCTTTTAAACGGGCGGTTCAAAAACGGTTTCTCCAAGAAGTCTCTTCTTCTCGTCGTGTCCCTGCGCGGTAATTAGTAGTCATCCATATATGTATTTATCTATCCGCATACATATATAATTAGTTCTTTATGTATTATATTTACATCATTATATATTTTGTATATTTATTTTATCTATAGTTATTCTATTGGTGTATATTTCTTTAAAATTATTTTTTATGTATATTCTTGATTTATTCTTGTAGGTATTTATAGATACTTTTAAATTTTGTTTACACACTCTGTCGCACCACCCAAATTATTTCTCTACTTGGTCCAAAGTTTAAATAAATAAATATTTTCTACGAAATCACGTTTCTGTAAACCGCTGTTATGCATAATAATATTATCACATTAAAAGTTCTACTACAAAAGGGGGAGCCAAATAAAAAGCAGCGTGAAACGGAACGGTTTTTCCATGAAAAACCACATGGAGATTTCATTGACATTTGTACTCTACAAATGTCAAAATTACAAGTCAAATGTCAAATGTCAAAATTACAAGACCACTCATTATGCAAATCCTTTGCGTACGACCGATTAAAAATATATAATATAATACAAAAGAGTATATCGTAATGTACTACAATGTCATTTGTTGTATTGTTATGCTCAAAATAAAGAATATATATTTCTATAAAAACATACAACTATTTTTTCACAGCGGTGTTTGTTATCCTTGACGTAGGTACCTACAGTCTACCTAACTTAAACTCCCCCAATTTTCGCAGCACGCATGTTTATGACATTTTTTATGAACCCCCATTCTTATTGTGGTACCATTCCAGGATCGTCATAAGCTATAAATTCTATAAGTTCAAATTGGGCTAGTTGTGTGACAACGACAACTCATTATTGTTTATGGTTTATTACATTTTAACAATATTTTGTTAAGGGTCAATATTTATATGCAAAATTCGGTAAAACATAGTCATACAATTTGTGTCACCAATTTAAATACAAATCCTTTATGCGAAATCCGTCAAACGAGTATGGGGCTATTTCTATTAGCCATTTTATAATTTTATTTTTAAAGGTTTTAATGTTATCAGCTGCTGTGATCTCCTGCGGCAACCGATTATACACAGTTAGACCCATGACGTGCATTATAAATAAACGGGCAAGTGCGAGTCGGACCCGCACATGAAGGGTTCCGTACCACCGTACAATGTTTCAAAACGCTGAAGAAACACGTTTCTTGTATGACGACCCCCTTTAATTATTAACTTTATCTTATTTTTAGTATTTTTTGTTATAGTGGTCATAGATTATGTATTATAAAGATTATGTATTACATAATCGGTGAAAATTTCAGGTGTTATTACGGTTTAAGAGATAGAGCCCTGTGACAGATGGACAGACGGACAGACGGACAGACAGACGGACAGACAGCGGAGTCTCAGTAATAGAGTCCCGTTTGCACCTTTCGGGTACGGAACCCTAAAAAAGAAATATAATAACATTAGATACCTATGCGGCTTTGTGAGAACCGTATATTTGCACTCTTTGACGTTGGGGCCCTGGGGTGCGGAAGCCTGTCATTTATACAAGGTCTCGATGCCTCAGGGAATCCAAAGGCTGGCGCGCATTTTAGCTAAAGGCTGAGCCTGGCTATCCAGCGTCTAACCTCTTGGGTACCCAACCCTGCGAGCGCAGCAATTTGGGGTTTTTATATTGTTTCAGTATTTATATCTAGTTTATTATTATTATATGCATAGTTATAGTCAGTTTAATAATACAATACAATACAATACCCTTTATTGCACAAAAGTAAAAAACAGAACATAATTATCTTAAAAATTAGGAAATGCGCAAAAGGCGGCCTTATCGGTAAGCAATTTCTTCCAGGCAACCTCGTTTATATAGAAAAAAATGATGGGAAATTAGGTAGTGCGGGGTGGTAATAATGTTATTTTTACTTAAGTTATGTAGGATAAAAATAGAGAAAATAATTTCATTACCTATTAATAATTAGGAATCTAAAAGACCCGTGAATCTCACAGTCAGGAAGTCTTATCGTTTTTAATCTTAGGGTCAAACTTGTTTTATCTTATGTTATCTTTTCACTTTAAACGATGATGATGGATCTCGGAAATGACTCCAACTATTTCGATAAAATTAGTAAATAGCAGAAGGTGAACGTAGTGTCGTACAGCGAAGTAAAACAGCTGGCGGAATTTCATTTTCTACGTGGTTTTCATCGAGCGAAGCTCTGTTACAGATACTTATAATTGGGACGTGGATTGCGTTAATAATAATTTTTTTAACAAAAAAAAACAACCGACTTGAATTTTTAGGAGTTTTTTCCATATCGCCAATGTTCTTCATCATATCTTCACCAAATTAAAATGGGACCAACTTGGTAGTAAAGGCTTTCAAATATAAAAAGAATCATCAAAACCGGTTCACAATTGGCGAAGATATCGCGTAAGAAACATACATTAAAAAAAACATACAGTCGAATTGATAACCTCCTCCTTTTTTGAAGTCGGTTAAAAATAAATGATTTTGTAGAGATAATAAAATGAAAATGTCACTTAACAATGATCACTTCCATTTTGAAGGTGATTTTAGATATAATCCTGCAGAAAAATTAATATCAAGAGCGCTAATTCTTCCATGCTGGTCTGGGAAAAAAGAAAAAACATGTAATGTACGCTGCTTATCTTCCCGCGCAGATTGTAAAAGCTGATCAAGGGGATAAGCAAGAATCTGAATTATATCAATAGGCGATGAGGTTAGCGAGACATCACTATTATGATTTCCTTTTTCCACCTTTATGCCCACTATTACGCTAAAAGTGGCCCGGGCTTTACCGCCCTAGGCTCTGTCTACCCCATTAGGGATAAAGACGTGATAGTGTGTGTGTTAAGAAAAAAATATCAAATAATTTGACTTGTTTCAATTCGCGGATTCAGCGTACACAATTTACACATCTAGCTTTACTTTACAATCGCCATTCGACTCACTCTTCCACTCGCTCAATGTGACCATCGGAAGAAGCAATAGAAAATAATGCCTTGGCTTCAAGTCGTTAAAACTCTTTATTATCGCCAGTTTTGATACAATATGTCTATTAAAATTGCGAGATTTTATGCAGTTTGTATTGTTTGGGGTTGTTAACAATTTGAGGTACTTTGATTACGGAAGTGGTGGTAGCCAAGTGGTTTAGAGGCTCCAAGTTTGTACTCATGTAGTTTTTAACTACCTACACTGTCTGGCTTCCGGTGAAGGAGAACATAAAGGAAATAGGCATGATGAGTAAAAAAATATTTTTGGCCCATCGGTTAGATTATTAAAAAATATTGTACACGTATTTTTTCTTTTCTCTGAGAAACAATAGATGACGAAGATACAGCGTATTTAAATTTCGCATGACGTCACGCTTTCGTACGATTTTTACACATCGGTGACGTTACAAGCCCCCACTCTGGAACTTAGATACTTTGCGAATTTTTACTTTTTTGATAAACTGAAAAATATGGGTACATTACTTTTGGATAATCTAACAAACGGACTAAATTAGCATAATACTTTTCTGACCCAGTCATCATCCCTATTCCAAACCACTCTATTATTTATTCTGTGCTATTATATCTGAAATTCTCGGATTCACCCATCTACAGGAAGAGATGGAGTTGTCCTATTCTAAGCCGGATGCCACACGCACGGCACCTCTGTAGTTTTTCTTGCCATAAAATGACAGCAACAGTCTACTAGATATTGAACTCAAGTTTTAATTTCAATACATACATACTATCACGTCTTTATCCCTAATGGGGCAGACTGAGCTTTTTTGACGATAAGTTGAAAAAGAAATAATGTACAACATACCTATATCTTAATAAATAATGTTGTTAATTGAATATTATTTGTTTCAGGTAATCATTTTCCGGAGCTATTGAGAAATTCCGTGAGTAAAAGCTTCAGGCATCAGCAGTGGCGTAGCTAGGGAGGGGGTTGATCCGCCGCGAGACTTCTATTATTTTTTTAATATATAGGGACAAATCACACTGATTAACCTAGCCCCAAAGTTTAAACTTGTGTTATGGGATACTAACATATTTTATGATAAATACATAAATAAACACCCAAGACGACAATTTGAGAAAGGCTGCCCTGGCTGCAATGGGGATCGAACCTCCGGATTAGCGGTCTAGCGTGTTAACCATTACGCCACGGTCGTCCCAGATCACTCCTATTTAAGTTTAATTTAATACTCTTTATTTTTCTAAAGTAAAACATGCTTTTAACAAATGGCGGACTTAATGCTAAGAGCATTTTCTCCCAGTCAACCATAAGGATAAACAGAAAAATAATTTGTTCGGTGCAAAAAGCAAAATTAATCAATTATGACTACCGATTCAATAACTTCATATAACATATTAAGAACATATACATAAAAGATTACATTACATTACTACATACTATATAATATATATCAGAATAAATATCTACTTATACAATCCGTACCATTATATTATACCTACATATATAATTACAGCGATACCTTGCGGCTCAAAGGGTGTAACCACCAAAACACGACTTTTCAGGAGAGCCAAATAATTTTAGTATTTGTCATAATTTATTTATCAATAACAACCAAATGGTGTAAGAATCATGTTTATAGGATACTAAAAGCCGTTAATTTTCGTTGTTCATAATATTCAAACACAACGTTTTAAGAAATATTTAAAGTTTAAAATTTAGCTGGTAAATACGCCTCACAAAATTAAACTTATATATAAACTTATATATGTTTTACGCCCCATAAAATGACTGCTGCGTCAGTAAGGCCGGGTGCATTCACCACTTTCAAAATTGAAATTGTTTTTAACGTTTTTTTATTTAATTCCATTTTTTGCGTTTATATTAAAATCTTTACAACAATTTTTAGTAGAATAGGTCAATTTGGCATCCCTTAGTCCATTAAATTTTTGTATTCTATACTAAGATTTAGAACAAGAGAAGAAATTACAAATTAGCTATTGAAAAATGCTAGAAATATATTGTTTCTACGTTAGTTAATCATTACATCAATAACAAAACAAATATATAACTGAAAACATAAATTTATACCTTACATGATACGCATATACGCCCTACAATTTTATTTGATAGTGTCGTTTACACCGAACATTTTGATGATGCCAAATAAAGATTGCTTTTATGCCCGTGTTTTTTTCAGCGTATAAAGGGTTCCTTTTATGTACGTGTCCGACTCACACTTAACCGGTTTTTTCTTTCTTTCTTTAGTAGGTGGTTTAGAACAGCGGGTCTTCAAAATACTTTTTCCAACAAGTATTCTAAGAGGAACCTCAAGACAAAGATAGTAATGTAAATAATATTTTTATATCCACCTCCTCGGTCACGTCCCGACTTGCTCAGTTCGTTAGTTCCCGACCTGCGGAGTTACAAACATACACACAACTTCCCGACCGAAGAGATATAAAATCCTACGATGAATAAGTTTTTACTTTGATTTCATTTCTACCATACTGGTCTGGAAGTAATGAAAAAGCTTAGAATCATTGACATAGAATATACAGGTTGATTTTGAAACACTGAGCTATATTGAAATCTTGGAATCAGAATCACTAATAGAACAGAAATTAGCAAGTAAAAGAATACTTTTTTAATATTTTTCATTAGGAAAAATCCCCACATTTGTAATACATGGCTTACGTATTATTATTAACGTCAATGACCTCGCTGTCGCTCGGTTCCTCCGTATGACCGCCCCGTTCGTATGGCGGCGCGCGGGGCGAGCGATCATATGGCGGTCGGTAGCACTGCGATTGGGAATTTGCCGTACAACTTTGAGGGCTTTATCATCTTTGGTTTTTAGTATGAAACAAGTAAGAGATGTAGGTATATTTTATTTATTCTTTGAATATAGCTCAGAGGGTCAAAATCACCTGTATAGACCAGATATTTCAAACATTGGCTCCTGTTCTATTTTTAACCTCCTAAAACAAGAGGGGTGTAATAAGTTTGATGCTAATGTCTGTCGATCTGTCTGTGGCATCGTAGCGTGCACTTATTAAAAATAAACTATGTATAAAACGTAAAGATTAAAAAAAAAAGAAAATATCATGACAACATCATTTAATACAATATAATATAATATGTATAATACAATACATAATAATATACACAAATAAATACTTAAGTTAGCTTTGCAAGCACTAAAACTATCGAAATACGTACGGGCACTTAAAGATATATGTACAATTCCTGGGACACGCTTTTGTCGTTATATAAATCGGAAAAGAGATCTTCAGTATCTAAATTTGTATAAACACAATAATAAATACAGTACTTAAAAATATATGTTGAAAAAAAATCACCACAAAATCTATATAAAGACCACTGCTATTAAAATCTGTGAAAATGTCGCTGCCCCTTAGAACTATTTTACAGATTTTGAAACATAACATGCTAGAAAATAAGCTAACAGTTCAAGAACTATAGCTAATTGCTAGCAACCCTCCACTAGAATCATAGATGTGGCGTCATATTACAGCGATTGATTGTATGTTAACTTATTACTATTTTAAAACATTTCAATAGCGCGTTTCATATTTTCTACTAACGCCATCTCTTGGTAGAGTTAAGAAACTGAAACTACGCTCGCCTTCAAGGATGTTGCCTTCTTCGTTGCACTCGTGACTAGGCATAAAGTTAACATTGTTCTCGCTACCTAGATGTCGCTGAAATACTGTAATAGCTATTGGTTTACATTATTTAGTTTTGTCATAGAATAAAATTCAACTTCATACAAAAAATGTTTGAAAATTTACTGTTTGTATGAAGTTTGGACTTTTTACTGTGTTTTAGTAGCCGCAGGGGCATGGGTCGGGTTGCGCGCATGGATCACAAGGGCAGGGGTTGCATGGGTCGCATGGGCATGGATTGCAAGGGTTGCATGGATCACAAGGATTGCATTGGTTGCATGAGTTGCATGGGTTGGCCGCACCAGACTGGATCAGCTGAGTAATTGGAGCGCAAATGCTTGGCTGCTCAATGGTCGCTGGAGTAGGAGGCCTGATGATGATTGGAGCCGGAGTGAACGGTGCAATCGGGGGGGACTTGACTGTAAAAGATCTGGGACTAATGGAAGCTGGTTTGGGGGGCCTGACGCAGATAGACGGCGGCTGGATGGGGGCCAAAGGCGGGGGCCTCACTGTGATTGGTGGCGGCTGGATTGGTGGCAGAGGAGCTGGCCTGACGACGATTGGAGGTGGCTGGATGGCCGGCTGTTGGGGTGGCCTCACAATGATTGGTGGTGGAGTCACAGGTGGCTGCTGTTTGGGCCTGATCAGGATCGGTGGTGGCTGGATGACGACGTCAGGGGACGGAGCGATGAAGAAGGTTCCTCCTGGCACGCGGACCTCTTGGAAGCCGATGGCCTTCAGCCTGTCAGGGATGCACGACTTCTGCAGCAGGGCTCTGATTGGGCCGTCCCCACATGGTGCTGGAATAGAAATTAAACATATACAAATTAGGACTGCCTCCGTGGTCAAGGTGTTTGTCTTGCGACCCGGTTTCAAATCCCACTGGGAAGCATACTTTGTGAAAAGTTGTTTCCAGTCTGGTTAGGATATTGCAGACTTGAATCACCTGATTATCCGAAAGGAAAGATTATTCCGGGCTTCAGAAGACACCAAGCTGTGAGTCCGGAATCCTAAGATTGGTTCTGGTCTACCCTTTGGGTTTACGGCAGTCACTCTATGTAAAATAAAACCGGCATAGTGCGAGTTAAACTCGCGTGGAGAGGATTCCGTACAATTGATTGAATTCTTATAGGTTTTCCTGTAATCTACAAGCGATGAACTATATTTCGTATTTTTTTCAAAATTTTAGGCTCAGTTGTTTCGGAGATCAGGGGGGGGAATGGTCAATTTTCGTCTTCTTTCATGATTAAATTAAAAACTATTTATTTTATAATTACAACAAAAATATATTTGAGATCCTCATAACGAGCTCTTTCATTTGATATATGACACTGTAAGGTTCGCAAAACTATTTTTTTCAATTTCCTAATTTATCCCCCGAAAATGACCCATAATTTTAAAAAAAATTATTTTCTTTGAACATATGTGTTTGGGTCATAGGATTACACCATCCTACCTGTTTACCTAAATTTCACCTGATTCGGTCCAGTAGATTCGGAACAAATTGACTGTGACAGACGGACGGACAGACAGACACACGAGTGATCCTATAAGGGTTCCATTTTTTCATTTTTTGTACGGAACCCTGAAAACCAGATAAACTCGTCATATTTCCTAGATAATAGGTTAGGTAGCGGACCTCGGGCTCTGTTAGCTCTTAGAGTCGTTTATTTTGTTTATTTTGTTTATTTTGTTTATTTTCAATACATGTGTATACACTATTATTACAGGATTATCCTAATGCAATCGTCGTGTCGTCAAAACACAAATTTATCCTGTCAGTATGACTCAGTAGGTATGCATCTTTCATTTCTGTGACATTTCAAACAAAGTTTTAACTCACTTGAAAGTGAATGACAGCCTAACAGGCTTCAACCGGATGTGCAAAGAAAAATACGACTTCCGGTAGTGTCACAATACAACGCTAACCCAAATTAGGCTTTATCATCATTTTGCAATGTTTATTGATACTACATGGGGATCAGGTATTAAGGTGGAGGTATAGGCAAATGACCTTGAAGTGGCGCCCTCATTTGAAATAAATTATTAACTCGTAAATATGGAGATAATTTCCATATTTCTCTTCGTCATGCACTAGATAGCCCTTTAAATTTTTTTATGAACCACCGTTGAAAGTATTTACATTAGTCCGTCTAGCTTTAAAACTTGCTTCCGCCAAAAGTGGCCACGGCAAGTTTTAAAGCTAGACGGATCACCAATAATAGTTTCAACGGCAGTTCATAAAATAATTTAAAGGGCTATCTAGTGCATGACGAAGAGCAATATGGTAATTATAACCATATTTACGAGTTAACAATTTATTTCACACTTCAAGGCCATTTGCCTATATCTTCGCCTTAATGCCGTACCACTTTTAGGCTTCAGGTGTATCTCAGGGTAGTATAATAAACAGCTAGGTAAGTTACTCTTGTCTTTACGCATCTTTATGCAGTGGCAATAGTGGCAAATTTTCAATGAATTTTGGTAACTTGAAAGCTGTTATCCTAATAGAAGCACCAGGACCTATTTTTCAGTATTTAATGCTACTAAAAGTGAAGAATCATAAAATCCTCAGGCAAACCAGTTTTCAGTCTCGAAAGGATTCCATCAACAAGGCTAATAAAAAACACTGGACGTAGCCTACGTTAAGAATCGTGTCTCTATACTAACATACTTTAAGAGAATCTATAATCATCAAATTTAATTGGCGTTAATGACTAGACCATCGGCCAGAGAGAAGGGAATATAACGAGGTACGTTGCACCCTTCAATATATTCTCTCCATTCCGCACGCTAATAACTCAACCAATATTCTTCAGTATATATGTGTAAAAGAAAAACTTTGATAGCGCGTTTCAGAAATACTTACTCGCGCAGGGTGGTGGGGGACACGGACACGGCGGCGGGGGACAGTCGCAGGGATACTGCGGGGCTGGAGCCGCCGAGGCTGTTGATAACAGTGCTGCAAACAAAAGAATAACTAAGTTCCGCCGGTATCGGCGGAACTACCAGCAGTCATCGTTTCGAGTCGAGCACAGCGAGCGGAGGCGCTAGCGGTGACGCGCCTCCGCTCGCTGTGCTGAGCGGACAGCGACATCGTCGGGTCGCCGCTGACACTCGCCCTGAAGATGATCGTCTAAATCGATCGAAACCTGGTCGGCCTTTTCCGACTATATCATATGATATTTTCTATAAAATTCATATTTTGACTGTGAAAAGTTATATGCCTAGATACTTATATGCAATTTCTTTGAAATTATATAATTTTGCCAAAATCTGACATGTCGTTTCAAAATACAAATAATAAAAAGCTACACTACGTTCGTACGAGAAAGTCTTATTCAGTCTAGGTTAAGGCTATTAGGCTTTTCGTGGTTAAGGGGACTCTTAAGTATATAGACATAAGCGGTTAAGTTGCCTAGTAAATGTAATCATAGTAAACAATTTTTATGGTATGTAAAAAGAACTTAAAAAGCTACAAACACATTTATTTATTTATTTATCAAACTTTCTTATTCTAAAGTAAAAATATACTTTTAACAAATGGCGGACTTAATGCAAAGAGCATTTACTCCCAGTCAACCATAGGTTTTCATAACAGTCGATGAAAAGAAAATATAAAATTTAAAAACCTTTACCGTATATGATGAACTAAATTGCCCCTTAAATTATTTGTACTTTGGGGGGTTGTCAACCAGGAAAGTTTAAAAAAAGGAAAAAGGAAGATGTATTTTTCTGTTTAAGTTTTGAAACCTACATTTATTATAAACAATTTTATTAATATGAAGTTTTAGTTAATGTTCTTACCGATAATACCCAATGCCACTAGACGCCCCATCTTAGACAGCCGTGTGTGCTTAACCCAACACAAACCCACTATATATACTGCTAATATATCTGGCTCCATATATAAATATATAACAATTATGATTTGCACCAATTAACCATATAATGTTTTAAAAAATGCAAGCAGAACGAATTTATTTTATATATTAGGTACCTGCTTATAATGTACTGGCAGTCCACCCCGGCTTCGCCCGTGGTACACACATAGCCTATGTCACTCGGGAATAGTGTAGCTTTCCAACGGTGAAAGAATTTTTTAAATCGGCCCAGTACTTTTGAGCCTTTTCATTACAAACATACAAACATACAAAAATAGGTACAAATCTTTCCTCTTTATAATATTAGTGTAGATATACTCGTAACTCAACATATAAATATATAACAATAAATTATGATATTATAGATAAATCATTTTATGTTTTATAAATCTCAAATAAATTAAAACAAAACAAATCTTTAGTTTTTACTCGTAGGGTTCCGTACCCAAAGGGTGCAAACGGGACCCTATTACTGTGACTCCGCTGTCTGTCCGTCTGTCTGTCCGTTTGTCTGTCTATCCGTCAGTCACAGGGCTTTATCTCTTGAACCGTAATAGCTCGACATTTGAAATTTTCACCGATTATGTATTACTGTGGCAGATATAACACCAAATACTTAAAATAAAAAATAGTTAAAAATTAAAGGGGTCGTCATACAAGAAACGTGTTTCTTCAGCGTTTTAAAACATTTTACGGTGGTACGGAACCCTTCATGTACGAGTCCGACTCGCACTTGCCCGTTTATTTTTTGTGTTAAGACTATTGTGTACCTGATATTTTTTAAACTTCTTCTTGTAATTATAGAGCTTACTCTTGACGGTGGTGGAGTTAAGTGGAGATGCCTCTATTCCTCTCTTCTCTCTGTCATCTTTTAATGTCCTGGAAGGACCTTGGTCCTAACTTTTCTCCAATATGTTGGAAAAACATCCTCAGTCTTCCATTTCCTCGTCTCCAAAAGCGATAATGATGAAAACTATATACCCCTAAACTTATTTTGATTACTAGCTTTTACCCGCGGCTCCGCTCGCGTATCCCAAATCTTACGGGAACAGTACATTTTTCCGGGATGAAAGGTACCCTATATCCTTCTTAGGACTCCTAACTATGAGTATGCGAAATTTCAAGAAGATTGGTTCAGTAGATAAAGCGCGAAGAGGTTACAAACAAACAAATATACAAACTCTCTTTGTTATTTAAAATATTAGTTAGGATTACGAGTATGATTATCGACAAATGTTGTAGGTATTATAAAAAAACTATGCCCGAACGTTTTTAATTTTTGAAAATTGTGTATACGTAGGATTTTATTTGTATCTAAACACTAGCAGTCCACCCCGGCTTCGCCCGTGGTACACACATAGCCTATGTCCCTCGGGGATAGTGTAGCTTTCCATCAGTGAAAGAATTTTTTAAATCGGCCCAGTACTTTTTGAGCCTATTCATTACAATCATACAAACATACAAAAATAGGTACAAATCTTTCCTCTTTATAATATTAGTATAGAAGTATAGATTAGTGAAACAAACATAGCGTGCAAACCTAGTTTCTCATTTTTTTCTCATTTAATCATCGCTAACATGTTGCAAATAAAATGACAAATATTGGTGTATTAATACATGTACCCAGTTTGGGTGTGGCGATACAAAAGGTAATAATAAATGAAATATAAAAATTACGAGAAAAAAAACATGTTAATTATAAATAAAAAGTACTTATTGTGTCAATAAAGATTAGCTGGTTTTTTTTTTCAATTTATAAAAAAAAAATTCTATAAAATAATTTCATCACTAATTTATTTTAGTGTATGTCATATTATTATTAGATGTTTTTGAATACAATGCAAAAGAAATTATTCATGATAGCGGAACGAAAATAACTAATTAAAAAAAGTCAATATTTGAAGATGGCCAAGGTAGTCAAACAATTTTAAAATGCACATTAAAAAAATTTTATAGTGCCATAAGTCGAACAATACAAAAATTTGCTAATTTGATAAAGTTTAAGGGGTGGAAAACAGTTCGCCTAAAACAATGATTTAACAAAAACATAATACTCGTACACCTATGTCCAGAATGCACAAACAAATATGAAAAACCGCGTCGTGCGAGTCGGATGAAGAGTTCTTTTCCTCCGAACAATGTTTTAAAACGCTGAAAAAAACACGTTTCTTGTATGACGTATGACAACCCTATTTAATTTTTAACTTGTTTTTTTTTAGCATATTTAATTTTGTTGTTACAGCGGCCTCAGTGATACATAATCGGTGAAAATTTCGACCATTCCCTCAATCAGCTTTTACGATTTGCGCGAGATGACAAGCACCTGGTACATTCTAAGCAGGGCCGGATTAGCCATTGTGGGGGCCCCTGGGCAATGCATTATGCATAGCGTGGCTATATCAAAGATAAAGTTTTTTACTAGTCTGATTCTTTCTTCTTCTGAAGGCCTTTTATCATCTGTTTTCTTGAATATATCACAGGTCGCGCCAAACTTCTAGATGGCTCTGAAGTTGAGGCGATTCGCGTCGCAGTAGTAAAATACCCAT
The DNA here is from genome assembly GCA_963576875.1 of Acrobasis repandana. Classification (NCBI taxonomy): domain Eukaryota; kingdom Metazoa; phylum Arthropoda; class Insecta; order Lepidoptera; family Pyralidae; genus Acrobasis; species Acrobasis repandana. The sequence goes on along the minus strand of OY756243.1, from coordinate 7,974,341 downwards.
GGCAGATAGAATTTGCTTTATTTTTGTTTATTGTGTATATATATCATATCTACATTCTTGCAATCATTCTGAAAAAAATATTATTGTGGTAAATATTCTGTTCCTGTTTGTAACCTGAGTGAGGCAACTTCAGAGCGATCTAAAAGTTTGGCACGACCTGTACTCTGTATCATTATGATTTGGTGCAATAAAGATTTTAACTAACTATTGTGGGGGCCCCTCTTTGTGGAGGCCCGGGGCAGTAGCCCCGGTTGCCCTCCCCTAAATCCGGCCCTGATTCTAAGGGTGTTATTTTCTCCCGGACCAGCATGGAAGAATTTTAAAGTAGTCAGATAACTTATTTTTTTTTTCATTTCTAATGTTGAAATTCCTAAGTTCGTCACAGGTACCTACATTTTAAACTTCATTCTGATAATAAAAGGACTATTTCAGACTTAATTTTTAGGGTTCCGTACCCAAAGGGTGAAAACGAGACCCTATTACAAAGTAATAGGGTCCAGTATCCAAGGTCCAGTCCAGTATGTCCAGTAGTTTATTTTCTTTAATTGTATTTATGCACATGCACCTACGGTTATACCAGTAGCTGAAAATCAGCTCATTGCTCCTTGAGCAACATTTTCGCTGAGCCTACGACCTTTTTGTGCTGCATACATACACACATCGCATCGCTATAAAATCTGTAACGTAAATATCATTCATTTATTTTTCGTGTGTGAGTGTGTACGAGTATGTGCAGTTTTCACATATAAACGATTTATCTATCTATCTATCTATAACAATACTTACCTGATAAAAAAAGTAAAAAATTCATCTTACAAAAAAAGTGTTTTTTCAACGTTTTCAATTATATCTTTATAATGGCATTAGATACTTGAAATTGTCACAGATTATGTATTGCTATGGCCGCTATAACAACAAATACTGAAAATAAGATAAAGTTAAAAATTAAAGGGGTGTCGTCATACAAGAAACGTGTTTTATTCAGCGTTTTTAACTCGATCTTTATAATGGCATTAATTAGATACTTACTTTAAATTTTAATCGATTATGTATAGCAATGGGCACTAGCCATAACAACAAATACTAAAAATAAGATAAAGTTAAAAATTAAAGGGGTGTCGTCATACAAGAAACGTGTTTCTTTAGCGTTTTAAAACATTGTACCGAGGTACGGAACCCTTCATGAACGCGCTATTAGACTATTAGGTGCTAGAGAGTCTCGAGAATTATTTAAAGACATAAATATTTTGACTCTGCCTTCACAATTCATCTATGCAAACATTATGTATGTGCGTCAAAATGTACATTTATATAAGAAAAATTGTGATACTCATAGTTACTCGTATAACACTAGAATTAAAAATAAATTAGCTACCACAGCTTTGTGGTTAGAAAAAAAAAAAATCTTTTATGGGTCTCGGAGTGCGCCTCTATAATAAAATTCCAGACACTATAGTAGCGTTGCCATTATCCAAGTTTAAGTCTGCCGTTAAAAAACAATTATTAAAAAAAGCTTATTATCATGTAAATGACTACTTCTCTGATAAAAACTCTTGGAAGTAGCTTACGTTTTCCTTACTATAATGATAAAATATAACTGAAACAAACGGTTTTAATGTGTTTTATTTTTTTAATTATTGGCTTGACGCTACTGCGTATTTAAAAATTGGGAAATTCTTTTTTCCTAACAAGTTACAACCAAAGGTTGGTGTAGGCCTTTGATTGCTTTCAGGGAGCTTCTGGTGACAAATCTATACAAGTCCACTGGTTTTCATAGCCGATTGAGTGGCGGACGACGCCCGAAGACGCCCACACAGTCCGCGAAACAAATATCACTACAGCCCTATGACTGTCCACTTTAACTATTTCACATATTGTTCATGAGCATGAGCATTTATAACACCAAACAACACCAATTTCATATTATAAAGTCCACTAAAATCAATTTGCGAAATAATTTAAAGTAAACCCCAACCAAACCCCTTGACTTCCCGCCAAAACCTCCGTTTTAATGTGTTCGAGCATTTCTAGCTCATGTAGACCTCTTATTGTAAAATATGTAAGGACTGCGATCAATGGGTGACAGACAAATTAACCTAGTATTCCCTCTTGGTAAGGTCGGTGAGCCCCAGCCTGGCATGCTCAATAAAATGTCCAAACGCTAGATTGCGTTTGAGACCCACAGCTTTGAGTGCCTTCCAAAACACGGAATAATCTTTCTTTTCGGATAATCAGGTGATTCAAGCCTGTAATATCCTAACCAGACTTGAAACAACTTTTTACAAAGTATGCTTCCCAGTGGGATTTGAACCCATGACCCAGATCTCAAGACAAACGCCTAAACCACGGCGACAGTCAGTTTTTATTGTTATCACCTATTAGTACTTATTTTAAATTTATACTCTGTGATAGATAAAAAGTAATATAAAGGTAGGTGTGCTTGTTATATTTTTATTTAATTTTTAATACGATACAATGTTTAAAGTATAGAGCATATGAAAATTAGACATGTCTTTTAGATTTTTTTTAATGTTTATGAAATTTTCCAACACCATAAAATGCATAAAATTCAAGTCAACAGACCATAGCAAAATTTAGATATTGTTTTAAAAACGATTTAAAACAATTATTTTATTTATTAAATTTTTTCTCAATACCATGAAATGTTTATGGTTATAGCCTGTAGAGCATAGTAAAATAGGAGATATGGATTTTTGAAAAGATAATATAAAAGGGGTTTTGGTTGTAAAATACATCACATCACCGACAGTCATGGGTAGAATCATAGGCCTGTTGTTAGTTGGTAAGTTTTATTTAAAGTATATAAGGTATACTTGCTAAAATTAATTTAAGTTTGACATAAGCTTCAATTATAACTTAAAAAGAGTGGCCCAATACATTTCGTTTTTGACTCGACTATGGCAAATTCAAAAGTTAATTCCTTGTTGCAAGCTAAAATAAAATAAAATTTGTATATCTCAACGCGAACGAACGGCAATGACACACCGACACTCCTCTTCCCCCGCGACCCCTACCACGGCTATGATGGTAGGGAGCTCGTCGTTACCCCCTTCCCTTACAGTCAGGCCATTCCCGCCTGGAATGGCCCCCACCGGGCCCAGGGAGGCCTTAGCCTCAACCCGGGCAATGGGCTCCATTTGGCTTCCTCGCGGATGCCCAGTTCGCAGGTACTGAGCCCCCCCATCGCGACAAGATGGGACCCCGGACGGTGAAGAGGTGACTCAAGCCTACAATATCCTAACCAGACTGGAAACGACTTTTCACAAAGTATGCTTCCCAGTGAGATTTGATCCCACGACCTCCATATCACAAGGCAAACGCCTTGACCACTGAACCACGGAGGCAGTTAATTACTGAATAAATATTTGAATTGCTATTACGCCGTGGAAGTCGTTAAATATAAACCGATAGTTAGTAAATACGTTGTTTTCGAGGCAATACGAGTATAGACTAAAAGTCTGATGTAGACAATAAGACACGCAGTGACCCGGATCCAAAAGTTTATTATCGCTGGCGGTGCAAAATTAAAACAGTACAGAAAAGGCTACGGTGCCAAATCGTTTATTGTTCCGGCTATTTCTCGAATTTAGAATACAATACAATACAAAAATGTTTATTGCACCAAATAAAAAACAATAAAAAATTACAAAGTTTACGGAACTTATAAATAAGGTACAAGAGACGGCCTTGCAGGAACTTGCATGTTCTTCGGCATATTGACCATGATCATTCATCATCATCATTATCAGGTCTATTTTTTAGTCTCCACTGCAGGAGCACGACCCTCTCTGTACTACCAGAGCCATATTATGGATGGACTTGGCCTACATTCTCCACGCTGGCCAGACGGGTTGGAGAGGTCTCACTGATGTCTATTTTAAGCTTTGTTTAGCTTGTGTTCCTAAGTCGATTTCTACAACATCCACGGATAGACTTGGAGTGGTTCTATTCTACTCTGCTGGGAACCACGGGGTAAGAAAAAGCGAGTAAACACATCCCGGGCAGCACAGCTTAAGATGAAACCAGGCTACGGTGCCAAAAATCTGAGATATTCCCGTGTTAGAATGTTGCTTATCATAATTGTATTTATTCAGAAAAAATGTTTACACGTCATTCTTTCGTGTGTGTGGCCGATACTAGTGGCAGATTGTTCAAAGCATCTGACATAGCTTGGCAAAGCTTTTTGCATCTGTTGTCACTAAATGGTAGTTTTACCATTTAGTGACAACAGATGGATGCAAAAAGAGAGGTTGACCGAGGACGGAGCTGGACTTTGCCCAGCAGTGAGACATAAATAGCTAAGGGAAAAATAGTGATCTAGTATAGCCCGTTCAAACTGTCCAAGATTCAGATAATTTCGCCGTTTATCTCTATACGAGTTACCTTTCTAGACTTCTTCTTCGTCTAAGCGCATTTCCGGTTGCATCCAAATCTGTGCTGCTTCGGAGCCCGGGGTGCGCTTTCCCGCTTTTTCTTCTCCAAATATAACAAGCATATCAATGGTCACCCAAGGATACCAAAGACATTGCAAATGGAGAAGTAATAGCCGGAACAGTTTAAATGATTTGGCTATAGTTTTGCGACCGGCCGCCTGCCTGACGTTAACCAACGCCTGCCTGACATTAACCAACGCCTGCCTGACGTCAACCAACGCCTGCCTGACGTTAACGTTCTAGACTATCGTTACTTTATGGTTGGCAGATTTCCTGATTCAAGAGAAAACTTGGATGGATCTTGACAGAAGTTTAGTAATTCCTCTGTGGCACTCAGTAGATATTATTAATACCTATTGGGCTTCCATTTTTATTAGGGTTCCGTGGTCCACAAGGAACCCTTATAGTTTCGTCATGTCCGTCCGTCCGTCCGTCCGTCTGTCTGTCCGTCCGGGCTCGTACTCCGCCGCTACTACACCGAAAATTGTCACGAAAATTGGTGGAGAGATAGATATTGAAGTTTCAAAAGTTGGTTTTTAAAATTATGAAAAAATGTTTTTTTTTCAGTCCCATACAACGAAAAGTGAATTAAAAAAATTTAATTGGACTACTCCCAACATGTAAGGTATCGTTGAAAAGGTCTTTTAAAATGCAACAAAAACTGCTTTGAAACTATGTAGATCCAACCCCCCAGTCTTGAGATAATCTAATACAAAGTTAAAATTACCCACCGCCATAACTTTCGAAATAATTCTGAAAAAAATGTGGTATTGTATGTACTTTCAATTAAAACTATAGCGGTCTCGGCATCATAGATAGTTATTTTTATGCGTCATAAATAGTAAACCGCAATTTACCTTTAGAACTTTAATATTATGTTACTTGCTGCTACGGAACCCTTCATGGGCGAGTCCGACTAGCACTTGGCTGCTTTTTGTTGTTCAAGCAATCTGTCTTACTGAAAAGAAGTAGATATAGCTAAGAGCTTAATGCACTTCTCATGCAGCTTTTAAGCTTCTTATCCAATCGGAATCAAGTGCTTGGACGAGACGACCTAGTTTCGCTCAATGAGAACACTAAGAAAAAAAGATTCTCTCAAAATGAAACCTAACTTGATCGATAAATTTCATCGAAATCTTTGATGTATTTAGTATTTACCATTCTTTATTATTCATGGGCCATTATTTCGCTAATTATTATTACCTTTGTATTGGGCCTTGGATGGACCATAAGTGAATAAAAAGTGGCAAATCCCCCACCCTTCGAAAAAGCGAGTAGAAAGAAGGGGGTCCCCCTCTTCAATCTAGGTACTATGGTATGAAGAGGGGTCTTCATCCCATCCCTAGTGTTGATTTTAGACTTTCCTGAGTGTAAGTGGCCAATTACTTAGCTAAGTCCGTGTACGCTATGTTATGTGTAAACTTTAGCAACGTATATACTTACTGACACTCGTCCAAAATGTTCAAACTCAGTTTACTCCTAAATTTAACCTTAAGTTTGGCAATAAACCTCGTAGACTGGCCACAAGAAGTTTATAAACTTGATTTATACGAACTTAATGAACGTTTTGGAGTGATAGATTGACGGACAATTCCCTGACCTGTGTTCGTCTAACTAAAAGCCTGTAAACAACTGAGTTTGTATAGATTTTTATAGATTTGTCGCCAGGAGCTCCTTTGAAGCTGTCAAATCTTATTCCTTCATTTAATAGAAGATAGACTCTTACGGGTTCCGTATCCAAAATTACAATTCTTAAATAAAATACGCGGAAAAAAAGATCGAAAAAAATAAAAGTATGAAAACTAATTTAATGTCATATTAAAAACACAAATTAAGTAAAAAGGCAACCATAAGGTCCTACTTTTCAGGAGACCTGTTTTTGAACGCAGGAATTATTAACAAATTATTTGCGCGAGCGTTTCTAAAGTGACGCATTTTCAAATCGCTCTGTGACAAGTGACAAGTGGTATGGACCACTCGTCTGCGCTACCAAAGAAGCCTTCGTGTTGTCTTTCATACAGAGTCGGTTTCATTCCACGCTGCTTTTTTATGCAAATTTAGTTTTTTTTTAAACATCAGCAAAATTTCGTGAAAGAATATTATTTTTCGCTGGCGCGACGATTACACATATACGGTGTAATGGTATTACGTGAAATGGAACAATAGGCAAACTAAACGCTAAAATCATTATCTGCCAGTCAAGCTTTGGTTCCCTGATGTCCTTATGAAACCGATACACTTCTCCCGTGTGGACTTATTTTATAAGAAAGTGGTATTTAAACAATATAAATAAACAGTAAATGAACTTACTTAATCAATAAATTTATTAGTAAAATATGCTAAGTTTAACTAACAGAAATATGGATTCTGGTCATCTGAAATAAAGATTTTTATTTTATTTTCTTATTTATACAGAAAGTCTAATAATTGTGTTTCATTGACTCACACATTCAAAAATATTCTTTTTTTTACTTATTGTTTTTTAACAAATTCCAGTCCTCATCGGTTCAGCGGCGGCTGCCCCATGGCGCTGCACGAAAACATGTGAAGGAGCCACCGTCTGCTTTGCAGAGCCCTCCAGACCCTGCATCCAGCCCCCCAGCATCTGCATACCTCGCCCCTCTCCCCCCTGCACTGGCCCAGCGACTATCCTGACACCTGGATGTGGATGCCCGTGTCCACCGCCCCCTTGCCCGTGCCCACCACCCCCTTGCCCGTGCCCGTGCCCCCCTCCGCCATGTCCTTGCGACCCCTGTAACCCATGCGCTCAACCTACATACGACCCGTGTGACCCATGCGCCCCTCCCCCACCTTGCAGCTGTATCCCACCACCCCCCTGTGGTTGCGATCCCTGCGGATACTAAGAGGTAAAGGGGTGCATCGGTGACGATTGGCGACGAAATTTCTGGGACAATAAATTGTTTGGATGATGTTTTTATTATTTTATTTTTGATTTATATAAAACTTTTTGGGGCCAAGGGGCTGAGATGGTGTAGGGACTTGACGAATTGGCTTAGAATTGGCATCAAAATTTTGTAAAATAAATGTTTCGCATTATTTTTATTATTTTATTTTATAGCCTTTCCCTAAAGAGTTTAATTAATTTTTATAAGTACTTTTTTACTGGGGTTACAGGTTAAAATCTAGAGCTAACAATTTATTATCTAGATGTCTGAACTCTTATAACTCTACGTAAAGTTTTGCTTAACGTCTCAACACTCTCAACGCCATACAAAATTTTAGAGGGCACGTAAATAGCATAAACTTGGTAACAAATTATTAGAAACTAGCTGTGCCCGCGACTTCGTTCGCGTGGTTGTCGGAACGTAATGTTATATAGCCTAAAGCCTTCCTCTATAAATGGACTACCCAACAAAAAAAGAATTTTTCAAATCGGACCATTATCTCCTGAGATTAGCGCGTTTAAACAAACAAACTCTTCCGCTTTATAATATTATAGTATAGATAACATGCATAAACATTTAGACATAAATGTTCTTTTTTAATAAATGGCTTTTTTCATTTTATAACAAAAATTGTAAACGGTCAAGCGAAAGGCGGTGCCAGAGACAAGTGAGACCAAAGTAGGAGCAGGCCTGTGTCACTCCCCGTTTAGGTATCGAAAATGTACCTACATTATTACTATGCGCGCAGGCGGCCCTCCGGGTGGTAAATTCAGTTATACGAATCGTTTGTCCAGAGTAATAAGAATGAAATTGGTTTGCAATGGATATCTAGGTATCTATACGAAAAGGTGCTGAGATCTGACGTGAGCTAAATTAAACCATATCGCTAGCCACATTGAGTAGATATTTCTTTGAATTTCTTTGCTGAGTGAGACTATTTATTCTGTGGTAGGAGCAAAAAACAATAGGAATAGGTACTTACTTACCTAGTATTTAAACCTATACCTAATCAGTGGCAGATTTTCCCTAAGGCCCAGTAGGCCCGGACCTGGTGGGGCCAGATATGAAAGCTAGGCGGCAAATCGTGCCAAAAAAAACAATTTGTTTTTATTTTATGTAAAGTAGTTCAGTATCATGGATTGAACTTGCACCAAAAAGGTTATTTGTGTTTTACAAATAACCTGTATACATCGTGTTAATGAAACAAACGCAAAACCTCTCAGATGGTACCTCAGCCCACGTTACTGAACAACTTTTGTTCAACAACTTAATCAACGACAATAACAACGAAATCCAAAAAATATTCGGATTTTTTGATTTATGAAAATTCAAATATTATTTTTTTTATTTTCTTAAAAGTTGTTCAGTTACATGGGCTGAGGTACCATCTGAGAGGTTTTGCGGTCTTTCATTAACACGATGTATAAAAAAAACTTATTAATTCTGTGATTATGGACATATCGTCTCTATAATGCGAGCCTCTCCCAGCCCAGCAGCTTTAGTCTAACAGTGGACCATAAAGAAGTAAAAGGTAAGAAATAAAACAACATTATGACTGATCATTGAGACTGACCATCTCTATTAAGCAGACTGTTCAACAAGTTCATCGGCAGCTGCAGAGGCATGGTCATCAGCGAGGGCAGGTCTTGAGGCTTCGCCAAGCAGACTGATAGGGCTGGAAATGTTTAGTAAATTAGAAGACATAAACCATGGTATTCTACTCTGCCGGGAACTTCCAAATCTTCCCGTGGATGTCGTAGAGGCGACTAACACAAGCTAAACAAAGCTTATAAACATCATTACTGATGTAAGACCTATCTCTCTGAGCGTGGCCCGACACGCACTTAGCCGATTTATTAGTTTTTGTTTTCTGTTTATAACAATTGTAATTTAATTACAAGTATGAAAAATCAAACACTTACCAATTACAATAAGAAACATTATGATTTCCAATCTCATTTTATCGTCTATGGTGTTTTTTTTTTAAATTTAAACAGCCAATATCTCACAGTAGTAACAAATGACTAAAAGCTAGATTTTATAGTTTTGCTGTATTTTCGCAGTCACCCTAATCAAGATAACAAAAACAGGAACGTTAAAATGTTTTAGTTTGCGTTTTTATATTTGTAGTTTTATTAATTTATTTAATTTATATTATAAGTACGACTTGTACTTACATTTATGATATTCGCAACAAAGAGGTTGTTTTAACGCGCAACCTCTTAGTTGCGGATTTGAAAAAAGTTACAACTTTTTCGGTTGGATAAAAAGAAAATTTGACAGATTGACATTGCGAATTACGAGATCTTATTGTTCGGAGAATATAATTGACTAAAACAGTCAATAATTTTGTTTATTTGGTTTTATGGTTATTCCATGTGTGCCAATATTATAATCTTCCTAATATTTTTCTTTCCTTTCTACTCCTGAATTTTTCTATTCCGGAACTCTACTTTTCCTATAAGTATAAGAATTACCTGGCTCAAATTTTTTTATCTTTTTTTTACTTCAAACTTAAAAAGAAGGATGTTCTATGAGTACCTACACTGTGTAGCTCCGGGACTTCATCTCTCCAAGTGTCGCTGCTGCGATCTCCAGATCGTTCCGCCATCTTGACCTTGATCTAGATCTAACCCTGCGTCCGGAATTAAGAATAAATACTACTTATTTGCAGTACAATAGAATGCCAAATTAATTACGAGGTAGCCAGAGCCAAGGGAGAGCCAAGAAAAAAAAAGAAGCTTTTTTTTTCTTAAACTTATTTAAAAAGCGCTAGTTTAGTCTTTCCCACATTATGTGAGACTAAATTTAATGACTTCTGGTATTTGCGTTCATTAGTGTAATGAACCAATTAAAAAGTAACAAATTGGTTTGAGTCCACAGTATTTGCATTACCTAATACCGGTGTGCATTTCGTTCATGAAGTAAAAAGCCAAAAATTAAAAGATAGGTATAGGTACTTAATTTTTTTTTTTTTTCCATATTATTCATCTTTAATACAATACTTAATTAGTTTAACAAACCTTATCATCATTTGTACGAACAGTTGGTACGAATTCATTCACGTTATTTTTCATCATTGATTTCAATAATGATTCTGATTCCAAGACATAAATATAGCTCGGGAGTGCAGAATCATATGCTCAGCGTCTGCGTTTTGAGACTCTTTGCTCTACCACACAATGAACTAAGACGTCAAAGTTTATTTGTATCTATCATAAAACTCTATATCATTTCATAAACAAAAACATTGTCGGAAGCCCGAGTTTCAATTCAACTTCTGTATCCTTAAGTCTGTCAAAGTTGCTCGGATTCATATTGTTTTCAATGAACAAAGTTGAGGAAGAGAGGGTATGGTATCGCGGTGACGTAACAATGTACTTCTACAAATTCATAGGTACATACATCGGCTTACGGCCCGCGTAGTTCCGGGTACCCGTGTGGTTCCGGGTTAGAATAGGACCACTCCATCTCTTTCTGTGGATGTCATAAGAGGCGACTAAAGGACTAAGCACAAACATCTCGTGCTACAATTGCATTCCCAAGGAGGGTTAACGTCTGGCGGCGTCTGGTTGTAAAACCTTTTGCACAAATACATTCCCAAAAAGGGTTGCCGTCAGGCAGGCGGCCGGTCGCAAAACTATAGCCAAATCATTTGAACTGTTCCGGCTTTTTCTTCTACATTTTGCAAGGTCTTTGGCATCCTTGGGTGACCATTGACATGCGTGTTATATTTGGAGAAGAAAAAGCGGGAAAGCGCACCCCGGGCTCCGAAGCAGCACAGCGGAGGATGCAACCAGGAACGCGCTTAGATGAAGAAGAGATACATCGGCTTACGGCTTAGGACCGAGACATTCACTCAGAGAATTGTTTATGGAAATAAAATAAGTATGCCTTTGCATCACTTTGAAAACATAATGTCATCAACATCCAAGCGTATCCCCGCTTGCATCCTCAGCGGTAACGCTTTAGAGCCCGGGGTCCACTACCTACTCTAAGTGATTTGACGAAGTTACTGGTTTTACACAGAGCGACTACCTAAAAATAGCACTCCAGGGTCCCTTCCTACGTATCTATCTATCTAGTCCTTTTATTTTAGCCACATGAATCGAATGTTATTCAAATGTATCCAGATCCTAGAATCCGGGTAGCCAGTGATCGGAAAAACTTTGTAGGTGGGCCGCGCCCGCTCACGCGTGATCGGTGTTACGGTGTCCACACTCGAAGTAAAAGCAAGACTATATACTGAGCTAATATTTATGTTTATTTAGTTTGTTTGTTAAAACTTTATTGTACACAAAAAAAATATGCAGAAATACACGTGACACCAAGATAACAATAGGTACAAAGACGGACATATCCCAGATAGAGATCGGGAGCGAAGGAAAACGTTTGCTTTTGTTCCTGTTCAGATCGTGGGAATGGGTGAAATTGCCACCATCATGATAAAAGTGGCTTTTAGGTGTTGTAGCCCTGGGCTGTCTGAACTGTACCTTAAAATCCAATATGCTCTGCCTTCCCCATTAGGGATAAAGACGTGATAGAGTGTGTGTGTGTGCGTGAGCCCACGTCTCTTTGATTAACACACACACACGGTGTGCATTACCACCGGTATGGCACTTCATAGAAGCGGAGTATTATTTATGCCTACTACTACTACAAACGAAACTATACACCGTACACACATCAATGTGTGTGTGTTCACCCAGCAATACCCTCGACAAGGCGAGAACGGGCAAGAGGTACGGGGACGGGAAACGGGGACGCATATTACGCGGGACTCTAGGAGATTCCGTTCGGTATGTAATACTTATATTAATTCTGTGGTATTACGTAAATAATTTTACGTATCCCGTAGTGAGCATGGTCACCCCACATCCAATATATGAAAAAGTATTGAGTCGAACGTTTAGTTTCGGTAAGCAACCGAACGTTCTGACATCAAAGAGACGCGGGCTTTGAACTTGGAAATTGGTCGTTTATGGGAATTTCAACAAGATTTTTTTCGTTAATTTAAAGGTAGGTACTTTTTTATTCATCGGATTTTCACCGCGATATGACGCGATTTTTATTATTTCTCTTCAATTTTGGAGGTAACCTTTTGTAAGTACTTTGAATTTGACTTCTGAATTTGAAAATTTTTTATAGTAGGGATCATTTAACAATTACGTGATCACCGGAAGCGGGGGGGGAGAATCCATGATTACGTCATCATATTATAACTTTTTAGCTAAAGAAATTTTCTAAAAAATGAAAACGGTGTTGTGAAGCTAGAAATATTTTTATTAGAAAAGTAAAAAAATTACTTTAGTCATCCACCTGAGAACATTATTTTAAAGCCAATTTAAATTTGAATTTTTCAGCCTTAGATGGCTCCTTTCTGTATGACTGGATTAGCTTTATTTCTGTGATTCTTTCAAATATTTTTATAAAGCAAACAAAATGTATAAACACTTTTTATGACGCCGCCTTTTTGCTGTCGTGTGATACTGGATTAGAATAGCTGCACGTGGGCGCCACTGTACCGGTACCGTTTCGGTTAGTAAAGTCTAGATTTAGGATCTAGGAAGATAGATGAGATAAAAGAAAGACCAGATATCGGCAAATGAGATAGGTATAATGAACAACTATTACATTATATTAGTTACAAAGATTCACAAGAACACTAGGTACAGATTAGGTAGTCAGGGTCGTGAGTTATAGGCACTAGATCAGTTGAGTAGCCCTTCTAGGTAGAAGAACTACTTAGCTTCAGATGCTGCCGAAGACGAAGAGGGCGAGCGCCGGCCGCCGCGCCTTATATATGGCATGGGCCCCCCCGCTGCGCCTAAGAGGGGCGGAGGAGTGCTGGAGCCCGCGCGATGTCACACAATCTAGGCTTTACTAACCGAAACGGTACATAGCATCGATTCATTTATTTTCCGTAAATTTCGTAAAGAGGCGACTAAGGGACTCAAGGATTTTAGACCCATAGAAACATGACATACGTGTCAGTGCTAATAAACAGCAAACATTTTAAGCATGGACGAAGATTACGTAATCAAGGCTAGGGGGGGGGGGTGTTTAACTAAAGATTACGCTGTGATCACATAGGGGGGGGGGGGGGGGGGTTAAACAAACGGCCAAAAATGATCACGTAATTGTTGAACGATCCCTTATGAATATGAATAAAATTGTCTTTTTAAATCTTTTGTTTCGATGTATGTTTCTTGGGAAAAGTTGTTCAGTATTATTGACTGAATTCAACCTTAAAATAGTTTCAGTATATTTGATTAGATGTTCTGTAACTGTGTCTCCCAAAAAAACCTTTATTTATTTATCTCTGCCAAAAAAAACGTTATAACTGCGTCCAATACAACGAAACCGACAAGAGTCTGGCTCTAAATGTGTACAAGCAGATAATGGCATTAAAATTCCTCATTAAAATGAATAAGTATCTGCTGTGTAATTGTAAATGGATGCTGCCTTAATTTGATGACAATTGGCTTACAATAGTCCGCCATTTCGCTGAGATTCGCGGGCTGTTTGGTGCAAGTTATGGAAGTACGGCGTCTAGAATTTTTTTTTTGTTTTCGTAGGTACTGCCATTAAAAGGTGTCATATAAAAAAAAACATTTTATATAAATGTTTTTTTAAAAAGATCACTAGATGGCGTTTTGAAGTGAAAACTTCTTTAGCGCGTTGGGCGTTTTTTGAAATGGGAAAAACATTGAATTCGCGGCACTTGTACCATAACCGACACAACCTTGTTTAAGTTTTCACGGATGGGGGGAGGGGGTATAGGGGGGGGGTTCCGGCTCTCTCACTCACCGAACGAAGCATAGAAGCGGTGAAGCTACTACTCAGACGTCGATTTTCTATGAGAGTGTGGTACTTCCCCGGACGAGCCGGCCCATTCATGCTACTAGCAAAACTAAGTTTTGCCCGTAGCGTGGCTCTACCACAACTAAAATATTCGTATTTTTGCTTGGCAATTCATGTGCCGCTTCCATCTCTCTGAGCAGCTGGTACTAATAATTTGTTATCAAGTTTCTGCTTTTTACGTGCCTTCCAAAACTTTGTTTAACGTGGCGTATTGTTTCGTTAGTAATTATATTATACGAGTAGCAACACTACAAGTCTTCTAGTGGATGTCGTAGAAGGTGACTTTGGAAACACAAGCTGAACAAAGGTTACAAACATCAATAAAACCTCTCCAACCCGTCTGGCCACCGTGGAGAGTGTAGGCCAAGTCCTTTGGCTGTTCTAAAGTGGCTCGGGTCGTACAGGGAGGGTCGTGACTCGTGTTCCTGCAGTGGAGATCTAAAAAAATTGATCTGATGATGATGAACACACTATGCCGGAATTACATCGCGTTTTTCACGAAAAAATAAATAAGCCGAATTTCAGCTGCACAAATTCGCCACAGTGTTTAGACACTAAGCGTACCACTTGGACCGCTCAAAACCGCCTGAAAATTTAAGACATAATTCAGACGCAGATGCTCATAAAAATTTTATGTGCTATTGTCTCCTGCCGTTGGTTTCCAGAAATCGCTGGTTATTACTGGAAAAATCCGGATCTATGGAGGTAAGTTTTAAAAGATTCCCAGTTACAATTGTATTTTTATAGTGGAATATAAATAAAGAAAAAACTTAAAATGTACCAGGAGCTTCTGTTCCTGCGTACAATCATGGTAAAAGCTGATCGAAGGAATGGGCGGAAATGCGAATTATGTTAATAGGCGATGCAGCTAGCAACCCATCACTATTTTGATAACTTTTTCTACCTTCTCTCCCACCATCACGCTAAGTAGTCGGGTCTTGCGGCCCTGGGCTCTGCTTTTAGGCGGTGATCCCACTGCACCGCGCACCGTCGCGGAGCGCGGCGCGGTAGATTTTAACATTGTATGCAAGTATCTCAGTTTTTTAAGGTGAATATATAAGCAAACGGACTTGAAGTGGCGCCCTCATTTGAAATAAATTTTTAACTCGTAAATATGAAGATAATTTCCATATTGCTAAACGTCACGCACTAGATAGCCCTTTGAATTATTTTATGACCCACCGTTGAAAGTATTTACATTAGTCAGGACCACCCCAAGTCTTCCCGTGGATGTCGTAGAAGGCGACTTAGGGAACACAAGCTGAAAAAAGCTTATAAACATCAGTGAGACCTCTCGAACCATTAAGGACTTCATTCAACACAAAATGTTGTAAAAAAATAACCTAAAAGATGGGAGTGGAGGGTAGAAAATGGGGGAAGTTTTCTGTAGCCATGGAGATAGGTTGAATGGTCCTTGGCTGTAGCGTTATACATGGTAACTTTTACATAACTGGCAACTTTTTGGAGCAAGTTCAGTCCATGATACTGAACTACTTTCTATAAAAAAAGTTATAAAAAAAATGGATAAAAAAAATTGTCCTTCCATACAAAAACCGTTTGGCTGAGCGCTGATTTGTATGGGAGGACGAAAATTAAAAATTACCCTATAACAGGGTAAATTAAAAGTTACCTTGTAGGTATATGGACGGTTTTTACTAAAATGGCTTTGGCTTTGGCTGAAAGTGTCGGTTATTGCACGGTTATATGAGCTCGCGAGGTCTACTGTTCCCACAGAACCGCTAGTTAGTGATGTACATTTGTATTTGTATGTGTGTATCATACAGTGTAAATAAATAAATAGGTACCTACCCAAAACAGTGCCGTGATTTAGCAAGCGCTGGGTCCGTAGCAAATTCTAGCGACGGGGGGGGGGGGGGGGGGGAGAATATTGCACAAAAATGTTGTACAAGTGGTGGACCTAATGCCATATGGCATTCTCTACCGGTCAACCATAAGACCAAGCAGAAAATATGTGTGGCTGGCGTGATTAAAATATGTATAAAATTACATAATTCAAAAAAAAATTATCTGATATTTAATATGACCTACTAATAATATATAGTATAGATAAAAATAAATAAACAAAACATTAAACGAATACATACCTAAACATATAAACTAATACATATATATTAGATATACATATACAATAAATACAAAATAATTAAATATATTAGGATGATTGTGCTAGGCTAGGACTGCTGGAGAAACAATTTATGTACCGCCCGCTTGAATGCAATGCGACTGAATAAATTTGATGGCAGGCTAGCTACGTATCTGCCTTCAGGCAACTTAAAAGGTCTAGGTGAACGGATTTGAGAACGCGGGGCCCCTTTTAGCGCAGAGCCCGTAGCATTTGCTACTCTTGGTATATTTTTAATCCGGCACTGACCCAAAACTGTACCTAATGTTGACGAAACGAAAGAACTTTATTATTGCAAGGATGGTAGCAAGTGGAGATATACTCTCTACCTACACCCATAGGAAACAGACATACCTACATATCATGTAGGTATTCAACGTGTTAATGAACTAATGCAAAACCTCTCAGATGGTACCTCAGCCCATGAAACTGAACAACTTTTGTTATACAACGTTCTCATGTTAAATGCGAACAAGACCCAATGCATTCGATTCTCTCTTCCTAATGTGAATCAAGCCTGCGTTGACATACTAATTAATGGTCAGAAACTCGATCTGGTTGAAAGTACTACCTTTTTAGGAATCACAATTGATTCGAAACTTCAATGGGGCGCTCATATAACTAAACTTTCTAATAGGCTTAGCTCTGCGGCTTACGCTGTTAGGAGAATAAGACAATTCACAGATGTAGCAACTGCTAGACAAGTGTACTTTAGTTACTTTCACAGTCTAATGTCTTACGGGATACTTCTATGGGGGAGTGCAGCCGACATTCAGACTATTTTTCTTTTACAAAAAAGAGCAATTCGTGCTATTTACGGTTTAGGATCGAGAGAATCACTGAGGGAATTATTCAAGGTAATAGGTATACTTACTTTTGCATCACAATTCATATTTGAAAATATAATGTATGTAAGGAAAAATATTTCCATGTTCAATAAAGTAAGTGATTTTACAGATAGAAATTTACGTAATAAGAATGGCTTAGTTAGCCCGTATTACAGGCTAAATACAGTCAGTAAGTCTTTTATGGGGAAGTGTATACTTTTTTATAATAAATTGTCAGAATCGGTCCTTGATATGCCAGACAGAAAATTCAAAGCTTATGTAAAGAAAGTACTTTGTGAGAAGGCTTATTATATGACCGATGACTATCTTAAAGACAAAAGGTCTGGCTTGACGCGGGTCCCTCTTAAAGGTTTGTATACTTAGACATGTCATAATTTAGGTACATTGGTACATACTAAATTTACAAATTGACATTATTTTAAATTTCGTAATTCTTATAATTCAATTTAATTATAACATAATAAACAATGTAATCTCTGTCCATCTATATAACTAATTTTAAGTTTTTAGTTTGTTAGTTGACGTCTTTGGAGAAAACGTGCAGTGCAGTTTGTTGCCGCTTCTTCTGCACTTGCGCCTAGGAAGCGGCGTAAACTTAGCTTTAAGTAACGATTTGACGTCAACATTTGTGCAAAACAAAACAAAGTGACTATTATTAAGAGATATTATAAATATCCTATGATAATAAAGATTGAATACAAATTGACTCGATCAGCTGATCAGTTAAAATTCATTTTCTTTTTGGGTTTCGTGAAAGTTAGAGAACATAAGTTTTTAGTTTGATGGGCTGAGGTACCATCTGAGAGGTTTTGCGTTAGTTCCCAGAGATAGCTCCCAGACTAGTTAGTCTAGCTAAAAGCAGCCTGAAACCGCAATCCAGTCTGACTCTAGAAGCTATCTGAAACTGTTGCCGCTAATCGGATTTTAACGAAATTGTTTTGGTCTAGACTTTTCATGTGAGCCTGCAGATTGTTGTTCATTTATTTAAAACTAAATGCCTGCTGGATGAATAGAGTAAGCAATGGGGGTACTAGAAAGAGTAAAAGAGAGAAGAAATATCTTAAAAACGATTGAAAATAGAAGATGGGTAGATGACTGGGTCAAAAATTAATTATTTGGTACTGTTAAGAGAATAAAACATCACAAAATAGTATCACTTGTCATTGATCATATCTATTTTTAACATGAATTTAGATTAATAATGCAGAAAAACTGATATTAAGAGCGCTATTTGACTCAAAAAAGCTATGACGTCACGGTTTTGTTTTTCATACAAATCCAATAGAAAATGTTTGTTTTGACGTTTAGAAAAAAGTGTCTGAGATATCTATAAGACATGACAATCCCTTCAGAATAATAGTATAAGAAAAAATAAAAGGGAGAGGATGAAAAGGAAGTCCGAGGATGTAGTTTCTCTAACAAATTAATCATAAAACAATCGAAAGTGTCATAAAATTCACGCCGCCATATATTCAAAAATAGAACAGGGGTTGGTTGAGATAGCCGGTCTATATTCTATGTCAATGACACGAATAAATAAAATTAAAACATAAAACTAAAAACCCATATTTTAAGTAGTTATGTTGCCGTGCCCCAGATTCTCCATTTCAACTATAAACTCTCCCTGCCTCAGCATTTACGATAAGTGCCGCGGCTCACTATATAAACCGTTCTGTCTGTTTACTACAGTTTTATTGCTGTAGGGTAGAGTAACGACGAGTTTTATGCACGCTCCTGTACTTACGAATATAGTGAACATGCTTATGAGGTTTTTTTAAGTCATTTATTTCAAAAAACCTCACTATTTAGAAATAAATTCGTGTAGGTATAGTTTATTGTCCTTTCTAGTAAGTATATATCTTGGGTTGCGGAGGTCAGACGCAATCGCTCTGTGTAAATTAATCTGTGGTGAAACCAGTAACCTCGTCAAATCACCTAGGGTAGGTAGCGGACCCCGGGCTTTGAAGCGTTACCGCCTGGATGCAACCGGGAATACGTGAGGATGATGATGAATTTGTATCCCATAACAGAAGTTTAAGACTTATTTTAGGGCTAACTCAATCTGTGTAATTTGTCGTTCCTTATCTATTTATTTATCTACTATTTTGCATTACAAAGTTGAGATGCGACTTACCTATTACTTGTCCAATTTACAAAACCTCCCAAGAAAAACAGATTAAAAAAACTCTGGCATCTTCAATTTTTAATTAAAAACTTTTTTATGTCAATGGCTGGATGGAAAAACAGACTCAATGAATCGTGAGCAAAAAAAGAAATTAATTCTAAAAGAAGTTTTGTCTATAATAAAGAGTTTGAATGGACTTGAGTTCGGCCATTTGCTTTCTTATTTTCTTTACAAAATGGCGTCCGTGCGGCGCTTTAATTATATTCAAGTTCTGGCTTTTAAACATTCTTCATTCGTGAATCGTGCGGTGTTTTTAGATTCAACATTATTTGCATGACTGCTTTAATGGAGTGTAGTGTTTCTAGCGTTCATTCATTTACGTTTAAAGCCCAGAAGAAAAATAAATTTGTGTCAAATGACCCCGGTCATTTGACATTTATTTTTCTCCGCATTCATAAAAAAATCTGACGTTTTAATTCAGTCATATAGTGAACTACCACTCCGCTCAGACTTTCTTTACGTTATCGAATCAGAAATGAGAAAATTTGTCAAAACACAAAGGTTGCTAATATAGCCCAGCAGATTAGCAGAGACGTGCATTTCTTATGAAATAATTAGACATTGTCTACCCTGTCAATTGCATTTTTTATGTAAGTTGAAGCTTTGAGGTTGTAGCATTAAGAGCTTTTAGAGACTTTCTCTATTTTGTCAACTCCAATAAAAATCTTTGTGCACGCCACTAAAGATTAGGTAGGTACTTAATTGAAATGGCAGTGGGCGGGGCACATAACCTATGGCCGATGGGACAGAAAGGTGTGTATTTTAATATACCATGGTTGGTATTAGAGTAAACCAAAATAAAGAGTATCCAACATGTAAGCTGAATGCTTTATAAGACGAAGAAAAATGGTTGTGTTCGGCAGCGCCATCTGTCAATGTCCCAGGGAAGCATCCGAGCGGAAAGATGGCGGCAAATACGAGTAATTAGTGCTGAGAATCAGAAAAACTGGACTGGGCTTGAAGATCTCTCTGTCTGTTTGGTGGAATTTGACGCCTTTAACATGCTAGAAGTAGTCAACGTAATTTTTTTTTAAATATAGTGTTTAGAAATTTTAAATTTGGTGGTAAATAATTATGATGGACACGTCATTTCAAAATAAAAGCTAGATCACGTTTATTTAGAAAAGTATTTAGGGTTAAGGGATCCTAGAATTCCTTCTAAAGCAGTGAGAAGCTCAAAATCAAGTTTAACAAGTCAATAAATATATTTTTTGTTTCAGATCGTGTTACCAGTCTTCAGCCTCAATCTGGTTTAACTAAAGAGGTTAGTAAATAGGTTTATGATAAGGTTTTACAAAAAGTTTTATTTTTTTCGTACAATAATAATAATTCATTTATTTTCGGCAGCAAAAGCTTACAAGCTTTTATTGTAAATCCTAAGTACTATTCAAGACAAATTTTAATGTCGTAGAAGGCGACTTAGGAAACACGAGCTAAACAAAGCTTATAAATATCAATGAAAAAAAAAAAAAAAAAAAAATGAGACGTCTCCAACCCGTCTGGCCAGCGTGGAGAGTTTAGGCCAAATTCTCAGGCTGCTCTCGCTAAGTAGGGCTCTGGTAGTACAGAGGGGATCGTGCTCCTGCAGTGGAAACTAAAGAAGACCTGATGATGATGGTTATTATTAGCCAAATCGTATGACACTCGACCTACCATCGTTTGTAATATGACTAAGCAAGCCATCCTCCCCCCATAATACCCAAAATTCAATTACGTAATAATAAAAATGGATTTTCGTCCCCCGATCCCTGGGGCTTCTTGTAACAAATTATATTTTTATTCGAGCTTTTATTTATTGCTCTTGTGTAAAGGTCTATTTGGGAATGCTTTTAAGTATTACGTACCCAATGACAATGTGATTGGCGTGAGTTCGAATCTTGTGTTCTTCACTTGTGGCTGTGCTCGTGGCGAAATTGTTTTTTATGTCACAGGATGGCAAACGAACAAGTGGGTCACCTGATGGTAAGTGATCACCGCTGCCCATGGACAACTGCAACACCAGGGGTGTAGTGTAACAAAAGCGTTAGCGGCCTTTCAGGGGGATGGGGAGGGGGGAGTGGGAGGGGGGCCTCCGGCTCTCTCACTCACCGAACGAAGCACAGAAGCGGTGAAGCTATTACTCAGACGTCGATTTTCTGTGAGAGTGTGGTACTTACCCGGACGAGCCGGCCCATTCATGCTACTAGCAAAACTGAGTTTTGCCGGTAGCGTGGCTTTACCACAATAAATCATTACACATCACATATTTTTTATTTAGATATTGATTCGAGCATTGTAATCTGTAATTGTAATGCTGTATAAATTAATAATCCACAGGAGGCCTATTCTAAACTGGAAGCCACACGACCTGTGTGATTTCTATTATTCTAACCAAACCTCCAAAGATTCAGTCATTTAAATACTTCTAATTAATCCAACCACTTAATGTTTTGAAAGCAAAAAGTCTTTAAGCCACCCCAATTTATTTTTTTAAACTCTCCCCTAGTTTGACAGGTACCACACCCTCACCCTACTGGGGTCAGTGCATTTTGGAATTTCGGGACAAACGCGCGCATTTTCCGCTGTTCTTGATGCAAAATACGCGGCAAATTTAAATAGATTTTCTAAACATGTTACGTTATATTGACAATAATTAAGTGATAAGGTACGCACCATCAAAATCAAAGTCTTAATCATATATAATATTATATTATATTTATCATCATTTGATAATTGTTTTTTTTTTTATTTCATAAAAGTTGTTGACGTTAGATCATTTACTTACAGCTAAGTTAAGTGTACAAACAATTTAGAAAAATAATAAAAGACAAATTAAGTTTTTAAATCTAAAGTTTTGATAACATTGTGAATAATAAAAACAAACTATTTTATGCGTGTGACAAGCCATTCAAATGTTGAAATTATAAATTTTAATAATATTTTTGATACATTTTAGTGCAGTGACTTAAAAGTGTATTCTTTTTTTTTTAATTTAATTTAAAGTAAAATAAAGAACATCGGGTGACCTGTGAATTGTGTAAACATCGTATGACGTCCTATTTCAAATGGAATTTATTTGACTCAGGTATGTACTCGTATATCTACTTACATTTAGTTTGAACCAGCCTTTACAACAACTGCTACAAAATTCTGTACGTCACTTAGTACAAAACCTGCCAATCTCCTTTAAGGTGAAGATATAGGCAAATGGTCTTGAAGTGTGAAATAAATTGTTAACTCGTAAATGTGGTGATAATTTCCATATTGCTCTTCGATAGCCCTTTTAATTATTTTGTGAATTGCCGTTGAAACTATTATTGGTGATCCGTCTAGCTTTAAAACTTGCCGTGGCCATTTTTGACGGAGGCAAGTGTTAAAGCTAGACGGACTAATGTAAATACTTTCAATGGTGGTTCATAAAATAATTTAAAGGGCTATCTAGTGCATGACGAAGAGCAGTATGGAAATCATCTCCATATTTACGAGTTAACAATTTATTTCAAATGAGGGCGCCACTTCAAGGCCATTTGCCTATATCTTCACCTTAAATATATTTAACTGCCTCCGTCGTCCAGCGGTCAAGGCCTTTGCCTTGTGACCTATATATACATACTTTGTGAAAAGTTTTGTTTCCAGTCTGGTTGGGATATTGCAGGCTTGAATCACCTGATTATCCGAAAAGAAACATGATTCCGTTCTTCGGAAGGCACGTAAAGCTGTGGGTCCTGAACGCCATCTGGCATTTATTTAAACCTATCCTAGGATTGATTCTGGTCTGCCCTTTTGGTTGCGAAGGTCAGCCGGCTGTCACTCTGTGTAAAAACCAGTGACCTCGTCAAAACACCTAGGTTAGGTAGCGGACCCCGGGCTCTGAAGAATTACCGCTGAGGATGCAACCGGGAATACGCTTGGATTACGACAATAAGCTTCTTTATAATTTTTGACGTGACAACGTCTTATAAATTGGTTAGCCGGGTGACACTTCAAGAAACTGCGTTACGCTCCGCTCACGTTATGCGCTCACAATGAGAGCGAGTGAGAGGCACGCGTCCCTTCCACTCGGGCATGGTTAGCCCGCCTAAGAGCGAGAGAGACAGACATAAAAAGACTTGTCACGTAAAACTTTCGCCCGTATACCGACTTTACAGGCAACCAATTTTTTAAAATCCTGTACATCACTTAGTACAAAACCTGCCAATCTTCTTTAAATATCTTGGTTCCGCAAATATTTTTCTTTTATTTGTTGTTAGCCGGAGCTCTCGGGAGATTAGATATTGACAGGAGGCTCATAATTTACCGTTAATTAGGCTTTAGATAGTCTGCCCGCTTTGTTCGTCTTTATTAATTTTTCAGTGTTTTTTTCGATATTTTATAAAATTCTACATTTTTCACTTTCTCGCCTACTAGCACGCTCTAAGTGGCCTTTAAGTCCGGGCTCTGTCTGCTTGGAGCCGTAAGATCCAACATGCTCTGTCTGCCCCGTGATAGTGTAGGTATGTATGTATTTTATAAACGGATTTCTCTATTATTAAAATTCTTCCTTTTTAGGGTTCCGTACCCAAAGGGTGCAAACGGGACCCTATTACTGTGACTCCGCTGTCTGTCCGTCTGTCTGTCTGTCCGTCTGTCACAGGGCTCTATCTCTTGAACCGTAATAGCGAGACACTTGAAATTTTCACCGATTATGTATTATTGTGGCCGCTATAACAACAAATACTAAAAATAAAAAATAGTTAAAAATTAAAGGGGGTCGTCATACAAGAAACGTGTTTTTTTCAGCGTTTTTAACTTGATCTTTATAATGGCATTAACTAGATACTTGAAATTTTCACCAATTATGTATTACAATGACCACAATAACAACAAATATTATATTATACTAAAAAAGTTAAAAATTAAAGGGGGTCGTCGTACAAGAAACGTGTTTCTTCAACGTTTTAAAACATTGTACGGTGGTATGGAACCCTTCATGTACGAGTCCGACTCGCACTTGCCCGTTTATTTTACCTTCTCGTCCATTTTACCATTACCATTCTCGTCCAAATTACGTTTATAGACTACTTAAGTAGTTTACTTTAAATATTTTTAACCGACTTCAAAAAAGGAGGAAGTTGTCAATTCGACTGTATGTTTCTTTTTTATGTATGTTTGTTACGCGATATCCACCAACGAACCAATTTTTATAATTCTTTTTTTATTCGAAAGCCTTTACTACCCAGTTGATCCCATTTTAATTTGGTGAAGATATGATGAAGAACTTTGGAGATATGAAAGAAACTCCTAAAAAAAATTGAAGTCGGTTTTTTTTTGTTAATAAATTACTTATATAATAATGTTGTGATCTTTTTTTTTTATTTTTTTTAACGAGTATTTACCATATAAAGAAAAACATTTTTTTTACATAAAATAACATACATAAACCACGCAGGTTTGTCCTTATGTTATTATTTATTTACATCGGTACTTAGTTTCTAGTATAGCCTGTGCCATAATTTATTATGCTGATGTCATTTCCACTTTTGTATATTTTCCGAGGGTCGTGTAACCTCTCCGCACCCCCCGAAACCGCACCTAACACTGGCTTTATTTATGTAGTCGATGGAATGTTCAAACAATGTTTTCCATTTAAAAAATTTCTCCTTCTTCTTCTTCTTCTTATAGCGAGTCAGATTGTGTTTTTTTACAGATCTGTATATACCTAGTACTAGATAAAGAAAGTCCTTCAATTTGTATGAAAACCTGGCGTGTAAATCATACAAATATTTAATAAGAAATTCACTTACAAACGGAAGGAACTTTTTTAGGGTTCCGTACCCAAAGGGTGCAAACGGGACCCTATTACTGAGACTCCGCTGTCCGTCTGTCCGTCTATCCGTCTGTCCATCTGCCCGTGTGTCACAGGGCTCTATCTCTTGAACCGTAATAGCTAGACACTTGAAATTTTCACAGATTATGTATTACTATGGCCGCTTTAACAACAAATACTAAAAATAAAAACAGTTAAAAATTAAAGGGGGTTGTCATACAAGAAACGTTCTTCAGCGTCTTAAAATATTGCACGGTGGTACGGAACCCTTCATGGACGAGTTCGACTTGCACTTGCCCGTTTATTTATAAGCTAGTGTGAGCTAAGCTATGAGTTAAATCATCAGCCCATATTTTTCTTGGTCGTCCTGGTTTTTATCATCATCATGAGGTCTTTTTTAGTCTTGACTAAAGGAGCAGGACCCTCTGTACTACCTTTATATAGTAGCCAGAACAGTCAAAGAATTTGGCCTACTCTCTCCACCCTGGCCATACGAGTTGGAGAGGTCTCATTTATGTTTACAAGTTTTGTTTAGCTTGTGTTTCCTAAGTCGCCTTCTACGACATCCATAGGAAGACTTGGAGTTGTCCTATTATACTCTGCCACACGGATTTTTATTTATAATTTATTTAAATAATCGTTATTTGGTGTAAAATCCAGAGTGGATGGAATGTCCAAACGATGTTTTCCACCTGACCTCATAGATCTTTCAAATCTATTAGATCTACCTTTATAGGTTACTAAAACCAAATTCATCCTGACCAATTACTCAAAGACGAGGTATTTAAAACCTTATGCTTAAGTAGTTAAAGTCCATTTCTGTGGTTAATTTAACTAACAGATTTGACTGTCAGATAGCCAGACGTTGATGTATAGCTCGTAGGAAGCGGAGAAATTAATTGTTCAGCTAATTTCGTGATTAGGGGTCGACGAACCTAAAAACAGGATTTTTTTTAAGTTGAACACCATTTTTACAATAGTGGCTTGTGAGCTGTAAACCACGCGAGTCTATATTTGCATGGCCCCACATACTGACTCCTTGAAGTTTATCGGATGAAAAAGTTGTTCAGACAAAAAAGTTGCGTCTTAATATGGGTAACAAAAAAGTTTTATGACGTTTTTGAAAATATATCAAAATGCTGAAATATGATACATTTTTACGATTTCAACCCGCATTTAATGTCAACATATAAGTAATACTAACGTAAGTATACTATACGTGCGTGATCGAATCAGAAATGAGGAAATTCGTAGAGTAACAAAAGTCGACATAGCCCAGCGGATTAGCTCGTTGAAGTGGCAGCACACAGCAGTGGACGTTATGCGACTTAAATTATAAAGTATAACTATAGCAAAAACCATTACTCTCCTTCTGAAGAAGCCAAGTAACTTGGACGAACTTTCATTTCAAAAGAAATACCACAGAGCGACGCTCGGCAAGAAGTCCATTTATTATTTATAAGTACCTGGGTCGAATATGCGCAATCGGTAAATATGCCCGGTAGGTATTATTTCGAAAACTAACCACGCGCAGAAGTCGACAACTTCACTCCGTATACACGTTGACGCATGACCTTGAATGGCACGCAAGCCACGCGGCTCGCGCGCTATTCAGTCGCCCGACATGCACTGTGCTTGATAGTCACGTCTCTCTTATTAAAAATATACTTTAATATTCGCTTAAAATCGTTATATATTGAAATATTTAGTGTGATATCTATATACTGTTGCAAACTTTGTTTAGTATTCTATTGATGGGTAAGTGTAACTTGAACTTATTTGAATATTTGTTTATATTATTTATAGGTTATGAAAAAAACGTGTTGTAGGTAAATATGGCCACGTTGTGACCATATTTCCCGTACGTAAATATATATTTTTTTTTTTATTGTTTTTTACACGCTTTTTATTAACTTCACCTGTATGTATGTTTGTATGTTATGGAATTTTTATCCACTTTGAGCGGTCAGATTAATTCGAAATTTTACACATTTTTCAAGGCCCCATGGCAATACAATAATTAAAAAAAATGTCTGTAAAAGCGTGATTTTAGTTTTTTGAACTATATTTTATGTGGTTTCAGGTTATGGCGCGGTACAAATCCAGAGGTATACGAGGCAAATGGACCGAAGACAACATGATAAAAGCGTTAGCGGCGGTAAAACACGGCGTGATGAAAGTTTATACTGCCTCAAAACATTTTGATATACCGAGACGTACACTCAAGAGATATCTTACTGATAATAAGAAAGAAAAGTCATCCCTAGGAAGAAAAACATTACTCAGTAAAGAGCAAGAAAATGACCTCGAAGCTCGGATCTTGCGCTTGTGTAATGTTGGGTATCCCCTCACTCCACGTGTATTAAGGACCAGTGTTAAGACCTTCTGCAACATGAACAACATACCCGTATCAAGCAACAGTGCTATGATTGGCGGTGATTGGCTGAGGGGTTTCCTCAAACGTCATAAAGGCTTGAGCCAAAGAAAAGCACAAAATCTTAACCCAGCAAGAGCTCAAAAGCTCAACAAAATAGTAGTGGCTGATTATTTTGAAAAACTCCGTAAGGTCTTGGAAGACAACGATTTACTGAATAGCCCAGAAAGAATATTTAACATTGATGAGAAAGGGTGTCAGTTAAATCTCCATAAAGCTCCTCAAGTTTTAGCTCAACGAGGTGCAAAGAGGGTGCATTTAGTAGCCCACGAACATGCTGAGAACGTAACAGTAGTATCGTGTGGCAATGCTTTGGGTCAAGCTATTCCGCCCATGATACTATTTAAAGGAAAGCGGATGAAACCGGAGTGGAAAGACTCATTACCAAACGGAACAAATGTCCAAATGACTCCCAAAGGTAGTATGAACATTGCTACTTTTGTTGAATGGATACACCATCTAGCCAAATACAAACTTCCTGGACCATGTGTCGTGCTGTTTGATGGAGCAAAATGTCACCTTGATTACTCCATCGTAGAAGCTGCTGATAAATTTGAGATAAAGCTATTCTGCCTGCCCAGTAACACGACCCACGAACTCCAACCAATGGACAAGTCAGTGTTTCGCTCATTTGAGTACTTCTGGGATGAGGAAGTGTTGAAGTATTGGGCGCATCACGAAGATAGAAGAATCACAAAACACAGATTCGGTCTCATATTTTCAAAGGTATGGGACAAAGCAATGACGCCCGCTAACATCAAAGCTGGTTTTGAAGCGACGGGAATATATCCGTTTGACCCGAATAAAATTCCTGAAGAAGCTTACGCGCCAAGTATTCCTACTCATGTATCGATTCCTGAAGAATCTGTCAATCCAGCAACAAAAGATTCCAGTGACAGCGAAGATGATATACCACTGGCAGCGTTTGTTTCTTCAATAAATAGAGATTCTACCACGTCTTGTTCATCTGGATCTGTAGGCAAAACACAAAGCCCTTCAGTCCTGACAGAGGAAGATCAACTCCCAATCCCTAGTTCCTCTCAGTGTACGGCTACTAAAAATTTGTCTCCCGAAGATAAGACTGTTTATGATTTTGCAGGATTTCGTGAAGCTGCTTCTTCAAATAAAAAGACGACAGATACCGAATCATCTTCTTCTGAGAATATAAATGTTTCAGGCCAACTCTTGTTATCGTCTAAGGACAGACAAATTCAGACTGCAAGTCCATCTCTTTTAGATAACGTTTTATTTGAGGCTTCAACTTCATTGCCTGCTAAAGATTTAACCCCAGTCAAGGTTTCTGATATGGCTATAGAAAGTTCAGCTCCGTTAGCTGCTACATACTCAACTCCAGTTAAGGATTTTAATATAGGTATAGAAGACTCAGCTTTGCTAGCTGCTAAATATTCATCTCCAGTTAAGCATTATAGGGATATTGAGGCTTCAGCTCCTTTGATTACCAAATCTTCAACTCAAGATTGTAACGACAAGACTGTGGAGACTCTAGTACCAATGCCATCAACTTCATCAGGCTCTAACATATCATTCAAAATGATGTTCAAAACTCCACAGAAAGTTTCAAGTCCAGTTGTAACAAGAAAAAAGGCTATTAACAGCCTAGCACAAGTATTAACTAAAGATATTTTTGATAGCAAAGAAAATAGAATTAAAATTACTAATAAGCAGAAGGTGACAGATAAAAACAAAAGCCAAGATAAAAATATAGAAAAAGAAGGGTTAAAAAAAGGTAAAGGGAAAGGAAAAGGGAAGGGTAAGGCCATAAAGGAAAGAGCGTCTGAGTCCTGGTATTGTTTTGTATGTCAAGAAGATAAAATTGCTGACATGAGGCTATGCAAAAATTGTGCATCTTACGTCCACGAAGAATGCGTAGGGCTTACTGCTAAAGATAAAGAAGAATATGTTTGTAACCGATGCGAAGATTAAAAATAATTAAAGTATAGTTAATAAGGTAGTTATAGCTGATTGTGATAACGTTAAATTGATCTCAGAAGTGCCATTAAAAATTTTGTTTGATGATTTAAGAAGATGATTGCTTAAATTTTTGATATGTTACATTAATAATAGGAAGTGCCTAAGTATTCTGTTTTCTTTTTGTTAAATGTAAGGTGTGTTTCGCCTAAGTATTTTGTTTTCTTTTTGTTAAATGTAAGATGTGTTTCGTTTCACATTTAAAATGATTAAACAGTGTTGAATTCCTCTTAACATTATTTTATTTATACCTCTTTATTATTTTTAATAACTAATACAGTTAATATGCCCATAGTACGGGCATATTAACCAACATGGTCGGAAATATGGTCAATCCGCCATATTTTTTTAAACCTAGTTTAGCTGCAATATCATTTATACCTTGGAGTATTTGTTATAGCCATATGATACATAGTTAATATACCTTACAGAAAATTGATAATAGCTATTCCTAATTATCAAAAAAATGACGATGTAGGACGTTAAACCTTAAGGTGACCATATTCGACCCTTGTACCTTAGATGTCTGAAAGAGGGAGCCAATCTCGTGCCTTTAAAATTCTATTACCCTCAAACTATTCAGAAGCCTCATAATTTTCAAAGTCAAACATTCTTGGGAGATTTATGAAAGACTCCGTGAATGTTTGAGAAAGGCATTAAAATTAGAACGAAGTTGCATTGAAGTGTGGTGAACGAAGGGTGAATGGGTTTGTGAGAAGTTAGGAATAGTTATGCAACTTATGCATGTAGAATTAATACGCACATTTTATCTTCTAAAATTGAGATTTTAAATGAATTCAAAGGTTATATAATGTTATGAGTATTTTTTTCTTTTAACACTGTAATAGATTATATTAAAATTTAAAATACTTACTTTGGGACCGTGGGGGCCTTCTGCACATAGTTTATTTAAATTTATAGGTAAAAGGCTGGTCGAGGTATCAGGTGATCAGGTTGCTGGTAATTTCTTCGCACAAATAATAAGCATTGATATCGAACGTGGTAATGCTGTCCCCTCTGGGCTTCGGGAAAGATTTTCGGGATTTTTTTTATTTGTAAAAGTTTATGTTGACAAGTAATTTATTCTTGAAATAATTTAAGGGATTTGTAATAATTTGTTTAGAATCTCCGTCGGATTTTAACTTCCCTTCTTCCTCTTCTAATGACTTAATAGGTCTATAAAGAATCCCCTTACCCTAGACTTTCCCATATAAACGTAGTCTACGTTTTATTTTGAAACGACATGTCAGATTTCGGTAAAAAATTGTAACTTTAAAGAAATTGCATATATCTAGGGTTATGATTGATTTTCACAGTCAAAATATGAACTTGACAGAAAATTAAAGGGTGTAAAAGTTTTCCATACTGATGGTCAAAAATTATATAATACACTATATTCTTTTTGAAGTTTATATTTTGACTGTAAAAAACAATTATAACCAAACAAACTATTATAAATATATATGCAATATCTTTAATGATTCTGAAATTCTGTCTGGGGTGAGGGCACCCCTCGGTAGCCCGGTGGGAAAACCCATTGCTAGCGCTTCCGCAAGTTAATCAACACCGGGCGTGGTCAGCACTTGGATGGGTGACCAAAAGTGGCATACAAACTCGAGCTCCCCCGTGCTTCGGAAGGCCGTTAGTTTCAGCTGTCAACATGGTATAGCAGTCGTCAAATTATGTCAGATGCCTTTAGGCAGCTTGAAAAATCTGACACCAGTTGGCCATTTACACACATGAAAAACAAAATTAATTACTAATATTTTTTTAACTTTTTCGCGCCTCTATAGATTTATAGCTCTACTAATGTCAAAGCAGAGTATCGATTTCATATAAATCTTGAAGCCCTCTGCCTGTCTGGATAGACACGCGCTTGCCACGTGGTCACGTGGCGAGGCGAAAAGATGGGAGCTTATTGTACGTACCTACTGGAGGGTGATTATTACGAAAAGCTTTATCTGATCTAGCTTTAAGGGTGCATTCAGTCCATGATACTGAACAACTTTCCCCAAGGAACATATGTCGAAATATGACAAAATTGGCCCCCATACAAGTTGATCGATCAGCTGATCCGACTTTGTATGGAAAGCCTAAAAATATTTTTCATATTTCGATATATGTTCCTTGGGGAAATTTGTTCCGTATCATTGACTGGATAAATAAATAAATAAATATATAGGGGCAAATCACACTGATTAAGCTAGCCCCAAAGTAAGTTTTCTATAAACTTGTGTTACGGGACACTAACTCAACGTTACTATATTTTATAATAAATACATATATATAGATAAACACGCAAGATCCAGGACATTTTGAAAAAGGCCATTTTCCAACTTGCCCTGGCTGGGGATCGAACCCAGAACCTCCAGATTAGCGGTCTAGCGTGTTAACAATTACGCCACAGAGGTCGTTAAAATACACCTCTAAAATAGAGTCAGTATATTTTATTAGACTTTATAGACACCTACAGATTTTTAAAATTTTTCTTCCATGCTGGTCTGAGAGAAAAGAAAAAATTTTAAATGTACCAGGTGCTTCTCTTCCCGCGCCGTTTATAGAAGCTGATCGAAGGAATAGGCGATGCGGCTAACAACCTATCAATATTTTGATTCCTTTTTCCACCTTCTCCCCCATCATAGCACTCCAGACGCCCCTATTAACTGCCCAACACACGTTACACACGTGATTTCAATAATTAAAAATTTTTTTCTTTAAACATTGCTGCACTTTTTTTGCAAAAAGTAAAATAAAACTGGAGCGTCACGGCCGAGAGCGTAGCGGACGAACAAACTTTGAAATTCGTGAGCGTCCCGGCCGAGCGCGTCGCGGAACGAGGGCCTCACGGCCGGACCCTAGTAATCTGGCAACATAAGTACCTAGTACATAAAAAAATTGCCGTATGGTTCCCGGCAGAGTAGAATAGGACCACTCCAAGTCTTTCCGTGGACGTCGTAGAAGGCGACTTAGGAAACACAAGCTAAACAAAGCTTACAAACATCAGTGAGACCTCTCCAACCCTCTCAGCGTGGAGAGTGTAGGCCAAATCCTCTGACTGCTCTGGCTGATATATGGCTGGTAGTACAGAGAGGCCTACGCCACCTACGCGAAAGAGGCTACTAGCAGGCCTGTGTCACTCCCCGTTTAGGTATCGAAAATGTACCTACATTATTACTAAGCGCGCAGGCGGCCCCTCCGGGTGGTAAATTCAGTTATACGACTCGTTTGTCCAGAGTAATAAGAATTAAATTGGCTTGCAATGGATGTCTAGGTATCTATACGAAAAGTTGCTGAGTTCTGACGTGAGCAAAATTAAACCATATCGCTAGCCATATTGAGTAGATATTTCCTTTGAATTTCTTTGCTAAGTGAGACTTCTGTACGTTAGTATTATTTATTCTGTGCTACTACCTATGGAGAATAAAAGTAATATAAACATAAAAGTAACCAATATAGTATTTATTATATAAATTGATATTTGAATCCATACTAATATTGAAATGCATAATTATGAAACGGACTTTGCACTGCATACATTTTAATTTGACAATTTTATTAATTACCAATCTAATCTAATCCTTTGTACTATGAAAGTTATTAGAATTAAATCATATTTTATGTAAATGATAGTAGAATAAATAGCGTTTTTTTTATTTTATTTAGTACAGAGGGTCGTGCTCCTGCAGTGGAGACTAAAAAAGACCTGATGATGATGATGACATAAAAAATAAAAATAAGTTTGGAAAATCCAAAAGTGCACGCCTCATAATCACATTTTTCACAATTAAATTGAAATTACGATTAAACTACATTGAATTAGACCGTGATCTTCGAAAGGACTTAGTTTTGGATAATACTAAAGCGTATAAAAAAAAATGGACTTGATCAGATAAGTTTTTCGGGAGTTATCGTGACCACGCCAGTTTCCATACATACAGACACACGGACGTCCACAAAATGATTTTATTAAACATTGTTTTTATTTATTTAAAAGGCAAAATGTCTTTTAAAAATGTCATAAGTGTTGAAACTAGTGTTTTTCCTTGACATTTATGTGTAAATATTATTGTACAAGTGCGATAGAAAATAAATACCTAGAGACACATTTAGAAAAAATCACTTGATTTTGTAAGGCGAGAGTAGAGCATTACCTCATGCGCTTCGCTTATGAGGCGTGCAATAAAAGATACCGACGAACAAAACCTCCTCCTTTTTTAATTCGGCTAAAAAATATCCCATTTAACCCGTTCTGTCCCCTCATCATTGCAGAGTTAAAAATCACCGTGGGAATCAAACTAATCACAGGGTTAACAAAGGGCGACCATAAGAAACGCCCCCGGTTTCGCTTGTAATCGGTTTGGTACGGCTGTCGAATTTGCATAGTTACCTAGTTGGGGGAGCAGTCATTAGCACCTCATTTGGGATGGCAACTGTAAATCGAGGAATGATACAGTTATGAATTAAGATGCGACTTCGACCAGCGATAAATTTGCACGAGTGGCCTTGACCACTCGTAATTTTGACATTTGTAGCGTACAAGTAAATGTCAAAAGTTTTTTTATTTATGTTGAAATTTTTAAAAAACCATTGACAAATTTATTACATTTTCTGCGTAAAACAATATTAGTGCTTCTTGTTTATATTCAAGCGCTGACATGGGGTTGCGTCGTTATATTACAGAGTTCCTAAAGCCACCTTCCGGCTGCATCATCAGATCAGCTTTTTGTCATTATGATATTGCATTGTCATCTGATTTGTAAACTTTGTTTTGCTTGTGTTTCCTAAGTCGCCTTCTACGACATCCACAGGAAGACTTTGAGTGGTCCTATTCTACTCTGCTGGGAACCACACGGCAATAAAAGCTATAAAAGTAAACTAATAAAAGCTTGTAAAAATGGTTATTCTTTTTCGTATGTACCTACCCCCCCCCCCCCCCCCCCTCTCCACCATAGTGAGGGCCATTATTAGATAGGTATTTTAAAAACAATGCTAGTTTGCAAGTAACCTGTTAGCGAAATATTAAACTAATGGGCATTGATTATCCGTTTCGAGATACAGAGTTAATGAACAGTTGTGGGTCATTTTTTTGCCAAAATAATCAATGGTTTTGGATATTTCTACAAACAAACGTATGACCTTTGTTTGACCTTACTCCGCGGCTGTATCGGTTTAAGCTCTAAGTTCTTTCATTAAAAAGACGAGTCGCCTTTATGGTATTTATCCGTCACTGACAATAACGTCAAATGTCACAGTTTCCTCCAATCATAATAAGAAAATAACTTTCCGCCAATCATGGGCAACTGAATTCACTGAATGACACTGACACTGACAAAGACTATTATGACACTAGCGTTTTATTTTTTTAAATATGTATTGGGTTTGGCCGTTTGTTTTTTAAAGCCAACGGCCGACATAACTTTGTCTTAGACATGATTTTTATAATAATTTATAAAAATTTAACTCAGTTAATTTAAATCAGTTTCTTGAAATACGCTATATTTTGATATAAAAAAAATAAAAATTAGGGGTTAAAACATATTAGCAACCCATAATGTTTGAGTTATGCGTCCCCCTCTAAAATCTAAACTGTCAGTTTAAAGAATGGGGTAATTATACAGAAATATGATCTTACGTTACCACCACGCAACAAATCGCAGTGCTCAACCAGAAAATTGAAAATTAAAACAGAACTCAGGAAGTAACATATAAATATTAATTTCACACACCCGAGAGCAGGTGGCGTCGACAGAGAAATATATTTGCGGAACACACGGGTTTGCAATGCGTCCGTAACAGTCAGTGTGAAATACCGGTCCCGGTTGTCTTCATTGTCACTGGCAGTCAAGTCAGACGCCTTTAGTCAAGCTTGCCGATTGATTATAAAATCTGACACCAGCATGGCACCGTTGTGCCCAGAATCCAGTGATAGGTTAGGTATAGACATGGGTAACTCCGGATTCGAATATTTAAATGAGCCGATTCATCAACAGGAGCCGATACCCATACTGAATCCCGGTAATCGTTATCGGCTCTTGCGAGTTATTGAGTCCGCACCGATCTTAGTCCCGCAGTGAATCGGCGCTTGTCGGGTCGCGAGCCGCGAGCCACGTTTCAGCTCCACTGCGCCTCGGGAGAAATGGGGAGTCGGGAGTTAATATTATTCTGTATTGAAACCGGCACCAGAAAGCACGTCTTTATTCTGTAGATTCAATAGTGAAACTTAGCGGACCTCGGAGCTGGAGCCGATAGAGTAGGAATCATTAAGATGAGTCGGTACCGGATGCAGAGTAAGATTTAGTGAGCCGAAACACTCCTCGGAGTCGAGATTACCCATGTCTAGTTAGGTACGCTCATGTTTATGAACAAAACGTCTGGATTGAAAAGCCATGCAGATAATACTTATATTAAATGAATATTTTTTCAGTTTCAGTACTTTTTGCTACAAATTCGAACTCATAACCTACTAAATGATTATGTAAGTGATACGCAATTGATCGTAGATATTCCCGCTGTGGCGTCTGGATTGAGGAGTTACACAAAAAGTATTGTATCTTGTTGAATATCAATAGTAATGAATCGAGACTTTCTGTAGGTTCATTACACCCACAAAATGCTATATATATATTTATATAGTATATTTATTTCTAAATAGACATATGTATTTATTTAAGTATGTATGTACGCCTGTATGCCTTTCATATATGACCATCTCCTCTCACGGGCCTACTGGAAGAGATCTCTTTTGAGATAAGTAGTGCCTTTGTACAACTTTTTGTTTATGTATTCTCTGTATATATTGTCCGTGTACATAAATTGGTAAATAAATAAATAAAATGCTACAAATTCCAAGATTACGCCTACAAAATTATCTCATCACCTACTTAATGGTGGTAATGCCTTTTTCAAAAATCTGAAGTGGCTCCTTAATTCATACGGACATGATAAAGATTGTATTGCGCGATGGAGTAATGCCATCTTATAATGTTATTATTACGTCAAGCGGGATAGTGACAGACGATAGCGCGCGATATCCGCTGTCGCTTGCGCATGCTACTGGGGCAGTGTTGGCTACTTACCAAAAATAAAACAGACAAGTGAGATAAAAACTTTTATATCTACTTATTCTTATTTTTTTATTGAGAGACGATTGTATATTAAATAAGATTTTTTTTTTATTATATACTAACTCGCGGTTGGCTGACTCCGGGGATGTCCAATTTTTTTTATTTCACCTTATCTTTCTTGCGGAATGGAATGAGAAATAAAAAATACCCTCTTTATTCTGGGAATGAGTTAAGTAAGGAACTTCTTTACTACTTTAATAAAAGCTTTCCCTAGCCGCGGCGCGCTACATTTCCCTCCCGTGTGTTTCGCTTAATTTTAAACTAAAACACAGTCTTTCTGTTTACTCGGCAGTGATTTTAGATTTACAACACCGTGTTTATTTTGGTTTTCATTTCAAATCGGTTTCAGAACGACCTTTAAACGTAAATACATTCATGCAATGCAAACCACTTACGGGAAGTGGTGTGCCGAGTCGTCAATTTTTTTGATCGAGTCAACTCCATTCTTTTTGTATGGTATGGATCCTTACTCGAGTCCAGAATTCGAATCCAAGACTCGAGTCCGGGATTCAAGTCCAGGACTCGAGTTCAGGATTCTCGATTACAAGTGAATCATGGTATAATAAGATACGATCTCTCTTCCAGTAGGTATAGAGTCGTGGCGGCCCTTGCAGCGTTGTGTGTATTGCAACAAATCACACTCGAGTCCAGCTGACGCTCGTCAGTTATTCACTTCGTCGTCTTTTCTAAAAACTTTCATTATCATATTACTTTAAAGACTAGAGTCTAATGTAAAGGATATTCGAGTCAGCAAGACCACAAGGAATTAAGTCTGACTCAAGTCACGTACCTACTCGGCACATCACTACTTACGAAGAAGGCAGAGCTGCTGGAAGGGTTACCAATAACACAGTCATCTCTTCCTTACCCCGACATTATTATCCGATTGTGGCTCCTGTTCACACTTAAAAATATATCACCCATACCAAATTGAAAATCAAAGATACTCGAGTGATCGTCGAACAAACATACATACAAACGCTGGTTGTCTCAGCGATGGCTGATCCACGCCACGCGTCAACTTGTGAACGAGTGCTGCCAGTAGGGACTGGTCAGCTTGGTTCCGTTTATTAAGACTAGTAGGTAGGTACTCAGTCTTTTTTTCACTTAAGTATTTCGTTTTTTGTTATGTCAGGACGGCAAACGAACAAGCAGGTAACCTGATGGTAAGTGATCACCGCTGCCCATGGACAACTCCAACACCAAACTCGTAAATTGGATTTGGCACTCATTCGCAAGCTTTACATGTTATATTGTGATAACATTGTATTAGGCATAATATATTTGTAAACTGACAAAGCCCTTCTGGCGCGTAGGCGACCAATACTGTGTAAATGAGTTTCTTTCGGCGTTTCTTTTACTGAATAAATATTGCTATTTGGATTTTCCAGTAAACTCACAGAACAATGTAATATTGTTCTGTGAGTTTACTGCCCTTTCCTAGCGGGGAGTAGGTAAACTAGGAGAATAACGATCTTTCCTTTAATCATCGTATGTGAGCCAACCTCCCCAGTAATTAAACTATGTCCAATCACAAGCCATTCCCAACACCAAATTGGACGTTGTGATTTAAACAGGCAGGTAATTAATATTTAGGCCTAAACTAAGTCCGCTAAAGTACCAAGTACATCTTATTTCTATAACCTATAAGTAAAGAACTTGTTCTTTACAGGCTATATCGGTCTACAGCTGGGCCATAGGCCTATCCCTTCTGGGTAGTGGGTTGGTGATCGCAGTAGATGGTATAGCCTATGCTATGGTTGGACTGCCTCCGTGGTCCAGTGGTCAAGGCGTTTGCCTTGTGATTCGGAGGTTGTGGATTCAAATCCCACTGGGAAGCATACTTTGTGAAAAGTTGTTTCCAGTTTGGTTAGTATATTGCAGGCTTGAATCATCTGATTATCTGAAAAGAATAATTATTCCGTGCTTCGGAAGGCATGTAAAGCTGTTGGTCCCGAACGCCATCTAGCGTTTGTATCTATCGTAAGATTGGTTCTGGTCTACCCTTTGGGTTGCGGAGGTCAGACGGCAGTCGCTCTGTGTAAAAACCAGTAACCTCGTTAAATCACCTAGGTTAGGTAGCGGTCCCGGGCTCAGAAGCGTAACCGCTGACGATGCAACCGGGAATACGCTTGGATGATGATGGTATGCTAGAGGTTCAAACTTTGGCAGATTAAGACTATCGATTGTCAGTCTGGTTCACTAATGTTCAAACCGTCATTTTCTTTTTTATTATTTAGGCGATTCTCACATTGCCCCGCACTACGCAGCGTAGCGCGTGAATGCGTGTTCTAACGTTGCTTGTAAGTATCTCCGTTTGTATAGAATACACGCACAGTCCAACACACAGAAAATGCATCCAGAAAACGCAACATGCAGCGTGATGCGTGGCAGTGTGATAATACTGATAATCGCCTTAATGTCAGTTTTTTTTGCATTTGACGTTAGTTGACGCTACCCAGATGCTTTCTTCCTGTTTTCCGACACTTGGCTGGAAGAACCCGCCGTTGTAAATTTTTATTTTGTAATGCATAGGTATTAAATGTAATTTGTATATATTTAAATGTGCAGGCTCTCTTATAGAGGACGTAACAATAAATTTTATCAGTTTTTCTTTTCGCAGGTCTCTAGTATTTTATATTTAATAACCTTATATGTAGGTATAGTAATCATTTTATAATTGTATCTAAAAATGATAATTGATTTAAATGTGTTTAAATTTGTGTAAATGATTTGCATCCTTTGTAGGGTTCCGTACACAAAATGAAATACACGGGCAAGTGCGAGTCGGACTCGTACATGAAGGGTTCCGTACCACCGTACAATGTTTTAAAACGCTGAAGAAACACGTTTCTTGTACGACGACCCCCTTTAATTTTTAACTATTTTTATTTTTAGTATTTGTTGTTATATCCGCCACAGTAATACATAATCGGTGAAAATTTCAAGTGTCTAGCTATTACGGTTCAAGAGATAGAGCCCTGTGACTGACGGACAGACAGACAGACGGACAGACACACAGACAGACGGACAGACAGCGGAGTCTCAGTAATAGGGTCCCGTTTGCACCCTTCGGGTACGGAACCCTAAAAACGGAACCCTTATAGGACCACTCGTGCGTCTGTCTGTCCGTCCGTCTGTCACAGCCCATTTGCTCCGAATCTACTGGACCGAATCAGGTGAAATTTGGTAGAATGTTGTAATCCTATGACCCAAATACATATGTGCAAAGTAAATAAATATTTTTTTAAAATAAGGGTCAATTTCGGGGGACAAATTAGGAAATTAAAAAAAAAAGTTTTGTAAACCTTACTGTGTCATATATCAAATGAAAGGGCTCGTTATGAGGATCTCAAATATATTTTTGTTATTATTGTAAAATTAATAGTTTTGATTTTATTCATAAAAGGAGACCAAAATTTACCTTTCCCCCCCCTAATCTCCGAAACAATTGAGCCTGAAATTTTGAAAAAAATACGAAATATAGTTCATTGCTTGTAGATTATAGGAAAACCTATAAGAATTCAATCAATTGTGCGGAACCCTCTCTACGCGAGTTTAACTCGCACTTGGCCGGTTTATTTTACGAAGGTGCCTAATAGATAAGTAAATAATTAAATTTTTAACAAAAAAAAAACAAACTTAATTTTTTTTTTATGAGTTTCTTCCATATCTCCAAAGTTCTTCATCATATCTTCACCAAATTAAAATGGGATCAACTTGGTAGTAAAGGCTTTCAAATAAAAAAAAGAATTATCAAAATCGGTTCACAATTGGCGAAGATATCGCGTAACAAACATACATAAAAAAAAACTATCAGTCGAATTGATAACCTACTCCTTTTTTGAAGTCGGTTAAAAAGAGGCTAGAGGATGCTCTTGTCCGTGTTAAATTCGTTCTTAGTATTATTTGATAAACCTATTGTAGCTTTTGGCTCAATAAAATTAAATAAATAAATAAAAATTTTGCAATCGTGCGTTTTAATTTTATTAATAGGTAAAATTACTTCGCTTGTAGTAATAATATGATTATACAAGTAATATAGTCAAACTAACCCCGCGGTCCCAGTTTCTCTTCATTACCAGTTCCCATGGGTCCCGACCCCAAAAACCCATTTTTTTACCTGCCTCGTGCCGCGTGACATCTATATGTCTCGATTGAAGGGTGACGCGTGCCAGGGTCAGTCTGTCATTTGTAACTATGTAATAGGATCATAGGATTCCACCCGTCGGGATGCACCATATAAAAATGTAGTTTTTTTGACGTGACAACGTCTTAAATTAGGTTGCGGCTGGGAGTCACTTATGAAAAAGTGTAACGCTCGGTAACGTTACGATGAGTCACCGAACGAGAGAGAGGCCCGCCGAATGCCTTGCGTCTCTCTCCCACTCAACTATGATCGGTCTGCCGCGAGAAAAAGACGTTGTCACGTAAAATCTTCGCCCGTAAAACCGACTTTACAGGCAACCATTTTTTTTTTTTTTTTGTTTATTGGCACACAAAACAGTCTTACAACACAGCTTTACAAAATAAATTATAGAATAGAAACATGTCTAGTTGCAAAACCAAAAAAATTGTGCGCACAGCATGCTGAACATTGTTTTTTGGCAAGGAAACATTTATAAATTTTAAATACCATAATACAGCTAAGGATATAGAAATATACTTTCAGATACAGGCGTTTGAAGGTTATTCTATAATAATTAATACAATACATAACTAAGTAATAATTAATACAATATATTTTATTCATAAACACACGACAATTGTTCTTCATTAAGAGCGGGACTCACCAAATACAGGATTAAAAACTTAATTGGCAAGCCCCTGTTACCTGTGTTAGATTAGCAAATATTTTAATGAATATAATTTATTTTTTTTACTTTTTTTTTTATGTTGTTTTCCTTTTTAGGGTTCCGTACCCGAAGGGTGCAAACGGGACCCTATTACTGAGACTCCGCTGTCTGTCCGTCTGTCCGTCTGTCACAGGGCTCTATCTCTTGAACCGTAATGGCTAGACACCTGAAATTCACCAATTATGTATTACTGTGGCCGCTATACGTCATACAAAAAACGTGATTTTTTCAGCGTTTTTAACTCGATCTGTCACAGGGCCCTATTTCTTGAACCGTAATAGCGAGACACCTGAAATTTTCACCGATTATGTATTACTATGACCACTATAACAACAAATACTAAAAATAAGATAAAGATAATAATAATCGAAGGGGGTCGTCATACAAGAAACGTGTTTCTTAAGCGTTTTAAAACATTGTACGGAGGTACGGAACCCTTTATGTACGAGTCCAACTCGCACTTGCCCGTTTATTTTCTTTTTGGGGTCTCCAAAAAAACTTAATACAATTCAATAAATTAAGCAAAAAGAATAAAATCTTTTTATTTTGACCTACCCAGGGATCATATTAGGTATTACATTTTACGTGTTAGTAACAGAACCAAAGGTGATTCAGACTTTTCGGTATATGAATCATGGAGCAATGATTTATGACTGAAAATAAAGCCTATTTGCAATCGTTCATAAGATGCTGTTGGCACTTGCTCGACCGAAGCCTGCCCGCCAGAGATGTGCACCGCTTGCTTGAGCATAATTGCATAGAAGCGTCCAGCAATTTGTGTAGAACCACAGCATAAATAATACTAACGTACAGAAGTCTCGCTCAGCAAAGAAATTCAAAGAAATATCTACTCAATGTGGCTAGCGATATGGTTTAATTTAGCTCACGTCAGAACTCAGCACCTTTTTGTATAGATACCTAGACATCCATAGCAAGCCAATTTCATTCTTATTACTCTGGACAAACGATTCGTATAACTGAATTTACCACCCGAGGGGCCGCCTGCGCGCATAGTAATAATGTAGGTACATTTTCGATACCTAAACGGGGAGTGACACAGGCCTGGTAGACCATTTCAATGTTGATAGTCAAGCATTAATGATATACTATAATTTTTTGACTTTCACTGTCAAAAAATTACAGTATATCACCAACCATGATTTTGTCTAGAGTAAGGAGATATTATACTTCGACGTTACAACCTACGTCGTCGGTTGTATAGTAGACTAGCTTTTGCCCGCGGCTTCGCTCACGTAGACTACACAATTTAGATTGTTTTTTTTTTAAACTGGGGTTGCAATTTATTAAAATCCAATTATAGGATTATTATTTTTTACTAACCACTAATTCAAGAGTCATGTGTCTCGTTTCAAAAATGACGAAGATTCATACTAACTTGCAACCCCTATTTCACCCCCTTAGGTATGGAATTTCCAAAAATCCTGTCTTAGCGGACGTCTCCTAGTCACAATCTACCTTCCTGCCAAATTTCATCTTCATTGGCTAAGTAGTTTTCGAGATTTCGTGATGAGTGAGTGATTTACGCTTTTTATATATAAATAGATGGTATCATATCATATTTGACCATCAGTATGGAAAACGTCTACATCCTTATATTTTATGTTCATATTTTGACTGTCAAAACTAGTTATATGTCTAGATATATGCAATTTCTTTGAAGTAACAAAATAGTGCCCAAAATCTGACATGTCATTTTAAAATAAAATAAATAAAACGTAAGTAGACTACGTTTGTATGGAAAACTCTGATTCTGGCTAGGTTAAGGGGACTCTTAAGGAAAAGGTCTAGTTAACAGTTAACAGCCGCCCTATAACATAAAAAAAAAAAAAAAAAAAAAAAAAAAACTAAGAATATTATTCAAATACTTATTTACCTCTTAGTTTTCCAAACCCGATGGCCAACTTATCATAATAAATACGGCCGCCCATCCGTAACAACAACACTTCAATGATTCCTTAACCTTTCCACCCTCGC
Organism: Acrobasis repandana; assembly: GCA_963576875.1. NCBI lineage: Eukaryota > Metazoa > Arthropoda > Insecta > Lepidoptera > Pyralidae > Acrobasis > Acrobasis repandana. The sequence goes on along the minus strand of OY756243.1, from coordinate 7,930,758 downwards.
ACGCCACGAGGGTGAGGGGTGTTCGATTTACCGTGAAAATTGATTAGGTGGTTTAAAAAAATGTTGGAATAAATGTGTTTTGGTTGGAACTATTTGTTGGTTTGGTTTGTTTTTTTTATGGTTTCGACAAGGAGGTTCTTATAGTTTTTATAGCTTACATACTAGCGTCCATAAACAAAAAAAATGCATGATACGATACAAACATAACTAATCATCAGGTCTTTTTTAGTCTCCACTGCAGGAGCAAGACCCTCTCTGTACTACCCGAGCCATACTTGGCCAGAGTAGCCAGAGGATTTGGCCTACACTCTCCACGCTGGCCAGACGGTTGGAGAGGTCTCACTGATGTATAAAAGCTTTGTTCAGCTTGTGTTTCCTAAGTCGCGTTCTACGACATCCACGGGAAGACTTGGAGTGGTCTTATTCTTCTCTGCTGGGACGGGAACCACACGGCAAACTAGAGTATGTTTATTTGAAATTTCAAAAGGGTCGGGAGTTCACAGATCAAGGCGAACTATTTATGTTTTTTATTTATTTTTAATCAACACTAAGCCCTAACTAAATAACAAATAAAAAGCATTAATATGGATTTGTTAAAAGAATCCCTCGCGGATTTAATCCCGCTGTGGGAACGTTTTAAATACTAGTTCCCGGGGTATTGTTAAAAGAGACACACGGACATTATATTTATATGGGGTTGGTGTTGGTCAGTATTTGTTTGTGGTAGGGTTCTGTTTAACTGCAAAAAAAAATACTTCAATAAATAAAAACAAATACCCATTTGCAATTTTTTTTTATACTTTTTTTTCTTCAAAAAACGAGCAGCTTTTCAATTTGAATCTTATTTTTTTTAGGTTTGTCCGCAAATAACTTCTCTGCTATATAATCGATAAAAAAAATATTTGAAAGGTGCGTGCAAGGCGGTCCCATTGTATCAAATATTCTAGGCCAATGATTTACACTAGGAATATATAAGCAAAGAATTTATAATACTATCTAGAATAACTACGAATAATAATCTCACAAAAACAAAATTGAAAATTAAACTTAATGCCACGCACATAAAGCTCATATTTTCATAATGATTATATTTAAATACCTAACGTTTCCAAAAAATGTACCTAAAGTTATAGGCGTCCCTTTCCCGCAAACTGTCAGTGCAATAAAGTAGAAGGGGAGAGCTATAACTTTAGGTATAATTTTTGGGAACGGCTTTGCCATTTCGAAGGCATTCTAGATTTGTATACAATTTCTTTGTATATAAGTCAATGTTCTAGACACACATAGGCCGAGCACGAACATTGTCACACGAAAACTGGATTTTTAAAATTGTAAAAAGTTAATTTTACCTTGGAAAGATGATATCGCGCTGCATCACCGATTGTTCGTATTATATGTACGGAAATTTTGAGACAAAATTCCATTTGTATATAAATATCTTTAGCAATGTTATAGTAAAAATTCTAAGTTAATGTACTAGGACAATCTTTTATTATCCTGTGTAGGATGTCAGCAAGGCCACCTGCTCGGACCGGCAGTATTTAGCTTCGCCATTCATCCCATCATAAAGCGTCTAAATTCCAAATTAAATATTTGGTATTTGGACGATGCCTGTCTATCAGGTGACTCAAAGACTGTTTTTGATGATTTCCAAATTCTAACCGAAAACCTGCACAATATTGGCTTAGATTTCAACTTTAACAAATGCGAGTTTTTTATATCGGACAACTGTACTCAAAAACAAAATATAATATCTGATTTTCATACAATTACTTCCAATATCAAAATTTTAGAAAAAAGTTCGCTCCACCTCCTTGGCTCACCTATTTGAAGAAGCATTTCCTCAGTTCATTGACCAAAAAATTGTTAATTTCCAGAAAGCTTCGGACCGTCTACTAGATATTCAATCTCATTTCACATATATCATAATTTGACATTGCCTGTTCGTCCTAAATTTTACATATAACCTGCGTTGCAGTCATTTCTGGAAACATCCACATCTGCTGTACAGGTTAGATGCGTTCATTCAAAATTCCCTTTTGTCCATTCTTAATATAGATTTTCGTGATCGTATTTGGGACCAAGCCTCTTTACCTATCAGATATGGGGGCAGGGCATATAAATAGCGACTGGTTAATGGCGGCAACTCCTAGACTCTTATTTGTATGCACCCCCCCCCCCCCCCCGCCTCTCCCTTCGTTTACAATGGGGCGGCAAATTTGAAGAATCCTATATCGTACTTGCACCCCTCCCCCCCGTCGGCAGAAATAAATCCTATAAGATTGAAGTTTGTTTTGTTTATCGTGTGTGTAAGTGGCCAACACTGGTGTCAGATTTTTCAAGCTGCCTAAAGGCATCTGACATAGCTTGACGACTGCCATACAATGATGACAGCCGGGACCAACGGCTTATACGTGCCTTCCGAAGCACGGAGGAGCTTAAGAAATTTTTGTGCCACTTGTGGTCACCCATCCAAGTGCGGACCACGCCCGGTGCCGCTTTACTTGCGAAAGCGCTAGTAATGCGCACTCCCGCCGGGCCACTGAGCTCCTCAAGATTGAAGTCTAAGTCAGTCTGAATTGCAGTTTGGGGGGGGGGGGGGGGCGTGAAAATCTCGCCCGGGGCGCTGGTAAAGCTAAAACCGGCACTGTATGGGGGCTTAGGTATCCGCAAAATTTCAAGTGTGGCTCTTCCGGCGTTTTTGTCTTCGATACATAGCATTGAAAGTCTTTATAAGAAAATATGCAAACACACACCAAACGAAATTTGCTATGCATCGGAGGCTAGAAACGCCTGGACAAGCCTACTTCCAAATTCAAAATTTCCTGACTTCCCAACTTCGCAAAGACATTGGGACGGTCCTCTTTGCAGAATTGCTCAAGATTATTTAATAGAAACGTCAAGCAATTCTGTAGAGCGTGCCCGCCTTCTGGCTGTAGCGCAATGAGAATCTGGACTTTGGTTACAGGCATTACCATCTGTCAATTTGGGCACGTTACTGCATAACGATGCGTTCCGCGTAGCAACAGCGCTACGTGTAGGCGCCACATGTGTAGTCCCACATCCTTGCCCCTGCGGGGATACCGTCGATGGACTTGGACTCCACGGACTTTCCTGCACCAGGAGTGCCGGCCGTTTAGGGCGTCATGCAGCCCTTAATAATATTATCCTCCGTTCTCTTGCCACCATCAATATCCCCGCGACTCTAGATCCCAATGGTCTGGTTAGAGATGATGGCAAGAGGCCGGACGGGATGACCTTGGTACCTTGGAGATTGGGGCGGCCCTTAGTATCGGATGCCACTTGTGTGGATACCCTCGCACCGTCTCATTTTCAGGTCACCAAGTCAAAGGCCGGCGCAGCAGCTGCCACAGCAGAGAGCCTCAAAAGGCGCAAATATGTAGACATCGGAGTAAACTACTTACACTTTGAAACTTTTGGTCCGTGGGGTCCTTTAGCCCATAAGTTATTTAAATACTTGTCCACAAGATTATCCGAAGTATCCCGTGACCAAAGGGCTGGAAATTATCTGGCACAAAGAATCAGCATTGCCATACAACGTGGCAATGCTGCCAGCCTTTTGGGCACGCTGCCGAGGGGTAATATTTTAGTGGGATTACATAATTTGTATTTTTTTTAGTTTTAGTTCTTACAGATACTTATAAGTTTTAATTTATAAAAAAAAATATATTAGGTATTTAGCTTTAATTTAATTTAAACTGCATTATATTTCAAATATACAATATTTTAGTACCTAAGTACGTGAAATATGTCATGTTTTTAGTATCTTGTAAAGCTACCTCGTGATTGATTCCCCAGAGAGGGTTAAGGTTAGGGGCACAAAGGGAGGGCGCGCCCGAAATTGCATTCCTGTGTGCTAATATGTTTGAATTTTTGTTTGCATGTGGTGTGCAGGAAACCTTTACAACTGTTCTAATATTTGCTAAAGGGGACAAGTACCTACCTACTTTTTAAATGTACCTACTAGCTGCTTTTCTTCTCGTACAGATCGTAAAAAATTTTTTAAAGATTCAAAGATTTAAAAGATTTTTTCATTTATTTATTTAACTTTATTTAAATGGCGGACTTAAGACTTTTTAGGAACCCTAAAAAGAGTAAACTTATTATTCAGTATTTCAAGTAAGTATACACATATACTTAATATAGATATACCTATATCGCGGATAAACCTAGACAGAAATATACATAAATTATTATTTATTAAAATCTTTATTGACCACAATGGTACAAAAGGAGAAATTAACGCTAATGTTATAATGCTACATTCCCTACCAGTCCAAAAAAACATACATAAACTATATAAGTGCACGCACTGCTCTCTTAAACGCAAGACGACATTGAGCTTTCCGGATACTGACTGGTAAGGCGTTCCAAAGCCGTACAGCTTGAACGACAAATGAATTATTATAGAACTCAGTTCGGAAACGTGGCATAACAAGACAAAGATTGCTTGAAAAGCAAAGAGTTCTAACGTCACTATAGTGTAATGACATTAAAATAAAATAAAAATAACATAAAAACGGGACCCTTCTTATTACTGAGACTCCGCTGTCTGTCGGTCTCTGTCTCGTGAACCGTAACAGCCAGACACTTGAAATTTTCACCGATTATGTATTACTGTGGCCGCTATAACAACAAATACTAAAAATAAAAAAAAGTTATAAATTAAAGGGGGTCGTCATACAAGAAATGTGTTTTTCCAGCGTTTTAAGACATTGTACGGAGGTATGGAACCCTTCATGTACGAGTCCGACTCGCATTTGACCGGTTTTTTGTGTTTTCAACTGTTATTTTAATATCATTATACCATAGTAATCTAGTAAAGCCCGTGTTACGATTTATAAAACATGTCTTTTTCGTCTAAGCGCGTTCCCGGTTGCATCCTCAGCTGTGCTGCTTCGGAGCCCGAAGTGCGCTTTCCCGCTTTTTCTTCTCCAAATTAACATGCATGTCAATGGTCACCCAAGGATGCCAAAGACACGCAAAATGGAGAAGAAATAGCCGGAACAGTTTAAATGATTTGAGTATAGTTTTACGACCGACCGCCTGCCTGACGTCAACGTTGATGCAATTGTAGCACGAGCTGTTTGTGCTTAGTAATTTAGTCGCCTCTTACGACATCCATAGGAAGAGATGGAGTGGTCCTATACTAACCACACGGGTATTTAGGTATGAAACATGTCTCTTACACTAAAATACAGGCGCACGGCGCCGCAGCAGCGACGCTGCCGCGGCGGCGTAGGAAGGGTGTGCAAGTGTGTGTGTGTAAACGACGTTTTGACGACCTCCGTGGTGTAATGGTCAACATGATAGTCCACCAATCCGGAGGTTCTGGGTTCGATCCCCAGCCAGGGCAAGTTGGAAAATGGCCTTTTTCAAATTGTCCTGGGTCTTGCTTGTGTGTGTTTATCTATATATGTATTTATTAAAAAGTATATTATCGTTAAGTTAGTATCCCTTAACACAAGTTTAAAAACTTACTTTGGGGCTAGCTCATTCAGTGTAATTTGTCCTTATATATTATTTAAACATTGCATTCCAAAGTGCTGTTTGACGATCTGTCAACATTTCTGTACCAAAAAACAACGAACAGACTCGTAATCACCATACATATTTGTAGGGTGAAAAATTGATATTGCACCCTCGCAAATAAATAAATAATCAGCCGAATAACTAGCGACGCCCTTAAATATCTTGTTCGGTGATTGATTCCCCTAGTTTAGGGGTGGTTAAGGGGAGGTTATTCAGGATAATCTTGTCCATGTGAATTTTTTTTTTTGTAAAAAAAACGCACACTAATTTTTCTCGCAGTAAGGTTTTTTTTTTAATAATTAACTACCTGTTTCTAATTGCTTTTCGACAAAATTAACACCAAATGTAAAAATCTATTAACAACACAAATAAATTATAAATAATGTTTATCATAAGTTAAATGTTTTGGGAATACAGTAGCGTTGTGAATTTTTTTTTTTTTGAGGAGATCCCTCAAGGAAGGTACCTACTCTTTAAGCGAAATAAAAAAAATGTCAAATGTATGTTGTTGCATAATAAAAACCAAAGATAAAAACCAAAAATCTCCCATTTGAATGTCTCCAACCGTTACGCTACCGGGCTCGTGGCGGGCGGCGGCCGGTGAGCGGGGAGGGCAACTGCCGCACATATAGTAAAGTCAATAAGTAGGTTAGCCATTAATTAAAAATTTGAGGGATTTTTTTTATAAAAAATAAGCGTTTTTTTTACGGTTTTGTGTTATTCTTTATTTTTTTTATTTATTTAAATTTATTATTACATTGTGTTCTATTAGGAACCCCCTTACCCTAGACTTTCCCATACAAACGTAGTCTACGTTTTATTTTAAAACAACATGTCAGATTTCGGTAAAAATTTGTAACTTTAAAGAAATTGCATATATATAGGGTTGTAATTGGTTTTCACAGTCAAAATATGAACTTGAAAAAAAATTTCTTTCAAGTTTATATTTTGACTTTGAAAACCAATTATAACCCTAGATATATGCAATTTCTTTAAAGTTACAAATTTTTATCGAAATCTGACATGTCGTTTTAAAATAAAACGTAGACTACGTTTGTATGGGAAACTCGGATTTCGTCTAGGGTAAGGAGACTCTTAAGGTGAATATAGAAGCAAATGGGCTTGAAGTGGCGCTCTCATTTGAAATAAATTGTCAACTCGTAAATATGGAGATAATTTCCATATTGCTAATCGTCAGGCATTAGATAGCCCTTTAAATTATTTTATGATCTGCCGTTGAAACTATTATTGGTGGTCCGTCTAGCTTTACAACTAATTTAAATACTTTCACAGACCTTAATGATTCTGATTACAAGATCCCAATATAACTATAGGCACAGAATACAGTAAGAGTAAACAGAAGGGACTCTTCTAAGGTACGCGCAATATACGTCCCCGTTCCCCGCACCCGCACCTCTCCCCCGGTTCTTGACGGCCAACGTGAGAAATCGAGGCGAAAACGGGGGAGAGGTGCGGGGACGGGGAACGGGGACGCCTGGGTGACGCATATTGCGCGTACCTTAGGAGTTTCCGGCCTGTGCTATAGGGGTGAAAAATCAAACTGTATGCAGTGCTTCCCCTTAAACGCCACTATTCTATACCATCGATCTTGGGGCGCGCATAACCGCATTATTCGACGTTTCATATTAAATTCCGCATTTTATTTTGATTTACGGCCAATCGGCTTTAGTATGAATTTGCAGGTTTATTCCAAACGTTTGTCGTCGAATGTAATTTGTTAAACTGACTGAACTGGACTGGGGTTTTCGCTACATGGTCTGATCTTCCTAGCAGTGGTCGTTCCGAATTACTAAAAGTTTATAGTTTTTGCACTAAATGTAAATCAATATTGTCGACCTTCGTGGCGTACTTAGGTAATGGTAAACAAGCTAGTCCACCATTTCGAAGGTTCTGGGTTCGATCCCCAGCCAGGGCAAATTGGAAAATAGTCTTTTTTAAACTGTCCTGGGTCTTGTAGGTACTTATGTTTATTTATACGTGTATTTATTATAAAACATTGCATCATTGAGTTAGTATCCCACAATACAAGTTTAAACCTCAGAATGAATGATCTGTTACGTAATTTTGTGACGTTTTACTCTCTTAACAGTACCAATTAATTTATTTTTGACCCACACATCTACCCAATTGTACCCAAATGCCGAAGCAGAAGTATCCGTAGGTAGTATGTATGTGTCGCAGTGAGCTGTGCCCAACTGCCCCAGGGCAGTTATGTGAAAAACAATTATTAACCTTTTGACTCTACTTCATGCCACCGGTCTTAAACGCTGAGCTGGTAGTGATGCCACTAAACCGGCTATATCGACAGATTTATCGATAGTTTATGTGTGGTGTGCTCATAAAGACTGTATTCGTGCAAGGCGTAACGAGGTACGGGTAAAGATTCATTTATTATTATATTAATATTCAAGCTTTTCCATCTTCTCTTTATTTTTACTGTTTGATATCACATAATTAGGTTATTACTAGTTTCACAATCGCACCACCTATTTATTATTTTTCAGCCAATCCTGTCACCCAAAGGTAGCCTGTAATAGATTGCCTTGGCGATAAGGCCGCCTATTATACACCATTGATTTCTTTTTTGTATAGAATGTTTTGGTGCAATAAAGTGTATAATTATTATTATTATGTTCTCTCAAGGTTTATCCTTCACAGGAAGTATCCCGGACCTGTGAGGCTTGCATGGGGACACAGGCACTGGTATGACTCTCCATTGATTCAGAGTAACATATATACCTACTACTACTACAAACGAAACAATTTATCTGTACACACGTCGATGTGGGAGTTTTATACTTAGGGTCGCACCGCAGAATTATTTTAATACTCACCTACTAACAAGTTCGATATATGTATTTACGATTATATTTTTCCATACCGGAAGATTTGCGAACACTATGACGTAAAAAATATTCTGTTTTATATGTATTAAATGTTACAGGAAAGTCGGAAACAGCTACATAATATCACTTCACAAATATTTTTCATTATGTCCATTGTCCATTTCACCATTAGTTCACTTTACTGATTATTATTGAGTCATTTATAATGTAACGCACTTATTTCACTAATTCACTATTGTAATATAGTAAATTGCATATTCGGCGCAAAACTATACGGTAATTATAAGAATAAATTCAATAAAAATGTTTATCACGCTTATACGAACAGCATGTCTAGTTGGCATCTGCGTGTACCTATGTAATTACCTGTGAGCGAGGCCTTCTCGCTCTTGTGTATCTCCCGCCAATGCGAGAGAGCGAGAAGGGTATATATATCAAGATGGTTGCTGGGTAATAACGTGAAATTATATTGTTGCTTTGCTTACCTGTTTTCATCATTTGGAAATGTATGAAATATACGTTCTTTAGAGTATTGGGTGGATAAACAATTATTATACGCGCACCTTCTCACCATGATGGTTACTATTGGTTGACAGTTCTCAAGACAACACACGTCGCGTATTGCGTGCGGCTAGTAATTAAACCCTGGTTTGGAGCCGTCAAAGCTCACAAAGTGCGGGGGAGAGGTGCGGGGACGCCAATTTGCGGGAGACGCTGTGAGAGACCATTCTGTTTGACTCTTATGTATTCTGTGACACAGGTCCAACATATAGAGGCCTTGTGAGAGTTTTGCTATAGTTTGTAATGGAGCACTTACTAGGGCATGTCAGTAAGGACACTATGACAATGTTCTCACTGACAATTCCCAGTAGGTGCAGGACTATTGAGGACTAATGGAAAAAACTACATTAGGACTCTTGGGATGAAATGCTAGTGGATTGGAACATGGGCTATGGGAAAAACTATGGCACCTGCCTGACCAATGTTTAGAAACACGGATAAAATAGGCAGGTGGTGACTTGCCGCCTCAGTCAATGGGCCCCCGAAAAAAGGCTGCACGATAATGTGCAGCAAGAAGGGCAACACTAGTTGAGTGGCTTAAGGGTGGAGAGGTGTCACTGGGCTTTAAACAACCATCACTTGCTCCCTTAGGGTCCCATCAGGTACGCCCACTCACCACTGACGTTTCACATCCACCCTACGAGCTATAGCTCTCGCGACTCCACTCTGGCCGGCCAATTAAGGCAAGACAGAGGTAGGGGTTAGATAGATAGATAGATAAAACATTTATTTTGTACAGCTGACACACACATTATACATTATAAAAGAAATAACAATTAACATTAAATACATTCTTAGCCTAACTACAAGCAAATGTATGCCACAGCAGCACAAATAGGCTACAGCTCAGCACAACGTTGCTTACAGGGAGCAACCGCTGATTTTCAGCTGTCACCTATTGTGAGATGACCCGAATAAGTGCAATAAAAAAATTACATTATTAACAATAACATAATGAGCAAAAAAAAAATACACACATGAAATGAATTCGAAACAACGCAGCTTCTATGAAATCTAAGAACTGAAACAATTGGTAGGTACTCAAAAAATGTATAAACAAAAACAAAGCACGACCGAACCATTGATCATCCAAAAAAAGTAAAAGCATTATATTTAAAATAACAATCTGAGCAGCTGTGTTATAGTCTGGATGGTGATTTATGTACACGGCAAGCAAAGTGATGGGAAAAATCTACTTTTTGTTTTTCTAGCAAATGCGCTTTTAATGTAATCTTAAATGTAAATTTAGAATTTATACTTCTCAAAGGCGGGGGTATATTGTTCCAACACTTTGTTGCTGCATACGTAAAGCTTCCCTTAAAAGCCTCTGTCCCATGTCTCGGAATGCATAGAATAGGACCAGCTAATCTGGCATGACGCTGAGACATAAAAAGTAATTTACTAAACAAATACTCAGGTTTTTTAAACTTAATTAATCCGAACAATTACCTTGCAAAATGTAATTTCCTGCGAGCCTCCATATTAAGTGCCGATACTTTGTTTAAAAATGGTGTAACGTGGCCAGAGGAGGGATATTGTAGCAAAAACGCAGACACGCATTCTGTACTCTTTGTACCAGACGTTGTGTCTTACACAAGAGACGCGGCCCATAAACAAGGTCACCGTAGTTAAGCTTGGATAGAACCAGAGATTCACAAATTATCTGTCGCGACGTTACAGTAAGCTGATCACGAATTTTGTAGAGAAGGCTAAGGCGATAGAAGCAGTTCTTCACTAGGCTTAACAGATGAGTCTCAAACCTAAGTTGACCATCAATAACCAAACCCAAATTTCTGGCCTCTTCAACCCTTGCAAGAGCTTGGCCATTGATAGCAATATTCGGATTCGCGTTCACTATTTGAGTAATTTGCCATTTACTGCCAAGTACCAAATATTTCGACTTCTCCGGATTCAAAGCTAGCGCATTGCTTCCTGTTACCTCATCGGTTTCCACTCCGTCCCACCAACAAAGGCAAAACGGAGACGAGGAACAGGGGCCTCCCCTAGCAGCACTCAGGTCCGTGGGATCGCTACTCCCCAACAGCTCGCCACAAGCTGCTCTGCGGGTTTATTTTATTATTATTATTATAAAGAACCTTTAATTTACTTCGACCGTAGAATCGAAAACGCTTGGAAAAGTTTCTGGTCGATGAAGGAGTTACTAAAGGGTAATCTCCCAACTTGCCTCAAGAAAAGACCCGTCGACATGTGTATCTTACCCGTCCTAACCTACGGTGCACAAACGTGGTCTCTTACGGATGGTCAGATGTCCAAATTGAAGGTGTGCCAGCGAGCAATGGAGCGCAGTATGTTAGGTGTCAGGCGAACAGATCGCACAAGAAACACCACACTGCGCTCCATCACCAAGATAAGTGATGTGGGAGTAAAAGCGGCTAAATTAAAATGGGATTGGGCGGGTCATGTCTGTCGCATGCTTCGTGAAAGATGGGCACATATTACTACCAACTGAACTCCGGACGGTTGAAGAAAGAGAGGAAGATTAAGGAAGAGATGGGCGGACGACCTAACACGGTTTGAAAAGGAATGGCAGATGACGTCTACTGACCGCGAAAGATGGAAACAAAGAGGGGAGGCTTTTTCCCAACAATGGGACCTATACGGCTAACAAAAAAAAAAGTAAATACATTAAATTTATTTAATCTCGAACTTAAAGCGTTGTCTATCAGTCAGCCTTTGGGTTATACAGAGAGTCTAAATGTGGGTTCCAAGATAAAGTATATAAGTGTATTATTGTATTATCAAATAGGTCCTAGAAATTCTTGAATCTTAATTCGCTTGTTACGCGCAGAATGTACCTTAAGTACATTCTTGGTTTTTCTTCGCCCCTCCTCCATTAAAAAAATCTTGGCTAAATCTCAACACATAGAAATCAATATCCTGATTTTCGAGTTCAAACATCGATAACAAAACTATCGACATATCAACCTCTCTATAACCACCACTAATCACTTCCCTTGTGATTGATTCCACACAAGGGGTGCGCACGGCTGACAGCTCGCATTATTGTCAGGGGTGTCAACTCATTAATATTTATTTAAACGCTTTTAGTCACGGTGCGTACAAGAAATAACGAGGTATAGCTGTGCTGTGCTGTGACTAAAGTATTTCATGACACGTATTAGTATTATGGGAAAAATATTCATATCAAGGTAGGTATACACTATGAAATATAATATTACTAAGATTTTTTAATATAGTAGGTATTTAAGGCAAAGAGCTATTATGACTAGAGGAGACACATGTCACTGTTTTGTCCCGTTCAATCGGGATGTGGGCTGGGTCCAAAAAATATTATTCGTAGTCCGTCAATTATAGATTATCCAAATATAATATACACATATTTTTTCGTTTAGCAAAGTAGACTAAGATAAAGTGCATCGAAGTTTCGGAGTGGGGGCGATTTACGTCACCGTATACTGAAAATCGTAATTAATCGTGACGTCATGCGACATTTAAATGCGCTGTATCTTCGTTATTATTTGCTAATCAGAGAAAAGAAAAAATACGTATAAACAATTTTTTTTAATAATCTATCTAATGTGTTACAATACTGTAAGAATAATTCAGGGATCGCGGCAAAGTCAAGAAATAACTTTCCATCTGATAAAATTCACATTTCCGTATGATAAAATTCACGCCGCCATATATTCAAAAATAGAACAGACAGGGTCCAAACTCCAACGTTCCAAGACAGCTGGTCTATATATTCTATGTCAATGATTTAAGGTCGGCAATTAATTATTAAAAAAAATGTCAAACAAATGTCCATCTCTAGCAGCGTGGCAAATGTAACCATTTTCATTACATTTCCTCCGTTATTTCAGTGCCTTTGTCTCGGATATTTTGTTCTAATATACATGATTGGGCCGAGAAGATTTTTTTTTTGTTTTTTATAATTAAAACACAATACACAAGCTGTTTCCCCTGCTGTGCTTGCATTTATTGAATAAATGTACTTTACATGTACAGCATGGCTCTTCCCCTTGTTGGGTTTTTAGTTTTTTAAAGTAAGTTAAGAATAAGTTTTTTTTTAAGTATTAAAAGGGCTGTCTTTGTTCAATAAATAAAATAAAATAAAACTATATATCGTGTTAATGAAAGAATGCAAAACCTCTCAGATGGTACCTCAGCCCATGTAACTGAACAACTTTTGTTCAACAACTTTCATGAAACTAAAAAAAAATTTAATTTTCATACAAACTGATCAGCTGATTGAGTCAATTTGTATGAAAATCCGATTTTTTTTTCTGATTTCGTGAAAGATGTTAAACAAAAGTTGTTCAGTTACATGGGCTGAGGTACGATCTGAGAGGTTTTGCGTTCTTCCATTAACACGATGTACCTATTTGGCTACTTTCTCCGAAACTAGTAATTTAAGAGAAGTTAAATATACTTTTATTGACCAAAATCCACCCCAATTTTAACCCTGTAAACGCAACAAAAATAAGTAATCCTCTTACCAAATAACTCAATTACATAGCGATTGCCTGTCTGTCCGTCTGTCTGATTGTCTGACAGATGGCGAAGAGCTTCTCAATTTGTCCAAATGATGCACTCGATGTAAAAATGAAATTGTTAAATGAAATTGAAAATATTGTTATTGTTGTGAGATTGTATTTTTGGATTTGGTGGTTTGATAAATACGGTCTTTTAGTCTATTATGAGAAAATTCTAAAAAGATGTTTTTGAGATAGCTTAGGCTAAAAACAGTCGGAAAATGTTAGTTTTTATTTAATTCAAAAATAACAAAAAAAAAAAAAAATTTCAGTTTTCTGTTTTATACTTAGTCTGTTTTTAGGGTGAATACCGAGCAGAAGTGGCGCCCTCATTTGAAATAAATTATTAACTCGTGAATATGATGAAAATTTCCATATTTCTCAATATTAGGCACTAGATAGCCCTTTAAATTATTTAAATTTTGTCTCTACCAAGCCCTAGATACCCTTTAAAGTATTTTATGAACTACTGTTTACAGCTTGAAGTAAGAACGTTAAGCTTTACTACGCACATTTGCGAAAAACGGCCATTTTTGGTAAATGTGCGTAGTAAAGCTTAGGGCAGCACTGGACCCCGGAAAATTCAAGTATGGCCTTAAGGCCGTACCTAAATTTTCCGGGGTCCAGTGCTGCCCCCATTCAAAATAAATCATTTTAAAGAAAACGGAGACATTATTTAAAATTTTGCTACTATCAAATCCTAGATAACCTTTCAAAGTATTTTATGAACTACTGTTTACAGGTCAAAGTGAGAACGTTAAGCTTTACTACGCACATTTGCGAAAAACGGCCACTTTTGGCTAATGTGCGTAGTAAAGCTTAACGTTCTCATTATAAACTGTAAACAGTAGTTCATAAAATACTTTGAAGGGTTATCTAGGACTTGATAGTTGAAAAAATTTAAATGATGTCTCCGTTTTTTTGGAAATGATTTATTTTAAATGGGGGCAGCACTGGACCCCGGAAAATTTAGGTACGGCCTTAAAACTATATCTTGTTTCTCTCCTCTTTTGCTCTCGAAATCAAAGCTCTAAGAGTTAGGCTAACCGTCCAAAATTAACTTCCCTAGTTAGGTATGTTAGATATCAATCAAAATATTCATCTTGAATTTGTCATATAATATCCATCGAACCATACATCCTTATTAAAATTTCACGCTCTGTTGGTTGCTGCTACCCTTCTCCTCACTAACCAGAGTCGACAGATGATAAGGCCAGAATGTCAAAGGTCAACTAATGTAAAAGGTCAACCAAAAGGCGGTAAATCATTTAATAGATCTTTCTTATCGAGTGTAATATTATTTCTAATCTAACACTGGAGTCAGATTTTTAGGGTTCCGTAGCCAAATGGCAAAAAACGGAACCCTTATGGATTCGTCATGTCTGTCTGTCTGTCCGTACGTATGTCACAGCCACTTTTTCCGAAACTATAAGAACTATACTGTTGAAACTTGGTAAGTAGATGTATTTTGTAAACCGCATTAAGATTTTTACACAAAAATAGAAAAAATACAACAAATTTTGGGGGTTCCCCATACTTAGAATTGGAACTAAATTTTTTTTTTCATCAAGCCCATACGTATCTATGGATAGGTCTTCAAAAATGATATTGAGGTTTCTAATATAATTTTTTTCTAAACTGAATAGTTTGCGCGAGAGACACTTCCAAAGTGGTAAAATGTGTGTCTCCAAGATATATCTGTAAGATATATTTTGAATGCAAATATGAAGGACAATTTTTTTTTTTATACGGACAATTCACACTGATTGAGCTACCCCGAAACTAAGTTTAAACTTTTAAGTATTATAGGTTACTAACTCAACAATAGTAGTATCGATATTACGAACGACACATATATCAACCCTAGATTCAGTCAGATACTGTTAGAAACTGAACCATTTTCCCCATAAACTTTTACCAGTTGAAACACGACATTAATCAGCAGGTCCACAGTTAGTAATAGGTTTTAAAATCAAATAGAAACATTTTTGACGACACCACAACCTATAATGACTTTTCGAAAGAATTTGACAAGTTCATGATCTACTTTTAATAAAAGAACAATATATGGTTCTCGTGTGCATGGATCTCTTTTGCGGTGAACTGATTTTGCATTTCCAACCTGAGTCAAAACTTAGCTAGTATCAAACGTTTTAAGTCAAGTACTTTAAATAACTTTTGGAATACCACAGGGCTCAATTTTGGGGCCCTTACTATTTTTGTATCAATTACTTGATATATGATATAACATAGGTAATGAAAAGTGTGCATTATGAAAATACATATAAGCTTCATGTATGTACGTAGCATTAAGTTTAATTTTCTTTTTTTTTTTTTACTCTTATAGTCATTCTAGATTATATTATTATTTATTTTTGTAACCTTCTTTTTTTTAATTCGGTTGCTATTGCAATCACGCAATAATAAAACTAATAAGGACTTGTATCGTTGCCAACAGATGCGCGTGAGTGCTGTGCGTCTGTCGGGTGGCTGAGCAGCATGGAGGCGGGCTGGCTGGTGCTGGCCGCCGTGCTGGTCACGGCGCACGCCCAGAACAACAGGAGTGAGTATTTATCATTGACAACCTCCGTGGCGTAGGACATATCTGTCAGCACGGAACAGCACTTTCCTATGCTGCGCGAGCAAGAGAGCGACGGAACGCAGCATTTCTCACTCTCGCCCTAGCAAATGACTGTTCTGAGCGACAGAAAATGATAGCAGCATAGGAAAGTGCTGGTCCGTCACAGAAGACAGTAAGAGTATACAGAACGGAATCTCCTAAGGTACGCGCAAAATGCGTCCCCGTTCCCCGTCCCCGCACTTCTCCCCCGTTCTTGTGCCGCCACGTGCCGCCGTGCAGTGTGTGTTCGCCCGCTCTCGCCCCTCGACAAGGCGAGAACGGGGGAGAGGTGCGGCGACGGGAAACAGGGACGCATATTACGCGGGACCTTAGGAGATTCCGTTCTTTATACTCTTACTGTCTTTTTTGGTTCCGTGCTGACAGATGTGTCCCAACCCTAACACGCCAGCCCGCCAGGGCAAATTTTAGGAAATAATTGCGATAGGCGCTCCGAAATGAACCCTATGCCTACATAAGTACTTACTTAAATATATACACTAGATATTTTATTTTTCTTGACGTGTTTTTTTATGGCTACAATCATACAGGAAGTATACCTTTGTCTGTATGGTTTTGTAATCTCAAACTGTGTCTGTTTATCTTAAGGCCGTACCTGAATTTTCTGAGGTCCAGTGCTGCCCCCATTTAAAATAAATCATTTTAAAGAAAACAGAGACATCATTAAGTCAGCCGCCGCGCGTCGCTGCGAGTGTGCGTGTTTCTTTGAAATGTCCGGTACGGGGAGGTCAACGACCTCCAAGATGTTAAAGTGCGCGAGTTGCAATATTGTTATCAATGAGGTGTTGTCATTCATACAAAATAAATGTGACATTATGGACGAGGATAGCATGATACGTCTATGTTCCACGGCATTTATATCTGAAGAAATAAATGCAGCAAAGAATCTTCTCTTTGGATCGGTGAAAACATCGAAACGGAATGTCACCCGCAAAAAGGAGGGTAAATCGCAACGTGAACTGGAGGATATTATTGCCTTAATCAAGGAAACAGACCCAGAAGACTTACCAATATTTGTATCCCGTGACTTGCAAAAGCTACCGCCCGTCACTTTTGACCATATTGATGTTACGAGATTATTAAAGGACCTTATCACGATACGAAATGAAGAGGATGACATGAAAGGCAAATACGTTACATCTGAACAATTTCGTCGATTACAAAATGATGTATTTAATTTGCAAAAAGCCTCGATAGTCAACCACTTTGACCACAATAATGAGTGCAATAATTATATAAACAAGATCCGTGGTAGTGGTAACAAGATGGATAGCTTTAATTATGACAGCGGCCCATTAGGTATTTTGCACATACCGCAAATGCCCCCCGGTGACAGTGAAGTAGAAACGACCTTGAGAAACAACGACCGTTCGCAACATGAACAAGCGCAGTGTTCCTCATCCTCCTCACACGCACGGCTTGATAAGTCATCTGTCCCGCTTCCGCCCCTTGCCCAATGCGCGGGAGTGCTTGAACCGCACGTGGAGGCCGCTACCTCGGCCTCACAGATGTTTGAAACCGCAGTTTCTACGCAAGGAGCCTCACAAAACCAGTTGGAGGATAAAGCAACGAGTGTAAATACGAGTCATGGAGCTAAACAAGAAACGCATCTATTACGTAAGGAGGAAGATGCATTGATTTTGCGAGGAAATAAAAGTGGTACTATGGCACAGATAGTTAATCAAGGCGAATGGAAGGATTGCGAAACTGTCTAAACTACCAAGTCCTAAATAATCCTTCAAACTATTTTGTGAACTACTGTTTACAGTTTATAATGAGACCGTTAAGGTTTACTACGCACATTTGCCAAAAGTGGCCGTTTTTCGCAAATGTGCGTAGTAAAGCTTAACGTTCTCACTTTAAACTGGAAACAAATACTACAAAAAAAAAAAAAAAATTTCAAGTGGGGCCAGCACTGGACCCCGGAAAATTCAGGTACGGCCCTAAAGGTGCGCTTTTGTAATCGGCAAATTAAATTATGACCAATTATGAACGTTATTTCAACTGACCATATTAGTATTACTTATGCATGAATAAGTATGATTCTATCTATGATTATTTATTCTATTTAGTGAGTCTCATGGGCGTCCACTACGCAGCGCTGAAAACCTTCTTTTAAGAATTCCTGCTCACTCCACCGACTTTTACTCGCGGTCTTTGTCTGTTCGAGCCGTACGTCTATGGAACTCACTACCACTTACTATCCGACGCGCCCAAACGCTAGCCAGCTTTAAATCCCAAGTAAAATCGCATTTTCTATCCTTATGAAAGGTAATTTCCTTCCCTTGTTTCCACTTAGTTTCTTCATTTTGTCTTGTTATGTTTTCTTTGTGTAAGTTGTATGTATGTATTTAAGTATTAGATGTATGTATGTTTATTATAATTATTGTATATAAGTATGTTTATTATATTGACCACCCCGCACTACCTAATTTCCCATCATTTTTTTCTATATAAACGAGGTTGCCTGGAAGAAATTGCTTAGCGATAAGGCCGCCTTTTGCGCATTTCCTAATTTTTAAGATAATTATGTTCTGTTTTTTACTTTTGTGCAATAAAGGGTATTGTATTGTATTGTATTGTATTGTATGATACCTTTACTTTATAGGTATCACTTTCGGTTTATCGATGCCAACTTCGTGGTCTGTTTACTTTGGTTCACTAATGTTTGACAAAAAACAAATGACAAATGACAAATGATCATTTTAAAAGTAACATTACAAAAACTAATCATTTGTCAAATTGTCAAACATCTCATTTCGCAAATATATTACTTGTTATGTAATCATTTGATAAAACACAGATTTCACATTTTTTTTACTTTGCAAATATTTCAAATGTTAAACTATCATTCCAAAAATATTTATTTGATCAAACGTACTTCGTTTAAAGTTTCGTCAAGGGCCACTGATACTACATGACCAAGGTGGTCTACATGTTCTGCATGAACACTGTTGGCGGCCCTATACTACAAGACCACTACGCACCATAAGACCTGGGTTGTCTTACTTTAGTAATTTGTTTTGCGTTTTTTGACGTGACAACGTCTAATAACTCGATACTACGTGCTGAATGCTCGAAAAAGATGACGTCATTGTCCCGTTACGCTCATTGTCGCGTTCCGCAAATGAGAGCGCGGCATGAACGAGAGAGAGAATGTTTGACGTTGTCACGTCAAACTACCGTCCGTAAACCCACTTTACAGACAACCAATTTTTACCAATTAACATGATTATAAAAAGATAAGTTTGTAAAATTATGTTTTGATGTAATGAAATGTCTTATAATTTATTTGTCAAATTAGTTATTTACAATAATTTATAAGGTGATAACCTTATCAAATATAAATTTAACTTACGTTATTTTTATAATAAAAATGTTTGATTAGTTTTTTGTCAAATGATAGGACGGACACCGTTTACTTTTCCTAAAGGCCGACAGGAAGAGATATTGCTTTAGCATTAAGCCTATCTATCCTACGCTAATGGCACAATTAAATTTAAATAATAAATAAATAAAAAATCTCGTTCCCACAAATACTACGGAAAATTCTATTCTACGGAAAACAAACAATCTTATTTTATTTCCGCAAAATAAGCGAAATTGTTAATTGATGCACCACCCTCGCTTCCCGTCTAGCCGCCATTTGCAATACGTCAACAAGATGGCTTCCCGCCTTTATTCGTTTTCATTTTGTTTTGGTCCCGGTTAATGTTTCTTCACAAATTCGAGTTTATTGCAGTTTCAGTGCGTTTTTGATTTATTATAATGTTTTTGTACTTACCTAACCTACTTTACGTAAATATTTTTTTTTAAATTTTAAAGCTAGGTGTTTATTTATTTAAACTTTATTGCACATAAAAAAGTGTACAAATGGCGGACTTAACGCCTTATGGCGTTCTCTGCCAGTCAAACATTGGACCAAGTAGAGACATAATTTGGGTGGTGCGACAGGGTGTGTAAACAAAATTTTAAAGTATCTTTATATACCTACAAGAATAAATCAAGAATATACATAAAAATTAATTTTAAAGAAATATATACCAATACAATAACTATAGATAAAATAAATATACAAAATATATAATTATGTAAATATAATACATAAAGAACTAATTATATGTATATGTATGCGGATAGATAAATACATATATGGATGACTACTAATTACCGCGCAGGGACACGACGAGAAGAAGAGACTTCTTGGAGAAACCGTTTTTGAACCGCCCGTTTAAAAGCGTGACGACTAGGCGCTCGTCTAATAGAATCAGTAAGAGAATTCCAGAGAAGGATGGCTTGAATTTGAAAAGATTTATTCATAAATTCAGTGCGATGATGAGGGATGGATAATGTTAGAAGATTAGAAGAGCGAAGATTTCGCGAATGCGTAAAGCTGAGAAGAGAAAATTGAGATTTGAGATAAGCAGGGGAGTAAGGATTATTGAGGATAGCATAAAGCATGCATAGGATTCTAACGTTTCGACGCTGGGGGATAGGGAGCCAGGCCAACTGTGACCGAAAGGAGGAGATATGGTCATATTTACGAAGTCCGAAGATAAACCTGATGCAGTTGTTAGCTAGTTTGTCGAGTTTATGTAGAAGAAATTGATTTAAATTTGTATAGCAAACGTCTGCATAATCGATTATAGGAATAATTAGGGATTGCGTCAAAGTTACTTTTGTTTTAAGCGGAAGAAAGTTCTTATCAGCGCAGTGTTCCTGTAACCTTGCGACTAACCTCAGCGACATGATTGGACCAACTAAGAGTAGAGTCAATATGCAGCCCCAGATCTTTGACACTGGAACAGAACGGTATGGTGACACCATTAAATTGTATTGGAGTGACGGTTTCAATGTCAATGTGGTCAAGTTGTCGAGAGTTTCTTTTTCTTGTGGGAAGCCCACAAGAAAAGCTTGACATTTGCTAGGATTGACGGAAACTCCATACCGTCCTGACCATTCCGTGAGAAGCCGAAGATCATTATTTAGAAGGGAAATCGCGGAATCAGTATCACTGCGGTCGCAAGAATGATAGATTTGAAGGTCGTCAGCATAAAGATGATGAGAGGTCGAAAGAAGAGAAGTGAGGGAATCAATGAAGATAGAAAATAGTAAGGGAGAAAGGATTCCTCCTTGAGGAACACCAGTATGCAGATTTTGCCATTCAGAAACGGACTGATCAACGCGAACTGCTTGCTGTCGGTATTATTGAAGTGAAAACTTCTTTAGGCATTTTTTGAGATGGGAAAAAAACATTGAACTTGTGACACTGTTACCGAAACTGTTACCGTAACCGTCACCTCACGTAATTGTTCAAGTTTTCACTTCTGTCAGAAGGGACCTGAATGCCACTGTTTTTTTTAAGTGAAAACTTCTTTTTGCCCGTTGAGCAGTTTTGGAGATTGGAAAATGTATACCAACATGCATTGGCATTTTTTGAGATGTTAGATGGCGTTGATTTCAATATTTTCGTGTATTTTTTTACAACCTTTTATTTTACTTGCATTTAGTATGCATGTATGTAGTGAGGGAGGGAGGGAGGCCTTTGCCCAGCAGTGAGACACGTGACAGCTGAAAATGAAAGGTATGTATGTAGGTATGTAGTAACAAACATACTTAGTTATGTTTGTTCGAGTGGAATCTTGCAACTCAACTCAATATGTATATCGCGTGACAATGCAATATTATGATGGAAAGATATCTTGGAGCTGATTTGATGATGGAGCTGGAAGGTGGCCATGAACTCTGTAATGAAACGACGCAACCCCATCGAATTTAGGCTCGTTTGATTCGTCTTCACGAGTACTTTGTCCTTAGATGGTATCCAGGGTCTGATGATGGAGCTGGATGGTGGCCATAAGAACTCTGTAATGAAACGACGCAACCCCATTGAGTTTGGGCCGCATAATTCATCTTTTCCCATTAAAAAAATATCCCAATGCGCTTAGAGGTTTTCACTTCAAAATATGTGATTTTAAAACGAAGAGACTTAAAATTAAGCACGAAAGAAGCCCGAGACGGCACATAGCATATTAATTCGCACTCCGTATCTAAAGTTGAGCCATAAATCTCCACAAAAACTTGCCCCATTCGTCTGAGCAGAAAGACAAGCCGTTTGGAATATATTTATTTTCGTAGTAAGCCGTGTGTCATCTGTTCTCTACATTTGTATAAGTTTACTTTGTTTTATGCAGGGCAGGGTGTTTCAAAATAATCTTTAAACCATACCGTATGATTAGTTGACCAAGCGAGAAAGTGTCTCATTTTCGAAATGGCCAAAACAAATAAACTTTGATCGATTTCGATTCGGGTTTTTTTAACGTAAAAGCAAGTTCTCTTGCGGTTGTTCTTAGCTATGTTTGATGTAAATCGGTTCAGCCGTTTAAAAGTTATTGGGGGTTAACGATTGAAAGTCAGGGCTTTCTATAGCAAATAATAGATTGCGCTATCCGTAGCGCGACTTAATATCCGTATCGAGTCGTATTGGTAGTTCTGCTACTCATCACTAGATGATGTTTTTGACAGTATGGGGTGGGTTTAATTTGCCTAGCAAATAAACCTGTATTAAACCATGCGGCATACACACATCAAGTTGAAGGTAGGACCACAAAGCTGGTACAAATTACAATAGTTGTATGAATTGTGTCGAAAAAACGAAATATCAGGTCGCCTCGCTCGCACCTTCCTTCGTCGTATATGATCGCGAGCGATACAGCAATATATGACCAAATCTTTTGAAATTACTCAGTTTTATGGTTATTAGGTATAGGTAGTTCGTTTGGGTTATTAACAAGTTGTTCACATTTGTTACAGACGATGGGCCGCGGTTTCTGTCCCGGGGCCACTCCTTCAGGACGGTGGTGGGCGACACGCTGCTGCTGCCGTGCCAAGTCCAAAACCTTGGTAAGCTATTTAAAATGAATGTCCAAAACGTGCAAAAGAACTTAAAAATACTCTGTCAGTTACATCCTACATACTTACGTACGGGGTGATTTTGAACCTTTTAGCTATTTTCAAGGAAAGTACACCTTAAGACGATACACGGAGTCCAGTGCTGCCCCCATTTGAAATAAAATTATTAGTAAGGAAAGGGAAATATCATTTAAAATGCTGACCTAGTAAAACCTAGTTAACCCTTCAAGATATTTTATGAACCACTGTTTACAGTTTAAAGTGAGAACGTTAAGATTTAGTTTGCATTTTTGCGAAAAAAGGGCCACTTTTGGCAAGTGTCCAGCAGTGGACGTTATGCGGCTGAAATATGATGATGAAATGAGGTATGATTTTGATGATATTTACCAACGAGATCTATGTACTTACGTACTAGAGAAGACGCCACATAACACAGTTGTGTTCTGTTCATGATATGCTATCACTGTTAACCTCACATTAGTCACTTGCTAGCAATACGCGCATAAAACACTCCACAATTAATTTAAGAAAACACTGTCAACTTAGTCAAAAATGCCTTGGTGTGTGTTGAGATACTGCACTAGTAATTCAAAGCAAAATATGAAGGAATAACTTTCCATCGGTAAGTAACTAGATTTCATTGATTGAAAATAAAATACGGATTGCAAAATTTCGGCTGCTATTATGAATGAAATGAGTGAATGATCTGTCAACCGATGGAATGATTCGTCTTAGACTAACAAAACAGAAGTGAAATGTAAACATCATAAATATGCCTACATTTCACTTACTTCATAGAAGCATCGAAAAACTTTACTCAGTTATTAATGTTTGTAAAACGTTTAAAAATGTTTAAGTTTTATAATTTTGATCTACATATGCTATAAATGCATTACAAAACCTTCCTAAAATCCTATAAATCCTTTATAAAATTAAGTCATATCTCGTAACGTCTTACTAGGACCTCCGAGGGCTCAAAAATTTTGTATGTGGGGGCTGTACCCCTACAAGTGCCCCACGCAACTTGAAACTGCTATCAGATTTTAGATCCAAGATGGCCGCTTACACATTTTTGATGTTTTATTATGTTTGTCCCTATAATTCTGTTTCCTCGTAACTACTACGGGGCTAAATCGATTTTGATAAATTATTATATAACTATAAGCCGATTACAAATCTTCATATATGTAATCTAAATAAACATAATATGTAATTTAGACCCAATACCTACGTATATGATTATATAATACATTAAATACAGAGATAGCTAACAAAGAAAAAAAAACAAAAAGGTATACAAGAAATCACTTTCTTCTAGTGCAAAACATTATGTACAGAAATTAAGTAAGAATAATAAAAGGTTACCTAAGAAACAGATATGTGCAGTTTAACTTTTACCTTTATGAATATGATAGTCGTGAGTCTACAATCTAAAAATCTATACAACCATACAACCATCCATACATCCATCCGTACATCCAGCCATACTTACCAACATTCGCATTTATTAAAATATATGTAGGATTTAATTTGAACCACGTACTCGGTAGGTATGTAAAAATATATTGACCTTTCTGTACTACTCTCGTGTTTAGTCTATGTTACCAAAAAGGACATGGCCGTGTTTGAAGTCGCCGAGTCTATATATTCATGTCAATGATATTTACATAGATGAGTTGTTCCCAGGTTCCCTAGTTCTACTTTGGCGGCGGGGGCCAGCAGTCCTCACGGCAGCCAGCCTTATGGTGACCAGGGACGAGAGGTTCCGGCTGGTGGACGGGTACAACCTGCAGATCACTGATGTGGGGCCGCAGGTCAGTCCAAACATTCTTCAGATTCTCTAGACATGTTATAGCGGTAATCCACAGGGTTGACTAACTTCTGCGTCACGCCTAGGGTTAGGGTTAGGTAGGCAGTTAATTTAATTATGACAGTTGACCACTTAACTGTCATAGTTGTCAACTGTCATATGACATTATTTTTTTTAATACTTCAGACGGTCAGGGCAAAAGAAATGACGATAGTAGCTGTACGGAGTTAATTTTACGTGATTTAAAATGAATTATTTTTTACATAGAAATGAATGAATGGAAAAATGTGATATTTTTTATGGCAAAGAGGAATGTTATTTCTAACAGCAGAAAATATTTTAGCGTTTTAAACAAATTTCATTCCTTCCCTATGTTATGTCAAAGCTCGTGTTCGTGTGAATGTGGCTTACCAGTTGATGCCACAACTCCGATCAGCTGATCGGTCAACTTGTAAGGGAGGCCAGAAATTATTTTTCATATTTCGATATACGTTCCTTGGGGAAAGTTGTTCAGTATCATGGACTGAATCAACCCTTAAACTACTTAAAATTGTGTGCATCTCTTTCCATACACCGACAAGAGCCTGGCTCTCAAATGTTAGACAGACAGAATACTTTAACTAACGTTCGTTAGTAATAAAGTGGTTGGAAAACCAGGTGCTATAAAGGGTCACATGAATAATCTATCTACTTATCCTCCCGTTTTTTCGTCCGTAAAACATAATCAGCTATTTAAGGGTCGGACAGTTGACCGGTGACGCGTGATGGCCAATGATCTAGAAGGGTGTCCTGATGGGGCTTTTGGGGTGCTTTAAGGGCATTGACTTTTTGTGCGCTAGTTGAGTTTTTGAACGAACTGAGGGAACGAAAACTTTTCTGATTTTTCTTGGACTATATGGTTATAACCCGACTGTGCCAAGAGGAGGGATAGGCTTAACTTACATTGCCGCAGAATCAAGGCGAATTTTAAGAAATTCACATGTAATGACTTTATAATTAGAAGCGGAAGTAGTTCTTGTTGACACAATTTTAAACATTACTTACATTGACATAGGGTTCAATATGTTTTGTAGAGTTTTAAACATTCGCTTCCATTCCGTGGCAATGTAAATTGAGCCTTTTTGCGAGTGTATGATATACAAAGTGGAAGGGACATCCCCGTAATAAATCCAACCACGGGCTATACTAGATCACTATAGTATAACGAAATTAAAATAACAGCCAAAGAACAAAAAAAAATTCGGCATTTCCATACAAAAGTGTGCAGCCGCCCGGGCGATTTGTATGTATATTTCTTCGGCACGCTCTACAGCTTGACCAGGTTGATGGATTTTATTGGTTGATGGGTTTTAGCTTGAGTGTCGTTAGATTCGTATTCATTGTTAGAGTGACACTAGGTGGATATACCAAAAATTAAAACAGAAAACAAAATGGCGGATTTTGACAATAGTGACAGATGACTAGCCGCATGTCCTTCCTACAATCATAGACTACCTATTAGCAGTATATTATTACTCTGTGCTACTAGTTTGATATAGATGACTGGGTCAAAAATAAATTTGGTACTGTTAAGATAATAAAACGTTACAAAATAGTGTCACTTGTCACTGATCATATCCATTTTCAACATGATTTTAGATTTATTAAGGCCGTACCTGAATTTTCCGGAGTCCAGTGCTGCCCCCATTTAAAATAAATCATTTCAAAGAAAACGGAGACATCATTTAAAATTTTGCTACTACCAAGTCCCTTTAGATTTTAGATAACCCTTCAAAGTATTTTATGAACTACTGTTCTCAGTTTATAATGAGAACGTTAAACTTTACTACGCACATTTGTCAAAAGTGGCCGTTTTTCGCAAATGTGCATAGTAAAGCTAACGTTCTCACTTTAAACTGAAAACTTTAGTTCATAAAATACTTTGAAGGGTTATCTAGGACTTGGTAGTAGCAAAATTTTAAATAATGTCTCCGTTTTATTTGAAATTATTTATTTTTAATGGGGGCAGCACTGGACCCCGGAAAATTCAGGTACGGCCTTAATGCAGAAAAACTGATATTAAGAGCACTATTGGACTCCACAAAACTATGACGTCACGGTTCTGACTTTCATACAAATCCCATTAAAAATGTTTGTTTTTGACGTTTAGAAAAGTCGGATTTTACTTGTTGTCATCTAGAGGATTCCCTCAATCAGCTTTAATGAACTGCGTAGAAAGAGTATTACCTCCCATGCTGGTCTGGGAGAAAAGAAAAGACTTAGATTGTACCAGCTGCTTCTCTTCCCGCGCAGATTGTAAAAGCCGATCGAGGGAATGAGCGAGGATCTGAATAAAAGGCGATGCCCCTTTTTCCATATTACCGCCCACCATCACGATAAACGTGGCCTTTGGGTCTTGCAGCCCTGGGATCTGTGTGCCCCGTTAGGGATTAAGACGTGATAATGTAAATCTGTTGAACTACAATTGCATTCCCAAGGAGGGTTCACGTCGGGCGGCGGCCGGTCGTAAAACTGTAGTCAAATCATTTAAACTGTTCCGGCTATTTCTTCTCCACTTTGCAAGGTCTTTGGCATCCTTGGGTGACCATTGACATGCATGTTATATTTGGAGAAGAAAAAGCGGGAAAGCGCACCCCGGGCTCCGAAGCACCACAGCTGAGGATGCAACCAGGAATGCGCTTAGATGACGAAGAATTTAAATCTGTTGAACTTTTTCAACAGATGTATTATTATCCTAATCCTATCCTATCCCAATCCTATCCTAATCCTAATCCTAAGTATCCTAACTATCCTAACTATCCTAATCCTAACCTAACTAATATTATAAATGCGAAAGTGAGTTTGTATATTTGTTTGTTACCTCTTCACGCTTTATCTACTGAACCAATCTTCTTAAAAATTCGCTTAGACATAGCTAGGAGTATTGAGAAGGACATAGGGTAGTTTCATCCCGGAAAAAAGTAATATTCCCGTGGGATTTAGGATACGCGAGCGAAGCCGCGGGCAAAAGCTAGTGTGTCTAATAACAGCAGTTGCTTTTTATTTTATCCATGAGAAAAGAAAAAAACACAGAACATTTTTTCTCGTGGAAAAAATAAAAAGTTAAATGCTATTAAGATGCAAAATAGACAAGTACGTACGCCCTAATGAAATCACAAATTCCAAACCATCTAAATTCTATAACATCGTAATAACCATGGTATTACCCGGCCAGTTCCCGGCCGTACCCATAACGTTTCGTCTAAAAACCACAAAGGACGTATAAAAAGCGAAAATTGGGGATCCGCGCATAAAAAATAACGAGGTAGCGAATTTATTCGTCAATTATCATAACCACCCCTAGCATTTAGTGTTTGGTGCTTTTTTTTTTGTAATGCTCTAAATTGCTGTTTTGGTATTTTAAGTTGCAGTGAAATGGCTTTATAGTTTTAGTTTATTTATCCATAAATAAGTTCATTTTTTCGTACAACATTTTATTGTAATGAAATTAAATCTTTTTATTTGGGTCAAGGGTCATACAATAATTACCCGCCTCTACAAAATAGGCATGCAATTTTTTTTATCTAAAATCTATTAGGAAAATTTACATATTTGACGTCATATTTATTACTTACTGTCAAAAAATTCTTTAACATCATAGAAACATTTATCATGTAAGGCCTAAATGCTTATCAAGGGAAATGTAATAAGCCCTCACTCGATGGGGTTTTATTACAGGGCTCCTATAGCCACCTTCCGACTCCATCATCAGATCAGCTTCTTGTTATAATAATATTGCATTGTCATCTGATTTACAAGCTAAAGCGAAATATAAGCTTTACCCGCTTGTTCGTTTGCCGCCCTATAACATTTAAAAAAAATTGCATCAGTCCATCATTTAAAACAAGTCTTCCAACTAAATTAATATCGAATAATTAAATTTTTAACAAACAAAAACAACCGACTTCAATTTTTTTTAGGAGTTTCTTTCATATCTCCAAAGTTCTTCATCATATCTTCACCAAATTAAAATGGGACCAACTTGGTAGTAAAGGCTTTCAAATAAAAATAGAATTATCAAAATCGGTTCACAATTGGCGAAGATATCGCGTAACAAACATACATTTAAAAAAAAACATACATTCCAATTGACAACCTCCTCCTTTTTTGAAGTCGGTTAAAAACGAAAAAAATCTTCTCATACAAATGTATTGGGGGTGAACGCTTGAAAGTCGGTATAATTCTTAATTTGCCTTTTTTTTTAAATGGAGGGCAAACGAACAAGCGGGTCACCTGATGGTAAGTGATCACTACTGCCCATGAAGTGCCATGCACATCTGCAACACCAGGGGTGTAACAAGTGCGTTACCGGCCCTTCAGGAAGATTAGACTCATATTTTGAAGGTTTCAATGTCGTGTCGGTTCGGAAACACCGCTGCAGTAAATTGATTCCACAGTTCGGTCGTGCGTGGCAGAAGGTTCCTTTTATAACGTATGGTGGTTGACTGCCAATTATCCAAGTGGTGTAGTTGAAATTTTAATTTCTGACGGGTGGTGTGGTGGTGCATTGTCTGGCAAATAAACTAGTTTATGATATTTGAGATTAGCGAATATTTTTTACAAAATGCAATTATGTAACCGCTCTAAGGGTCGCGTCGGTTTCCATCGGCGATATTCTATTATTCTCATTCTTACCGCGGCTTGAGAGATTCGTATCTCCGACCACTGATAGAAAATCACTAAAAGAGGATAAATCTATCAAACTAAAGACAATAAAACGGAATCTGGAATGAAATCTTGTAACGAGCGACGCTAACGGCGGATCCTGAATGAGAAATCGGGTAATTAGTCGAGTTTCACGACGAATTGTCTAATATTCAGCTGTGGACTTGAAAAAAGGTGAGTCTTTTTTTGTCGCTCGTATAAAAATTGAGATTTCTTTTGATAATGATAATGATAAATGATAATGATATTTATTCACATAAAATAGAGTACATAAGATCTTAAATAATAAACATGTCCTTAATCTATTTTGCTTATAGTTGACAAGCATGTGAAAATAATACTGAAGTACCTAATTTACAATGAAGGAATAAAAAAGACTATGGGGCGTAATGACGAAAATTCAATTTAATTAACAATTATATTTAAGTCACACTTAATAATTCTTAAAGATTTCGTCAATTTTATAATAAGATTTGTTAATGAGCCACGATTTTAATTTTTTCTTAAAACCGGACAATGGGAGTTCCTTTATATCTGTAGGCAATTTATTATATAGCTTTACACACATTGCCATACAATTTTTTTGGTATATTTCAGTCCTTGGTACCTCTTTTAAAACAAGCCTATCGCCGCGTCTAGTGTTTCGAGGAAAAAAGTCCCTCGCTTTTGTAAATAAATACATATGCGTTTTAACAAATACACCTACTTCATAAATATACATACATGGCAGAGTCAGTATGTCAAATTTTTTTAAAAGTGGCTTACACGTCTGGTACGGAGAGATACCTTTGATGGCCCTGATGCACTTTTTTTGTAGTAAAAATGCCCTATTTACATCACTCGAATTGCCCCACATTATTAGACCGTATCTTAATACAGAGCTTACATAACCGTGATAAGCTAGCAAACTAGTCTGTATGCTTGATGTTCTACGGAGCCTCCTTAGGACAAAAACAAATTTGTTAAGTTTATTACATAAATCATCTATATGAGGTCTCCAGTCACAATATTTATCAATGGTTATACCTAAAAATTTCACATTGTTACATTCCTTGATTTTCGTATTATTATAATATACATTGTCAATTATTGGTTTTGCTACTTTGGAATGAAATTGAACATAATTAGTCTTATCTAAGTTTATACTTAAGTTATTGTCATTTAGCCATTGAATTACCGATTGAATAGTTTGATTAATTTGATTATAAAATTCATTTACTTCGTTACATGTCAAAACTATGGAAATATCATCCGCAAAAAGTGTACAGTTTTGAGATGTCGTATCCGGCAGATCATTGATGTATAGTAGAAAGAGAAGTGGTCCTAGTATACTTCCTTGTGGAACACCATAGCTATTAACTTGGTAATCCGATCTATATGGCCTTATTACCTTATTTTCATCTAAATTTAAGAGCTCAACACATTGTACTCTATTTGTTAAATAGGATTTTATCCAATCTAGAGCCACTCCTCTAATTCCATAATTTTCAAGCTTCTGTGGCAGTATGTTATGGGAAACAAAGTCAAAAGCTTTTGACATATCAAAAAACATTACCATTGTAGGTTTTTTTTTATCAACATTTGTAATGACTTGTTGCATCATATTAAAAGTAGCCAGAGTTGTATTTTTACCCTTTTGGAAACCATTTTGTTCACGTCTAATTACGTTATGTTTGTTGAGGAAATCACTAATCCTCTTGTGCATAACCTTCTCAAATATTTTATCGAAAATAGATAGTAAAGCAATTGGTCTATAGTTGTTTAATTTGGTTCTGTCTCCCTTTTTAAATAATGGTTTGACTACTGTTTTTTTTAATGCTTCAGGAAAAAATCCATTTTCTAAAGAAAGGTTTATTAAATGAGTTAATATTGGCACGATTTGTCTAACACAGATTTTAAGGATATATGTACAAATTCCATCGTATCCCACAGAAAAAGTATTTTTTAATGACATTGTTATCTTATGCACTTCTTCGTGACTTACTGGGCATAAAAAAATACTTTCCTGTACTCGATTTTTATTTGTGTTTTTGTTTATTTTATTGTTTATATTTGTCAAATTTATAAGATATTTATTAAATTCATTTGCAATATCAAGGGGATTATTAAGAAGTTTATTATCTACTTCAATTTCATCTATAAATTCATTTTTATTTTCATGGTCAGTGTCGTTGTTAATTATTTTCCAAGAAGCTTGGCATTTATTTTTTGCATTAGATATATATTTATAATTACATAACTTTTGTGATTTATCAATGCACTTACGTAGAATTTTAGAATATTTTTTAAAGCTTTCCTTTTTGTCCTGTGTCCTATTATTATAATATTTAAATCGTAAATTTCTTTTTGTCATACAACTCCGTCGTAAACCTTTCGTTATCCATTTCGGTTTTTGTGTTTTATCCGTGATTTTATATCTAAGATTTGGAAAGCATAATTCGTATAAGAGGCAGAACAAGTCATGAAAGGATTCAAATGCTTTATTTGTGTCTTCTTCCTCATAGACGTCACTAAAAGACAATCTTCCAAGACAGTCCTGGAATTTTAAAATGTTCTCTTTACTGTAGTCTCTTTTATATATAAAGTATGTCTTTGGGGAGTTAACATTTATTTTTATAGGTAAACTTAGCATTTGAGCTGTGTCATGATCCGAAAGTGCTAGTTTTAACACTTCACTGCATCCGTTTTTTACATTGCTGATGATGTGGTCAATGCATGATTTTTTTCTAGTAGGCTCATTGATGTATAGCTTTAAATTATAATTTTCTGCTAATGATTTCAGTTTTTTAGAGATTCGGTCATTTACCAATGTATTTATATTTATATCACCCGCTAGAACAACTTTTTTCTTTTGAGTGTTTCTACCTAGTCTATATAATAAGTTATCTAAGTGCGATAAAAATAAGTCTGCATTTGAGTCAGGGGTCCTATATAAGCACATTATAATTAAGTTATGACCAAGTATCTCTAACCCACAGCACTCAAAGATATTTAGATGTGCCATATCCTTAATCCAATTTATCTCCCTGTACTTTAGGTTTTTTTGAACACAAATACACACACCTCCTCTGGACTTTTTCCTACAAAATGCTGTACCCATGTTGTATTCCGAAAACTTAACCAAATCTTGACAGTCAACATGTAAAAATGTCTCGCTAAAGCACAATACATTTGGTAATTTATTTTCTTTTTCTAACTCTAGAAGCGCTACTTCAACAATACTTTTTTTATTGTACAGACCAGCAATATTTTGGTGCATAATTTTTAAAAATAAAGAGTCATTTTGTTGAGGTGGAGTGACGAAAAAAATTATTAGTTGTTGTCTTTTCGTAAGATGTTTTTTTTTTAAATGTAAAATAATAGGGAATCGTACCTTTTTTGAAATTATCCTGTAAATTCGGAATTTGAGACGTAGCATTTATAATACAACATTTATTGTCTTGTTTTTTGAAATAAAATGGAATGGTGCCTTTTTTCGGATTCTCCGGTTTAAAACTGCTTTGGACTTTGTTTCTGTTTACAAGCGCTTTAATAGACTGAATAAAAGTATAATCGTAGTATCGTGAATTGATTATAAAATTTATTTTTTTACTAATTTCGTTAATATATTGAAAATGATTGATGTATTTATAATTACTTATTTCTGCATATTTACAATTTGGTAATTGTCCACATAAAATTTTTAGTCTTTTATTAATTATATTTTCATTTAAATGACGATTAAAGTTTACATTCATTATGATTATATTACAACCTTTCAAATTCATTAAAGCGCCTGAAAGTTCATGAAATATAAGCTCAGGGTTTCTGTCATTCTCTCCTATAGATAGTACAATTTGATCCTTAGCTGAGAGACGTAAGAAATTACAGGTTTTTAATATTTCAGATGTTTCAGCAAATGGCATACAAAATGAAAAAATGTCATAGTTTTCAAAATTAACATTTCTAGTTTCAGTTAATTTGCATGCTAAACCGCGTATTTGTTGACTGCCTAAAATTAAGAGTCTTGGTTTTGTACAAGGTGTTTCGCCTGTCAGATTTGCCTTAGCAATATGTTTCTTTTCTTCCAATTGCATTTGTGGTTGAAGGTCTTTATTTTGAGATTTGTTGAGAGAAAATATAATTAAATTTTTAACAAAAAAAACAACCAACTTCAATTTTTTTAGGAGTTTCTTCCATATCTCCAAAGTTCTTCATCATATCTTCACCAAATAAAATGGGACCAACTTGGTAATACTTTCAAATAAAAAAAAATCGTTAAAATCGGTTCACAATTGGCAAAGATATCGCGTAACAAACATACATTAAAAAAAAATACAGTCAAATTGATAACCTCCTCCTTTTTTGAAGTCGGTATAAAATTACAAATGAAGCTAATTACGAGTAACTATCTAAAATGTATTTAGCATAAAATATAGTATCGATGAGTTAGTATCCCACTTTGGGGCTAGCTTAATCAGAGTGATTTATCTTTAAATATTTATCCTATCCTAATCCTAACTTCCTCAGTAATATTATAAATGCGAAAGTGAGTTTGTATATTTGTGTGTTTGTTTGTTTGTTTCTTTGTTACCTCTTTACGCTTTATCTACTGAACCAATCTTCTTGAAAATTGGCATATACATAATTAGGAGTACTGAGAAGGACATAGGGTACAACACGGAAAAATTTAATGTAGCCGTGGGATACGCGAGCGAAGCCGCGGGCAAAAGCTAGTTTAACTATAAACACACAAATTAAACAAATGGGATAATCTCACTACTAGTTCCATTAACTGAACTTACAACAACTGAAACGTCAACCATGTGATGCCGATAAAAGACACTTAGGGTTGGATCTCACTTATCAGCACGGAACAGCACTTTCCTATGCTGCTATCCTTTTCTGTCGCTCAGAAGCCTCATTTGCTAGAGCGAGAGAACGCGACGGAATGCCTCAGCCCCGGCCGTGCTGCAGCGTTCCGTCGCTGTTTCTGAGCGAGTACTGTAATTATTACAAGGAGCTACATTTGATATGTAACCTAGAAGCAGAAGACGTGAACTGTCACCTCAGATCATGAGCCTGCTTCGGCAATCAGGCTCATCGCGCGCGGCTTCCCCCGCTCGCGCCCTCCATAGGCTAAATAAATACTCCATGGGGAAAACTGATCATTAGACAGTATCATGGACTGAAAATAAAAATAAATAAAAATAGTTTCAGTATATTTTATGAGACGTTAAATATTATTTTTCCAGGACGCAGGCGACTACGTCTGCCAAATTTCGGACCGGGTCGCGCGCGACCAAGTCCATACCGTTGAAGTGCTAGTGCCGCCCAGCGTGAGGGCATCTCCAGAGTCAAAACACGCGGCCGCGCGGAGAGGTGGCGCTGCTGTTCTGGAGTGCAGGGCTTCTGGAAACCCGGTGCCGAGCGTCGTCTGGGCCAAGCTGGTGAGTTACAACACTTTATCCTATGTCTATAATATCATCCACATATGCTGACATGTTCCTTCTACTTTCTTCCATATGCTTCCTCTTGCTCCAGTGTTCGAGTCATTTTTATGGATAGATGCTCATTTTAAAAAATAATAAGATTCCTCCTAATA
The DNA here is from genome assembly GCA_963576875.1 of Acrobasis repandana. Lineage (NCBI taxonomy): Eukaryota > Metazoa > Arthropoda > Insecta > Lepidoptera > Pyralidae > Acrobasis > Acrobasis repandana. Next base: position 7,895,612 of record OY756243.1, on the reverse strand, counting down.
GCATTTAGTAGGGCTAATCTGGTAAGTGACCGGCATTTCAATTATGACATAACAAACAATGTATTCTCAATCCATCCACATACGAGTATCTAATTTTAAGTTTGTTAGTTGACGTCTTTCGTGCAGTGCAGTTTGTTGCCGCTTCTTCTGCACTTGCGCCTAGGAAGCGGCGTAAACTTAGCTGTAAGTAACGATTTGACGTCAACATTTGTGCAAAACAAAAGAAAGTGACTATTATTAAGAGATAATATAAATATCCTACGATAATAAAGATATTTTGATTTGATTTGTTAAGACCTGGCTTCTTGCCTGCCAGAGTAATAAGGTCCATTGAGCGTAGAAGCATCTCTTTCTGTCAAGAAACAAGACAGGCCTTCTTGGGTGAATAGCTCTAACTGTAGTGAAACCAGTCCAAATAAGCACCAGCTCACTAAGAAGCAAAGCAGGGCTGCTAAGTAGAGCGATCAGGTGCGCACCGTTGAAGTAATGACGCCGCCGTCGCCTTTTAAAAAATCCACAGAAAAAGATGCAGTAGTAATATGCGGTAAACCACGGGGCCGCCTGCCTTTTCACAATGAAACCCATATCATTTATTACCCTCGATTTGAAGCAAGAACTGTCCTATACATTGAAACAGTCGTCTTTGTTCCAGAACGAGTCCACTGCCCGCCTCGGCGAGGGGGCGCAGCTGCAGCTATCCCGGCTGGAGCGACGGCACAGCGGGCGGTACGCCTGCACAGTCGACAACGGAGTCGGTCCACCCATCGTTACCGAATTCCAGCTTCAAGTCCTGTGTAAGTTTTAAACAAAATTCTAAACTAGCAGCCAATTATTGCATAGGAACGACAAATCCGAGGGTCTGGGGTGTTTTGGCAAATCAGATCTAATGGTCTAAAGTGTCTTGGTAGACCAAATTCGAAGGCTTGGAGTGTCTTGGCAGACCAAATCCGAAGGTGTGTAGTGTTTTGGCAGACCAACTCCGAAGGTGTGGAGTGTTTTGGCAGACCAACTCGAAGGGTCTGAAATCTGTCTTGCATCTGGCATACCAAATCCATAGAGTGTCTGTGCACACCAAATTATGGGGACTTGATTGCCTTGGCAGACAAAATCCCAAGATCCTTATAGTTATTTAATGGTGAAATTTTAAGTAACTATACCAGCTTAGCTTTTTTTGGCTTCCTATTCACTAATTTTGATTCCCATTTACTATGTTTCATATGATGGTTTTTTGTCTTGTGAACCTCACTCCCAAAGGAATATAGACGTGATACGTGTTTGTTTCTGTTCAGATCCTCCCGAGATAACAGTGGAGCGGTCGTGGGTGCACACGGGCGAGGGTTTCAGAGCAGAGCTGCTGTGCACGGTGCTTGCTGATCCCCCCGCTGAGGTAAAGATTATCTTTTAAATATCATCGTCATCATCAGGTCTTTTTTAGTCTCCTCTGCAGGAGCATGATCCTCTCTGTACTACCAGAGTCATACTTGACCAGAGCAGCCAGATGATTTGGCCGACACTCTCCACGCTGGAATAAATTTATATAAAATAGAGGTAAAGAAGTGTTGCATCGGCCGAGAATTGATCCCGGGCCAAAGCAGCATGGTAGGGGCTATCTAAAGGGGCGTGTCTATGCTAACAGGGCAATGAACCTTCAACAATTATAATAAAATATGCGTGCGTGGCACAGTCTCACTGAAATAACGCAAAAAATGTGTGGAAATGTAATGAACAACGCAATGAAAAGGGTTCACATCTGCCATGCTGCTAGAGGTAGATATTTGTCTGATATTATTTTCCATAATTAATTGCCGGCCCTAAAGGTGGGGAAATAAGAGGTGTATGGTTACTTCTTACTTCCCCAACATAATTTTAAATATATTTTGCCTCATTTTTCAGGTCTCGTGGTACCAGAACTCATTCCCGCTAAGCGCCTCGGAGCGCATCACGATGTCTGCAAGGGGGAACAACCACACGCTGCTCATAGCCAACGTGCAGCCCGAAGACTTCGGCAACTACAGGTGAGAGCTGTTGACGGCACTGTAGAATACAATTTGCCACTCCATTCCTCACCCACGGCGTCTTAAGAGTCCTCTTAGGAGTTACATTACCACCCCCTCCCCATTTAAAAAATCTACGTATTCCTTCCTTGTCTAAGGAGAGGAAGAATAAATTAACATCCATCTATAATACATATCAGTAACCTTATTAAATTCAATTCATTTATTAATATTCAGACAATTATGGTCCATCATGTGTTAGTAACAATATTCATTCCTAAAACTAAATATTAGTAATACTTATATTTTAAAATTTATAAAAAATAATATTTTCTTGCCTCACGGCTCACTTGGACATGCAAGGCGACCCAACTACATATAAAAAGTCCGTCCATGCAATCCCCAACAACTGCCAGGAGGCTGTTGCCGCTGTCCCAAGTCCGCCGCATCATGGAGGCTGCGCGCTTGCGCATGGTAGCGTGAAAGCCATCCACCATCTTATGATGTTGATGTTTGACTACTGCCTGTATTTCCTTCCAGTTGCGTGGCAGACAACAGCCTCGGCCGGGCGAGGCAACACGTGGAAGTGTCCGGGCGGCCGGGCCCAGCTCGCTTCACGTCCCCTCCCCTAGCGAGACGACCCAGCGTGTACGACTTGGCATTTGCCGTCGACAGCTATCCTCCTTTGGATGAACTGAGGCTGCTATATAGGCAGCTGGCGGTAAGTCTCTACATACTTAATTGGTGACATCTGCGCCATAATACAAGAACTACTGAGACAATAATGACATGGAAATAGTTCACAAGAAGCATACAAGATGGCGCTGACACATTCTACATCTCGATATCAGAGTTCCTGCAATCGGTTGCATATATAACGTCTAATAAAATATACTCAAACTATTTTAAGGGTGGATTCAGTCCATGATACTTAAAAACTTTCCCCAAGGAACATATGTCGAAATATGAAAAATAATTTTTGGCTTTCCCTAGAATTTCGGATCAGCTGATCGGTCAACTTGTATGGGAGGTCAAAAACTATTTTTTAAATTTCGGTATATGTTCCTTGGGGAAAGTTGTTCAGTATCATGGACTGAATCCACTCTTAAAATAGTTTCAGTATATTTTGTTTTAGACCCTGTATACAACTTCCGACAATACATCGTCAGAGCAGCGGTTCCTCAGGCCCAACACCATGCCTGGTGGGAACATTTGTCAAGCATATAACCATTCCCCCGCTACACATACTTTCACGTCTTTATCCCTTACAGAGCATACAAAACCCAACGATAGCTTATTATGTTGTTGAACAAATTGTTTGTAGACCCCAATAAACGAAAAAAAAAACATCTGCGAGGAGAGGATACCGTGGTGTTTTTGAGATTACTGCTGCTGATGCATTGTGTCCCGTAACTTGTGCGACGTACAAGTGTACATGGATGACACTATGCCTGTGGGAAGCAGAGATGTGAAGCTCCTACTAGCTTACTACTCATACTATATCTACTCTAACAACTTCCCCTATATGTTATAACTTACTTTACCTCTTTCTCTCATCTCAGCGTATTCCCATTTGCATCCTCATCTGTAATGCTGCGAACCCTGGGTCCGCTTTCCGGATTTTTTCTCCACTTTGCACGGTCTTGAGCATCCTTGGTAGTAAGACCATTGGCACGCATATCATCCCTGACGACGCCAAGCCAACATAACTGTCATCATAAAATGGCAGTCGTCAAGCTACGTCATCAGATACTTTTAGGCAGCCTGAAAATCTGACACTCACAACGAACAAACGCTCACTCTTCTTCCTCAGATCAACGAGTCTTTCCAGCAGCCAGGGCGCTGGCATGACGTGGTGCTTCCCGCACCGGAGCCCGCGGGCTCGCTCACTCACAGAGTGACGTATGAGCTCAGGGGGTTGCAGCCGGGAGCCGTGTACGAGGCTATCGTGCAGGCCAAGAACAGATACGGATGGAATGAGGTGAGTCCTCATTCATTCATTCCTCTCCCTCTGTAAGGGGCGACCAAAGGATGTGGTAACGGAGAACTGGCAGCAAATCTTGATGCAATGGCTCATACCATTTATGATCACCAACCGCCTGCCAGCTCATCATCATCATCATCTTCCTCACCTTATCCCTATTTGGAGTCGGCTTTGTGATCATATTTGCACTCCAGCTGTAGACTGGACTCTTATAAAGGTTGGTAAAATAAGACCAGGTGTAGTGACACCTTCAAACTAGAACAGCACCATACAACAGATGTTGCAAAGCGGAGACTTCCTAAATCCTAATACAAGAGCTCAGGGGCTAAATAACAAGACAAAATATGGATGGAATGAGGTGAGGCCAAGTCATCATTTATTACTCTCTATGGGTGCCGTGAGAGATGACCAAGGGAGGCAACAAATCTGGCATCTTGATTCATACATTCCTCACCCATGGGTCTCATAAAAAGGCTATCAAGTGATGGATGAACAGAACTGGCAGCAGAGTCTTGATGACTTGCCCAGCATGGCGATTATGGGAAATTCTTCCCTTTACTAAGAAATGCTTTTAGTCCGGGACCCAATCAACATCATCTTCCTTGCCATTTCCATTATCTGGGATCAGCGCAGTATGTCTTGTCTCTCTATCCCTCGTCATACTTCCATCCACTCTAACTATTCCCATCCCATATCATTCCTTACGCATTCCATCCATCTTTTCTTAAGCCTTACCCTACCTGTGAACCCATTCACTTTCATATTCATTACCTTTTTTGTAATGTGTTATTCCTCGCGTCCCATAATATGTCCATACCAAGCCAATCTATTACTCCTAACCCTGATCATTTACCGGATCTACGAGTACCTTCAAGCTCACGTAGACGTTTCTCACCTTATCCATTCGCGTCACCCCACACATCCTCATTTCTGCTAAATGGAGTCTATGCTCATTTTGCACTTTGGTAGCCCAGCATTTCGAGCCAGTAATTAGTCAGTGAAGCTCATAATAATACAAGTTTAACCTTATTAATTGCTAATTCCAGGTCAGCGACATCTTCCAATTCCACACGCTGGGCGGGCACACGGCGCACGCGGACGAACTCACGCCTATGTTCTCCTCGGCGGTCCGAAACACACTGACGAGTTCCATCCTCCTCCCCGCTTTATACAGCCTGCGAGCGCTCGCCTGATTGGGTGACGGCGTTTCAAAATTGAGTTTTGTAACGGCTTTTTATCGTGAAACGATTGGACTGTGACACCAAATTTATTTATACCGCGTTTGTGTTATAGTTCCTTGGACTATTTATATAAAAAATATAAATATTGGGGGTATAAGTATTGATTCCGCGATGAAGTGTCAAAATTGTAACCTGTTTTGAAACGTAGTGGCGTATGTTTTTAACGCGGTACGCTAGCACGTGTATGACGCTTCTAAATAGAAAAGTCACCTAAACAAAAGTCAATGTCATTAGACAATGTCATTTAAATTTTGTCGTATTAATACCGTACTTAAATTTTCTGGGGTCCAGTGCTGCCCCCATTTAAGGCCGTACCAGAATTTTCCGGGGTCCAGTGCTGCCCCCATTTAAAACCCCGGACCTTGGACCCCGGAAAATTTAGGTACGGCCTTAATAGAAGACTCCATCTCGGTCCAAGTGGACTGTAAATACATTATCGTGATTTTTTGTGTGTTTTAAGTGTTGTGACAGGAATAGTTCGGCTTAATCTATGTAATTACTAGTAGAAGGAGTAGTAAGTAATGGTCAGATCAGACATAATTGAAGCTTCACCACTTAGACTGCATCATATTGTGGAAAAACTTCAGTACCTACCTACTTTTGAATGGTAAGAAGTCCTTGTCTTTCCAATGTCGCTATTAATATAGGTTTATAAAATTAGTACCGTCGAAACTAACTTACACTTTCTAGGTATAGAAAACTACATAAAATTACGAATATTCTAGGCCTACAACACTACAAGACCCAATAATTGATAATTTAAAACGGTTCTTTGCTGGTCTGGGAGATTCTTCTTTGCTGGTCTGGGAGAAAAAAAAAACATAGAATGTACCAGCTGCTTCTCTTCCCGTGCAGATCGTAAAAGCCGATCGAGGGAATGGGCGAGAATCTGAATCATATGAATAGGCGATGCGGTTAGCAACCCATCACTATTATGATTTCCCTTTTCCACCTTCATGCCCACCATTACGCTAAAAGTGGCCTGGGCTTTACCGCCCTTGGCTCTGTCTACCCCGTTAGGGATAAAGACGTGAAAGTGTATATTAAAACGGGTGACTTACGTAATATAGTCGCGTTAATTTTAACCAAAATATTATTTCCTTAAGGACTGTATGCACAAAGCCACGTGGTCGGATTTGGCTCTGAAATATGCAAAATTTTCCCGCTAGGGGGATAAAAATGTCAAGATGAAGTTACATAGAGTTAATAATGTGTAAACGGGACAATAGATGTAGGTAATCATAAATTGTAACGTAGAATTAGTATACAGCTTACTTTTTTCTTTTCGTCAAGACTTCCAGTCCGCGATACTTATTAAAATTTTCAAATCAATTAAATCAAAGAATTATTTTGTTTGAATTATTATTATTGAATTAAGGCCTTGGCAGACGTCATTATAATGTACTTAACACTTTAGTAGACAGGCTATCAGTAGAAAAAGTAAAGTCGAAAATACAGTAGTGTGCGTGAATGCAAGACGTTTATTTAAAAAGCGAGTTTAAATATATGTGAAATTCATATAGCATTTCCTAAAAAATCCAAGTTATAGTTATTCAAATCTTGCGTAAAATTTATTACTTTTTCAATTTATTAGTCGACCTCCGTGGCGATTTCTTAACACGCTAGACCGTCACTCGGAGGTTCTGGGTTCGATTCCCAGACAGGGCAAGTTGGTAAATGGCCTTTTTTAATTTGTCCTGGTTCTTGGGTGTTTATTTTATCCCATCAAAAACATAAATGTAAAAATGCCAAGTTCAAATTCCGACAAAACAATTGAAATTTAAATAGCTGCCAAGTTATGTAGGTAGAGAAAACTGAAATTTATTCATAAGAATCTCAACATTTGACTTGGACAACATTAAGATTGAAAGCACGGTCACCCATCCTAACTCCTGACCAAGCTTAACCTGTAAAAGCACGGTTATTCATCCATCAACTTTTTAATTTATCGTATGCGCAGTGGAGCGAAATATTTGCACAAGTGGTTTTGATAACTCGTATTTTGAAATTTGTTAAAGCGCAAATGACAAAGAACCCTTAGAATAGATAATCTGTTTCGTTTCACGCAGCTTTTTAGGGTTCCGTAGTAAACAAGAAAACCTTATAGTTTCGTCATGTATGTCTGTCTATCTGTCCCCAGTTTTACTCATAGACTATTAATACTAGAAAGCTGTAATTGGGCAAAGGCATGGATATGTGGTAATAAAAACTTGAAAATAAAATGTGTGGTGTGAGACGTCGTTGAATAGGTCTTTCAAAAATATTGTAAGATTATGAACACCCTTTATCGTTTTAGCATTCCGTTTGTGAAATATTTGGTTTTTGATTGCAAATTTTTGTTAAAATCATGTGTCTCCCCTCTCTGTCAATTAAACGGTTGTATATGGACACTTAAAAAAATTCACGCCAGTAGTATATAACGTCTCCCTGTACTAAAACTAATTTAAGGTGGATTCAGTTCATGATACTGAACAACTTTTCCTAAGGAACACATAATTAAATATGAAAAGAAAATGTTTGCTTTCCATTCGACCTCCGTGGCGTAATTGTTAACACGCTAGACCGCTAATCCGGAGGTTCTGGGTTCGAGCCCCAGCCAGGGTAAGTTAGAAAATGGTCTTTTTCAAATTGTCCTGTTTCTTGGGTGTTTATCTATGTATGTATTTATCATAACATATAGTATCATTGAGTTAGTATCCCATAATACAAGTTTAAAACTTACTTTGGGGCTAGCTTAATTAGTGTGATTTGTCCTTACATATTCCATACATATATTACATAAATATTACATTTTGCCAAATCTTGTGTGTAAGAGATCAAAAATAATTTTTGTATTTCGTTTGTTCCTTGGTGAAAGTTGTTCAGTATCATGGACTGAATTCAGACCTAAAGTTAGGCAGTTGTTAGTTACATAAAACAAGTAGGTACTGACTACGGAACCCTACACTGCACGTGGCCCGTCACGGCACGTGTCCTGTTTATTTTGGTTAAGTTGAAATTTTAGGGAACCATAGACAAATTTATGATATTTCTTCTTTCTATTTTACGCGCGCGGTGACTTGGAAAACTACACGTTTTGTGTTCCACTGACAGAAAATGTACATATTTGAATTTTCTTTGTGAAACAATACGTTTAGCGACCATCTGCAATCGTAACACCTTTCACTTCTATTTACCTTATTATACGGAGGGTAAAAAAGGATTGCACGTTGAACAGATCAACAGTCTTGGTTTAGCAGCTGTATGTGCTCAATCAATGACTTGACTGTTTGATTTTGTACAATATTTTTAACGAATTAACAAAGAGCACTAAAAAGAAATCTTTTCCTGAAAACAGCTAAAAAAATTGGTTGATTAATGAAGCAGTAATTAGCATTATTGCACCCTTTTATTTTTTATCTTTTAATAGGTTTTCCTGTAATCTATAGGTAAATAACTATTAACTGTATATTTTTTAAAAGTTTGGGTTCAGTGGTTTCGGAGATAAGGGTATTTTTAATATTTATTTTTAAAAATAACTTCAAAAACACCAACTTAAAAAATATAGAAAAATATATTTAATATTATCATAAAATGCTCTTTCATTTGATATTTTACGCGATATAGTTCACAAAACCCTTTTTTTAATGTCTCATTTATCTTCCATAAGTGGCCCCATTTTTTTTAATTTATTCATCTACCTACATTTTACTTCCGTCTTTGGGTCACAAATTTACATTATGTGCACCACATTTCAACTGAATCGGTCCAGTAGTTTAGTAGGGGGGGTCAATTTTCGCCCATTTTCTTAAATAACTTAAAAATACCGATCTAAGAAATAATAAAAAATATATATATTTAAAATTGTCATAAAAAGTTCTTTCATTTGATATGTCACACGATTTTGTTATCAAAACTTTTTTTTAATGTCTAATTTACCCACCATAAGTGGCCCCCTCCTTAAATTTCATTCATTTACGTTATACGTCTATCTTTGGGTCACTAAGTTACATAAATGTAGGTACTAAATCTCAACTAAATCATTCTAATAGTTTCGTAGCAAATTGGCTGTGATTTACGGACAGACAGACAAGTGAAACCCTAAAAACAGTAAAAACACCAAAAAAATCGGTTCCTATACAAATTTCCCGGGCGGCTGCACACTTTTGTATGAAAATGCAGCTTTTTTTTTGTTTTTTTGACTGTTATTTTAATATCATTATACTATACTAGCAGTCCACCCCGGCTTCGCCCTTGGTACACACAAAGCCTATGTCACTCAGGGATAGTGTACCATTCCAACGGTGAAAGTTTTTTTTAAATCGGTCCAGTAGTTTCGGAGCCATGTAATGCAAACAAACAAACAACCAAATCTTTCCTCTTTATAATATTAGTATTGATAAATAGCCTACTATAGCCTGCCTGCCTAGCCAAGTATAGATCTAGTATAGCCTGTGGTTCGATATATTACGCATAATGTCAATTCGTATTTTGATATACATTCATGGGCAAAAGTTGTTCAAAATTTCAGACTGATTAAACAGCACCTTTTATTACAAAAGTTAATATGATTCCGCGACCCGAGAAAGTTCCAATCCGATTTTCACCCTAATCGCCAATTAAAAAATATAGGTAATAAAACCAAATTATTTTTTCATTGACTTAATTTTCAAAAAAATTAAAAAAAAAATGTGCGATGCCGTATCTGCGATAGCATTACATCTTTGATTGAACGTCAACAAAATGTCAAAACTGTACCATAGTGTAGCAAAAGTATGACATAATTTGGCAGTTTGTACATAGTTTTTTATTGAAATATTTTAGACTGTAATGCAATTTTACGTAATTCGGAAATGGTTTTTTTTTTAAATTCGACACGGCCTCCTTCCTGAACGCCCGGCGGGCAACTGAATTTGTATAGAAGAAACATGGACGCCATTTCAGAGAATTCTGTCAAAAACATTGCAAAACATCCAATTTTTTTAAATTATTTTTTTTATTATTGCGTGATTGCATTGTAAGCAAATATTAAGAATAATGTTTCAAAATAGCCTTTATTTTTATAAAATATATGCAATCCCTTGTTAGAATATTTCTTTACGCAGAAAAACAAGCCAGTTTGTAGCAAGATTTTCTAAAATATTTCTTTCAGGTTTCTATACAATTATCTTACTTTTTCTGAATGAAAATTAAAAAAATACGGTTTTCGTCTACTGGCTAGTCTATTCATCTATAACTAGGTATGTAATTTTCCTAGTGGTCTTTTCTACTTAAGCCATAACTATTGCCCGCGCAAAGTGCGTTTTGCATGTTTTTGGGTAAATTCAATGCTTGTTTTTAGGAAAACTACAAAATATTTTAAAAAATCCTTTTTTTCGTCTACTGTCCCAACTCTTCCTCTATCTATGTGTATACATTATTTGACTTAAATCAAACGTTTTCTGTACAAACTTGTTGCCCGCGCAAAACCAGTTTACATGGTGCCGACCCTTAATATGACGAGGTCTACTAACTTAGGTGTCAACCCTTATAGCTAATAGATTCGTCGACAGCACTTCGCTCCTTCTACCAGTATCAGTCTCAAGCACAATAGAATAAATGTAAATATTTCGAATATATTCATTTTGTAACTTTTCGGCTTAATTTATTCTAAAGTGGTGGTGGCCAGCAGCAACCATGGACAACAATACTAGAGGAATGACAACATTCATACTTTGAATCGTAACTAGTTCAAAAGAAGGTAGTTTCGTAGTGGTGCCGCTTAATTTCGGAAAGATGGCGGTATTAGCGTTCATTTTCTACGAACAAACAAGCGCCATCTCTGATTTTTCGCGGATACCGTCAGCCTAGGTACCCAGCAGCATCTATTGTATGACTAGCGAGCTAATAGCCACATCTAGAAATAATACAGGATTTTGGCTTTCTATTATAGTACGTTTTTTTGTATGGGTCTGTCTGTGCTCTTGTATTTGTTATTCCATGCTTTTACTGACAAAACATATTAACTTTTATTAGTATCTATAAAGGCTTGGCTGTACGTGACTTTAGCGATCTTTCAAACTGTCTCTTTAGAAATAAAGTTGAAAATGGAATGACAGTAATACGCTGCCGGCCGCTGTCACTTCATTATGAATTAAGCCATAATCATGTCTTCAAGTAAAAAGCCATAATCATGTCTTCAAGTGAAAAATAACGCATACAGGGTAACTTTTAATTAACTGGCAACATTTTTGGAGCAAGTTCAGTCCATGATACTGAAAAATCGATGAAAAAATTTCGTCCTTCCATACAAAATCCGTTTGGCTGAGCGCTGATTTGTATAGGAGGACGAAGAATTTTAATCAATTTTGATAACTTTTTTATAGAAAGTAGTTCAGTATCATGGACTGAACTTGCTCCAAAATGTTGCCAATTAATAAAAAGTTACCCTATATATTGGTCAGTCGAGGAGTTTATATGCAGCATTTTAAAAATTAATAAAGACCTACTACTCGACTACGATATCAAAGACGCCTGTCAATCGGCAACTATCTATTGTAATCCTTGTTAATTACAAACCTATTGCTATTGAAATATGGCAACAGAAAATCAAGGATAATTTTTGGTACGCGGTCAATGTGGTAGTAATTCAGTCCCAAACGCATCGTGGTAAATTCGTACGGACCAAAAGTCGTTATTACTACGGTGTTCTCTAACCCTCGTATTTATAAAAATGACAAACGTTTGCTAAACTATTTAAGTTAAAAAATGTTTTATCCCTCTCTCTTTTCAGCTTTCGACACTAAAAGAACGAGATAAAAGATATGACACCCAAAATAGGTTTAGAAAACGTTTGTTATTTTTCATGAATACTAGAGAAATTGACATAATTAAAAACTTAAAAAAAACTCCTTAAATCATTTAAGTATACATATACTACAATTGCATATTTTAGGAGCGCTTCTTTCTCTGTTAAATTAATTAAAAGTCTACACTTCTTTAATTTGCCGATTACTCACTCATTATATGATTGATTTAAGATATCAGATTTTTTATACATCAATTTTACGTTGTATTTTCTACTCGTAAATGGCTTAAGGCCGTACCTGAATTTTCCGGGGTCCAGTGCTGCCCTCATTTAAAATAAATCATTTCAAAGAAAACGGAGACATCATTTAAAATTTTGCAACTACCAAGTCCTAGATAACCCTTCATAGTATTCTATGAACTACTGTTTAGAATTTAAAGTGAGAACGTTAAGCTTTACTACGCACAATTGCGAAAAACGGCCACTTTTGGCTAATGTGCGTAGTAAAGCTTAACTTTCTCATTATAAACTGTAAACAGTAGTTCATAAAATACTTTAAAGGGTTATCTAGGACTTGGTAGTTGCAAAATTTTAAATAATGTCTTTTTTGAAAACGTTAAATAACGTTTTTTTGAAATGATTTATTTTAAATGGGGGCAGCACTGGACCCCGGAAAATTTAGGTACGGCCGCTAAAATATTTCCTTGACTGGCTTTTGGTATATAATATTCAAGTTGTATTCAACTTAAGCACCCATTTTTACGCGTTTTCAATGCAGTATTCAAGGAATACATATTACAAATTTCATTAATCATATTTTATTATTATTTATTTTATCATACTAATATAAAATAATAAATAACCACAACATAATATCATCATATTTTCTAAACAACAATTGTATATTTGAAAACATCACGAATTATTTATTTTCCATAATGATAATGTCACATCCATTTAAAAGAATTTATTAATAATATTATGTAGTTATATTTAATATTTAAGCAATAAAACGTGTTAGTGATACGCTACTTAGATTATTAAATATTTACAATGTGTATTTTTATCTCGGAAGCTCTCATTTATAAATGTAAATGTTAGATTAATTTTTATTTTAAAACTTAAAAATGCATATAGTGCAATATTAATTTTAGCGAAACCAAAGCAATATTTCGTACACATCTTAGATTTATTATTTACAAAATTTATTGAAATTATAAACTAATATTTACTTTTGAATCGCCTCAAATGTATTTTTAAGTGAAACTTTTCTTAAATAAATAACGCAACACTGCCGTAAGGACAATTTTTGTATTACTATTTTTTTTTTATAAAAAAAGGAGATTTTTTTTAAATAAAAATAATGAACAGTTTTTCTCAGGCTTTTGTATCTTTACGCATGTAATTTTAAAGTAAACGGCCACAAAAGACCTTTTAATGAGATTTAGATGTAATTTTTTTAGAAAAATATTGTAAGAGTAACATAAAACGTATAGATTCGGACGAAAAGATGTAAAAATCGGGAGGCTGTAGAATTCGCCTTTTTTGATGGAAAACTGGATCCTGTAAGTAGAAAATAAACGTGTAAGTTTATTAAAAACTCTTGTTTTCTTTTTAAATATCATCATGCATGATCATTTCAGAAGTATTATGACGACCATTGCTGGATATAGTTCTTCCAGTTTAAAAACGGTCAATCGAAAGCGACCAAAAACGGTGGAAAACGCAAAAAATTAACCACTGGCGCAAAAAGCAAGGTGTTATAAAATCAACGTGTGTATCTCACTTATATCATGCCTGATGTCTCACAATAAAATTTTAATTTTCATAATTATTTTTTACTAGCTGTGCCCGTGACTTCGTTCGCGTGGTTGTCGGAACGTAATGTTATATAGCCTAAAGCCTTCCTCTATAAATGGACTACCCAACAAAAAAAGAATTTTTCAAATCGGACCATTAGTTCCTGAGATTAGCGCGTTTAAACAAACAAACAAACAAACTCTTCTGCTTTATAATATTAGTATAGATTAAAAATCGATTAACATTTTTCGTCCTCCCATACCAAATCCTTTTGGCTGAGCGCTGATTTGTATGAAATTTTTATTTGGCCTTACCATACAAATCATGTACTGAACTTGCTCCAAAAATTTAGATGGCGGTAAATAAGGCGCCCTGTCTTCCGCAAAAATCCTTTTGCTTGGTAGGCACTACGTTTTTGCCAAGACTGTGTAAGCCAGGGTGCTAGCAAAGTATCTTATAAGTAATCATAGGAAATAATTTTAGCTCTTTGCTTCTTCTTCTTCTTATTTAAGAGCTTAGTGGCTCTTGTCGGTGGAGTATGCGCCAAACTTCTCGGTTCTCTGCCTTACTTTTTAGTGCTTGATACGACATGACCCCTACTTTTTTCTTTCAGTTGGTCTACATAGCTCTTTCTTGGTCGTCCTGGACCTCTTCTACCTTTTATCTTTCCTTCTAGTATGTTTTTAAATAAGGAGTCATGTCGTATTAAGTGACCAATCATTTTATCATTTTAGCTCTTTGCTATAAGTATCTATTCCCTTGCCAATTCCATTTCAATCAATTTTAAATATCGATGAGCTGGCGTAATTCTAGCGATATATAATTAACGTAGAAGATGACTGGTTTTCAAATCTTTTTCTTCTTTTATTACAATTTTCGATTGACTGAAGAATTGCAACTCTTGTTTTAATTTGCGTTTTCTCGGTGTGTTCGAAGAGATCGATCTGGATTGCGATGATTCTGTGCTTGAAATGTCCAAATTTGCCTGACATGAAAAATCTTTTGTTGACGTATCTGTCTGGGTAGATTTATTGTCTGTTGTTGGAGTGGAACTTGAGATGTTCAAGGACGGAACTGCATTGCATTTAAGTCTTTTTCTGAGACGGTCAGACTCCTTGAAATGCAAATCGCATATGAAGTAATATTTGCTCAACTTCTCTAAATTTTTCGACCGCAGATCATTTCGCCCTGCTGCTTGAACCCATCGCTGGCATCTGAAAGCGCAATTTATTAAATTTAATAAAAATGACCAGTATGCCCTGCCAACCCTGTCTTATGGTGCCAAGACACGGATTCTTACAAAAGGAACTATGTACAAGGTTGCGGTTTCGCAAAGAGCCGTGGAGAGAGTCATGCTCGGCATCAAACTACAAGACCAAAACCGCAACATGGAGATTCGCAGTCGGACTAAAGTTCACGGCGTACTCTCTAGAGTTGCGGCTCTTAAGTGAAACTGGGCGGGACACTGGCTAAAAGGAACGATGGGAGGTGGAGTAAGGCCATCGCCGAATCGAATGGTATCTCAGAAATTGTAGGCGCAGTGAGGGACATCCGGCGGCTAGGTGGGTCGTCGACTGTCTAATGTTACAACCAGCTGGATCAAGATATATCAATCTAATGCGATCCACGATCTTGGTCGGATCATGATCTAGATTGAACGTGTCTGCCATCCCAATATTTATTCCAAAAAGGCAGATTGGAATAATAGATAGATAAATCATTTATTGCATCTATATATAACACACAGTACATAGAAAATGGCAAAAAAAACAACCTAGGTAATATAAATCAAAGACATGTGTGTGCTACAGCATTACAAAAGGCTGTAGCTCCGTGTGGGGAATTGCCCAGTGAGCAAAACACTGATTTTCAGCTACCTCCGGAACGGATGCGCTTGCGCAGCCGAAGTTAATTTAAGTACTTATTACAAATAAAAAGAAGATATATTATATATAGGTAGATGACAAAGCCAACAAAATGCATTTTGCCAATTTAACTAAGCGAAGCCAATGCATTTTGTTAGCTTTGTCATCTACCTGTTATTCTAATCCGCCTTTTCGACGGACAAAAAAAGCCTTAAGCCAACAAAATACATTGGCCAACCAAGCCAAGCCAATATATTGGATTGTCTTGTCATTGGTTTCGTGTAAGTGAAGACAATCCAATGCAATAGATTGTTCTCAGGACAACAGAACACTCCAATAAAATAGAACGACTTCAAATTTTCGAAAGCCAATGCCTTCCCCCACTACCCGCGCGTTGGATTGTCTTCCATTGGCTTCGTGTGAACGCGTGTTCCTAGCCAGTAATAAAACGTAGTGATTAAATTCTCTTTGGCCAGTAAGCCAATGCCAAGACCGCGCTGACATCCTGGCGGACCACTTGGAGCGCCATTTTTCGCCAAACCCGGTCGTCGACGCCGAACATGACAGGACGATCTCCGAACTCGTGCGGGAGCGCCTCGCGGCGCCTATCCCAGCAGATGAGGACCCCATCGTCGTCTCGCCTGGCGAAGTGCAGCAGGTGATCCACAAACTGAAGCCCAGGAAGGCCCCGGGCGCGGACCGCATCACGAACGAGGCGCTACGTCACCTTCCGCCGCGAGCAATTGCGGCAGTGACACGCCTGTTCAACGGGATACTGCGCTCGGGCCATTTCCCGACAATTTGGAAAAACGCCCGGGTCATCATGCTGCCCAAGCCGGGCAAGGACGCCCGAAAGCCCGAAAATATGAGGCCCATCTCGCTGCTGAGCAAGCTCTCGCAGGTGTTTGAGAAGATCGCCCTACGGCACATGTCACCCCACCTGACGCCCCGGGACGAACAGTTCGGCTTCAGACCGGGCCATTCGACGACGCTCCAAGTGGCAAGGGTGCTACACCGGATGTCAGAGAGCGCCAACAAAAAGGAGAGCGTGGCTGCCTGCCTCCTTGACTTTAAACAAGCCTTCGACAGAGTGTGGCATGAGGGGCTCACCTACAAACTGTCGGAGACCACGATGCCCCGCAGGCTACTCAGGGTTGTGGCCTCATTTCTAAAGGATCGCCGGGTACACGTGGCGGTGGAAGACGCGGTCTCTACGGATCGCCCAGTCAGCGCTGGAGTGCCCCAAGGCAGTTGCCTTTCGCCGGCCTGCTACGCCGTGTTCACCAACGATATTCCAGTCGTCGGTCAGGTGGAGCTAGCACTGTACGCGGACGACGCAGCATACTATGCGTCGTCCATAAAACCGCTGTATGCCGCCAAGAGGCTACAGCCGACCCTCGACGCTCTACCTGACTGGCTCGCCAAGTGGAGGATGCAGGTGAACGTCGGCAAGACGCAGGCCATACTGACTGGGAACCGCCATCTACCGCCGCCGCTCAAACTACTCGGCGAAGACGTGCCGTGGCAGCCGCACGTCAAGTACTTGGGCGTCACCATCGACCGGCGTCTCACCATGACGAAGCACGTCGGCAATGTTGCGGCGCAAGCGAAGCTGGCCAGGACGAAGCTGCACGGAGTGCTGTTATCCCGCCTGCCCCTGAAGACGAAGCTCGGGATCTACAAAACCTACGTTAGATCCCGCCTCACGTATGCCACCCCAGCCTGGCACGCGTACTGCTCGGAGACCAACAAGAAAAGGCTCCGCACACAAGAAAATCAGAGTCTCCGAGCAGTCGTCGGGGCCCCACGCTACGTGAGGAACGCGACGATCTTCAGGGACCTGAAAATGGAGGGACTCGACGCCTTCGTCGCTCACCTGGCCGCCTGTACATATAAGCGCGCGGACCTATCGGCGCACTCCCACCTCAGAGGGATTGCGCCACTTCACGCGCGCCCACCCGACCGCCGCTTCAAGCCCTCGCCCCGCAACGCCATTGCCGACGCCGCCGCCCACGCGGACGCGCCGGTGGATTAGTGACGCCCAAATAACATAACGAGGACCACGGCCACCACGGCCACCCCAACGACCTGCCCATCGTAATGGGCAGCGTTGATTGCTACTGAAGAGGGCCACAACCCTGAACAGTTTCCTCGTCTCCCGAAAGGGAGAGTGAGATGAACCACTGATTGATTGCCAATGCCACTCGACGCGACAGGGTACGCACGGGTCTGTTCAAGAAATATCGGTAGTACTCTTGAATTTATCAACGTTTAAAATGGTTTTGTCAAAATGAACGCCAGATTTGATATCCCAATTTATTGCTTTATTATTTCTAGCTCTCGGTTTCGGTTTATATTATGGCGTATAGATTCGTTAAAGGGACAGGGGGGCTCGAAGGACCTCTAAAACTGCTTTAAGCAAAGGTATCAATAGCCCGCATTATTGGCCTACTACGTGTTATCTGCATTGTCCTATTGAGATCTATTGGATTAGCTTATTGGATTGTCCCGGCTATTGACCTCGTCTAACTAAATGGCTAAATGACTAAATCTTCCTAATAACGTGAAATTATATTGTTTTTGTGCTTACCTGTATTCATCATTCGGAAATTTATAAAAATTACGTCCTTCCTTGTTTGAGGAAGATAAACAAAGAGTAACTGCGCAGTACTTCACCATTATGGTTATTGTATAAAATTCTAAAGTTCCGAGACGTCGTGCTCGCGTAACCTGCGACTAGCAACTGTTTTTGAAGCCATCAAACGCACCCGAGAATGGGGGAGGTGCGGAGACGAACGACTACGCCATATTGCGGGGACGCTGCGAGTTTCCGTTCTGAACGTTAGTACCTACTTATATTATACGTTAGTAGGTTAGGTACCTATTAGTTTTTGGCATTTTCATTATTTTTATTAAGAAAGAAGTCATTTATTCGTTATGTACAGAGGAAAGTTAAGATACTCGTACCTGTGCCACCTCACGTAGTGCGCAACGCGCGCGGTGGCACAGCCGTCTGTACATAGAGGTAGGATTGTTGTACAACACAACTAAGGTCTTTGGTTAAATAGTCCAGTCAATGGGTATTTTTGCCCTACAAAGGGTGGCGTATAAAATGTTTTGACATACCTAATATTGTTAAGGTATGGTGACCTAATAAGAATCCAAGTTTTTGACCTTGGAGGGTACACGCGCGAGCCGACATCTTGGATTAAAGGTGCCGAAATGAGGTTTATTTTAAATAACGTCACAATCGCTTACTATATCAATATCACAAAAGTGTCTATGAGAGGTCTCATGTCTCATATGTGTCTCATAGCATAGACCTCAGGCATAGACGCTCTCAGTGACGTTATTAAAAATAAAAACAAACCTCATTTCGGCACCTTTAATGACCTTTAATGACGAAAGAATAATAATGATGATGTAATGTAAACCATCATCCATCAAGTAAAATATGTCCGCGTTTTATAAAACATAAAAAAATAAGGCACTGATTTAAAGAGGCAGTTGTAAATAGCAGTTTTGGTAAGTTAAAAATTATAAATGGCATGTTTAATAACTAGTTCAGCAGTTAAAACTAAGCAGTAAAGTAAACAAAAATGAGTAATAAAAAATAATGAACTGGATCAGTGAATATATAATTAAGCGGGAAAATAATTTAATGGGCGGTAAAAAAAATTGAACAAGCGGTTCTATAGGTTTTCCCTAACCTAATAAAATGGATAAAACCGACCTAGCACTCGCCGGCTGCTGCCGCAGCACGCTCGCTTCGCTCGCTCGGCTCGTGCGTGTGTTGGTCGCAGCTCTAACCTAACCTAACCTATAGGGTTTCCCTAACCTAGTAAAATGAATAGAACTAGTAATATGATAAAATAACCGACTAATTGATTTTTTATTACTGTTCATGTTTTACTGTCGCAATAATTAATCAACCGCCATTAAATTAAATAACTGCTCAATATATTTTCCAACTGATCATAATAACATCTCAAACATTTAAATAACAGCTCAAAAAATTAGTTCCCAAAAATTAATATTAATCTTTGCTTTCGGCAGTATAGAAGCAGTTATTCTTGCCACAAATAATGTGACAGTCTGCTGACAGTTACAAAAAAGATGAAAATAATTTTGTCTATGGACTTTAATGATCGATTTTTTGTAAATAAAACTTTGATTTGTAATTATTTGTGATAAATAATGTAAATTTATGACTAAAAATGTGGTCGGTTAATATTAAAAATAACGATAATGCTGTAGCTTGTAGAGGTTGCCTCGCTACTGACGTGCGATTATGTGATATTCATGAACTAAATTTGTCTGAAGCCTATGTTCAGCTTATTGGAATTTCGGTGAGTGTTTTGAAATGATAAATTCAGCAAACTATGATGTTAAATTGTATGTATGTTATTTTAATTTGGCGTATATATTTGTATGGTAATAAGCAAACTATCTCATGTGGTTAAAAAAATTATAAATTAACTATTTTAGGACAAAAATGTTTTGTTTATTAGGTAGTCTTATATATGTTTAATATTTACTGAATACATGGGTATAACTGAAATAGATGGTCAAAATTGTAGTCTCCTAATGAAATTGAATCCTGGTTGGCCGGCTGACTATGCAATTAGTCCGGGATAGTCATGCCGATAGTTGGGGCATGTTGTTATCCGGAATGATTCTCTTTAAAGTTTGTATTGATGCTAACAACATGCCCTTAAATTATCGATTGGCACAGGCCAATATAAGCAAGACAAAAAGGAAAATAGGAAGGCAAAGAAAACGTTGGTCTGACGACATTAAAAAAACAGCAGGTCCATTATAGCATTGAATAGCCAAAATAAGAAAAGAGAGAAGAAAGAGCTGAAAGAGGCTCTCGTTTGAGGCTGAAAAAGGCACGCCAACAACCAAAAACTGATCCTTTTATAAAATAATAATTAAATTTTTAACAAAAAAAAACAGCTGACTTAATTTTTTCAAGTTTCATATCTTCAGGAGTTTCTTTCATATCTCCAAAGTTTTTCATCATATCTTCACCAAATTAAAATGGGACCAACTTGGTAGTTATATGGTGACATTAAAATTGGAGATTTTTGGTAAACATTTGTCGGCTGATGTCTATGGTTTTTATTTTTTATTATGAAACAAGATGCATAATATAACAGAATATGATTTTTTTATTTCACTTAAAGAGTTCCTTGAATATAGCTATAGGGTTCAAAATCACCCTGTATTTATAATGTCATCATCTAAGTTAAGTCTAACCAAATTAAATAAATAATAAGGACAAATCACGCTGATTGAGCTAGCCCCATAGTAAGTTTCAACTTTTATTATGAGATACTAAGGCGGTGATCCCACTGCACCACGCACCGTCGCGGAGCGCGGTGAGGCAGATTTTAACATTGTATGCAAGTATCTCAATTTGTTTAGAAAACACGCCTGGTCCAACCCACTGGAACCGCGCTGTAGCGTGTCCCGCGCGCTGATTCCGCCAGTCCGCGCGGGGGCGCGGTGCTAAACTCTGCTTGCTCCGCAGTATCGCGCGTGTTTTTATGTATAAAGGACAAAGAAAAAAGAGCTCTGCGACACTAATTGAAGATGCTTTTTTGAATGAGTTTTTCCAAGAATCTCCACGACGATCGACTGAAGTAAATATTTGGCGCGGGGCCGTCGAGGCAGATCTGCGTCTCCGTCGCGCGGAATCTGTCGGTCTGCGCACCGCGGCGGGGTGCGTTTCAGTGGGTGAATCGCTAATTCAACGATACCGTATTTTACAGTAAATACATATGTATATAGATAAACACCCAAGGCTCAGGACAATTCGAAAAAGGCATTTTCCAACCTGGCTGGGGATCGAACCCAGAACCTCCGGATTGGCGGACTAGCGTGTTGACCATACACCACAGAGGTCGTCAAATTAAATGTAATTGGTTGGTTTCAGCTACAAGATCACTTCCCCCACCACCTTTGTGTGTTCTGCCGTACGCTGCTGGTAAAGTTCCTGTCTTTTCGAGACAAATGCCGGAGGTCACAAGACATACTGGTTGATGCAGAGCTTCAGGGAAGATGTGTGAGTGTTTCTATGGTTCTTTCTTTTTCGTGTCGAAGCTCCAAAGTCATTTTCCCTCCAATGGGTTATAAAACTGCTGGGCTGGTTCAAGTATTACGTAAACACCACAAGGGGGGTGTCTTTTATTTTCTTATTTTATATGACATAGGTGGCGTGCGTGGGGGTCTGGACTTCCATTACGTCAACAATCTTTTTTAGTAATTTTTTTTACATTTCTTTTCAATTTTTTGTAATTTTGATTTGAAATTATACAGACAGTAGAATAATATCTACGAACAATAAGTATATTTGTTAAAGAAAAAAAAACTTAAGCATATTTTGTAAAAATATATCAATGCTTACGTAAGCATAGGAGGGGGGAGACAAGAGACTTTGTTGACAAGGGGGGGGGGGGGGTAAAAATGCTAAAATTCTGCTTACGTAATACTTGATCGGTCCCTGAATGTCAATTTTTTATTTTGTAGTTTTAATTGCCTTCTTGCCTTTTCATTGCCTTGTCAACTTAACAGTTACTAGTGTGTGAGAATAGGCATTGTAAATTTTTTTTTAACCCCAAATTTTTATTTTTATATCAAAATATAGCGTATTTCAAGAAACTATTTAGAATATTTTTTCATATTACGGCTTAGTTAAATTTTTATAAATGATTATAAAAATCATGTCAAAGACAAAGTCGTGTCAATACATATTTTAAAAAAACACGCTAGTGTCATAATAGTCTTTGTCAGTATTAGTGTCATTCAGTGAATTCAGTTGTCCATGGTTGGCGAAAAGTTATTTTCTTAGTTATGATTGGCGGAAACGGTGACATTTGACATTTTTGTCAGTGACAACTCTTATTTTTTAATGAAAGGACTCAGAGATTAAACTGATACAGCTGCGGAGTAAGGTCAAACAAAGGTCATAAGTTTGTTTGTAGAAATATCCAAAACCATAAAAAATTACCCACAAATTGAACAGTTGTGGGGAATTTTTTTAACTGTATCTCGAAACGTATTTCCAAACAACGTTTTCCAAAATAAAATTAACAATGCCCATTGGAGGTGCAATGTGCAGGTTTCCTTACAATGTTTTCCTTAACCAGAAGCAAGTAGTGGAACTGGAAATGTGCTTAAACCGCTTCGACACCGCTATGTAAATCTAAACACTACTTATTTATATTATTTTTATATTATAGATAACGCCCAATACTTTACGAGAAATAGGCCACTGGAATTTCAAACCACCATACACACAAATAACAATCACAGAAGCGAATGAATATGTAGAATCCGCAGTAGATGCAAAGCTAGATATAGGATTCAAACAAGAAGTTGATTTACCTAATGACGTCTTGTATTTTAAAGAAGATAAGGATTTAAGTGTAGATAATGATGATTTCGGTGATGATAGAGACGACGATGATGTAGTAGAGCCCTTAGAAATATTCGCTGATGACTGCATAGATGTAGAAATTCCTAAAATTAAATCTAAAAAGAAAAGCAAAAGATTAGACGACAACTTAGATACAGCCCGTAGAGTGACTAGAAAGAAGTTAAAAAAGGTGTGTGATGAAGACATTGATAGTGAAATATTAACTGATGACAATGTAGATTTAGAGACTATTAAAGTTAATACCAGAAAGAGAAGTAGAAGAGTTGTAGACGACGACTCGGATACAGAACCAGAGATAAATGCCAAGAAGTTTAAAACTGTCGATGTACAGGTCAAAGAGAAACCTAAAAAAAGGGTGAGAGTTATAAAAGAGAGGAAACCGAAAACTTCCAAATCAGCTGATGAGATCAAAAGAGTGGCGAGTGCCCAAGAATTTGACGTCATATTTTTATCTAGAGAAGAGCAGTTGGAAGAGATAGAAGAGCGTCGGCAGGCAGCATTAAAGGTGAAGAATAGTATAAAGTGCAAGTATTGTGGCAAAAACTTCCAGACTCAAGATAGACTGGATGCACACTTTAAGTTTTACCACGATCCTAGTGTAGGACATTTGGTGTGCGAGTTCTGTCAGTGCCGTTTTAAAGCGAGGCATAAGTTTTCGCATCATTTAAGGATACACTTGGTCAGATTCAGCTGTCGAAACTGTTCGTTCACGACTAAGAGGTAAATATTACTTTCTCTTGTATCTTATTTAGTTAAGGGGCTTACAACATATTTCGTCACGCAGAATTTTGACTTCTCGCACCTCTTCGAGGGGGATCATGTCATGCCAAATGACATTGGCATGATCCGTCTCCCCCCATCGCTGTGACGTAATATGTCATCATCATCGTCAGGCCATTTTTAGTCTCCACTGCAGGGTCGTGCCTCTCTGTACTACCAGCGCCATATATTAGCCAGAGCAGTCAGACGATTTGGCCTACACTCTCCACGCCAGACGGGTTGGAGAGGTCTCACTGATGTTTATAAGCTTAGTTTAGCTTGTGTTTCCTAAGTCGCCTTCTGCGACATCCACGGGAAGACGGTCCTATTTTACTCTGCCAGGAACCACACGGCTAGACTAATAGCTAACACTGGTGACGGAGTTTTCGAGCAAAGGCATCTGACGTAGCTTAACCAACGTCATCTAGTGACAAGAGCAACAGGTAGATGCTTGAAATATTCACAGAATATTTTTAGTTGCATATTTAAAAATAAATAATTAAATTAAAATTAAATAAATATTTAAGGGGGCTTTTATTGGTGTCTAATGTTTTATATATATTAGTACATAATCCTTCGTGCGCGAGTCCGACTCGCACTTTACCTGTTTTTTCTTTTTATAAATGTTTTTATTTTATTTTAATAACAAGTTTATTTGCTAGGCAAATTAAAAAACCCCCGACTGTCAAGAACGCCACCTAGTGATGTGAACCGGAACTATTGATACGGACATCAAGTTGCGCTACGAGTACTTGCGCGCTACGAATAACGCCATCTATATATTTGCTAGAGAAAGCCCTGATTTTCAAGCGTTTATCCTCAATAACTTTTAAACGGCTGGAGGGATTTTCATAAAACAAAATTAAAATGTGTATGTGCGAGGGCTAAAAATGACTTGTTCCAAAGGGATTGCACTCTGAAGCGGCACTTCGAGTGGCACCAGGGCAAGCGGCACATGT
Source organism: Acrobasis repandana (assembly GCA_963576875.1). NCBI lineage: Eukaryota > Metazoa > Arthropoda > Insecta > Lepidoptera > Pyralidae > Acrobasis > Acrobasis repandana. The sequence continues at coordinate 7,870,800 of OY756243.1, read as the reverse complement.
GTCAGTACTGCGAGAAGGACTTCGCCAAGATCTCTAGCTACCTCTCGCACGTGAGGCTAATCCACGCGGGCGAGCTGCCCTGGTGTGAACTGTGTGGAGAGTCCTTTATAGGTAAGTAGTGGACGTCATGGAGGGTTATGGAGAAGAAAGACAAGGAACAGGGGGGTTACTCCATAAAATAATACGATAGACGTCCGATAGTAACGTCCTATGTCTATGTCAAATCAAATTTGACTTTATGTATTAACGCTCAATGTTGCTTGTCACTGAAACGCGTATACGCAGTTACGTACGTCTTGCGTACCGCTTTTGGAGTAACCCTACAGAGTGCTAAGGAGACAGATGGGGGAGGCCTTTGCTAAGGGGCTAACTGACGACAAACAACAGCAGTCGCAATAGGAAAGCAGAGGATGTCAGCAAGGGAGGCTGCAGTAAGTAATTAAGTCGACATCATCCGGCAGCTGCCACCTCCAGATCTAAAAAACCCCGATCACGTAAAAAAACAACTTTTTGAATAATTCGGCGCTAGAAATCCGCCATTTTGTTTTCTTCTCATTTTTGATATACCTAATGTCACTCTGACAGTTAAGAAAAATCTAACGACACCCTTTAAGCTAAAATATAGAACTTGTTTACTAGACAAAAACAGTGAGAGCCCACTGCGCCGCACTACGCACCGCTGCGCAGCGCGGCATAGCAGGCTTTTGCTGAAATTAGTATCTTTTTGTTGTAGTTGTAGTAAACAAGTTCTATATTTCTTTCAAAGTGCGCGCTAAGTCGCGTCGCGTAGCGTCTCGGTGTGCACTGACCCTTAAGCTGCAGAGCGTGCCAGATAAATATACTGTTACGAAACTGGGGTTCGAATTTGGAGAAAAACGCCAAACATCGTATGAGGATATCTATTCACTACGAAACCCTAAGTTGACACGTGAAGATGGTCTTCCAAACGTCCAAAGTCCAAGTCGCGTAGCAGCTGAGGTCCAGGTATCTCGCCAAGGCAGTCGCAGGTACTTCCACTTGTCGCACTAAGATCACTTCGAAGCGAAGGAAATCTATTCCTTCGCTTCGAAGTGATCGCTTTGATAGCTCGTATCGAACTGAACTGGCGCACCCACGGTGCACTTTTTATATGCGCCATCGAAGATGTCCACATTAATCTCGAATATTCTACGTAGTCGACGAAAGTGTTTCGAACCATCCAGGCGTCGGGTATGTGTGTGAGTGTAACATGGTCAAGCAAATATAGACTTTATGATACAAGGCATATGTCAATTTAGCTTGCACCATTCTATCGTAGTAGTTCGTAGTTCGCGAATATTGTTCGGGAAGATTCTATCTCGTTCGCGACAATATATACATATATTATATATTTTGTTTATATCGAAAAACGGCGCAGTCGGGTACAAATTGTACGATCGAAAGACACTTTATCCGTGTACAAATCTAGTGGTAACCATTAATTAAATGTTATAATTTCAGGAGAAAAAGGCGTCCAAGCGCACAAAAAGCTACGCCACAGAGACATAAACGTATCAAAATTTGTTTGCACTAACTGCAAGACTAGTTTTCTGAACGAAGATGCTCTCCATAGACACAAGAATCAGAATAGATGCGACTTGGCGAATTGTGTTCAGTGTGGCGACGCGTTCGCCAGTCTACAGTTGCTGAAGTATCATTTGGTTCAGAGACACACGGCCGATGGGCTAGTGACGGACTGCAACGGTTGTGGAGTGAGGTAAGACATTAATAGAGGGGGAGTATGTTAGAAACTCATATACACTGTATTGGTCGCCTACGCGCCAAAAGAGCTTCGACAGTTTACAAAGATATTATGCGTAATACAATGTTATCACAATATAACATGTAAAGCTTGCGAACGTGCCAAATCCAATTAACAGAAAAGTAACACTGAGTAGTCTTAAAAAACGGAGCTGAGCTGACCAGTCCCTACTGGCCATTAGAGGGACCCGACCCACGTATTTTATACATATATACGAGGGCTGTTTGATAAGTACCCGTTTTCTAAATATATTAATATCACTGGCCGCAAATAAGTATACCACCTTTTTAAGCCATTTTACAGAGGCGGGAAAATTAAAAAAAAAATGGCATTCTTTTGTTTTTTTTCTCATTTGACAACGATTCGGTGAAGGCGTGAACTTAAAATTGTTAAAATGGAGAAAGAACAGTATCGGTCTGTAATTAGATTCTTTTTTTTGGAAGGAAAAACGTGATGAAATAAAAGTAAGAATGCAAGCGGTTTACCATGAATGTGCTCCTTCTATGACAACCGTCAGATATTGGTATAACGAGTTCAAGCGGGGAGAACAACCGTCTTTGACGAGGATCGCCCAGGCCGGCCAGTTGAGGTGACTACAGACGATATGGTTAAGAAAATTGAAAATATCGTTTTAGCCGACCGCCGAATTAAACTTCGAGAAATCGTTGATGCTGTAAATGTTTCAATCGAGAGGGTACAACACATATTAGAAGAAAAATTAGGTATGAAGAAAGTATCGGCGAGGTAGGTGCCGCGTTTAAACACGGAGGAGCAAAAACGGAACCGACTGACTACTTCGGAGCAGTGTTTGGCCGTGTTCAAACGTAACCCGAAGGAGTTTCTGCGTCGTTTCGTGACCGTGGACGAAACGTGTGTCCACCACTACACCCCGGAAATGAAAGAGCAGTCGAAGCAGTGGATTTTACCGGGTGAACCTGCTCCAAAGAAAGCAAAAACCGTCCCATCGGCTGGAAAGTTCATGGCGACCGTTTTTTGGGATTCGCAGGGTATTATACATATTGACTATTTAGAAAAGGGAAAAACAATAACAGGGCAGTACTATGCCAATTTATTGGATGAATTTGACGCCGTGTTAAAGGACAAACGACCCCATTTAAAAAAGAAAAAAGTACTGTTTCATCACGACAACGCCCCGGCTCATTCGTCCAGAGTTGTGACGGCTAAATTAGCACAGTTACGCTACGAACTATTGTCTCACACCCCGTATTCTCCAGATTTGGCCCCATGCGATTTCTTTTTGTTTCCCAACCTAAAAAAATGGCTCGGTGGCAAGCGATTTGGATCAAATGACGAAGTCATTGCCGCCACAGAGGCCTATTTTAATGTCTTTCCAAAATCATACTTTTTGGATGGTTTATTGAAGCTTGAGTATAGGTGGAACAAATGTATAGAGTTAAAAAGTGACTACGTAGAAAAATAAATGCATATATACAAAAAAAAATGTTTTTTTTTTCCATAAACGGGTACTTATCAAACAGCCCTCGTATGTATGTAATGGCTGTAAGATAAGAGTCGAAAGTAGATGTGACTTGCTAAATTGTGTTCAGTGTGGTAAACCGTTTGCTAGGTTGCGGTTGCTGAAGTATCATGTGATTCAGGGATAGAAACGGTTGATGGGATAAAGACGGAAGCGGAGTTAGGCAAAACATTCATAAGGGGGAGCATGTTACAATGCAAGACATAGTGAGGGCAGTAGCGTAGCTTATTTGCACCCCCCCCCCCCCCTCGCCCCTGTCCAAATGAGCCTTGAGGTGGTGTGTGGGCGGCAAATTCCAGTCGGCCCCGGGCGGCGAAAGCCCACGCTACGCCACTGAATGAGGGGAATATGTTAACAAGGTGATTAATACAAGTGGAGTAAGTTGCGGAGAGAGGCCACTTTTAGCATGATGATGCTCCTAATTTTTTTTAATATTTAAGGTTCCACAACACGTCGGCGTTCCATCGCCATATGACAGCGTGCGGCGCCAACGCGGTGTGCGTGCAGTGTGGGGAACACTTTGATGAAGAGAGACAGTTGAAGGAACACGAGGCTAAGGAGCATACGAGCACCGACCTCTTCAAATGTGAGGAGGTGAGTAGACAACTTAGTAAGAGGGGGAGTATGTAGATAACATGTTAGGAGGGGGAGTATGTAGGCAACGTGGTGTGTAGAGTGCCGGAACACTTTGATGAAGAGAGACAGTTAAAGAAACACGAGGCTAAGGAACATACGAGCACCGACCTCTTTAAATGTGAGGAGGTGAGTAGACAACGTAGTAAGAGGGGAGTATGTAGATAATATGGTAGGTGGGGGAGTATGTAGGCAACGTGGTAGGAGGGGGAGTATGTAGAGTGCCGGAACACTGATAAAGAGAGACAGTTAAAGGAACACGAGGCTAAGGAACATACGCGCACCGACCTCTTTAAATGTGAGGACGGAAGTAGACAACGTAGTAAGAGGGGAGTATGTAGATAACATGGTAGGAGGGGGAGTATGTAAGCAGCGAGGTATGTATGGAGCAACTAGGGTTGCTAATGTTAGGACATTCAATCTTACTAACGCTGCCTCTTTATTGTTCCAGTGCAATAAGACATTTACAAACGCGTACTACTTCCGGGAGCATTGCAATTCGCACTTCAAGAACAAGGAAGCGGATCCAAGACGGGTGAGTCATCACTATATAACCTACTGAAACTAATTGAAGGGTAGATTCAAAACATATACTGAACAACTTTCTATATACTGAACAACTTTCCCCAAGAAAGTTGTTCAGTATATGTATTCAACTTTCTCGATTCGCCTCCTCCTTCATTGTGCGAACCGCTAAGGTGTGGAAATACCTCCATGCATCGATGTTTCCCCATACGTATGATTTAGGGATTTCAAGGCAAGAGTGAATACGCATTTTTTGAGTCTGCGTGTAACACCTTAGACCTCATCTTAGCTTCCCATCAGGCTAGATAGAGGTCTAACGAACTCGAATATCTAATAAAAAATAATAAAAAAAAACACATATCGATAAATAAATAAAAATATATACTTTCCATAGAAACTCGAATCAGCTGATTGGTCAACTTGTATGGGAGGCCATAAAAAGTTTTTGATAGTTTGATATGTTATTCGGGGAAAGTTGTTCATGGACCAAGTGACAAGAGGAGGGTGTAAAATGAGTGGCCAAGAGAAAGAGATTTATCTTAGGGATGTATCTATTTATTTGGTACTGCTTAGGGCTAATGCGTGTGGAAACAGAGAGTAAAAAATGTATCGCTATATACGAGTATAGTATTTACACCTGGTGGCAGTAATTAGAACTATTTAATAAAGGTATGTATGTAAGGTATTTAATGCCTCAAGTATTGACTGCATTCGATTTACTAGGTAGGTACTTAATACAAAGCAAGCCATATGGATGGCGCGGTATTTAGCAGAGTGTAGTAAAATATACTTACCTGAAACTATTTTTTTAACATACTTGCTCGTAAAGTGGATTTAATTTCACCGGTTTTAGATGTATACAGTGCGCTGAAACTACGAAGACCATAAATTTTGTATGGAGTTTGCGTCTCTTTTCATGGCGACCAAGATGGCGGCTATTACTATCTCATTCTCTCAGTCGAGTTTCTCTTTCGTTTTAAAAATAAAACTGCTCGTTTCGTCATGTTCGCCATCTTGTTTTCTATCCTAACACTGTGAGAAATTGAAAAGTTTATTTTTGCCATTAAATTCAGTAAATTAGTGATACAATACAATACAGTGGTGTAATTGTGTAAAAGTGACTTAGATCTATTAAATGCCTCCACTAATAATTAAAAACTTTACAAATATGTGGTATTATAAACCAATCGAGTAGGTAACAAGAAAAGAATATTTATGGCAAAATTTCCTTTGGATGAAGCACGTTAAGCAGTGAAAAAGTAATAATGCATTTTTATGTTTATCAAAATCGTAATCAAATAGTTATAAAAGTATTTTTTGTTTAATTTTTGAGTCCACATTAATGTGTATATATAAGTAAAATATATATAATTTACAAAAGACTAGGGAGGACCCATGCGTCATCCTGTAGTATCGATATCGATAAAATATTGAATATATTTATATCAATATCGATACAATCTAAATAAGCGTCAAGCTCTAACAAGTCACGTTTGACGTTTTGTTACCTAATGTTGGTGTTGGAAAATGCTGCAAATGGAGTTCGTTTTTTTTGTATGGAGTCCCGTCTCTTATAACGTAGTGATTATATTCTCTTTGATGTATAAAGCAACTCATAAAACACACGCGTGTTATAAAAGCAAATAGTGAAGTTATATTCTATAACCGCACTATTAGCTATTTGTATGCTTCAAATTTATTTTTTATTTTTTTAATTTGGAAATGGCGTGCCGCGCTTATATTTAAAAGTAAAATGGCGGGAAAGCAACACTGAATCATAGTTTTATGGTTGAGTTTATTTAAAATAAATCAGTTTATGAGGTATTTTTCCTCGCAAGTGTGTTGAAAAACGTCGTACAATATACGTGCGTATGTTGGCTAAACACACTCGGCTCTATTACGCCCTCGCCTTCGGCTCGGTCTGAAATATGTGTTATAACCACCAAAACGCACTTATATCGTAATGTACTATAATTGGAGTATATGATGTGTGCAGAAGCCCCGCGGGCGCGGCTCCCGTCCTTTGGACCCGTCGCTGCGTCGCTGGCGCGTGGTGGGGGAGGAGGCCGCCGACGTCGTCATGGAGCGGGAGGCGCCCAAGCGGAGCGCTGCCAAGAAGGGCGCCATGTGCGAGGTGTGCGGGAAGAGCTTCCAGGTAACACTATGCTTCATGCTCTTTTCTGCAGGAGCACGACCCTCTGTACTACCAGAGCCATATATTAGCCAGAGCTGGCAGAGGATTTGGCCTACACTCTCCACTTATTTTTTTTTTAGAATGCCTATATCCGAAAATAAATTTGGATGAGAGCTTGATAGTTATGTTTATCAGGTTTTTGTCAAAATTCATAATGGTGTTTAAAACTCGGCTTTTAATGACACTCTCCTTCGGCTCGTGCAAAATAAGCGCCTCAACTGTAACGATCAACTTGTCCTCAGAACGCGGGTCTGCTGAAGTACCACCAGCGCATCCACTCGGGCGAGAGGCCGTTCCAGTGCACGCAGTGTACGAAATCCTTCACGACAAATAGATTATTAGAGGTAAGTCGTATATTTTTTATTTAAAAAAATATAATATTTGGTAATGTACCTAATAATAGGCACGACGGGAAATCCCACAACCCTAACGGACTTGTGATGACACAGGGTGTGAAATCACGAGGGAGGGGTGCAATATAAGTGTGGATTTTAAAATTTAGGGTACGTCAGCCAAAATTGGGTAGATAAAAAGACAAACGAAGAAGTACTTAAGTAGTTAATGAGAAAAGAAACTTATTGAAAACAATCCATATAAGAAGAGGAAAGATGTTTGGTCATCTTATACGCCACGATCAATTTATTAAAAACATAACAGAAGGAAATATAGAAGCAAGAAGAGGAAAGGGAAGACCAAGAAGAGCATTTATAGATCAAGTGAAGGAGAAAGTTGACGCCGTGTCGTATAGGGATGGCTCAGGAGAGGGAGACATGGAAACGACTCCACCGGCAAGAACGCAGTTCTTAAATTATAGATAGATATACATAAATATGTTCTTAAAATTGTACTTTAGGAAAAGTTGTTAAAAATGATGGACTGAATCCCTCTTAAAGTATTAATGAACCGAAGTGAAAATAGCCTTGTATATTTATTTTTTAATTTTATTAAAATGGACGACGAAGTAAAGGACATATCTATCAGCACGGAACAGCACTTTTCTATGCTGCTATCCTTTTCTGTCGCTCAGAACAGTCGTTTGCTAGAGCGGGAGAGCAGCATGGCCGGTGTTCACAGACCTACCACTACTAGACTTGCAACGATATTGCTAGAAAGAGACTGTCAAATACAGTACAACGTGAGTGTGAAAGAAACGCTGATATGAGTCTTTGTCTCTATCGGCGTGGCTGCTATAAGCTGGCCTACTGTCAAAATCTGGGCCAAACAAACCACGAAACGATCGAAGAAAGTTATTAATTTTAGGGGTTTTATCATTTAAATTTAGGGTTAAAGGTAATTTAGGGTTTTATATGAGTAAGTTATTAACCATAGTGTGTTCTGTGACGTGTGCTAAATATGGGTGGAGGCAACTATCAAAGATAGAAAGAGATGCACTAAAGTGGCCACGCACTATGCAGGTCTAGTAGTGGTAGGTCTGTGCCGGTGCTGAAGCGTTCCGTCGCTCTCTCTCGCTCTAGCAAATAACGGTTCTGAGCGACAGAAAAGGATAGCAGCATAGGAAAGTGCTGTTCCGTGCTGACGGATGTGCCCCAACCCTTACGGTCCAGGTTTTTTGTACATTTAAATTGTTTGCAGGAACACGTTCGCGTCCACACCGGCGAGCGTCCGTACAAGTGTTCGCACTGCTCCAAGGCGTTCAAGACACTCGCCGCGCTCAACAGGCACGACCTGGTGAGTGATCTATCCTACATATCCTTAGTTTGTATGGATGTTTGTTATGTTTTCACGCTGATGGCTGAGCGGATTGAAATGAAATTTGGCATGTATACATCGTGTTAATGAAACACGGAGCATAATTCCGCTCCGTGTAATGAAAGAACGCAAAACCTCTCAGATGGTACCTCGGCCCATGTAACTGAACAACTTTTGTTCAACAACTTTCACGAAATCCAAAAAAAATCGGATGTTCATACAAATGGAATCTATCAGCTGATCACGTTTGTATAAATATTCAAATTTTTCTTTTTTAGTTTCGTGAAAGTTGTTGAACAAAAGTTGTTCAGTTACATGGGCCGAGGTACCATCTGAGAGGTTTTGCGTTCTTTCATTAACACGATGTATAGCTTATTACCTGGATTAACACATAGGAGACTTATCATCCCGGGAAATTGTGAGGTTCACGTGGGTTACAATTTTTATATTATAAATGTTTACGAGTATGTTACAAAGTTTGTAAATTATCGATTGGCCGCCCCGACTTGGTCTCGGTTTGCTACTGTAAATATATATATATATATATATATATATTTATGATATATAATATATTTCATGAAATAAATTTCTACACCTATCGAGTGAGCTATCAAAATAAAGGATTTTAAAAAGGATCACAAAACTATATACAATGTATATGTTTAAATGTAATTTAGAATGAGAAATGCTAACAAACAACATATAACCTCGCTCATCCGAGTGTGTTCTCAGTTGCATCCTATGATTCCTAGGCATACTGATGTATCACGCAGTCGGGTTTTAAGTTTTTTTTAATAATTTCTCATCTCCCTCAGGTCCACAACGGCCTACGTCGCCACGTGTGCCAACTGTGCGACAAGACCTTCCAAACGTCGTCCTGTGCTAAGGTGCACATCAAAACTGTGCACATGAAACTGCCCACGCCGCCCAGGGTGCGCAGGCGCAGGGTCAAAGACGAATAGCAGTTACCCAGATTCAGTCAACTTGGAGACTGGGTCATTATCAGTGCGGAGTGAAGTGTTATAAACAAAAGCTGACGATAACTCTAGTTTGGGTATAGTGAAAATATTGACAGGTGGGACTCGTGCTTTTATTTGCACAATTCATGTACTCAAAAGACAGACACAGAAACGATCAAAGTAAGATAATTAAGGTGAATAACAAGCGGAAGTGGCGCCAAATTGTTAACTCGTAAATATGGTGAAAATTTCCATATTTCTCAATGTTAGGCACTAGATAGCCCTTTAAATTATTTTGTGAACTGCCGTTGAAACTATTATTGGTGATCCGTCTAGCTGTAAAACTTTTGGTGGAGGCAAATTTTAAAGCTAGACGGACTAATGTAAATACTTTCAACGGTGGTTCATAAAATTATTTAAAGAGCTATCTAGTGCCTAACATTGAGAAATATGGAAATGGTCCCACATTTACGAGTTAACAATTTATTCAAATGAGGGCGCCACTTCAAGGTCATTTGCTTCTAACTTCACCTTAATTATCTACATATGTGCTAAATTCTCTTCCCGCAGGCCCAGAAGAGGAAAAGAGAAATATTATGCATTCTTATTGTACTTTGAGATACGAATCATGATTCTCGGTTCATAAATCAAGTGGGAATTAAATTAAGAGACTATCTACTCGCCTGTCCGTTACGCCATAAAAAACGATAGTCGTCCGATAGTATCGTCCTATTTATTTGACAATCCAAATTAGACTTTGTCCTCATTGCGTAAAGCTCAATTTTTCTTAACACTGATACGCGGCCATGTTGCTACGTACGTCTGTCGTGCGTGCCGCTTGTTTTTATGTAAAGATTGTCAACGTGGTAAAAGTGGCCGTTCCTCGCAAAAATGCAAACTAAAGCTTAACGTTCTTACTTTAAACTGTAAACAGTGGTTCATTAAATAGTTTGAAGGGTTATCTAGGTTTTACTAGCTTAAAATTTTAAATGATGTCTCCGTTTCGTTACAAATAATTTATTTCAAATGGGGGCAGCACTGGACTCCGTGTATCGTCTTGACTAAAAAAACTTCTTCTTTGCTGGTCTGGAAGAAAAGAAAAAACATAGAATGTACCAGCTGCTTTTCTTCCCGTGCAGATCGTAAAAGCCGATTGAGGGAATGGGCGAGAATCTGAATCATATGAATAGGTGATGCGGTTAGCAACCCATCACTATTATGATTTCCCTTTTCCACCTTCACGCCCACCATTACGCTAAAAGTGGCCTGGGCTTTACCGCCCTTGGCTCTGTCTACCCCGTTAGGGATAAAGACGTGATAGTGTATCTGTATCTGTAACTTCTGCGGTGTAATTTATTAAAAAATATTTTTAAACAAGCTTTTATCTGTAACAATGAACTGAAAAGTTTAAAGTGCTCATCAAGACGTATCAATTGAGCTCAAATTTGGTGGGGTTATGTTTTACCACAGAGATGCCGTGGCCACCTTCCCGCTTCACCATGAGATCAGGTCATTGGTACCATAATATTGCATTGCCACCCAACTTACATAACTATGTGAAGTTTCAGCTCAATCGAATAATGGGAAGTGGATCTAACTTAGCTTGCAAGATTTGATTACGGACACAGACAACGGGACAGGTAAAACTAAATAAAAGCTTATTAAGGTGAAGGGGTAAGCAAATGACCTTGAAGTGTGAAATAAATTGTTAACTCGTAAATATGGAGATAATTTCCATATTGCTCTTCGTCATGCACTAGATATCCTTTTAAATTATTTTATGAACTGCCGTTGAAACTATTATTGGTGATCCGTCTAGCTTTAAAACTTGCCGTGGCCACTTTTGGCGGAAGCAAGTTTTAAAGCTAGACGGACTAATGTAAATACTTTCAACGGTGGTTCATAAAATAATTTAAAGGGCTATCTAGTGCATGACGAAGAGCAACATGGAAATATGTATATATATATCACCATATTTACAAGTTAACAATTTATTTCACACTTCAAGGCCATTTGCTTATTCCTTCACCTTAAAATAGCAATATTTTAATAAATATTGTGCAATATTGTAAATTATAAAATAGAAGTTTAGAGATAGCGTCCAGTACTGTGACTTTTTGATCACCAACAGCAACATTTGGAGCAAGTTTAGTCCATGATACTGAACTACTTTCTATAAAAACAATTTAAGAAAATCTAAAAAAAAAGTTCGTCTTCCCATACAAATTAGCGGTCAGCCAAATGGATTTTTAATATTTATTTTTTTTTGAAAATTATCAGTATTATGGGCTGAACTTGCTCCAAAAATTTGGCTGGTGGTTATAAATTCACTCTGTATAATGTCTAACAAAATATACTGAAACTATTTCAAGTGTAAATTCAGTCAAGGAACAAATATTTAAATATGAAAAAAAATTGCTTTAAAAACTTGATCAGGTGATTGGTCTATATTTTTATTTGTATGGGAGGCCAATTTTTTTTTCGTTTTTCGCTATGTGTGTTCTCTAGGAAAAGTTGTATAGTACAGTAGACTGAATTTACCCTTAAGGTGAAGTGGTAGCATAAGTGGCGCCTCATTTGAAATAAATTGCTTTAAAACTAGACATACTATTAGTAATAATTTCAAAGGTTATTCATAAAATAGTTGAAGGTCTTTTTAGACATTGATACAAATCAAATTTTTAAATATCAACATATTTAGCTTTAAACAATTTATTTCAAATGAGGGCGCCACTTATGCTACCATTTCACCTTAATATAGTTTTAGTATACTTTGTTAAGTCCTGTATATTTACTATGTAAAATGCATTTTAATAAATATGTGTGAAATACGAGTTGCTTTATTTTGCTTTTTTAACACAGGAAGTATCAAGAAATTTCCGGAGTGTACAGTTTTATTGCAAGTTCAGTCCATATTATTGTTTACATTTTCTAATAAAAATATATATAAATACCTTAGACGAACTACAAAAAGTATTCTAAGGATGACTTTTTAAAACCATCAGCCTATTGGAACAAGTTCAGTCCACTGAACTGCTTTCTGTAACAAGAATATAAGTTAAGACTATACATGGAGTCCAGTGCTGCCCCCATTTGAAATAAATTATTTGTAAGGAAACGGAGATATCATTTAAAATTTTAAGCTAGTAAAACCTAGATAACCCTTCAAACTATTTTATGAACCACTATTTACAGTTTAAAGTGAGAACGTTAAGCTTTAGTTTGCGTTCTTGACAAAAGTGGCCGTTTTTCGCAAAAATGCAAACTAAAGCTTAACGGTCTCACTTTAAACTGTAAACAGTGGTTCATAAAATAGTTTGAAGGGTTATCTAGTAGCGGTTTTAGTAGCTCAAAATTTTAAATGATATCTCCGTTTCCTTACAAATAATTTATTTCAAATGGGGGCAGCACTGGACTCCGTGTATCATTTTTTTTTTATTTATTTGGTTCGCTAACTGGCTGAACAACACACAAATCTAAGCATATACAAATTAGAGCATATAAGTTGCCAACCTACTTGGAGCGAACACAGCATGCACATTTGATAAACAGCTCTCAGTCGTTTTAAATTGAAAATTACATTACATTACAGTAATTATAAAATTATTTAAGTCATAAATTAAATTACATTGCAAAATTAAATAAGGTTTTAAATTATATTAAATAAAAAGTTACATAAATAATTAAACTTTAAATTGGGATTGCATGCTTGTGTAAAAAATAATTAATCATAAAAGAATTTTTTAATCATATTGGCCTATGCACCGAAGATATCAATTTCATTACATATTGTTACGAAACTGGGGTTCGAATTTGGAGAGAAACGCCAAACTTCGTATGAGGGATTTATTCACTACGGAACCCTAAGATGACACGTGAAGATGGTCTTCCAAACGTCCAAGGTCCAAGTCGCGTAGCAGCTGAGATCCAGGTATCTCGCCAAGGTAGTCGCAGGTACTTCCACTTGTCGCACTAAGGTAGGTTTCCTTCGCTTCGAAGTGATCGCTTTGATAGCTCGTATTGAACTGCCGTGGCGCACCCAATGTTCCCTATTTATATGCGCCATCGAATAGGTCCACATTAATCTCGAATATTCTACATAGTCGACGAATGTGTTTCGAAGCATCCAGGCGCCGGGTATGTGTGTGAGTGTAAAATGGTTAAGCAACTCTAGACTTTATGACACAAGACATATGGGCCAATTTGGCTTGCACCATTCTATCGTAGTATTCGTTCGCGAATATTGTTCGGGAAGATTCTATCTCGTTCGCGACACTGCCCCCTTCTTAGAGGCGCTCGTCCCGAGCGTCACTATTGCTGCCATGGTAACGTGCCAAACGGTCTATGTGCACCACTTTAAGTGATCCTCTTGGTTGACGTTGGATCCGATAGGTCACGTCGTTCATTCGCGTGATGATCTTATATGGACCTTCCCATCTTGTTTGTAATTTCGGTGACTTTCCTTTCCGGCGAATCGGGTTATGCAGCCAAACTAATGCTCCTTCTTCAAAGCCACTTGTGTTCGCTCTTCGGTCATATCTAGTTTTCATGTTTTCGCTTGCCTGCAACCCGTTTTCGCGAACCAAATCGTACACGTCACTCATTCGCTTTCGAAGATCAGATACGTAGTCTGGCACAGTATGTGGATCTTCTGGTGGCCTTCCTGTCAGTAGATCTACAGGTAATCTAAGTTCTCTACCGAAATTCACCTGAGCTGGGGTTAGCTTCGTGCTTTCGTGTTCCGATGTCCTATAAGCCAGGAGGAAAAGCGGTATGTACTTGTCCCAGTCTTTCTGATGTTTGTCAACCAGTTTCGCTAAATGTCTCTCCAGCGTCTGGTTAAATCTCTCCACCATGCCATCAGACTGAGGGTGATATGGGGTGGTCCTAGTTTTATGCATTCCCAAGAGTTTGCAAACTTCCTGAAAAATTTGCGATTCGAAGTTCCTTCCCTGATCTGAGTGTATTTCTAGTGGCACACCGAACCGACAGATTACTTCTTCAACCAACTTGGAGGCTACTGTTGTAGCTTCTTGGTTAGGTATAGCAAATACTTCTGGCCACTTGCTGAAATAGTCCATGACGACCATGAAGTACTTATTTCCTGATTCAGTTACAGGGAACGGTCCGGCAACGTCAACTGCAATTCTCTCCCAGGGCGCACCAACATTGTAAAGTTGTAGACCACCGCGAGTTCTTGTTGATGGGCCTTTCACGGCTGCGCAAGTTGTACATTTGCGGCACCAATCCTGCACATCTTCCCGACAATTCAACCAGTAAAACCGTTCTCGAATTTTTGTTAACGTTCTCTTGACGCCAAGATGTCCACCTGTTACACCATCATGTATTTCACGGAGAACGTCTTTCACCTTATCCCTGGGAACAACAACCTGTAGATGAAACTCTCTGCCGTTTGGTTTTTCCCATTTACGGTAAAGTATTCCATTCTGCAGGATGAAACTGTCCCATTGAGCCCAATAAGCTTTAGTGATGGGACTCGTAGGCGCAACCTCTGCCCATCTCGGCTTATCTGCACCACGTTCTTTCCATGCGATAATGAGCCTTATATCTTCATCATCCTCTTGAGCTTCTCTGAAGTTCTCATCGTCCCATTGTCCTGTAGGGATCGTCCTTGTGATCTTTACCGTAAGATCCTTTGTCTCTTGTTTGGCACAATGGTTACAATCTTTCGGGCACGGTCTTCTTGAGAGTGCATCAGCATTTCCATGGGCTTTTCCACTACGGTGTTCAGTAACAAAGTCGAATTCTTGAAGTTGTTCAATCCAACGTGCAACTTGGCCTTCCGGATTTTTAAATTGTAACAGCCACTTCAAAGCAGCATGGTCTGTGCGTAGTGTAAACTGTCTACCAATGAGATATTTGTTGAAATGTTGCAGCGTCTTCACAACAGCCAAGAGTTCTCTTCTTGTTACACAATAATTTCTTTCAGGCCTTGACAAAGATTTACTAAAGTATGCAATTACTATTTCGTTGTCACCTTGCTTTTGAGATAGTACTCCTCCGATCGCTGTGTTGCTAGCATCTGTGTCAACGATGAACTGGCCACTAGTCTGCGGGTATCCCAAGATTGGAGTCTTGCAAAGGCATTCTTTGAGTTTAAGAAATGCATTCTCACAGGTAACGTCCCATTTGAAAGGCTGTTTGTCTTCTGTAAGACGAGGCAAAGGTTTAGCGATTTCGGAAAATCCCTTTACAAATCGCCTGTAATATGAGCATAGTCCCATAAATGCTCGCACCTCTGTCTTGTCTTTGGGGGTAGGCCATTTTTTCACTGCTTCAACTTTAACAGGATCAGTTTGGATGCCCTCACTGGTGATAACATGCCCGAGGTAATTCACTTTGTTTCTTAATAGATTGCATTTCTTTGGATTCAGTTTTAAGTTGGCACCCCGTATTTTCATTAAGACTTGCTCCAGATTCCGCAGATGATCTTCAAAATCTCGACCCATGATGATTTCGTCGTCCAGATAAACTAGACAGGCATCTCCTACTAATCCTGCTAGTACACACTTCATAAGTCGTTCAAAAGTAGCGGGTGCGTTGCATAATCCAAAAGGCATAACATTGAACTGCCATAACCCTTTTCCTGTCGAAAAAGCTGTTTTTTCTTTGTCTTTAGAATGTATTTCCACCTGCCAGTAACCAGATTTCAAGTCTAGGGTGGAAAACCATTGCATTCCACTGAGGGTATCCAAGGTGTCATCAATTCTTGGTAATGGGTAGCTATCCTTCTTTGTGACGTCGTTCAGTCGTCTATAGTCGACACAAAACCGTGTGCTGCCATCTTTCTTCTTAACTAAAACAACCGAGGAGCACCATGGACTTGCAGATGGTTCAATGATCTTATTTCTTTTCATGTCCTCCAGCAGATCTTGCACTTCATTTTCCTTAGCATATGGAATTCTTCTTGCTCGCTGACGTATAGGTCTTTCGCTTCCAGTATCGATTCTGTGCTGAACTAGCGAAGTTCTTCCTAGATCACCTTCTTTGGAAGAGAAAATATCAGCAAAATTCAGCAGCAACTTCTTTGCTTTCAAGCTCTGCGAGTAAGTAAGGTTGCTTTTACAATCTTTTAGAAGTTCGGCAATAATAGAACCACTTGTGTTTTTAGATGTGTCTGAGCTTGGTGTTGATTGACACTTTTTCATCCAGACAACTTCCTCACATTTTCCAACAACATCTCCTTCATTCAAAATGATTTCGTGGTCCTCTATGTTAACTATTCTAACGACTGCTGTATCCTTTCCACTGACTAAAGTCCTTGCTGTCAGGAATCTGCGATTCATTGTCTTGTTCGTTATATCTTCGATAAGAACGCATCTAGTTGGCTTGCGTGTTTTAGTTGATGGCAGTTTTACCATTATTTGCGCTTGTGTTCGACCAGGTATGACGATTTTATTTAGACAAGTTACTTTTCCGGTAGTGGCTCCAAGGATGAACATTTCTTCGTTACCACACTTAAAAACTCCATTAGTGACATCGATTTTACAATTATATTTCTTCATGAAATCTAAGCCCAATATGCATTCATCCATAATCCCAGCCACAATGACATCATGGGTGTATGGTGACTCTCCCACATATATCGTCACCTTCATTTCTCCTAGGACAGGTATTGGCTGGCCAGAGGCAGAGAGAAGCCGACAGTTGAGGTTCTTTCGTTTCATCGCAGCCTTCACCAGGTGCGGGCTGATTATTGTTCTGGAGGCTCCTGTGTCTATAGTCAATTTGCAGTCTGTCCTATTCACTTTGCCGCATATCGCCAAACTGCTCCTATTGCTCACTTGCGAGATGACAATTGCTGGGGCTTCCTCTGCGCCAGCCAGTACCCGCCCCTTAGTCCTGGCTGTTACTCGTTTCCCTGATTTTTCGCAGGAAAGGAGGACTCCTGCCTTTTTGTTATTTCATCAAGCTCTTCTCGTAACTTGGTTAATTCATGCTTTTCTGGACAGGAAAGTCGCAAATGTCCTTTTTCACCACATCTGTAGCAAATAGGTGCTGAGCTACTGGTCTTCTTTGGCAGGTTCTTGATTGCCTTTACCTCTTCTGTGACTTCTCGCAACTTATGTACGCGCATGTCCTGTCTTAAAGCTTCGTACTCTAGAGCATGTGCCAAGGCATCTTTAAGTGAGGCATGATGATGGATTCCCACTGCAGCCCTTACCTCCGCATCTCTTATTCCAGCAATAAAAGCTTGAAGAATATTGGTGTCTACCATTTTAGAGTCAGCAGAAGAGAAGGCTTTGCGCACTAGTTTTTCTATTTCCAGTGCCCACTGTTGAAGTCCTTCTCCTGGGCGCTGCACTCTGTCACGTAGCTGGGCTCGAAAGGCGTGTTCGAGATGACGTTCTCCATACCTGGCTTCCAGTGCCTCCATTAATTGTTTAAAGGTGCTGCCAGAGCTAGGCAGTGCCTCCAGGACCGATAGGGCTGAGCCTTTCAAAGCAATTGTAAGGGCTGTATGGCTCTGTTCATCGGTCCAGCCGCTTGCACTAGCGACGGTCTGGAATTGCTGTTTGTATGCGGCCCAGGATGTTGTACCGTCATAAGATGGCACTTTCACTTTTAGTCCCTTATTTTCACCTCCAGATGCGCTTGGAACTCCCACTGTTTCGAGACGCAATACTTTCTTCTGTAGTCCAGAGAAATTAGTCTCCAAATCCGATACTTTGGTTTCCACAACGTCTACATCCTGACGGATCCGCTCCACTGATTTGTTTAGCTTGCTGACTGCCCCAAAAACTATTTGCTGGTCCTCACTCAAGCGTGCAAATCGTAAATTTTGTGCCTCTTCTATACGTTGAAATCGTGCATCTTGTTTTTCTTCTATGCGTTGCAGTCGAGTATTTTGTGCCTCTTCTATATTTTGAAGTCGTTTTGTACTTGCATTTTGTGCCTCGTGTAATTTATTTTGATTTTCACTTATGCCTTGTAACATCTGCATTAAGGTGTTTAAATCCACTGATGCCTCTAATGCACGTGGTACTGTTTGTTGGGCGTGTCCAGTGGGCGTGGTCTGGCCGAGGTGGGCGGGGCCAGTGGGCGGAGCTTGACGTCCGGCGGGCGTGGCTTGAGGTCCGGTGGGCGTGGCTTGAGGTCCGGTGGGCGTGGCTTGACGTCCGGTGGGCGTGGCTTGACGTCCGGTGGGCGGGGCTTGTGGCCCGGTGGGCGGGGCCTGATGATCGGTGGGCGTGGCCTCAGGGTCAGTGGGCGTGGCTTGAGGTTCAGTAGGCGTGGCCTGAGCCACGCCCCCTTGAGCCTCCATGGCACGCTGGGCCCTGGTCCTGACACCTTCCCTGGTGGTATCCTCTTCTTCCCTCGGGAAAACTGGCATCTCCAAATCCACTTCCGACACCAAATGTTACGAAACTGGGGTTCGAATTTGGAGAGAAACGCCAAACTTCGTATGAGGGATTTATTCACTACGGAACCCTAAGATGACACGTGAAGATGGTCTTCCAAACGTCCAAGGTCCAAGTCGCGTAGCAGCTGAGATCCAGGTATCTCGCCAAGGTAGTCGCAGGTACTTCCACTTGTCGCACTAAGGTAGGTTTCCTTCGCTTCGAAGTGATCGCTTTGATAGCTCGTATTGAACTGCCGTGGCGCACCCAATGTTCCCTATTTATATGCGCCATCGAATAGGTCCACATTAATCTCGAATATTCTACATAGTCGACGAATGTGTTTCGAAGCATCCAGGCGCCGGGTATGTGTGTGAGTGTAACATGGTTAAGCAACTCTAGACTTTATGACACAAGACATATGGGCCAATTTGGCTTGCACCATTCTATCGTAGTATTCGTTCGCGAATATTGTTCGGGAAGATTCTATCTCGTTCGCGACAATATATTATTGTAGTTTGCACTCATGCGATTCAACGAAGAATGCTGGCGGTAATTCGTTCGACAGATGGGCAAATTAAAAGTGACTCTGTTATGTAAGCGACTGCATGATCTCGGAACAGATAAGGTAAATCTTCGGAGCAGATCAGGGCTGTCAATTTTGCCTTGAATAATCTTAAGCAAGAATATTATATCAGCAGCCTGTCGCCTACGTTCCAGAGGGACAATTTTGAAATGGTTAAGTCTAGATTCGTAGGATGCTAGGTTCCGACAGTTATTAAAAGAAAAGGTAAGATGATATACAAATCTTTTTTGTATGCCTTCAATCCTCTTGATGTGAATGGCATAGGATGGATTCCAAACGGGACTGCAATATTCAATCAAGCTTCGCACATAACAATTGAAGAGCATAATGGGGATTTCAGGTTCTTTGAAAATTTTTGTTTGGCGCATGACAAAACCGGCTAATTTTGAGGCTTTCTTTACAATGCATTCAATGTGTTCTCTGAAATCTAGTTTTTGATCCATTATAACTCCCAGATCGCGAATGCTATCAGTTTCTTGAAGCGGAGTACAGGCAATTTTATAAATATTTATTTTAGACGATTCTAATTTCCGAGAAAATTTGATAAAAGAACATTTTGTGGGGTTTAAGATCATTCCATTTGTTTGGCACCACGAGCTGATTTTGTCTAAATCTTTTTGTAGCGTATCAACATCGTTGTCCGTCTTGATTATTCGGTAAATCTTTAAATCATCAGCGAACATCCTGTGATCAGAGGCTAAATCAGCACAAAGATCATTTACAAATAACAAGAAGAAGAGAGGGCCAAGATGAGAACCTTGAGGAACGCCCGACGGTACCTCAGTAGCTGGAGATTTAAAGCCACGAACGATGACTAATTGCGATCGATTTCTTAAATATGACTCACACCACCTTAGCAAAGATCCGCATATACCGGCATGAGCTAGTCTCTGCACAAGAACGTCATGACCAACCACATCGAACGCTCTAGAAAAGTCGGTATATACGGCGTGAACCTCGTTGCCATCCTCAATTGCAGTGATTATATCATCTGCGTATCCTAACAGATTGGAAATTGTCGATCGACCAGGTAGAAACCCATGTTGGTGTTCATCAAATAAGGACTTGAGATGAAAAAATAGATGTTTTTGAACCATCGATTCGAAAAACATACCTATGAAAGACAGTATTGAAATTTGCCTGTAGTTTGCAACATTAGCGACATCGCCCTTCTTGTGGACTGGTGTTACATGTGCGACTTTCCATTTGGATGGAAAAACACCAGCAGAAAGCGACTTATTAAAGATAAAATGCAATGGCTCCACCAACTGTGATGCGCAATTTTTGAAAAATATAGGCGGTATAGCATCAGGTCCGGGACCCTTATTGGTATCAATCGCTTTAAGTGATTTAAGAATTTCCGACCTGGAAAGATAACAGGAGGCGAGTGAGGTGTAGTGGCCATCATTATTAACAAGATTAGTACCTACTGATGAGGTGCAATTGAAAGTTGAGTGGAAATACTGGGAAAAGAGATTGCTTATCTGTTGCCCACCTTGTGCCTTGTGATTATCCAGGTATTATCATATTAAATAAAACGAGACTACTACCATGGAGGTCATCAAAGTAATATCGCGAGATCTCGTTCGATGTTTGGCCGCGATTAATCTCGATATATGTAATATTAGCCGTGCGGTTCCTGGCAGAGTAGAATAGGACCACTTCAAGTCTTCCCGTGGATGTCGTAAAAGGCGACTTAGGAAACACACGTTGAACAAGGCTTAAAAACATCAGTGAGACCTCTCCCACCGTCTAGCCAGCGTGGAGAGTTTAGGCCAAATCTTTTGACTTATATATGACTGGTAGAACAGAGAGGGTCGTGCTCCTGCAGTGGAGACTGAAGAGGACCTGTTGTTGATGAATCTCGTTACGGCCGAGATCTCGCGAGAGCGAAATAACATTTCATTTATAACTTTCATGAAGTTAAAATACGTTTACATATCATCACGTCTGTTTCCCATGCGGATAGGCAGAGACTATGGACCTCCACTTGCAAACCTCTTCTACTTCGTCAACACTCATTATTCTTTTCATGGATGCTCTCCGGTGTAGAAAATGAAATAAAAACATTGTAATAAATGTAAAAGTATAATTACTATATGTTAATGTAAGAATATTTGTGTTCCTCCTTACATTAGTTTTTCTGGTCACCGATAGATGTCGCTGTTCATTATTGAAACTCGATATGGTTTCTTTTATCTTATTTGTTATAACGAAATTTTACTTCTCAATAAAGAGTTCGAAAATCGGTGTAGTGTATTAGTGCAGTGTCTCCCTCTATGGTAAGAAGTGAACACTATATTTCTATTTACAAATTCATACTCACTTAGGCGCAAGCCGAACGAGTTGGCGCGGACGTCTCTCCATTCCAATTCTTTACAAAAATAATGAAGATAATTTCAAAATTTGAACCGAAGAGTCGAAGCGAGATTCAACGCGCATTAGGTCAATAAATAGATACATAAAAATCCTTTTGTTCCCGTTGAGTAACGCTGTTACTCAAGAGGAAAAAACATCCCCTTTTATTTTCACCTTCAAGTATTTTCATCTAACCTTTATGCACTTCATTACGCTACTGTTTCTCAACGGGAATACGGAATGCTGTGTTCCCGTCAAGTTACATTTGACACAGTGTTACTTGACGGGAATATGCACGTTCTTAAAGTGCCGCTAAGAAACACTGGTACTCATCGGGAAAATGTTAGTTGCAATGAGTGACACTGGAACTCATCGGGAAGTTTTTTCCCCTTGAGTAACAGTGTTACTCATTGGGAACAAACGAAACAATTTCTTTTCTCTTGGGCACCTATTATAAACAATCGACCTTCGGCTTCAATCCGATGCGTGACAGCTCGCGTGTCTTCGTAACGACGTACTTGTCGTAAAGCGACGATGACAGACGTCACATTCGTATGGTTTCTCGCCCGTGTGCGTTGTCATATGACTTAGCAAATGAGCCCTTTTAATAAACTTATGGTGACACAGATCACACGCATGCGGTTTCTCGCCAGTATGTATTTTAATATGGCTTTGCAAACGACTCTTCCCATTAAACTTACTATGACAAACATTACACTCATACGGTTTCTCGCCAGTGTGAGTTCTGATGTGAATGTTTAACTGGCCCTTTTGACTGTAATTGCGGTGACAAATAGTACATTCGTATGGTTTCTCGCCAGAATGTGTTCTTAAATGGCTTTGCATGTCAGTTTTTCGACTGAATTTGTGTTGACAAATATCACACTCATAAGGTTTCTCGCCGGTATGTGTTCTTAAATGGTATTTTAACTTATCCTGCGCTTTAAATCGTGTTAGACAAAAATTACATTCAAATGGTTTCTCGTCAGTGTGAATTCTCATGTGACGGTTCAAAATACTTTTATTGCTAAATTGTCGCGTACAAATATTACATTCGTATGGTTTCTCGCCAGTGTGCGTTCTAAAATGACTATTTAAATGTGACTTTGAATTGAATTTTCGTTTGCAAACACTACATTCAAATGGTTTCTCGCCAGTGTGAATTCTTATATGTTCATTAAGGCTGTTTCTATATTTATACAAGCGATGACAAATGTGACATTGGTATCGTTTCTCGGCAGGCGACGCTTGTTTCTCTGGTTCGCCATCTGTCAAAAGAGGGAAGAACTGATACTGAATTTGACTTTATTAAAATTCACTATTTCTAGGCACCTTTAGGCAGCTTGGAAATCTGACACCAGTGTTGGACACTTACACAAACGAAAAACAAACAAACAACTGGTTACCTAACGTGAAGTAACACTAGTGCTTTTCCGATCTTTGACAAGCCTTTTTGAAGATGAAGATTTCTAGGGAAAAATCAGGCTGGTGATGGAGCATCCGGCCTAGAATAGGACCACTCCCTGTGGATGTCGTAAGAGGCGACTAAAGGACTAAGCACAAACATCTTGTGCTACAACTGCTTTTACAAAGAGTGTTGACATCAGGCCGGTCGTAAAACTATAGTCAAATCGTTTAAACTATTCCGGCTATTTCTTCTCGATTTCGCACTATCTACGGCATCCTTAGATGACCATTGATATACATATTATATGTACAATATATACAAGGCAAAGCGGGAAAGTGCACCCCGGGCTCCGGAAACGCGTCAAGATGAAAAAGTCACGCGTCAACTCGTGAACGGGTGCCGCCAGTAAGGACTGGTCAGATCAGCTCCGTTTTTTATACTGTGAGGCTTCTCAGCAGTAATCGTTGCGAAACGCCGGAAAAAAAATACGTCGCATATTTTCATTGATATAAAAATCGTCAAATTTATAGCCACAGCGCCTCTGTTAGGCCTCGTCAGACGTGGTAGATCCGAGAAATGCTAGCTTGACGTCGTCAAGGATGATATGCTGCCAATGGTCTTACAACCAAGGATGCTCAAGACCGTGCGAAGTGAAGAAGGAAAAGCCGGAAAGCGGCCCCGGGCTTCGCAGCATTACAGCGGAGGATGCAACTGGGAATGCGCTAAGATGAGAGACAGAGAGAGAGAGAAAGAGATAGATGCTAAAGAACGTGCGAAGTTGAGAAGTAAAAGCCGGAAAGCGGACACTTCACAGCATTATAGCTGAGGATGCAACTGGTAGCAATGATGGCTGCAAATAGTGGTAGTTCGGGGAGAATCGCTAGCTAATGAACTCACCCGCCCCGTCCCCCGCCGCCCCCCCGGCCGCCCCGCGCGCGGCCTGGCTGTCCTCCACAGCGGGAGCTCGGAGCTCGTCACCGTCGGACGCACACAGCTCAAACGAGATATACCCTGTAAGTGTCTTCCAGATTTATACAGGCTGACTTTTTAAACAGTGTCCAAATTTTTGGAGCAAGTTCAGTCCATGATACTGAACTACTTTCTATAAAAATATTTCTTAAAAATCGATGAGGACAAAAAACGCCTAATACGAAAGAGTATTATACCTACCTACCACATATACTCGTAATTTTACACACAATGACATGCTCACCTTCGAAAAACATTACTTGCTTAATATTTTTTTTTGTATTGGACATTTTTTGTTTTGGTAATTTTTCGTATGGGTAATTTTTCGTATTGGTCATTTTTCATATTTGTAATTTTTCGTATTGGACATTTTTCGTATTTGTCATTTTTCGTATTGGTCATTTTTCGTATTGGACGTTTTTCGTACTAGACGTTTATAATTTATGTCATTAGTAGTGTAAATCAATTTTTCGTCCTATACAAATCAGCACTCAGACAGACGGATTTTGTATGACTTTGACAAATTTGAATATTTTTTTTTTGTAGAAAGTAGTTCAGTATCGTGGACTGAACTTGCTCCAAAAATTTTGACACTGTTTAAAAAGTCACCCTGTATATTGATAGATAAATGGAACCGATAAGCTGCGTTGAAAAAATTACAAATGATATAATAGAGAATAGACGAGGAAAGATGTTGAGTCATCTGCTATGACACGACGACTTCAGAAAGACTATCATTGAAGGAAAGATAGAAGGGAAAAGAGGACCAGGAAGACCGAGGCATAGCTACAAGAAACAGATAAAGGAAAAGGTGAACGTCGTGTCGTACAGCGAAGTAAAACAGCTGGCGGATGAGAGAGACAAATGGAAGAGAATTCATACTCCACCGACAAGAGCATAGCTGTTAAATATAGGTAAATAGTTTATTTGAACCATCAAAGACACATACAATACAGTGTTTAACTTAATTTTTTTTTACTAGTAGTTCTCCTCGAACTTAGACCTCGCGATTATAGTTCCCTAAGTAACACATAGATGGCCCTATCCAAAGTTAGAACGCGCTATGGTTTCGTTTGCTACATAATCGCGGACATTTTTATTAATATTTCAAAAACTACTGAACCGATTTTGATGCCCAACGAACTTGAAAATTATATTTATATGTCCAACAAGCCTACCAAATTTTATCAAAATCGGACCATCGGTTCGGCAGTTATCGCGGTACAAACATACAAGCATACATACATACAAACAATGTGTTTACGCCCCAAACTCGATTTAGATTATTCATATCAAAAAGTCAGATAATCCTGACCCAAAAACAAAAAGTAACATAATCCTGAACCATAAGATTTCAAAACAATAAGATTTTTTTACCCCTAAAACTTATGTAAGCTTTTCAAATCTGGTGGAAAGGGAAACTGTCTAGTAGCAGAAAAAGGATGTACCTACTGCGCGTGTGACGTCACTGCCCTTAGGTTTCGCAAAAAATCGAATCGGTCCATCCGTTCGAGCGCTACGATGCGACAGACATTAGCGTCAAACTCATAACACCCATCTTTTTTGTCGGGGGTTAAAAAGCCTAGGGATGGGTGTTTGTTAATTGTGTATTTAAGGCCGTACCTGAATTTTCCGAAAACGGAGACATTATTTAAAATTTTGCTACTACCAAGTTCTAGATAACCCTTCAAAGTATTTTATGAACTGTTTACAGTTTATAATGAGAACGTTAAGCTTTACTATCTTTTAAATTTAGTTTAGTTTAAGTTTTCTTTATATATTCACACCCACATAAAACTCTCCAATCGACCCAAAGGTTTGACTGTTAGAGAATGCTTTTAGCATTAAGTCCGCCTGTTGTACTTTAAACATGTATATGTGTGTACAATAAAGTATAAATAAATACTACGCACATCAGCCAAAAGTGGCCGTTTTTCGCAAATGTGCGTAGTAAAGCTTAACGTTCTTACTTTAAACTGTAAACAATAATTTATAAAATACTTTGAAGGGTTATCTAGGATTTGGTAGTAGCAAAATTTTAAATGATGTCTCCGTTTTCATTAAAATGATTTATTTTAAATGGGGGCAGCACTGGACCCCGGAAAATTCTGATACGGCCTTAAGTGTATTTAGATGTAAACATACCATCCTGTACATCTTCTTCCATTTCAATTTTCATCTCTGTACTGCGAGCTAGAGTTACAGAGCCTATATTTGCAGAGTCATTGTCTTCATCAGAGTCACATTCTTCTTTAACGACGATGTCGGCCGCGGCTGCTGTCTGCGGGGATCCTGGAAATGTGAAGAGCTGTTTTAAGTTCTATACATTTATAATCTTCACGGGCATTCTTAAGTCAGATAAGATGTTATTTAAAAGCGATCATCATCCGAGCGTATTCCCGGTTGCATCCTCAGCGGTAATGCTTCAAAGCCCGGTGTCCGCTACCTAACCTAGGTGATTTGACGACGTTACTGGTTTTACACAGAGCGACTGCCGTCTGACATCCACAACCCAAAGGGTACACCAGAACCAATCCTAGGATAGGTTTAAACATTTACTAGATGGCGTTCGGGTCCCACAGCTTTACATACCTTCCAAAGCACGGAATCATCTTTCTTTTCTGATAATTAGGTGATTCAAGCCTGCGATATCCTAACCAAACTGGAAACTACTTCTCACAAAGTATGTTTCTCAGAGGGATTTGAACCCATGACATCTGGATCACTAGGCCTTGACCACTGGTCAGACGGCAGTCACTCTGTGTAAAAACCAGTAACCTCGTCAAATCACCTAGGTTAGGTAGCAGACCCTGGGTTCTGAAGCGTTACCACTGAGGATGCAACCGGGAATATGCTCAGATGATGATGAGTGTATGTATCTATTTGTCGTTCAGCTTTGCAGATAACACTTACCTTCCAGCTTGTGTTCCATCTCATCTTCATCCGCCATTGGTTCAATCTTGATCTCGACCATGGCAGGTGTCATGTTGTCAAAACACTGTGATCCAGAGAAGGTCAACGCTCCACACAAACCGAAGGCCTGATGGTCCATTATTGACACCAATTGTTTTGTCACCTGAATACATAAATTAAAGTATTGTGTATTTCCACAGAATAGAAACTTATACTCACGTACAGAAGTCTCACTCAACAAAGATAGCTTTTTCACTTTCTGCCACGTACGACCGAACTGTGGAATCAACTTCCTGCGGCGGTGTTCCTGATCCGATATGACATTGAAACCTTCAAAAAACGAGTCTATATCTTTCTGAAAGGCCGGTAACGCTCTTGTTACACCCCTGGTGTAGCAGTTGTCCATGGGCAGCGGTGATCACTTACCATAAGGTGACCCGCTTGTTCGTTTGCCACCCTGGCTTTATACTTAACGTGTAATTTACTTATATATTTTCCAAACCTTTGAAGGTAACTGTTGATCTAAAATTCCTTGCTCGCCCAGTAGGTACTTTATATCTTGGTGAAGAATCTAAACAAATCTAAACTTGCTCACACGCGTTCACAAAAACAAGAAATACAAAGTTCTGTATTTCTTGTTTTTGTTCTGAAATCCAAATGAAAATGTAAACCCGCACTGCTGTCGCGTTTTATTTAAGGCCTGCAGCAGGGAAAGTGTAGTTCTAGGAATAATACACAATATAATTAAAAATAAGTGTTTAGCTTGTGTTGTTACTTGTGTTACACCTTTTAAAAATGTTCATAAACAAACCCAAAATTAGACCACAGGTTCACACAAGCACACACAGATCGGTGCACTACAAAATTGTTATATTTAGGTTTTTAACTATTCTTTTGATTTTTCTAAACAAATCATTTCACACCATTTTTATTTAACACAGCAAAAACTACTCAGAAAAATATAGAGAGCAATATTGTACACAGGTTATTATTTGGAAATTAGGTCACAAATTAGATAGAATTAGGTATCCATAAATGGAAAAATAAAATAGGTAGCTACCTATCTAAAAGCCAAACTAAACATAAATTCCATTCCAATCAAATCCAAATATCCAATCCAATTTGATCCAATTCCTTACTTAATCGATTTGACAGTGACATTGACAGCTTAAGGAAATCCGTTTTTTAAATTCAGCATTACCAGATATATTGTGTTGTGCGGATTGTGCCGTTAAACAATAGAGGTACCTATGCATGCATTTTTTTTATATTTTTAATCGATAGTCCTCGTCGAAAAATAGCCACAAAAAATAAATCAGTGCCAAAAAACATGTATATGGTGTAGAAAATAAATATTAAAAATAGCAAGTAGATTATAACAACTAAAACACGCCATTTTAAAATATGACGTCAAAGTCTGCAATATCCGCTAGAGGCAGAAGCTGTCAACGCATGTTTTTCTTTTTTGGGTACTTTCGATATTATCAGCCAGTGATGTTTGTTAAAACGGTCTACACACGGCCTGATATCAGAGGCGATATCGGGTCGGTGGAGGGGAGCGCCCTAGATCGCTCCCGATTTCGCGTCGTGTGTAGGCAAATCGGCAGCATAATTATTATTATTGCCCCTAACTCTGAAATCGGTTCGGGCGAGCTCACGATTTAGGGTCGAAAATCGTGCAGGGAGCGTTGTTGTGCCGTGTGTGGCGAGATCGGGCCGATTTCGCCGCAGTACGCGTGCGTGACGAGCGGCGAGAGGTCGTTTTTCCTTTCAAGAATTTCAAAGGTGCCTGCGTGTGCAGCGCGGCAGCGAGTTTATTTCGAGAGTTAAAGTTAAAATGTCCAAAGAAAGGGAGCGCGAGGCATGGACGAAGACTTAGAGTTATATAGGGATTTGCCGTATTTATAGGACAAAAAACATAAAGAATATTTTAATAAAGATATGAGACAGGAGGCATTAAAAATGCTCCTCCAAGTTTATAATGAAGAGGTTGGCAAGGAGAGGAGCCTAGCTGATTTTAAGAAAAAACTTGAAAATATGCGCACTTCATATGGAAGTGTCTCTGGGATCATTTTCGACATTAGTTGCGGTGATATGACAGCACTTAATTTTAAATCCTCATAACTTTGACCTGTAGCCAGGAAACGTAGAGTAGCTGTAAGTCGCTCTCTTGGACTTATGGACTCTCGCATCAAAGTAT
Source organism: Acrobasis repandana (assembly GCA_963576875.1). NCBI lineage: Eukaryota > Metazoa > Arthropoda > Insecta > Lepidoptera > Pyralidae > Acrobasis > Acrobasis repandana. The sequence continues at coordinate 7,841,705 of OY756243.1, read as the reverse complement.
CTTGTTTCTTTATAAATGGTGTTACCATACTGAGGAGCTCTTCAAAACACTCTATGTCCATTCTTAAAAAGTTTTTTAAATCTGGTGGTTCTAAATGCATCATTATATTCATGTGGCTCAATTCCTCTCGTTTTAACAACCAAGTTTTTGCTCAGGTCCTTCTTTTTCTTTTTTGTTTTGGTTGCACCGCCGTAGCAAGTGCCAAAGCGAGGCCTATTCTTTGGTATTTTGAAAGCGTTGGCGGCATATTGACGCGCGCTTCACTACACGGTCGGTTGCGTACTAGCAGGCAGGGACGTGTGTAGAGTCGTGCCCGATTTTACCCCCACTATCGCTCTCCCAAAATCGCCTCCGATTTTAGGGCCGTGTGTAGATACCTTTAACCTCTATATAAAAGTACATACATTCCGAATGTCTTTGATAGTCAAACTACATGGACGGACAGTCCTACCGAACGCACCCGAACTTGTCATTTCCCTTTTGTGAACTTTGTCGTCATTTCCCTTTTGTTTGTCAAAAGTTCACACTATTTGCATCTTTTCAATAATTTATTTCTAATCCAAATAAGAGTCAATAAGAAAAATAATTAACTAGGCGTGGTAACGTATTAATAGAAATTGTAAAATAGTAGTGTGTTGTGTTGTGTGACTGTTGTGAGTGAATAAATCTTAAGTTGGCCTCCACCTACCTACAAATACTACCTGCAATACAAAATACAATACGTACGACCAAACCACCTTTTTTCGACAGTAGTAGGGTAAATATGAAGGTGAGCTTCTTCTTCTCGTGTGAAAGCTCAAAATGCAATCTTCCTCCTCCTACGTATGGATCAGAAACTTGCTAGCTAAAAACCTTGTATATATAGAGCCATAAAAGCACGGAACGGAAGTATAGAGGGTGGTATAGGCATATATTTCCATGCCTCGAAGTATTAAAGTTTAAGATAAAAAGAAACTGCTGTCATGTCACTATCACTAATGTGTCACTGTCAGTCAGTCACATAGATTAATATTTTGTATATACTGAAAAAGATAAGAAACTACAGCTTTAACATTAGATCAAACCAGTAGCGCCATCTGGTAACATGCTTTCGCAACACCAAAAGACTAAAAGATGAAATAAAACGGTGAAAAAATTACTCCGTGAGCTGGGACTTGAACTCGCGATCTCGGTTCAAATGCGACTACGTTGTATAGCCTAAACAACTCACCTATTAAGTGATTAACGGAGCATGTCGAATTTATCCATCATTTAATATTACTATCAAATAAAAAAATGGTGTAAAAAAAATTTACTGCGCGAGTGGTATTTGAACTCGCAACGTTGCTCTTATTTAACCATGCTCTAATCAACTGAGCTATCACGTGTTCTACCTCGTATGGCAAATTTCTCCACCATTTGATATTCCTATTCTATAACACGCATTAGGTTTTGGCGGGAAGTCAAGGGGTTCGGTTAGGGTTTTCTTTAAATTATTTTGCAAATTGATTTTAGTGGACTTTGTAATATGAAATTGGTGTTGTTTGGTGTTATAAATGCTCATGCTCATGAACAATATGTGAAATAGTTAAAGTGGACAGTTAAAGTACGGCTGTAGTGATATTTGTTTCGCGGACTGTGTGGGCGGCTTCAGGCGTCGTCCGCCACTCAGTCGGCTATGAAAACCAGTCACCAGAAGCTCCCTGAAAGCAATCAAAGGCCTACACCAACCTTTGATTGTAACTTGTTAGGAAAAAAGAATTTCCCACGTTTTATTAACTTGTTCCTGGCTAAATACGCAGTAGCGTCAAGCCATTAATAATAAAAAAAAAACACGCCTTAGAAGTTAGGTCAGGTGATTCGTGACTAGATGGCGTTTTATTGAATTTTTTAATCAAAATTCTGCAATGTTCTAAGTTTCATAGGCAAGGCATGGTCAGTCATAATTGTTTTCGTCTTCGTCTGAGGTTTTCGGGTTTTCGTTAATTCCGGGATAAATTAAATTGTTCTTTCGCTTTGGTCACCAGTCCATTCCATGGTTTTCGGATTTTGTAAGAAGTGGTACCTAGCGGTTTTAATATACTCTTTGAAGTGGGTGGGGAGCTCAGACCAGGTGGCGAGCAATGAGCATGGTGGCGAACATCATCGATCAGATCGATCTAGTTAAATTTATTCTTCTTTCTGTCTTTATTTATATTACTTTCCCTTTATTACTAAAAAGTTACTAGAAAATATTTAACTGCTGCAACTATAGTGACTAAGCCCTAGCATTTTACATCAACAAAACAAATAAGGGATAGATAAAAGACATCTTTTTAATTAATATTAGAAATAGAAATTACAAATGAAATATTTAGCCTTGAATAAAGTGCAGATGAAAAAGTGATTAACCTCTCCGAGGACGTTTAATAGAAAGAGGTTGAAGTCTTCGAGGAGCAGATAGATGCAAGTGCGTGGTACATATTTATAAGCTTACAAACTTTCAACGTTACATCATATTATAAATATACACTCATTGTCATCATCATCCGAGGTCATTTGATGAGGTTACCTACTAGTTTTTACACAGAGCGACTGCCATCTGACCTCCGCAATCCAAACGGTACACCAGAACCAATACTAGGATAGGTTTAAACAAACGCTAGATGCCGTTCAACACCGACAGCTTAACATGCCTTTCGGAGCACGGAATCAAACCCAGGACCTCTGGATTTGCAGACCAGCATGTTGACCATTATACCACGGAGATTTATAAAATGTTCTGACGTTTCATCACATACCCTTACTCTCATCTATGTGCGTGCATACTCAGTTGCATGCTTGCTGTTGCTGAAGAGGCCGGGGGTGCGCACACTAGTATTTTTCTCTTCCAAAGACGATATGTATCTCAATGGCCACCTAAGGACGCGGAAGACCATGCAAATAGAAGGAAAAACCAGAACTACTTAGTTTTTGTCTGTGTTTGATTTTGTAAAACAGTTTTTACAAAACAACAATTAAACATTTGATCCTAGGGATGTAGTAAGACCAAAGGACTAAATACAAACATCTCTTGATTTCACTGCATTTGCAATAGTTGACAGTAAGGCAGCCATTCGTAAAACTACAGCTAAATACGCTATTTTGCAACAAGTCAAATCAGATACTTTTTTCTTAACATCTAAAACAAACATTTTCTATGGGATTTTTGTGAAATATTGATTTATGACGTCATAGTTCCTTGGAGTCAAATAGCGCTCTTAACAGGTTCACAGTCCCGAAGTAAGTTGCGATCTTCTTTGTACACCTTCTCGTAGTAAAAATGACACTGGCCATGAGGCACATATGCCTCGTGGACGTACCAGTGAAGTCACCAATGAGGCACATGTGTCTCATCAGACTGCGAACCTGTTAATATCCGTTTTTTAATTATGTATTGATAAATCTAAAATCACATTAAAAGTGGATGTGAACAATGACAAGTGGCATTATTTTGTGACGTTTTATTCTATTAACGGTACCAAATAATTTATTTTTGACCCAGTGAAATACCCATTTGTTTAAACTTTTCGGGCAAATTTTACATTTGGTCTATATTTTTAAGTGACCATTGACACGCATATTATATTTGGAAAAGAAAAAGCAGGAAAGCATGCCCTAGGGTCTGAAGTGGCACAGTTGTGGAAGCTCCCAAAAATGCTCCGAATTATGAGGGTATGAAGTCTACTATTTCTTTAGGACCGCTTGATATTCTTGTCTTAGAAACCCAGCCTGGGTTTCTGGGTGTGACATCCCACAAAGGATCAAAACTGTGAAAGTGTATTTGTTATTTCATTTTCAGAGAACTCAGCAGTTCAGTTTGTGTAGAGTTCGTTTTGGAACGGGACCCAATGAACTGTAATAGTTTCCTGGAAGATAATAACGGTAAGCAAGCGCTGGATGATTTTCTGGCCTCCCTTTCGCCCATGGCACAGAATACAGTAAGAGTAAACAGAAAGGAATCTCCTAAGGTACGCGCAATATGCGTCCCCGTTCCCCGCACCCGCACCTCTCCCCCGGTTCTTGATGGCCAACGTGAGTCATCGAGGCGAAAACGGGGAGAGGTGCGGGGACGGGGTACGGGGACGCATATTGCGCGTACCTTAGGAGATTCCGGCCTGTGCCCATGGTTAGATTTCGTGAGATGTAGCTCAACCCCCCCCCCCCCATCCCCCAATCTCTCTTTGATACTAAAAAATAATTAGCTACTTATACTGCCATATAAGGAGGGTTCTAACCTTGATATTCATGTTTATCTTCTGTTTACTTTCCCAAATTAATTATTCTACCTGATCTGACGATACGCAGCATTGGACTTTACCATCATGTCGCAAGTCGCAACTTTAAATGTTGCTTGACACTGCAATGCGGACATGCCACGGAAGAGTTTAAAACACCTACTTTTAGAACTTGGCTTAAACCATTATTCACCCAAATGAAGGTGACGTGACGGAAAAGGTGACATATTGCGGAAAGTCTTCTTGTTTTGGTTGGGTAATGGTATAAATAAACATAGAAATAAGACGGTAAAATGACACTAATGTCGTTATAATATTTACAGATGGCGCTCATGCTCAGGATCCACTTGCCATACTATACAATGTTGAAGGAAATCAACAAGACACTGAAAAGTCATATAAATGTAATGTTTGTCATCAAACATTTTCCCAGAAATGTCACCTACAAGACCATTCAGTAATACACACCGGAGAAAAGCCTCTGGCGTGTCCTGTGTGTGATAGAAGATATAACCGAAAGGCATACCTACAAACTCATATTAAAAAATGCCATACAGAAGAGCAAGCGTATGAATGCACTTTTTGTCACATTAGCTTTACGGAAAATCTTGATCTACGTAATCATTTGAACACTCATTTCGACGAACTAGGAGATAAAGAATATAAATGTAAAGTATGTAACTACACGTGTAAACGGAAAGATAATTTACAAAGACACATGCTGAAACATACCGGAGAGATGCCCTTTGAGTGCCATATATGTCACCGCAAGTTTGGACAGAAGCCACATCTGCAAAATCACATAAGAACCCATACGGGTGAGAAACCGTTTCTATGTAATGTCTGTCAATGCTGGTTTAACCGTAAAGGTAATCTACAGAGGCATATAATGAGACATACGGGCGAAAAACCATTCGAATGTGATATCTGTCAAAGAAAATTTGCCCAGAAACCACATTTGCAGAACCATATTATAAGGACACATGTAAAATCCAAAATTAAATTCAAACGGAGAAAGCGAAGTGTTAAAAATAGAGGAGAAAAGATGAAGAACGCAAAAACTAATATTATCCCAAATGAGACGAAGCAATTAGAGCAAAAACCGTATGCAGCATTGTTATGTAGTGTCGTTATAGAGAGTGTAGATAAGTGAAGATGTTCTATTTAAATGTGTCAGTGTCATTAGTGTGAAATTTTTAAGTTGCTTCATATATCTGATATAGGCAATAACCATGCTTGGACATCAACCCTAGGCCCGACCCAGGCCCTTGATCAGGGTAGAAGGGGGACAAACAATGCATGGTTTTAGGCCCTTATCAAGGTGGAATGATGTATGATTTTTGCTATTAACTCACTCGACCCACTGGTCGACTGGTTGCGTAGCGTGGGCTTTCGCCGCCCGGGGCCGGCGGGAAATTTGCCGCCCATACACCACCCGCTACTGGGTTCATTTGGCGCCAGTAGGCTAATCAGGCTAGATATATTTTCGTCGCCGAAAATGTGCCGCCAGTAATTTCTGGCGATGAGGGGGGGTGGGGTGCAAATAGGAGTCTTTAAATTTGCTGCCTTTGCCATTAATCAGCCGCCCTATGCGGGGAGGGCAACGGCCGTACGGACTCTTGTAAGTTAATAGTTAAGACTGGGGTCAGATTTTAGAGATGCCTAAAAGCATTTTAAAAATATAATCAAAACAACAGCTTCTCGAAGTCAAAAATTTATTTACATTTAAAATACTTTTTTTCCCATACACCAAATACAATATAGTTCATAAAATTTATAAAAATAAAATAAATTATGCTTAGTTTCTGATGCAGACACAAAAATGTGGTTTCATGCCTCGCATTTCTGTAGTCGGCTCAAATATCATTTTAAAATAAATGTTTAAAAAATTACCTATGCAAACAAAGGGCACATAAATTAAGAACCAGCCTTTTTAAACAGGTATTTAGACTAAATAAAAAATATTTAAGAACCTGCGTTTTTTAATATTTGGACTAAATAAAAAATATTTGCTACTTATACTATTGACAAACAAATACAAGACTGGAAACCTCATACAGAAAAGCGTACACTACTAGAAAGCCAAAATCCTGTATTATGTTTCTGGATGACGTTACTATTTGGCCCGCTCGCCAAACAAAGGATCAGTGGCGGATCTACGGCAGATTTTAGGGGGCGGCAAATTTGAGGCAAATTTGCAATTTTGTTTTCTCCTGTGCTGCCATCTATGTGAGCAGTTGGTACTAATATGTATTTAATCGACCAGTTTGTTTATACATATTATCGTCGCTCGACTGAACGCAAGGGCAGCAAAACAGGCCGCTAGCTGTTTAAATGCCCGCGTGCAATGCCGATGGAGCCGCCCCACGTACAACTACGCTGCGTGAACCGGATCAGCTTTTTTTTGCTCCAATTACCTATTGGCAAATGTGTCCGCCACTGGGAGCCGCAAAATATGACTAGCCTTTTGGCGGCAAATGTGTAAATCCGCCACTACAAAAGATGCTGGGTACTTAGGCTGACGGTATCCACTTAAAGTCAGAGATGGCGCTTGTTTGTTCGTAGAAAATGAACGCTTATACCGCCATCTTACAGAAATTAAGCGGCACCACTACGACACTACCTACTTTTGAACGTAGCTCCATCTACATAGCTACAACATTTAAACAAAAAGTCGAATTACGCTTTAAAGTATAAAGGTTTTCAGTCCTTTTGTATTTGTTCGTCCATGCTTAAGGCCGTACCTGAATTTTTCGGGGTCCAGTGCTGCCCCCATTTAAAATAAATCATTTTAAAGAAAACGGAGACATTATTTGAGATTTTGCTACTACCAAGTCCTAGATAACCCTTCAAAGTATTTTATGAACTACTGTTTACAGTTTATAATGAGAACGTTATGCTTTACTACGCACATTTGCGAAAAACGGCCACTTTTGGCTAATGTGCGTAGCAAAGCTTAACGTTCTCATTATAAACTGCAAACAGTAGTTCATAAAATACTTTAAAGGGTTATCTAGGACTTGGTAGTAGCAAAATTTTAAATGATGTCTCCATTTTCTTTGAAATGATTTATTTAAAATGGGGGCAGCACTGGACCCCGGAAAATTCAGGTACGGCCTTAATATACATCGTGTTAACGCAAAACCTCTCAGATGGTACCTCAGCCCATGAAACTGAAAAACTTTTGTTCAATTTTCACGAAACTAAAAAAAAATTGAATTTTCATACATACTACTGATCAGCTGGTCGAGTCAATTTTAAAATTTTTCGTCCTTCCATACAAATCAGCGCTCAGCCAAACGGATTTTAATAACTTTTTTTATAGAAAGTATTTCAGTATCATGGACTGAACTTGCTCCATTTAGCACGTGTATAAAATATCACCCTGTATAATATAGTAAAAAGAACTTGCATAATATTTTGACACTATGATTGTATTAGAAAAATAAAAAATAAAATACAGGGTGTCTCAGAACGATCCGACTATTTCGAGAGTGAACGAAACGCAAATTAAGCGAATTGGCTGTATGTTGTGAGTGTCCTGTGCCTGATCCGTTCTTAAATTTTTAATTGCCGCCATGATTTACGCGGGAGAACATCGTTCGTTTTGTGTTCGTGCTTATTATGAAAACAATCGATCTCTGATTCGTGTTCGACGGTTATTCCGACTTCATTATGGATTGCGGAATATTGGGGAAGCACCAAGCAATGCAACAATACTCGCTTGGATCCAGACTTTTAACACTACCGGAAACACTATTGGCGACACCCACCATGGCCGTCCACGAACTGCAAGAACACCGGAAAACATAGAGTTAGTTGCAAATTCAGTAAGGCAACAGCCTCGGGTCAGCGTCAGGAAGCGCGAGTCACAATTAGGACTATCTAGAGCAACGATTCACCGCATCATGCGATCTGATTTGCATCTTAAGGCATACAAAATTCAAATTGTGCAAGCTCTGAATGAAAACGATTTCGTTACAAGACTCAATTATGTGAATGTAATGTTGGAGAGATTTAACAATTTTGACAACATTTTCTTTAGTGACGAAGCGCATTTCCACCTGGATGGTTATGTAAACCGCCAGAATTGTCGCTTTTGGGGAGAATCTAACCCAATGATGTTGCATCAACGCCCGTTGCATAGCCCCAAAGTAACCGTGTGGGTCGCTATGTCAGCAAACTGCATCATTGGGCCTTATTTTTTTGAGGACTACAGAGGCAGAGCAGTCACAGTAAATTCACCACGCTATATCGACATGATACGCAATTTTCTTGCTCCTCGACTGCAAGAATGTGAACATTACAATCAGTTGACATGGTTCCAGCAAGATGGAGCGACGGCACATACCACTAACAATTCACTAGCAGCATTACACGAAATCTTCCCTGAAAAGGTCATTTCACGGAGGGGTGACATTGAGTGGCCGCCTCGAAGCCCCGATCTGACCCCACCAGATTTTTTTTTATGGGGTTATCTTAAGAGCGTTGTCTACGAGGACAATCCACGAAATTTGGCACATTTAAAAAGAAATATCGAAGAAAAGATAAGCTTGATTTCTCGACAACTTCTAAGAAAAATCTTCCGTAATGTTCGTGAAAGATTCGAGGAATGCCGACAACTAAACGGACGCCATTTGAACAATGTCATTTTTAAAAAGTAAAATTTCTTTATTTTTCTGTTTGATGGTATTAATAAATATTAGTTACAAAAAGTTTTTATTTTAACTATATAGCATTGTAATAGTTGGATCGTTTTGAGACACCCTGTATAACTACTTTGTCTATATGTTTAAAGCATATTTACTAATTGTTATCACATTAACTGCCTTGAACCCACGACGTGGGCTCACTTTTGCCGCATTTGAGGGCACAGGGACCGACATTGTGGGCTCAGTGAAATTATGGCGGGATTACATATGAAGTGTGTAAAAGTTTACAAGGATGCGAATGTGATACAACTCCTTCGAATATGTCCCCAATACAGGGCCGGATTTAGGGGAGAGCAACCAGGGCTACTGCCCCGGGTCTCCACAAAAGAGGGTTACTCCACAATAGTTAGTTAAAATTTTTATTGCACCAAAACATAATGATACAACAGAGTACAGGTCGTGTTAAACTTTTAGATCGCTCTGAAGTTGCCTCACTCAGGTTACAAACAGGGACAGAATATTAACCACAATAATATTTTTTTCAGAATGATTGCACGAATGTAGATATGATATATATACACAATAAACAAAAATAAAGCCAATTCTATCTGCCATGGGTATTTCACTACTGCGACGCGAATCGCCTCAACTTCAGAGCGATCTAGAAGTTTGGCGCGACCTGTGATAGATTAAAGAAAACAGATGATAAAAGGCCTTCAGAAGAAGAAAGAATCAGACTAGTAAAAAACTTTTCCTTTGATATAGCCACGCTATGCATAATGCATTGCCCAGGGGCCCCCACAATGGCTAATCCGGCCCTGCCCCAATATTATTCGTCTATTATAACTTCTCGAGTTGCAGTGGATTTAGGTTCATTTCCCGAAGGTACATCACCGTTATGTGTGACCATATGTTTGGTCAGAAATTTCCTCTTATAGAACCTCTGTTGGCAGACATTACATTTGTACGGTTTCTCGCCCGTATGAGTTCTCAAATGATGCTGCAAATTCTCGTTCCTCGTGAACTTGCGATCGCATAAATTACACTCGAACGGTTTGATAACAGTCACTTCCGGTTTCTCGTTCATATGGGTTTTCAAATGTCTCTTCAAGCTGCGTTTCTCGTAGAATCTCCTTTTGCATATGTTACACTCGACGGGTTTCTCGCCCGTATGAGTTTTGAGATGATATTGCAAGTTTTCTTTTCGAGTGAACTTGCGCAGGCATATTGTGCATTGAAACGGTTCCTCGCCAGTGTGGATTCTCACGTGACTGATTAAGTGTGCGTTTTGTTTGAAACGTCTTTGGCAGACTTCACATTTGTAGGGTTTCTCGCCGGTGTGAGTCCTGTAATGGTTTCTCAGGTTGGATTTGTCTTTGAAGCGGCGGAGACACACGTCGCACTCGTAAGGCTGCTCGCCAGTGTGGATCCTTCTGTGAAGGTTCAAAGACCCTTTTTGCTTAAAGCGACGATGACATACGTTGCATTGGAATGGCTCTTCACCTTTAAAAAAAAAATTAAAAATGCGGTCTTATCTTTTCTCGCCCTTATTTTTGAAGATTCAAATCAATATTTCCGAAAACGACTTTTTAGATCATTATAAAAATTACAATATACAATAAATCAAAAGATCAAAAGTTATTTGCTTTGTGTAAATAATTCAATTTCAAATTTAATAACTCATATTTTTAACCCTCGACAAAAAAGAGGGGTGTTATAAGTTTGAGGCTAATGTCTGTCTCGAACGGATGGACTGATTTCAATGCGTTTTTTTTACGTGAAAGCAAGTTCCCTTGCGGTGGTTCTTAGCTATGTTTGATGAAAATCGGTCCAGCAGTTTAAAAGTTATTGAGGATAAACGCTTGAAAATCAGGGCTTTCTCTAGCAAATTTATAGATGGCGCTATCCGTAGCGCGACTTGATGTCCGTATCAAGTCGTATCAATAGTTCCGGTTCACATCACTGAAAGGCATTCTTGACAGACGTTTTTTTTTTAATTTGCCTAGCAAATGAACTTGTTTAATAATCATTGTCTACAGAACTTGGCACCCATTAAGATCTCAATTCATCATCATCATCATAACAGTTACAGGAAGTCTAGTATATACATGGTGACTTTTTAAACACCATCCAAATTTTTTAGCAAGTTCAGTCCATGATACTGAACTACTTTCTATAAAAAAAGTAAATTTGGCTGGTGGTTAAAAAGTCAGCCTGTATATGTACTGTATATAATACCTGTGTGGGTCCTCAAATGATCAATCAAGATAGACTTCTGTTTGAACCTCCATTGGCAGAAGTTGCACTCATAGGGTTCTTCTCCAGTATGGATTCTCACATGCCTCTTCAAACTGCACACTTCAGCGAACCGCCGGTGGCACACATCACACTCGTAGGGTTTCTCACCCGTGTGAGTCCTTATGTGACTCACCAAACACCTCTTGTGACTAAATCGGCGCTGGCAGACGCCACATTCGTGTGGTTTCTCGCCCGTATGAGTTCTTATGTGATATCTGATATAAAAAAAAATGTTTTGGCTACATCTGAGAAACAGGCCCGAAAACATGCCGTTCTTACCCCAACGCACTTTGTTGTATGAAATTTTTAAATTATTGTAAACAAAAAGATTAGATTATTTTTAAATGTATTATGGAGTGTTACTTACTTACTTACTTACTATCCTGGCTCAGCGACCCAAAGTGAGTCTTGGCCTCCAGCACAAGAGCACGCCAGCGCTCCCGGTCCCGCGCTAGCTCTCGCCAGGTGTCCCCAACTTGCAGCTCGCGCAGGTCCGCCATCACCACGTCGCTCCAGCGATACCTGGGACAGCCCACCGGCCTGCGACCGATCAGCCAGCCCTGGTATGCTCTCTTCACTCCCCGATCCTCCTCCATTCTTTCGACGTGTCCGAGCCATCGAAGGCGGTGCACTTTAGCTTCGCCCATAATGTTAGGCTCGTCCACTAGATCTTGTATTTCGGCATTACTCCTAATCCTCCATACACCATCCTCTCCTCTTTAATTAAATGTTAATTTTATAATTTTTGTATAAAAAAAACTAGTTATATATTATATAGAGATACACAAACAGAATCGACATGGAAGAGCGACATCTCCTAATAGAGGCATTTTATTGCTTTAGGCGGTGATCCCACTGCACCGCGCACCGTCGCGGAGCGCGACGCGGCAGATTTTTAACATTGTATTAGCTCAGTTTGTATAGAAAACACGCCTACTCCCACCCACTGAAAACGCGTCCCCGCGCGGTAGCGTCAGTATGTAGAAACCGCGCTCCGCGACGGTACGCGGTGCAGTGGGATAACCGCCTTAGGTGAAGCTAGAAGCATATCAGTTTTTAAACTATAGCGCTTTGAACACATGATTTATATATATGAACGAAAGATGTAACTCTTCTTCGAAACGTTAGACAAAACAATAAAAAAGGTTCATGCTAAGTCCCGTTATATATATATATATATATATAATTCATTAGAAGCATATAACCTAGAAGTGGCGCTCTCATTTTAAATAAATTGTGAACTCGTAAATGAGGTAAAGTTTTACATATTTCTTAATGTTTCCATATTTCTCAGTGCCTAACATAGAGAAATAAGGAAATTTTCATCATATTTACGAGTTAACAATTTATTTGACAACCTCCGTGGCGTAATGGATAACACACTAGACCGCTAATCCGGAGGTTCTGGATTCGATCCCCAGCCAGGGCAAGTTGGAAAATGGCCTTTTTCAAATTGTCCTGGGTCTTGGGTGTTTATCTATCTATATATGTATTTATCATAAAATATAGTATCGTTGAGTTAGTATCCCATAGCGCAAGTTTAAAAAACTCATCATCCAAGCGTATTCCCGGTTGCATCGTCAGCGGTTACGCTTCAGAGCCCGGGGTCCGCTACCTTACCTAGGTGATATGACGAGGTTACTGGTTTCACACAGAGTGACTGCCGTCTGACCTCCGAAAATCCTAGGATAGGTACAAACGCTAGATCGCGTTCGGGACCAACAGCTTTACGTGCCTTCCGAAGCACGGAATCATCTTTCTTTTCGGATAATCAAGTGATTCAAGCCTGCAATATCCTAACCAGACTGGAAACAACTTTTCACGAAGTATGCTTCCCAGTGGGATTTGAACCCACAACCTCTGTATTACAGGCAGACGCCTTGACCAATTGAAATGAACTATTTGTTATTATTACCTTAAATTTTCCTTCCGTGTGAACTTCCTCTGACAGTAGTCACATTCGTAAGGCTCTTCTCCGGTGTGGGTTCTTAAATGGCACACCAAATGCGCCTTCTGCTTGAAGCTGACTTGACAGACGTCGCATTGGTACGGTTTCTCGCCTGTGTGGATTCTCAGGTGTCTCCTTAAATGCGATCTCATTCTGAAACGACTTGCACATATGTCGCACGCAAATTTCCTATCGGTGTTGATTGTTAACTCCTCTTTGACTGTTTTTGATTCTGGTGGGTTCTCTTTGGCTCTTTCTTGCTTGGTGATTATATTGGGTAGAGCAGCGCTATCTGTGGAATTGTTATACTTTTTTTGAATACCTAATATTTGATTTTTTCGTTCCGTTTGCCGTGTGGTTCCCGGCAGAGTAGAATAGGACCACTCGAAGTCTTTCCGTGGATGTCGTAGAAACACAAGCTGAACAAAGCTCTCCAATCCGTCTGGCCAGCGTGGAGAGTGTAGGCCGAATCCTCTGACTGCTCTGACTGATATATGGCTCTGGTAGTACAGAGAGGGTTGTGCTCCTGCAGTGAAGACTAAAAACTGATGATGACATTTTCCATGTATTGCGTTTGTAATGGCCGTGTGGTTTCCCGTCTAGAATAGGACCAATCCATCTCTTCCTGTGGATGTCGTAAAAGGCGACTAAAAGACCAAGGAACATATATTGAAATCAGTCAATTTGTATGTAAGGCCAAAAATTATTTATCATATATGATATACAAGGTGACTTTAAACACCAGCCAAATTTTTGGAGCAAGTTCAGTCCGCGATACTGAGTTACTTTCTATAAAAAACGGCCAAGTGCGAGTCGGACTCGCCCACGAAGGGTTCCGTAGCAGCAAGTAACATAATATAAAAGTTCTAAAGGTAAATTGCGGTTCACGATTTATGACGTATTAAAAAAAACTACTTACTAGATCTCGTTCAAACCAATTTTAGGTGGAAGTTAGCATGGTAATGTACATCATATATATTTTTTTTGTTTTATCATTCTCTTATTTTAGAAGTTAGGGTGGGAACACATTTTACCACTTTAGAAGTGTTGCGCGAGTGACACTGTAACTATTCAGTTTAGAAAAAAATTATATTAGAAACCTCAATATCATTTTTGAAGACCTATCCATAGATACCCCACACGTATGGGTTTGATGAAAAAAAATGAGTTTCAGTTTTAAGTATGGGAAACCCCCAAAATGTATTGTTTTTTTTTTCTATTTTTGTGTGAAAATCTTAATGCGGTTCACAGAATACATATACTTACCAAGTTTCAATAGTATAGTTCTTATAAGTAGTTTCGAAAAAAAGTGGCTGTGACATACGGACGGACGGACAGACAGACATGACGAATCCATAAGGGTTCCGTTTTTGCCATTTGGCTATGGAACTCTAAAAAAGATAATTAAAAACGATAAAAATGTTTCGTCCTCCCATACAAAATCCGTTTGGCTGACCCTACGAACAATAATTCTCTAGATACCTAACGCTCCTACATTCACCGCTTCGATTCTGATTTCATTTACGCAAACAATTGTTTGTTTGCGTAATTACAACAGTAATTACAACGAAACACTCAAACACACACATAGACAAAGATGCGTGCGATTGGTCGCGGCAAGGTCACGCACGCGTCATCATCGCGTCAGTCGAGTAGCCGGCTACTCGAACGACGCAACGAGCAGTGAGGTGTCAACAGATGTCAAGTATGAATTTCAAAGAAAAGGCGAGTCCTGTGTTTTTCATGTCTGTATGGCTTCTATACCACTTCAAGGCACATGACGGCATTTTTAATGAATCGATTATCGCTAAAACAGCATTATTCTCAAAGGAAACTTTTTGCGACGCAACCGCACGACGAGAATCATGGCGAACTGTCGCGCCGCGCGGTTTATATTTTAAGCCCCGCCCGCCGCGGTACATATCGCGTGGAATGATTTTTCGGGATTAGTTAGGCTTCTAGAGAATTATATTTATTTATTTATTTAACTTTATTACAAACGCAATAGGCGGACTTAAAGCCATAGGCTTTATCTACCAGTCAACCCACTGGTGATGCCGAGAAAAAGAAAACTTTAGAAGGAGATGCAAGTTATGTAGATATTGTCACATTTACCTTATGAGGATAGCAGTAACAATATAATATATATACACATATGAATAAACCTACATTCAAAATATACATGGTTTTATTTATTTATTTAACTTTATACACAAATACAAGTGTAATGGCGGACTTAAAGCCTAAGGCCTTATCTACCAGTCAACCAACCGGGTGATGTCGAGAAAGACACGGGTAGTGCAAAAACTCAAAAAGAAATTATGAAAAATGAACCAGGTATACTTAAATATGTTATAATGAACCATAAATATGTAATAATAAACCATAAACTACATACAAATAATACACACTATTATTATACTAAGATATACTACATACACTAAGAACTATCTGACAGTTGTTTAAGAAAATGTGCTTTCACCTGTTTTTTAAATGAAAAGCGGGTTTTAGCCTTCCGAACATCAACTGGTAAGGTAAACTGGTTATAATATATAATATAATAAATATATATATTATAATATATTTCGATGGGCTGAGCGCTGATTTATATTTTAGTTATGTAGAATTTTTATTTTAGTTTTTCGTTACTTGTTTTTATGGAAATTAGTTCAGTATCATGGACTGAACTTGCTCCAAAAATTTGGCTGGTGGTTAAAAAGTCAGCCTGTATGTTCCATGGGGAAAGTTGTTCAATATTGTGGGCTAAATTCACCCTTAAAATAGTTGGTATATTTTGATAGACCCTGTTTATAGTTTTTACATGTTATAATTGTAAATATAAATTTATTGGATGGATAAAGATTTATGTATTGTATTGTACCTGAGGTCTCCAGTTTCACCTTCGCGGCAGGCCCCTTGTTTTCATCAGCCAGCTCTGTGCTGAGAAAGTCCTTCGCATACCCATTCACATCGCCGCCAAGTTCTATCGTGGCTTGTGGTATTTCTGTAAATGTAAGTAGAAATAAATACATCGTGTTAATGAAAGAACGCAAAACCTCTCAGATGGTACCTCAGCTCATGTAACTGAACAACTTTTGTTCAACAACTTTCTAGGAATCCAAAAAAAATAATTTGAATTTTCATACAAGCTTTCAAATCAGCTGATCGAGTTATTCAGTATCATGGACTGAACTTGCTCCAAAAATTTTGCAGGTGGATAAAAAGTCAGCCTGTATATTCTATGCCAATGGCACAGGCTGATGATATCTTACCTTCCACATCGCTGTCCACCTCAAGTTTAACGTCATACTCGAACTCCCGCTCATTGTTTATGACAACAGCTTCAAACGCACTGTCCCCACATGTCATTGCCGTGGGGCAGAATGAGGAGCACAGGCTGGCGGCTTGGCAGTCCACTGGGGTAGCGTGCAGTGAGGCGCACAGGCCGTATGCTTGGTCCCCGATTAGCTCCGGTAGGTCGGTAGGCTGAATGTTGAATAAGAACTTAGTTTAACGTTTTTTTTTAAGTCATCATTATTTTTTAGTCTTTTCATTCATATTTTTTTAGTCTCTCTCAGCTCAGCTTCGTTTTTTTTTTAAGACTACCTAGCAGGAGCGTCGTCTCCATATAACACGATTCCTTTCGAGTTGCCTTGGCGAATCCTAATATATTCAATTTTTTTTATTATAGAAAAATATATCTTACCCTCGCTAGTTCATCTCCGTACTGCGCTTTAAATTTTTTTCCCCATCTCATAAGCCGACTAATTCACGGCTTTAGTTAATCGCACACACTCAAATATTTACAAATAGACATAATAAACATACACACACACATTTACCACTTTAACTTGCACTCCTACAGATAAAACCTGCAAACAACTCGGCCGATCTATCAGGAATTCTATCACGCTCACACAATGTCATTTTTCTATGAACACACGCACACAGACGCACTACTTACCTAAAGACAATTTGTGCATATATACAGCAAAATAGTGCTCAGGTAACTCGGTTATTTTGCGGCTTATGCATTTTAAAAATTAAACTTAATGTACACGTAACTAAAGTAATTTTTACAATGACGTCTCTGGCGCTAGTGTGTCGATTTTTAAATATCCAATCAAAATCACTTATCAACATCGCGGCCAATTAAATACTCTTACTGTGTCGCGGTGTATCATGGCTGCAGTAGTGCAGTGTTTTGTTTACACGCTGTGTTTATTGCAAAATAATATGATAGATATTACTAAAAACAGTGAAGGTGAGTGAATTAAGTTGAGAAATGCCGTGTTTTAGTTATTTAAGGTGTGTATGTAGTGATCTTCTTAATCAATGGATGTTATAATAAGATAAGTGATTTGTTTTGTTTTGTCGTAACTGCGGTCGGCGCGGCGACCGGCGATGGGCACGCGATGAGGCAGGTCTGTTTATTGTTTTAGGTAACTACATAATTAAAAAAGGTTACTTCGATGGCGGCTGTACCGAGCCAAAGAAGAACGATTGTCTATATTTTACTTATGTCCGTTTTTTTGTCCGGGTTTACTTGTCATTTTTTTCACGCTACGCCACTGCTACCTAGTGTAACTTATTTCTGTAAATTGGATTTGGCACTCGTTCGCAAGCTTCACATATTATGTTGTGATAAGATTGTATTAGGCATAATATCTTTGTAAACTGACATAGCCCTTCGGGCGCGTAGGCGACCAATATTGTGTAAATGAGTTTCTTTCGGCCTTTCTTCTTAGCAGTGGTCGTTGCAAAACGTAGCTTTTGAACAAAAAAAAATTTTTAATATAAATAAACATTACACGTAATGTACACTATAATTATTGACCTGTAAATGTGCCTGCAAAGGCCTTATTTATTACTGAATAAATATTTGATTTTGATTTGATTTTTTGATTTTGCAGGAGAGCTGCATTAACACAGGTTTATATTCATAGATTAACTGCATGTCATAAAACTCGCTTGGCGTTCCAATTTTTGTTTCGCGATGCGGCAGGTTTTTATTAAGACGGTGAATTTTAGTAATTAGAATGGATAAACATTATGAAATGCAATTAATGAATTAAATTGGAGCGGGACCCTCTCTGTACTACCAGAGCCATACTTAGCCAGAGGATTTGGCCTACTCTCCCTCCATGCTGGCCAGACGGGTTTGGAGACGTCACACTGATGTTTATGCCGTGTCGTTCACGGCAGAGTAGAATAGGACCACTCAAGTCTTCCCGTAGATGTCGTAGAAGGCGACTTAAGAAACACAAGCTGAACAAAGCTTATGAACATCAGTGAGACTTCTCTAACCCGTCTGGCCAGCGTGGAGAGTGTAGGCCAAATCCTCTGACTGATCTGGCCAAGTATGGCTCTGGTAGTACAGAGGGTCGTGCTCCTGCAGTGGAGACTAAAAAAGACGGTGAGTATTACAGTTTGCTGATGTCACAAGCTTTTATTTAGCTTGCCGTTTGTTGATGGATCAAATCTTGCAAAATTTGAGCCACTTCCATGTTTAGAGAGTCAATCAGATGACAATGCAATATTATTTACAAAAAGAACCTGATCTATGATGGACCCGGAAGGTGGCTATAGGAACCCATTAATAAAAAAACGCAGCCCGATAGAGTTTGGACTTATTACATTGGTTTTTTTCAAAAATCTTATTTTACAAAAACTAGCAGCTGTAAGTTTAAAAAGTCCTGTGTTCGATTCCCGGAGTGAACAAAATTCACATATTGGTTATTTTTGTATACAAGAATGCTTCTGCCTGTGGTTCACACCAGTAATCCTTACCAGCCTTGGATCTAGGGGGCTAGCCCGCTACCAAAGACATTTTTAAAATGGTTCCCAATGGGGCAGCGGCGGTTAGTTAAAAGCGGCAAATACAACGTGGAAGGGACATACCCATAATAAATCGAACCTCAGGCTGTACTAGACCATTATATTATAATAAAATTAAAATAACAGCGAAAAACAAAAATAATTTTCGACATTTCCATACAAAAGAGCGCGGCTGCCTGAGCGATTTGTATGGGAACGTCGATTATTTTTTGTTTTTTGACTGTTATTTTAATTTCATTATACTTTAGTCATCTGGTACAGCCTGAGGTTCGATTTATTACGGGTATGTCCCTTCCACTTTGTATAAAGACTCGCCGACGTAAGTAGACTTGGGGTGGCATATTAACATTTTGCCTCTCGTAAAAAAAAAGTCTAGATCCAGGGCTGATCCTTACCTCAGGGTGCTCCTGGAAGATGGCTGTGAGCACATTCTCAGCGGCAGCTGCCGTCAGCATCAGCTTGAAGGTCTTGTCGAGCTGCGCGTAACAGATGTAGCATGCTGTCAGCGGCCGGGGCTCTGTGCTGATCAACTGCAAATAAAGACGAAATAAACAACATATGTGAATCGCGGCAGTAGAATGGGACCACTCCAAGTCTTAACGTGGATGTCGTAGGAGGCAACTTACGAAACACAAGCTGAACAAAGCTAAAACATATAGCTAAAGCTAAACATAATGAGACCTATCCAACCCGTCTGGCCAGCGTGGAGAGTGTAGGCTAAATCCTCTGGCTACTATATGGCTCTGGTAGTACAGAGAGGGTCGTCCTCCTGCAGTGGCGACTAAAAAGGACCTGTTGGTGAATCAACTATGACTCTTAAGCAGGATATCAAATTTAAAGGATTGGAAAAAATATATGTACTGATCCAATTTTGATGACATTTGTTGGGTGAGTTGAGTACTAATAGGACAGAGGACCAATAGAACTCTTCTTTTTCTTTTTTCTTTTTTTATTTCTGATGAATTTTTTTTTTCATATTGTAATTGTATTTCTTTTCTTTAACTAATTTATGTGTATCGTGTGTGTCTTTTTGTGTACCAATAAAATTATTTATCTATCTAATTCAGGTGTTGCCGAGTCCTGGGTTCACCTCACATCTGAAGCGGTCTGATCGGGCCACCCAAACTAGACATGGGTAACACCGGATTCGAATATTTAATTGAGCCGATTTATCAACAGGAGCCGATACCCGTACTGAATCCCGGTAATCGTTATCGGCTCCTGCGAGTTATTGAGTCCGCACCGATCTTAGTCCCGCAAGGAATCGGCACCTGTCGGGTCGCGAGCCGCGAGCCGCGTTTCAGCTCCACCGCGTCTCGGGAGGAATCGGAAGTTAATATTATTCTGTATACCGGTACCAGAAAGGACGTCTTTATTCTGTAGATTCAATAGTGAAACTTAGCGGACCTCGGAGCTGGAGCCGATAAGGGAGTAGGAATCATTAAGATGAGTCGGTACCGGATGCGGAGTAAGATTCAGTGAGCCGAAACACTCCTCTGAGTCGAGATTACCCATGTCTAACCCAAACACATATGAATCACAACCATATAATATAGTCAATGTATGACATTAAAATATTGGTTCCTTGACAAAAAAAATTTGACTTTCGAAGGACCCCTTCCTTTTTTTCTTTTGAGAGGGGTCGCTGAAGAACTACCTGGGAACACGTGAGGGGAACAAATTCAATACCAAAATTCACTGTATGCTAAAATAGAACTTAGTTTATTTCGTGTGTGTAAGTGGCCAACACTGCTGTCAGATTTTTCAAGCTGCCTGTAGGCATCTCACGTAGCTTTACAACTGTCATACAATGATGACAGCTGGGACCAATGGCTTACGTGCCTACAGAAGCACGGAGGAGCTAAATAAATTTTTGTGTCACTTGCGGCACCCATCCGAGTGTGGACCACACCTGGGGTTTGCCTAACTTGCGAAAGCGCTAGCAATGCTTAAGGTAAAAATGTACATAATGGGCCGTGGAATTAAGGGGCGCCGGGGGGGGGGGGGAACCCCTCTAAAAGGGGGAGTGTCGGAAACTTAGTTTTATTTTTAATTTTTGAAAATAAATATAAACTATGATGTCATCCACATTAATGAAAACAGAAAATTGCCAGTAATCACTACTAATGATGATGTTACTAAAACTAGCAAGCCTAAGTATTATATTATTTCATGCCAAATTTTCTCTATGGATATTTCGACAGCGGGCGGGGACTGCCCTCCCTCCGCGCTTCCGGCTATAAAAAAACACTCGAGTATAGGGCAAACAAGACAACTTGAAGTCGGGGTTGGCCAGTTCGGATTTGCCCAAGTTCTATGATACCTAATAAAATTGACAAAAAGTAACATGCGTTCCATTTAACAGATACAGAAAAGTAACTTTTACAGTAGTAAGGATTATTATTGGCAATTTCCCATTTACTATGTGTGATGTGTGACATCATTGTTTTCATTTTCAATATTTCATAAAAAAAAACTACGCGTCTCCGCGCGGGGGGATATTTATTGGGGGATTTCTCCCCTCCCCCCTACCTCCCCATACCCCCCATGTTGAAAAACCTGCTACTAGATTCTATACCCAACCCCTAATGTAATTTTTTTTTTTAATATCTCGAAAACTAAGTTTCCGACACTCCCCCTCCCTCCCCATCGGCGCCCCTTAATTCCACTGCCCATAATGTACATTTTAGCCCCATCGAGGTCCATCAGGTCCATCATCATTTTATTGAGTTATTTTCGTTTCCTTCTCCACTTTTCTTCTCCACACCATTACATGCCAACAATAACGGTGATCGTGGTGTTAAATTCCTATGGCTCTTGACTTTATTTACTGTCTAGATACAGGGGTAAAAACGTGGTCTTATGCTTTTATGTATTGCAAAAACATATAAATCTTACAATAATATCCGTAAGTTTCTCATAGACCAGCTGCAAAGGTGTCCGGGCGATGGAGAAGACACGTGCGTTGACTGAAAGACACACGCGACATACAGCTGAAGTTTCAGCCATGATCAAACCGAAATTTGGTCCCGTAGTACTTTTAATACTACTTAGAGGACATCATGTGCAATTAATATGTAGGTACAAGAATTATGTAATAAATAAAACAAAAAATCCTTGTAACGAAAACCTCATGATGATGCGTCAATCGATTTGACAGTTGACAGGCACTGATAGACAAACGGACAGATAATTTGTAATTTCATGTAAACTGTCAAAGTCAAAAATTATTTTACTTTTTTATTTTGTGTAGGCAAAGATTTGAGTACGACGAACATGGTGAAATCGTAAAATCGTCACGATTTCTAAAAGCGCCTTTAAGGGCAACTCTCAAAAATAAAATGTCAATGTCACTGACTGAAAGAAATTGGTGAAATTGTTGATGGAAACGCGACGCGAACAATATATTTTGCATTTTTTGCGAAAAAATAACTAAAATCTGCGGTTATTATGTGTAAATTAAAATAATATTTATCTTCACACCTACGAGGACTGCATGTGCATGAACAATTCAAAGTTACTTAATTTAAATCCGCGAACAAACGTGTCGAGTAATCAATAGGGCATAGTAAGTATAGTTCACGTACCTATACATATTATCTTTGTATACCTACCTACGTTCCTTATCTTCTATATTCTTGGACACATAACAAGTCTATGAGCTTGAAGGCTCAGCGGTGTACATGCTTTTGTTGCATTAATTTAGTGTCATTTGAGCACTCTCAATAGGTGTGTGAAACATTACTCAACATATTCTAATCCCTGGTGTTAGGTAGGAAAACCTTATCTTTAGCTCCTCCGTGCGTCGGCCGTTAGTTTTTGTTACTCTTTGTCAGATGCAAATCAAATCAAAATATCTTTATTATCATAGGATATTTATAATTCCCCCTTTTACTTTAGTTTCTTTTTCTTTTTTTAATCCTGTATTTGCCTGTAAAACATATGTGTCTTCTGTGTCACAGAAAAGCAATTTTAATATATCTACATGTTTTTTTATTTAATTAGAAGGCTTGTATGTATTTAGCAGCCCAAAACCCTATTTGTTATTTTGTGAACAATGCTGTGGGCTACGTTATTGATAACTCTTTATATGTATAAATTGTATATTGTATTGGTATTTATAATGTAGCTGTTTGTTGTTCCCATTAAATAAATAAAATAAAGTAAAATATAATAATCTCTTAATAATAGACACTTCTTTTGTTTTGCACAAATGTTGACGTCAAATCGTTTTTTACAGTTAAGTTTACGCCGCTTCCTAGGCGCAAGTGCAGAAGAAGCGGCAACAAATTGCACTGCACGTTTCTCCAAAGACGTCAACTTAAAACTTAAAATCATGGACTGAGAATACATTGTTTGTTATGTCATAATTGAAATTTAACTATAAGAATTACGAAATTTTTAATAATGTCAATTTGTAAATGTAGTATGTACCAATATACCTACCTAAATTATGACATGTATACAAACCTTTAAATGGGGCCAGCGCCGAGCTCATGCCATACTTTTTTTTTTGATGATGCAGCTGCCTTAATGCAATTACAAATATTACTTCTCTTCAAACTGAATAATGGTATCTGACTGACAGTAGGGATGTGTACTGGATCAGTAAAGTATTATTCTATTTAGTCCATCAGTTGACAACCTCTGTGGACTGTGGTTATCATACTAGGCCGTCACACAGGAAGTCTGGAGTTCGATACCCGGTCAGGTCAAGTTGGTAAATGATATTTTCAGATTGTCCTGGGTCTATTTATGTATTTGTTATGGAAATATGTATAGCATTGTTGATCTTAAAACACAAGTCTCGAACTTGCTTTGGGGTATGGCTAGTATTATAGTAGGATCTGTGCTTTGTTATTTGTCCATGTTTATTTATTTAGTTAGATTATCCAAAAATAATAGAACTGTACTTATCAAAAAATTAGTAAAAAATCACACTGCATATCAATGTTCTATGTTTCCTCAATAATTATAACACATATACACATAAGCATAAATAAATATGTAGATTTCTTGAGTCCATCTAGGACAATTTGAAAAAGCCCATATTCTAACTTGTCTTCCTCCAGATAAGCGGACTAGCGTTTTGACGATTACAGGTCAACACGCTAGTCCCCTTATCCGGATGCCTGGTGTTCGCTTTCAGGCGTTTTGTTCTCCACTTTACAAAGTCTTGCTTACCATCCTTGGTAGTAAGACTACTCATTCTTCTTCGTCTAAGCGCATTCCCGGTTGCATCCTCAGCTGTGCTGCTTCAGAGCCCAGGGTGCGCTTTCCTGCTTTTTCTTCTCCAAATATGATATGCATGTCAATGGTCACCCAAGGATGCCAAAGACCTTGTAAAATGGAGGAGAAATATCCAGAACACTTTTAATGATTTGGCTATAGTTTTACAACCGGTCGATTGCCTGACGTCAACCCTCTTTGGAAATGAATTTGTGCGAAAGGTTTTACCACCGGCCGCCGCCCGATGTTAACCCTCCTTGGAAATGCAATTGTAGCACGAGATGTTAGTACTTAGTCCTTTAGTCGCCTCTTACGACATCCACAGGAAGATATTGAGTGGTCCTATGGGTAGAAATAAAAAATACATGTTCTGTCAATATGTATCTTGTTTCATAATAAAAACCTAAGATATCAGCCAACAAATGCATACCAAAAATCTCACTTTTGAATGGCTTCGCTCGCTACTGGGCTTGTGGCTCGTCGCTCATTTTCTTACGGTTTTGTTTTTGACGTGACAACGTCTTAAATTAGGTTGCGGCTGGGAGTCACTTATGAAAAAGTGTAACGCTCGGTAACGTTACGATGAGTCACCGAACGAGAGAGAGGCCCGCCGAATGCCTTGCGTCTCTCTCCCACTCAACTATGATCGGTCTGCCGCCGTTGTCACGTAAAATCTTCGCCCGTAAAACCGACTTTATAGGCAACCATTTTTTATTAATGATTCTGATTCCAAGATTTCATAACATAACCCTCCTCCTGACGCAGTCGGGTAATAAGTGTCTATGTTAGATTTCAGAGGGTAAGCAACACTACTAATGGCTTTGCCCCACTTTGACGTGCAAATCAAGTTGGAGACCTATACGGACGAAGATTTAGACGCTGAATTGAATGGTGTCCTAGAGTCTACGGAGCCACAGCCATTTACCCAGCCATGTGCTGAGCCATGTGGAGAGCCGAGTGCTCAGGTGGCAGAGAAGCAGGAGAATGAGATGATAGAAGTGGAGCCGGATATACCAGACGGTATGATACATTTTTTTTTAGTTTTTAAACCAAATTTTATTATTAACCCCCGACAAAAAAAGAGGTGTAATAAGCTTGACGCTAATGTCGGTCTGTCTGTCTGTGGCATCGTAGCGCTCGAACGGAAAGACTGATTTCGATGCGGTTTTTTTTACGTGATAGCAAGTTCCATTGCTACACATGTTCCATGAAAATTGGTTCAGTCGTTTAAAAGTTATTGATGATAAACGCTTGAAAATCAGGGCTTTCTTTAGCTAATACATAGATAGCGCTATCCATAGCGCGCATGTAACGTGACTTGATGTCCGTATCAATAGTTCCGGTTCACATTACTAGATGGCGTTCTTGACAGTCGGGTTTTTTTTTTTCAATTTGCCTAGCAAATATACTTGTTGTTATAGCGGCCACAGTAAAGTATAGTCAAAAGTTTCAAGAGATAGAGCCATGTGACAGACAGACAGATAGACGGCGAAGTCTCAGTAAAAGGGTCCCGTTGGCACCCTTGGGTATGGAACTCAAAAATTTCGATGTAACGCTCTCCACACGCTTTACCGGCGAAAGCTTTTCATTACTGTTTTCAAAGGTGTAGTTGCTCTCTTAGTTGGTGCGTAGCCTCTTCTCCCAGTCTATCTATCTATCTACCTACTAGCCCTTTATCCTGAGCTCAGGTTGCTTTCATTTCTTTTCTCTTCCCTATAAGATGTCTCTGAGCTCAGTGTGCCTCCTGGCAAAAACCTCCTCTAACTTCTTCCAGTCACAAGGTAACAAATAAAACAATGTTTTTTCATTCCAGATGGCCTGCCCACCTACCCTGAAGAAACGGAAGTCGAGCAACAAATCCGACTCCAAGCTCAAGAGTTAATTACCCAAATGAACCCCGGTGGAGCGCCGACCACAAAAAAGACGCGAAAACCCCAAAAAGAGTACAGACAAGACATCGGAGACAGGCCCCACGAATGTGAGATATGCCATCGACGGTTCATACAGAAACATCATCTGAAAAGCCATGCAAGAACCCACACTGGCGAGAAACCCTACGGGTGCCACATCTGTCAAAGAAGGTTCAACCAGATACCGCATTTAAAAAGACATCTAGAAACACACAATGACAAATTACAAGAGTGTGAGGTTTGTCAAAGTCAGTTCAACAATGTGAATGACTACAGAATTCACATGAAAACTCATTCGGACATCAGGCCCTTTGAATGTCAGATATGTCATTTCAAGTTTAAAAGAAAGTTCGATTTGAAGATACACTTTAGAAGTCACACTGGAGAGAGGCCGTACGAATGTAAAATATGTCAGAGACGGTTCGCTACAGACAAAACTTTGCAGACACATATGAGCGTGCATTCAGATGAAAGACCGTACCAATGTCCAATATGCCAAAATAGATTTAAAGACAAAAACTATCTGACAATACACGTAAGAACTCATACAGGAGAGAAACCGTACGAGTGCACTGTTTGTCAAGCTAAATTTAAAAGAACGAGCGAGTTGAGGATGCATTCAGTCAGACATTCCGATGAGAAACGCTTCAAATGTGACACCTGTCAACGGGAGTTCAAATACATGAACGTTCTAACAAAGCATATACGGATACACACCGGTGAAAGACCGTATGAATGTCAAGTGTGCCACAAAACGTTTAGTAGGATAACGAATATGAAGAGTCATGCCCGAAGAATACACGAGAAGAAACCGGATAAGCCAAGGGTGAGGGTTAGGATAAGAAAACGAAAGACGGAGCCGAAATGTGATGTTGTGAGTAACTATGAGACTCGGCAAGTGACAAAAGCAGCTAGTGTTGTGAAAACTTCGCCTCCACCGAGCCCGGGTGAACCGGACACTGTAGCTAGTGATGTAGAGTCAGATGGGATGGAGCCTGAAGGAAGCGATGAGGAATATACGGAACATGCAGAAGGTTTTAGTAAGTATAGGCATAATAAAAGCTACAGTAGAGAGGATACAAATGTAGAAAATTATGGTGGGGAGAATGTGGGGCAAGGAAGTGATAGTGGGGAGAATGGAGGGCAAGAGAGTGACGATGGGGATAATACGGGGCATGGAGAAAGCGATGAGGATAATCCTTTGGTCCCAATTTGTCTGATAAAGGTTAGAACGGATTTGATCGAGTAAAATGTAGTCAGCTGTAGTTTCGCTTAGTTTAACTAGCTGTAAGAGGGTGACTTTAAGGGTTGGGCCACATCTGTCGACGGAACGCTGCAGCACGGCCGGTGCTGAAGCGTTTCGTCGTGCTCTCTCGCTCTAGCAAATGACGCTTCTGAGCGACAGAAAAGGATAGCAGCATAGGAAAATGCTGTTCCGTGCTGACATGTGTCCCAACCCTTAACCCTTTTACCGCGAGACTTCATATCAGTTGTCGTGCTCTTAGCGCGAAGAATTGTGAATATCCATAGTTTTTGGTCGGATAAATCCGACGCTCGCTGAATTGTCACGAAAATGTTTGTCGGATTATTCCGACGTTCGCGGTTAAAGGGTTAACCATCAGCCTTTTTGGAGCAAATTCAGTCTATGAGATTGAACTATTTCGTCCTTTCATACAAAATCCGTTGATTTGTATGGGAAGGCGAAACTTTTTTTAATTTCCTTGTTTTTACAAGCTTTTTTTAGTTTGCCTTTGGTTGTTTATTTGTTTGGGTAAAATCTTGCAAGTTAAATTTGAACCACTTCCCGGTTTCAAATTATGATGAAATTGTATTTATTTATTTATTTATTTAATCTTTATTGTCCATCAAATACAAATTGTACAGAGTATAGAGTATACTACAAGTGTAGTATACATAAAATACACAATGTACATTGTTACATAAATATATATATATATATATATATATATATATATATATATACATATATACTTGTTATACATATGTATACCTACATACATACATACATTTTATATGCTAATATAAATCAAGAAGAAGAAGACAAGAACATAGTTCTTAAATATATTGATGATTGAATATAAATCAGATGATAATGCAATATTATTATGACAAGCTGATCTGATGATGGAGCCGGAAGGTGGCTATAGGAGCCCTGTAATAAAACGACGCAACCCCATCGGGTTTGGGCTCATTAAATTGTTTTGATAAGTTCTCAAGCCTGGCAATAAAAGCTTGACCGAGAAAATTATTTTTTTCGCAAAACTTATTATGGAAAGTAGTTTAGTAAATGCCCTTATATTTGCTCCAAAATATGGCTTGTGGTTAAATTCACCCTGTATATTTAAATCTAAAAATATAAAATACTCTGACGCCACAGAAGTCAGTAAGAGTATTACATACAGAACGGAATCTCCTAAGGTACGCGCAATATGCGTCCCCGTTCCCCGCACCTCTCCCCCGTCCTTGTGCGGCGGTGCACACGTCAATGCGTGTGTGTTTGCCCGCTCTTCCCTGAGACAAGGGGGGACGGGGGAGAGGTGCGAGGACGGGGAACGGGGACGCATATTGCGCCTACCTTAGGAGATTCCGTTCTGTATGTAATACTCTTACTGTCTTCTGTGCCGACATTCCAGATATCCATATAATTTCTGAATCATAGCTAGAACATAGTGAAGTCAAAATGAAAACAAATAAAACTAAAACTAAGAATTAAGGGCGAGACTCGACTGAAAAAGAGCGTAAAATTTCGATATTGAAACCCCAAAAGAGACCTAATAGCAAAGAATTTATAATACAATCTAGAATAACTATAAGTAATAATAAAAAAAAACCATTAAAAATTAAACTTAACACCTCGTACATAAAGCTCATATTATCATAATGCCTATGTTTAAATACCTAACGTTCCCAAAAAATGTACTTAAAGTTATGCGCAACCCTGTCCCGCAAACTGCCAGTGCAATAAAGTAGAAAGGGAGAGCTATAACTTTAGGTATCTTTTTTGGGAACGGCTTTGCCACTTCGTAAGCATTCTAGATATATGTATACAATTTCTTTGCAGTGTCGCTTAACTTGGAGTAGCACTAGTAATGCGTACTCCCGCTGGGCCACTAAGCTCCTAGGTGGTAGTAATATCTACTGACCAGTAATGACGAAATTTTATTTGTTGTCAAAAATGCACTGCTTCGCGCTCAGTTCTAGTTGAGTCTCGCCCTAAAACGGAGAAAAAGGAAAAAGATAAGGTAGATAAAACATTAAAGTAAGTATTTTAATGAGGGTTGGTTATGACGACTTGCCCTCATAGCATGGTACCGTAGATAAACCCAGATAAAGTTTATATCGCACGACGGACTAGTGCCAGCTCGTTATTAAGCAAGGCATCGATGACGACACCGCGAGCGCTTATCGAGCAAAGAATCAAATATTTATTTAGTAATTAGGCCACAGAATAAATAATACTAACGTACAGAAGTCACACTCAGCAAAGAAATATCTACTCAATGTGGCTAGCCATATGGTTTAATTTATCGCGTAACAAACATACATAAAATAAAAAAAGTCTAATTGATAACCTCCTTTTTTGAAATCGGTTAAAAATAAGAATAATATAAAATAAGAAATATCTGAAAAAAAACAACCTGCCCTAAGCGCCCTACTAAACGTTTCCCGTGCAAACGTGCTCAGAACGCTTGCCGCGTTATCACGCTGGATAGCTATGGCCAATCTTTGCACCAGAAACGAGCCATATTTAAATGATTAGGTATTTAAAAAGCTTGATACTAGCGTTTCGCAACGACCGCTGCTGAGAAAAAACCCAAAGGAAACTCACTTACACAGTATTGGTCGCCTGCGCGTCAGAAGGGCTTTGTCAATTTACAAAGATAAGTCTAATACAATGTTTTCGCGAGCGCTATCATCTTTACTATTTCGCTCTACGTAATAATAACGAGCGGGATGGCAATAGCCCGGGCGCGATATAAACTTTATCTGGATTTATCTACGGTGCCATGCTAGGGGAGCTGCAGTGAAGATATAATGTCGTCAAGTTCCTAACATGCACAAATAATTTTAAAAAAATCATTATGATTACAGTAGAATGTTAGATAATCCATGGCTGAATAAAACAAGGCCTTCCAACAAGTTTCCCCGATTCTCAAAACTACGTCATTACTTAATTGCCAGAGTAAAAATGCAATTTTCAAAAATCCTTATTCTTCAGTAATTATTTAGAAATAAAGGCATAAATGAACGCTGACTAATTACGTATTATTAAAATAGGTGTCTTTTTTAACTTATTCTAGCTGGATTCTAAATATTTATTTACTAAAGTTATTTTTAGGGGAATTTATGAGTTGACTGGTAACACTTAACAGCTGACCAAGTGAGGAATTGTCATTGCGTTGATACGACACGGTTTTTTTGTCTTTCTATACTAAAGGGATTTTTTATATGTTTATCTCTGTCTCGCGCAGTCCAGTCCGTGGTTCTCAAACTTTGTAACAATGGTTAATTATTGTGCTATACTGGATTGCAAAGGACAAATCTTATCTGACAAAGGAAGTAACATACACTTTTATACTTTTCCGAAAAACATTAACGTAGCCAGTGAATAGAAGCGCCAGTGTCGCCGAGATGTTGATAAATTATTTCTGTGCGACGGATCACCAAGCTCTCACCCCGCATGTAATACTAACATACCGCTATCTATTCAAGATTTTGTTATATTTGGGCAACGTCAGGTAAAATATACCGTGTTTTCCCGCAAAAAGCGGTAAAAAAAAGTTTGTGTACCATGTGATGACGTTGACGATGAGCTTTGAAAATTTTAGCAAAAAAAAGGGGGATGTAAGAAGGCCATGTTTTATTCGGTCTTGAGATAATCTAGATGTAGGCATTTTAGCTCGATATTTCAAATATCAATTAATTATTAGAGCATTATTTCATAAGAGCTAGTCCTAAGTCAAAGTCAAAATCATTTATTTATCTTTGGTTCATCCAAAGTTGTTGACGTCAGATTATTTACTTACAGCTAAGTTTAGTGCCGCCTCCTAAGCGCAAGTGCAGAAAAAGCGGCAACAAATCTAACCTAACATTAGTAAAATATGTAACTTACGTATTTAACAAATACTTAAATATACATCGTGTTAATGAAAGAACGCAAAACCTCTCAGATGGTACCTCAGCCCATGTAACTGAACAACTTTTGTTTAACAACTTTCACGAAACTAAAAAAAATAATTTGAATTTTCATACAAACTGATCAGCTGATCGAGTCAATTTGTACGTAAATCCGTTTGTTTTTTTGGATTTCGTAAAAGTTGTTGAACAAAAGTTGTTCAGTTTAATGGGCTGAGATACCATCTGAGAGGTTTTGCGTTCTTTCATTAACACTATGTATACGAAGGAGGGTTGTTTTTTGTGGACGTTATGCAGCTGAAACCATGAGCATCAGGTCTTTTTTAGTCTCTACTGCAGGAGCACGACCCTCTCTGCTCTACCAGACATATAGCCAGAGCAGTCAGTGGATTTGGAGAGGTCTCATTGAAGTTTAAAAGCTTTGTTTAGCTTGTAGTAGTCCTATTCTACTCTACACGGCATAATCATGATGCTTTTATAAATTGTTTTTGTGTGTTGCGGTCTTATACTTAAGACCGCAAATGCTGCTTTTAGTTGATATAAAGGTTAACATAAGTTTTTGCTTTTGGACTTCGCCATGTTGCGGATAAAATCGGAACTAAATTTAATACGGCTTCGCCGATAACACAGATTAAAATACCGGTCAAGTGCTAGTCGGACTCGCACATGAAGGGTTCCGTACCTACATACAATGTTGTAAACGCTGAAAAAAAACGTTTATTGTATGACGCCTTCGATCATATATTCTTCAGAAACTTGTTAACCAATTTACGTGATAATGTATCTGTAGTTTTAATATATTTTTTTTGTATACTGTATATTTGTCTAAGTATAGTTTTTATTGTATTTTTAAGTAGAGTAATACACTTTAAATCTAGGATAGTTAAATTAGTTACATATAGAAGTTTATGATGAGATTCTGTCGTGAAAATAAATCATATGTTTATTTATAATATTGTTTTATTTTATAGCATGTACCTTCCGGGGCAGATTGTAAACGGCGATCAAGGAAAATCGTTGTGCGTCAAGCGGCGCATTTTCAGAAATTCGCTGGAAGACGCAGTTTGAACATTATACGATTGACATAAAGTTCATTATGCTATGTACGATTTCGGCGAATCGCTGCGCCTCTGTCGCAATGTAAATTGAGCCTAAGAATCTGCAAGAACAGTCATTTGCTAGAGCGAGAGAGAGCGACGGAACGCTGCAGCACGGCCGGTGCTGAAGCGTTCCTTAAACTCTAGCAAATGACGCTTCTGAGCGACAGAAAAGGATAGCAGCAAAGGAAAGTGCTGTTCTGTGCTGTTAGATGAGATCCAACCCTAATGTCACCGAATTATAATAGTCGACCAAATTGACTAATGACACAGAAACTAGTTGGCCAAGACGACTATAAATACCGGGAAGAGAAGCAGCTGGTACACTCGTAAGTTTTTCTTTTTTCCAGACCATCATGGAATAACAACGGGTGGGAGTAATTTCCAATACATAACTACATACATTTATTCATAAAAAGATATAGGCACTTATTCAAAACATGATTTAGAATATACTATTAAATAAACTATACATACAAGGGAGCATCCACCCTTTGGTTCAAGGTCCCCAGGGTCCCAAGGGCCGCCAAATTGAAGCATCAATTCCCCCCCCCCCCCCCCAACTTTTCATTTCTATTGGAGGGTTTCACTTAACTAGGCGGGGTCATGACCCCCAAGGTCGCATGCTTGGATCCGCGCTTGACTACATATAACACGTGAGATTCTTCAACATATTCAGAGTCAAGGAGACACGGGTTCACTTTTGACCACCGCTGCCAATTCTTCCAAATCATTCGTAGTGCTTTCAGCTTCCATCAGCTCATGCAAAGAGCCAAAACCTGGCTCTTCAGCATCACTCATTTCAGTCGTACATAACTCACTTAAAATCATTTTACTCTGAGCACTATCGACATTCATCAACTTGTATCTTTGTATCGAATAATCTAACGCGTTGTACGTAGACTTGCAAGTCTCACATTTCAATACGAAGGCGTCCTTATCATGCTTAACTGCTAGGTACACTTGAAAGTGTACATCGTCTTGGAAGTTCTTCACGCAATCGTCACAATCAATTGTAAAGAAGCGACGTTTAGAACCATACGTAGCTAAATCGTCTGTGTCAAATTCAGGATGAAAATTCTTAATATGCCTCTTCAATGTCTCTCTGGTACTAAAGTCTTTCATGCATATAATGCAACGGGGCAACACTTTCGTCCTTACATTCGGCATGAAGTTTGCTTGGCACAGTTTCTTATGCTTCTCAAACTTGTCCTGCCCTTTGAAAACGGAGTTACATTCCTTGCATTTGAATATTTTATCTTCGGATAAATGTTTTGTTTTTAGATGAATTGTTAAGGCTTCATTTGAACTGAAGGATACGGAGCATAAGTCGCAAGGATAAGTGTTCATATTGAAAGAGTGCAGTAGTTTTAGATGTATTTTACAGGATTTAGCTGACTCGAATCTCTTGTGACAAATGTGGCATTGCTGAAAAGCTGTTGAGTTCGGATGCTTTGACCTTACATGCTTACGTAGACTTTTCTTTTCTTTAAAAAGAGTTTCGCATTCGATACATTTGTACCGCTGCATACCCAAATGCGTATATTTGATATGCCTTCGTATATATCTCTTTGATTTAAACTGTTTATCGCAGTAGTTACATTTAGACCATGCAACGTGGCTGTGAACATTCTTCTTGTGGAACGCTAAGTAATACTTGTTGTCAAAGACTTTGGAACAGATATCGCATTCCACCGCTTCTCCAGTCGAGTGCCTTAATTTGACATGATGTTTAAGAGACCTCTCACTGTAGTACACTCTTTCGCATTGGCTACATTTGAAGTTACCCTCCAACGCTTCATCTTTCGTTGAACTGATATTCGAGTCAGCTATTTGGGCTTGCGGATGGAAAATACGAATATGGAATTCCAAACTGGATATATCAGTGAACAATTTATCGCAGTGCGAACAAGAATTTACATTTGGAGGCGGGATGCATATCTTTTTATGTAGAATAATAGTTTCTTCTGTATAGAATTTCCCAAAACATACATTGCAAGTCGAAAGGCGGTATTCCCTATCATGTGTTGATCTTAAATGATGTTTTAATTCGTATATATTGCTGTAAGTGTTTGTACAATATTCGCAGTTCAAAAACACATGTTTATGTTTTCTCCCTACGTCTTTTAACAAAGACTCTTTGCAGTACTGGTAGAACGTATCAAAAGAATGCTCAGTTTTGATGTGCTGCCGCAGATTGGACTCCCTTTCGAATGTGCATCCACAAGTTTGGCAAACATTGGCCTTTTCTGGTTCGTACATATCATTGTGATAGTGCAATATGTGAGTGTCTAAATTATCCTTGCCAACAGTTGTGAAATCGCAGAATTCGCACGCAAATTCTTCGTTACTATCTGTCGGATGCCTCGTACGTGTATGCCTTCTGAGACTCTGATTGGAAGTGTATATCTTCGGACATATACTACATTTAAACTCCTCTTTCTCTCCGTGATACATCTCTATATGCCGTTTCAGGTTTGCGTTGCTTGTGTAAGCTTTATCGCACAAATAACACTGTATATTCTTAACGTTATGTGATTGCATATGTTCGTTCAGCCGTTTCTTCTCTTTGAAAACTCTGTGGCATATTTCGCAGCTGACCGTAGCCGAGTTGTGAAGTACGTTGATGTGTCTCCTCAAATTGCGTTCCGTTGTGAAGATTTTCTGGCATAACTGGCATTTAATCTCCGGTCCCAGACCTTGCAAGTGCACAGTCATCATATGGGACACAATATTCTGTTTTCTAGTGAAGATTCTTCCGCAAATGTCACACTCTGGGTTTGGTTGGTCATGTCTATTGTGGCCTCTTAACAAGTGGAGGTTTAAACCGGATGGGCTGCCGAAAGTCATGTGGCATACTTCGCAGTAGCATGAGGAATTTAGATGGCAGTTTTCAATGTGCGTTTGCAGATTGTACTTCCTCGTGAAGGTTCGGCTGCAATAATCGCAGACATAGTCTAGGTTGTTCATTGTTACGTGCTGATGATGTATCAGTTTAATTTCAACTTATTTGCAGCAAATAGATTTGCTTTAAAACTACTTTTATACTAAATATTTCTTGAAGGTTATTGCATGTGAAACAATTTCGTAGTATTAAATAGTTTCTCTGTATAGAATGGTATGCTAATGAATATTTTATCTCGTATTTGCTAGTTTACACTCGAACGGTGCAAGATTTCTGAAACAAATGAAAAAAAATATTTTAGTAAAATAACAATTTTCAAAGCCTTCTGCCAAAGCTTTTACGCAAGCAGTCTATGAGTGCAATATAAGCGCCGGACCATTGGAGACCTGCGCATCCAGTATAATAACATGTTTAG
Organism: Acrobasis repandana; assembly: GCA_963576875.1. Lineage (NCBI taxonomy): Eukaryota > Metazoa > Arthropoda > Insecta > Lepidoptera > Pyralidae > Acrobasis > Acrobasis repandana. Next base: position 7,806,021 of record OY756243.1, on the reverse strand, counting down.
GATGCTGGTTAGGTTGCCACCTAGATGCCGTGCCTCAGGCATGTTCGCAGAGGCCCGTACAGACGGGTTTCACGCAATAGTGCGGATAAAGGCCGCCTCTTTATTGCAGTGTGCGGAAAGGCACAACAGCATCCCAAGGATGATTCCTTGCGTCCCGACTGCCCCATGCTGAAAAATTGCATGCGGGTGGCCATAGGGGGTCGCATTTAACTAATTATAATTTTATTCTTTGTAATTGTAACTATGTGGATATCCGAAATAAAGTATATATTATTATTATTTAGTTTAGGTGTTTTTACTTAAGGCCGTACAGTTTAAAGTGGGAACGTTAAGCTTTACTACGCACATTTGCGAAAAACCGCCACTTTTGGCATAAACTGAAAACAATAGTTCATTAAATACTTTGAAGGGTTATTTAGGACTTGGTAGAGACAAAATTTTAAATAATGTCTCCGTTTTCTTTGAAATGATTTATTTTAAATGGGGGCAGCACTGGACCCCGGAAAATTCAGGTACGGCCTTAAGAGTCCCTTTACCCTTGACTTTTAAATACAAACATAGTCTAGCTTTTATTTTGAAACGACATGTCAGATTTCAGCAATATCTTTTTTTTTTAAATAAATATATTAAATGTACAGACACGCAATTTTTACTGTTTTATTATATGTATACGAGGTTTTATTATATGATAGATGACCTCCGTGGTGTAATGATCAACACACTAGTCCGCCAATCCGGAGGTTTGATCAAATTGGAAAATGGCCTTTTTTAAATTGTCCTGGGTCTTGGCTGTTTATCTATAATTATGTATTTATTATGAAATATAGTATCGTTGAGTTAGTATCCCATAATACAAGTTTCAACTTACTTTGGGGCTAGCTCTGTGTTATTTGTTCTTTTTTATTTATTTATTTAAAAATTTATTGCACAAAACTATTGTACAAGTGGACCTAATGCCATATGGCATCCTCTGCCGGTCAACCATAAGACCAAGCAGAAAATATGTGTGGCTGGCGTGATTAAAATATGTATAAAAATACATAATTAAAAAAAAAGAAATCTGATATTAAATATGACCTACTTATAATATACAGTATAGATAAAAATAAATAAACAAAACATTAAACAAATATACATGTATAAACGTAAACATATAAACTAATAAATATATATTATACATATACAATAAATACAAAATAATTAAATATATTTTCTTCTTATCTATTTATTATTATGAATATATGATGAAAACTTTATTGCAAGTATTATGAAAACATAATAAGATAAGTAGATACAAGATAGTAAATCAGTAATAGATAACAGACTTAAGAGTCTCCTTACCAGAGACAAAATCCGAGTTTCCCATACAAACGTAGTCTACGTCAGTACTCTGTGGTCTACGTTTTATTCTGAAACGACATGTCAGATTTCGGTAAAAATTTGTAACTTTAAAGATATTGCATATATCTAGGGTTATAATTGGTTTTCACGGTCAAAATATGAATTTGAAAGAAAATATAGTGTATTATATCATTTTTGACCATCAGTATGAAAAAGTTTTACACCCTTATAATTTTTTCAAGTTCATATTTTGACTTTGAAAACCAATAATAACCCTAGATATATGCAATTTCTTTAAAGTAACAATTTTTTACCGAAATTAAGCTTTACTACGCTACGCACATTTGCGAAAAACGGCCACCTTTAGTAAAGCTTAACGTTCTTAACGCTTAACACTTTAAAAAGTAGTTCATAAAATACTTTGAAGGGTTATGTAAGACTTGGTAGTAGCAAAATTTTAAGTGATGTCTCCGTTTTCTTTGAAATTATTTATTTTAAATGGGGGCAGCACTGGACCCCAGAAAATTCAGGTACGGCCCTAACTCGTAAATGTGGTGAAAATTGTAGGCACTAGATAGCCCTTTAAATTATTTTATGAACTGCCATTAAAACTATTATTGGTGATCCATCTAGCTTTAATAGTTGCTTCCGCCAAAAGTGGCCACTTTTGACAGAGGCAAGTTCTAAAGCTAGACGGACTAAATGTAAATACTTTCTACGGTGGTTCATAAAATAATTTAAAGGGCTATCTAGTGAGTGCCTAACATTGAGAAATATGAAAATTTTCACCACATTTTTTTATTATTTTATTTATTTATTAGCCTATAATTCACTGACTAGATACAAATTATTTTATATGTTTTGTTTTTATTCTTCGGCGTCAGCGCATCCTGTAGACGCATAGCCTCCTCCAACAATTTCCATCTCTCCCTGTCCTTAGTAAGCCTAGTCCATAGGGGTCCAGCGGTTTTTCTCATGTCATCAGACCATCTTTTGAAAGGCCTTCCCCTTTTCTCCCCTGAAAGAGGGGAAGGCCTTTCACCACATTTACGAGTTAACTATTTATTTTAAATGAAGGCACCACTTCAAGGTCAAATGAAATCAAATATTTATTCAGTAATTAGGCCTTTGCAGGCACTTTTACACGTCAATAATTATAGTGTACATTAGGTGTAATGTTTATTTATATCTAAATTATTTTTTTCTTTGTTCAAAAGCTACCCATACTAGCGTTTCGCAACGACCACTGCTGAGAAGAAACGCCGAAAGAAACTCATTTACACAGTATTGGTCGCCTCCCGCCAGAAGGGCTTTGTCAGTTTACAAAGATATTATGCCTAATACAATGTTATCACAACATAATATGTAAAGCTTGCAAACGAGTGCCAAATCCAATTTACAGAAATAAGTTACACTGAGTAGTCTTAAAAAACAGAGACGAGCTGACCAGTCCCATTTGCTTCTAACTTCATCTTAAAGAGGAAAAAATTTGCTCTTTATTCAAATATATCGTGCCGCGCTAGCCGAGTGACGCAAAGAGTGCGTGTAAGTATATCATATACTAAGGCATTTTTTTATCAAGTGTTTAAATTTAAAGCAATAATTTGAAGAAACTATTAGTTTAAAAAACACTGAACGCTGCGCTGTAATTTGAATGAGTCCAACAATGCATGAGATTCCTTACAGAAAATTGACTTCGTGACTCAAACCTAAGCCTCTGTGACCAAGCTTGGATTTTTCGACATCCTCCCTCTGAAATGGTCATATAGTATGGGTACGTTCCCTAAGGCACAGAAGACAGTAATAGTAACGTACAGAACCAAATCTCCTAAGTTAAGAGTTCTTGTTACGCCGTGCACACGTCAATGCGTGTGAGTTCGCCTGCTCTCGTCCTTCGACGAGGCGGCAACGGAGGAGAGTTGCAGGGACGGGGAACAGGGACGCATATTGCTTAGGATATTGTTTTGTATGTACTCTCTCTCTCTCTCTATGCCTAAGGTAAGAAATTGATGCCTTAAGGCAGCTTGTAAAATCTGCCACCTGTGTTGGCTAATTTCTACTTACAAAAAGATTACTGAAAAGTGGAACTAATTAAGTACCTTGGAAACTAAAGGCCCATTTACACAGTGCAAAATTCTTGCCTGTTGTAAACAATTTAATTAAATCAATGAATAATTTGTATAGTTGACTTTTTGTTTAGACCATGCAAGTTATCCATTGGTTTAATTGTACGCAATTGGCAAGAAGGTTGCACTGTGTAGATGGGCCCTACATAAGAGTCAAGTATATAACTAGCGTAGAAAATTAACTAATCCTTTGCTAGGTGTTGGTGTTATTTTCAGCCTGAATGACAAAACCAGAGGCAAACACAAAACAAAAATTAGGTAAGCTTTTTTTACTCACCACATACGATGGAGTGACGGAAATTTCTAGCCAGTAAAAGGAACAGAATTATACCATACATAGTAATTGTATAATTTCATATTGATTGGGTGTTGGACTAAAGAAATTAAAATATTTTTAAATGCATCTTGCTTGAGCTTTCTCGATTCGTTTGACAGTTTTGACACCTGACAGTCTTGACTGCTTGACAATTTATCATTTATGACAGTGACGTCACATATTTTTCTGATATTTTAAAACATGCAAAGGAATACATATAGCATTCTGTGACAACATAAATGTGTCCCACCCATCCCATCCCAAAACTTCCATAAAAATGGACTTTTGTTTTCCTGTTTCCTAGGCGAGTGCAGTCTCACTTAGCTCAGTCTAGCTGACTGAGACTAGGTGTGCCATTTTTGAAACGCTGAGTCAAAAATGGGTCCATAGAAGTTGATCCCATATTTAAATTTTTTATCTCTTTCCCTTTCCAGTAAAAAAATCTGTTTCCTACTTGGAGTTGTATGATGGCTGGCTATTTGTTGCGGAACACTGTGTTGTTTTGTGTTGTGTTGTATGTATGGGTCAGTTGTATGTGGGTGTGTGATGTGAATTTGGTTTGTGAGTGTGGCATGTGTATATTTTTATTGTTGTGACTTGTGTGTGTTGTGTGTGTGTGTGGGATGTGTGGTGTGGTGAGGTGTGGCCCGGCCCGTGTGGCTGAATCTCTGTCACGCTCACGCACTATAGCTAATAAAAAAAAAATAGAGCGGGAAATGCAAAGCTGCGCAAAAATACAGAATAATTAAATTATTTTTACAAATACAAATTTCAAATGGATAGATCAAATCGAAGAAAAAGAAAACGAATTAACTACTTTGACTTTGAGCCTGAAGAACCAGCGTTTGATGAATATGTGTGTAAGTATATACCTATCTGAAGATGAAACAGAACAGCAATGTAAGTTATTAAGTACCTACTTCCATATTTTCCAGATTGCGAAAACTGCTACGATTTTGTGTATGAATATTGCTCTATCCACGGACCGCTATTGATTATACCCGACAACAAAGTAAGTACAAATACTTATCGCATCAGTATAATATTATACTGATGCGATATTCCACAAATTAGAAAGACAATTTTTATAATAGGTGTCTTCTACCACCTACCTACCTAACTACTTTTCACTATGTAACCAATGTTTAACCTAGTTATTCCAACCCCAACGTAGCGTAGCGTAACTACTTACTTTTTAGGGTTCCGTACCCGAAGGGTGCAAACGGGACCCTATTACTGAGACTCCGCTGTCTGTCCGTCTGTCACAGGGCTCTATCTCTTGAACCGTAATAGCTAGACGCCTGAAATTTTCACCGATTATGTATTACTGTGGCCGATATAACAAAATACTAAAAATAAAAAAAGTTGAAAATTAAAGGGGTCGTCATACAAAAAACGTGTTTTTTTCAGCGTTTTTAACTCGATCTGTCACTGTCAGATCTCTTGAACCGTAATAGCTAGACACCTAAAATTTTCACCGATTATGTATTACTATGACAACTATAACAACAAATACTAAAAATAAAATAAAGTTAATAATTAAAGGGGGTCGTCATACAAGAAACGTGTTTCTTCAGCGTTTTAAAACATTGTACGTTGGTACGGAACCCTTCATGTACGAGTCGTTAAGTATAACGATGGTATTACGTAATTGTATTTGAGCCATTTTTAGCCCTCCCGTCCCCCTTGTCAGAAAAGTCTCTTAAACTCCTATGCTTAGCTACTTAAACATTGATATATTTTGTATAAAATCTACTTAAGTTTCAATTGTTTTTATAATAAATTGCCAGGTAATGGTTGTACAGAGTACAGACCCCCGTCATCAAATAAGCAAATCCAAAAACTTGAACGGTCCTAACCTAAAGGGCCGTAATAAGCCGTAAAGGGGCCTAATAGTAATTACCAAGCCAAGCTTTGAAGCAGGGAACGTATTTACAGATAAAAAAGCCCCAGGGGAGCACAACTTTTGCCGCTCCAATTTTTAATAGCTTGTAAACAAGACAATTAAAATTAAAGAACAGCAAAATTAAGACTAAAAGTAGATTAGACAGATTCTTCAAACATATTCTGCAATGCAACTTCTAATCCGCCAGTTGCCAACAATTAAGTCAAAACAGTTACTTTTTTATAAACGTCAAAACAAATATTTTCATAACTATGAAAAACGCTGGACGTGACGTCATAGTTTCTTGGAGTCAATTAACACTTATTCTGCATTAATAAACCTAAAATAACGGTCAAAATGGATATGATGAATGAGAAGTGGTATTGTTTTGTGACGTTTTATTCTCTTATCATTACAAAATAATTTATTTTTCACCCTGGATACTAGCCAATTACAGGTAAAATGCTTTGCTGTCGAGAGTTTCACGTAAAAGTAATACGTTTTCTGCTGATATTGACTTTTTGGCAATAGTATGTATGCAATTAATCATAATATTAATAAAATACATACAAGGAAGAGCTGCTTATTACTTATAACTTTTATTAATGTCATATAGATAATGTCAAGAGCTGGTATTCCAGACTGGGTGCCGCGGGCCGCACTCACCACACCGCGAGCGTATGTGCACATTGCACCGTCTATAATACCAGGTGAAAAAAAAAAAATACAGTTGAACATAGAACCTCCTCCTTTTTTGAAGTCGGTTAAAAACAAGGGGGTTATTCCATAAAATATTACGATAGTCGTCCGATAGTGACGATAGATAGATATTTCTATGTCAAACCAAATTAAACTTTATCATTATGTATTAATGCTCAATGTTGCATAATTGACACTGAAACGCAGATACGTACGTCTTGTGTACCACTTTTGGAGTAAGAACCTGTACAGAATCGGGTCTGAAAAGAACCACTCCATCTCTTCCTGTGGATGTCGTAAGAGTCAAGTAAAGGAAAAATAGCACTTAAAGCTCGTGCTACAAATAGCATTCCAAAGGAGGGTTGACGTCAGGCAGGCGGCCAGTCGTAAAACTATGGCCAAATCGTTTAAATTGTTCCGGCTATTTCTTCTCCAATGCGCTAGATTTTTGGAAAAGAAAAAGCGGGAATGCGCACCCCGGGCTCCGAAGCATCATAGCTAAGGATGCAACCGGGAACGCGTTGAAGATGGAAAAGTCTTCACAATGAAACCCGGACATGTAGCCACGTACGTACGTCGTTGTATCACTTTAGGAATAAAGGTTCATTGAAAATTAAACTTAATGCCACGCACATAAAGCTCATATTTTCATAATGCATAATAATTTAAATACCTAACGTTCCCAAAAAATGTACCTAAAGTTATAGGACTCCCTTTCCCGCAAACTGTCAGTGCAATAAAGTAGAAGGGGAGAGCTATAACTTTAGGTATAATTTTTGGGAACGGCTTTGCCATTTCGTAAGCATTCTAGATTTGTATACAATTTATTTGGTTAAACCACAGAATAAATACAAGTACAAGCAAACAATTTAGGGAATGAAGCGACCCAGATGAACGCAGCAAAATTGTACGCTACAAAATTGTGAAGTCTAATTTGGTTTGGGGTCGTAATGCGACAATACTGCTGGACAAAAGTTTTTTTGTATGTTATAGGACGGCAAACGAACAAGCGGTACCCCTGAACACCGCTGCCTATGGGCAACTGCAACACCAGGGGTGTAACAAGAGCGTTACCGGCCTTTCAGGAAGATATAGACTCGTTTTTTGAAGGTTTCAACGTTGTATCGGTTTGGGAACGCCGCCGCAAGAAGTTGATTCCACAGTTGTCGTAATATGTGGCAGAAAGTTCATTTTAAAACGTACGGTTGATTGCCAATTATCCAAGGGTGGTGTGGTGTTGAAATTTTGCAGTAGGTATTAGGTCAAACAATTCCTCAGAGCATTGCCCATGATAAGTCCTGTTATTTTAAAAAGACCAAGGCGGTTAAACATTTTTATCGTTCTTTATAATGTCCAAGGTGCTGGTCTGGGAGTGTTCAGCTCAGTAACGCTGCCTCGCTGTGTTCGCTTCGGCCCGTACCAAGGAAGGTACACCGAAGAGGTCACCTCGATGTATTGCTGGCAGGTGAGTATTTGTTTTTATTTTTACCACATTATCTCATCATCACCCGCAGCATTCAATGTGGCTCTTAAGACCCCTCGCCCACGGCGACTTTTTGTAGCGATTCTGTCGAGCATTCGCATCGATACAGTTACGATGCAGTCGCTAGCTGTGTACCCTTGCTCACGTAAACACGATTCAATCGCGATCGCGATGTAAACGCGATGCTGTCGCGCTTCTGTTGCGCTCGCGCGCAAAACGCGAATCGCGATTCACTAATGGTTCTCCACGCACGCGCCACCCTCCCTCCGTTCTTACTGATGACCCGATGTCATCCGACACGGTCGCGCGTTTGCATCGATACAATCACGATGCTGTCGCGCGTTTACGAAACGCGTGACAGCATTGCTACAAAAAGTCGCCGTGGGCGAGGCTCCTAAGCAGACAGAGCCCAGGGCTGCAAGACCCAAAGGCCACTTTTAGCGTGATTGTGGACGAGAATAAATAAATAAATATTGAATTAGGGGGCAGCCAAATTTGACTGGATACATTAATTGATAAACAGGTAATAAAGTTATTTTTTTATTTTACAAACAGTAAGGACATAAACAAAATCAAAAACTAATAATAAATAATAACTAAACTAAAACTAAGTAACTAAAAAGTTAAATTTTCTGCAATTTTTAGGTCCGTAAAAGGGCTAAACTTGCCTTCGTGGATGGCGCTGATGGCGAGACATCGAACTGGATGCGATTCGTCAACTGTGCGCGAAACAGGGAGGAGCAAAACTTAGTCGCTTTACAGTATCAAGAACAGATATATTACAGGTAGGTCGGTAGGGCAGTTACGTTTATAGAATAGAAAGGGGCACCACCCACCCAACCTATCTATTCTGTATTTTGGGCGATGCCATAATTCGTATATATATACATCGACGAACAAAATAATACCAGAGGTCTGACAACCACATAAGAAAAAGCGCACTCTGCTTGAAAGCCAAAATCCTGTATTATTTCTAGATGTCACTACCCCGCTAGTCATACAAAGGGTACTGGCCTGTGGTACTGACCTACTAGCTGACATTATCGACGAAAAATAAGAGATGGCGCTTATTTGTTCGTAGATAATGAATGCTTATACCACCATATTTCCGAAATTAAGTGACACCACTATGAACTTGACCTTTAATAAGTATGTTGCGGTCTTTATACTTAGTTTTCTTGGCCTTTAATAAGTATGTTGCTGTCTTTATACTTAGTTTTCTTGACCTTTAATAAGTATGTTGCGGTCTTTATACTTAGTTTTCTTGACCTTTAATAAGTATGTTGCGGTCTTTATACTTAGTTTTCTTACATACTTATTAAATGTCAAGAAAACTAAGTATAAAGACAGCAACATATTTATTAAAGGTCAAAAAAACTAAGTATAAAGACAGCAACATACTTATTAAAGGTCAAGAAAACTAAGTATAAAGACCGCAACATACTTATTAAAGGTCAAGAAACTGGCCAGACGGGTTGGAGAGGTCTTACTGATGAAGCTTCCTTCAGCTTGTGTTTCCTAAGTCGCCTTCTATGTCATCCACGGAAAGACTTGGAGTGGACCCAGTATCGGCGTTAGGGTAGGGCGCGGCTGGGCGACCGCCCAGGGCGCCAGATACAAAGGGGCGACAGGGGGCGTTTTTGGGCAAAGGGGGGTCACAGGTAATAATAAATATATAAATAGCGGCTGGTTAATGGCAGCAACTCCTAGTCTCTTATTTGTATGCACTCCCCCCCCCCTCCCTCCCTTCTTTTACAATGGGGCGGCAAATTTGAAGAATCCTATATCGCACTTGCATCCCTCCCCCCCTCGGCAGAAATAAATCCTATAAGATTGAAGCCTAAGTCAGACTCTGAATTGCAGTTGTGGGGGGGGGGGGGGGGAGGGGCGGGAAAATCTCGCCCAGGGCGCTGGTAGAGCTAAAACCGGCATTGAGTGGACCTATAGATAAGGTTCTGATAGGTATGTTTTTTAATGTTTCAGAGCGATAAAAATAATCCCAAAATTCACAGAGCTCTTGGTTTACTATGGCAGTGAGTATGCTAATGCTTTGGGGATTGATTTTAAGAATTACAATAAGTCCGAGAGAGTCGAAATTGGTAAGATGGTTTTCTTCAAGTTATATTGTTTTTGTTAAGACATTAATGCATTTTTTAAGCTATTGCATAGCTTTTATCGCGGGCTTTGAGCGCGGCGACCGAATCAAGAAATTCCGTAACGAAAATAAAACCTAACACCCCCCACTCCGCCTACCGACCGGCACAGCGGCGCGGCGTTGAAAGCCGTGCATCATCTAACGTCGTGCTTATGCAATAGCTTTACCGCGGCAGTCCCCGAGTGCCACACTTTTTTTTATGCTTTAAAAGTAGGTTTGAATATTTGGATATGGACTTTTTTGCCGAATTTTCATTAAAAATGTAGGTAATTAGTTTAAGTATTTTTCTTTTAACTTAATGCAAGTTAGTTAATGGATTCAGGCGTTACCTTGCGGAAGTCAAAGTTACATGGCACTTATTTTGCGTATTTCTGCCACTATTCACCACAATATGACACGTGTCGCGAGTACGACAGTTTGTAGACACTATGGGCTATCTCTCTATAGTTCTGACTCCAAAGTTATTACTGAACTTATTGTATCTATTTCCTAGCTAAGTGTACATACATGTAGAGAATGTATTGGGTGCCTACACTATGCGGTTCAGAAGTTAAGGTGCAACACTCGGTAAATAAGTTCTTGTATATTTCTCAAAATGACTAGATGGCCCCTAAATGGTAAACGTAGTGTGGGTCGCCCGAGAGCTAGATGAGTCGAGGACACAAGGAAAGTCGCGGGTCGAAACTGGTTTCGTAAGGCGCAGAACCGACGTGGTTGGCATACATTGAGGGAGGCCTATTCCCAACAGTGGGATATAGAAGGCTGCCAATGACGATGATGATGATATTACTCACATGTTCACACAATTTCCAGTTCTCGATATATGCACAAACAAACTGATCGACACGGGGAGTTATTTACGGACGCGCGAGACTCTAAAAACAGATGGCAAACGACTGACGTTCCATGCTAGCGCGTCGTGGAACGAAATAATACACGCTTACTTAGCGTATTGTGTCCCTACAACGTTAAATAGTCGCGAAAGTACTCAAAATAAAGGGCCATTAATGCAAGTCATTTAATATCATTATTTTTACAGCCAAGTATGTCATTGAAGATGTCTATGCAAATACAACGATAGCCGGTAATCATCAAACGGGGATATATAAAACTGAAACGTTCGAAGTTGGCGAAGAAATACCGAGAAATAATAATTTTGATGGAATCGTAGATACTAAAGAAATGGCTAATGTTGTAACGATCGACGCAGATGGTTTAAAAAATACCACCAACAATGTAACTACTGAGATTAATGACAAGTCCAATTTTACACATAAGAAAGACATACAACCAAAAATGTTTAATGAATCCTTAAAATATGAAGAAACAATTATCACGCCAACAGACGGGGATGATTTTCAGCAAAATATACGTTTAATTAATAATATTGATAATCAAATGAGTTTAAAAGTTCAAGAAGATCCTCAGCCAAAAGTATGTGATAAAAAAACGACTACGCCATCAGACGGGGAACATTTTCTACGAAATACCCTACGTTTAACTAACAATTTTGATAATTTCAGTTTAAAAGTTCGAAAAGATATTAAACCAAAAGTATGTGATATTTGTAATAAAGTTTACGCAACCAATTGGTCCTTAAAACAACATAAAATGGTACATGAAGAGCCACGAATGCCACGATATTACTGTACACACTGTAGTTACAAAACGAATAAAAGATTTAGTTTTACAATTCACATGGACAGGCACACGAAACATAAAATATTCCAGTGCGAACTATGTGCTTATGTAGGACATGTGCGTAAGGACTTGTGGAAACATGTTAAAAGAATTCATAGAAATAAAACATAGATTTAATATAGAGATAGAAGAGAAGAAAAAAAAACAGATTTTGCTATGCTCGCATGGTATTTTGAACAACTCAATTAATTATATGTTCAACTCAAATCATAACGAAGATTTTTTTAAATCTTATTTATTTTATGTTTCTTATTAATTGTTTACTTACTACTACCCTTACCCTAGACCAGAGTTTCCCATACAAACGTAGTCTATTTTTAGGGTTCCGTACAAAAAATGAAAAAACGGAACCCTTATAGGATCACTCGTGCGTCTGTCTGTCCGTCCGTCTGTCACAGCCGAATTGCTCCGAATCTACTGGACCGAATCAGGTGAAATTTGGTAGAATGTTGTAATCATATAACCCAAACACATATGTGCAAAGTAAATAAATATTTTTTTTAAATAAGGGCCATTTTCCGGGGACAAATTAGGAAATTAAAAAAAAAGTATTGCAAACCTTACTGTGTCATATATCAAATGAAAGGGCTCGTTACGAGGATCTCAAATTCATTTTTGTTATTATTGTAAAAAGAATAGTTTTGATTTTATTCATGAAAGAAGATGAAAATTGACCATTCCCCCCCCCCTGGTCTCCGAAACTACTGAGCCTAAAATTTTGAAAAAAATACAAAATATAGTTCATTGCTTGTCTTAGATCATTTAATGATCTAAGTTGCTTGTAGACTACAGGAAAACCTATAAGAATTCAATCAATTGTACGGAACCCTCTCCACGCGAGTTTAACTCGCACTTGGCCGGTTTATTTTTATTTTGAAACGACATCAGATTTCGGTAAAAATTTGTAACTTTAAAGAAATTGCATATATCTAGCTAGGGTTATAAATTGGTTTCGACTGCCTCCGTGGTCCAGTGGTCAAGGTGTTGTGATCCGGAGGTCGTGGGTTCAAATCCCACTGGGAAGCATACTTTGTGAAAAGTTGTTTCCAGTCTGGTTAGGATATTGCAGGCTTGAATCACCTGATTATCCAAAAAGAAAGATGATTCCGTGCTTCGGAAGGCACGTAAAGCTGTTGGTCCCGAACGCCATCTAGCGTTTGTACCTATCCTAGGATTGGTTCTGGTCTACCATTTGGGTGATGATCAGTGTACCTATTATATAATTTTTGACCATCAGTATGGAAAACTTTTACACCCTTATATTTTCTTTCAATTATAACCCTAGAAATATGCAATTTCTTTAAAGTTACAAAGTTTTACCGAAATCTAACACGTCGTTTCAAATAAAACGTGGATTACGTATGTGTGGGAAAGTGTAGGGTAAATTCTTGATACTTGAAATAAATTGGAGTGAAGGGCAACCGATTTACTGTACAATTAATCAACATTAGAAACAGATATACATGTAGAATAAGATTAGATGATTCATTATCTACAACTTGTAACAAAAAGGGGGTATCAACCCAAAAGGGTGTTAACGTACTAAGGGGGCGTCCATAAATTACATGAGATGTTTAAGAGGGGGAGGGGGTCGAGTCGAATCTCATCTAATCTTACGTTGGAGAGAGGGGTCTCGCCAAATATCACGCAATTTATTTTCTGATTGAAACAAAAAAAGAATTATACTATTTTAGTCCATTTAATCCAGATTGTACATGCTTAAGATTTAATCTTAAGCGTAATCGTAATATGTATTTAATTTAATTAGTTATATAGTAATATATCATTCACTTTGATACCCCCCTTTTTGGTACACGTTGTATAGGTACCAATAATTTTTTTTCTTCTTTTAGTTAAGGTTACCTTACCTATAATACTTATTCGAGGTGGAATGCACTGAGTCAGAGATTTTTTGGTTAAAACAAACGTGTGACACAGACATTATAACCTATTAAGCGATACACGGGTAACTTAGTTAAAAAGTTTATAGGGTTTCCATGCTTCGACCTCGTCGGAGGCCTTCCTCAGGGCGAATGTGACTCGCGACGCGCACACGAGACGAAGTAGCGGAACTTTTTACGCGAGTGACCCGTGTATATTTTTAATGTTTCTTTAATTTTAATACACGATTCCAAACTATCAGCGAAATATTACCACAGTAAAAAGTAACAATTTTTAACATTTACTCCTGCCTGGCATTGACGGAATGATAAGCCGGAAGCCGGCCGGCGTCTGCGACGCAGGGGTGCGGGAGGAAGGATACAGGGCCGCATCACCGTGGGTGGCCGCATTATAGACAGAGTAAGACTCTGCACGTTACAATATTAATAATGAGTGAGTGAGAGATAATTATTTTCAAGCTGAAATATTGATCCAATAAAAATAAAATTTTACAATTGACTTCCTTTTTAATTATATTAAAATAAAAATACCTACGCCTGCACGCATCTATCACTGTCAAAGTCATATCATATCATATGAATATGATCATCATTCATAATGTTATCAACTCATTTATTAGGGTTCCGTACCCAAAGGGTGCAAACGGGACCCTATTACTGAGACTCCGTCTGTCACAGGGCTCTATCTCTTGAACCGTAATAGCTAGACACTTGAAATTTTCACCGATTATGTTACTATTATTACTGTGGCCGCTATAACAACAAATACTAAAAATAAAAAAAAGTTAAAAATTAAAGGGGGTCGTCATACAAAAAACGTGTTTTTTCAGCAGTTTAACTAGATCTTTATAATGGCATTAACTAGATACTTTAAATTTTTACAGATTATATACTATTATGGCTGCTATAACAACAAATACTATAAATAAAATAAAGTTCAAAATTAAAGGGGGTCGTCATACAAAAAACGTGTTTTTTCAGCAGTTTAACTAGATCTTTATAATGGCATTAACTAGATACTTTAAATTTTTACAGATTATATACTATTATGGCTGCTATAACAACAAATACTATAAATAAAATAAAGTTCAAAATTAAAGGGGGTCGTCATACAAGAAACTTATTTCTTTAGCGTTTTAAAACATTGTACGGAGGTACGGATCCGATTCGCACTTGAAATTGAATATTTACAAATAATAAATGTAAAAATAAGAAAATATAGTAGGTAGGTAATTAAGTGCTACATATTTCAAGAAATTTCTTCCAGTAGACCCGCGAGAGAGCAACAAAGCAAAACTAAATAAATAAATAGACAAGCTTGTCTAAGACAAGATATAGAGAAGAAAAAGGCGGAAGAGAAAAGATTTGGCTATAGTTTTACGACCGGCCTGCCTGACGTCAACCCTCTTTTGGCGAAAAATCTTATAACCGGCCGCGGAATGGAATTGTAGCACGAGATGTTTGGGCTTCATCTTTTAGTCGCCTTTAACGATATAAAGGAAGAGATGGAGTGGTTCTATTCTAACCCGAAACCACAAACAAACAGGGCAACAGAAATACATTATCTGTGAAAATTTCAACTGTCTAGCTATCACGGTATTTACGATTCATGAGATTACAGCGTTACAGACAGTTAGACGGAGAGTGGAGTCTAAGTACGAACTATGTTCTTACAATATATTTTTTACATAAGTATATATGTACATTCTGTGTACTAAGTACTTATCGGGAATTTGTCAATAAAACAAAAAATACAAATTATTCATCTAAATTTATTTTATCGCCTAAAGTAGGCCCCATCGCTTGCAATACAACATCTCCAACGCTTCACCCAGTCTTCCATACATTTTTCATAGGCTATTTGCGGTATGGCCTTTAGCTCATTCAGCGAATTTTCTTTTACGGCTTCTATCGACTCAAAACGTTTTCCTCGAAGTGGTAATTTTAACTTGGGAAATAAAAAAAAGTCAGACGGAGCCATATCAGGTGAATACGGTGCTTGGTCGAGAACTTTTGTTGAATTTTTTGCTAAAAACTCTTTCACTATAATGGCTGTGTGTGATGGTGCATTATCATGGTGCAGCCTCCATGAGTTGTGTTGCCACAAATCTGGACGTTTTCGGCGGATACTCTCACGCAAACGCTTCATGACGCCTAAATAATATTCTTTATTCACTGTTTCTCCCTCAGGAAGGAATTCGGAGTGAACCACACCACGGTAGTCAAAAAAAACTGTCAGCATCACCTTGATTTTGGAGCGACTTTGACGCGGTTTTTTGGGTTTCGGCTCGTTTTCGAGACGCCATTCTGAAGACTGTTGGCTTGTTTGCATGTCGTACTCATAAACCCATGTCTCGTCGCCAGTTATTATACGTTTCATAAAGGTCGGATCCATAGAAGCTCGGGAAACCATGTCTTCAGCGACATGCTTTCGCTGCGCTTTTTGAACGAAATTGAGCTCTTTCGGAACTAGTCGAGCGGCGACGCGTTTCATGCCTAAAATGTCAATGAGAATGTTGTGGACGGACTTAAAAGATATGTTTACCTCACTAGCCAACTCTCTCAGACTCATACTTCGATTTTCGAGCACTAGCTTCTTGATTCTGTCGATGTTTTCTTTGGTCGTAGCGGTTGAAGGTCTACCAGAACGAGGCAAGTCTACTACTACTTCTCGGCCTTCTTTAAAAGCCTTATACCATTCATAAGCCCTTGTTTTCCATATACACGATTCGCCGTAGGTATTTCGCAACATTTTTAGTGATTCACCACATGAAATATCATTCGAAACACAAAATTTAAGGCACACTCTTTGTTCAACAATATTTTCCATTGTAAAAATCGCCGAGAACTCAAAACTATGACCAACAAAAAGTGTAGTTTAAAACAAATTAAATGACAGATCCCGCTCAAATTTTGCGCGCTAAATCAGTACAGTGCTAGGGGCACAAATTAGTAGGGTTAGCTAGCCTAAACAAGTTAAGAAAAAACTTATGTTTAGTGCAAACGGGCGTTAACTTATTTTTCAGCCTTTATATAAAATAACATTTACACAAAATAAAGCTGCAAGAACTAGGTTACCTTGCTTTGTTCTTTAAAAGTATATAACAATTTGACATTGACATAACATAATCCCTATTGACATCAAAGAAAAAGAGTTTTTTGGCGGGAAGTCAAGGGGTTCGGTTGGTGTTTGCTTTTAATTATTTTGCAAACTGATTTTAGTGGACTTTATAATATTAAATTGGTGTTGTTTGGTGTTATAAATGTTCATGCTTATGAACAATGTGTGAAATAGTTAAAGTGGACAGTCATTAGTAGTACGGCTAGGCGGCTGTAGTGATATTTGTTTTGCGGACTGCGTGCGCGTCTTCGGGCGTCGTCCGCCACTGAATCGTCTATGAAAACCAATGGACTCGTATAGATTTATCGCCAGATGCTCCCTTGAAGGGACATACTATCTAATTTGTGCTTGAAGCAGTCAAAGGCCTACACACACCACCCTTTGATTGTAACTTGTAAGGATAAGGTTAGGGTTAGGATTAGGAATAAAGAACAAAACTAAAGATAGGTTCTAAAGGACTTGTATCCAGGGCCGTAAAAATATTAAAAAAAAATTACATCAAAGAGATTATATTATGGTTTTTGGCGGGAAGTCAAGGGGTTCGGTTGAGGTTTGCTTTAAATTATTTTACAAATTGATTTTATTAGACTTTATAATATGAAATTGGTGTTGTTTGGTGTTATAAATGCTCATGACATGAACAATGTGTGAAATAGTTAAAGTTGACAGTCATAGTACGGCTCTAGTGATATTTATTTTGCGGACTGTGTGGGCGTCTTCGGGCATCGTCCGCCACTCAATCGTCTATGTAAACCAGTGGACTCGTATAGATTTGTCGCCAGAAGCTGGGCTGGCTAGGATTAGGTTAGGTTAGGATTAGGAATAAAGAACAAAATTAAAGATAGGCTCTAAAGGACTTGTATCCAGAGCTGTAAAATTATTAAATAAAAAAAAAAACAATTTGATTGACATTTCTTTTAATCAAAGTTTCAAAAGTTTGTTTTGGTTCGAGAAATAACCTCTTCTCACGTGTATTTGTGAATATTGTGATGATAAAAATATTTTAAACCCAAATTAAAATGTCAACGCTGTGTATTGACGAAGTATATCCTAAAAGCTCTGACAACCCACTGTTAGTAAATTTCCAAAATGGTTACACGACCGATGAATTTACATCGAAAAGCTGTATGTTGTTTGAAGATAAAAGTACTAACATGAAGGCGATAGCCGCTGATGTTTGCGACTTAGTGTATGCGGGGAACGAAGAAGAAGATTCCGGTAAGACCCTGATACTGGCACGTAACAAAGATACGGGGAAAGTGAGATTGATTGAGGTTAGTAGCATAGAAGTGAAGCCAGTTCTAAAAGACCATTTAGACTCGGTTCTGGACACAAGCCGCTTGGAGCTAAGTCGAAAATTCGGTTCAAAGAAGCAGAAACAGATGATGGAACAGAGGGAGAAGTTGAAAGTCAACACAGAGACAGTTATCAACCAGATGCACAATGTTACCGTTAATATTGCAGAAGACCAAGTGGACCTTAGTTCTTACACCAAAACTGACTCTGAAGACTTCTACATACCTCCTATAAACCGCGACGCGAAAGAAGTCGGTGAAATATACGATATGCACAAAATTTTATCAAAAGAACAGTACGAAGCCATTTATACGGAGATCGAACATAAAGACTATACTACCGATATGGTTGAGTGGGTCAAAAATGTAGTTATCAATAAAACTTTGAATGCCGAACAGAAAGTTTTAGCATTATACGCGAGTTGTCTATTCAAGTTATTTTCCGTTTTGATGAAAGACATATCTAAAAAATCTTTTTCGGCATGCCCCATCTCATCAACACTAAACGAGATTATTCTTAACAACTTCACGAGTGTTAGCAACTCTAAACGGAACAGATCGTTGCAATTAAAGGACAAATCGTTTTGCCACGCCGTAGTGTTTCTACTACTTATCAACGACTATAAATATAATGCAGAAGATTTAAGTAAACATGCAAATATGGCTATACGAACGTTGACAACAAAGATCAGAGTGACCGGGGCTACAATAGCAGCTTCTGGGAGCAAGAAAATGGTGCAGCTGAAATTGCCGCTCAGTACTGTTGGGTTTAATAGACGGAGAAGTGCCAAGTTTTAGTATTAGATTGACGAAATAGATAATTTTTATTTTTAGTACCGATTTTATTTCCTAGCCTTTACCTGTTGGTGTTTATGTGTAACAGTATAGAATATTGTTAAACAAGTGTAAAGTGGATCAAGTGAAAGAGTCATCCATTTCTAAGACAAATTGCTGTTACCTTTCTGTTTTATTTATTTAAACTTTTATTAAGCCAAATAAACGGGCAAGTGCGAGTCAGACTCGTACATGAAGGGTTCCGTACCACCGTACAATGTTTTAAAACGCTGAAGAAACACGTTTCTTGTATGATGACCCCCTTTCATTATTAACTTTATCTTATTTTTAGTATTTGTTGTTATAGTGGTCATAGTAATACATAATCGGTGAAAATTTCAGGTGTTTAGCTAACGAGTTAAAAACAGTTAAGTTAAAAACGCTGAAAAAAACACGTTTTTTGTATGACGACACCCTTTAATTTTCAACTTTTTTTTATTTTCAGTATTTGTTATAGCGGCCACAGTAATACATAATAGGTGAAAATTTCAGGTTTCTAGCTATTACGCTTCTAGAGATAGAGCCCTATGACAGACAGACAGACAGCGGAGTCTCAGTAATAGGGTCCCGTTCGCACCCTTCGGGTACGGACCCCTAAAAACCTACAATAGGTAGACTTAATGCTAAAGCATTCTCTTGCTGTCGATCTTTGGGAAAATTAAACAGACATTTTAGTTAAGAATTTATCCCTTACTACTAAAAACGAAACTATACATCTGTGCACACGTCGCCCTCGTTCGCCCGCTCTCGCCCCTCGACAAGGCGAGGTGCGGGGACGGGTAACGGGGACGCATATTGCGGAAGACCTTAGGAGATTCCGTTCTGTATGAAATACTATTATTAATTCTGTGGGTAGGGCGTAAACTGCGCCAAACGGTATCATGCGACGTGATCAGTCTGACAGAGATAGACTGAACACGTCACGTGATACCACTTGACGCAGTTTACGCCCTTTTTAGGGTTCCGTACCCGAAGGGTGCAAACGGGACACTATTACTGAGACTCCGCTGTCTGTCCGTCTATCACAGGGTTCTATCTCTTGAACCGTAATAGCTAGACACCTAAAATTTTCACCGATTATGTATTACTGTAGCCGCTACGAGTATAACAACAAATACTAGAAATAAAAAAAAGTTGAAAATTAAAGGGGGTCGTCATACAAAAAACGTGATTTTTTCAGCGTTTTTAACTTGATCTGTCAAAGGGCTCTATCTCTTGAACCGTAATAGCTAGACACCTGAAATTTTCACCGATTATGTATTACTATGACCACTATAACAACAAATACTAAAAATAAGAGAAAGTTAAAAATTAAAGGGGGTCGTCATACAAGAAACGTGTTTCTTCAGCGCTATAAAACATTGTACTGAGGTACGGAACCCTTCATGTACGAGTCCAACTCGCACTTACCCGTTTATTTTTGTTTAAATATTTATCTTATTTAAACACATACATTTGTTGATGCCACCTATCTTGGAGGCTTATATTCAGCTGGAGATGGAAGAGTTGAGAGGAGGATGATAATATCTTTGCTATAACTTAGAAAACATTAATAAAACATGTACGAAATACGAACAAACAGTAGCGACGTTAGGGTAGGGCGCGGTTGGGCGACCGCCCAGGGCGCCAGATGCAAAGGGGCGACGGGGGGCGTTTTTGGGCAAGGGGGGTCACAGGTAATATACAAAGTGGAAGGGACATACCCGTAATAAATCGAACCACGGTCTATACTAGATGATTTAAATATAATGAAATTAATATAACAGACAAAAAACAAAAAAAAATCGACATTCCCATACAAATCGCCCGGGCCGCCACACACTTTTGTATGGAAATACCGAAATTTATTTTTGTTTTTTGGCAGTTATTTTACTTTTATTATACTATAATGGTCTAGTATAGACAGTGGTTTGATTTATTACGGGTATGTCCCTTCCTAGACTCTTATTTGTATGCACCTCCCCCTCCCCCTTCGGCAGAAATAAATCCTATAAGATTGAAGCCTAAGTCAGAGTCTGAATTGCAGTTTGGGGGGGCGGGAAAATCTCGCCCGGGGCGCTGGTAGAGTTAAAACCGGCACTGCAAACAAATACATGAGGACTGACAAACTTCAATACTTTGAAGCGCTCGATTTTTAGTTTAAACTAGCTTTTACCCGCGGGTACGCTCGCGTATATTTTTTTTTTTTTTTACTATCCATCTATGTTCCACTGCTGGGTAAAGGCCGCATATAATTAGGAGAGTTAAAAAGAAGAAGTGTTTTTCTAAATAAGAAAAAATCAAATTTTCAGAATCGGACACAAATTCTGAGCGCTGTTCACATCAGAATTTGTTGTGGTAGAGCCACGCTACCGTTGCCGTCTTATGACATAAAAAGAACATCATCGTCAGGTCTGCTGAACATTAAACCAAATCGCTAACCACATTGAGTAGATGTTTCTTTGAATTTCTTTGCTGAGTGAGACTTCTGTACGTGGGTACTGGTTATTATCCTGTGCTTGTACTTAGCCTGATGGTATGGTATCCACGAAAACTCAGAGATGGCGCTTGTTTGTTCGTAGAAAATGAACTTATACATACTACTACGGCTACGAACTACCCTCCTTCGAACTAGTGGCTCCAACTAGCTACAACATTAACTAAAAATCGGATTACGCTTCGAAGTATATGTCCATGATATTACTAAAATAAAACTACATATTGTTACATACAAATATTTATTAATTTCATGAGATTAAATAATCTAGACCACAAAATTATATGGTAGAACATACAAAAATTAATACTTAAACTTTAATACAAAGTGGAAGAGACATACCCGTAATAAATCGAACCACGGGCCATACTAGATCATTATAGTTTAATGAAATCAAAATAAGTCGAAAAACCAAAAAAAATTTTGACATTCCCATACAAATTGCCCGAGCGGCTGCACACTTTTGTATGGAAATGTTGAAATATTTTTGTTCATTGGCTCTTATTTTAATTTCATTATACTATAATGATCTAGTATAAGACCGTGGTTCGATTTATAACGGGTATGTCACTTCCACGTATCTCCCTCGTTGTATAATTCCTATATAAAATCTACGAACAATAATTCTCTAGAATTCTAACGCTCCTACATTCACCGCTTTGATTCTGATTCCATTTACGCAAACAAACGAACAGTAATTACAACGAAACACTCAAACACACACATAGACAAAGATGCATGCGATTGGTCGCGACAAGGTCACGCGTCGTCGTCGGTCGGGAGGGGCAGTCAACGCAACGAGCGGTGAGATACAACGCGCGGATCTGCAGTACGCTACGCTAAAATAAATAAACTTGTTTACGTTTTACTTTTTTTTTAATAACTAATTTTCATGTCTGTATGGCTTCTACATCACTTCACGGCCCATGACGGCATTTTTAATGAACCGACTATCGCAAAAACACAGCAATATTCTCAAAGGAAACTTCTTGCGACGCAACCGCACGACTCGAGTGTCACGGCGAACTGTCGCGCCGCGCTGTTCATATTTAAAGCCCCGCCCGCCGCAGTACATATCGCGTGAAATGATTTTTCGGGATTATTTACGATTCTAGAGAATTATATTTCGATGTATAAAATATACAATATTTATGATAATACATTGCATTATATACACACGCACTGATTTCAAACCACAGTTTCAAGTTAAATATTCAAGCTATTATAATTGTCAATGGTTTTCTAAATATTCCATTTCGCCGCCCTCTACATACAGAAAACCATATAACGGACCTTTGGGCCGGGTACGACCCGTGGGGGTCTTTTAGACTAATTCGAAATATGTATATAGTTATTTGATTTGACCACAAAATTATATGGTAGAACATACAAAAATTAATACTTAAACTTTAATACAAAGTGGAAGAGACATACCCGTAATAAATCGAACCACGGGCCATAATAGATCATTATAGTTTAATGAAATCAAAATAACAGTCGAAAAACCAAAAAAAATTTTGACATTCCCATACAAATTGCCCGAGCGGCTGCACACTTTTGTATGGAAATGTTGAAATATTTTTGTTCATTGGCTCTTATTTTAATTTCATTATACTATAATGATCTAGTATAAGACCGTGGTTCTATTTATAACGGGTATGTCACTTCCACGTATCTCCCTCGTTGTATAATTCCTATATAAAATCTACGAACAATAATTCTCTAGAATTCTAACGCTCCTACATTCACCGCTTTGATTCTGATTCCATTTACGCAAACAAACGAACAGTAATTACAACGAAACACTCAAACACACACATAGACAAAGATGCATGCGATTGGTCGCGACAAGGTCACGCGTCGTCGTCGGTCGGGAGGGGCAGTCAACGCAACGAGCGGTGAGATACAACGCGCGGATCTGCAGTACGCTACGCTAAAATAAATAACCTTGTTTACGTGTTTACTTTTTTTTTAATAACTAATTTTCATGTCTGTATATCTTCTACACCACTTCACGGCACATGATGGCATTTTTAATGAATCGATTATCGCAAAAACAGCAATATTCTCAAAAGAAACTTCTTGCGACGCAACCGCACGACTCGAGTGTCACGGCGAACTGTCGCGCCGCGCTGTTCATATTTAAAGCCCCGCCCGCCGCGGTACATATCGCGTGAAATGATTTTTCGGGATTATTTACGATTCTAGAGAATTATATTTCGATGTATAAAATATACAATATTTATGATAATACATTGCATTATATACACACGCACTGATTTCAAACCACAGTTTCAAGTTAAATATTTTAATGGTTTTCATGGAATGGAATATTTAATTCCATTTCGCCGCCCTCTACATACAGAAAATCATATAACGGACCTTTGGGCCGGGTACGACCCGTGGGGGTCTTTTAGACTAATTCGAAATATGTATATAGTTATTTGATTTGACGACGCATGTTGCTGATGAATATTTGGTAAATAAAATACACAAGTACATAGAAAAAAGTAAATTTTGCCGCCCTTCATTTTTGCCGCTCTGGGCAAATGCCCGGATTGCCCCCCTAGTTCGGGCACTGTATTTATTGAAGAAACTATTGCAAGCCCGGTATGTTTTCTTGTATTTTGTGATCAGCCTTCTTCCTCACCACGGGCAGCTTTAGGTGCACACTCTTCACGTGTACGTTCAGTGAGTTGGACTGGCTGAACTTCTTCGAGCAATACTGGCATTCGTAGGGCTTCACTCCAGTGTGCACCTGAAAACAAAACTCTATTTAAGGTGAAGATATAGGCAAATGGCCTTGAAGTGTGAAATAAATTGTTAACTCGTAAATATGGTGATAATTTCAATATTGCTCTTCGTCATGCACTAGATAGCCCTTTAAATTATTTTATGAACTGCCGTTGAAACTATTATTGGTGATCCGTCTAGCTTTAAAACGTGCCGTGGTCACTTTTGGCTGAGGCAAGTTTTAAAGCTAGACGGACTAATGTAAATACTTTCAACGGTGGTTCATAAAATAATTTAAAAAGGGTTATCTAGTGCAGGACGAAGAGCAATATGGAAATTATCTCCATATTAACGACTTAACAATTTAATTTAAATGAGGGCGCCACTTCAAGGCCATTTGCCTATATCTTCACCTTAAGACGATACACGGTGTCCAGTGCTGCCCCCATTTGAAATAAATTATTTGTAAGGAAACGGAGATAGCATTTATAATTTTGACTAGTAAAACCTAGATAACCCTTTAAACTATTTTATGAACCACTGTTTACAGGTTAAAGTGGGAATGTTTTTTTTTTTAAGTGGGAACAATGAGGCGACGTGGGTTCACAATTTGCAATACTGTGCGTGTTTTTGAAAAAATCACTGTTATTAAACTACAACAGTTTACTCCTCAAAAAATTTACATAAAAATCTTAAGGATTTTCTACAGACACCCACAAAAGCCAAAACACGATTGAGCATTTTTGGCTCGATAGAAAAAAATCACAAACATACCTCTAAATTTGCCTTTATAATACGTATTACTATTTTATACAATCACCTTTTTATATGAAAATTATACCAAAAAAATGTATTATCTAAATATATATCCGTGTTGGCTACAAAACAAAATTAAAAATATAATACAAAAAAAAAAAAAAAACACTGCGAAATACCGTCGAGCACGGCTCCGAGCGACCCTTCCTTCGCTCTCGACGAATTAGGCAAATTTAGAGGTATGTTTGTGATTTTTTTCTATCGAGCCAAAAATGCTCAATCGTGTTTTGGCTATTGGGGGTGTCTGTAGAAAATCCTGTTATGTAAATTTTTTGAGGAATAAACTAGTATTTTAATAACAGTGATCTTTCAAAAACACGCACAGTATTGCATATTGTGAACCCACGTCACCTAAGCTTTAGTTTGCATTTTTGCCAAAAGTGGCCGTTCCCACTTTACGTTCCACTTGACACGTCACATGTATGTTTTATTTAGCGCATAGAATTTCCTTGAATATAGCTCAAGGGTCAAGATCATCCTGTATTTTAAATTGACATCTTTTGTAAGTTACAGATACAGAAATATTATCACGTCTTAATCCGTAACGGGGCGGACAGAGCCCAGGGCCGCAAGTTAACGATACATGAATTTTCCGGGGTCCAGTGCTGCCCCCATTTGAAATAAATAATTTCAAAGGCAACGGAGATATCATTTAAAATTTTGTCTTAATTGGTCAAGCCCTAGATAACCCTTCAAACATTTGTCTGAATTACTGTTTACAGTTTAAAGTGAGAACGTTAAGCTTTTCTTAGCATTTTTGCGGCAAACGGCCACTTTTGGCAGAAATGCTAAGAAAAACTTACCTTCTCACTTTAAACTGTAAACAGTAGTTCATAAAATAGTTTAAAGGGCTTGACCAAGCAAGACAAAATTTTAAACGATATATCTGTTTCCTATAAAATGAATTTATTTCAAATTGGGCGGCACTGGATCCCGAAAAATTCATGTATCCCCTTAACAACTTTTCTCACAAAGATATCCCCTAGGACGGTTGACGTCGTCCGGCGGCCGGTTGCAATACTTTTCGCACATACCCTCTGATGCCTGTTGAGCGCCGGCTTTTGCGAGAACCTCTTCCCGCAGCTGGCGCAGCTGTAAGGCCGCTCGCCGGTGTGGGTCCGCATGTGGATGGCCAGATGGTTGTTGTTGGAGAACCTCTTCGGGCAGTTCGGTTGGCCGCACTTAAACGGTTTCTCGCCCGTGTGGGTCCGCTGGTGGTACTTCAGAGTGGCGTTGGACTGGGGGAAAAAAAAAAACAATTTAAGGCGCTGTGCAATAAGGGAATACCGTAAAACGTCTATTTTTTCGTCGCGCAGTTAGCCTTATTTTTCGTGGTACACTAGCATGAAAAAAATATGGAGTATAGTTCAAAGATCTTCTAAAACCTAGATGACCCTTCAAACTATCTTATGAACCACTGTTTACAGTTTAAAGTGAGACCGTTAAGCTTTAGTTTGCATTTTTACGAAAAACGGCCACTTTTGTCAAGAACGCAAACTAAAGACATACGGACGGACAGACAGACATACATGACGAATCCATAAGGGTTGCGTTTTTTGCCTTCGGCGTACGGAACCCTAAAAAAGGAGAGATAAGAAGTACCCGTAACCGAAGAGCATGTATGAGAGGTTGATGAGTGTAGATGAAGCGAAAGAGGTATGTCAGGATCGTAGCAAGTGGAGGTCCATAGTCTCTGCCTATAGATCGAGAGCTGGCACGAATTTTGGGTAGGTGTTTGAGGCAAGTTGAAAACTTGTCACATACATCTACTATTATACCCCAACACGGAACTGCAGACCTGGCTGGTGAGTAGCGGGGCTAAAGCAACATATAATTATTATGCATTAAACTACAACATATAAAAAATGCATATTGTCTAAAATACCTTTTTTGAAAACAAAAATAAATAAATTATATGTTGCTTTAGCCCCGCTACTCACCAGCCAGGTCTGCAGTTCCGTGTTGGGGTATAATAGGAGAGGCATGTGACAAGTTTTCAACTTGCCTCAAACACCTACCCAAACTTCGTGCCAGCTCTCGGACCACTACCCCTGTGGGAAACAGGCGTGATAGTATGTATGTATGTATAATGTGTTTAAGTTTTAGAAACAGGCGGTGGACTTACCGAGCAGTGCTTCCCGCAGACTTCGCACACGATGTTCTTGTTGTACTTCACGCCGAGATGCGTCCGTCGCACATGTGCGACCAGTCGCGACTTGTTCGCGAACAGTGTGCCGCACTGACAACAAACATCATCATAAGGTCTTTTGTAGTCTCCACTGCAGGAGCACGACCCTCTCTGTACTACCAGAGCCATATATTAGCCAGAGCAGTCAGAGGATTTAGCCTACACTCTCCACGCTGGCCAGACTGGTTGGAGAGGTCTCACTGATGTTTATAAGCTTTGTTCAGCTTGTGTTTCCTAATTCGCCTTCTACGACATCCACGGGAAGACTTGGAGTGGTCCTATTCTACTCTGCCGGGAACCACACGGCCAGGCCTTTTTCACTCTCTGTGTAGGTATCAAAAATATACCTACGCGCGGCGGCCTTCTCGGGTGGCTAATTTAGTCGGGGCTCGCGTGCGAGCAGTGACGCACGCGCGAGCTTTGTTCGTCGCCTAGGTACTTCACAGATCCGGCCGTTTTAAAAATAATGCGCAGTTTTTAACTGTTTAAACAAGGATTGCGATCCAAATTTAACTTTTTTTAGACTTCCTAAGGACGCTGAAAGGTAAGATCTACTTTAAAGTGGTTATTATTATTATGTTGTCATTCATGATAGGTACACTAAGTAGGTTTAATACCTAGGACCTAGGTACCTACTTAGGTTACGAAAATAAGTAGGAACGTAGATATAACTATATTATTATTCTTTCGAATTTCTGATGTTTGGTTTGAGATTGACGATCTGTTTCGATATAAGTAGGTACCTACCTAACCCAACTACTTAGGAACTTTTCTGTTTGCTAGCAAAATAATTATGAAAGTTACAGAAATGGTATGAACCTACTAAGTACATCCTACAGAATTCGGTATCTACTTTAAAGAATTTAATTTAGCTGGTTAGATATTTCGCTCATGTGTTATATTATATGTATTTCATTTATTATAGTTTACTACCAAACGATGATACATACATACATACTATCACGTCTTTATTCCTAATGGGGCAGACAGAGCATTTTAAGCGTTGCGGCTCTAAGCAATCAGAGCCCAGGGCCGCAATACCCAAAGGCAACTGTTAGCGTGATGGTGGGCGAGAAGGTTGAAAAAGGAATCAAAATAGTGATGGGTTGCTAGCCGCATCGCCTATTAACATGATTTGCATTTTCGCCTATTCCTTCGATCGGCTTCTTCGATTTGTGCGGGGAGAGAAGCTATGACCTCCGTGGTGTAATGGTCAACACGCTAGTCCGCCAATCTGGAGGTTCTGGGTTCGATCCCCAGCCAGGGCAAGTTCGAAAATGGCCTTTTTCAAATTGCCCTGGGTCTTGGATGTTTATCTATATATGTATTTATTATAAAATATAGTATCGTTGAGTTAGTATCCCATAACACAAGTTTAAACTTACTTTGGGGCTAGCTCAATCGGTGTGATTTGTCCTTACATATTTATATTTATTTATATTCAAGTTTTATTCTTGTCTCCTAGACCAGCATGGAAGACCGATAATACGGTGCGCTAAATGGCGATAGTAGCTTCTTGCAGTAGTCAACCCTAGCGCGTCGCTCGCTGAGTCTATTTTAGTCGGCTTTTTGTGTATTATGAACCGTTTGTCCAGAGTCATAAGGATAAAATTGGCTTGCAATGGGTTTCTGTAGGTCTCTAAACGAAAAGGAGCTGCGTTTTGACGCGAGCTAAATTAAACCATATTGTTAACTACTGTGAGTAGATATTTCTTTGAAAACGTTTGCGGAGTGAGACTTCTGTACTACTGGTATTTATTCTGTGACACGGCTTAGTTCGAGATACCTGGTCTATAAAGGGTTACAATTTAAACACCGGCAACGTTTTTGGAGCAAGTTCAGTCCGTGATACTGAACTACTTTCCATAAAAACAATTGGGTTTTTCACAACGAAAAAAAAACAAATTATTTGATACTGTTATGAAAATAGAACGTCACAAATAATGTCACTTGTCCTTGATCACATCCGTTCTGAATGTGATTTTACATTTATTAATGCAGAAAAACGGATATTTGACTCCAAAAAACTATGAAGTCACAGTGCGATATTTCATACAAATTTCATAGAAAATTTTTGTTTTGACGACTGGAAAAGGGTGTCTGATTTAAAAAAAAATTCGTCCTTCCATACGAAATCCATTTGGTTGAGCGCCATACATCTGTACATCTGTCATCATCAACATGATTCCATCAACTTAGAAATAAAGAGCATGATATGTTTGTATAGTAAATAAATATGTACCTATGTACGTACCTGCTGACACGGCAGTTTCGAGTGTGACGTCACGCGTTCGCTCGTCCGCGGCGAGCGCAGCGATCGAGCATGCTCGCGCAAATGTTCGGTGAGCGAGCCGAGCACATTCTCACCGCAGATACGACACTCTGAACTGAAATAAAGAATGAACAACTGCAATTTTTGGATAATCTAATTAACGGACTGAATAGAGAATAATAATTTTCTGACCCAGTCCACGTGGGGGGTCATGCAGTGGCGAAACCACTTGGGGGGGGGGGGGGGCGCTGACCACTCCGAGTGGTAAATTCAGCTATACGAATCGTTTGTCCAGAGTATTATGAATGAAATTGGCCTGCAATAGATGTTTAGGTATCTAAACGAAAAGGTGCTGAGTTCCGGCGTGAGCTAAATTAAACCATATCGCTAACCACATTGAGTAGATATTTCTTTGCTGAGTGAGACTTCACTTCTGCACGTGAGTACTGGTACATATTCTGTGATACTGGCGACGGTGGGGTAGGCCCCCTGGATCTGCGTTTGTTCTGAGAACAATGACTGTACCTGACTTGATTCTTCAGCTTGTGTTTGAAAGAGCTGATTATGTACTCGTGACAAACTGTATGTTGCAATCCGCACAGAATGTATCTGAGGAGGGTCTGGAAACAAGGGCGGACCCAGCCTTTGTAACGTGGGAGTCACTACTCACTAGGGCCGGGCCGTTATATTGTTATATTCTCCCCCCCCCCCCCCTATAGTCCACCGGGAAGCTGAGGGGGGGTCATGACACCCCTCGATTTGCGCTTGATCTGAAAACAATGACTGTACCTGTCTTGATTCTTCAGCTTGTGTTTGAATGAGCTGAGTATGTGACGCTTCCAGGCGTCACTAGTGACAAACTGTATGTTGCAGTCAGCGCAGAATGTGTCTGAGGAGTCATCTTGAGGGTTTGGAGGGGTCTGAAAACAAAAGTAGAAATGTGACCACTTTGCCTCCTCTGCTAGACTTCGATCAACAATACAACTGGATAACCCGTTAGGGATCGATCAGTTATCACGTAATCAGAATTTCAGCCATTATAACCCCCCGCTCCCCCCTTGTCAGCAAAAGTAAGCATTCTCTTATCCCACCCCTCTGATATATTATTTATAAATTGTATTTTTTTTTATTGTTTTTTTTGAGTAAGTGTATTGTTCGTTGCTATTATGTCACAGTCTGTTTAATTTCAAATCAAAGTAACAGAAATTTGCCGAGAAACATAAAAAAATAACTAAAAAGTTTTGCTTACGTAATGGAAGGCGAAAATTTTCATTACATATTTATAATTTACACTCTTCTTCTTCGTCTAAGCGCATTCCCGGTTGCATCCTCAGCTGTGCTGCTTCGAAGCCCGGGGTGCACTTTCCCGCGCCTTTTTTTTTATTATCCAAATATAACATGTATGTCAATGGTCTGGTCACCCAAGGATGCCAAAGACTTTGCAAAATGGAGAAGAAATAACCGGAACAGATGATTTGGCTATAGTTTTACGACCGGCCGCCTGCCTTACGTCAACCCTCTTTGGGAATGTATTTGTGCGCAAAGTTTTACAACCGGCCGCCACCCGACGTTAACCCTCCTTGGGAATACGATTGTAGCACTAGATGTTTGTGCTTAGTCCTTTAGTCGCCTCCTACGACATCCACAGGAAGAGATGGAGTCAGCCAGACACAATAGAAAGAACAATTTCATCAGACGTAGTGTGTCCAGCAATGTGTAAATTATATAATCTACTTTTTAGGGTTCCGTACCCGAAGGGTGTAAATGGGGGTCCCGTTTACATGTATTACTGAGAGTCCGCTGTCTGTCCGTCTGTCACAGGGCTCTATCCCTTGAACCGTAATAGCTAGACACATGAAATTTTCACCGATTACGTATTACTGTGGCCGCTATAACAACAAACACCAAAAATAAAAAAAAGTTGAAAATTAAAGGGGGTCGTCATACCAAAAAACGTGTTTTTTTCAGCGTTTTTAAGTCGATCTGTCACAGGGCTCTATATCTTGAACCGCAATAGCTAAACACCTGAAATTTCCGGCTCTCTCACACACCGAACGAAGCATAGAAGCGGTGAAGCTACTGCTCCGACGTCGATTTTAGATTCAAGCCTTACAAAACTCACCTGTGTTGTGTGCCTGTGTGTTTTGCTCTTGTGCATGAGTAGCCCGTGTTTGCCCACGAAGCTGCCGCCACACATCTCGCAGACATGCTCCGTCGGGTGGCTTTTCCTCATATGCGTCAGGTAGGACGTCGGTTTTCTGATACAAAAAGAGTGTAAAAATACACTGTTAATTTAATTATTTTTTTAAAATTATATAACGTCTAACAAAATATATACTGAAACTATTTTAAGGGTGGATTCAGTCCATGATACTGAACAACTTTCGCTAAGGAACATATGTCGAAATATGAAAAATAATTTTTGGCTTTCCCTACAAACTCGGATCAGCTGATCAGTCAACTTGTATGGGAGGTCGAAAATTATGTTTCATATTTCTGTATATGTTCCTTGGGGAAAGTTGTTCAGTATCATGGACTGAATCCACCCTTAAAATAGTTTCAGTATATTTTGTTAGACCCTGTATAATTTCTTTTATAGGTACTTATGTAAACAAGGTCAAACATATTATTATGTTTGTTTGTAATAACTTTATTGTACTAAGAAAACACATAATTAAAGACGAAAACAACATATATATAGTAAATTGACAACGGCGGACTTATCCCATAATGGGATCTCTTCCAGTCAACCGGCGTGTAAGTAGATTCCTATCTACTTACACGCCACTCCACTTACAATTACTCATAAGAATTAATTATTATTTAAAAAAAAGAAACAAAAAAAAAAACCCGACTGCCTCATGCAATGATGCAACATGAGCGGGATTTTATACTGTTAGCCTGCGTTTGATAATTAGATGGCGGACAGGGTTGTGCATAGACTTTTAATCGGAGCGAAAGAGTTGATCGTAATAACAAATGATTTATTTCAAATGGGAGCAGCACTGGACCCCGAAAAATTCATATATCCCCTTAATCGGAGAGGAAGAGTTGATCGTTATTACATATAATAAGTTAACAGACTAAGGTTATAACGCTAAATAAATGTATAAGGACAAATCACACTGATTAAGCTAGCCCCAAAGTAAGTTTTAAACTTGTGCTATGGGATACTAACTCAACGATACTATATTTTATGATAAATACATATATTGATAAACACCCAAGCCCCAGGAAAATTTGAATTTTTGCCATTTTCCAACTTGCCCTGGCTGGGGATCGAACCCAGAACCTCCGCATTAGCGGTCTAGCGTGTTAACCATTACGCCACGGAGGTCGCCAAAACGCTGAATACCCACCTGAATTTCTGGCCGCACAATTGGCATTCGTACGTGTACCCCTTATGCCATTTGTCGTGTTCCCGTGCTTGATTCCTGAAAAAGAAAAAAAAAGGTTTGGAAGTGAAAATTTCTCTAGGCGCGTTGGGCATTTTTTGAGGTGGGAAAAAAACCATGAAACTCGCGACACTGTTACCGTAACCTACACCACTTTTTTAAAGTTTTCACCTCTGTCGGCCCTCCCGGAGTGCTATTTTTTTTTTTTTTTTTCATATAACATCGGGAACACGCTTTATAATTTTAGCCGCCTAACGTCATAACTATTATGAATTCCCTTTACCACCTTCATGCCCACCATCACGCCAAAACATGTTTATTCGATACATATATGGCCTTCGTAAATATGACCATGTTTCTCAATTTCGCAATGAACTCTAGTGGCTTCCGATCCGACGTCGCCGTGACTGGCACACCCTGTCAATGTTATACACAATTCTATTCAATCCTAACTCTCCTAACTATTTACGAGAATTATTTATTCTATTTAGTGAGTCTCAAGGGCGTCCTAGTGGACGCCCTTGAGCCGCAGCGCTGAAAACCTTCTTTTAAGAATTCCCGCTCACTCCACCGACTTTTACTCGCTGTCTTTCTCTGTTCCAGCCGTACGTCTATGGAACTCACTACCACTTGCTATCCGACGCGCCCAAACGCTAGCCAGCTTCAAATCCCAAGTAAATTCGCATTTTCTATCCTTATGAAAGGTAATCTCCTTCCCTTGTTTCCACCTACTTTATGTTTTGTTATGTTTTCTTTGTGTAAGTTGTATGTATTTAAGTATTAGGTGTATGTATGTTTATTATAATTATTCTATATATGTATGTTTATTATATTGACCACCCGCACTACCTAATTTCTCATATTTTTTTATATTTAAACGAGGTTGCCTGGAAGAAATTGCTTAGCGATAAGGCCGCCTTTTGCGCATTTCCTAGTTTTTGAGATAATTATGTCCTGTTTTTATTTTTGTGCAATAAAGGTTATTGTATTGTATCACGCTAAAAGTGGTCTGGGCCTTGCCGCCCTAGGCTCTGTCTGGCCCGTTAGGGATATAGACGTGATAGTGTATCTGTATACTTACGCCGTATGAGATCTGTGCCCGCACTCGTTGCATTCGTACTGCCGCGCGTGCGACGTTGCCGAGTGCGTGCGCAAGTGTCGTGCCGTGCGATAGCGCATGCGACAGATCTCGCACTCGAATGGGCCGCTTTTCTGTAATAGTCACATATTCTGGATGCTGGCGAAAAACTACCATGGTTTGCCGAAATCTACCATGTGGTAGAAATAGTAGATTTTGATGAAATTTACATTTTCTAGACACCGGTGAAAAACTACCATGGCTATCTAAAATCTACCATAGGAGACAAACAGAATTTTTAAGATTTTGGTCTTAGCAAGCAAAATGAGTGCTCCCTAAAACAAAATGAGGGAAAACGGCTTAGGCTAAAAACAAGCAAAAAAGGAGCGGAGTTTTCTACAATTGTGATTGGTCAATTCGTGCTCCACCCAATTCCACTAGAAATACCCCAAAATCTCACTCGCGGCCAAAATTTTTCATCACATGTTTTTAACCCCCGACAAAAAAGAGGGGTGTTATAAGTTTGACGCTAATATCTGTCGGTCTGTCTGTGGCATCGTAGCACTCGAACGGATGGACCGATTTCGATGCGGTTTTTTTACGTAAAAGCAAGTTTCCTTGCGGTGGTTCTTAGCTATGTTTGATGAAAATCGGTTCAGCCGTTTAAAAGTTATTGGGGGTTAACGCTTGAAAGTCAGGGTTTTCTCTAGCAAATAATAGATGGCGCTACGGATACGTAGTTCCACTACTTTTCGCTAGATGGCGTTATTGACAGGGTTTTTTTTAATATGGCTAGCACAATAAACTTTCGATTAGATTTAGAAGTGGATCAAGTGAGTCATCCATTTCTAAGACAAAGTGCTGTTACCTTTCTGTTTTATTTATTTAAACTTTTATTAAGCCAAATAAACGGGCAAGTGCGAGTCGGACTCGTACATGAAGGGTTTGGTACCACCGTACAATGTTTTAAAACGCTAAAAAAACACTTTTTTTTGTATGACGACCCCCTTTATTATATTTTTTTATTTTCAGTATTTGTTATAGCGGCCACAGTAAAACATAATCGGTGAAAATTTCAAGTGTCTAGCTATTACGGTTCAAGAGATAGAGCCCTGTGACAGACGGACAGACAGCGGAGTCTCAGTAATAGGATCCCGTTTACACCCTTTGGGTACGGAACCCTAAAAATCAAGCCATCAAATCTACCCACCTCGTCGTGTTTTTCCTTGTGGTTCTCATAAGCCTGGGTATCCACAAACCCCTTGTAGCAAAGACCACATTTATACGGAGACTCTCTGTAGTTAGACGTCTTTGCTCGGGTCAGTAATTCTTCTATCTGTTCTTCTTTCGTTAGAATAATCTCTTTTGCGTTCATTTTGTACACTGAAATATAATTTACATATAAACATTATTTATTCATATACATTGCCGTGTAGCTCCCGGCAGAGTAGAACAGGACCACTCCAAGTCTTCCCGTGAATGTCGTAGAAGGCCACTTAGGAAACACAAGCTGAACAAAGCTTATAAACATCAGTGAGACCTCTCCAACCGTCTGGCCAGCGTGGAGAGTGTAGGCCAAATCCTCTGACTGCTTGTAAGTATGGCTCAGAGAGGGTCGTGCTTTTGCAGTGGAGACTAAAAAAGACCTTATTATGATGATGAAGGGTGCCAAAGACCTTGCAAAATGGAGAAGAAATAGCCGGAACAGTTTAAATGATTTGGCTATAGTTTGCGAAACCTTACTTATTGATTATTACACCTAAATCATAGTTTAAATTTACGAAATAATGTTAAACAATATTATAAATTATAACTTTAGCAGATTCAAGGGGATCCCTTGAAATGTATAATATAATACAATATACAGGGAGCATTTGAAATCATTGGCATTAATTTAACTGGTTAACATACTCACTTAAAGGATATTTTTAACGGCAGTAATTAAAAAGTATCGAAAAGTAAGAAAACTAAACAAAGTATCAAAACATCGCGCGTCGCGCTTGCGAGAGGGATATGACCCCGGCGCTGGTAAGTACACTCACCAGCTGTAGCGCGGGCGGGCGACCGGCATAGAAGTCTTTAAGCTGCGTGGATAAGGTTTAAAATCGAGTGGGGAAAGGCGATGTCACGCGACCGATTGAGGGAACGAATGTTAGGTACTACGGAATCTACGACGACGCAATGAAATTAATACTATTATAATTAATTTACTTTCCATGAGTTTTATGATGATAAGTTTTTTTATTTATAATTGCAGTAATGGTGTCTATCAAGGATTAGAGGTTTTCTTTAATATGAAAATGACGACTTCTGATTGACGTTTTAACAGGCTCAGATTACTTTGTATCATGGGTATAGTGGATATTTAAAAGGATGCCAACGATTTCAATTCCACCCTGTATATACTCGTAATAATTATCGTATCGTTATCTTGAACTAAATCAGACGCTTTATACTAACGCAATTAGGAATAACATACCAACGTTGCCGGCCCGCGTCGGCTTCTCTTTCTTCTTCCGAACTCTTACTTTCTCCTTCTTTAGGTTTATGTTCTTTAACGGGATGTCGTCTTCGGAGTCTGAGAAGTTTTTGTCGTCATCAATATCAGATACTGACACTTCTATTGGTTGAAAACATTCTGAAAATATTTGATATTTTTTAAACGCTCTTTGTGCATGCTTGTTTAAAGAAAAACAAGTAGTCTAAAAAAATATTTTTAACCACCTTAAAAAAAGGAGGAGGTTATCAATTCGACTGTATGTTTTTTTTATTTATTTTTTATGTTTGTTACGCGATATCTTCGCCAATTGTGAACCATTTTAATTTGGTAAAGATATGATGAAGAACTTTGGAGATATGGAAGAAACTCCTGGAAAAAAAATTGAAGTCTGTTGTTTTTTTTTTTGATAAAAATTTAATTATTAAAAACAAGCTAAGACATATGATGACTGCCTTAATCCAAAGTGGCAAGGGCTAATTGTATTTCTTGAATACTAGCCGTTTTAGTATGATTCTGAGGTACTTTGGAGGCAACTTCTCATTTTTTTCTATCAAGGAAATTTTAAGCAGTCATGTTTTTGAAACATAATGACATAGTCCTGAACTATGCTGTGATTTTATTTCAAAGTAATTCGTTAATACTCGTATTGATAATACTGATGATCGCTCTAAGAACTATTAGGGTAGTACCACAGAATAAATAATACTATCGTACAGAAGTCTCACTCAGCAAAGAAATTCAAAGAAATATCTACTCAATGTGGCTAGCAATATGGTTTAATTTAGCTCACGTCAAAACTCAGCACCGATTCGTATAAATACCTAGACATGCATTGCAACCCAATTTCATTCTTATCACTCTGGACAAACGATTCGTATAACTGAATTTACCACCCGGACGGGGGCCGCCTGCGCGCATAGTAATAATGTAGGTACATTTTCGATACCTAAACGGGGAGTGACACAGGCCTGGTAGTACACGCTCTTAAGTCAATCAAATGTCTATAGTTACAAGTTTTTTCGTACCTTTGATTTCTTCAACCTTCAACTCTGTCTTCTGCACGTCCAGTTCTGTCTTGACCTCCATTTCCACCGTGGAGATGTACTCCACAGGCGTCACACACACTGACAACAGGCTCTTGGACTGTTGCCCGATGAGAGCCACATTTGATGATAACTGAATAAAAGGCGAGTAAAAGCTTTAGGTTAGCTGTGCGGTTCCTGGCAGAGTAGAATAGGACCACTCCAAGTCTTTCGTGGATTTCGTAGAAGGCGACTTAGGAAACACAAAATCAAAATCAAATATTTATTCAGTAATTAGGCCCTTGCAGGCACTTTTACACGTCAATAATTATAGTGTACATTATGTGTAATGTTTATTAATATTTAAATTATTTTTTTCTCTGTTTAAAAGCTACCAATACGTTTCGCAACGACCACTGCTGAGAAGAAACACCGAAAGTAACTCATTTACACAGTATTGGTCGCCTACGAGCCCGAAAGGCTTTGTCAGTTTACAAAGATATTATGCCTAATAGAATGTTATCACAACATAATATGTAAAGCTTGCGAACGAGTGCCAAATCCAATTTACAGAAATAAGTTACACTCTTATTTCTGTAAATTGGATTTGCCACTCGTTCGCAAGCTTTACATATTATGTTGTGATAAACAAAGCTTATAAACATCAATGAGACCTCTCCAACCCGTCTGGCCAGCGTTAAGAGTGAAGGCCAAATCCTCTGACTGCTCAGGCTAATATATGGCTCTAGTAGTACAGAGAGGATTGTGCTCCTGCAGTGGAGACTAAAAAAGAGCTTTAGGCATGGATGAACAATACAAGAGGACTGTCAACCATCATACTTTGAAACGTAATTCGATTTTTAGAATGTTGTAGCTAGATGGAGCTACTAGTTCGAAAGAAGGTAGTTTCTTAGTGGTGCTGCTTAATTTCGGATAGATGGCGGTATAAGCATTAATTTTCTACAAACAAACAAGCACCATCCCTGATTTTTGTGGATACCGTCCGCCTAAATACCCATTGTATGACTAGTGGGCGAGATACTAGTGACATCTAGAAATAATACAGGATTTTGGCTTTCTAGCAGAGTACGTTTCTTTGAATGGAGTTTATTTATTTATTTATTTAAGTTTATTGCACACAATCTCATATTTGATTGATTACAATGGGTCAAACTTAACGCTATGCATTATCTACCAGTTTGCCTTTGGGACACATTGAGAAGTTGGTAGAAGGGGTGCAAGTTTTAGCACTATTACAATACAACATTCCTACATAATATTACACAATAAATACATATATGGAGTTGTCAATCTTCTAGTATTTGTTTGTCTATGTTTTAGGTGTATACTGTAATCAATTTACAAATTTGCTAACATGCTTGTCTGGTAGAAAAGAAAAAAACTTAGAATATATAAGCTATTTCTCTTCCCGCGAAGATCGTATGTAATTCTTGCAAACGAGCAAAAAGACATAAATAGCAAAATATGATGGAGTTAGTTAGTAATAAAGCCAGAATCTGCATAGCTGATGGTGCATGTTACCTCATTGTTCTCCAGGATGCTCCTCAGCAGCTTCTCAGTCTGCAGACAGGTCTGCATCAGCTTGTGACAGCTTCTCAGCCGCGAGTGGCAGATGTAGCATGCAGCTAGCGGCCTCATCTCTGTATGCAGCTGAAAATTTGTTAATTTGATAAAATTGGAATTAAAACTAGGGTTGATGAGCATACCGTTTCTGCATCCTTATAATGCGGTGGTTCTATATTTTTTAAGTTTCTCAACCACTTAAGTTTCTAATATTTTATTTTCTTATAATTTAAGATAGTCAAAATGCAAGGTGCAGTGCCTATGTACGTTGTTGTACATAAGCTGGAGTAGAAAAAATGGATTGTTCTCATTCTCTCCCCTATTATTTCTCTTCCCAATAATTCCTTATACCTTCACTAACTTTTTGCTCGACACTTCCGCTTCCGCATCAGTTTCCTCATAACCAGTTAGTTACTACAACTTTGAAGACTGGATCCGTGCCTGGGCCCTATTCCAACTCATCTTAGCGTGTTCTCGGTTGCATTCTTAGTTGTAATACCGTCTATAATCGCTTTTGGAGTAAAAACTTACAGAAACACGGTGGGTAAAATTAAGTAAGATTTTTTTCCCTTACCGCGATGTTCGTGAGTTTCTCGAATACTTCTTGTAGTGGAGTTTGTGCTATAACGTGCATGTGCACGTCTGCAGTCAAGCATACCCTGCAGAAAGCTGTTTCGTGGATCATTTTCAAGATAATTACATCAAACTTCCACTTGCGTTAATTTCGGGTTTTGGGCAATTTGTACATATAAAAAATAATTTTCTTCACTTTCATTGTATCAAACCTAGAACTTGCAGTCTGAAATACTGATAATTCATTATTATAAAGCCTTAAATTAAAATTAAATCAATAAAATTAAAAGATAAGAAACTAGGTACGAAAACAAGCTTGTTTTGACATTATTTTGTTTACATTTTTTCTAAATGTTGGTACTGTTGGTAGTTTTACTGACGCTTGATGCTTATTGGTTTGATTTTTGGGCCGCATTTAGGAAAACATATATCGATTCAATTTGATTATATCGATTCAAAGCGATTATTGTTTAAAGAGTTTTGAGAGTATCGAAAACCATGACGGAACAGTGCAGTAACAAAACGTAAACGTCAATCTGTCAAAAATATTTTCAATCTGTGACACAAATCAAAAACTCGAAAAAAATTGTAAACGGATCAAGTTGTTGTTGTTTTGCTAAAGTTATTCCCCTAATTACGCGATACTATCCCAATTATGGCTACAAAATGAGTTTGCACGTATCAATGGAAGTTTCATTAATTAATTGGCGTATCCTTATAGCCATTTGATATCCAAATAATCACGATGTTTTTAGATTTATAAGTGCTCGAAAATGTTACCTGTTTTGATGTACAATAACATGGATGGGAGTTCAAACTCATTAAATAACAGCCCCGGCAGTAGTTTCAATAGTTTTTATGATGATAGAATACTGAATTCAGTTAGGAGTAGGAAAAAAGTGAGTGAGTTGCCAAATTGTCCGGTTTGTTCGTGTACAATACGACAAGGGGAATTAGATTCTCACTTGGCGTTAGAAGTAGAGAGACTACAAAAGTTGTCCAATGGCAGTTCGAAGCGGAAACTTAGTGCTACGTCCCCGAACACTAGTCTAGCTGTAGCTGGATCTAGTACTAGCTCTGAAGTTGTGGAAGAACAAGAAGTAGATGTGTCTGGATGCTTAGGAAGTGATGTCTACCAGGTCAGTACAATTATTAGTTTCTTGCTTGTTTTTCTTACTTTCATTTATTTATTTGCCAATTTATGTATACAGAGAATGCATAAAATAAGTTGTACAAAGGCACTACTTATCTTAAAAGAGATTCTCTCTCTTCAAGTTGTTTGTTTTTCGTATGGCCATCACTGTTGTCAGATTTTTCAAGCTGACTAAAGGCATCTGACATAGCATGACTACTGCCATACAATGACAGCCGGGGCCAACGGCTTTTACGTGCCTTCCATAGCACAGAGAGCCCGAGAAATTTTTGTACCACTTGTGGTCACACATCCAAGTATGGACCACACCTGGGGTTGCTTAACTTATGAAAACGCTAGCAATGCGTATTCCCACTGGGCCACCGAGCTCTTCAAGTAGGCCTGTGAGTTGCTTAATGTCCTAATAAGAAACTCAAAATCACTAGTTTTTGATTCTTATAAGATGTAGCTCATACATAGTGGATTCTGGGCTTCAAAGCACAGCTGAGCATGCATCTTAACACTTAAGATGAGAAAGAGAGACTCATATATATCACATCTTTAACCCAAATGGGATAGACAGAGCCTCATACATAGACATTCAGCACGATGCTGATGTAGTTGAAACTTGTTATTTGCTGTATCTGCTTTTGAAATTAGTTTGATACTCGTAGTTTTGTCCATACTATAGACATAGTCAAAAGTCAATCAATTTTTTTTATTAAATGTAGGAAAAATATATTAGGTCCTTACATATGAAATTGCCGATTTACAATACTGGCTACTTTAAAATCAAATATCTTGCGTTTCATAAGGAATTCTAAATTAAAATTTATTTCGAAATAAAGCCAGAAAAATATTGTTTTAAAATTCGTATTTCATTTGTTTTAACATCATTTGTTTGAGTTTCAACATTGCTATAACAACAACTATGGACAAATTGAAAATTTGCGGTATTTACGAATACGAGTTCCACCGTGGCACCAGTGCTGCAAAAACGACTCGAAGAATTAACGACGTGTATGGACCAAGCACCGCTAACGAAAGAACGGTGCGTTTTCGGTTTCAACGTTTCCGTTCTGGAAATTTAGATTTACACAATGAGCCTCGTGGACGACCTGATACTCAAGTGAATAACGAAGAATTGATGGCGATAGTGGAAGCGGATCCATCCCAAACCACTTCTGAATTAGCAGCAGCCTTCGGCGTAAGTGACAAAACGATACTTATCCACTTGCGCCAAATCGGAAAAATTAAAAAACTCGAAAAGTGGGTACCGCACGAATTGACTAAAGCAAACCAACAAACACGCGTTGCTTGATGCGTTTCTTTGCTTAATCGCCACAATAATGAGGGGATTTTGAACCGTATCGTGACTTGTGATGAGAAATGGATCCTGTACGACAATCGGAAGCGATCCTTGCCCTAAGCGAAAACTGACCAAAAGAAGATTCTGGTTAGTGTTTGGTGGACCAGTGCTGGTGTTATCCACTACAGCTTCTTGAGATCAGGCCAGACGATTACTGCAGACTTGTATTGCCAACAATTGCAAACAATGATGGAAAAGCTCGCCATTAAACAACCGAGACTGATGAATTGCTCTAGCCCACTGCTCCTTCAGGATAACGCTAGACCACACACTGCACATCAAACGATCGCCAAGTTAGAGGAGCTCCGACTGGAACCTCTGCATCACCCACCATACTCTCCAGATCTTGCCCCAACCGATTACCACTTTTTTCAAAATTTGGATAACTTTTTACAAGGAAAAAATTTCAAATCTGATGAGGCAGTCAAAACCGCCTTCAAACAGTTCATAGACTCTCGCTCCCAGGATTTTTTTTCCAAAGGTATCAATGATCTGCCTATAAAATGGCGGAAGTATATCGATAACAACGGCGCATACTTCAATTGATTAAATAATAATTTCATTAAAAAAAACTTGTTTCACTTTTTTGATACTGAACGGCAATTTTATATGTAAGGACCTAATATCACTTATTGAAGGTTATTATTTTTTAATTATTTTTAGTGCAAAAGCTATAAACTACTAGAGTTTCGGAACGACCACTGCTGGTAGAAAGAAACCCCAGTTTAAGCACAGAATAGGATACTTCCACTCCATACAGAAGTCTCACGCAGCAAAGAAATTCAAAGAAATATCTACTCAATGTGGTTAGCGATATGGTTTAATTTAGCTCACGTCAGAACTCAGCACCTTTTCGTTTAGATACCTAGACATCCATTGCAGGCCAATTTCATTCTTATTACTCTGGACAAACAATTAGATAAAACTGAATTTACCACTTGGAGGGGCCGCAATCTTAGTAAAATGTAGGTATATTTTCGATAAGTAAACGGGTAGTGACAGGCCTGGTATAAGTCCCTACCCAGCCTGACAATATAACTGTAAAATTTTAAGTTTACGCGCACATATAGTGATTTTGATGTTTTTGTCAATAAATATAGCATTTGCACTCAGAAAGAGTATTTTGGTACAGTGGGATTGATGAAGTGAAGGAGAAAATTAAGTCGCTTTTGTTTAAAATTATATAGCCTTCAGCTGAAGCTCAAATTCCTTTGACCCGCAGAATTGTTTATAATTTTGCTTCAGTTCAATGTTTTATTTTCTTGCCTTGTCACCAGAGAGTGCACTCAAACCGTCTCCGTCGGCTCCGCGCGCGCCGACGCGGCACCCCGCCTCCTTCGCAAGGAGAGTGCCCTGTTTGCAATACCACGCTGCCCACGTCGAGGCTGCAACGGCACGCGTTACGATGCCTGAAGAGAACTGGAGCAGTCCTGGATGAGGATGTCCCGGATACTAGTTCAGAAGATGAAAGCATTGACGTTGAGGTAATTAAATGAAAATTGGAAATACTAACCTTAAATCATCATCATCATCAGGTCTTTTTTAGTCTCCATTGCAGGAGCACCACCTTCTCTGTATTACCAGAGCCATAGAAGAGGTCTTATTGATGTTTATAAGCCAAAGCTTATAAGTTGAACAAATTCAGCTTGTGTTTCCTAAGTCACCTTCTATGACATCCACGGGAAGACTTGGAGTGGTCCTATTCTACTCTGCCGGGAACCACACGGCTTTCAATAGGGTATATTCATGTTATTTTTTTATTTTTTTAAACGATTCTATAAGTTATTATATAACCGGAAAAAAATATAACACTTACAGAATATTATTAAATAAGCTTAAAAAAATAATTAAAATTACTATTATTTTTGGACGACTATAAACGCGGTGCCATTTTGCGCTTTTATCTGTGACGTCACCGTGCATTGTCAATGTCATAGATACACTTATATGTCAGTGTCAGTCAAGTGCAAATTACAAATTCAAAATATTATCAACAAAACAACGAAGTTTTGGATTCACAGTTTTATTTTATAAGTAACTAGCTGACCCGGCGAACTTTGTTTCGCCCGTTCCCGTTCCTTTTCCCATATTTTCTCACCGTTTAAACCTTCCCTGGACTACGACAAACATTTCAAGACCAAAATTAGCCAAATCGGTTCAGTCGTTCTCGAGTTTTAAGCAGACTAACGAACAACAATTCATTTTTATTTATATAGATACTATCTAATTTGTGATTATAAGTGAGTGATTAAAGCTTTTAATATCAATTCATTACAAATGGAAGGGCGCACAAAATCTTATTATAAATATTGTATGGTTCCTATGTGCAAAAATAACATCGTAACTGCACCTGACAAAATATATTTTCATATGCCCAAATATGCAAATGTAAGGAATCATTCCGCGTATTAGGGTTCGCTGTTTTACAAAACCGAGCTGTAATGCCAAACAGCTAGAGGTTTAGTAAATT
Source organism: Acrobasis repandana (assembly GCA_963576875.1). Lineage (NCBI taxonomy): Eukaryota > Metazoa > Arthropoda > Insecta > Lepidoptera > Pyralidae > Acrobasis > Acrobasis repandana. Next base: position 7,761,556 of record OY756243.1, on the reverse strand, counting down.
AGCGGATTATACCATTCAACTGCAACTGTACATACCTATTGTGAACAAAAAATACATATTGTGAGCAAAATGAGTAGTGTCATCCTTTGCAAAACTACACAGTAGTATTGTAAGTACCTACTTCAATTATTTATAATTTAATAGGTAGTAGACTAGCTGCCTGCTACTATAGGCTATAAGATAATGTACTACCTACCGTAATTAATTAAACAAATTTATATTATTTAAGAAAAAAAATACCCAAAATTCTCCAAAAGATTTATTTTTTTTCTCTAAAATTTCCCATTTTTACCCAGAATTGCGAAAAAAATACCCAATCTGGTAACACTGCAAATTACAAATGACTTATTGACAGTGACAGATAGTCTTCTTCTTTTTAATTTGTGATTGACAGCACAGACTATTTAGAAAATTAAGTTTGACAGTGTTTCGTGACGTCACGTGGCGTTTCGGAAATTTGCGAGGGAATTTTAAAAATACAGCTTTTAAATAATTAATTTCTCAATGGAAACACGTTAAATTGAAAAGATATATATATGGGTATTTTTCTTTAGCAATGAAGTATACACATCATTTCTTTTTGTTCGTTTCTGAATCACATGCATATTGTCTATTAAGCTTAAATGTAGATGTGAAGTTGTATATGCACCTCAAGCAGTTATTAAGAAATCCTCAGATCATTGATTAATTACCATGCTGCCATCTACAGTAGGTCTTGGGTTGCCTGCATGTTTGTACTGAGCCAAAGACCTGTCACATTTGGATTGTATAATCTGCTGTTTGACAAAACCAGTTGCAGCAGTTTGCAGCAAAAGCAGTTTGGCACTATAGCACAGAATACAGTAAGAGAAAACAGAAAGGAATCTCCTAAGGTACGCGCAATATGCGTCCCCGTTTCCCGCACCCGCACCTCTCCCCCGGTTCTTGACGGCCCTGGGTTCTGACGGGTTCTTGAGTCATCGAGGCGAAAACGGGGGAGAGGTGCGGGGACGGGGAACGGGGACGCATATTGCGCGTACCTTAGGAGATTCCGGCCTGTGACTATAGCTCGGTTTTGTAAAATAGCTGACATCAGAAATCCTTTATTTACTTTCCGTGGCATAGTAGTTAACACGCTAGTCCACCAATCCGGAGGTGCTGGGTTCGATCCCCAGCCAGGACAAGTTGGAAAATGGCCTTTTTAAAATTTTCCTGGGTCTTTGGTGTTTATCTTTATATGTATTTATTATAAAATATAGTATTGTTAAGTTTGCATTAAAGGCTTGGGGCTAGCCCCAAAGTAAGTTTAAACTTGTTTTGGGATACAAAACTCGAACAGTGTGATTGGTCCCTATACCTCTATATCTATATATATAAAAATGAATGTTTGTCTGTATGTCCTTTATAAAATCGTACGGTTAGTTTATTATAAAATATAGGTTTGTTGAGTTAGTATCCCATAAGGCAGAGAACCGAGAAGTTTGGCGCATTCTCCACCTACAAGAGCCACTAAGCTCTTAAATAAGAAGAAGAAGAAGTATCCCATAACACAAGTTTAAACTTAAGTAAGTTTAAACTTGAGCGTTAGATCAATTAGTGTGGTTTATTTCTATCTATTTATACCAAATACTGAGTTTAAGAAACAAGCTAAACAAAGCTTATAAACATCAATGAGTCCTTTCCAACCCGTCTGGTCAGCGTGGAGAGTGTAGGCTAAATCCTGACTGCTCTGGCTAATATATGGCTCTGGTAGTACAGAGGGTCGGGCTCCTGCAGTGGAGACTAAAAAAGACCTGATGATGAGGATTGACTGCCTCCCTCTGTGGTCCAGTGGTCAAGGCGTCTGCATTGTGATCCGGAGGTTTTGGGTTCAAATCCCACTTGGAAGCATACTTTGTGGAAAGTTGTTTTCAGTCTAGTTAGGATATTGCAGGGTTGAATCACCTGATTATCCGAAAAGAAAGATGATTCTGTGCTCCGGAAGGTACCTAAAGCTGTTGGTCCCGAACGCCATCTAGCGTTTGTACCCTGTCCTAGGATTGGTTCTGGTCTACCCTTTGCGTTGCGGAGGTCAGACGGCAGTCACTCTGTGTAAAAACCAGTAACCGTCAAAACACCTAGGTAAGGTAGCGGACCCCGGGCTCTGAAGCGTAACCCCTGACGATGCAACCGGGAATACGCTTGGATAATGATGTTGATGACTGAGATTAGTTACTGTTTTATAGTAAACCTACATGTTTCCAGAATGACGAGCCGTCAGGCAGCGGTTTCGGGGCGGAGTACCAGTGGTGCGGCGAGTGGCGCGTGCGAGCCACGGCACTGCAGGACAACGAGGCCAGAGCTGGTACTTCTGTGCGGAGAATTTCCAACGACCAAGCTCTAGTGAGTACACTACTAGTGTCTATGTACTATCTAGATATATCTTATTTTTATAGGGTTAAGCATTTAAGGTGCAGTACTAAAACACTCAAACAAAATAATGAAATAAGAAATGTTGAAAGAATACCACGTGAGCAGGACTTGAACCCGCGACCTTGGTCTCAATACGACTATGCTTTCAACTTCATACCATTCATATTCACGTTAAGGCCGTACCAGAATTTTCCGGGGTCCAGTGCTGCCCCCATTTAAAATAAGTTATTTCAAAGAAAACGGAGACATCATTTAAAATTTTGGTACTACTCGTAGCCCTAGATAACCCTTCAAAGTTATTTATGAACTACTGTTAAAGTGAGAACGTTAAGCTTTACCACGCACATTTGCGAAAAACGGCCATTTTTGGCAAATGTGCGTAGTAAAGCTTAACGTTCTCACTTTAAACTGTAGCTAGGTTGTCTGTTATGTATGTTGAAAATTGCTTCTGCCGTTTAAAAGTTATTGGGGGTTGACGCATATAAGTCAGGGCTTTCTCTAGCAAATAATAGATGGCGCTACGGATTTCAATTCGTATCGGTAGTTCCGCTACTCATCACTAGATGGCGTTTTTGACAGTATGGGCTTTTTTAATTTGCCTAGCAAATAAACTTGTATTTAATTCCAGGTGGTAGATGGCGATGAAGACACGGAGCTGTACGGCCCTGCGCAGTATTCACCGTCGAGGATAGCTCCCGATGTAAGTCACTATTTAAGACAGTTACTGCTGTTATCTGCCTGACCTTGATAGATTTCTTCGGTTTTGATCTAATCTTGTACAAAAATTCACAGATTTCGTGCCTCACACGACTATCGAGAGCACATTGGAAATGAATCTACGGAATTCGAAAAAATGTCGTTCTGACTTTGACTTTTTTCAAAAAGGTTAGGCTACAGGGCAAACCCTTAAATAAATAAATAAATATTAAGGGACAAATCACACTAATTGAGCTAGCCCAAAGTAATTTTTTTTTAAACTTGTGTTATGGGATACTAACTCAACGATACTATATTTTATAATAAATACATATATAGATACTTACTGTCTTCCCTGTGCCTGTCACTCTGTGCCTACACTCTCAACGCTGGCCAGACGGGTTGGAGAGGTCTCACTGATGTTTATAACCTTTGTTCAGCTTGTTCCTTGTAATAATTGTCACTTTTCATTCCCAGGCGGAGATTCCACCACCAAGCGAACAAGACAGACAGGCAGGCGAAGAAGCAAACAACGCAGAAAACTCTGAGGTGGATCGAAACAGAGAACAAAAGGAGCCTACTATCAAATGCAATGGACTGGTGGAGGCCAGTGCTGAGGTAATATATCACTCGAATTTTATTTATACAGTTTCTTAGGCATTCAACAAGGCGAAAGTACCAAAACTTAATAATTAAATGGTGAAAAAATACTGTTGTTTGTTTTTCGTGTGTAAAGGGCTTTACCCACTGCGCCCGATATGATCCACCAATACGTTCTAGAATGCATCTTGAGAATAGATCGCAACGCAATATCAATGACGATACGTTCTGCGAAAGAATACAAAAATAAATCAGCCAGACGATTTAGTTGGGGCTTTAACATTGCCAGGCGTGTGCGAGGATTTTTCAAAAAAATACAAAAAATGTGTTTGAGGCAACTTGAAATTTTAAAAGGGGAATTATTTATAGAAACTAGGAAACTAGGCCTTATGTCCTTGAGGCATAAAGTCGTGAGTTGTTTGGCCGGTATTGATCGTTTTACTCTATACACAAGGCCTAGTTTCGTTTGCACCATATTGATTTATTTAGATCACCTGGCAGGTAGAAAGTCCCATCAAAATGACCTGTCTTTTTGAGAACCTTATTTTTTAGTTATAAATAATACCCTATTAAAATTTCAAGTTGCCTCAAATATTTTATTGAAAAATACTTTTGCACGCGCCTGGCAATATCGAAGCCCCGCCTAAATCGTCTGGCTTATTGATTTTTGTATTCTTTAAATATTAAACTACAACATATAAAAATGCATGTTGCCTCAAATACATTTTTTGAAGAAAAAAAATACCTAAAAATTTTGGGATTCCATTAGCCCCGCTACTCACTAGCCAGGTCTGCAGTTCCGTGTTGGGGTATAATAGGAGAGGTATGTGACAAGTTTTCAGCTTGCCTCAAATACCTACCCAAAAATTGGCGCCAGCTCTCGGAACAGGTGTTAAACTTGCGAAAACGTTGCGTTTTTCCACCGGGCCACCCAACTTCTCAATACAAGTACAAAAATACTACGTGAGCGGTACTTGAACTCGTGACCTAGTCTTAATACGACTATGCCCTTACCAACTAAGCTATCACGTGTTTAATACACGCGCGCGTGTTTGTCAACGACAATACATTAAGGCCGTACCTGAATTTTCCGGGGTCCAGTGCTGCCCCCATTGGAAATAAATCATTTCAAAGAAAACGGAGACATCATTTAAAATTTTGCTACTACCAAGTCCTAGATAACCCTTCAAAGTATTTTATGAACTACTGTTTACAGTTTAAAGTGAGAACGTTAAGCTTTACTACGCACATTTGCGAAAAACGGCCACTTTTGGCTAATGTGCGTAGTAAAGCTTAACGTTTTCGTTATAAACTGTAAACAGTAGTTCATAAAATACTTTGAAGGGTTATCTAGGACTTGGTAGTAGCAAAATTTTAAATGATGTTTCCGTTTTCTTTAAAATGATTTATTTAAAACGGGGGCAGCACTAGACCCCGGAAAATTTAGCTACGGCCTTAAGGTGAAGTTTGAAGCAAATGACCTTTTGAAATGAATGAATGAAAAATTTGCATATTTCTCAATGTTAAGCACTAGATAGCCCTTTAAATTATTTTATGAACTGCCGTTGAAACTATTTACATTAGTCCGTCTAACTTTTAAACTTGCCTCCGCTTCCCACCAATAATAGTTTTCACCCATATTTACGAGTTAACAATTTATTACAAATGAGGGCGCCATTTCTACTTGGTATTTACCAAAAAATCTAGTTTTAACACCAATCAAATAGATCAAGGGGTTGCCGATAGATAAAGGGTTGTAATTAAATCAGTCTTGAGTTCACAGTTAATGGCGAAGATTTTTTACGTAATTTTTTTTTTCAGACGAGAATACAAGCTTTGAGGGCGAGAATTAAAGAGTTGGAGAAGAAACAGAATGGAGCTTCAGAGGTAAGACTACTTTCGCTTTTTAGTCTTAGGGGCCGTTCAAGTATTACGTAAGCACCGAAGGGGGTGGAGGGTCATTGATTTGCTTATTTTTGATGACATACGGGCAGCCCCAGGTTTAGACTTTTATTACGTAAGCGATGTTTTTAATTACTTTTTATATTGTCAATTTTTTTTTGATTATGATTTAAAATTAAACAGATAGTACGAGTGAATCAATAAAAAAACTTTAAGTATATTTTACAAAAAATATATCAATGCTATGCACTGCTCTTCGGGCTGTCAATTCGTAAGCATAGAACGGTGATAAGAGATTCGCTTACTTATGTTGACAAGGGGGACGGGGAGTTAAAAATTGCTCAAAATCTACTACGATATCTTCATAGACAGTGACTGTATTGTATACTGCTTTAACTTGTGGTAAATAACTGAAAGGTTTTAAAAACTGATTTTGAAACGACACATGTCACATTTCGGCATTTCTTTTTGTAATATTAAAGAATTTTAATATTGTTATAATATTTAAATATTTGAAATTGCAATATTACCAGCGGCACATCACTGGTGACTAGTGATGTGCCGCTGGTCCAGATCTTGGGACCACTTGAACCCAAAAAAAATATATTTCAAGCTAATTTAAAAACATAAGTTAAATTATGAACCTCTTCTTACGACGTTGTTTTTCTGTTTCAGACGAAATGTCTTATCTGCCTCGGGCCGTACTCCTCCCCCGCCGTGTCCATACAATGCTGGCACGTCTACTGCGAAGTGAGTATTTTACTTTGATCTTTCTAAGAAGGGTCAAGGTCAAAGAAGGCTTAAGGTCCCTCGGTGTTTCTCTACGTGATCGAATCAGAAGGAGATCGTTCAAGTATTACGTAAGCAGAATTTGTGCCAGCGCTTAAGTTCATAATGTCCAGTTTTCAGAATGTCCAATCATCAAAATGTCCAGTCTTTAACCCTTTCACCGCGAGATTTTACATCAGTTGTCGTGCTCCCAGCGCGAGTCTTTGTATATAATATCCATAGTTTTTGGTCGGATAAATCCGACGCTCGCGATATGGGCATGAAAATGTTTGTTCGGATTAATCTGACGTTCGCGGTTAAAGGGTTAAAGGGCAAATAAGTAAACTCACAAGATATAGTTTTAAAAACTAAAACCCGACTAAACGGAAAACTACACACGGTATGATTCGATTTATTTTATTTCTAAAATTATATAGATAAACTATAAATAAATAAATCTAATTCTCGTGTCACAGTTTTCGTTGCCATACTCCTCCGAAACGGCTTGACCGATTTTGATGAAATTTTTTGCGCTTATCCGGTATCTATGAGAATCGGCCAACATCTATTTTTCATCCCCCTAAATGTTAGGGGTAGTCTTTATATGGCAAAACAACGTTTGCCGGGTCAGCTAGTATATATACATAAAAGATAGATAAGTCTGGACATTTTGAACTTGTTTTGTTCGTTTTTCGTGTGTGGAAGTGGCCAACACTGGCGTCTGATTTTTCAAGCTGCCTTAAGGCATCTGACACAGCTTGACGACTGCCATACAATGACAGCCGGGACCAACGGCTTTTATGTGCCTTCCGAAGCACGGAGGAGCTCGAGAAATTTTTGTACCACTTGTGGTCACCCATCCAAGTATGGACCACGCCCGGGGTTGCTTAACTTGTGAAAACGCTAGCAATGCGTACTCCCACCGGGCCACCAAGCTCATTTTGAACTTTAACGATTTATATATTTTGCAGGTGTGCTGGCTACAGTCGCTGCGCGCCAAGAAAATCTGTCCGCAGTGCAACGCCATCACCACCTCGCACCATTTGCGGAGGATATACATGTAAATGTAATGCGTAGAGTAAGGATCTATTTATTTGCTATGGCAACACCGCAACAAGGGGTTGCCAGCGACCAGAGCCGTTTTCTAAGTACATATACTTAGAAGATTCAGTGGCCTTTAGTTCTTGCGGCCCCGGGCTCTATCTGCTTAGAGAAGGCCTGCCATCATCTAAACTACGGACTCTGGACAGAAAATTTCAAAAAACCCCGAACATTTTAGACATATAAAGAAGTTGACACAGCTTGAAAAAAATTTGGCGCGGGGCGGATAGCGTCCGTTGTGTAGTGGGTTAAGAGCCGCAAGACCTAGAATCCTGTCTGCTCTATTAATGATATAGACGTAATAGTGTATGTATGTAGTTATATACCGAGGGCGGTGAAATAAGTCTCAGATCCATTGAAATATAATTCTCTAGAAACCTAACGCTCCTACATTCGCCGCTTCGATTCTGACTCCATTTACGCAAACAAACGAACAGTAATTACAACGAAACACTCGAACGCACACAGACAGAGATGCATGCGATTGGCCGCGACAAGGTCACGCGTCGACGTCGGTCGGGTGGGGCAGTCAACGCAACGAGCGGTGAGGTACCTAATGCAGTACGCTACGCTAAAATAAATAAACTTGTTTACGTTTTACTTTTTTTTTAATAACTAATTTTCATGTCTGTATGGCTTCTACATCACTTCACGGCCCATGACGGCATTTTTAATGAACCGACTATCGCAAAAACACAGCAATATTCTCAAAGGAAACTTCTTGCGACGCAACCGCACGACTCGAGTGTCACGGCGAACTGTCGCGCCGCGCTGTTCATATTTTAAGCCCCGCCCGCCGCGGTACATATCGCGTGGATTGATTTTTCGGGATTACTTGCGATTCTAGAGAATTATTGTTCGTAGCTCAGATCAGATGAATAGAGCCACCTGAGCCGTCAGCGAGGGTGATAAATATCAATTAAAACACGGACCAAAAAAAAACTTTTGTCTCATCGAGTAGGTTATTAAAATATATTATATAGGTATGTTTTCTTTTTTCTGTTAAACAAATAATGACGAAGATACAGCGCGTTTGAATTTCGCATGACGTCACGGTCTAGTACGACACTTCGACGCGCCGTAGCTTTGTGAATTTGTACTACTTTGATAAACCGAAAAATATGGGTCCATTGATTTTTGGATAGTCCAACTGACATCTTCAATCAATCCAATAAACTAAGGGTAGTATTTAAACGCAAATCAAAATTACTGATTGCACAGCAAAATACTCAACTGAAAATATTACTAAACAAACTGCAATTTATATTTGTGGCGTGGTAAAATGGATAGAACTTTCCTAGCACTCGCCGGCCGCTGCCGCGGCACGCTCGCTTCGCTCGCTCGGCTCGTGCGTGTGTTGGTCGCAGTTCTAACATAACCTAACCTATAGGTTTGCCCTAACCTAATAAATTTGATGTGCAGTCAGTATTTATTTGCTGTGCAATCAGTACTTATGATAAGATTGTTGATTTATTTGATGTAAAAAAGTATATAAATGATGAGATTAAATTGATGGGTGATTATTTATTAGATGTGCAATTAATAATATTCCATAAACTAATATTTTTCGGACCGTCTTTTTTTATGTATGTTCTCGGATTACTCGAAAAGGCGTAAACCGATTTTGTGATTATTTTTTTTTTTGTCAGTTGGTTCCATAGAAATTTTATCAAAATCTGTTGTGAAGTTTGGTTTTGGTTTCATAAACCGTTATTGATTTGTTATTGACCGATATGGACTAAATGTTTGATCCCCCATACGACACGACTTTTGCCTTTTCTTTTACTTCATCCATGAACTACCTTCTTGGTCTTCCTTTTCCTCTACTGGCTCCCACCTTTTAATGAAGTTGTCGTGCCGTATTAGGCTCAATTTACATTTCCGCGAAATGGAAAATTCTACAAAGCATATTGAACCCTATGTCAATGTGGTAATGTATATAATTGTGTCAACAACAAGAAATTCCGCGGAATACGCGGGAATCCCCGCGACGTTATGCTTTCTTCATGCTAATTTGTACTGTATTCACCTAGATTATAGAAGTCATTATCCTTTGTATTTGGCAATGTAAATTGAGCCTCAGGTGTCCAATTATCCTATGGTAATAAAGTAATTAAAGTTTTTTATCTGGGACTTCACCGCCCGAGGTATAAATACAATTTTACGTCTTCGCTTATGAGCGGTCGTAAAATGCTACTAGCGGCCAAGGGAGAAATAAAAACTACCAGACGGGGTTAAAATTTAATTAATATACAACGTGGAAGGGACATACCACGGTGTATAATAATGAAATTAAAATAACAGCCAAAAAACAAAAAAAAATCGGCATTTCCATACAAACGCCTGCAGCCGTATTTGTATGAGAATGACGATTTTTTTTTTTGTTTTTTGGCTTATTACGTGTATGTCCCTTCCACGTTGTATACGTTATGAAAGAGACAGCTGAAGATATTAGTTGTAAGAAGTGTTGAAAATACATTGTCACAATTTGCTTATATATATATATATACAGGCTGACTTTTAAACCACCATCCAAATTTTTGGAGCAAGTTCAGTCCATGATACTGAACTACTTTCTATAAAAAAAGTTATTAAAAATCGATGAAAATTTTTCGTCCTCCCATAGAAAATCCGTTTGACTGAGCGCTGATTTGTATGAAAGGGCGAAATTTTGTTTTAGTTTTTCGTTAATTTTTTTTATGGAAAGTAGTCTAGTGTCATGGACTGAACTTGCTCCAGAAATTTGGCTGGTGGTTTAAAATTCAGTTTGTATATATATATACTGATTGACTTTTTAACTACTAGCGAGACTTTTGGAGTCAGTTCAGTCCACGATACTGAGCTACTTTCTATAAAAAAGATTGTTGAAAATCAATAAAAAAATGTTGTCCTCCCATATAAAATCCGTTTGGCTAATCGCTAATTTGTATGGGAAGACAAATTTTTATATTAATTTGCTCCAAAAATTTGGCTGGTGGATAAAAAGACAACCTGTAAATAATGTCATGGACGTACATATCAAGAGGACTGTTAAATGTTGTAGCTACTCGTAAATGGGGGTGCTAGTTCGAAAGAAGGTAGTTTCATAGTGGTGCCGCTTGATTTCGGAAAGATGGCGGTATAAAGGTCACAGCACACTTATCAACTCGTAAACGTATCAACTCGAGCAGCTCAGTATTCTTTGTATGAAACTCCCTACTTTGCAGTAGGGAGTTTCATACAAAGAATACTGAGCTGCACACTATTCGGATTCGTAACGTAAACGCCTCGCCTCGGGACCAGCTCACGAACCGCTTTGCTGGTCGGGCAACTAGCGGACCCTGCGCTTGCGGCTCGTCGTCCGCGCGCTGACGCCTCTCCGTTTCCTCGCACGCACCCATCACCACGCCGCGGCTTGCCTTTGCATACTGCCATTCACAAGGCAACTTCCATTCGTGTTGCGCGCGTTTTATTTATTTGTAGGCAAACAAAAAGTAACGATGCAAAGAGAGAAACTAATTGAATAAGTGAGAAAATATCCATATTTATATGACCTCGTAAGTGACTCCAAATATAATGATAACGTCAAAAAAGACGAGGCATGGAAAGATATTAGTACTAAATTAAATCATAAAATTTTTCTTCATCATCTATGAAATGATTTTTAATAGTCCGAAATTCCCCTTCATTTCTCCTTGCTTTATTCTTCTACGTTTTCTTATACCCAATATCTTCTTCTACGTTTTGACGTGACAACGTCTTAAATTAGGTTGCGGCTGGGAGTCACTTATGAAAAAGTGTAACGCTCGGTAACGTTACGATGAGTCACCGAACGAGAGAGAGGCCCGCCGAATGCCTTGCGTCTCTCTCCCACTCAACTATGATCGGTCTGCCGCCGTTGTCACGTAAAATCTTCGCCCGTAAAACCGACTTTACAGGCAACCAATTTTTTTGTTTTTCCTCTTCATCTAGTGCAATGGCTACGATTGCCAACTCGCGTATTGTGAACCGTGCGCTACACTTTTGGATTCAAAATGATCGAGTGCGGTAAGCGCGAAGTCGCCCGGCCGTAGTCGCGTTGACGGCGAGTCGACGTGCCGAAGCTGAGCCGGTTTGGTTACGTGCCTACGTCGGGTTGACGCCTGGTTGACCGCGCGGCGAAAGGCTATACGGTGTCGATCCCTTTGTGATAAGTGTGCTGTGACCTTAAGCGTTCAGTTTCTACGAACAAACAAGCGCCATCTCAGATTTTTCGTGGATACCGCCAGCCTAAGTACCCAGTATGACTAGCGGGCGAAATACTAACGACACCTAGAAATAATACAGGATTTTGGCTTTCTAGCAGTTCCTTTTTTAGGGTTCCGTACCCAAAGGGTGCAAACGGGACCCTATTACTGAGACTCCGCTGTCTATCACAGGGCTCTATCTCTTGAACCGTAATAGCTATATACCTGAAATTTTCACCGATTATGTATTACTGTGGCCGCTATAACAACAAATACTAAAAATAAAAAAATTAAGAAAATTAAAGGGGGTCGTCATACAAAAAGCGCGTTTTTTTCAGCGTTTTTGACTCGATCTGTCACAGGGCTCTATCTCTTGAACCGTAATAGCTAGACACCTGAAATTTTCACCGATTATGTATTACTATGACCACTAAAACTACAAATACTAAAAGTAAGATAAAGTTAATAATTAAAGGGTGTCGTCATACAAGAAATGTGTTTCTTCAGCGTTTTAAAACATTGTACGGAGGTACGGAACCCTTCATGTACGAGTCCGACTCGCACTTGCCCGTTTATTTTTTGTATGTGTGTTATCAGTCCTCTAGGATTTATTCGTCAATGATGTATTTACATAAATATTGATAAAATAGGTCTGCTCAATAATCAATTTTTTTGTTTGTGTTGATTTGTCCATATGAAAGTCCATACATATTTTTTTTGTGTTTTGCTTCAATTATATTCAAAGTAACAACAGAGAAACGATTTTTTTTGTTTGAATAAAATAATATTATTAGAATTAAGTATATAAATGCACAATATAGATAAGAATAGGATGTGACAACGATGCCAATGTTCTGTTGGTCCCCTTTTTAATTGTGGTCAGTAAATCTGTACATATACTGTATTTTTTCTTGTCTATGCGCGTTCCTGGTTAGATCCTAAGCGGTGTGCGGAGCCCGGGGTGCGCTTTCTTGCTTTTCTTCTCCAAAAACTAGACTTTAATTATTGAGAAATAAAGGGGGTGAATTTTCTAAAATTCTTTGTTAACCGACTTCCGTAGAAGGGGTATGTTTTACGATTTTATGTCAAGCTTTTTATTATTGAAAGGTAGCTGCAACAATACAGTCGTTGACTTTTTATATTGAATAAAATACAGGGTGACTAACCAGCTAAAGTTTTGGAGCAAGTTCATTCTATAATACTGAGCTACTTTTTCCAAAAGTAATTAATGAATATTGAAAAAAAATTCGTCGTCCTCCCATACAAAATCCGTTAAGTTTAACGCTGATTTTTATGGGAAGGCGAATGTTTTTTTTTTTCATTTTTTGCTATTTTTATGGAAATTTCAGTATCATGGACTGAATTTGCTCCTAAATTTTTTTAACTGTATAAGTAGTACACCAATAATAATAAAAAATCTGTGTATATTTTTACTGACTAGAATTAAAAGTTTTGAAAATAGTATTAGACTTGTTTATGAACAAGCAAACTTGCCTTCTGTGAAGATGTACAATAACCTAGCCTAGGAACATTGTAAATAAAACTATTTTTTTCTACGAATATACTGTTTTATTTATTTAAGACCTATGTTAGGCTTGAAACTACGTCAAGCGGATAAATTAGCCTCTGAACTTCAGCCGCGCAACTTACTATGGTGGCTTGAACTACGTCAAGCAGATAAATTAGCCTCTGAACTTCAGCCGCGCAACTTATTATGGCTTGAAACTACGTCAAGCGGATATAAATTAGTCCCTGAACTTCAGCCGCGCAACCTACTATGGCTTGAAACTACGTCAAGCGGATAAATTAGCCTCTGAACTTCAGCCGCGCAACGACACGGCTTGAAACTACGTCAAGTTGATAAATTACCCTCTGAACTTCAGCCGCGCAACGACACGGATTGAAACTACGTCAAGCGGATAAATTTGCCTCTGAACTTCAGCCGCGCAACGACACTAGGCTTAAAACTACGTCAAGCAGGTAAATTAGCCTCTGAACTTTAGGCGCGCCACGACACTAGGCTTGACACTACGTCAAGCGGATAAATTAGCCTATGAACTTCAGCCGTGCAACGACACTAGGCTTTAAACAGAGACGGACTGAACCCGTGCGGGCGTCGCACGGGTTCAGTCCGTCTCTGTCACAAACCCTACGTGCGACAGAGACACGTGACCCGCGACGGTTTCAGCTATCTCTATCGAACAGGGTTTGTGACATGACAGAGACGGACTGAACCCGCCCGGGGCGTCCGCTCAACGTAGTTTCGAGGCTAACGATTAGAAGTGAACGTTAGAAGTGGTCAGTGGGCACGTGACGATGACGGATGGCGTGCTCTTCTAAATTGCCGAATTATTCCGTACGAGACATTTAGTCGTTGGTTTCAGCGCTGACAAGCGTCTCCACGGCGTCTCCTTCGTCCAACTGAAACAATTATTTTTAAGACTTCGATAAAAAAATGCGGCATTTTGAAAACAATGTATGACTCGCGTTCAAAAATAAGGCTCTAGGAGGGCTCATAGAGCCTTTTTTTCGAAAATTTCGAGTCCTAGGCCATGATAAGAAGACTTACCTGCATAGGCGTACGTAGGTGAGATCTAGGCGTTCATCTCCCACCGAAATAAAGACACTGCGGTCTTTTTATCTAGAGGATTAAAAAAACTAAACCTACCTAGGTTTAGTTTTTTTTTGTTACTAGCCTATACTAGTAGTGTCCCATTGTTGGGCAAAGGCCTTCCATACAGCTTTTTTAGTTGGTTCTGGTTTAGTTGCATTTAAAAAACCTGTATAATTTTCTAAAGAATCAAATATTGAATTTCCTAAGTATTTACCAAAGAACAATATATCTTTTTTTTTTATTAGAGATTTGTGTGCGTTTGACCTCTATCTCATGAAATCATATGTATGGGGAACATCGACGCAGGGAGGGAATTCCACACCTTAGCGGTTCGCACAATGCAGGAGTAGGCGAATCGAGAGGTACGATATCAACCACAAATGGGTGGAATCCCCGTCCACGTCGTGTTGTCCGATGGTGGAATGGTGCAGGGGGAATTAAATTATGTAGGTACCTATATCTCTGGTATTTACAGTGACAGTAAGCGAATGAATGAACGGACATGCCATGAACGTACCACGGCACGCAAAGAGCTAGTAATTATACCTCCATTATCTGTAATGGGGCTAATCTCATTGAGTGAAGCCTTGACTTGAAGGCTACCAACATCCAAATATTCAATATTTATACAGGGTTACTTTTAATTAACTGGCAACATTTTTGGAGCATGCTCAGTCTACTGAACTACTTTCTGTAAAAAAAGTTATTAAAAATCGATAAAAAAAATTCGTCCAAACGCTCAGCCAAACGAATTTTGTATGGATGGACAAATTTTTTTATTGGTTTTTAATAACTTTTTTTTATAGAATGTTGCTAGTTAATTAAAAGTAACCCTGTATAATGTAATCTAAAAATTTCCATATAAAATGTACTATAAATAAATTAGGTAAAAAGTGTTTTTTTTTTTCACATGGACCGACCCTCCTCGTAAAACTGTCCTTGGTCGTATTACCTGCATGTCCGCCACAGTGATGGGCGGGTCGTCCTCCCTGATGACGGTCTCTCCGTCCAGCTTCTTCAAGTTGGGAAGTCTCCTTGCGGCTTCAGAGCGCCACGCTTCCAGCTCGCATGCGTCGTATAGCGGGTTACCCACGAATAACAGGTCGTCTAGATGCGGCAGCTCCTAGGTATTACCAGGCCTGTGTCACTCCCCGTTTAGGTATCGAAAATATACCTACATTATTACTATGCGCGCAGCGGCCCCTTGAAGGAGTAAATTCAGTTATACGAATCGTTTTTCCAGAGTAATAAGAATGAAATTGGCCTGCTATGGATGTCTAAGTATCTAAACGAAAAGGTGCTGAGTTCTGACGTGAACTAAATTAAACCATATCGCTAACCACATTGAGCAGATATTTCTCTGAATTTCTTTGCTGAGCGAGACTTCTGTACGTGATTACTGGTTCTTATTCTGTGGTAATACACACGTAGAGAGTAAATATATTCCTTGGAAATACAATAGGAATCTCATACCATACATATTATATTATAGGCAGTAGGTACAAAACGTTTCTTGTGTGAATAGTTTTAGGCGTTATAGGTAGATTGCTGGATTGAATGGATTGTAGGATGGAACGGATAAGCTAGGTTGAAAAATTACAAACGAGGAGATCCTGAAAAGAGTAGGAGAGGAAAGGTGCATTCTGAATATAATAGAGAATAGACGAGGAAAGATGTTGGGTCATTTGCTACGACATGACGACTTCATAAACACCATCTTGGAAGGAAATATAGAAGGGAAAAGAGGACGAGGAAGACCGAGGCATAGCTACATGAAACAGATAAAGGAAAAGGTGAACGTCGTGTCGTACAGCGAAGTTTGAGGTAGGTACTCTTAATAACTACTTCCTTCTTCAGTTAGGTAATAAGATACAGAAAAATATTTATATCTGTAAATAAAACTATCTATAAACTTAATGAAACAAATAAAAACCTTTATTTTCCCGCTCCACGTCTTGTCCGCGAAAATGCGAATTATGCACAAATTATTTTTGCTGGACCTCATACAAAGCGCGCCAAAATAAATATTTCCGGAAGTAAGAAGACTGCAATTTATGACATCATCTAAAGAATGGCGTGTACCATCGATCAAATATTAGCGTGTACCTGTTAAAATTGTGTGCTGTTCACACAAATATTTTAATACCCATTTATGTGCAGTTGCCAGTTATCATAATAAACTTCTATTCCAGCCTAACTTCTTCACAATGGAGATTTCCATATACCTTAATTTATTTATTTAACTTTATTACAAATGTAATAGGCGGACTTAAAGCCATAGGCTTTATCTACCAGTCAACCCACTGGTGATGCCGAGAAAAAGAAAACTTTAGAAGGAGGTGCAAGTTATGTAGGTATTGTAACTTTGCAGCTCCCATCCTAATGTTGTAAAACACCTGTATTGTACATTAAGGAAGCAATAAATGTTTGAGTATTGAGTATTATTTTATGGAGTAACCACCCTGTGTTCATAATAAAGAATATCAATTTTAAAAAAATAGTTTTAAAATTATTTCGAATTCTACTATTGTAAATGAAATGAGTATGCATTTTTGCCTAGCTCTGTTTGAAAGGGCAAATGCAAGTACTATTTATTGGAAAAGGTACATTTAATACACTGAAGTTCTTACTTTATGAACGTTTACCCTAAGCTAGGCTATTTGTCCATATTTATTTATTTATCTAGTTAAACGCTAAATTTCATTCCAATCCATTAAGCCGTTTTGGCTTGAAAGCTGACCAAACATCCATATATCCTTACCAAATTTCTTGTTTAAATAATATTAGTACCAATAGGATTGACCAATACAAACCTGTAATTTGTTAAACTCGCTCCATTCCTTCACCAGATTGTTGCTCATGTAGAGCACTTTCAAATTTCGAAGCACGTTGATGCCCTTCAGTTTTTCTATCAGATTGTAAGAAATCCACAGTTCCTCGAGGGTGTCTCCGAGAGATTCCTGTGGGAAAAACTTAAAATAATCTTTATTTATGCAATATACTCAAAAAGAAAAGAAAATATAGAAGCATTTGAAATGTGGTGCTGGTGTAGGATGGAACGGATAAGGTGGGTTGAAAAAAATACAAATTAGGAGGCCCTGAAAAGAGTAGGAGAGAAAAGGTGCATTCTGGATATATAATAATAGAAAATAGACGAGGAAAGATGTTGGGAAATCTGCTACGACGCCTACGACATAAAAAGGACATACCTAACGACTTCATAAAGACCATCATGGACGGAAAGATAGAAGGGAAAAGAGGACCAGGAAGACCGAGGCATAGCTACATGAAACAGATAAAGGAAAAGGTGAACGTCGTGTCGTACAGAGAAGTAAAACAACTGGCAGATGAGAGAGACAAATGGAAGAGAATTCATACTCCACCGACAAGAGCATAGCTCTTAAGTATAGATAGATACATAGATGCAATATACGGGTTACTCACATCACGTAGAAAGTCAGCTACTAGCCGATATGTTCCGACCTCATCCGGAGGTCCTCAGGGTGAATGTGATTAGAGACGCGCGCACGAAGCTGTCCTCGCATTGGCGTTTGTTAGCGATGCGTATGGTCCGAGAGCTGGCACGAATTTTTGGGTAGGTATTTGAGGCAAGTTGAAAACTTGTCACATACCTCTCCTATTATACTCCAACACGGAACTGCGCTAAAGCAACGTACAAATCTTTAAGTTTTTTTTTTCTTCAAAAAAGGTATTTCTATTTTTTATATGTTGTAGTTTAATGTTTAAAGAATGCAAAAGAATTTTTCAAAAAAATATAAAAAAGTTATTTGAGGCATATTGAAATTTTAATAGGGTATTACGGTCGCGCCAAACTTCTAGTTCGCTTCGAAGTTGCCTCACTCAAGTTACAAACAGGGACAGAATATTTACCACAGTAATATTTTTTTCAGAATGATTGTAAGAATGTAGATATGATATATATACACTATAAACAAAAATAAAACAAATTCTATCTGTTATGGGTATCTGTATTTTACTACTGCGACGTGAATCGCCTTAACTTCAGAGCGAACTAGAAGTTTGGCGCGACCCTTATGACAAAAAAATAAGATTCTCAAAAAGACAGATCATTGTGACTTTCTGACCTGCCAGGTCAATCTAAATAAATCAAAATGGTTTAGCCCCGTTACTCACCAGCCAGGTCTGCAGTTCCGTGTTGGGGTATAATAGGAGAGGTATGTGACAAGTTTTCAACTTGCCTCAAATACCTATCCAAAAATTCGTGCCAGCTCTCAATCTAGAAGCGCGGGCGATTGCCCGTTGCGCTCATTATGATAGTGCGATAATTGGTGGGGGTTGCGGATTTACTGTGTCGACGACTCCCGTGGTACTGGGAGTCTTATTTTCATCTTCATTATCATCGATGGCTGTGTTAGAGGCTGTAGGCTGTCCTACTACCGCTACGCGTGTCTATTGAAAGTATCGCACTCATACGAAGAATATTTTACCTACCACCTGAAAACTGGTGCTTCAACCAACAAACATTTATGTGTCTGATTAAGCTAACACCCGGTAACCTGTCACTTATTTGGCCACCTTATATTAGCCGTAGTATATTACCTATTGAAGATATTTGAAAACATACCATCCCAGTGAAAGATTTGATGTAGTTTCTTCCCAACGAGAGTACCCTGAGATTCTTCAGACTGTTCAAACCGGTCACTTTTTCAATCAAGTTTGTGGATAGACTTAATTTCCTGAAATGTTAATATTTCTGTTGGGACAAAAAGAGAAGATTTGTACCATTTTTACATTCTTTCTTACTAAATTGTGAAGCTTAAAGATAATGCCACTTGCAAGTGCATCAGTATCTAGCTTCAGCTCGCAATCTATGTTTGATGTAGGAAATCAGGCATAAACGCCCACCCATCTGATAGTTGATAAAAAGGTGCCACAGCGCCCAGAGAAGAGTTCGGAGTAACCGAACCTAAACCTAAACCACAGCCTAAACAAATATTTTCAGGAGTAATTGAAACAGATCATGTAACAACCCTGTGACCACAACAGAGCCATCGGGCTTCTCAAAAACTGTAAAGGTAAATATCTATGTAGGTAAATACATAACCGCGTCTTTCTTTATCCCTTACGGCCGAGACCGTAAGACCCAAAAAGCCACGTAGACACTGGTTAGAAGGTAAATACGTTACATTTCATATTGATGAGTTCTTTTAACAGCTTTCGGATCAATATTTTTTTTAATTATCGATCTAGAACCTTCTACAAAATACTCAACTTACTCGCAGTTAACGAGGGTCGCCAACGTATTGTCCATCTTCTCTATCGGAGGCCACTGGAAGATCAGACTCACTTCCGTCGCCGTGGCTGAGTTCTGGCCAGTCTTGTCTTCCCAGCGCTTGATTGCTTCTTTTATTGTCATGGCTTTGGGCGCGGCCATCGTGGTTGCGAATTATTTACCAACTGGGATATTGTTATTTTACCTATAGCAACGGTTTTATTGATTTAATAAAGATTATTCAGAAAGTGCCTAAAGGTTACCATTGCCAGCCTAGAAAAGGATCACTACATCTCTTCTATGGATGTCGTAAGCGGCGACTAGAGGACTAAACACTAACTGTAGTGCTAAAATTTAATTCCCAATAAAGGTTGACTTTAGGGAGGCGGCCGGTCGTAAAACTACAGGCAAATCGTTTATATAGTTCTGACTTCTGGCATTTTCTATTCACTTTTCTCTGGCATCTTGAGAGAGTGCGAAAAGAAGGAAATACCGGAAAGCCTTCTCCAAGGGGCAACCGGGAACGCGCCAGAAGCTGAAGAGAATAAAAGAGTAGTAAAATAATTTCCTAAATAAGAGTATGCACTTTGTTTCTACAGATGAATAAAATAAGTTCAATAGTGGCGCCACTGTCTTTATAAATACCTGTGTAAATACTGAAATACATTATATATTAATAAGTACCAAACGAATAAACCCATAAGCATCACTTGAACTTTAAAAGCTTTGTCAACTTTATTTCTTATTTCTAAAAATAATTTTGATTATTTAGATAGCCAATCAAACAACATAGATTGTTTGTGTCAAATATAACACTGTAATTTTCTTTGGTGCACCGTTCACTTTAGATCAACATTTTTATTTTGAAGCACGGAAACATAAAATGTAAAAAGGGGCAGCCAAAGTCTGATTGGATCGGTTTCATCGTAAAAAGATATCTGTATGGAGGACCACCTCAGATTTTTAAAACAAACCAGTAAAGTACGAGTCGGACTCGTACATGAAGGGTTCCGTACCTCTTTACAATGTTTTAAAACGCTGAAAAAACTCGTTTCTTGTATGACGACCCCCTTTAATTTTTAACTTGATCTTATTAGTATTTTTTGTTATAACGATCACAATGATACATGATCGGTGAATTCAAGTGTCTAGCTATTACAGTTCAAGAGATCTGCCCTGTGACAAACGAACGGACAGACGAAAAGACAGCGGAGTCTCAGTAATAGGGTCCCGCCCGTTGGCACGCTTTGTGTGGTATGTTTTCGGTGTGGAGTGAAAGAGGACGTAGTGACAAAAATAGAAAAAGGGATGTTAAGATGGTTTGGGCATATAGAAAGGATTGATGAAAAGAGATTAAAAAAACAATATTTATAAGGCACGTGTGAAAGGAAGAGCGGGACAGGGTCGACCTCGGTGAACATTGCGCGATCAGATTACAGACATTCTAAAAAAAGGGAGAGGTAAGAAGTACCCGTAACCAAAGGGCATGTATGAAGAGGTTGATGAGTGTGGATGAAGCAAAAGAGGTCTGTCAGGATCGTAGCAAGTAGTCGTGATAGTATGTATGTATGTATTAAATCTGAGTATTTCACATACTAAACGGGGGTTTGGTATATATTGAGATAACTTTAAAAGATTTTATTATATTTAGGAATACGAAAAGTATTATATCAATAGTACTGAACGTGGAGTTTTCAGAATTCAAGTCTGGCAAGTTGTAATCTGGTGTAATAATGAACGAATGAGTGAACTTTTATATATTGTTATATAGATTTTTTTGAGTTACCTAAGTCATTTCATCATCATCATCCGAGCGTACTCCTAGTTGCATCCTAAGCGGTTACGCTTCAGAGCCCGGGGTCCACTACCTACCTAGGTGATTAGTTAAAATAGTTATTTATTTCTCGACTATTTTTTAAGCGTATATCAAAAAATGTCTTTCTTGATACGTAGTAAGCTTTTTTGATTTTGTTTTAAATACTT
Source organism: Acrobasis repandana (assembly GCA_963576875.1). Classification (NCBI taxonomy): domain Eukaryota; kingdom Metazoa; phylum Arthropoda; class Insecta; order Lepidoptera; family Pyralidae; genus Acrobasis; species Acrobasis repandana. The sequence continues at coordinate 7,740,042 of OY756243.1, read as the reverse complement.
ACACAAGATGTAATTTTTTTCTTATTAGATAAAAAGAGTGATATGCAATTGGCATTGCAATCATATCTGTAATGTAACATTTAAACCAAAATAGGTCTTATACGTAGTTTTTGAGCTCTATGTAAGGTTTAAAACAGCCCCAAATAATATATTATATTCCGAAAAGTATATTATACTTTTCGGAATTCGGATAGTGCATCACCATTCTCCCGAACTTTGGCTGAACGCTGCCGTGCGTATCGACACCGCCAGTGACGCTAGCCACCATGATAGATCACAAAATGGCGCTCGAAAGTATTTAGAAGCCACGCCTGTACTATTTCTTGAATTCGTAGTAATTTCTGTAAATAACTGGACATTATCGTGGAAAATACGTAGAAATACGACAACAGGTGCTTAAACGTCATTGCATTTGACATTTTTTTGAAAACGCTTTTATTTTTTAATTTTTTCTTTTTCGATTTCTTTTTTTTAATTAAAAAAACAATCGCCAATCTGCCGCTGTTTGACGAAAAAATATTGGACATTTCTTTGTGAATTTACGTTTGTATTGATATTTTACAGTGCTGAAGTATATATTATTGTGTTTATAGTGCTTTCTGATTTGGTAAGGAAAGTTTGGCTACATTAATGTGATAATCAATACCATTTTATAGTTTTTTTTCCGTGCACATCGGCCCCATAGCCCATGGCCTTATATTTTTATAAAAAGTTTGTTTTTGACAATAACATTCCCGCTACTCGGTGTTTATTTGAATATGTTTTATTTAATTTACTTCGGTCGGAAATGTTTCATTTTATTGTGGGTTCATTCATTATGCAACAGGGCCTGTTGTCTGTCTGCCTGTTGAAAAGACAGAATGTATTCAGATGTCTCCTCTCCCCTTGTTAATTTCAGTTCAGAACTTCAGACCTTTGTAAAAAGTATTGAATTACGTAAAAGCCCTGGTTAGTTCTACATGCACAAAATTTCATGTTATTTGTTGGTTAAATCCCTTACAATTATCACCTTCACGAAGCAAGGCCTTTCTTGTGTATTTCCAACAAAACTTTATAGGTTAGTTATTGCATTGATTGCACACTATACCCAACCCAACAAACTCTAAATGTCAAAGTTAAGCTACCCAAACATGGAGCGTACATCAGTTTTTCTGTTACAAATCCATTAGTTTACTAAGAGTAGGTAATGACATAAAATTTCACCACTTGAGGCCACAATAGCCAAGTGTTCTTGGCCTACCCATTCATCCTCTTTCCTGAGGACTTTAATCTAATTTCTGCCTAGGTATGTGTGGGATTCTTCCTGATCATATGAAAAACAACAAGGTATAATTGTCCAAAGATGAGTCAATCATGTCATATCAGCCACAGGTTCACTGCTGGACATAAGCATATAAGTCACTAGTCTAGATTTGGCTTTCAAATCACATATGTGCCCATTCTTACAAGTAACTTTAATTGTAATTATGTACATTTTAACAAAAGTGTGTACGGAATCTGCACCTGTGTCTGGGGTGGGGTGGGTCGGCTAAACAATGGTTGTAATGTATTTTACACTTATGTATTATCTAGATATTTATTTATTTAATATATATATTTTTTCTTTTATATAAATTTTCTTGTGCTGTTTTGTAATTGAGACACTTTCACTAAATTATCTGTGGCGAAAGAGACTAGTCCCACAACACAGGGTATCCTAGTGTGGGACCAGTGATTTGTATATAATTTCATCTTGTGATCCAATAAATAATAATAATTATTAAAGAATTTATTATTCTATGTGTGGAAGGCTGGCTGCTCTGGCTAATATATGGCTCTGGTAGTGCAGAGAGGGTCGTGCTCCTGCAGTGGAGACTATCACAGACCTGATGATGGTGATGATATGTGGAGGCACCCAAGTCTCCTTTTGTGTACCATATGGATTCTAATAAGTTGTCGACTGGTGCTGTTGGATATTGTATCACAGCACTGGGTCACAGAAGACATTAAGAGTATACAGAACGGAATCTCCTAAGGTACGCGCAATATGCGTCCCCGTTCCCCATCCCCGCACCTCTCCCCTGTTCATGTGCGGCCGCGTGCGCCGTGCAGTGTGCGTTCGCCTGCTCTCGGCGGGGAACCGGGACGCATATTGCGCGTGCCTTAGGAGATTCCGTTCTGTATACTCTTACTGTCTTCTGTACTGAGTGCCATCCATGCTAGCTACGCCACCGATAGGTATGCAATGCATGCATATGCAACATGGAAATAAAAGAATTAAAAGTTTTTTGATACAAGTTTTTATTGTGAACCCTAAGAACTTAAAACAAATGTAATGAGCCCAAACGCGATGGGGTTCCGTCGTTTTATTACAGGGCTCCTATAGCCACCTTCCGGCTCCATCATCAGATCAGCTTGTCAGAATAATATTGCATTGTCATCTGATTTACATTAAGCATACAAAATTTCATCTTAATCGTACACCGGGAAGTAGCTCAAATTAACTTGCAAGATTTAACCTGAAAAAAACAAAAGGCAAGCTAAATAAAAAATATGTTGTTGCAGATTCAAGATGTCCGTGCGAATGGTGAATGTGATACCCAATGTGAGAATAAAAGTAAGTACCTATGTACAATCACAAAATAAATACCAGTAGTAGTACAATTAACATTTCATCATACACATAAATATAAGCATTAAGTCCGCCATTTGTTAAAAGTATATTTTTACTTTGGACAATAAAGTTTGATAAATAAATAAATAAAATAAATAAATATATATATACTGGGTGGCGCAAAAGTAAAGACCCTATTTGGTTCAGCTATAACATTTTTTCTAAATTAGAAAACTAGATTTAGGTTTTTTTAAATGTATATTTGTGCCATTAAATTTCGTACCATTAGGATTTAAAGATGATGTCTTTTAAATGGTGACCTCCAGAGTTGATACACATTTGAGCCCTATTTATGACATTTTGCATAACTTGCCGTAACACTTCCTGCGATATGTTCGTTATTTCTTGACGAATGTTTTCTTTTAGAGCTGCGAGAGTCTGTGGCTTGTTCACATACACCCGAGATTTCAAAAAACCCCAAAGAAAGAAGTCTGGACTGGTCAGATCGGGTGATCTTGCAGGCCAAGGCAAATCGCCAAAACGAGAGATAACTCGGCCTGGAAAAGCGTCCCTCCGTCCCTCACTCACAATTATTCCACGTTCTTGGGGAGTAAAACGGTCCATGTTTATTTTCAGTGTATTTTACAGTTGTTCACTACACAATTTTCAACAACAGAATGACAGAAAATATCATATAAAAAAAATAAAAGTATTTTCTTTAGTGCCAGTACTTTTGCGCCACCCAGTATATGTATAGTATAGGGACAAATCACACTACCCCTTTGCCATGTGGTTCCCGGCAAAATAGAATAGGACCACTCCAAGTCTTTCCGTGGTTGTCCTAGAAGGCGACTTAGGAAACACAAGCTAAACAAAGCTTATAAACATCAGAGACCTCTCCAACCCGTCTGGCCAGCGTGGAGAGTGCAGGCCAAATCCTCTGGCTGCTCTGGTCAAGTTGGCTCAAGTAGTATAGAGAGGGTTGCTCGTGCTCCTGCAGTGGAGACTAAAAAAGACCTGGACAGACATAGCTAGCCCCAAAGTATGTTTTTAAACTTGTATTTTGTAGTACTAACTCAACACACACACAAACACCCAAGACTCAGGACAATTTGAAATAGGCCACTTTCCAACTTGCCCTGGCTGGGGATCGAACCCATAACCTCCAGAGTGGCGGACTGGCGTGGGCGTAGTAACCACTACGCCAAGGAGGCCGTGCTGGATTATCCATAAGGCGGATTAAGGTCAATTCATACTAGCGCAGAGTCGATGCGAAGCAACGAGATCTATGTAATGCGAAGCGTCAAATTCTGCACAAGTTGCACGAATGCGCTGGTACTCGCGTGAATTCGCGCGCATTCGCACGCATTTATGTTTCGACTGTCGAATGATGACGCGTTGGTTCGCGTAGTAGCAGTAGGTGCTTGGAATGGCGTGAATGCGCGCTCAACAGTCAGCAAAGGTAGCGCGCAGACGCGCGAATTCCGAAGAATGCGCGCGTCTCCTTTTTCATCTTAGAAGACAAATGTGCATTGCATTGTAGGAATATGAGTGAATTTGCTATGTTAAGTTTCAAATTGACGCTTCGACTCTGCGCTAGTATGAATTGACACTTAGGCTCTGCAACCTCCCCCCCCCCCCCGCTAAATATAGCCACGCCGCCATGCATTACCTAGGGGCCCCGACATGGGTCGTCGATTCGTCGCCATTAAAACGTTTGTCTTTCCAGAAAGAGATAATCGAAATACCGGATGCAGACGATGAAGTCGCTTGCAGAGTCTGCGGCAAGGGGTTCGCCAGTGAGATGGCGCTCCGGAACCACGCGAGGATGGAACACGTCGAGATGTACTTGGAAGGAGACGAAGACGTCTGGATGGAGAGGCTGGAGAAGAATGTAAGTCTCTTGTTTATTGGTTAGTTTGGAGGTGACTTTCAATGGGGCCAGTGTAGCGCTTCGAGGATGTCGAGCTGTACTTTTCTAAGTACAGCTCGACATCGTCTCCTTCTGGAGATGGGAACGTTTGGATGGAGAGGTTTGAGAAGAATGTAAGTCTCTTGTTTTTTGGCTGGGTTGGAGGTGTCTTTCAATGGAGCCAGTCCAACGCTTCGAGGATGATAAGCTGTACAGGAGACGAGAATGTTTGAATGGAGAGGTTTGAGTAAGTCTCGTTTTTTGGTTGGGGTGTAAGTATTCTTCAATGGAGCCAGTCCTGGATGCCAAGGTACTGCAGGGCCGCTAGCGGTCATTGTTCCTCTCATTCTTTACAAGTACGTGTACTTAGAAGGAGACAGGGACATTTGGATGGAGAGTCGAGAAGAATGTAAGTCTTTCTTTCCTTGGTTAAGATGGTTATGACCGTGAATGGAGCCAGTCCAGCATGTCGAGGATGTCGAGCTGTAGCCCATTTCTATTTTCTTTCACCATCATCATTCGCAGCCTTAAACCTACTGCTGGGAATAGACCTCTCTCAATGAATGCTATTTACCACGGTCACAGAAGACAGTAAGAGTATACAGAACGGAATCTCCTAAGGTCCTGCCAATATGCACCCCGTTCCTCGTACCCGCCCCTCTCCCCCGTTTGCGCCTTGTCTCAGGGCGAGAGCGGGCGAACACACACTGCACGGCGCACGCTTGCGCACAAGAACGGGGGAGAGGTGGGGGGGCGGGGAACGGGGACGCATATTGCGCGTACCTTAGGAGATTCCGTTCTGTTTGTATACTCTTACTGTATTCTGTGCCACGGTCCTGAGCTACTCTCATCCACGTTCGACCCGCGATTTTTTTAATGTCGTCGACCCATCTGGCTAACGGACGACCTACGCTGCGCTTACCATTGGGCCACCACTCTGTTTATATTTTTCTCCATCTGTCATTACCACGTCTTGCTAGTGTCCTGTTCAACTTCATTTGAGTTCCATCGCTCGTTGTCCAACATCTTGAACCTTGGTTCTTCACTGAATAACTTTGTTATCTATTTTCTTCGTTTGCAGACTCAAACGCAGAAACAGAAGTTGGAGAAAAAGAAAATGGAGATACAGTCCAAAGTGCGAATCAACACGGAGAAGCTGCTGTCTTCCATGGGGCCGGAGAACCTCATGAGCCTGGCCTCGGAGGACGTCAGCTACATCATCATCAAGGCGGAGGACGAGCCAGTGCAAAAGAGGAGAAGGGAGGTGACGGAGAGGAGTGTCACCAGGGACCGCAGGGACCGGGAGCCTAAAGTCATCACGTGAGGACCTTCTACTCTACATTTTAGCATGTTCCCAATTACATCCTTAAGAGCCCATACTACCCTAAAGTTCTTAGAACGATCGAGCACTTGTAACTTTGGATTATAATTGTATTAAAAATAAGGCAGTCTCCATATGTCTTACTTTTTAAATAACTCTTAAATATTCTTTGTAAAACGAAAAAAACCTCAAAACCAGAACCAGCCTCATTGACCCACCGCGATTCCCGACGCCCCGCATGGCTCGCTGTTTCGCTTCGGCTAGAGTTGTGTGCGTGGAAGCGGGAGCAAAATTTAGCTTATTGACATCAGGCGCCCTCTTCATGAGACGTCTCCAACCTGGCTGGCCAGCGTGGAGAGTGTAGGCCAAATCCTCTGGCTGCTCTGGCTAATATATGGCTCTGTTAGTACAGAGAGAGTCGTGCTCCTGCAGTGGAGACTAAAAGAGACCTGATGATTTTTATCTATCTATATTTAAGAGCCATGCTCTTGTCGGTGGAGTATGAATTCTCTTCCATTTGGCTCTCATTCACCAGCTATTTTACTTCGCTGTAAGACACGACGTTCACCTTCTGCTTTATCTGTTTCATGTAGCTATGCTTCGGTCTTCCTGGTCCTCTTTTCCCTTCTATCTTGCCTTCAATGATAGTCTTTATGAAGTTGTCTCCTAGCAGATGACCCAACATATTTCTGTACGTTCAGTGAAAACTGAGTTAACTCGAGTAATATCGGTTTTAATATTCTTACATATGATCTGGATCAGAAAAAAAAATGCTATTTTTCTGTCTTATTTTCATAGCCGTAAGGCTTAAAATGCCAAAGTTAGGATTCGTGTAAAGTGATGTAGGTATCGGTTTTTTCAAGTTCCCACAACTTTTTTTGTGTTTTCAATACAATTGCTTTTAAAACTAGTTGAACTTAACTATATTTTTATTTTGTTAGTGTAAATTGATATAAACAGAATCATAACACTTAAAAAGGACGGGTATTCAGATTTGTGTATGGTGATATAACTCTTTTTTTCGACATTATCAAAATAAAACCAGCATATTTCAAATGCTGTCATCGAAATTAACATGTTTAATTTTGTGACTTTTTGCTGTATTATTAGGGATCTCATTTGTCTATGAAAACAGTAAATGCAAATCATTTAGCACTAAAGCAAAGCAGACTGTGTAAAATGTTATAATGTGACTTATATTAATTGGCACACATAAAATGTTGTTTTGTTTTGTGTCAAACGACATAACTCAATGTTTTTCGATTTTTTATATTAAAAAAGAAGACATAACGTAATATTTGTTTCAGTAGTTTATTGAAATGGGTATTATCTATCAATAATAGAAACCAAAAATTATAAAACTTCCATAGAAAACGAGTGGGAATTTTTTGAAACTTTAAACTCGATTATCTCAAAACTGTGATTTTTGACGTAACCCCGTTTTCACTGAACATACAGATTTCCTCGCCTATTCTCTATTATTGATCGAGCGAGCGCTATAATTCAAGTTGGGGCGAAAACACATTGTTTGTATGTATGTATGTTTGTTCCGCGATAACTGCCGAACCAATGGTCCGATTTTGATGAAATTTAGTAGGCATGTAGGAAATATCCATAGAATTTTTAAGTTCGTTGGGCATCAAAATCGGTTCAGTAGTTTTTGAAATATTTATAAAAAATCGCGAGGTCCAAGTTCGCGGCAAACTACTAGTATTCAGAATGCACTAGGTAATGTAATTATGAATATAAACATAATAAGTAAACGCAAATGCCCTAAAACAATTTAATTTCTTTCAGAGGCCCGTTCGAATGTCTCCAGCCCTCCAACCTGGTAGCCGACGGCACGTGCCACCAGATCTTCTTCTCGTGCTGCGACTACTCCGCACACTTCCGAGACGAGCACACGCGGCGCCGCAAGGGGCACCGCTGCCAGGTGTGCGAGAAGCCGCTGGTGGGGGACAACACCGCACCCTTCTCTTGTGACGTAAGTTAGAAATAGACCTTCCAACCCGTCTGGCCAGCGTGGAGAGTGTAGGCACAGGTATGAAACTTCATAAAAGTGGAGTATACTTTATGCCTACACTACTACAAACGAAACTATATATCCGTGCACACGTCAATGCGTGTGTGTTCCCCCACTCTCGCATACGATCAATTAAAAAAACACTTTTGGAAACACTCGCGCAAATCATTCGTAATGTGAGTCCCTGAATGAAAAATAGCACTCCTGATGGTGATGGTGTGGTTGCAGGTGTGCGGCGCAGGGTTCGCTAACAGCAAGCAGCTGGCCGAGCACACGTCCACGGCGCACGTCAAGCTGAAGCCGTACGAGTGCAGCGTGTGCCGGAAGAGATTCACTCAGCAGGTGTGTACACCTATGTCGCGAGGTGGTAAGATCTTCCCGTCAGGTGTGGGGTTCGGGGAGGCGCGGCGAAGGTGTATTATCATAGCGGCGACACTCCCTTTACGTGAGAGTTCGAACGCCGGTGACCTTGAGCTCTGTCGTTTCTTTTCGCGTAGTGTATATATTCTTTGGTATTGTCGAAGTTTCTGATAGCGAGATATAGAATGTGACAGCGCCATCTAGTATGCTTCTTGTGAACTATTTGATTACTTGTCTCCGAGGTTGTACACAGGGTCTTCTTCTTCGTTTAAGCGCGTTCCCGGTTGCATCCTTAGCTGTGCCGCTTCGAAACCCGGGGTGCAATTTCCCGCTTTTTTTTCTCCAAATATAACATGCCAATGTCAATGGTCACCTAAGGATACCAGACCTAGCGAAGTGGAGAAGAAATAGCCGGAACAGATTAAATGATTTGGCTATAGTTTTACGACCGGCCGCCGCCTAACGTTAACCCTCCTTGGGTTGCAATTGTAGCACGAGATGTTTGTGCTAAGGTCCTTAGTCCTTAGTCGCCTCTAACGACATCCACAGGAAGAGATGGAGTGGTCTTATTCTGACCAGGAACCACACGAGGTTGTACACACGGTCTCGCAAAGTATACTGAAACTATTTTAAGGGTACATTCAGTTATTTGATAGTTTCCTTTTCCACCACATTTTAAAGGCTTATTTTTGAGCGGATGAAAAACATCTTGTCTTCGGTTTCAAAATATGTTACTTTTTGATATGAACAATAAAAAAATAAACGGGCAAGTGCGAGTCGGACTCGTACATGAAGGGTTCCGTACCACCGTACAATGTTTTAAAACGCTAAAAAAACACGTTTTTTGTATGACGACCCCGTTTAATTTTTTTTATTTTTAGTTCATTTGTTGTAATAGCGGCCATAGTAATACATAATCTGTGAAAATTTCAAGTATCTAGTTAATTCCATTATAAAGATCTATTTAAAAACGCTAAAAAAAAACACGTTTCTTGTATGACGACCCCCTTTAATTTTTAACTTTTTTTTATTTTCAGTATTTGTTGTTATAGCGGCCACAGTAATACATAATCGGTGAAAAATGTAAGTGTCCAGCTATTACGGTTCAAGAGATAGAGCCCTGTGACAGACGGACAGACAGCGGAGTCTCAGTAATAGGGTCCCGTTTGCACCCTTCGGGTACGGAACCCTAAAAATTGAGTCAAGTACTCAATTGCTTGTTTAAAGTAATTATATATTTTGTTACAGGGCGGTGTGCAACAACACATGCGCATGCACACGGGAGACCGGCCCTTTGCCTGCACCTTCTGCCCCAAGGCCTTCACGCAGAAGTCTGGGCTCGACCAGCACCTGCGTATACACACCAAGGTCAAGCCGTACCGTTGCGTCATCTGCGCAAAGTCTTTCTGCCAGTCAATCCACCTCAAACAACACATGCGAACACACACCAACGTCTCACCGTTCCAATGCGGGATATGCCAGAAGCGATTCAAACAGAGCAGCCATTTAAATTATCACCTCAAGAACCACAATCCAGCGAACATGACCGATGAGCAGAAAGAAAAATATGCAGTGTTGGTCGGTATGATGAATAGAGAAGTGGAAGTTGAAGTGGATACGGGAACGGTGTACGAGCAACTGGAGACAGAGCAGGTTCTCGCTGAACAAGGGGGAGAGCAGTACGTGTTGAGTGACAGTGGGGGGGAGACGTGGAATGTGGAGCTGGTGGAAGAGAGCTAGGAATGTGCGGTTGTGTATAAACTGAAGTGTATGATAACTTTCTGTAGCCTCCGTGGTATCTGTATGTTTAGGACCAGGCTCTATTTGAGGTGAGTGAGGGTATGTCAACAAATAGGATAAATATATGTATAGAGACAAACCTCAGATTGAGCTACCCAAAGAAAGTTTTTAAACTTGTGTTAAGGGATTTTCTTCTCGAGTCGAAAGGCTATTTATTAATTTAATTAAATCAAATTCGACCAGTATTTGGCTATACTATACTATCTTAAAGGTACTGATGATTATAATGATCCTAGGATTGGTTCTGGCCTACCCTTTGAGTTCCGGAGGCATTCGCTCTGTGTCAAACCAGTAATGTCATCAAATCACCTTTCCAACTTACCCTGGCTGGAGATCAAACCCATAACTATCTCCTTAATGTACCTACCCGAAGATGACCAGAGTCGTGACATCACTGGCGTCCATGTAAGGTATATGTAAAGAAGCGATGTCACTACATAGATTATCACTATTTCTTTTGATGTGTTAAATACAGCCTCGCTTATCTTGAGTGGAGGCTCGGCCTTATGTTAGGTATTCTGATCTTCATGATAAAGAAATGTAGGTAACTGTAGTGCTGTTATCGCTCGCTTTGCTGTGACCAAAGAAATTGTATCCAATCTAGAATGCCTACGAAGTGGCAAAGCGGTTCCCAAAAAGAGATAACATTTGCAGGTGTCCCTTTCTATTTATTGCACTGGCAGTTTGCGCAAAAAGGGACGCCTACAATTTTTGGCACCTTTGACTAGGAACTTTAGGTATAGGTATTTAATCATAAGCATTATGGAAATATAAACTTTATGTACTTGGTATTAAGTTTAATATTCAATGTTGTTTTTTTGAGATTATTACTCGTAGTCATTCTAGATTGTATTTAATGTTTTTGGCTTTGACCCAGTGGTGCCCGTTTTTGATTAAAAATAGTTACAATATTAAAACTAATGTGAGATGAATTCATTATAAATATTTTTTACTCACGTAGTGTAGTTGAGAAAGGCTTGTAAGTATCGATAGGTTAAGACGATCATCATTAGTGCGAATATTAGGAGCGTAAAATACCTAAATCTGCCGTTTTGAGCCGTAGAAACTCGTCGAAAAACGTTGGAGGAAGTAATAAAAAAGTTTCCTTCCGTTTGTAAGTGAATTTCTTATTAAGGCCGTACCTGAATTTTCCGGGGTCCAGTGCTGCCCCCATTTAAAATAAATCATTTCAAAGGAAACGGAGACATTATTTAAAATTTTGCTACTACCAAGTCCTAGATAACCTTTCAAAGTATTTTGTAAACTACTGTTACACAGTTTAGCAAAATTTTAAATAATGTCTCCGTTTTCTTTGAAATGATTTATTTAAAATGGGGGCAGCACTGGACCCCGGAAAATTCAAGTACGGCCTTAAATATTTGTACTGAATATTGGCACGCCAGGTTTACATAAAAATTGAAGGACTTTTATTTATCTAGTAGTATATACAGATCTGTGGGTAAGACTCTTGTACCTAGGGCGGTTCGAGTATTACGTAAGTACCGAAAGGGGGAGGGGAAGTCTGATTTGCTTGTTTGATGACAAAATAAATAAATATATAAGGACAAATCACACTGATTGAGCTAGTCCCAAAGTAAGTTTTTAAACTTGTGTTATGGGGATACTAACTCAATGATACTATATTTTATAGTAAATAAACACCCAAGACCCGATAATTTAAAAAAGGCCATTTTCCAACTTGATCTGGCTGGGGATCGAACCCAGAACCTCTGGATTGGCGGACTAGCGTGTTGACCATTACACCACGGAGGTCGTCATGAAGAGGGCTATACTAACATTACGTCAGCAATCATTTTTAGTTATTTATTACCTTTCTTGGCCAATCCGCTAGTTGCCATCAAGTCAAAACAGATACTCTTTTTTTTCTAAACGTCAAAACAAATATTTACGCACGGCGTGACTCATAGTTTCTTGGAGTCAAATAGCGCTCTTAATATCAGTTTTTTAAAATGACGTTCAAAATTGATATGATGAATGACAAGTGACATTATTTTGTGACGTTTAATTCTCGTATCATTACAAAATAATTTATTTTTGACCTTGGATGATATTTTGTAATTTTGATTTGAAATTATACAGACGGTAAAATAATATCTTCTGCTTACGTAAGCATAGGAGGGGAGATAAGAGATTTGCTTACTTTTGCTGACAAGGGGGGGTTAAAAATGACAAAAGTTCTGCTTACGTAATACTCAACTAGGGGACCCTAGCTGCAAAAAAACTTGAAAATACAATAAAAATTTTATCTTTATTGCACCATAATAAATAAATAAAAATAATAAAATAGTATGATAACTTGTATTAAATAGTATGTATATAGGACATATCTATGTATTGGCACTGTACATAAAAATAAACATTATTTTATTTTTATTTTCGTTTATTGTTACATCACTTCGAAAACATTTAGCTTGCTTGCGTCTGCTAGCGGCTCTTTATCTTGAGTTCCTTTGTGCCCTTAAAAATGTGGCTATACAAGATGTTACAGCAAGTTCAGTCCATGATACTGGTTACATTCAAGGGCGTAGCGAGGTACGGGCAGGGGGGTGCCCCGTCTAGAATGGAGCTGATTTTAAGGGTAAATTCATTCCAGACTTTTCTTCAGACTAATACACCGTAGAAGGGATATACCCGTAATAAATCGAACTAAGGTCTAACTATACTAGATCAATATTGTATAATGAAATTAAAATAACAGCCAAAAAACAAAAAAAAAACAAAAAAAAAAACATAAAAAAGTGTGCAGCCGCAAGGGCCGCATTTGTATGGGGATGTCGATTTTTTTTTGTTTTTGACTTATTTTAATTTGATTATACGTAAGTGATCTAGTATAACGCCACAGAAGTCTCACTTAGCAAAGAAATTCAAACAAATATCTACTCAATATGGCTAGCGATATGGTTTAATTTAGCTCACGTCAGAACTCAGCACCTTTTCGTATAGATACCTAACCATCCATTGCAAGCCAATTTCATTCATATTACTACACAAACGATTCGTATAACTGAATTTACCACCCGGAGAGGCCGCCTGCACGCATAGTAATAATGTAGGTACATTTTCGATACCTAAACGGGGAGTGACACAGGCCTGGTATAATGCGTGGTTCGATTTATTACGGGTATGTCCCTTCCACGTTGTATACGTATAATATTTGTTTTCTTGATACTAATATTTAAAATACATAGTGAAATCAATCACAGCAGGAAGAGATAGCGAGATATCTCCACCACGTTTCCATTTTTCTTTACACTAATATATGAAATGCTACTTCATTTAATAACCAATTTTCTTGTTGTTTAAAAAGATTTATATTTAGTGTTATTTTTAGTTTCATAAAAAAATATTATACAAATTCAAACAGAGTCAAATACCCAATTGAGTCAAGTACCCAATTGTTCGACGGAGACCAAAGGACCGGGACGCATATTGCAAGGGACCGCAGAAGATTCCGTTCTGTATAGGTACTCACTGTTTTCTTTGATCTTATCGTACACAAATATATGGATAGAGGAATTTCTATACATTTTTTTTTCAAAACCAATTAAAAATAGAGGAAATTCTATACAAAAATTTTTTTTTCATATCCAATGATACATTGAAATTTCTATACATTTTTTTTTCAAAATCAGTGAAAATTCAGCGTTTATTGTATAAACGAGACTCTAGGCAAGAGAGTGGACGGTATGTGACTTCTGCCGGGCTTGATGTCCAAGTGGTGCACCTTGGAAGTGGACAGCGTCGGGGGGTCGCGGTGCGGGGCCGAGCGCGGCTCCGGGGGCGCGGGGGGGGGGGTGTTGCTCTGGGGAAAAAATTGGTTGTCTGTAAAGTCGGTTTACAGAAGGTAGTTTGACGTGACAACGTCAAAACCGAACTGAGCCGATCATGCCTCTCTCTCGTTCGTGCCGCGCTCTCGCTTGCGGAACGGGACAATGACGTCATCTTTTTCGTGCATGCAGCCCGTAGTATCGAGTTGTTAGACGTTGTCACGTCAAAAATCAGTAGAATAGACCAGTGTTTCCCAAACATTGTACTGCCATGACCCAATCAATAGTTTTTAAATTACCCTCAAGTTTCTCATTGTAGGTATTTCAAGGTAAACTAGTGTCTAGTGTTGAAAACACAGCTACACATCTAGTTGTGACTAGTGGCAATGACAAAGTTATTGCTCGATAAGCTAACTTCGTGTAGGGACTCTTGAAAAGATAACCTAAAATCTATCGATGGTATTGTCTCGAATATATTTCAAGTCTGAATCTGGCAAATTATTTCCAGAAATCCATTTACATTTAGTACATGGATTTCTTATTCGTGCTTTGTTGCTGTCGATTGGAAGAAAATATTCTTGAAGATTAGCGGGAATGCTGAGACCCGGTAGTTTGTTTTGATGGCCTGGTACCTAAATGGGAAACGCTGGAATAGACCACTCCAAGTCTACTTGTGGATAGAAGGCGACTTAGGAAACACAAGTTGAACAAAGCTTATAAACATCTATGAGACCTCTCCAACCCGTCTGGCCAGCGTGGAGAGTGTAGGCCAAATCCTCTGACTGCTCTGGCTAATATATGGCTCTGGTAGTACAGAGAGGGTCGTGCTCCTGCAGTGGAGACTAAAAAAAGACCTGATGATGAATACATAAATCATTTCCTTTAAACAATATTACAGAGGAGTATGCCTATGAACCAGACATAATGTCAATCACCAGCTATCTCCATTGCTGTTCTATTTTTAAATATACCAAGTCTAACCATAAATATTGAAAAAGAAACCCTCTCTGTACTGCCCGAGCCATATATTAGCCAGAGCAGTCAGAGGATTTGTCCTACAATCCCCACGCTGGTCAGACGGGTTGGAGAGGACTCATTGATGTTTATAAGCTTTGTTTAGCTTGAGTCAAGAGGTACGGAACCCTTAATGTACGAGTCCGACTCGCACTTGACCGGTTATTTTTTCATTCCATCAGAGCAGCATGGAGTTCATACAAAACCAAACAATACAAACCTTGTTCATTCAAAACTTCTATCCGAGCGGGCTTTTTCCTTTTCATGAAATGATCTGTAGACGGCTCCTTCTTGAAAGCTGGCCTCGAAATGGCGGCGTTCGACACACCCCTACCCCTACAAGATAAGATTACTTTTTACCACACAATCAATTGACCGAGCGAAGCGTCCCAGGGGGGTTACTCCATAAAAAAACGTGTGGCACTCGGGGACTGCCGCGGTAAAGCTATTGCATAGCATTTTTTATCAACTTATGCAATAAGGAATATGCATGTAATACCAATCCGGCTCATATTTTAATTTTACAATTTCTATTAATACGTTACCACGCCTAGTTATTTATTTTTCTTACTGACTCTTATTTGGATTAGAAAAAAATTATTGAAAATATGCAAATATTGCGCGGGAACTTTTGACAAACAAAAGGGAACTGACGACAAAGTTCACAAAAAGGAAATGACAAGTTCGGGTGCGTTCGGTAGGACTGTCCGTCCATTTGGTTTGACTACCGATGACATTCGAAATGTATGTACTTTTATATAGAGGTTTAACAAACATCACTGGCTGATAATATCGAAAGTACCCAAAAAAGAAAAACATGCGTTGACAGCTTCCGTCTCTAGCGGATATTGCAGACTTTGACGTCATATTTTAAAATTACGTGTTTTAGTTGTTATAATCTACTTGCTATTTTGAATATTTATTTTCTACACCATATACATGTTTTTCGGCACTGATTTATTTTTTGCGGCTATTTCTCGACGAGGACTATCGATTAAAAATATAAAAAAAATGCATGCATACTCTCTATTATAAATATTCGGAGCAGCTCGTCTCGATCCGTGCGAGCTTCGTACAGTCGTACCATATACATACACGTTAAGGTTCAACTAGTCCCGGGCTCGAACTCACTCGTGGACGCGGCCAAAAAGCACGCTGTCTCACCTAGCATCGTGTCTATCTAAATGAGTAAAATCAGTTATGAGCAGTTAGCAGCTAGTCTACAAGCATACGTCTAGTCGCACGCACACAAACACCGTGCCGAAGTCTGCCGAACTGAAACGAAGTTAGACGATGCACGGCTTTCAAAGCCGCGCCGCTGTGCCGGTCGGTAGGCGGGTTGGGGGGTGTTAGGTTTTATTTTCGTTACGGAATTTCTTGATTCGGTCGCCGCGCTCAAAGCCCGCGATAAAAGATGTGCAATAGCTTAATAAATAATCTTCCGATAGTGACGTCCTATTTCTATGTCAAAGACTTCAATTATTATTTTTAATAGCATTACAATGCTCAGAATTTTATCCAAATTGAAAATATGTGATGAAAAAATCCGCCACGAGTGGGATTCGAACCCACGACTCTCACGTTAACGCCGTGAGTGCACTACCAATTGTGCTATCGTGACCTCGAATCACCCCGACGAATTTTCTTATCACATAGTACACGCATTGCAAGTATGCGTAAATCTTCATTACTACCCACTATTCAGAAGTGTGGTACAATTGGTAGTGCACTCACGGCGTTAACGTGAGGGTCGTGGGTTCGAATCCCACTCGTGGCGGATTTTTTCATCACATATTTTCAATTTGCATATTAGTCTTTATCATTACGTATTAACGCTTAATGTTGCTTGTTGACACTTATTTATTTCTTTATTTATTCATAACAATGCACATGTACAGGTCGCGCCAAACTTCTAGACCGCTCTGAAGTTGCCTCACTCAGGTTACAAACAGGGACGGAATATTTACCACAATAATATTTTTTTTTACAATGATTGTAAGAATGTAGATATGATTTATATACACAATAAACAAAAATAAAGCAAATTCTATCTGCTATGGGTATTTTACTACTGCGACGCGAATCGCCTCAACTTCAGAGCGATCTAGAAGTTTGGCGCGACCTGTACAGTACCTACATACACAGCGAATAGATGACAGTTATTACACATCATGTAACGTAACATGGGCCCTGTTAGGGTCAGTTCCCACCGAGACGCGACGTAGCGCGCACGTGAAAGAAATATAGAACTTGTTTACTAGACAAAAAGACTGAGAGTCCGCTGCGCCTCGCTACGCAGCGCGGCGCAGCGGGCCGTCGCTGAAATCAGTATCTTTTTGCCTAGTAAACAAGTTCTATATTTCTTCCAAAGTGCGCGCTACGTCGCGTCGCGTCGCGTCTCGGTGGGAACTGACCTTAGGGCACTGAAACGCGGACATGCAGTAACGTACGTCTTGCGTATCGCTTTTGGAGTAACCTTTTAAATCACTTGTAGTTCGACACTTCCATGAGCAAGCTATGCTGTAGTAGTCTACCTATGTATGTTTATTTATTTTAAAATAATTGTGTAAGTATATATTTGAAGATATTAAGTATATTATATCTATATTTTATATATAAATTATTATATGTAGGCGTAGTTTATTTAACTTAGCTAGTAAGTAGATTGTATTTTTTTTTCTCATACCTGTTTTGTATACGCTTGCACCCCATTTATCACCTTCTCTTATACGTCCCAAAGGTAATCTCTGGTAGATAGCCCTTAGCGTTAAGATTATACCTATTGTACATTAATTTTATAGTGCAATAAATTAAATAAAACAGCAATTAGACTATGGAATCAGCTACCACCGAACATTCGGGAGTTTAAAACCATAACGACGTTGAAGAATCGAGTAAAAGATCACTATCTGTATTTATCATCTTAATACGAGTATGTTTAGAAATATTATTATATGTATTTATTATATATATGCTTTATGAATATGTATTTATTTATGTAAGTATGTTTATGTAGTTATGTATCGTGTCTATTTATTTATTTAGTTTTGTATTGTAGGTACACGCCAATTACCTCTTTTTACCCATTTCCTCTCGCGGGTCTACTGGAAGAAATTCCTTTAGAAATAAGTAGCACCTAAGTACTATGTTTTCCTTTTTTTTTATGTGTATGTTTGTAAATTTCCAAGTGTACTTGAATAAAAAAAAAATAAAAAAAAAAAATAACCCTATAGTTTCTAGATTGGCCAAAAATGTTCTTGTTCGTCGGTCTATTCAGACATTCTCGCCTACAGTCGTATTTTTCAACCGACTTTGTCGAAAATTGGCGCTCAAGGTCCAGATTTAAATTTTTTATTAGCTCTCGATTTTTGATTGGGGGAGAAATAAGGGAAGAATCGTATAAAAGAACTTTGCTGTAGCGTTATTTATTGAAGGCTTTTATTCAAATTTAATAGGCACAAGGACATGGGGTAAAATCTAAATTCACGGCTGCCCCCCTGCCCCCTCTAGCTACGCCACTGCCTGGTCATGTTGAATCCATCTACAACTTACCGAATGAATGAAGGAAAAGGTCGGCTAGGCGGGCGGAACATCCCGTACTTGAGGTGCGGCACGGTCGGATCCGGTCTGGGGACGATGTACGACGATGTGGTCTCGAGACCCATTTTCTTTATACCGCTAGAAATAACAAGTACTTAATCATTAAAAACGGGCAAGTGCGAGTCGGACTCGAACATGAAGGGTTCCGTGCCTCCATACGATGTTTTAAAGCGCTGAAGAAACACGTTTCTTGTATGACGACCCCCTTTAATTTTTAACTTTTTTTTATTTTCAGTATTTGTTGCTATAGCGGCCACAGTAATATATAATCGGTGAAAATTTCAAGTGTCTAGCTATTCCGGTTCAAGAGATATAGCACTGTGACAGACGGACAGACAGCGGAGTCTCAATAATAGGGTCCCGTTTGCACCCTTTGGGTACGGAACCCTAAAAACTGATATCTTCAAGATCACCAGATCTTGATGTGAAAGCGGTTGGGGTTAGAGGTGTGATTTTTTTTCCAAAATGTAGGGGGTTGCATGCAATTTGACGTCATTTTAAAAAAAAAAAGTTAATTATGGCCGACATACAATGACAGTTCTGCCCGGTATTCGCCTTAAAAATGAACAACTTACCCAATCCAAGGTTTTCTAGGTGCGCGGAACAATCCATACTTGAGATGTGGTGCGCTCGGATCTGGTCTCCGGACCATGAGCTGGCGACTTGGTCTCGGGCCGAACTGGGTTGATGCTCTTCTGGGACTGAATCACAGAATTACTTAATGACACTACTAGGATAGGCGCCGGCAGCAGGGTGCAAAGGTGCAAAGGATTTGTATTTTCTTTCCAAGGGGGTGCAGGTGGGGGGTGCACCTGCACCCCCCTGGAAAGAAAATACATTATTTTTTTCTTCTCCTTTCCCCCTCCGCCTTCCACAAAAGGTCGGCGAACTCTCCTACTTGCAATTCTCCCTACGCCAGAAATGATTGGATCATCATCATCAGGTCTTTTTAACCGACTTCAAAAAAGGAGGAGGTTATCAATTCGACTGTATGTTTTTTTCTTATGTATGTTTGTTACGCGATATCTTCGCCAATTGTAAATCGATTTTGATGATACTTTTTTTATTTGAAAGCCTTTACTACCAAGTTGGTCTCATTTTAATTTGGTGAAGATATGATGAAGAACTTTGGAGATATGGAAGGAACTCCTAAAAAAAAATTGAAGTCGGTTGTCGGTTTTTTTTTGTTAAAAAAATTTAAATATACTGCGGGAGCACGACTCTCTGTACTACCAGAGCCATACTTAGCCAGAGCAGTCAGAGGATTTAGCCTACACTCTCCACGCTGGCCAGACGGGTTGGAGAGGTGTACTGAATTAATGTTTATGTGCTTTACTTCCTTAGAAATTACTGGATATAAGGCGGCATATTTTGATTTTTGCACCTCGTAAAAAAATCTCATATCTATTTGGCACATTTATTTATTTTAACTTTATTTTACAAAATACAATTTAGATATACTTACATAGCATTATAGGTGGGCCTAATGATAGAAGCAAAATCTGACAGCCAACCTTTGGGTTCTCAAATTAAATAATGAAATAAGAAATGGTAAAAAAATATGCATCTTGAATGCCTAAAAAAAACCCTATCAAAACCTTTGGGTTGTTAGAAAACTTATGGGTAGGGTACTTAGAATTATTTTGAGAGTGGGTACAAATAGGGAGGGATATTGATAGTAAGTATATTCTGACAGTGGGTACAAATAGGGATATTGATAGTAAGTATATTCTGAGAGTGGGTACAAATAGGGATATTGATAGTAAGTATATTCTGAGAGTGGGTACAAATAGGAAAATAATAGTAAGTATGTTCTTAGAGTGGGTACAAATAGGGATATTTGATAGTACTTATGTTCCGAGTGGGTATAAATAGGGATATTGATAGATATGGATTTTTATTTTTACTTACCATATGTTGGGGTTGCCGATGGGCTGCAAAGAAGAAACGGGGCGCATCGGCCGTTTGACGACCTTCTTCTCTGGGATCAGCCAGGACAGGGCGGATTGCGAGCTAAAGTGTCATTCAGACAGATTAAATATAATTTATTCAAACAATACATATTTATTTCATTCAATAAAAAGTTTTTTATTACGTAATAAGCACAATAAAATATCTTAATTAAAAATATGCGATGAAAAATTTCGCCACAAATGAAATTGGAACTCACGCCCTTCACATCTGTACTGTGAGAGTACTTCCAATTGTGCTACAGTGACATGACTCTTATGACTCTGACTATTATGTATTCTGTGACAGTGACTTCAAATCACGATGAGGAATTTCGTCGGGACGATTCGAGCGATTCGAGACTACTTTGGATTTGGCACTCGTTCGCAAGGTTTACATGTTATATTGTGATAACATTGTAGGCATATCTTTGTAACTGACAAATTCCTTGGGGCGCGTAGGCGACCGATAATGTTTGAATGAGTGTATTTCCGCGTTTCTTCTCAGCAGTGGTTGTTGCTAAACGTCGGTGTCGGTAGCTTTTCTTTTTACTTTCTTTCTTTGTACTTTTAAACATTACACGTAAATAATGTACACTTATTGACGTGTAAAAGTGCCTGCGACGGCCTAATTACTGAATAATTATTTGATTCTTGATTTTAATCAAAATTAAGTAAGTACTTAGGTGCATAGATTGTAAGCAAATAATATAAATATGGACACGCCTTACTTCACTGGCCTTTTCCTTTTGGTGGCTTTAGGAGTTGGTGGGCGTCCTTCTACCTTGACCGATGACTGGGAGTAGGGCGCTGGATAGGTCAAGTGTCTGGAAGTTTTATTAATCAAATAATTTATTTTAAACCAGGTTTTTAATGTACCTACAAAAATATTGAAAAACAACATGAAATTACATAGTTTTTGTAGCATTCTGGCGCGTCTCTTGCATTTTAGCCGATTTTTCAACGAAGAATTTAGTAAATTATTTTAAAAAGTTGATATTTTTGTTATTTTATTACTAGAACCATAATTTCAATCAAGTTAAAATTGAATTTTTGTTGGCAGACCATATGGTCACGTCAAAAAATTGACGGTCAATTTTTGAAAGTCCCGCGTATATCTAATTACATTCCGTTACATACAACAATTCTGTCCTGACGCGAATTTTCTTTAACTATTTTAACAGTAGGACAACTCCGACATATGTAATTTAATAAATAGATGAAAAGTTTTAACTTGAAAGTTAAACGATTAATTTAAAAATTGAAAATAAACAAAATTCATAGTCAAAACATTCTGTATGGATAACATTATCGTGACATTATGATCTAAGAGCGTAACAAGGAATGTAAAAGAGTACAATTAAGTACCCCAGCGTCATCTAGTAGATTTATTATCACATTTATAATGTTGCCACTGCCATTGATTTCCTGTAGTTTTAGTAGTCAAGAATTTCAATTGGTCTTACTAGTTACTAAAATAGCACTACCGACTACCGATCTAAAAGAAATGCTTATTTTATTAATATATTTAAAAAATTTCTGTGCATTTGTGTTATAAAAATTGTATGGATCATTGGTCTGAAAATAAAATGATTATTATTATTATAGATGTATCCGAACACCATAACTTTAATCTTGGACATGTTTATCTTGAGACCTACCCT
Source organism: Acrobasis repandana (assembly GCA_963576875.1). NCBI lineage: Eukaryota > Metazoa > Arthropoda > Insecta > Lepidoptera > Pyralidae > Acrobasis > Acrobasis repandana. The sequence goes on along the minus strand of OY756243.1, from coordinate 7,718,018 downwards.
AAGTGATCATGCAGTTCATTGAGCATTTTTTGAAGATCTTCCGGGCGGCGTCTCGGCAAACAATATTAAATTGATGGCGAAACGCCCTTTTTCTTCATAGTAAATCGCATTTACAGTTATAGTATTAACAGACGATCGAACTTGGTGCGGCTGAACTACAAACGCGGTGCGGTGTCGGAACATATTCGATGGTGTAGCGCACTGTGCGCTCAACATTATTATTATTATTATTGACGGTTCGGTTGGTTCGATGCGTTTGCACATCGAACCAACCAAACCTTGTGCGCTCCCGGACCGATACGCTCGTGTGGACGTCGAACCGAACCATTTCTTAGTTCAGTCACCATTCTGCCGGTAATATTGTTCTTTGATTCTGCCTCCGTACGTGCAAGTCGTGCTATGCAACACGCTGCGACAAACATGAACAAAGATAGCACTATATGATATATGAGCTGATACAGCTATATAAAGATTTTCCCTGTTTGTGAGATAAAAGAATGAGATAAAATTTTGCCTATTCTTTTCTTTTTTCCTTTCTTCCTTTTGTAGAGGTGATGTAGCGACAATAGTTGCTGAACCAACGCTATTTTAGACTGTTTTGATAGAACCGGCTGGAGGCATTGTCAAAATGTGTTTACGCACTGCACTGATAGCTATAAGGGACTACGGAATGCAAACAACTGTTCAGATCAAAGTATGATTTATTACTCTTCTAATAATTAAACAGTACATATTTATATAACGGCTTGCTCACTACATCACATAGCACTGAATCGACTGGACGGTCTGTGGTTCGTTACGTTGGTGTGGCGTTAACAGCGCACCGCACAGTGCTATGGTTCCGCCGCACCAAGTTCAAACGTCTATTAATACTATTAGCTGTGCTATTAGGAGTAAACCACGGTCTTGTATATGTAAATTATACATTGGGGTGGTCCTTGTTACTATGAAGAGGTTTTTTCGATTATTTCACAGCAATATCTTATTCAGCAGCTCAAGCTAAGAATATTATGATAAGATTCAAAAACTTCCAGTATTCATCTCGTTTTTGTACCGCAAGAGTATTCTTGTCTGCGGCCACTTGAACACTCATTAGTCACTCAGAATCGTCAACTAAGGATTTCAACTTCAATTATTATTATTTTTACCAATTTTTATAGGTACCTGTTTTCATCAGTGGTGTCGAAACGCTGAAATTCCTTAGATTTAGTGTATTGTAGACAGCTGCACCACAGGCTCCAGGGAAAGAAAGGAGTGAGGGGAAAAAAGGAAGGAAAATTTTGTGAATCTCTGCATATTTCACTATAAAACGTAACATAACCACTAATTTAAATCAATTAAGGAGACTCTAAGTCAAATCTTCCGAACTAGTCTGGGAGAAAATTAAAGTAGAATCTACAAACTGCGGGTCTCTATTGGCTCCCCAAATTTTTTGTGTTTTTACGAGTACTTATCAAATTAGTCATAAGGGCCAATAATTAAAAACTTCTAATATACAAAATTACTAATTAATATTTCGCACAAAACTGTAACGCCTGATCATGGTGCATGCAGCACGCAAGCATATAGCAAGCATGCCTGCTTCATGTTGCACGCAGCAGGCATGGCTTCTGTCACGCACGGCTCACGGCTCCGGCACTGCGGGGCTCCGGCGCACAGTGCTGTGGCGGTCGGACATAACATAAGTCAATTTTAAAAATCTTACACTTGCCGCAGCCACAGCCCGCGGGCCGCCTCGCCCCTCCGCGCATACGTGGGTTGGAATTACACTCTACGGGTAGGGCGGACAAGACTAGGTGGAGTCGGTTTTGCAGCGATTCGTTTCTGTCACTGACTTTTATAGCACAACATATTAGCTTTATTGAGCATTTTTTTGAAAATTCCCTACTTTGTCACCGCGTAAATAATTGTCTCAAACATAGTTATACGAGGTTATCGTTACGTGTAGAGAAATAAAAGTCAAATGATTATAGGACATCTATTAATAGAGATTCTAAAATTAGAGCTAACAATTTTTAGGCTGTACTCGTACTATTATTGTGCAAATACATCAATTACGCTAAACATTAATTATACATTACAATTTTGGGCCAATACTGTAATATAAATAACATCACGCTCAGCGTAGCTTTTGGTTCACGAGGCCCTAGGCTCTGTCTACCCCGTTAGGCATAAAGACGTGATAATGTATCTGTATCCAATGTCAAATGTCCATTCAATGATTTTTAAATGTTTAATAACTGGTAGTGACCTCTAAATTTTGGTCGAAAAATTAAAAAATCAAATTACAACGTGCCTGGGTAATATTTTCAAAAGGCACAAAGCCCTCACGAATACACTGCTCTGCTACCAGTTAACTCGTTCAGCGACTAAAACCAAAGCTGCACATTTTCTTGAGTTTCAGTTTCAGAGTTTCAGAGTTCATGAGTTTCTGAGCCTCTGAGGCTTCAATGCATGCCGGGTGCAGCAGCAAGTAGGCATTAAAAAAATCCTGACTAGGGAAATTGAAATTAGTGGTAGGCAACATTGTGACGTCACATTTAACTCACCTCACTCATTCAATTCATTCAATATTCCATATATCATTCGTGTGCGTGCCGCATTTCATTCATTCACCGGTCGCTACCTGTGTGATATCGTGTTATTATTTCTTTGTTATTTAGTCCAAGTTATTTTATAATCGTTTTAGTGATCCTAGTGCAATTTATGATGTGATATATTTAGTATAATAAATTGAAGTAACATACATACATATTGGACGTTTTGTTTGTGGTAAGGTAAGACTTTTTCTAAAGGTGTGTTTGTTGATTCGGCTAAAATTATATTTGTCTGGCTGCGCATGTTGTTATAGGGCTGAGACAAGGTGATTCATTCATTCGATTTTAATCGATACGTAGTTAATTTTTTTATCGATGCGTAGTTCAATATTTTTTATCGGTAGGTAGAAGGCTAGATTTTTGTTAAATCATTGTGGGCCTTACTCATGTTCCATAATATTATGTACGAGGGGTGGCTGATATAAAATCTACTTTGTTAAAGAAAAATAAAAAAAATGTACTGGCCACTACATTTTCATCTTATAGATAAGACTAAGAAGAAGACTATTCTTTTTATTTTATTTTATGACATTCATTTGTTTCCACGCATTCAAAATTTTTTACTGCGTCGTTGTTTTTGTCATGCCAGACCAAACAAGCAAAATGATGAATGGTGGATGTCGATAGAATTTTAATGATAAACTATCTGCCCAAAAATACTACTATGAATGCAGAATATTATGCAAGTTTGCTTGACCAGCTTCGGGCAAAAATAAAAGAAAAAAGGAGAGGCAAACTTAGTAGTGGCGTTTTAATTTTGCACGACAATGCGACGGTTATCACGGCCTTTAGGGCGCGGTCATCATTGACTAAAAACGGCTTCACAGAAATCAACCATCCACCTTACAGTCCAGACCTAGCCCCCTGTGACTATTTCCTATTTAAAAATTTAAAGAAAAATTTGAGGCGGCGCAGTTTCTCTACGGACAAAGAGATGAAGGAAGCCGTAAATGATCATTTTGATAGTCCTACTAAAAATTATTTTTTTAATGGCATGATGTCACTTATTGACAAATGTCAAAAGTGCTTTTCAAGGCAAGAGTGAACAGGCATTTTTTGAGTCTGCGTGATACACCGTAGACCTCATCTTAGCTTCCCATCAGGCTAGATAGAGATCAAACGCACTCAAATTTCTAATAAAAAAATAAAAAAAAATAAAAAGTGCATTTCAGTTGCAGGAGACTAGGTATATTGAAAAATACAAAAAATCATTGATCTATGTATTTTATTTCATAGGTAGATTGCTTATCAGCCACCACTCGTATAATAAGTGGCCTTTTAGTGTATAAAGATTATATCTGTCTACATATTGCTAAATAAAAAAAAAAAAATCTTAAATTTTACAGATCTCTGTGATACTAAGTAAAACCAACCACTTTAAAATTAGTTTTCCGTGACATTTACTACTTAAAGTTATTTGCTAATGGTCATTTTAGGTAATTTTAAGTATGTCCAAAAACATAATAAAATATAAAGCGTATGTACCGAAATAGACTTATCTAATATGATCTTTGAGGCTAAAATGACGTCTGTACAAAGTTTGTACAATGCGGCTTGGCTTGGCATAGAGCGCTCATACTTAATGGACTAAAATTTTTAATTACTTTTCGTTCGACTCGTTTGTTTTCAAATGCATAATTAAGTTCGCCGGTCCTTTAATTACAGAACCAATGATTTTAAGCGAATCGATTCGCCATTGTATTAAATCGATTTTTGAATCGATTTATCGTATCTCACTGATGGTTTTACGTCACTAATTTACCAGGCAGCAATAAGCTGTTTGCTAGTGTGTGTAAACGTCAAAATTCTTGGAAATTGCTACGGGAATTTGTGGGGCCGTCGTTCGATGTTCGATCCTGGGCAGAAGCGAAACCATTCCACGTTCAAATTCGAGTTAAATCCAAAATATATAAGAAGGTAACTGACCACTTTTTTATAACTTTGTTGACATTACGTAAGATTTTAGCGGTAAAACCTAATTTATATGTTTACCTTTCAACAAGGTGCAAAACAGCGAGTGTTTAAACTGCATTGTCTCTAGTCAAGGCCTAATTAAATTCATATTGAGCTATTATATTAGTCAAATTAATTCAGACGGCAGTTCTCAGTACTTATAAATAATTTTATTGTTTATTTTCCTCCTTTGGCGTAACTTCTTTGATGTTAATGCTGACATTGAAATATTTTTATGTGTGAAATATTTTAATGTGGTTAAATGTGGTAGGTCCTTGTGATCAACAGAGGTCTTAAAATTATTGTAGTTATGAATTCTACAAGTGGCTGTTATACAAATTGATGTTTTAGTCAATTAAGACAAAATCATTACTTTTTAAATTGTACAATGATTAGTGAAAAATTTTCATTGAATTCTCAGAAATCGTACATAGGTACCTATTGATTAGTTTTACTTGTTTTATCAGCTTTCTTGCAAAGGAAGTGGGCGAGAAATTCAAATGATGTATGTTCCATTTAATATTGCAGCTTTTTATAACTATTCTATGCAGTTATTCAAATTTCAAATTTTGGAAGAATCTTTATTTCATTTTCAAACATAGGTAACAATAACTACTATTAATTATTCTAAATTATTAGTAGATAAAAATAATTAAAACTAACTAAAAACTAGAGCTTAAAAACTAAATATACCTATTATTTAAAATAAAAATTTAAAAATATATTTTGAAAGTAAATTTTATAAATCTTAATTAAAGATTTTTCTCTTCATAAAGTAAATATATCTATTTAATACATTTTCCAATAGATTAACTACTTTTAAACTGTCTTGTAACATCATTACAAATTTTAATGTATTTGGTAATTAATTACCGCAGAACATTAATGTTTATTAATTTTCGATGACATTTTGTACCAGTTTGCACCAAATGTGGTCTCAGCATGATTAAAGCAGCTATGTTAGGCCTCCTCCTGCTCAGTGAGATCTTCATCCACTGATTAGTTATTTAATTAGGAACATTTATAGGTAAAGTAAAAGTTAAATTAGGTAACAAAAATCAGGTGTATTGCTTAGCTGGAGGTTTTAAGATGCAGGCTTGTATCACCTTATTACCAGGCCTGTGTCACTCCCCGTTTAGGTATCGAAAATGTATCTACATTATTACTATGCGCGCAGCCGGCCCCTCCGGGTGGTAAATTCAGTTATACGAATTGTTTGTCCAGAGTAATAAGAATGAAATTGGCTTGCAATGGATGTCTAGGTATCAATGCAAAAAGGTTCTGAGTTCTGACGTGAGCTAAATTAAACCATATCGCTAGCCGCATTGAGTAGATATTTATTTGAATTTCTTTGCTGAGTGAGACTTCTGTACGTTAGTTTAATTTTTTCTGTGTTATTACCTACCGATTCTTACATAAATAGAATAGCCAACTCCGTGACTCAGTTTGATTTGTCGTTATTTGGCTCATGCTAGGGCCACACTTGAACGGTCAACGTCAATACCCATTCTTATCCATTGTAAAATTGGCGTGTTCTTTTCAAGTAGGATGGACGTAATTTCTTTGATTTTGATATTGAAACGGCAGTGTGAATGCCGTTGTAAAATATCGCGATAAGTCGTGGCTACACTAATGTTAGTGCATCTCAATGGCACATTATGGGATATTTATTTATTTATTTATTAAGGCCCTGTCGTCCCAAACTCTGAAGTGATAAGGTGCGGGGCGATCCGCAAAGCACCCTGCATGCTTTTTTTACATATTTCATTTAACTGTGAAGCGGGAGGCGGGGAATGAACGCGGAATGTAGATTTTATCGGTTTTTATGAATTATTTTAATTACTAATTTTTTGTATCGAAAATGAAGAAGGCGGGGGGGGGGGGGGGGGCACCTTCGGAATCACAATACTAATATTTTTGACTAAAAATATTTTTTCCTTAATTTATATTCACAGATTTTTAGAAGATAAATAATTTTTAGATATCATTTCTTAACATTTTTTTAAAATGGTGTATTGATTTATTTTAAAACTTTAAGAAGGCACCTTATGAAGGATCCGGACAAATACGATTTTGAAAATGTTTATTAATATTAGTGCGGTAGCACCATATGGATGTAGATATACTGCATATACAGTACACATTATGGCAACACTGGCATTTAGTGTAGTCCCTTTAAGATTTTCTTGATTACTGCAGTAATTCACTTAAAAACACAATGTAATAGGGTTAACAACATCAGTATTTTGTAATGATGACAGATTTATCTGTATTCATTATATATTTTTCCTTATTCCGAGTTTATACAATGAGTTGATATTGAACCCTCTAGTAATATTGAAATCTTAGAATCGGAATCAATTGGACTAACCCCAACTTGTGGGGTATTGTTGAAAAGGTCTTTTAAAATGCAACAAAAACTGCTTTGAAACTATGTAGATCAAACCCCCCAGTCTTGAGATAATCTAATACAAAGTTAAAATTTGAGGTGTCCCCCCACCGTAACTTTTTAAATATTACTAAAATAATTTTGCAAAAAATGTGGTATATACCTCAAAGTATTTACTTTCAATTAAAACTATAGCGGTCTCGGTATCAAAGATAGTCATTTTTTAATACGTCATAAATCGTAAACCGCAATTTACCTTTAGAACTTTTATATTATGTTACTTGCTGCTAAGCGGCCAAGTGCGAGTCGGACTCGCCCATAAAGGGTTCCTTTATGGGCGAGTCCGACTCGCACTTGGCCGCTTTTTTTTCCAAATTACTGACTAATCCTACTGGGGAAGGAAATACTTTGTAAAAAGTTGTTTCCAGTTGGGTTAGGATATTGGAGGCAGGCGCGTGTGCGTGTCAGCGCGCCTGTTCTTGTCGGGCCGAGAGGCCAACGCGATGGTTTCTCCGGCACCTCTGATTCAGCAGAAGTTGCCGTGAGGCCGTTGGCGAGCCGGGGCCGCTTAGGTAGCGGCCGGCCGCGCCGGGGCTGTGGAGCATAAGAAGCACACGGCCCCGGCCGATAGCGGCTGAGAGGTGACACCGCGGAGTTTTTAGTGGTAACACCACATAACCTTACCGGTGTCCCGTAACCGGTAAGGTATCCGAAGGGATTTTCTCCGCGTCAAAAAAAAAAAAGGGTTGGAGGCTTGAATCACCTGATTATCTGTAAAGAAAGACGATTCCTTGCTTAGGAAGGCACGTAAAGCTGTGGGTCCCGAACGCCATCTAGTGTTTGTTCCTAACCTAGGATTGGTTCTGGTCTACTATTTGAGTTGCGGAGGTCAGACGGCAGTCGCTCTGTGTTAAAACCAGTAACCTCGTCAAATCACCTAGGTTAGGTAGCGGACCCCGGGCTATAAACGTTACGGCTGAGGATGCAACCGGGAAATACGCTCGAATGATAACGTCAAACTTCTTTATTTGTGGAAACAAGTTACAAAAGATGACAATTTAAATATAAAGATACAGGCACAGTGTTTCCTGCCCATATTCGTACAAAATTACATAACTTACAAACTACATTATCATAAAATAAAAATATAAACATTATTTTAATTGCTTGTCATTCAAAGTCATTCAATTTGTAGTAACATTTCTGAGCTAGTAGATCATGGAGGGTCTTTTTAAAGTGTCTTGTAGTATGTATTTGAGTCAATTGTTCAGAGTTGAGTCAGATAATGTTAACTTTCTTACTATTTATAAAACTTATTACTAAACATTTTCCTCAAAAACTGTAACCAACTTCAACCGCGTGAATCATGTTTACATTTAGACGCAGGAAAAAGTACGATGCTCTGCGTACAGTCAGCTTCATAAATTTTTCACCAAATAAAATAGGTGTACACAGACAGACCTCATTTTAATGGGGGGGGGGCATGAAAATCTGGTGTCTAACACCCGTTTGCACTAAACGTTAGTTAGGTTTGTCCTAGTTAAGTTACACCACAGGCCGGAAACTCCTAAGGTACGCGCAATATGCGTCACCCAGGCGTCCCCGTTCCCCGTCCCCTCACCTCTCCCCCGTTTTCGCCTCGATTTCTCACGTTGGCCGTCAAGAACCGGGGGAGAGGTGCGGGTGCGGGGAACGGGGACGTATATTGCGCGTACCTTAGAAGAGTCCCTTCTGTTTACTCTTACTGTATTCTGTGGCTTAGGTGTAACCACAGAATACAGTAAGAGTAAACAGAAGGTTCTAGGTTAGGAACAAACACTAGATGGCGTTCGGGACCCACAGCTTTACGTGCCTTCCTAAGCAAGGAATCGTCTTTCTTTACAGATAATCAGGTGATTCAAGCCTCCAATCCTTTTTTTTTTTTTGACGCGGAGAAAATCCCTTCGGATACCTCACCGGTTACGGGACACCGGTAAGGTTATGTGGTGTTACCACTAAAAACTCCGCGGTGTCACCTCTCAGCCGCTATCGGCCGGGGCCGTGTGCTTCTCATGCTCCACAGCCCCGGCGCGGCCGGCCGCTACCTAAGCGGCCCCGGCTCGCCAACGGCCTCACGGCAACTTCTGCTGAATCAGAGGTGCCGGAGAAACCGTCGCGTTGGCCTCTCGGCCCGACAAGAACAGGCGCGCTGACACGCACACGCGCCTGCCTCCAATATCCTAACCCAACTGGAAACAACTAACTACACCTAAGCCACAGAATACAGTAAGAGTAAACAGAAGGGTCTCTTCTAAGGTACGCGCAATATACGTCCCCGTTCCCCGCACCCGCACCTCTCCCCCGGTTCTTGACGGCCAACGTGAGAAATCGAGGCGAAAACGGGGGAGAGGTGAGGGGACGGGGAACGGGGACGCCTGGGTGACGCATATTGCGCGTACCTTAGGAGTTTCCGGCCTGTGCCTAAGCCTAAGAACAGCCTAGCTAATGTTCCATATGTCAGGTAGGCAATGTCTAATATCCACAAATCCACAATACTGTTCTTTTGCACATCCAATAGATACCGCTTGAAGAAGTCGATTTCATAGAAATTCTGGAACCAGTTTGGTCGTGGTCTTGTTATACGAATTCTCGCGTTTTGTTCATTATGAAAATTGACTTTTATAAATTCAAAGAAATTAAATATATCCTCTGCCAATTTGAATGCGATCTGTCTAATTTTGAAAAAAGCTTTGAATTTAAAAGCCACTTTATTACAAAACTTTAAAAAAACTGCTTGACCTAACTAAATCAAAACCAAAACACAATATTTTGTCACAAGAATGATCCACAGAACACAACCTAAGAATAGCCTAAACTCAGGCTCTTCCTTATCGGGCTCATAAAGTTAAGAGTTTCCTAAGTGGACTTAGGAATGGCTTAGGGTTAGTGCAATCAAATTTTTTGCTAGGAGCAGCCTAAACAATTTAAGAAAGAACTTAGGCGATTCTTAGGTTTAGTGCAAACGGGCATATTTCTTCTGTCTAGGATTTTACTTAGTTATAAGTTATTTTAGGAGTGACCGTCTCAAACTAGATACCGTCCTCTCGTAGGAGTTGCCATATAAGCGGGAAATGTCGCCACGCCAAGATTTAAATAAACGGGCAAGTGCGAGTTGAACTCGTACATGAAGGTTTCCGTACCTCCGTACAATGTTTTAAAACGCTGAAGAAACACGTTTTTTGTATGACGACCCCCTTTAATTTTTAACTTTTATCTTATTTTTAGTATTTGTTGTTATAGCAGCCATAATTAAATTTTTTAAATTTAGAATTTAAAATTTTTACAGATTATGCATTACATAATCTGTGAAAATTTTAAGTTTCTAGTTAATTCCATTATAAAGATCTAGTTAAAAAGGCTGAAAACACGTTTTTTGTATGACGACCCCCTTTAATTTTTAACTTTTTTTTATTTTTAGTATTTGTTGTTTTAGCGGCCACAGTAATACATAATCAGTGAAAATTTCAAGTGTCTAGCTATTACGGTTAAAGAGATAGAGCCCTGTGACAGACGGATAGACAGCGGAGTCTCAGTAATAGGGTTCCGTTTGCACCCTTTGGGTACGGAACCCTAAAAATGTTCCTAATTAGTAAGGGGGGGAGTTGAACCCCCACATCCTCCCCATCGGTACGCGTTTGATGTGAACGATTTTATTAGGTGACATATTTTTGCTGCTGACTGTATATATGGTCTGCTCATGAAACTATAATAAGATTCGGGATTAATGACACCACTTGTTATTTGGACGAAGAATTTTGGCAGAATATTTATTTTTCGTGTGTGTAAGGGTTGGATCTCATCTATCAGCACGGAACAGCACTTTCCTATGCTGCTATCCTTTTCTGTCGCTCAGAAGCGTCATTTGCTAGAGCGAGAGAGAGCGACGGAACGCTTCAGCACCGGCCGTGCTGCAGCGTTCCGTCGCTCTCCCTCGCTCTAGCAAATTACTGTTGTGAGCGACAGAAAAGGATAGCAGCATAGGAAAGTGGCACACAAATAATTTATTTCAAATGGGGGCAGCACTGGACTCCGTGTATCGTCTTAAAACGGACTTCGAGCGAAACTAATTGGTGACCCCTGTACTAAGTAGTCAAAAAGCTTAGCCGAGCTGACCAGTCCCTCCTGGCAGCGTTCACGAGTTGACGCACGGATCAGTCACACAATAATTGTAACAATCAGTATAAACAATATTATTAACTAAAAATTGTAAACATACTGATTAGTATTTCTTGGAAAACCTGCTTATCTGTGTTTTTTTCATTATTTCAGATAAGACTATAACCGGCTGTTATTGACTTGGTGAGTAAAATTTATTTTATATTATTTACCTATTTTTTGTCTGCTTCATCTCAGCGCGTTGCCTTATGCATCGTCAGCTGTGCTGCTTTGGAACCCGGGTTGGGCTTTCTCGCTTTTCCGTCTCCAAATATACTATGTATGTCAATGGTCTGGTCACCCAAGGATTCCGATGCGTAGTTGAGAAGAAAAAATCCGGAACAGCATAAACCAAATGGCTATAGTTTTACGACCGGCCGCCGGCCGACGTCCACCCTCCTAAGGCCGCGCCTGATGACGAGTATGAAATAAGTAAGTACTAAGCTTTGGTATTGTTTCAGAAGAAAGATGTCGCTCTGGGCAAAAGCTCAGCAGCTCCCCCCGGACTGCCTGCAAAAGGTAACACCACTTGATGCTTCTTTTTAAGATTGGGACACATCTGCATTTTCCTATGCTGCTATCCTGCTCTGTCGCTCAGAACCGTCATTTGGAAGAGCGAGAAAGAGCGACGGAACGCCGCGGGATCGGCGATGCTGCCGCATTTCGTCGCTTTTTCTCGCTCTAGCAAATGACGGTTCTGAGCGACAGAAAAAGATAGCAGCATACAGTAGCGGCGTTAGTGCGTTAGCGCCAGATACAAAGGAGCGACTTTTTTTTGGTTAGGTTAGGTGGCAAATTGGAAGAATCGTATATCGTACTTGCTACTCTCCTCCCCCCAACTGCAATTTAGACTGAATTGCAGTTGGGGGGGGGGGGGGGCAGGAAAATATCCGGCACTGGCAGCATAGTGTAATAAAAAAAACAGTCAATAAACAAAAAAAAAACAGTACTTTTATTTCATACAAAAGTGTGCTATATGTATGATATTTTTATATCTCCTCAGATGTAAATTCCTTGGTCAAGGGTACGTCAGGGCTGACATGTCTGTTACGATAAAAGCCCTTAAAAATAAAGATAAAAAAGATTATTTTTTTTTTCCAAAAATTTATGTTATTTTATCCTTTTTAGGTGCGGTCGATCTACATGGACAACTTCCCCATAGAGGTCAGACACTGCCTCGCGCCATGGATTGAGAACCGCATATGGTAAATTTAACCGCATATAGCATATAGCCGTGTGGTTCCCGGCAGAGTAGAATAGGACCACTCCAAGTCTTCCCGTGGATGTCGTAGAAGGCGACTTAGGAAACACAAGCAGAATAAAGCTTGTAAACATCAATGAGACCTCTGCAACCAGTCTGGCCAGCGTGGAGAGTGTAGGCCAAATCCTCTGACTGCTCTGGCTAATATATGGCTCTGGTAGTACAGAGAGGGTCGTGCTCCTGCAGTGGAGACTACAAAAGGCTGGATGGTGGTGCAAGAAAGAAGTTTCGTCTTATCTTACTTTTCTTGAATATAGCAAGGAGGTTTAAAATCACCCTGTATGTTCCTATTTATGGCTTATTTATCTATAAACGGTGATCTTTTATCGGCTTTAGAGCCGAAGGCCACTTCTTAAGGATCGTTAGTAAAACCCAATAAGTTAGTCAAAATTAAAAATCAAAAACAAAAAATTTGACTAAAACTCGAAAGTAAAAACGTGAGATTAGTTAGTAGCGTAAGGGTTGGATCTCATCTATCAGCAAGAACAGAGAGCGACAGAACGCTGCAGCACGGCCGGTGCTGATGCATTCCCTCGCTCTCTCTCGCTCTAGCAAATGACGCTTCTAAGCGACAGAAAAGGATAGCAGTATAGGAAAGTGCTGTTCCGTGATGATAGATGAGATCCAACCCTAACAGAGCCCGTCGTTCGCCGCGCGAGTACTACGTCTTCGTATAAAAGACGGGCGTAAATACGTGGTCTCGATCGAAAATCTATTTCGCAATTTTTTATCTTATGTCGTACACAATACCATACACTACAAATACTCTTTATTGCATCATAAACAAAAGGAAAAAACAAATATAGATAAATGATACAAAGGCGGACTTATTGGCGGACAAATTTGGATTACGTATATACGTATGACTTTTTAAACACCAGCCAAATTTTTGAAACAAGTTCAGTCCATAATACTGAACTACTTTCTATAAAAAAAAGTTATTGGAAATCGATAATAATTTTTCGTCCTATACAAAATCCGTTTGGCTGAGCGCTGATTTGTATGGGAAGGCGAATTTTTATTTTAGTTTTTCGTTAATAGTTTTTATGGAAAGTAGTTCAGTATCATGGACTGAACATGCTTCAAAAATTTGGCTGGTGGTTAAAAAGTCAGCCTGTATAGAGGAATTTATGTACTAAACGGCATTTTTTTTTTAAACTGAACTCGAAAACCAATAAAAATTCAGCGTGCATGTGGCTGTCAACAGGAGCACAGAGGCTGACGAGCAGCAACAATACTTTGTGGAGGAGTTATGCCACGAGATCAACGCGCACGCCGACTTGCTGCACACGCCGGAGATGTTCGTCACGAAGATGAAGCTATTAGAGGCTGCCAAGGCCATCCACTCGCAGTACGGGTGAGTGTTACTTACAGGATGATTGAAAAAAATTATCTCACATATTCAAGGTTAAGGTTAGAATTTTATTTCTTTATTTCGTAAAAACATAATAAAATAGTGACAAACTAAAAATACAACGTAAAACTAACAAGTAACTAAATTAAAACTAAACAAACTAAAATATAACCTAAATTAAAACTAACTAAACTAAAATTATTTGAAAATAGAACTAACTTATATTAAATGATATAAAATTTATAAGGTTAGAAATAAAATCTATACTAATATTATAAAGCGGAAGAGTTTGTTTGTTTGTTTAAACGCGCTAATCTCAGGAACTAATGGTCCGATTAGAAAAATTCTTTTTTTTGTTGGGTAGTCCATTTATAGAGGAAGGCTTTAGGCTATATAACATTATGCGAACGAAGTCGCGGGCACAGCTAGTATAATATATAAGGTTAGAATAACTTTATTTCTCATAAGAATTACATGATAATTCAGTTACTGAGAAAACATAATATTTACATAGGTAATAGTACAATGAGCGTGCTTTTATAAACAATAAAAACTAATAGCTTTGACACAAATATAAATATTAGGTGGGTAGAATTAGAGTGACGTCGTCGCTCGTCATTGTTATTCTAGACTAGCTGTGCCCGCGACTTCGTTCGCGTGGTTGTCGGAACGTAATGTTATAATAGCCTAAAGCCTTCCTCTATAAATGGACTACCCAACAAAAAAATAATTTTTCAAATCGGACCATTAGTTCCTGAGATTAGCGCGTTTAAACAAACAAACAAACAACCAACCAAACAAACTCTTCCGCTTTATAATATTAGTATAGATGTGTCGGCGATGCAAAGTAAAGTTTATATTTTAAGTTCATATTTTTTTTTTAAATATTATATATTATGTTTGTATAGTGTATTTATCTTTTATCTAAATATATATAACTCATAGGTGACTGACTGACTGACATATCCGCTTAGGAAGGACGCGAGCGAAGCCGCGGGCAAAAGCTAGTTATACATGTTTCTTATTTGTGAATATTAGTAGACTATAGTAGAGCAGGGGTCACCAATTAGTTTCGCTCGGGGTCCGTTTTAAGAAATAAAATGACCATCGCGGTCCGCAAAACATTTTATAGAAAAAAATATGTATTAAATAAATGTAATAACAATGGTATTTTTTTACATATCAATGCGAAAAATGTAATTTTTTGTTGCGGTATATCCGTCTGAAGTTTGGAGTAAAATTGGTGCAAGCTATTGACATTAAATCCTGGAGATGATCATCAGTAAGTCGAGATCGAAATTTATTCTTAGAAGTTCACCTTCGGGAAAAAAAAGTTGCTGTGTTCTCACGGTCCGCACAAAATGGTTCGGCGGTCTGGATGCAAACCGAGGTCCACCATTTGGCGACCCCTGTAGTAGAGTGCGGGGCTCTTAACCGGTTTTGATTTACCGGTTAATATTGTTCATAATAACGTTAAAATTTAGTTAGTTGGTTAACCGGTTAAACAAAGAAATAGTTTAAAATTAATCTAAATATTTTCGGTAACCGCTTAATTTAAGAAAGAGTATTTTATGTATCGTTTTATCTGGTAATAACACCTAACCAAATCGGTTAAACTCAGGCGCACGCAGAAATGCCGCAACCGCCGCCCCCCATTCGCTTGTGCTGAAAAACAACAGATGGCGTAGCTCACTTATGTTGTTAAATTCATTTTATCCGGTCATTTTCCTTCAAAGTTATCGAAATTAGCTAAAAAACCGGTTATCTTAACCTGTTGAAATACCGGTAAACGAAACCTTAACCGATATCCTTTCCGGTTTGGGAAAAATGATCAAAACCGGTTTGAAAATTTTACCGGTTTCCGAGCCCTGGTAGAGTGTAGTGGTGTTTTATATATATTTTTTAGGATATTTAATATGTATATATAATACTAGCAGTCCACCCCGGCTTCGCCCGTGGTACACACATAGCCTATGTCACTCGGGGATAGTGTAGCTTTCTAACGGTGAAAGAATTTTTTAAATGGGCCCAGTACTTTTTTTTTCATTACAAACATACAAAAATAGGTACAAATCTTTCCTCTTTATAATATTAGTGTAGATAGTGTAGATAAAGTCTAACAAAATATATCGAAACTATTTTATGGGTGGATTCCGGCCATGATAACTTTCCCTAAGGAACATAATGTATCGACATATGTAAAATATTTTTTGGCTTGCCATACAAGTTGGCCGATCAGCTGATCCGAGTTTGTAAATTATGGAAAACCAAAAAATATTTTTCATATTTCGAAACACGTTCCTTTGGGAAAGTTGTTCAGTATCATGGACTGAATTCACCCTTAAAGTAGTTTTAGTATATTTTGTTAGACGTGTGTCAATGTAATAACGCAAAACCTCTCAAATGGTACCTCAGAGCCCATGAAACTGAACAACTTTTGTTGTACAACTTTCACGAAACCCAAAAAAAAAAATTTGAATTTTCATACAAACTGATCAGCTGATCGAGTAAAATTTTTACAGGCTCCAATATCCATTCAAATTTTGGTTTTGTTGTAAAAAAAAAAAAAAACTGGCTCCCCTTGAAGAGCCTTGAAAGAAAATCAATAAATAAAATAGTTTAGTTAGTTTTAATTAAGACTGCAGTCTTCGACCGTGGGAATTTTTGATTGAACACCCGAATCTATATTTTCTATCTACACATACGCATTGCGCTGTATTGTACATGCACCATGGAGACGAATTTAGACGAATTCAGAAGCGCAGCGAGCGGTCTGCCTTATCAGCGTTTTCGTCCACATATTTATTTATTATTTATTTATTTACCAATTTATGTATTTATTTGAGAATTTCGGAGAACTTTAAATTTGTCTATCTTTTTACAAAAGACAAATTTGTTATATTTAGTTATTGTACGTGTTTAAGCATGAATCTAATCTTCATATATGTGTATTATTTATTTTTTTACTCAGTCCTATGCGCAAGAAATCCGACGACGTATTTTCTTCAAAGTTTAACCTTCTTAACTAAGTTTTTGAATGAATTATTTTTTTTAAATTAAAATCTTCTCATTCACTTTTTAGGATTTTCCTTTGTCTTTATTTCTCTGTAATTTAAACACAACTTAATGTTTTAAATTCCGTGTAAACAACAATGACATGAACGTCGCACACCGCAAAAAATCGAAACACGTCTCAGGTTATTTGGAATTAAACAAACTATTACAATGAAAATTACTAAATTGTCTAATTCACTTTTTTAATACTTAAGTAAACTTCAATTTAACATAACTTAACATATTTTTACTAAGATAGTTTGGCTCAGCTCCGAAAAAGCTGTCAAAATCATTAAAAATGGGCTGGGCCCTTAAGGTTATATTTTAGTTTGTTAAGTTTTAATTTACTTGTTAGTTGTACGTTGTATTTTTAGTTTGTCACTATTTTAATATGTTCTTACGAAATAAAGTCAATTTATTTCTCAGAAATAAATAAAATAAAATGTATTTTTGTTGTTTGTTTGCAGGCACGCCCCGCACGAGTTGTTCAACTACATGCGGAACTGCCTCATGCTGGAGCTGGACGTGATCCAGAAGGCCATGGGCACGCAGTACGCCGCGCCGCCGCAGACCGAGCGCAAGTATAGCGAGGTACCTGTCGAAGGGACGGGACGAATAATTTTGAAACTTTTGAAACGTGTGGTTCCCGGCAGAGTAGAATAGGACCACTCCAAGTCTTTAGATGGCGGTCTTTAGAAACAATTCACTCTAAATTAGTTTTTCCATAAAAGAGTATCAGATTTTTTTGGTTTAATCGCTTCAGTTAAAAATAAACGGGCAAGTGCGAGTCGGACTCGTACATAAAGGGTTCCTTACAATGTTTTAAAACGCTAAAAAAGCACGTTTTTTGTATGACGACCCCCTTTGATTTTAACTCTTTTTTTATTTTTAGCATTTGTTATAGCGGCCATAGTAATACATAATCTGTGAAAATTTCAAGTATCTAGTTAATGCCGTTATAAAGATGTAGTTAAAAACGCTGAAAATTTTTTTGTATGGCGACCCCCTTTAAATTTTAACTTTTTTTTTGTTTTCAGTATTTGTTATAGCGGCCACAGTAATACATAATCGGTGAAAAATTCAAGTGTCAAGCTATTACGGTTCAAGAGATAGAGCCCTGTGACAGACAGACAGAGAGACAGACGGGCAGACGGACAGACAGCGGAGTCTCAGTAATAGGGTCCCATTTGCACCCTTTGGGTACGGAACCCTAAAAAAATAATTCATTTTAAATCACGTAAAATTCCACTCCCATACGGTTTTTGTCGCCATTTCTTTTGCCCTGATCTTCTGACGTATTAAGTGATCCTATAAGGGTTCCGATTTTACCCTTTAAGGTACGGAACCCTAAAAATAATGTCATATGACAGTTGACAACTTAACTGACATATTTTGACAGTAATGACGGCTAAGTTGTCAACAGTGTTATGACATATTTTTCAAGTTTTTTTTTATTATGTATTCGATGTCATTTAAAATTGGAATCAAAACTAGATAATTAAATTTAAATTAAAACTAAACTAAGTAATATTCATATAGAAAAATATAAACTAAAATAAATTATAAAAAATAAAGTAAATTATTCTAAACATAACTCAAAAAACTATAAATAGTATTTCTAGTATAAAATTAGTAACTAAAAATAAAATTAAAAAACTTAACTATTTGTCTAATAAGATTAATTAAAATTCATAAATTTAGAAAATCTTGCATGCAGTCAGGTTTTTTGATTTTTTTTTAAATAGTAACTTGTTTACAGTTGATAACTGGCCTGCGGACGGTGCAAGCGAAGGTGAACCAAGTGAGCAAGGAGATCAGGAACCTGGAGGCCAACATGGAGTCCTTCTCGCTGGAGTACCACGAGTGTGTCAAGAAGAAGGGTGGGTGGAAATGTGGCATCTTGTTCACTTAGGGTTGGGACACATCTACCAACACGGTACAGCACTTCTATGCTGCTATCCTTTTCTGTCGCTCAGAAGCATCATTTGCTAGAGAGAGAGAGCGACGGAATGTTTTAGCACCGGCCATGCTGAAGCGTTTCGTCGCTCTCTCTCGCTCTAGCAAATGACTGTTCTGAGCGACAGAAAAGGATAGCAGCATAGAAGTCTACGAACAATAATTCTCTAGAATCGTAACTAATCCCGAATAATCATTCCACGCGATATGTACCGCGGCGGGCGGGGCTTAAAATATAAACAGCGCGGCGCGACAGTTCGCCGTGACACTCGAGTCGTGCGGTTGCGTCGCAAGAAGTTTCCTTTGGGAATATTGCTGTGTTTTTGCGATAATCGATTCATTAAAAATGCCGTCATGTGCCGTGAAGTGGTGTAGAAGCCATACAGACATGAAAATTAGTTATTAAAAAAAAAGTAACACTTAAGCAAGGTTATTTATTTTAGCGTAGCGTACTGCATAATAGGTACTATCCGCGCGTTGTACCTCACCGCTCGTTGCGTTGACTGCCCCACCCGACCGATGAGGACGCGTCACCTTGTCGCGACCAATCACATGCATCTTTGTCTACGTGTGCGTTCGAGTGTTTCGTTGTAATTACTGTTCGTTTGTTTGCGTAAATAGAATCAGAATCGAAGCGGTGAATGTAGGAGCGTTGGATTTCTAGAGAATTATATTTCGATGCTCAGCGGTGTTGCTTCAGAGCCCGGGGTCCGCAACCTACCCTAGGGGATTTGACGAGGTTACTGGTACTACGCAACCCAAAGGGTAGACCAGAATCAATCTTAGGATAGGTTTAAATAAACGCTAGATGGCGTTCGAGACCCACAGCTTTACGTGCCTTCCGAACGTGATTTTTGGATAATGAGGTGATTTATTGGTTCTGGTCTATCGTTTGGGTTGCGGTTGCCAGTGAGAACATTGCCATAGTGTCCTTACTGTCATGCCCTGGTTGGTGCTCCATTACAAACTATAGCAAATCTCTCACAAGGCCTCTACATGTTGGACCAGTGTCACAGAATACAGTAAGAGTAAACAGAAGGGAATCTCGTAAGGTACGCGCAATATGCGCCCCCGTTCCCCGTCCCCGCACCTCTCCCCCGGTTCTTGACGGCCAACGTGAGTCATCGAGGCGAAAACGGGGGAGAGGTGAGGGGACGGGGAACGGGGACGCCTGGGTGACGCATATTGCGCGCACCTTAGGAGATTCCGGCCTGTGCCAGTGTCCCCATGCAAGCCTCACAGGTCCGGGACACGTCCCGTGAAGGATAAACCTTGAGAGAACATAATAATATCATTTATTTCGACCAACTTCGGATCATAATAACAATAGTTACAGATTATTTAAATTATTGAATAAACATACGAAATAATTGACACAAAAACAATACATACAAATCAATATACAACGTGGAATGTGTAACAAATCGAACCACGGTCTATACTAGATCATTATAGTATAATGAAATTTAATTTAATTTAATTTATTTCGGGAAACACAACAGATAACAAGTATAAAAAGCTCATACAAACAGACGTTACATATCTCAGACCATCTCGTTATCCTAAGACGTGTACACACAACATTATATTCTAATCACTGATCGACAAAATTTGTAATTTATTTAGATTTTTGTAAAGTGTATATGGACATAATTTACTTTTATTCTTAGGACGTCAGAATTTTTAATACGAGATGTTATATCAAAGATCTGATTTTCTGATATTTTCAATTATTTATATTAAATAGCTTCTGTGCAGGTTATTTAATTCTGCCACATTAAATAATGTAATCACTCATCGAAATCAAAACAAAATTTGGTTTACCATTATACCATTTTAATTTAAGGAGTTATACAAAATTTAAGTTACTATAATATTTCCCATACATTGTGTACTGCGCGTATTGTATACCGTTATACCGACTCGCACAAAATCTTTAATAACTCCATTTTATTAAATAATTTAGAAATTATGTCAAAAGTATTGTAAAAAGTAGGGTTTGCACAGTGTTAAACTGGTATTTGAAAATTGAAAAGGAGCTAATTGAATGAATGGTATAATTTTAAAATTAACAAAAATTAAAAAAAAATATATTTTTGACGTGATATATTTGAAAACTTAGACGTTTATAACAAGACTTAGACACATTTTTTATAACAAGATTCATGTTTTGTGTACTAAATTCTATTAGAAACCGCTGCAAGTATGCTTGTGGCAAAATCTTGTTGACCAGTGTTATTGATGCATACATAATAATAGTTAGAAGAAAATATACATTAATACAATAATAGTAGTTTATGATATAAGTGAAAAAATAAATATAATATAAGCATCTAATAAATGAAAGATTACGTTTCGGACTTACGGGTTTTTGCTTAGAGTATACCTAACCTGCCTTTTGAATTTTTTTTGTTTCGAATCAAAGATATCAACATTTATATTATAAAGCAAATTTTGGACGCTATAGCACATTATCAATTAGGTATTCAAAATGTACCTAAAACATATATTTAAGTGACTTTCATATTATATACATACATTCATACATAGACCTACATACAACAATACACAAATATTTAATAAATTGATAAACCCTAATAAACTCAATAAATATTTATAATACTCTATGACAATCTGTGAAGATAATGAGCGCGCACGGCACTCTTAAGACGATACACGGAGTCCAGTGCTGCCCCCATCTATACTAATATTATAAAGCGGAAGAGTTTGTTTGTTTAAACGCGCTAATCTCAGGAACTAATGGTCCGATTTGAAAAATTCTTTTTTTGTTGGGTAGTCCGTTAATAGAGGAAGGCTTTAGGCTATATAACATTACGTTCCGACAACCACGCGAACGAAGTCGCGGGCACAGCTAGTTTGAAATAAATTATTTGTAAGGAAACGGAGATATCATTTAAAATTTTTAGCTAGTGGAACCTAGATAACCCTTCAAACTATTTTATTAACCCCTGTTTACAGTTTAAAGTGAGAACGTTAAGCTTTAGTTTGCGTTCTTGACAAAAGTGGCCGTTTTTAGCAAAAATGCAAACTAAAGCTTAACGGTCTCACTTTAAACTGTAAACAGTGGTTCATAAAATAGTTTAAAGGGTTATCTAGGTTTTGCTAGCTTAAAATTTTAAATGATATCTCCGTTTCCCTACAAATAATTTATTTCAAATGGGGGCAGCACTGGACTCCGTTTAAACGCTTAGCGACTAGGGGCTTTGCGATTTGCGATAGGTTCCGTTCTGTATGTAATAATAAAATACTCTTACTGCCTTCTGTGACTAAACGAGACCTGCTGATGAGGATGTCGTTGTGGCAGGTCACCGCAGCTACCTGCAGCAGTCGCCGCTGTCGGCCGAGCGCCGCGTGCACGAGGCGCACCTCAACATGCAGATCGAAGACATGGAGCGCAAGCTGAACGTGCTGGTAACAACGCTGACTTCTTCATCGTCTAAGCGCGTTCCCGGTCGCATCCTCAGCTGTGCTGCATCAGAACCCGGGGTGCACTTTCCCGCTTTTTCTTCTCCAAATATAACATGCATGTCAATGGTCACCCAAGGATGCCAAAGACCCTGCAAAATGGAGAAGAAATTGCATAAATCATTTCAAAGAAAACGGAGACATCATTTAAATTTTTGCTACTACCAAGCCCTACATAACCCTTCAAAGTATTTTATGAATAATGACTTTACTCCGCACATTTGCCAAAAGTGGCCATTTTTCGCTAAAGGATTTCAAACATTAGCTGTAAGTTATGGTTTCTTATTATTATCGTAAAACTTAAAATACAAAGTAAGACAGCATTTTGCTAAAATATTTTTTTTTAATAAATTTTGTTTGTCTTTAGTTTATATTTTGGCGTAAAGACTTTCTGTAGTGCCCATAGTTTATCCAGTACAGGTGGGCCCTCAATCCTCTATGTGTGAACTGAGGCCCCAATTTTATAGTCCCTAACTCGTTTATTTGACTTTCGCAAAATTCGGCCTTAGAACATTTTCAAAGAATTTAATCTTTTTTTTTTTAATAATTATTTGTTTGTAGTTGAGATTTTATTCAAGGATAAATGAAAATATTGTTACATATTAAATGTCTTAAAAACTAAAATCAAGAAAAAAATACTGCTCACTAAACTACACTACTTAACTAATATTTACAAATAAAAAAGGCCGGGTAGTTCTTTACCCTGCGGCAACGTGCCCAGAAGGCTGGCAGCATTGCCACTTGTTTGTTAAGTTATTCGATTGTGGTAAATGATGTGATTTCGTTTGGACAGTTGGCACAAATCAACCGCTCCCAACTGGAGCTGGTGGACCACATGAAGGAGAACATCGGCACGCTGGGGCAGCTGCAGAGCCAGGTGTTGGACGGCGAGCTCATCAAGTGAGTACATCGCTTCATCTTTAGCCAGAAGCACAGAAATTATTTCATACAGAATGGAATCTCCTGCGGTCCCTTGCAATATGCGTCCCCTTTCTCCAGCCCCGCCCCCTCTCCCCCGCCCCCCCTTGTCTCAGGGCGGGAGCGGGCGAACACACACACATTGACGTGTGCACGGATGTATAGTTTCGTTTGTAGTAGTGTAGGCATAAAGTATACTCCGCTCATATAATAATAATAATAATAATAAAATGTTTTATTAATTTTCTCCACAAAAACATCTTAGTTACTCTAACTTAAAAGGTAATTAGTATATACATATTTGTAGTCAATAAAACAAAAGATTTGGAGAACTGGTGCCCGTGCTAGGTTTCCAAAGAACCTGTATTACGGGTCACCAGGACTCGTCACCAACATAGTAAATAATTGAAAGCAACATTATCATAACAGGGAAATACAAAAAAGAAGAAAATATGTAATAAAAAACGTAAAGAAAAAATAAATAAATAAAATTTAACCTAGTTAAATGCTTAGTACAAGTAAAACTATCACGATAACATTTCATTATAACTAGAAAAACACAATTTTAAATGCATTCGTAATCAATAGAATTGATCAATCTTTCTTCGGCCACAATTTTTGCAGGGCAATCAGGGTCACCAGTTTTGTGATTGCACGGTTTTTTGTAGTGCATGCATGTTGCACATTTCGGCGGCTCGGCGGTTTTCGTGCATTCTTTTAATGTGTGACCTAGTGCCCCGCAATGGCCGCAAGTGACGGAGTCAGCTCTGCATGTCTTGGCCGCATGTCCATACTGCTGACATTTGTAACATCTAGTTACTAGGGTAAAATCTCGGACAGGGCAGGACGACCAATTCACAAACACTCTGTCTCTGGTTATTATGGCTTTTCGTATATTTGGCGTAACTTCAATAATATAATTGCAAGTTTCGGAGTCCCTCTTACCCGACTTATGGCTTAGTTTTATAGAAGCCAAAAATGTCTCAAGAGAAATGCCTTGTAGATCGTCTGCTAAGTTTTGATGGTACATACAATTATAGACCTCTATTTCCTGCATAGTTGAGGGCACTCCAATAACGACTATTCTTGGTTTACGCTTATGTGGCTCATCCACGGTGAGGCCAGAAGTTGTGAGTTGCGGCGACTGCTTCAGCTTTTCTATGTCAACCTTGGTGTCGGTGCTGATAATAACTCCACCGTTCTTCGTTTTGCGCAAACCTCTTACATGCAACTTTATTTCTTCTGGTCTAATAATTGATTGCACGAGAGTTTTTGTTTCTTCGCTCGACTTCATTTTGTCACGAGGGTATATAGCCACAGAGCTTGTATTAGTAGGCTGAATAAATTTCTGGTCACCTTTTTTTACTATATCGGCGAAGGACACACCTCCCGAGGTAGGTTTTATGGACTCCTTGACGGTTTGTTGAAGGTCCCGAAGTTGTTGCGTTAGGTCTTGTTTTTCCTTCATAGCGTGCATAGTAGAATGAGCTTGAATTGCTTTTTGCTTTAGAGATTGATACTGGACGACCATTTGCGATGTTCCATGGCCCACTTTTCGGCACAAATTATGAATTTTCAATTTTTGATCTGAATTCAATTTACCTTCCGTTGAAATTGCACAAACCTCATTCAAGCACTGCTCAATTGATGTCAACCAGTTCTGTATTTCGGGAGTAGATATGACTTGTAAAGTCTCATATGAAGTTTCACACCTGTGCCAGAAGTTCACGCAGGCGTATCGGGCGTTACGATTAGTTTTGGATAATGTTACTGGATTAAATAGAAAATATTGTTGCTAAAAAAACAATAATCTACGGTATTAATTTTTTTTGCGTAAAATATAACTGGGCTGTATGGGATATGTTTCCTTTGCACTAATTTGCAATTGCAAATTAAAAAAGAAAAAACGCGGGAAAGCAGATTTTATTATATTTCCATATTTTATTTGTTTCCAGTATTACGTCTTTGATTATTTCCTCACATTTATTGAAAAAAGCACTATACATACCTCGGCGGAAATAGGAGTGCCGGACTCGTAATTATTGTCAACTCAGGAAAACTGCTTGTTCGGCAATCCCTAACTTCCCGGCCTGTAATGTCAAGTGTGCAGTAATGTACTATTTCTGACCCATTCATCATTTGTATTGCACCCTCAGGTGGAAACGTGAGCAGCAACTGAGCGGCAATGGCGTCCAGATGCAGACCAACCTGAACGCCATCCAAGAGTGGTGCGAGCTTCTGGCCGACCTGATCTGGACCACGCGGCAGCAAGTGAACAACGTGTCGCGCATCATCAACAAGACGATAGCTGAGGCCCGCCAGCCGCACCTGCCCGAGATGCTGGACGAGTGCAGCAAGCAGGTAACGTGAACAACTCTCAGTAAATGAACAACCATCAATAAGACGATAGCTGAGGCCCGCCAGCCGCACCTGCCCGAGATGCTGGACGAGTGCAGCAAGCAGGTAACGTGAACAACTCTCAGTAAATGAACAACCATCAATAAGACGATAGCTGAGTCCCCCAGCCGCACCTGCCCGAGATGCTGGACGAGTGCAGCAAGCAGGTAACGTGAACAACTCTCAGTAAATGAACAACCATCAATAAGACGATAGCTGAGTCCCCCAGCCGCACCTGCCCGAGATGCTGGACGAGTGCAGCAAGCATGTAACGTGAACAAGTCTCAGTAAATGAACAACCATCAACAAGACGATAGCTGAGGCCCGCCAGCCGCACCTGCCTGAGATGCTGGACGAGTGCAGCAAGCAGGCAACGTGAACAACTCTCCGTAAATGAACAAGCATCAACAAGACGATAGCTGAGGCCCGCCAGCCGCACCTGCCTGAGATGCTGGATGAGTGCAGCAAGCAGGTAACGTGAACAACTCTCAGTAAATGAACAACCATCAACAAGACGATAGTTGAGGCCCGCCAGCCGCACCTGCCTGAGATGCTGGACGAGTGCAGCAAGCAGGTAACGTGATCATCTCTCGGTAAATGAACAACCATCAATAAGACGATAGCTGAGGCCCGCCAGCCGCACCTGCCTGAGATGCTGGACGATTGCAGCAAGCTGGTAACGTGAACAACTCTCAGTAAATGAACAACCATCAATAAGACGATAGCTGAGTCCCCCAGCCGCACCTGCCCGAGATGCTGGACGAGTGCAGCAAGCAGGTAACGTGAACAACTCTGAGTAAATGAACAACCATCAATAAGACGATAGCTGAGTCCCCCAGCCGCACCTGCCCGAGATGCTGGACGAGTGCAGCAAGCATGTAACGTGAACAACTCTCAGTAAATGAACAACCATCAATAAGACGATAGCTGAGTCCCCCAGCCGCACCTGCCCGAGATGCTGGACGAGTGCAGCAAGCATGTAACGTGAACAAGTCTCAGTAAATGAACAACCATCAACAAGACGATAGCTGAGGCCCGCCAGCCGCACCTGCCTGAGATGCTGGACGAGTGCAGCAAGCAGGTAACGTGAACAACTCTCCGTAAATGAACAACCATCAATAAGACGATAGCTAAGGCCCGCCAGCCGCACCTGCCTGAGATGCTGGACGATTGCAGCAAGCTGGTAACGTGAACAACTCTCAGCAAGTGAACAACCATCAACGAGACGAAAGCTAAGGCCTGCCAGCCGCACCTGATGCTGATGTTGGACGAGAGCAGCAGTGAGGTGTTCCCTCGCTCTCTCTTACTCTAGCAAATTACGGTTCTGAGCGACAGAAAAGGATAGCAGCACAGGAAAGTGCTATTCCGTGCAGATAGATGTGTCCTAACCCTAACGCTTGAAACAACGTCATAAGCGGACGTCCGCAACGGGTTCAGTCCGTCTCTGTCACAAACCGTACGATAGATAGCTGAAACCGTCGCGGGCAAAGAAATTATAAACAATCTAGAATGCCTACGAAATGGCAAAGCTGTTCCCAAAAAAGATACCTAAAGTTGTAGGTGTCCCTTTCTATTCGATTGCACTGTCAGTTTGCGGGAAAGGGACGCCTACAACTTTAGGTACGATTTCTCGGAAAGTTAGGTATTTCATCATAAGCGGTATGGAAATAGAAACTTTATGTACGTCGCATTAAGTTTAATTTTGAATGTTGTTTTTTTGTCGCGGGTCACGTACGTGTCTGTCGTACATAGTTTGTGATAGAAACGGACTGTTTCAACCCTAAATGGGCCTGTATTGATGTTATATTATGATGTCAGGTGACCAGTCTGCTGTCGACGTTGGTGACCTCGACGTTTGTGATCGAGAAACAGCCGCCGCAGGTCATGAAGACCAACACACGGTGAGTGGCATCACACGCTTGGTAAATACAACCCGTCTGATTATAAACACACGGACTCACTTTATCTGAGGAGCTCAGTGGCCCGGCGGGAGTGCGCATTACTAGCGCTTTCGCAAGTAAAGCGGCACCGGGCGTGGTCCGCACTTGGATGGGTGACCACAAGTGGCATAAAAATTTCTTGAGCTCCTCCGTGCTTCGGAAGGCACGTATAAGCCGTTGGTCCCGGCTGTCATCATTGTATGATATTCGTTAAGTTATGTCAGATGCCTTTAGGCGGTTTGAAAAATCTGACACCAGTGTTGGCCACATACACACACGATAAACAACAACAACAACTTTATCTAGATTTAAGAGGCATTTTACACTTGGTTGGCTGTCTCGCTTGCTCAATTAGACATTTGTAAAGATTATTAAAATCAATCGTAAATTACTCGATCAAAGAAAGATCAATTTATTCATGATGTAGTCAATGTCTACACAATATAAAAACATGTCTTAAATATACACGATGTAATTCTTAAATATACACAATGATAATGTAACACTTTTCTAAAAATGAGACTCGTACCAACTAATATAACAAATTCGAAAGTGAGTTTGTATATTTGTTTGTTTGTTACCTCTTCACGCTTTATCTACTGAACCAATCTTCTTGAAAATTCGCATACACATAGTTAGGAGTACTGAGAAGGACATAGGGTACCTTTCATCCCGGAAAAAAGTAATATTGTAAAGTATATTTCATACAGAACGGAATTTCCTAAGGTCCCTTGCAATACGCGTCCCCGTTCCCCGTCCCTACCTCTCCCCAGCTCTCGCCTTGTCTCAGGGCGAGAGCGGGCGAACACACGCATTGACGTTTGTAGTATCTATCTATAATTTAAGAACTACGTTCTTGTCGGTGGAGTAGTTTCCGTGTCTCCTCTTGAGCTACTAGACATTTTCATACTCCTTTTTTGGAGAGTTTAGTGTGGTGGTTTCTCCACTTGCCTTCCACACCGTGGTTAAGGTTCGTTTGTAGTAGTGTAGGCATAAATGATACTCCGCTTCTATGAAGTGCCACACCTGTGACGTCACAGAATTAAGACTTTTCAACAATATTGCAGGTTCACGGCCACGGTCCGCCTGCTGGTGGGCGGGCAGCTCAACGTGTACATGACCCCGCCCCGCGTCAGCGTAAGTGTTCACACACTAATATACCTCTATACTCATCATCATCAGGTCTTATATAGTCTCCACAGCAGGAGCACGACCCTCTCTGTACTACCAGAGCCATATATTAGCCAGAGCAGTCAGAGGATTTGGGCTACACTCTCAACGCTGGCCAGACGGTTGGAGAGGTCTCACTGATGTGTATAAGCTTTGTTCAGCTTGTGTTTCCTAAGTCGCCTTCTACGACATCCACGGGAAGACTTGGAGTGGTCCTATTCTACTTTACCGGGAACCACATGGCTATGCCTCTATACTATCACATAGAAAAAGTGGGAAAGCGCACCCTGGGCTCCGAAGCAGCACTAGGGATGCACTGCAACCGGGAACGCGCTAAGATGAAGACTAACTACTATCAACTTCGTATTAGTTGTTCATTTAATCAATGTATGTATGTTCTTTATTTCTCTAATTTAGCTTACATGAAAGCGAAAATTAAAAAAAGGAATATAAAGGATGAAGTATTTTAGCTTTTTATATTATTTTTTATTGCCGTGTGGTTCCTGGCAGAGTAGACTGGACCACTCCAAGTCTTCCCGTGGATGTCGTAGAAGGGGACTTAAGAAACACAAGCTGAACAAAGCTTATACACATCAGTGAGACCTCTCCAACCGCCTGGCCAGCGTGGAGAGTGTAGGCCAAATCCTCTGACTGCTCTGGCTAATATATGGCTTTAGTAGTACAGAGGGTCGTGCTCCTGCAGTGGAGACTAAAAAAGACCTGATGATTTCAAGCTTCTACCTGTTGCCGTTATTAATATCAAACAAAAAACGGCAAAAAAATCACGTTTGTTGTATGGGAGCCCCGCTAAAGTATTCATTTCATTCTGTTTTTAGTATTAGTGGTTATAGCGGCAACAGAAATACATCATTTGTGAAAATTTCAACTGTCTAGCTATCACGGTTAATGTGATGCAGGACAGACAAAAGACGGACGGACAGTGAAGTCTTAGTAATAGGGCCCTGTTTTTACGGAACCCTAAAAGACCTGATGATGATGATTATTTTTACCAGGTGGTGATAATATCCGAGCAGCAAGCGCAGCTCCTGCTGAAGAGCGACACCCAGGGCGGTAAGAGCAAGCAGCCCGTGGAGTGCGGCGACATACTGAACAACACGGGCGTCATGGAGTACCAGGCCACCAGCCGGCAGCTCAGCGTCAGCTTCAGGTGAGTGCCTTCTGAAAAGCTTTACAGTTTTTTTTGAGGGGGGTCTTTTTTTTTGGGGGGGGGGGGGTCACTTTTCGGGGTATTTTTTAATGTAACTAGACAGTACCTTTTATTCTGGGGAGGGGGTCAAACCCTACCCCCCTCCTAAAAAGACCCCCTGGGTACGTCTTTGACTGGAACACAAATTTATCCCTCATCCCGACACCCAGGGCGGTAACAGCAACGCTTGGAGTACAAGCCCACTAGCAGGCAGCTCAGCGTCAGCTTCTGGGGAGCCTTCTGAACAGTTTTGCAGCATCTCCATCATAAGAAAGTCCTAAAATCATAGGCGTATCGAGGCCAATTCCTCGTGAGAGGGGGGGGGGGGGATGTAAAAAAACGTAGGTTTTTGGGGTTGACATTGACAGTGACATACATGACAAAGACAGTTGAAATGAAAATCATTCTTTTTTATTTTTAGTATTTGTTGTTACAGCCGCCACAGTAATACATAATCGGTGAAATTTCAAGTGTCTAACTATTACGGTTCAAGAGATAGAGCCCTGTGACTGACGGACAGACAGACAGACGGACAGACAGCGGAGTCACAGTAATAGGGTCCCGTTTGCACCCTTTGGGTACGGAACCCTAAAAAACTAAGTTGGTGTGGTTGATATTGACAGTGACATACATTACACAGACAGTTGAAACGTTGCCATTACTAGAAAATCATAGTTTTTTTTATGCAACTAGACCTAACATAAAAGGACCCCAAATTTTCTTTTTATTGGGAGGGGTGGGGGGGTGTTGAACTTCTTGCTTTCAAATAGAAGGTTTACGTCGCGTATAAAAGGTTTCACGAAATCACTCCCATTGATACAGGAGAGCGAGAGGAAAGATGTTACATCAGAAACGTTGTTACAGGAACATGCAACTCCGCAAGATCAAGCGCGCCGAGAAGAAAGGTACCGAGAGTGTGATGGACGAGAAGCTGACGCTGCTGTTCCAGTCGCAGTTCAACGTCGGGGGAGGGGAGCTGGTGTTCCAGGTGACGATGCTGCTTGTTAACTCTTCTTCATCTAGATTCCACGGCTCGTCCGGGGAAGTACAGACGGTAAATCGGATACCTGTGCGATGGTACACGTATCTCATTAACCGTCTGTCACACTCTCACAGAAAATCGACGTATGAGTAATAGCTTCACCGCTCCTATGCTTCGTTCGGTGAGTGAGAGAGCCGGACATAGCCCAGCGGATTATCTCGTTGCAGTGGCATTGGGCGGGATACATAGCGCGGACGAACCGATGGCCGATGAAGCAGAAAGGTTCTCGAATGGCGACCACGGACTGGCAAACGTCAGACGACCACCTACAAGGTGGTCGGATGACCTGACCAAGGTCGCCGGAAAGCGCTGGACGCAGATTGGGACCAGTCATTTTGGAAATTCTTGGGAGAGGCCTACGAAAAATAATTCTCTAGAAATGTAACGCTCCTACATTCACCGCTTCGATTCTGATTCCATTTACGCAAACAAACTAACAGTGATTACAAAGAAACACTCAAACACACACATATACAAAGATGCATGCGATTGGTCGCGACAAGGTCACGCATGCGTCATCGTCGCGTCGGTCGGGCAGCCGGCTCCCCCAAGTTGAATACATGGCGCGCATATTGTCTGGCTGTCTAAAGGTTAAAATGTTTATTTACTTACATAAGAAAGGTGAGTCCTGTGTCTTTCATGTCTGTATGGCTTCTAAACTATAGCACTTCACGGCACATGACGGCATTTTTAAAGAATCGATTATCGCAAAAACACAACAATATTCTCAAAGGAAACTTCTTGCGACGCAACCGCACGACTCGAGTGTCACGGCGAACTGTCGCGCCACGCGGTTTATTTTTAGGCCCCGCCCGCCGCGGTACATATCGCGTGGAATAATTTTTGGAATTAGTTACGCTTCTAGAGTATTATTCTTCGTAGGGAGAAGCCTATGTCCAGCAGTGGACGTTATGCGGCTGAAATGATGATGACACAGGGTTACAGGAGGGCGTTTCTGCCCGTTCTCTGTCCAGTAGAAGCTATTGAAGTATTTGTCTGTTGCAGGTGTGGACTCTGTCCCTCCCGGTGGTGGTGATCGTGCACGGCAACCAGGAGCCCCACGGCTGGGCAACCGTCACGTGGGACAACGCTTTCAGCCCCTCCGGCAGAGTGCCCTTCGCTGTTCCGGATAAGGTAACTTATATTGTATTTCTTTTTTTTTTTGGATTTCTTATCTTAACAAAATAATTATACTGAAATTATTTAAAGGGTTCAGTCCATGATACTGAACAACTTTCCCCAGGGAATCGAGACATGAAAAATATTTTTCCATACAAACTCGGATCAGCTGATTGGTGAACTTGTACGGGAGGCCAAAAGTTCTCTCCGTTGGGCGAAAAAAAAGTCAATCGGGGGAATTTGGGCACGTTGCCTCGATGTGGCGCTTTAGAAATATTCTATTTAGTTGAAGATTAGTTTTAAGGCCGTACCTGAATTTTCCGGGGTCCAGTGCTGCCCCCATTTAAAATAAATAATTTCAAAGAAAACGGAGACATTATTTAAAATTTTGCTTCTATCAAGTCCTAGATAACCCTTCAAAGTATTTTGTGAACTACTGTTTACAGTTTATATTGAGAACGTTAAGCTTTACTACGCACATTTGCCAAAAGTGGCCGTTTTCCTGTCTCTCATTCTTTGAAATATCAGGTCTTTGAAATCATTTATTTTAAATAGGGGGAAGCACTGGACCCCAGAAAATTCAGGTATGGCCTTAATTTTTAGATATAGTTTAGTTAGTACTAAATGTTTTATTTTTATTTTGCAGGTGACCTGGGGCCAGCTCGCCGAGACGCTCCGCATCAAGTTCTACTCCGCCACGTCCGGGGGCGACCTCTCAGACGACAACCTACGTTTCCTCGCCGAGAAGATATTCAGGTAAATAAAACACCATAATCATCAACGGAGACGAGGAAGGGGAAGACCATAGATGAAGTTTTTCTAACAAGTTAAGGAGTAAGGTCCAACCAAGACATTAAAAAGATGGCAGAGAGAAGAGAGGAATGGAGGCATCTCCACTTAACACTTACCCTGCTGAAAACGCACCGTATGTGTTTTCCTCTTTGGCAAAACACACACGTTGCATTTTTCAGCAGTGGAAACTCCACCCACAAGAGCAAGCTCTTAAGAGTCCCCTTACCCTAGACCAAATCCGAGTTTCCCATACAAACGTAGACTACGTTTTATTTTGAAACGACATGTAAGATTTCGGTAAAAATTTGTAACTTTAAAGGAATTGCATATATCTAGGGTTATAATTGGTTTTCAAAGTCAAAATATGAACTTGAAAGAAAATATAGTACATTATATCATTTTTGACCATCAGTATGGAAAAGTTTAACACCCTTATATTTTCTTTCAAGTTTATATTTTGACTGTGAAAACCAATTACAACCCTATATATAACGTCTAACAAAATATACTGAAACTATTTTAAGGGTGAATTCAGTCCATGATACTGAACAACTTTCTCCAAGGAACATATATCGAAATATGAAAAATATTTTTTCGCTTTCCATACAAACTCAGATCAGCTGATCGGTCAACTTATATGGGAGGCTAAAAAATATTTTTTATATTTCGATATATGTTCCTTAGGGAAAGTTGTTCAGTATCATGGACTGAATCCACCCTTTAAATAGTTTCAGTATATTTTGTTAGTCCCTGTATATGCAATTTCTTTAAACTTACAAATTTTTATCGAAATCTAACATGTTGTTTCAAAATAAAACGTAGACTACGTTTGTATGGGAAAGTCTAGGGTAAGGGGGTTCTTAAGTTAAAAAGAAAAAGAATCATCAACACCACGCTGCGCTCTAAAACTCAAATAAATCCTTCCGGACTAGAATGTTGAAGGCCTCTTATCATCAGGTCTTTTTTAGTCTCCACTGCAGGAGCACGACCCTCTCTGTTCTACCAGAGCCATATATTGTCCAGAGCAGTCAGAGGATTTAGCCTACACTCTCCACGCTGGCCAGACTGGTTGGAGAGGTCTCACTGATGTTTATAAGCTTTGTTAAGCTTGTGTTTCCTAAGTCGCCTTCTACGACATCCACGGGGAGACTTGGAGTGGTCCTATTCTACTCTGCCGAGAACCACACTGCGAAATAGTTCTCTGTGAGTGGGCTGGCTGCTTGCAGTGATTTTCTTCGTAGGTGTTCGATATTTTGGAATTATACAGGCTGAGTTTTTAACCACCGGCAAAATTTTTGGAGCAAGTTCAGTCCGTGATACTGAACTACTTTCTATAATTTTTTTTATTAACAATCTATAAAAAAATTTCGTCCTCCGATTTTGTTTAAAAAAAACACTTTACAGCACTTGTGTCTTAGAGGGGCTATATGTGCGTAATGGCTGGCATTACGCAATTAAAATCAGTGTCGAAAAAAGCACTATTCGAACGTGTTGAAATAGTAGATTGTGCTTCAAGGCGTAAAGGTAATAGTTTTAACGCGAGGGCGCTACTTTCAATCCAGAGCGAAACGAAGGATGCCACAATAGAATCACGAGCGTAGCGAGGGATTCTACGGTGGAATCCTGAGTGAAGCGAGGGATTCAAGTATATCGCCCGAGATAAAACTATTACCGTACACCGTGAAGCACATTCTTCTTTTTATCTCCATCTATGAGAAAAATCAAATACCTATATACCTATAACGAAAGTAGAACTCCTACATATACCTAATCAGAGTTTAGTTACTAACCTTTATTTGGTGTCGTTTTCACTAAAGAAGTACTATGAAATTTTTTTTCTAGGACCACCACATCTTATACATTTTCCAGTTATTAGAATCGTTTCATTACTTTTTCCTTGTGTGTTAATTCTTTATATATTTAAATATGTATATTATACGTAAACTTCATATTTATTTACTATCGGCCTCATCATGAAATTAGTCACATTTAAAATAGTTGTAAAAATAACCTAATAGTTCCTTAATAAAACAATTAAGACAACAATGGCGCGTTTTTATTGGTTTTTAATAAATTATTATTTTGAAGCAAGAGAACCAAAACATTTTGACCTACAGTCATCCACGTAAACGTGTTGTATTCCAATTTTAAAAAATTACGACGCCCTTGCCTATATTTTATAATTTTAAAACTAAATTCTTCTTTTTTTTAGCTGACTGCCAATATTATTTTTGATTCTACATTTGTGTTCGGTTTTCAAATGTGTTTTAACGCCTAGGGAATTTACTTTTTACTTTTAAGTGTCTAGAGAATTACCAGTGGCTTTAGCCCCAAATATTTGGGATAAAATCATCGTTTTTCGAATAGATGAGATGAAAAGTAATGAACAGTATTTCGTGTGGCAGGAGCAGCCTGCCGCTCAGCACGCCCGAGCTCAACGCCATGCCGGTCAGCTGGACGCAGTTCTGCAAGGACGCGCTGCCCGAGCGGAACTTCACCTTCTGGGAGTGGTTCTACATGGTCGTCAAGGTGACGAGGGAGTACCTGCGTACTCTGTGGTGCGACCGGTGAGTGTACCAGATCTCTGGCAGGTCTGGAGACGCGCTGCCAGAACTCTGACAGTTCTGAAGACGCGCTCCCAAAACGGAACTTCACCTTCTGAGTCCTCCTTCTAAACAGTCGTCAAGGTGACGAAAGAGAGATATTTTTCAGAGTGCTTGGTTTTGGGCCGTGAACAAGCTGGCTATATACAGGGTCAAAAAAAATATACTGAAACTATTCTAAGGCTTAATTCAGTCCATGATACTGAACAACTTTCCCCAATTAACATTATATTATATCGAAATTTGAAAAAAAAAGTATGAGCGTATTTTGCTAGACATTACATATGCAATGAAGAAAAAAAGATTATCAAATCAACTAGAAAATTCCCAAAAGTTTGCTTGTAACTTATCTCATTCCTAACGTGTACCGCTTACATTATGTCTGCAGGCTGATCATGGGCTTTATTCAGAAGAAGCAAGCGGAGGACATGCTGTCCAAGTGTCCTCCGGGCACCTTCCTGCTGCGCTTCTCGGACTCCGAGCTGGGGGGCATCACCATCGCCTGGGTCGGGGGTGAGTGCAGTGAATATTGTCATTTTTACATCCCCATGGGCCGCAAGTGGCAATTTACTTCCGATAAAAGCCGCTTCTGAATCAGGGAAAGTAAAATGGGGACACATCACATATTTATCACCCTTGCCTTCGACTCGAATACCAACTTCTGTTTCTCCCAAATGTTGACTAAAACTCGAAAGCAAAAACGTGAGATCAATTAGTAGCGTAACAAAGTCCGTCGTTCGCCGCGCGAGAAGGTACATATTCGAGTTCATCGGGGTCACGCGGCAGTTTTGATAATAGACGGGCGTCACTACGTAGTCTTGCTCGAAAATCATTTTCGCAATTTTTTTATCCTATGTCGTACACAAAATGGATAGAGGAATTTATCTACTATACATGTTTTTTTCAAAACCAATTAAAAATTAGCGTTTGTTGTATAGATTTTGCCCCTCTTAAATTGAAGTCTAGATCCAGCACTGGAGATTCGTATAAATCTGTTTTTTCTAGACGGCAACGAAGTATTCAGCCTCCAGCCGTTCACGGCCCGCGACCTGGCGCTGCGCTCGCTCGCCGACCGCGTGCTGGACCTGCCGCAGCTGCAGTTCTTATACCCGAATATCGCCAAGGACGACGTCTTCTCCAAGTACTACACTAAGCCAGGTCAGTAGCGTAAACCTAACGGCATTATTGAAAATTTAAATAGTCCAACGGGATGTTTTAAAGCTGTTTTTTCAATACGTTTGTATTATTTATTGTATTATGTGTCTTTGCTGTACTATTGTACTATATTGTATTGTAATATTATGTTTTAACTATATGTTTTCGTCGACGATATTTCGCTGACGAAAACATATAGTTAAAACTAACTTTCTGTGATAAATTCATACATCTGTGAATGTTTGGTAAAGTAACGTAAACCAAAAGAAAGGTATAACTGAAAATCTATTTTTTTTATTTGTCTACGAAAACTCGATGTGTTTGTATCTTAATTTTAATGTATTCCACCTATTTTACGACACTTATGCGAAATAAACTTCATTTCAATACCTGTATTGGAAGTGAAGTTGATGGTCTCTGATGGTTCGGCAGAGAACGAGATGCTGAAGAACGGGTACGTGAAGCCGGTGCTGGTGACGACGCTGCCGTCGTACATGGCGCCGCCCGCCTACGCGTCCCCGGACACGCACCGCGGGACGCCCTCCGTGCAGAGCAGGTACGGCACTGGGACTCCAGATAGGTACGCATGGCGCTCCAAACTAAAATACTATGGAAGGATTTATAAAAAAAAATACGGATTCTTGATTCTTGATTCCTGATTCTTGATTTTTGATTCTTAACTCTTAAGTCTGATGTAACTTAACGCTAATTTCTCGTCATAGATGACATTCGCCGACGATTTGGTGGGGCCGTTTTGCGCAAATGCGCTGTGATTTATAGTTAATTACTGTTCCATAGTATTATAGTTTGCTCCTCAGCTCATCGTAGAAGAGGCTTTTCGCTCGTGCACAGCTTTAAGGCCGAGAATCCATTAGAGATGAGCGAGGTTGTGCTGTGTTTTAACGATCAATGACATGGAGTTATAGACCGACCGCATTTATGCGTATTAGCCTGCGGGGTACAGGGGCGAGGGGTTATGTATGACGGCTAAGGGGGCTGTGAGGTGCGGGACCTGTATCGCGCTATTCACGCCCGCCGCCCGCTAAGACGCCATACCCCCGCGCCCCTGTACCCCGTAGGCAAATACTCATTAAAGCGATCTGTCTATAGAGATGTATAATGTAATCTGTCTAGTGACATCGAAATCCTTTTGGTTTTCAAAACACAAAACATTCTCGCCCATCTCCAATGGAGCATGGGCCTATGACGATGAAATTGTTACAATATTTGGCCGAAATTATGTTTGCAATAAATAAAACGCTTCTATCCACATAATACGTCACACAGAATTTTGACTTTTCGAATCTCCCCCTTGTCAGGCTTTTTCCTATCCCTTCAGAAATCAGAAATTTTTATTTGCCAGAATACATACTGTATTCAGCCTGCAAGCAGACGTGCAAATATACATAGTCAGGTCAATACGTAGCAAATTACAAATACGAATATATAGTACAACTAGCTCTTGCCCGCGGCTTCGCCCGCGTAGAGTAGACTACACAAATTAGTTTCTTTTTTTAAACTGGGATTGAAATTTATTAAAATCCAATTAATGGATTATTATTTTTTACTAACCAGTAATAAAAAATGTCATGTGTCTCACTTCAAAAATGACGAAGATTCATACAAACTGCAACCCCTTTTTCAAAATTAATTCATTCAAAAGTAATTTTCAAAATCTAATAAATGCATTATTATTATCTACTACAACTACTACTAAAATAGATTAAAAATTTCATGTGTCTTACTTTAAAAATTACGAAGTTTCATACAAACTGCTAACCTCTATTTCACCCCCCTTAGGGGTGGAATTTTCAAAAATCCTTTCTTAGCGGACGTCTCCTAATCACAATCCACCTCCCTGCCATTTTCATCTTCATTGGCTAAGTAGTTTTCGAGATTTCGTGATAGTGAGTGATTTTCGCTTTCATATATATAGATATAAAAATGTCAGTTTACTTATAAGCTAAATAGGGAATATTTAGCTTATAACTGTCATATTCGGTATGCCCCCCCCCCCCCCCCCCCCCCCATTGCTGTGATGTATTATGAGGATGGCCTCTTTAAAGAATGATATTTATTTTAAAAAAATCATTTACTATATAATATTTTGCAGTTATTTCATTATTTTAATTTCTTTATTTAATATTCGTTATCTCCTCTCCCCTAGGTACATGATCGATTTTTAGTTTTTAAGTGCAAGACACGCGGCTCCATCTCGATTTTATTTTTAATTTAATAATAATTTAGATTTATTTTATTTAATAGTCACATCCTTATTTTATAAAAACGTGCCTTATTGCAATATTTAGCGCTTCCTTTTTCGGTCACAATTTTTTTTTGTTATTTTCTTTTTTTTATCTGGTGCACAATTTTTTATTGTAAAGATTTTCATTTAAATAATTTGCGTACTAGCAAAAAAGACATTTCTGTAGGTGCTATGCTTATATAACGCCTAACAAAATATACTGAAACTATATTAAGGGTGAATTCAGTCCATGCTACTGAACAACTTTCCCCAAGGAACATGTATCGAAAAATTATTTTTCATATTTCAATATATGTTCTTTGGGGAAAACTGTTTAGTAGCCATCCACCCTTATAATCTTTTCAGAATATACTGTTAGACCCTGTTTTTTTTACAAATATTTTGTATGTTAAAATTTATTTCTCATATTATAGACATAAAATTAAATACGCAACACTCGGCGGTAATAATGAAAGCCTCAAATCGTTTTATCATTCTCAATGCGTTTTTTTTATTTTAAATTAATTTTAGTTTTTTATTTTAATTTAAGTTTTAAATTCTCAATTCTCAATCTCTTATGTATGACCTCCGGCGGCGTAATGGTTAAAATGCTAGTACGCTACTCCGGAGGTTCTAGGCTCGACATCCAGCCAGGGCAAGTTGGAAAATGGCCTTTTTCAAATTGTCCTAGGTCTTTGGTGTTTATCTATAAAATATATTATCGAGATAGTATCTTATAATACGAATTCAAACGTAATTTGCGGCTAGCTGAATCAATGTAATTTGTCCTTATACAAGGTGCTTTTAAATCAACTACAAATATTTTATATTGAGTCCATCATTTTGAACAACTTTTCCCAATAAATGTTCCCAAAATGAAATACGAAAAAAAAAATAGTACAGTAACTAGATCACGTGACTAGGTACTTTGATTTGTATGGGAGCCCAAAAATTTTGTTTTCGTATTTCGATATACATTCATTGGGAAAAGTTGTCCAAAACTATGGACTGAATCACCACTTAAAATTTTAACTTATTAAAAAGCACCTTGCATTTATCTCGGGCGATTTGTACCTTTAATCTGAGATATTATTTACCGCCTTCAGTTGAAGTGTTTCGTCTTTATTGCTATGTAATTAAGGTTGATAACGCTTTGTGTTTCCTCCCTAGCTGCGCACCAACTATTCTACAGTTGTGAATCGGACGGGTTGAAGGAAATGTCAATTTTATTCGTATTTAGTTTAAGCTCTGACACTTAAGACCTATGCACACGGCGTATTTTAAACGCGTCGGCGACGCGCGTTTTTCGAACGCGCGCTCACGGCGCTGTAGAGGACTAAAAAGCAGATTGACGAATTTTAATTTATCAAACGCGCGCGAGAAGCGCGTTTAAAGTTCGTCTGTATCGCGTTTGTCAAAGAAAGGGGTGTAGGCAAAGTAATTACCTCCCCTTCTTAGGCCAATTTTCTTTTTTGTCAAGGAACCAATATTTTTATGTCAATGTAATAAGGTTGAGACTCGTCTGTGTTTGGGCGGCCAAATCTGGCCGCTTCGGAAGTAAGAGGTTATACAATCTAGAATTACTACAAGTAATAATCTCAAAAAAAAAAAAACAATTAAAATTAAACTTAATGCCACGTTCATAAAGTTTATATTTCCATAATGCTTACGTTTTAATTTCTAACGTTCCCAAAAATCGTACCTTAACGTGTAGGCGACCCTTTCCCGCAAACTGTCAGTGCAATAAATTAGAAAGGGACATCTACAACGTAAGGTATCTTTTTTGGGAACGGCTTTACCACTTCGTAGGCATTCTAGATTGTTTATAATTTCTTTGGGTGTAGGTGTTTTTATATTTGACACAAAGTCTGTACACTTGGCTGTTTGATTGCTATATTAGATTTTGGCACGAAATTTATCAGTATTATATCGGCTACGAATCATAGCATTTATTTTACTTAGATTAGGTTGTATGGTAAGTTACATGTTTGTATGAAATGATCGGATGAATATCCAAATACGTATGAAACTGCGATAAAAAAAAGTATTTGTAACTGTATTAATTGTTATTTGGCACAAATAAATAAATGTGAATAAATCGCACATTAAAAAAATGTATTTCGAGATAATTATATATTTAAGAGATTTTCTCCAATATGAGTGAGTATTATACTAAATTAATTTATGTACCTATATCTAAATAGTGTCAAATATCCAGAAGTATTATTTTGTAAACGGCTGTCAATTCGATTGTGAGGTTAGATCTACAGAAAGAGACAGAACATATCATGAGCGAGAGGGCGAATGAGTCAGGGTGACAACGAATTTAGTATTTATGGTAATAACTGGTGACCTATTCTTGAAAGGTAAGTCACCAATCGAACAATTTTCCGCTGTGCACTGTACCAAGTAATTTCTTCTCAGTTGTTTCGATATATGAAATGAAATGAATGAATGAAAAATATGTTTATTGTTTATATATATGAATACGATGATATTTGCAGTAGTTTACAAAAAAACTATGTCGCAGGCATTTGCCGTATTCCGATTGCCGCCACATTCCATAAACATTACATTCTTATTTTTATATTTTATTTATTTCCAATACAGCTCGTTTTTACAGGCTTACCCTAATGCAACATAGCTATAGACCATATAACAAAGAAGGTATATGTTTATATGCCTCATTTGTGAATTTCCCCAGCGAAAAGTCAAGCACGTCAATGTCAACACACTTCTGACCAAGAGAATTGAGCAAACTCAAGGCTCTAGGCACAGGAGCGAACTTATATAAATTCGTGCGCGAAGAAGGCATCTCGAAAAAAGGTGGCTTTTGTATATTTACGAGTATTTATTTTATAAAAAGATTGTATGGGCAAGATTGCTCTTTTTGTACGTGATATAAGGAGTATCCAATTACTTTTAAAAGTTGAATGCGTTGCATTAAGTTATTATTTAAATGTTTTTTTTTAATTAAAAAAAAATCGTAAAAGCTTTTATTATGAGGCCTAAGAACTTATCAAAACAAATGTAATGAGCCCAAACCCGATGGGGTTGCGTCGTTTTATTACAGGGCTCCTATAGCCACCTTCCTGCTCCATCATCAGATCAGCTTGTCATAATAATATTGCATTGTCATCCGATTTACATTAGCATACACAATTTCATCTCAATCAGAAACCGGGAAGTGGCTCTCAAATTTAACTTGCAAGGGCAATAAATACTCGTAAATAAAAACTAAAAATACGGCCAGATTGCACTTGTAACTTTAGAGACAGATGTTATAAAAGTATACGTTGCTTGTTTCCTTTTGGTGACTTCCCACTTTCAAAAATAGACCCCCAGATCCTGTAAAGGCCTATTCAAACCGTAGCAGTATCCCCTACGTGGTGGTGAAGAGACAAGTGAGACCAAAGTAGGTGCAAAAATAAAAAAAACGACGGGTTGCACTCCGGGAGTGCTGGCAGAAGTGAAAACTTGAATATTAACGTTGTGCATTTTTGATATTTTAGAATGGTTAGGGAATAATTTTGCACGAATTGCTTTAATTATCAGTATACAAGTAGTATCATTTATGTGGTAGAATACAATATTTATTTATTGCGCTATCGTACACAAGCATGACAATTTATATTACATTAAAAAGTATATCTCTCAGCTAAACGAAACAGCAGGCGCAGGCATACATTTTCGCCGCGCCGTAGAAAGAGAGGGGGATACTTCCTCTCCTACGCCGCGCCGGCTGTCTACTCTCCATCCGTCTTATGAATTTTCGATCAGGACACGTGTCCTGACGCGAGTTTAACATTTTTTACCCATTACAAAAAAAGTGCACAACGCCGCTAAAGAAGTTTTCACTTCAAAATTTGACTTAACTAGTATATGAACCTATATTACTTACCTTTGGCAGGTTTGCTACTCGTAGTAACTTGAGTGCTGCCATCTCTGAGCAGCTGGTATTAATAATTTGTTGCCAAGTTTCTGCCATTTACGTGCCCTCCAAAGTAGTGTTCCCGTGGACTATAGGCTTTTAGCCTTTTTTAAAGGCTAGAAGCCTATAGAATTAAGTGGCTGGACAGGCTAAAAATCTATTTAGGCTAGGCCTGTTGAATAGTTCAAGCCCAAAGGACTAAGAGTCTTTATAGGCTTTTGGTGCGATGTTGTTTTAGCGATACTTATGTAAAATATTAATTTTCTTTTTTCAAATTAAATGGAAAATAAAATAAATGCTTTATTTACTTAGGCCAAGTCAAAAATGGCTGTAGCCTAAACATAAGCGTATTACTTGAAAAAAACCTAGTCACAAAAAGGGCTATTTAGGCTCATAGGCTTTAAAAATGACATAGCCCTAAAAAGGACCGACAGGCTTAAATTTAGGGCTAAAAGCCTATAGTTTTCGGGAAAACTACTTAAAAAGCTGGTATGACGTTAGGTATATGTTACGTTAGTAATTATAGTATCTTTGGTATCGCGTACCGCTGTGGTATGCGGTTCCGGTTTCGCGTTAACTGCGGTAATGCCTTACCAAATACCCGGCGGGATGTCGCTAACCACGGCGGTAGCGGATACCGCTTTCGTTTGAATAGGCCTTTAGTTTCGAATAATAGGAAAACGAACAATTTTGGTAGTGTTGATACTCGGTGTGACCAAAACGAATCTTCTTTATCAGAAATAAAGTATTTTTTTGTCAAAAATATACATATAAAGGTATCCTTAAGGTTGCTAATTAATTGAAAAATATTTATAATGTTAGTCAAAAAGGGTATACAGTCCTTTCGTTCAAATGGTGTGCAGATGGCCGAATGATGTGTGCCGCCTTTCGAGCCGATAGTCTTCCCACCATTTGAACGAATGGACCCATCAATATGAATAACTTACTATAGGAGCAACGCTAACATCTGCCAAATCACTTTTGCATACAAAATTCATTCCCAAAAAATGATTTATGTATAAACACGGGATTTAGCACGAACCTTGTTTGTTGAGTCTAACATTTCGAATAGGCGAATCCTTTGTGGCCGCCTCAATGTAACTCAATGGAGGACGTACTCCTATTCGAAACGTTAGACCTAACAAACAAGGTTTGTGCTAAGTCCCGTTAATATACTTAAATCATGTGTGAACCAATGTATGAAA
Organism: Acrobasis repandana; assembly: GCA_963576875.1. Classification (NCBI taxonomy): domain Eukaryota; kingdom Metazoa; phylum Arthropoda; class Insecta; order Lepidoptera; family Pyralidae; genus Acrobasis; species Acrobasis repandana. The sequence continues at coordinate 7,674,050 of OY756243.1, read as the reverse complement.
CCATTTTTGACGTGACAACGTCTTAAATTAGGTTGCGGCTGGGAGTCACTTATGAAAAAGTGTAACGCTCGGTAACGTTACGATGAGTCACCGAACGAGAGAGAGGCCCGCCGAATGCCTTGCGTCTCTCTCCCACTCAACTATGATCGGTCTGCCGCCGTTGTCACGTAAAATCTTCGCCCGTAAAACCGACTTTACAGGCAACCATTTTTTTTTTTTCATTAAGGTTGTCATAGTTGGTATGATACATATCAAACCTTGTTCATATGACTTGACTAAAGTAGTAATGGAGAACAAATACGACTAGATACAAAGTATCTGTCTTTCTTCAGAACCATGTATGTGACAATTTGGAAAACTGTGCTCAATTATTTAAAAAAAAAGTATTATGTATACCGAATTGGTTGAAACGAATTTTTGATGAAGTTAAAGTCACATTATTTATGTATACACTTTGTAGAAACTATAAAGCGTTGTTGACGATAATACTAGCATTTTACATAAAATACATAAGTATATTTGTTTTCTGAGAAAGAAAAATTAAATATGCCTTTATAATAAAAAAAACAGAGATATTGTGAAAGTTTTTTCATAGTTTTAATTAACAAGTTAATATCTTTTTTTATATCCGTTTTTATGGTGAAATGCCTCACATTGAAAAAAAAATATTGAAATTGTTGTTTAAAAACAAGTAATTATTTATAATTGTTTTTTTAAAACAAGCTATTATCTAAAACAAAGAACTAAAAAGTTTAAAGCGCTCAAGACGAAACAATTGAGCCAAAACTCGGTGGGGTTATGTCATCATGAGATCAGGTCATTGGTACCATAATGTTGCATTATGGTACCAATGACCAACCCCATAAGTTAAAATAAGTTTCAGCTCAATCGAATAATATGAAGTGGGTCTAATTTAGCTTGCAAGATTTGATTACGGACACAGACAACGGGACAGCTAAACAAAAGCTTGTAACAATGCATATTTTTAAAAGAGATAAATGAAATCAGCGAAATAAAAATAATATTTCAATTATGCTAGTATTTCGCCAACGACATTATTTTTGTCCAATCGGCATATACAAAAAGTTGGATTGTTGTAGGTAGGATGTATGAAGGCCGTAAGGATTCCACGTCAATTGAAAGAGTCGTCGCGTAACTGAGTAAATGTTATGCCCCCGAATAATAATGTAATCCATTTGAGACTTTATATTTCTGGGGGCAAGGCTGCGTTTTGAGTAAATGTCGAAAGTCAGGTGGCGGTATATTCATTTATATATATACGGTTGAATTACAGCGGTTAAGCATATACAAAGTGGAAGGGATATACTCGTAATAAATCGAACCACGGGCTATACTAGATGACTAAAATATAATGAAATTAAAATAAAAGTCAAAAAACCCCAAAAAAATTCGACATTCCCATACAAATCGCCCGGGCGGCCGCACACTTTTGTATGGAAATGCCGAAAATTATTTTTGTATTTTGGCTGTTATTTTTTTATTATACTAAAATGGTCTAGTATAGACCGTGGTTTGATTTATTACGGGTATGTCCCTTCCACGTTGTATATGCAGTGCTTCTATTTTCTTAATGTCTCTCGAAAAACTTCGTGTTTCGTCGGAATGGCCGCTTGGAAGTTTATAGAGTTGTTATGACTCTTTTTTATTAATTATTTATTATAACTTATTATTTATTTACAAAAAATAGAGTACATAGGTACTGCTTATTTCATAAGAAATCTCTTTCAGCAGACCCAGGAGAGGGAAATTGAAGAAAACAGGTAGTATTATTATGTATATAACTTATTTTAAAATGAGAGTAAAGCTTTTAATTTGCAAGCCAATTTTCATCAAACATAGCTAATAATCATCTCGACAGACAATGCTTCCGATTTAAAAAAAAACGCATAGAAATTGGTCTATGCGTTTAGGAGCTATGATGACACAGACAGATACACAGACAAACGACACTTTTAACGAAAGAGAGAGGTCTCTTTCTTCGTGGATTAAAAATGATTAAACTAGGCAAATCTTAACTAGCTTTCTCGCTAAATATCTCTAATACACACTGTTTTATTTTATTATTAAACTAGTTGTATCCTGCGCGCGTTGCTACGCCAATGTTTTTTCCTAAACCTTCCCTGAACTATAACGAAAAAACAAAAAAAAAATATCGAAATCGGTCAAGCCGTTTACGATTTTATAAAGGACATACAGACGAACATTCATTTTTATATATATAGATAATATTTATACATTTTAACTTTATAAAAAAAAAACAGTGTTTTATTATATTTTCTCGCCGCCTTGCACTATTCTCGACACTTTTCAAAACTAAGCCAAATCGTGTATCAACGAAATGTATTTGTATTATACGTAAACCATTATATGTGGAACTACTTATATACTTACATCTTAATGTTATTTAAGTGTTAGAGCCCTCATGCCAAAATTAGGTAGAGAATACTTCAACGATGGTGTCACTAGAAAAATAAACTTACTTTAAACACAGGATTACAACTATACGATTAAGCCAAATTGAAGATCAAGGGCGAATAAATTCTCGGACTTTTATTGTAACTTTTGTATATTACATCGATTTCTTTCGGGTGAAAGCCTGGGTTTAAATATAATAATAAATTATCTGACTGCTCTGGCTAATATATGGCTCTGGTAGTACAGAGGGCCGTGCTCCTGCAGTGGAGACTAAAAAAGACCTTATGTTGATGAATAAATTATCTATTCTTCGTATATTTTCTTAATATATTCATTTATTTAGTGTTGTGATGATCCATGGCGCCGTCGGTGCAGTATGAGTCATTAAGGCCGTACCTGAATTTTCCGGGGTCCAGTGCTGCCCCCATTTAAAATAAAAGACATAATTTAAAATTTTGCTACTATCAAGTCCTAGATAACCCTTAAAAGTATTTTATGAACTACTGTTTACAGTTTATATTGAGTCTCCGTTTTCTTTAAAATGTTTTATTTTAAATGGGGGCAGCACTGGACCCCGGAAAATTCAGGTACGGCCTTAATAAATTATCCCGGCTAAGAAAAGCTAAAATAGGGTTTGTGTCTCCGAAACCGTCCTCCAAAACGTAAAATCTCCTATTTTTCTCTAATTGTCACGTCCTTTTAAAAAACAAGACCTTTTTTACAAATACCCATGTATATGTATCACCTTTTGATGTTTATTTAATTTTTTGTAATAAAAGAAATAAAGTATTAACATTTAAAATTACTAAAATTTATTTTAGATTATATTCCAATTTCAGGACTTGATTTGTTGATCTCAAAATATACTTTGTAAAAAAGGTCTTCATTGATTATCGGGTCCACTTATATTTCTTTGTATTGTAACTAGACACTAAGAGTATTTTTACATGTTGATGTTAAATTGAGAGAAAATTCCAAATAAAAATAAGTAGTGGAAGAATCTGTGTTAGATAAGACTGTTTGGCGAAGTTTGTCAATGAGATAAAAATAATTTAAAAAAAAGAAAAAAAAAATTAAATATGAATTCATTACACTATAAAAAAACTGTGTATAACAATGACAAAGTTTCGCTAAAACAAAAAAAAAACGACGGTATACTTTTATTGATTTTTAGGAATAAGTATTTTGTAAGTCGAGTACGAGAGCTGTCACTTTTGATACTTATTTTGATGCGTACAAAATAAGTTTATACAAAAGTTTGAAATATCGTGAAGTTTTTAATCTGTATGTACATGGAATTCGGTGCTAGTTTTTTTTTTCACTTGAATACAGTATCATGACACTTTTATACATTTAGGTTTTGAATACACATATTTAAGCTTACTCGTAATGTTGTTATTGTCCAACAAGTGTTAATGTTTAATGCCAATTCATGTAACTTGGTGACTTCTTTATAATTATTTCTCTTTATTTATTTATTTGATCGGGCTTTTATAGATTCTCTATAAAAAGTAAAACATAAAATAAATTATTAAAAACCTAACGTCGATTGCCCTCAGCAACAGCGTAGTAAAGCTATCTTTATTGTATTTTTAGTATAATATTGTATTATACATTAATTTACTCGAAAATTTAAATAGACGTTTCTTCTTTGACAAATTTAAAAAGAAACGCGATAATATATTTTGTATTAATACAAAGATTTGCGTTTGTCACCTATATGATTATTAAATATCTCGAATTTGGTATTTTATTTAAAGGGTGATACTAAGTAGTGACGTCACTCAAGTTTCATACATTGGCTTTGAGTCTAAACTGTTATTATCGGACCTAATATATATTAATTAGAGCAACGACCAAATTATAAATTAGCATATTATTTTAAATATACACTATTCTATTACTGTTTGACGAAATTCTGAAACAGTTGTGTTTGAGATTGGATTTTATAAGCTTTTTTGGAGATCGGTTGATCTGCTGACTTGATGGAGTGTTTGACTGCCTTTATCTTCGAGAACTTTTCTGAATTTACATATTTCTTTATGAATATTTTATACGGCTTTTAAGTAGTATAGTCGGAAAGACCGACCAGGTTTCAGAATGCAGCGAAACCGCGGGTCGCCGCTCCTCATATTCGCCTTGGTGATGATCGCCTAAATCAGTCAAAACCCAGTCGGCCTTGCTGACTACTACGAGAGTAAGCCGTATACAATATTTATAATAAATTTATCTCTTGTTAGTTTTAATAATATTATATTTTATTAATTATTATTTATATTATAACTCAATGCTTACTAGTTTTCCAGCGTGAAACGTATTTGAATTTTTATTTATTTATTTAAGGTTAAAAAGACTAAAGAACATTATTTTATATCAACTTTAATATCATTGAAATTAGGAATATATTAAAATTAATTTTTGTTAAAGACTAGATAAATAAAGAAATGTCCTAAGATCTCAGCTAAGTATACATTTTTTTTTATTAAAACTGAATGGATAATATCTATTTTTTAATTTAACAAGTTTCTTTTTTATAGGTATGAAGGCAGTCAAATATCCAATATTTCTATTATATAGTTTATATCGATAGCTGAATTAAATTAAGACTTGAAAAGTTTTCCGGGATGTGACTATTATAAGTAGTTAATTATTATAAGGTTTGTACGTAAGTTTATGTGTTTAATGTTGTGCTCAATACTGCACTGGACCCATGCTTGCCGGCGGTCTGCGAGTACCACCTGGTAACTGACGTATTTTTTTTAAATTATGACATTTGAAGATACGAGCGTATTTTTTATTTTTTCAATTTCGTAACCTAACAATAAGCATAACAATAGTTGATTGTTTAATTGAAAGGTTTGAAATTACATAATATATTTTACAGATAATTATATCATATTTAGCAATTGAAATGATTGATTTTTATTGAATGTCGGCTTTTTCTGTAAAAACTTGTTCTAACTTATTTTTAAATTTTGGAAAGCCAATATCTTTGCGAGGAATATATATAAAATACAGACACTCTATTATATTGATATATATTATATTATGACCAGTGGTCGGATAATCGGAAGCTTTTTTTACCTAAACTTCACGTTGGTACCTAACACAGCGTTGATACAACCACTAACATATAATAAAAATAATTGTATTTCACAGATTCACACAGATTAATGTTAGTGGTTGTATTAACGCTGTGTTAGGTACCAGCGTGAAGTTTAGGTAAATAAGCGCCCGATTATCCGACCACTAATTATTACTTATTTGTTTTACAGATAAATTGTCACTTACCAGGTTCTACTCAACCGTTGTATACTATATTCGGACCTTACATGACAATGTTATATATTGATGCATGTTTAATGTATTTGTATACAATTATATGTGAGATTTAAAAAAAAATCTTTTATTTAAAAAATTTGCCTTTACGAAGGTAATTTTTTTATTTTCCATCGCGAAAATGCAACACAGACGGTCGTTTTTAAAATATTTAAATTTCTGTACAAATATTATAAACCGTTTTTTTTTATTATATCATAGACTATTGTATTGTTTATTTTTTTATTTGTCTGTGCTGCCATTTTGGCGACGGTGATAAAAGATTTTTTTTTATATTTTTGGCGTTCCCCACGACCGTAAGCTAACGTGTTGCATTTTCTCTTTCTTTCCCGATCCGACGACAACGACAACGACGAACGACAAAATTTGAAACTACTACACACACAAAAATACACCAACACACTTTATAAATTTAAAATTGATTAACACAAAATATTAAAACTTTTTTTTTGTATTTTATGTCAATCTATCACAAATTTTGTTTAAAAATTTGCTGTAATATTAAATTTTAATTGTTAATTTGAACTTCACAAATTGTAAACATATTTACACAAATCACATACATATTTATATTACGCAAACTACAACTGTATTTGCCAAATCATCCAAATAATTTTTTTTTTAATTTTTCATAAAATCACATCAACATTGAACCACAACGACACTTGCCAAATCATTCTAATCACTTTTATTAAACCTCATAATGGTACAAAACATTTTATCATCAAAAACTACAACGTGAAATTATCACTACACCACACAAACAACTACGACACTTGCCAATTCAACTCGATCCTTTCTAACATATGTAATACACTCGGAATCATTGAAAACTACAACGTAAAAACGTCACTACATGACACAAACGACAACGACATTCGACGAAGCAGCTACTACGGGTCGGCGACGCCAGCGCCGACCGAGGCCACGCTCATCAGCAGCGACCTCTTTGATATGCACTCGTTCGACACAGACGACTTCGAGTTCGCTATGAGCGACACAATGCAGTGAGGTAAGCAACTTTACTGAGCCGTGTGGTTCCCGGTAGAGTAGAATAGGACCACTCCAAGTCTTCCCGTGGATGTCGTAGAAGGCGACTTAGGAAACACAAGCTGAACAAAGCTTATAGACATCAATGAGACGTCTCCAACCGTCTGGCCAGCGTGGAGAGTGTAGGCCAAATCCTCTGGCTGCTCTGGCTAATATATGGCTCTGGTAGTACAGAGAGGGTCGTGCTCCTGCAGTAGAGACTAAAAAGACCTGTCGACGATAAAAAATATACAAGGTTACTTTTAAAATACCGTCAACATTTTTGGAGCAAGTTCAGTCCGTGATACTGAACTACTTTCCATAAAAACAAATATCAAAAATCGAAAAAATAAAAATTTGTCCTCCATACAAAATCCATTTGGCTGTCCGCCGATTTGTATGGAAAGCCGAAATTTTTATTTCGTGTTAAAAGAATTTTTTTTTTTGCAGGATGCGTGAAAAACAGCGTAGATGTAGAGAAGGAACGCTTTCAGTCAATTCATATATTGTGGCATATACTATATGTAGGCAGCTAAAACCGGGATCTCCGAACATATAAATATATATATACTTATGAAAAAACAATAATAAATAGTCTAACGAGTCATATATCAATTTTAGAAAGGTACCTGCAATATCCAGTTATTTCTAGAGATTGGAGGGGGGGGGGGGGGTGCAAATACGAATAGGACACTCGGGTGCCACCGTGTCTCTACAGCCACCAGATCACCAGAGTCACCAGAAAGAAATGAGATGATACGATAACAAAGAGTTATTCTTGTACACTAAAACCTATAAATCACGGTTTTAGTTGCAATTCTTTAGTGCCATAGTTTTTTTTTTTTACATTTTTACCTTAAGTCGACAATATACGTAGTAAGTTTTAAATGTTGCAAATTAATATTACGAATTAAAATAGTCTACGGCCTTATATTTTAATGGAAATTTTTATATTTTATTAACTTTTTCGCTCGAACCCGAGTCGTCAGTGTTACGTACCTTTATTTGTAGATGTATTTTATTATATGCTTTAATGTATTATTTTTAACGGATTTTTTTACCATTATTCATATGCGATAAAAACAACGGCACTCCGGGAGTGCCGACAGAAGTGACAACTTAAACATGGTGGTGTCGGTTACGGTAACAGTGTCGCGAGTTCAATGGTTTTTTTCTTTTTTCCCATCTCAAAAAATGCCCAACGCGCGTAAAGAAGTTTTTACTTCAGAACCGGGTAACTCGCGTAAAAAGTAAGCTACCGGCCGATATGTTTTGACTTCATCCAGAGGCCTTCCTCAGGGCGAATGTGACTCGCGACGCGCACACGAAGACGTCACGAGCCGCACTGAGTGAGTACTCGAGTTACCCGTTTATCGTATATTAATCATATCTGTGTCTGAATTATAACCAAAAGATTTTTAGCATTTGGATTAATAACACGCATTTTATATAGGGTGCAAATTATATAACTGTGTATATTAATTATACTATGCGTCAGTTTGCTGGTGAGCGAGCATCGAACGAACAGAGGTTCGTCCACTATACCTATGTATCCAGAGGGATACATAGGTATAGTGGACTGGGATAAAATTTAATTATTTTGTACTGATAAGAAAATAAAACGGGTAAAAATACTAAACATGTGCTTTATGAGACGTAGAATTTTGGGGAGAGGGGAATGAGGGGAGGGGAAGGCGGAGGAACCCGCCTTTAGAAGGGGAGTGTTGGAAGCTCATAGTTTTCAAAATATTCCAAAATTAAAATTTTTAAGTTAGGTCTAATATTTACCACCAAAGTAACGGTAAACATAGCTATTGGATAGTAGAATGAGAAGGGGAGAGGGAAAAGGGTATATAACCCTCCCCCTTGACATGAACTTAAACCTAACTTCCTTTCTGCCCTCAGTAGTTCCGGGTACTGGGGTTTGATGGGTCCCCCCTTCCCCCTTCCCAAAATTCTACGTCCCATAAAGTACATTTTAGCCCCTTTTTTGCTCTTTGCTTTTAGCCTAGCTACCTGGCGCGCAGCAGACATGACGAATGACGTCATACTCCATACCAGCGGAGTATAGTGCCATGATATGATATAGGAAACAACGTAATGTATGATCTAATGAAATAATTTGTAAAATGTTTTTAAATTAAACAAGTTAGATCAAATATTATATTAATGATGTATTGGTAAAACCATAGACGAACAAATACGAGGACTAACAACCATACAAAAAAGCGTACTCTACTAGAAAGCCCAAATCCTGTAATATTTCTAGATGTCGCTACTATCTCTCGCATATAAAGGATGCTGAGTACTTAGGCTGATGGTTTCCACGAAAAATTAGATTGCGCTTGTTTGTTCGTAGAAAATGAACGCTTATACCGCCATCTTTCCGAAATCAAGCGGCACCACTGCGAAACTACCTTCTTTCGAACTAGTAGCTCCATCTAGCTACAACATTGAAACTAAAAATCTATTTACGCTTCAAAATATAAAGGTTGCCAATCCTCTTGTGTTTTTTGTCGATGATAGAACGTATGAAGCTGAAGAAATTGGATCCAAGTTGCAACCAGATATTGTTATTTCTTTTTATGCTGTCCTTTGACACATTTTGGTTTGCAAAATTAATGCACACATTTTCGGACTGTAATGTTAATGAACATAGATGTAAATTCTGATAAAGATTGTCACTATTCTAGAACGAATAAAGATAGTGCTTTAAGCGGTTATTAAACTATCCAATTTGAAGGAATCGTAACTATGAAATCGGAAGATGTAATCGCAGTTAGGACTGATTGGATCCGATAGTAAAAAGGACGTTCCGACCGCTCTACTTCCTTGTAATCTTAATTAATTCCAAAACGCGCAATAGGTCACAAGTAACATGTTAAACAAGAATAACCTTATAATAAAAGCTACTCGTACTAATGGGACAGATTTCCTTTAAAATTTCCATTTGTTCCCAGTGGTAACGAATGGGAATTTCCTTTTTTTGATTTCCATTTGACCCCAGTGGTGGCAAAGATTTGACATACATGTAACGAATGTCCCCACTGGGGACGAATGAGATATACTTAAGGTGGAGGTATAGGCAAATGACCCTGAAGTGGCGCCCTCACTTGAAATAAATTATTAACTCGTAAATATGGAGATAATTTCCATATTGCTCTTCGTCCTGCACTAGATAGCCCTTTAAAATATTTTATGAACCACCGTTGAAAGTATTTACATTAGTCCGTCTAGCTTTAAAACTTGCTTCCGCCAAAAGTGGCCACGGCAAGTTTTAAAGCTAGACGGATCACCAATAATAGTTTCAACGGCAGTTCATAAAATAATTTAAAGGGCTATCTAGTGCATGACGAAGAGCAATATGGAAATTATTACCATATTTACGAGTTAACAATTTATTTCACACTTCAAGGCCATTTCGCCTTAATTTAGGATTCAATTTAGTATAGTGTGATCACTAGCTAACAATTTAGAAACCTAACTGTTACTAATTAGAGTTTAGGACCTCTAACTAGGAACAGTTAGGTTTCTAAATTGGGTAGTGTAATAATCGCCTTAGTATTAATTTCGAGTCTGTTTGACGTTACTAAACTTTCGGAAAATTATTCTAAGATTAAATTCCGTGTACGAGTGTCATAAAAATGTAGTGTACATGTTCAACGACGATAATATGTACCCTAGTATTGTGATAAATGTGGCCTTTATGAAATTTTTGCTGTTGTACCCTATTTAACAACCTCGCCAAAACATTATTTCACCGCTGTAGATGTAAGTCCTTATTTAAATGTGTGGGATTTGTGATTAGTACTTATGTCGGTTTGGGCTAGTAATATATTGAAGAGTAATTTTTATTTAATCGTGGACGCCCGTTTCTGTAATTAGTGGGTTAATGAAATGTAAAGAACATTTCATTAACCCACTAATTTTATCGGAATTAAATAGGGTCTAACAAAATATATTGACACTATTTTAAGGGTGAATCCACGATACTGAATTTTTCCCAAGGAACACGTCGAAATATGAAAAATATTTTTTTTTGCTTTTCATACAAACTTGGATCTTCTCGGTCATATTGTACGGGAGACCAAAAATTATTTTTCATATTATGATATATGTCCCTTGGGGAAAGTTGTTCAGTATCAATAGTTTCAGCATATTTTGGTTAGACCCTGTATACAATGCAATGTAGAACGTTTATGCGATGGTGAAACCGTTTATAAGGAGGACTTACTTGGGTGTCCCTGTGTCTCTTTCTAACACATGTGCCTAATTATCATCACCTTTCAATTGCCCACTGCTGGGCATAAGCCTTCTTCTGTCTTGTCACATGCCTCTGATTTCTACATAATATAATATTATTATATACAATCCATCTAGTTATATGTATTCCATTGCAAGAAAGAGACGCACATGATTCCAAGTGCCTCTCGCTCCGGAACGATTTTTAATTTAATGGTATTATAATTCTTATGCCCACGTTTGCTCAGTTTATTTTTGATATTCTAGATCGTAAATAACTTTTTGAAGTAATCACGATTAGGGTTGGAAATGTTATTGTGCGTTTATATTTAAAATAAAGCCTAATGCACGTAGATTTGTACGTTCAAATATTAACGATACCATTTTAGTAATTATCAAGGGTTGCTATACACATTCATCAGCACAGCCGGGCGGTAAAATCGAAAGTTCGGGGAAAAAGCAGATGTGATTGCTTCGGGTTGCCTTTGTTGTTCGGGTCGCCGAACCGACAATGCCGGCCCGCTTATGTGTGAAGCAACCCTTACATGAAATTTTAGTCAATTCGAGATTGATGCAAATCTCGAATATTTTGCGTAACATAGTATTTAAAAACGAAACAATGGGACTTTCTATACGCTCCCTAGTGGGAACAAATTAAATCACTCTTAATTCCCCATTTGCCCCTAGTGGTGGCGACTGGGACGCTGATTTTAGCTATCCATTTTTAGCAATTTCAAAAATAATAAATATTAAAATTAGCAAAAATAAGTATTTAAAAAATTTTTAATACTAATGTTTAATTGTGTGCATTTTGAATCAACGATTATTTTTTAGATACATTGGCGTAAGTTAAAATTAATGAATTAAAATATGAAGTATTAAATTATGAATTTTTGTATTTTGAGATTGTGATTGTACAATACGTTGAGGATTTCTTGTGAAATGAGTATAATATTATTATGAAATGTTAAAAAAATTGTATAAGAATAAGTTAAATAACGCAAATAACCGAAAAATAGACTACTTGGCACGACCACGGGAGTTTTTCATATTAATAAAATAAAGAGTACTTTCATGTACTTACACATTTTAAAAGTGTACTAACTTGATCTTGACTATCTTTTTTTTTCTCATCTTTAAATCTTTTAACACTTTTATGCAAACAAATCAAACATCGACAGCTATGTTTGTAGACCCAAATTGATGGCGCCACGGAAATTATTTTTGTCGTATTTTTAAGTTTTTCCGCAATATGAGACGCCTTTACTTATTGTTACCATAGTGGCAAGTTAATCTATCAAAGTTTGGTTGTAAAACTGCTTTTATATTTTGTATTGTAGCATAACCGTTTTTCGTATGTGATGCAAGTCAATTACTGAAAATGTTGTTAATTTTAATTGTTACTTCAAATACAATTAGGTATATAAAAATTTGTCCAATAAAGCTGTGTTGACATTCTAAGTAAATTGGAATTATTCCCATTTAGCGACGTATGGGCATAATTTATATCTCCAAAAAGTACACTCACTGGTTCTTCGACGCCCTTTATCAATCACCACAAGACTTCTGCTTACAATAAACCACGTTTTTTTTTAAAATTCAGATCTAAATAGCTCATGAAAAGCTAGTATTAAATATGCATCAACTGATTAGACAGTCGCATTGTTTGTTTCGAATGGGCATCGGAAATTCAATGAAAAACTTAATAAATCACGCCCTTATTTTGTTACTTCTTTTCTTGGCATTTATAACTTTGCACAATGAGATATAATGAATACATGTTTAACGAATCAAATATTATTACTATTGTAGTTACAATGTCAATTTACTGTTATATATTGTGTCCAAGCATTTTTTGCATTGAATATATTAAAGAAGTATATAAATGATTGTAGTTATATTGTAGGTTTAAGATATTTTACATACAGTGTCGCTTATGCACGCACCAAGCAAGATTGTTACAATTGAAAAATATACAATTCTGAGAGCTTGTATGTCATAAGTATTCATATCTGACTAAAAACGGTCATTTCTGTCAGTTATTCCCATTTGTCACCACTGGATCTATTATCCAGTGGGAAAGACCATATTTTATTCAGTGAGGACTGGTCTAAATAAAAAAATGTCCTATCTATTTGTCATCAATAGAGAATGTATGACGAATAGGGCATAAATATTTTTTCTAATGGTTTCTACGCTCCCAGTGGGAAAGAAAGGTATTCACTGTCAATTATTTTCCTATTTGCCCACAGTGGTGACGAATGGGAATTGTTAATAAATGGAAAGCAAGCTTAGTCAACTAAGCAAGCTTTTGAGGAAAATTTCTCTACACGATTTGACATAACTTTAGCTGACAGCTTGAATAGGTAACAAACTGTATTATGTATTGTGGTGACCACTGGGACAACAATTTTCATCCCAGATGATAGTGACGTATAGGAATAAATCGAAATAAAAATCACATACCTACGTAGTAAGTTGATAATTTTGATTATTATAACGAGATTTTTTTAATCGCATTGTCTATTCATGTATTGTATATTTTTCAACTATTTAAATTCCCGTCCATGTTAAAGAAATGTTGACAAACTATCTTTGTATCAAATTGTGGAGAGATATTTTAAGGATGGGACAGTGTGACCCAACGCTTACCGTATTCATGTTTATATGTAGATATTCATTAATTCAAATAAATATTGACTGTTGAAACTGAATGTTTTATTTCCAGACCTAAGGCGCTTACACTGGCACAGAGTCGTAGCGTCGCGTCGCGTCTTGTTCCCATTCTCCCATCCCATTACGTATAAATTATTATAGCTGGTCACCGTTCGACGCCAGCCATACGTGCAAGCCAGACGCGCGTCGACGTGCTTTATGGGTATATTAGATGAATATACGGCGAAAAAAGACGCGACGTGACGCTTGGTCTCTGCTCCAGTGTGAGTTAACCCTTACGACTTTTTACTCTACGGTTTTTAGGGTTCCGTACAAAAAATGAAAAAAACGGAACCCTTATAGGATCACTCGTGCGTCTGTCTGTCACAACCAATTTGCTCCGAATCTATTGGACCGAATCAGGTGAAATTTGGTAGAATGTTGTAATCCTATGACCCAAACACATATGTGCAAAGTAAATATTTTTTTTAAAAATATGGGTCATTTTTGTGGGACAAATTAGGAAATTAAAAAAAATTGCAAACCTTACTGTGTCATATATCAAATGAAAGGGCTCGTTATGAGGATCTCAAATATATTTTTGTTATTATTGTAAAATAAATACATAGTTTTGATTTTATTCATGAAAGAAGACATCTAAAAGAAGAAAATTGACCATCCCCCCCCCTGATCTCCGAAACTACCGAGCCTAAAATTTTGAAAAAAATACAAAATATAGTTCATTGCTTGTAGACTACAGGAAAACCTATAAGAATTCAATCAATTGTACGGAACACTCTCCACGCGAGTTTTACTCGCACTTGGCCGGTTTATTTTTTTCAATATTCCTCAATATCCCGGTGGGCAGCATAACGTTATACTACGCCGAAATTAAACGATGAAACTTTGGTGAAGTTAGGCCTGCATTTACTAAATTAAATTACTAGCAGCACACTACGCCGAACTCGCGTTTTGCACGAAGAAATAAATTAGTCGCAGAACTTCGGCAGTGTTTAGACACTAAGGGTCGACTCACACCGAGACGCGACGCGGGGCGCACTTTTGAAGAAACACTGAACTTATTTTCTACACAAAAAGATAGATTTTACAGTTGCCGCTTAGTTCGCCGCAGCGAGCTATAACTGAAATTAGTATAGATGTTTTGAATAAAAGTGCTTTGTTAGGAGACTAGCGCCATCTGCGTGTGATCTCCACAAACACGGGCAAGATTATCGATTCATCGATTTCCCGTGCGCGGATTGTCTTTGCCCGACCAGAAAAATAATCATTGTCTTTTGTGTAGAAAACAAGTTAGTTCTGTATTTCTTCAAAAGTGTGGCCCACGTCGCGTCGCGGCGCGAATGGACCGTCGCTTTTCGTCTCGTTGTGAGCTGACTCCACGTACTGTCACATTTGGCATGACCCCCAACGCTGGAACGTAATTTGTGTATGGCGCCATAAAACATTTTAAGATAGGCCTGGAGAGCAGAACATGCCTAACGCACAGCGCCGCTGCTCACCGCAACCACAGGTATGGCACTTCATAGCGGTGTATCATTTATGCCTACACTACTACAAACGAAACTCTACATCCGTGCACACGTCAATGCGTGTGTGTTCGCCCGCTGTCGCCCCGCGACAAGGCGAGGATGGGGGAGTGGTGCGGGGACGGGAACGGGGGCGCATATTGCAAGGGATCTTAGGAGATTCCGTTCTATATCTTATACAACGTGGAAGGGACATACCCGTAACAAATCGAACAAAAAAAAATTTCGGCATTCCCATACAAATCGCCGGGCGGCTGCACACGTTTGTACGGAAATGCTGAATTTTTTTTTTCAAAAAAATGAAACAAGCCCACACAATTTCATATTTACTTACTGCATTTTACTTAAAACGAATTTGTGAACTATAAAAATTTACCGTCATACATCTAACTCAAAATTATACATACTCGAATAGTCAAACATTATAACGAATACTTTATATATTTAAATGATCCTATAAAGTTGATTATAAACAGAAAATGCTCCAAAAACAATTTTCATTTAAAAACTACTACATAGTTAAAGTATTTTTTCATTATATAAACACGTGAACACGGCCATTTTGTATTTTATCAACCAAATAACAAAGATAGCCGTTGACATCTGACAGAAAGTGACATTTTATTTGTAAAATCAACAGAAAATAAAAATACAAACAAAAGAACCAAATCAAGTAACATTTAGAGCGATTTTACATAATTTTCTGTTTATAACCTCCGTAGTATAAGCTTTCTAAAATAACGAATTATATGAACCATATGAGCAGCGCGCACCGCACAGATTTTTAATTATGATTATTACTTTACAATTTTATAATATTGTGATTATTGTACAATTATTATTTAACTATATACAGGACCAAAACTGAGGTTAGTTATAATGTTACCCACTTATTCATAAACATTTACAAACTTTTGGTAAACCAATTTAAGTTAAAATATGTTTTGCCTTGTTCTTGCAATGTCAAATATTGAAAAGAGTAAGAAAACATATTTTTATTAAAATAGGTTTAGCAAACGTTTGAATAAGGGGGTTAAAATTTAACTAGGTTCGCTGTCTGAAGACTGCAAAGGAGTGAACAAAAAATGCGGGGAACTTGGTCATCTGTCACATTTACCCCTCCCCCCCGCTTCCTCTTGCGTTCCCCAGACAGCGTCCACGTTAAACGGTTGAATTACAGAAGTGTTACGAGCTATTTACATAATTTGACTATAGTAGAAACGTGTTTGTCTGTTGCCAAGCCGGACAAAATGCAAATCTCATGTAGACTTATATAGATGTTACGGCTAAAGATGGGTGTGAACATAAATCTAGGATTAGCCGGCTAAACTTAGGTGAGGTTAAACCAAAGTTTAGCCGGCTAATCTTAAGTTTATGCTCACACTTTAGCGGCTAATCCTAGGTTTATGTTTATACCCATCTTTAGCCGTAACACATATAATGTACAGTGACAAATTGGCTTCTCGGTTGACTGCCATCTAGCGATTAAAGCCGACAATCGACAACCGAAACAGATATTTCTTGTCACTGTATATAGTATACTTACCAAAGAATTTATATACAATCTAGAATGCCTACGAAGTGGCAAAGCCGTTCCCAAAAATGATGCCTAGAGTTGTAGGCGTTCCTTTCTATTTAATTGCATTGACAAGTTTGCGGGAAAGGGACGCCTACAACTTTAGGTACGTTTTATGGGAACGTTAGGTAAGCATTATGGAAATATAAACTTTATGTTCGTGAATATTAAGTTTAATTTTCATTTTTTTTTTAGATTATTACTCGTCATGATTCTAGATTGTATTTCATTTCTTTGATACTTACAGAGCATGTCATAAGTATTTTACATTTTTTTTCTCGGTCTGAAAACAACAGTCGATGACTTAGAAAAACCCAGTAGATAAGTAATATGAAGGGGTTTCCCCACTTCACACCACACATCTACTTCAGCGATGATTGTAGTTTGAAACCTTTTGCATCATTTTCAATTTTATTTATAATTCTCTGAAACTTATAGTTCATTTGTTGCAATGGCGTGTTTGCCGTCGGCGCGCCACAAACGCCGCGTCTTTAAAAAGGCCGACGCTGCTTAGTCGGCACTCCGACGGCATACCAACCAATTGAACTAATTCTATATCAATTCTAGGGTCATTACTTATACTTTTTTAGATGGTCAACTGGTTTCGGGTTGTTAATGGTTTCAACCAAGTAATAATAGTACTTACGTATTATTTATTGAGACGGCTTTTTTTAATGTACTGATGTCCATTTGCGTCACTTTTCCGTGATATTTTTCAATTTGGTACTTGACAATTTTATTTTAATTATTAATTATTCATATCTAAAATGAACATAATCTGAAACCGAAAATATGTTTTTGATCCGCTCCAAAAATAAGTTATTATAATATAAACCTTTAAAATCTGGTACAAAGGGAATCTGTCAAGTAACAGAAAAAGGATGCAAGTATAGAAATATGACGTCACTGCCATTCGGCGTCACGCGTGCGAAAGAGATCGCGAGATATCCCCACCACGCTCCCACTTTTCTACATACTAATATTTGAAAATGTTAATTATTGCTTCATTTATTAAGGAATTTTTATGTCGTATTCAATTTATTTTTTCGTAAAAAATATTGTACAAAGTCAAATACGGTCAAATACCAAATTGCTATTGCAAACGTTATGTCATTTTATGGATCGATCTCGACATATTATTTCGCTAGATGGCGTTGTGAACAATGTCAAAATGTAACGTACCTCGTTTGCGCAGGCCTTAAGTGGAAAAGGGAATTAAAAACGTCACGTCCATGTGCTCTGTCTACCCCGCAAAGGATAATTTTGTTTTAAATATTTATTTTTTGGTTTATAACTTTAAAAAAAATTATTTGGTTAAAATTTTTTTTCGGTTAGAAATATTAATTTGACAGATCTACGTGTCTCACAGCGCCACCAAGCGGAACAAGGCAAAACCAATGCCCATTTAAATTATAACATATTTTTTGCTCCCCTAATTAACAGACTAAAATTCAAAATGACACAAACAGCAAAAAAAGGAGTAATTTCTATTCAGTGCGCAATTTTTTTACACCAACTTTAGCCCATGTGATAATAATTAAAAAAAAACTCGACCTCCAAGACTAAATATCAGAATCTCGCGTTGGCATGAAAAAAAAAAAGTAATTTTTTTATGTTATAGGACGGCAAACGAACAAGCGGGTCACCTGATGGTAAGTAATCGCCGCTGCCCATGGACAACTGCAACACCAGCGGTGTGACAAGAGCGTTACCGGCCTTTCAGGGAGAAGTTTGAGTGTTTCTTGGAGAATTTAACCAGCAGAAATTCGATGTGCGGTCACAATGGTCAGTCCCGCTCGCGTGGTATTTTTTCACCTTTTCTAATTTCATTTAGTTTAAAAATATAAACAGTATCATGGACTAAAGTTGCACAAAAAAAATGCACTTAATAAATTCCTCCATTTTAAACGAGAACATCTTTTTCAATTAAAAATCAGCTCGATACGACATACGACTAATTTAATCATAAGAATATTCAATTAAAATTTAACAATAATATAAGAGAAACTTCTTCCCTGCTAAAAACACTTACCGATACGGTACCTTACAACGAAAATTAACACATCATCCATACGGAACTCATTAAGAAAAAGAAAACAAAAAAAAAATACAAAAAAAAAAAAAAATTGTATTTTACATTTTATTCATAAGCCCGATATTTTCAAAACCATAATTTCAATATTATTTCCTAGTAATCGTGACATATTTCACAAAATTGCACCAATTTTACATCTAAGTTATAAGTTAAAGGGTCGACCACTAGTTACACAAACCTGACACTATATTTACTAAGGCATCGCCTATAATATAACAAACAAATGTCGCCGTCACTTGAGGTCCATCAATGTATTCGTTGACCTGTACACTCCATTCAAAGATTTAATAATAATAATAATAATAATAATAAAATGTTTATTTCGGACATAATCCATACTTCTGACAGAACATAATCGACTTTAAGACAATGGCTTTAGAGTTGATACATCCGAAACTTAAAACGAAACTATTATCCACTTAAAACCACTAGACATGTAATCTATGTCGCTTGTCCCGTCATTGCCAACTTCATTTTAGTGGTGATTGTAGATATTTCTGTCAAAAGCTAAACAACTTTGAATGAAAGAATCTAACCTAAGACTTGAAACTACGTCACGCAGACGCCCGCAACGGATTCTGTCCGTCTCTGTCACACACCGTACGTGCAATAGAGATAGTTGAAACCGTCGCGGATCACGTGTCTCTGCCGCGCGTAGGGTTTGTGACAGACGGAGTTAACTCGTCACGGGTCTCCGCTTAACGCAGTTTCAAGCATAAAAACCCACAAAACTTTCCTACATGAGTTTCGTATGAAAAAGGACTACTATACTAATAATTTAAATAAATGTATACCCATTTAAAACACGCATGTGCACTTTTTTTTTCATATACATTTTTATTAACTTTCATAAATGTACAAGACTTTTTTTTTATTTTCTACGTAGGATTATAATGGACTGCCTTCAAACGGCTAATTCCTAGAGTGGGTCCAGTGACATAAAAAAGGAATTTTTCGATTTTTTTTCTTTTTCGAAAAACATTTTTCTATCGCATTCTAAGTTTAGGCAGTTTTCCTTTCATTTTTTACAGATCAATATTTTTCATTGCTTTTATTTTTTTACGTCACTGAACCTAGTTTTCTACATGTCACCAACTGGGCCCTAAATTTAAAACTAAAAAAAAAAAACTAAAATTAAAACAAAAAATATTGTCACTTCAAATCCTACAATTTTTGCCTAAATATTATAATTACATATTAATGTTTATTTAACTTATTTTTCATTACATGCCACTGAAAGAAAATATAATAAAATGACGTTTTTTGTTTCCATTAACGGAGATTTTCCAAAAAAAAAACCTTTACTTACTAAAATATTACTAAAAACACCTATTTATACACACCACCCAGCCGGCAACATTATGGCCGGTTCACATTATTCCATCAATCGAATCCAGCATTCCAGCTATAGAATAATGTAAACCTAGCTTTATCATATCATAATACTATGTAAAATTAGATTTTTATACAATTTTTTACTTTTTTTTTCTCATTAGACGCTTCAAAAAAAAAGGCTTACGGTCAATATCACATATATACTAGATTTATCATAATTATAATTTTTAACATATACATTTACTATATAAGACCTATGTTCGACTGCCATAAAGATAGAAGCTACAACAAAAAACTTGGCTAACCCGATATACTATCTCTAATGAATAAGGGCGAATTCTCATTTCCGCTCCATAAAATAATAGTAAAACAAAACACGCGACTATATTTAAAGTTTTTAGGTTTAAAAAAAGATAATAAACACTTTAGCAAACACACTCAACAATTAACTATATCGGCATTAACTTTTTAATTGATAGGGTACAGCCGACTTAGCTCAAGGCCGAAAAATATCGGCATTAACTTTTTAATTAATAGGGTACAGCCGACTTAGCTCAAGGCCGAAAGATATCGGCATTAACTTTTTAATTGATAGGGTACAGCCGACTTAGCTCAAGGCCGAAAAATATCGGCATTAACTTTTTAATTAATAGGGTACAGCCGACTTAGCTCAAGGCCGAAAGATATCGGCATTAACTTTTTAATTGATAGGGTACAGCCGACTTAGCTCAAGGCCGAAAGATATCGGCATTAACTTTTTAATTGATAGGGTACAGCCGACTTAGCTCAAGGCCGAAAGATATCGGCATTAACTTTTTAATTGATAGGGTACAGCCGACTTAGCTCAAGGCCGAAAGATATCGGCATTAACTTTTTAATTGATAGGGTACAGCCGACTTAGCTCAAGGCCGAAAGATATCGGCATTAACTTTTTAATTGATAGGGTACAGCCGACTTAGCTCAAGGCCGAAAGATATCGGCATTAACTTTTTAATTGATAGGGTACAGCCGACTTAGCTCAAGGCCGAAAGATATAGGCATTAACTTTTTAATTGATAGGGAATAGCCGACTTAGCTCAAGACCAAAAGATATCGGCATTAACTTTTTAATGGATAGGGTACAGCCGACTTAGCTCAAGGCCGAAAGATATCGGCATTAACTTTTTAATTGATAGGGAATAGCCGACTTAGCTCAAGACCAAAAGATATCGGCATTAACTTTTTAATGGATAGGGTACAGCCGACTTAGCTCAAGGCCGAAAGATATCGGCATTAACTTTTTAATTGATAGGGAATAGCCGACTTAGCTCAAGACCAAAAGATATCGGCATTAACTTTTTAATTGATAGGGTACAGCCGACTTAGCTCAAGGCCGAAAGATATCGGCATTAACTTTTTAATTGATAGGGAATAGCCGACTTAGCTCAAGACCAAAATATATCGGCATTAACTTTTTAATGGATAGGGTACAGCCGACTTAGCTCAAGGCCGAAAGATATAGGCATTAACTTTTTAATTGATAGGGTACAGCCGACTTAACCGAAGATCGAAACTAACCGGCATTCACTTTTTAATGGATAGGGTACAGCCGACTTAGCCGAATACCTAATCAAAATTACTAGTCGGCATTTCCGACTACAGCGAGTTAAACCATATTCCAATCACCATAACGAATTTATCTCACACTTATGTAATATTTAACCATATTCTTATGTAAAGTGTTTTTATGGCAGTCGAATGTAGGGCCTTCATTTTCCCGGTTTGAGAACCTCAGCCGCGTTTCCAGCCATATGCACTGCGTATTGCTTCATATACATATCAAATTACAGCTAGAAGACGTTTATAAATAACCAACTTCAAATAGAGTAAGGGCTCTTACAGACAAAGCGACGGTATGTTAGCGATATCTTGAGACCCTGGAGTGCTATTTTCATTGAGTCAGCGAAACACAAAACGTGTAGTTTTCCAACTCACCGCTCATTGCAACATTGCATCGTATTTTTGTAAATCGTCGTGTCAGGGAAAACTAATATTCATTTACGCAGAAACATCATCAATTCGTCAATGGTTTCTTTAACATCTCAACATAAAAAAAGCAGCGTGAAACGGAACGGATTCTCCATGAAAGTTAGGTGCAACACGTGACAAATGTCCAAAGTTACGAGCGGTCAAGACCACTGGTGCAAATCCTTCGCATACGATCAATTAAAAATGAGATCGTTTGGAATCACTTGCGCAAATCATTCGCAATGTGACGTCTGACTTCATATATAACCGTTGGCGACCATCGCTGGCGTCGCTAAGGAACACATCTGTCAGCACGGAACAGCATTTTCCTATGGTGCTATCCTTTTCTGTCGCTCAGAAGCATCATTTGCAAGAGCGAGAGAGAGCGACGGAACGTCGGATAGCAGCATAGGAAAATGCTTTTCCGTGCAGATCGATGTGTTAAAACCCTAATTGTCGCTGGCATACTTTTACTTGTCTGTAAGACCCCTTAAGGCCATTAACCATTTCAACAAATCAACGCCGACGTTACTGGACTTTACTACACATTAAAATATATCTTTTACAGTGGTTTATACGGTGAATTAAAAGAAAAGAATTGAAAGTAGTGTATGTCTGTCTTCAAGAGCCAAGCTCTTGTCGATGTCATTGCGTCAGAGACGCACACAACGACTATTTCTGGCAAAGATAATGGAGTGGTTTGCCATTGCCTTGTCCATTTCTCACACACTAGTAAACTTAACACATTGTTGGACACACTACGTCTATAGAAGTAGATCAATTGTTCTTTCTATTGTGTCTGGCTGAGTGTCCAGCAATGTGTTAATGTATATCGGTAATAAAGATAGATGGCCAATGGGTCTCGTACCCACTGAGCCGAAAGATCTAGAAGCTTGAAAAAAAGTTGTAAGTACAGAAAAGAGCAAAATATAATTAAATGAACTATCGAAGAGTAACTTCAAAGATTATCATCAGGTAATACACCCTGTCCACGATACTGAACAACTTTCCCCAAGAAACATATATTGAAATATGAAAAAAACTTTCGACCTCCGATCAGCTGATCGGATTTATATGGAAAACAAAAATAAATTTCGATATACGTTCATTGGGGAAAGTTGTTCAGCATCATGGACTGAATTCAGCCTTAAAACAGTTTCAGTTTAAAGACGTTACATAAAAAGACTGTCGCATGACGCAACGTCAACTGTCAACCAAAGTCCGCTATGAAGAAGCGTCAGGATTGGTCCAGCGATTGGCGTAAAGTAACATCAGTAACGGTATTGGCGGAAAACGAGGTGTACCTTTTAAGTACCTACTTGAATGTACAGTGGGCAACATAGATAAGTATACCATGGTATACCTTTCTATGTGGCCCCCTGTACTTTTGATGGGCCTTCAACAGTATTATAGTTTGCTGATAGAAAAATTATTATTTTTCCTTCTTATCCATTGGTTATTTATAAACGTCACCTATTATAACTATTTATTAATTCCTATACTGTGCAAATAACTCCAAAATAATAATTAAATTACATCAATGCTTACATTGGATTCGCTGCGGAGCCGACGTTTCGACCGCCGCGTTGCAAACGCGCGTTTTTTATGCCCATTACACGTTGGGTTTTAAGTCTACCGATTTTTCGTGTTGAAATTAAACCATAAAAAAAGAATGATTCGACGAAAGTGTGACGTCGCACCGTCGGCGGCGCCCTTGTGTCTGCAAAACGCTTTCGGCGTTGTAAAAAGGATTTGAATAAAAATTTGGTTGCCTGTAAAGTCGGTATACGGGCGAAAGTTTTACGCGACAAGTCTTTTTATGTCTGTCTCTCTCGCTCTTAGGCGGGCTAACCATGCCCGAGTGGAAGGGACGCGTGCCTCTCACTCGCTCTCATTGTGAGCGCATAACGTGAGCGGAGCGTAACGCAGTTTCTTGAAGTGTCACCCGGCTAACCAATTTATAAGACGTTGTCACGTCAAAAACGAAGCAGATTTGATCTTTTTAGTTAATCCTTTTTGTGTTGTTTCCTAAAAGTGACCGTATTGTGATTGTAATTAGAGCAAAATTACCAAAAAAAATATGAAGGTGTTTCTTCTTCAAACGGTCAATTCACATCAGGCGGAAAAATGCTCGAGCACTTTTTAAGTGGTAATCAAATATCAACCTTATTCCAATTAAACGAAGCTGAAAATAGTATGCAATATTAAAATGGATAAGATTCTAATGTCGCATACTATTACTTCAAAAAAGGATGTTCTGTAATGGGTAGATTTAGACACGATTTACTATCGTTTTCAATTTAGTACTTTTTACTATAACATACATTTGACACCATATAACACCGCTTGCGACCCAGCCCCGCTAGCATGACAACGGAGACAACGTTTATCGAGCGCTATCAACTGTACCTAACTCGCTCTACGTAATAATTTATTTATTTATTACTCTTTATTTGCTCCAAAGTAAAAGTTAAAAAAAAAAAACTTTTAACAAATGGCGGACTTAATGCTAAGAGCATTTTCTCCCAGTCAACCATAAGGATAAACAGGACAAAATTGTTCAGCACAAAAAGTTAAATTAATGAAGGCTAACACTTCATATAACATATAAAGAACATTTATACATACATAGCACAGAGTAATAATGTACTACGTACAAATACATAGTATTATACCAACATTTATATTCAATTTTGTGAACTGAAAGGGAGTTTAAAAGACGAGCGAGATATGACTAGTCCGTCGCGCGACATTAATTTAATCCATGGCTTATCTACGGTGCCATGTTAGGGGCGCTGGGGGACGTAAACATATTATACACTTATTTCATCCATAAAAGATGTCTAATTGTGTAAACATATGATTGTGTGTCGCTTCAAGTATCTTGAAGGGATAACTTAGGCCGATATTATCAACTTTTCCTATGGGACTAACACTAGGATGTAAAAAGTTTACTTTCTCATACAAAGCGTTCAGATTAGAAATTTTTAATAGGAATAATTTATTCACAACAATTTAGTCCACAAAATAAATTTAGTATTGGCTCCCGATCTAGGAAAACTGTTATGCCGGGAACCAGTTCTTCACTAATTAAAAATATAATTTGTAAATAAAGAATTTAGAATAGATAATTACAAATTATACATTAAATTAATTTTTAAACAATTGGATATTATTGTGAATATATTTATTTGCATGCAGAACGATTACTTACACTCATTTTGCCAAAGTTATATGTTTGAAATATATAAGTGTTAGTTACAACCCGCAGAAGTTTAACAGGCACCTCGCTGTGATGGGAAAATGTACCTCGGAGGTGCCAACTCCATTTCTGCAGGTTATAACCCTTATAATTAGTTAAAATAATATTCAACATACATTTCAGTACAAGTAACAATCCGCAGAAATCAACTTGGCACCTGCGAGGAACTTTTTTCCATTACAGCGAGAGTGTATTGTTAACTTCTGCGGGTAGTAAGTGTACTAATTCGGTGTAACTAATAGATTTTCCCTACTGTCACAGTGTAAGCTGTCCAACGAAATCTTTTATTCGTGGAATGTCCACTATCTCACATCGCAACACAGGTACCATAGGAGAAAGCGTCAACCTTACATTTACACTGTTATAATCTTTCACTAGAATTTGATTTCAACACAAAAACATCGGTCAAACATATCTTTCACATACCACACACTTCACTCCGCTCTCACTTCGCACTGTTCTTCCTCTGCACAGGCTTCTCAACTTTTTTCTTCTCTGCGCGCGGGAGGGCTGGTGGTGGGGATGTCTTGTCGCTGGCAGGGGGGGTGGGCGGCTTCTTGGGCTTGTTTGCTTTCGCAGCGGCCGCGTAGTTGATTGGTTTGGGGCCCGTGGGCTCTTCTACGGGGGGCGGTTGGGGCTGTAAAGGCAAAAAGGCAAAACATATTTTTAGTTAATTAATGCTTGAAAGCTGTGTGGTTCCCGGCAGAGTGGAATAGGACCACTCCAAGTCTCCTCGTGGATGTCGTAGAAGGCGACTTAGGAAACACAAGCTGAACAGAGCTTGTAAACATCAATGAGAATGAGACCTCTCTAAACCGATTGGCCAGTGTGGAGAGTAAGAGCGCAAACTCATACGTCTCTAACCTTTCCCTGCTGACTGTCGTCCCTCCTCACTGTTGACCACGCTCACAATTTTTTTCAACTTGGTGTCAGACTTAACCAGCGCGGGCTTGGCTTTCGTGTCCTTGACCGTCAAATTTACTATGACTCTCCCCCCCTGAGGATATGTCACATTTGGCATGACTCTCCCCCCTTAGCATATATCACATTTGGCACGTTTCCCCCCCTCTCTTACGCCCATAGCTGTACCTTACTAGCTTGACCACTATGCTTCAACTTCATTGGCATAACTCTCCCCCCTTAGGATATATCACATTTGGCACGTTTCCCCCCTCTCTTACGCCCATAGCTGTACCTTACTAGCTTGACCACCACGCTTCAACTTCATTGGCATAACTCTCCCCCCTTAGGATATATCACATTTGGCACGTTTACCCCCCCTCTCTTACGCCCATATATATACCACCTTGACTACCACGCTTCAACTTCAAGCTAAGTGTCTCACCTTGCCCTCCTGTGGACTGTCGTCTCCCTCCTCACTCTTCACGACTCTCACATCTTTCTTCTCGTCTTTTTTCAACTTGGTATCAGACTTGACGGGCGCAGGCTTGGCTTTCACCTTAGTGTCCTTGATTGGCTTTTTGGGCTCCACCTTCTTGTGTTTGTCTCTCCGCTTGTCGTCTGTCTGTATGTCTGCGGCGGACACCTCCGGTGGATCTGTCGGCGGTGGCGTTGGATCTGAAAATAATAAAATATATTTAAAGCCTCTATGCTTCGGTCGGTGAGTGAGAGCCGAAGCCCCCCTTCTCCCTCCCCCCTCTCCCTGGGGAGGGCCCTGAAAGGCCGGTAACGCTCTTGTTACACCCCTGGTGTTGCAGTTAGTTGTCCATGGGCAGCGGTGATCACTAACAATCAGATGACCCGCTTGGACATTAAAAAAAAATTCTTTTCAAACATTTTTTTTCCCATTCACTTTTCATAGTAACCAGATCACGTGACTACTTTGATTATGGAAAGTGAAATTTTCTTTTCGAATTTCGATATACATTTATTGGGAAAAGTTGTTCAAAATGATGAAGTGGTGGTGACCCCTTAAAATATTTGTACTTAAAAATATTCTTGTACAGTATGGCGCTACCAACGTACCTATCTGCGGTTCCGTGTGCACGGGCTCCGGGTGTTCCGCGGGCGCCTCCTGTTTGTGTGCGGGCTCCGACGGACTCGCCGCCGGCACTTCAGGGATACTCATCTTTTCTTCTGGAACACAAATATTTTTTGATTAATATTAAGTGAAAACTCAAAATTTTGGGAATAGCTGGACATCAGGAAAGTAAGTATTTCTTACACCAAAAAATTAAGTATAAATAAATAGATAAAGACAAAATGAGTTTAAACTTGTGTTATGTAATACTAAGTCTACAACACTATATTTTATGACAAATACATATACAGGCTGACTTTTTATCCACCTGCAAAATATTTGGAGCAAGGTTAGTCCATGAACATGATACTAAACAACTTTCTATAAAATGTTATCAAAAATCGATAATCGATTCGAATCGATTTTTAATAACCTTTTTTATAGAAAGTAGTTTAGTATCATGGACTGAACTTGCTCCAATTTGCAGGTGGATAAAAAGTCAGCCTGTATATGTTACGGCTTAAGATAGGTGTGAACATAAACCTAGGATTAGCCGGCTAAACTTAGGTTTAACCTAACCTAGTTCTAGACGGCTAAAACTATTGAGTGAAGCAAGAGTGAACAGGCATTTTTTGAGTCTGCGTGATACACCTTAGACCTCATCTTAGCTTCCCATCAGGCTAGATTGAGGTCACTCGCACTTGACGATTGACGCACTCAAATGTATCATTGACCTTGGTGAAATACCGGTACCAGACATGGTACTGGTACTATAATCAAATATTTGCAAATCAAATTGAAAAAGCAGATTTAGTAAAAAGGTTAAGGAAAATAAATTCATCACTTATAACATAAACCAAACTCGGACGACGTCGACTCGTGTCGTAGCGAGCGCTACGTGTAAATAGAAGTACCGGTACTTAACCGGTAAAGGCGGAGTACCGGTACTCATCTGGAACAGGTACCCAGGTCAGAGGCGGATTAATTGTCGAGAGCGCCCTAGGCAAGCACATCATTGGCGCCCCTCTAGCGGCCACGTCATAAATTTTTAAGTAATACTAAACATTGACGGTTGTAGTTAGCGCTACATGTGTGGGAGACTTAGAAGTTTTATACTATCGTTTTAAATATTCCGCGCCTCTGTTACCTCGCGCCCCTAGGGCACGTGCCTAGTTTGCCGGATAATACGCCTCTGACCCAGGTGTCGAAATGAAAAGAACCTCAAAATACCAGTACTGAACCGGTATTTTTGGTATCGGTTCCAAGCCTTGAGCGCGACAGCTTTAATAACCACTATTAGTACAGGGTGACTTTTTAACCACCAGCCAAATTTTCGGAGCGAGTTCTGTCCATGATACTGAACTACTTTCTATAATAAAAGTTATTAAAAAACGACATAAATTTTTCGTCCTTCGATACAAAATCCGTTTGGCCGAGCGCTGATTTGTATCGGAAGGCGAATTTTTATTTTAGTTTTTGGTTAATTGAATTTTATGAAAAGTAGTTCAGTATTATGCATTGAACCTGTTCCAAAAATTTGGCTGGTGGTTAAAAAGTCAGCGTGTATATTCACCTGTGTGCGTGTGCGTGTGTGCGGCGCGCGCGCTGGTGGTGGGCACGAACTCCGCGGCCAGCGGGTTGAGCCGCGACCGCGACACCGTCTCCTCCAGCGACAGCGACGGCGCGCCGTTACTGCTTCTGTACACACGTACCACACAATTAATTACAGTATTTCATACAGAAGGGAATCTCCTGCGGAGTGCTTTTTTCCATTCAGGGACTCACATTACGAATGATTTGCGCGAGTTTTTCCAAACGGGCGCATTTTTGAATTGATCGTATGCGAAGGATTTGCAACGAGTGGTCTGTACCACTAACTGTTTTTACCAACAACAAATTTTACAAATGTCAAAGAAAAGTTGCATGGAGAATCAGTTCCGTTTCAAGCTGCTTTTTTTTATTTTTGTTGAGATGTTTATAAAACATTGACAAATTTATGATATTTTCTGCGTAAGACAATATTACTTTTCGCTGACACGACGGTTTCAAAAATACCGTAAAATACGATGCACTGCATCGGAACGCGAGTGGTGAGTTGGAAAACTACACGTTTTGTGTTTCGCTGAGTCCTCTCGGTTTGTATAGTGTAAATAATATACTTAAGGTAATAATGTATAAACTGTTTATATCGTAAATTTTATACACTTATTTTTTACCTAGTTTTAGTTCCAAAATTCAAAATATCTTTTTCATCTCATCTATTCGAAAAACGATGATTTTATCCCAAATATTTGGGGCTAAAGGCACTGGTAATTCTCTAACACTGAAACGTAAAAAGTAAATTCCCTAGGCGTTAAAACACATTTGAAAACCGAACACGAATGTAGAATCAAATATAAAATTGGCAGTCAGCTAAAAAAAAGAAGAATTTAATTTTAAAATTATAAAACATAGGGCATCGTAATTTTTTAAAATTGGAAT
The DNA here is from genome assembly GCA_963576875.1 of Acrobasis repandana. Lineage (NCBI taxonomy): Eukaryota > Metazoa > Arthropoda > Insecta > Lepidoptera > Pyralidae > Acrobasis > Acrobasis repandana. The sequence goes on along the minus strand of OY756243.1, from coordinate 7,644,065 downwards.
ACAACTCGTTTTACGTGGATGACTGTAGGTCAAAATGTTTTGGTTCTCTTGCTTCAAAATAATAATTTATTAAAAACCAATAAAAACGGGCAATCGTTGTCTTTGATTTAAATCGTAATTTTATTATGGAACTATTAGGTAATTTTTACAAGTATTTTAAATGTAACTAATTTTTTGATGAGGCCGATAGTAAATAAATATGAAGTTTATGTATAATATACATATTTAAATATATAAAGAATTAACACACAAAGAAAAAGTAATGAAACGATTGTAATGACTGGAAAATGTATAAGATGTGGTGGTCCTAGCAAAATATTTTCATAGTCTTCTTCAGTGAAAACGCCATCAAATAAAGGTTAGTAACTGACTGTTAAACTCTGATTAGGTATATGTAGGTATTCTACTTTCTAATCGGTAATAGTTTTATCTCGGGCGATATACTTGAATCCCTCGCTTCACTCAGGATTCTACTGTAGAATCCATCTTTCGTTTCGCTCTGGATTCAAAGTAGCGCCCTCGCGTTAAAACTATTACCTTTACGCCTTGTAGCACAATCTACTATATTATCATAGGATATTTATAATATCTTTTAAAAATAGTCACTTTGTTTTGTTTTGCACAAATGTTGACGCCAAATCGTTACTTACAGCTAAGTTTACGCCTATACTGCAGTACCTATTTATATAGTTTAATTACCACTTGTTTGTAACTCTTCAAGTTAGTTCCTATGTAAACGCACTTTTGTGGAATGCAACCTAGGCTATAACATTTCTGATTTGTTTATCTTGTTTTTGAAATAGTTGTAATCTGTTGTGTGTCAATAAATAAATAAAGCCCCTAAATGAAAAATAGCACTCGCGGTCCCGCCAATATGCGTCCCCGTTCCCCGTCCCCGCCTTGTCGCGGGCGAGAGCGGGCGAACGCACACGCGTTAACGAGTGCACGGATGTAAGTCTATTCCATTCAAAGCTTCATCGAAATGTAAACAAAGATGTCACATCTTATAGATTATCTGTGTTTAGAGATGTGTCTGTGATGAACAGTGTTCGGGTAATCGGATGCATATTTACCTAAACTTCCGCTGGTACCTAACACAGCGTTGATGCAACCACCAACATATAATAAAAATAATTGTATTTCACAGATTCATTTTGCGATTTATGGTTTACATATAGGTAGTATAGTTGTATAGCCACGTATTAGCCTTGCACAGTATTTTAGAGAGGGTAACTTATAACGTTCTTTTAAATACTGTGCAAGGCTAATAGGCAATGCAATTATACTATATGTAAACCGTAAATCGCAAAATGAATCTGTGAAATACAATTATTTTTATTATATGTTGGTGGTTGCATCAACGCTGTGTTAGGTACCAGCGGAAGTTTAGGTAAATATGCATCCGATTACCCGACCACTGGTGATGAATGAAAAATGAAGGAATGGTTTATATTAAGCGGGAAATCGTCTTTCATTTTCCAAATATGATAATAAAGTATCTCGTCTCGTCAGAAAGCCATCAACGATTATAAAGTTTGTAGTAGTGTAGGCATAAATGATCGTCCGCTTCTATGAAGTGCCACACCTGTGCTATTACTACACCACACTATTCATACAGATACACTATTATCACTAATGGGGCAGACAGAGCCCAGGGCCGCGAGAACCAAAAGCCACTTGAAGGGTCAGTTCAGATAGAGGAAAAATGCTCGCGGAATTTACTAGTTCCATTAAAATTACAACCGTATTACCATTGCTTCAGGTGAATATAGAAGCAAATGGCCTTGAAGTGTGAAATAAATTGTTAACTCGTAAATATGGTGATCATTTCCATATTGCTCTTCGTCATGCACTAGATAGCCCTATAAATTATTTTATGAACTGCCGTTGAAACTATTATTGGTGATCCGTCTAGCTTTAAAACTTGCCGTGACCACTTTTGGCGGAGGCAAGTTTTAAAGCTAGATGGACTAATGTAAATACTTTCAACGGTGGTTCATAAAATAATTTTAAGGGCTATCTAGTGCATGACATAGAGCAATATGGAAATTATCACCATATTTACGAGTTAACAATTTATTTCAAATGAGGGCGCCACTTCAATGCCATTTGCTTATTTATTCACCTTAAGTATAAAATTGTATGAATATCGGCGAAGACTACAAGCGTCGTCTGGCGCATGCTCGCGACTCGGGCGCGCGCGTCCTCGCGCCCGCCCGGGAGGCCTCGAGCACGCCGGAGACCGCGCGCATCACTTATATGATTCGTATTTTCGGCCATTCCTTCGACCTTGCTACGATCTGCGCGGGATGAGAAGCAGCTGATACATTTTTAAGATTTTTCTTTTTCGCTACGTGAGTACTAGTACCTATTCTGTGGCGTTACTCACGTGGGGCGGTGGGGGTGTGGGTGCGGCTGCTGCGGGTGCCCGTTCCGGTGCCGCTCGCGCTGCTCGTCCTCCAGCATGGCCTCTATGCACTGCTCCATGAGGGCTTCTTCTTCTAGTTGTTGCATCACCTGAACAATACAAAAATCTTATGAACTAGCTAACTTAAAAGAAAAGAAAAAGTCAACAGAACTTTCCTGTGCTGCTTCAGAACGGAACGCTTCAGCATGGCCGGTGCTGAAGCGTTCCGTCGCTCTGTCCCGCTCTAGCAAATGACGCGCGTCTGAGCGTCAGAAAAGGATAGCAGCATAGGAAAGTGCTGTTCCAGCTGTGTCCCAACCCTAAGACTGTACCAGCCGTTGCCGTGTGGTTCCAAGGGGGGGGGGGGTGTCATGGGGGTCATAACCCCCCCTGGGCTGGGTCCAGGACCTAAGTGGACCACTAATTAAAATTGTTAAACATAATGTTTGTAAATATTTTTTTAGGTTTAATTACTTGTATCTATGATTATATAAATTAAATTATAACTTCTTGTGACTTGATCACGACTCTGTGACCTCCTCCCCCCCTGGCACTCCAAGTCTCCCCGTGGATGTCGTAGAAGGCGACTTAGGAAACACAAGCTGAACAAAGCTTATACAATCCAACCATCTGGCCAGCGTGGAGAGTGTAGGCCAAATCGTCTGACTGCTCTGGCTAAGTATGGCTCTGTAGTACAGAGAGGGTCGTACTCCTGCAATGGAGACTTAAAAAGACCTGGATGATGATAAGAATGTACCAGCTACTTCTCTTTCCATGCAGTCGGACAGCCGGACGACCTGAGAAGGTTTTCGGAAACCCTTGGTGGAGCCCTATGGCCAGCTGTGGAGTTCCTGTGGCTGATATGATGATAATGATTTTAGATTAACCACATCAGTGTCAGCTAGTGAAATTTTTACGCCGTACATTTACAGTCGTGTCACAGAAGACACTAAGAGCATTACATACAGAACGGAATCTCCTAAGGTACGTGCAATATGCGTCCCCGTCCCCCGTCCCCGCCCCTCTCCCCCGCTCTTGTGCTGCCGCGCACACGTCAATGCGTGTGTGTTCGCCCGCTCTCGCACAGAGACAAGGGAGGACGGGGGAGAGGTGCGGGGACGGGGAACGGGGTCACATAAGCGTATCACATATTACAAGGGACCTTAGGAGATTCCGTTCTGTATGTAATACTCTTACTGTAGTCGTGTCGATGGAGAATTAAATATATTACTACGTAGAAATATGTATGGCAGTCAGTCGTTTGATCATAATAATCTGCTCTATAGTCTATGCTGAACAAGTCCGGGCCGCGCGTGCGTCATAACGTAGTTTCAAGCCTTAGTCGTTGTATAATAACGGAGGTACCTGTTTATCGAACTCCTCCTCGTTCTCCATCCACATGTAGTCCGCGAAGTCGTCGGGCGCGGGCGGCGCCGCGTACGGCGCCGGCGGGTAGTACGCGCCCGCCATCACGTAGCCTGCGGGTACCACACACCATATAAATACACCCTATCACTGCCTCCGTGGTCAAACCTTACACAACACGTAAAAGTTATGAAAATAGTACATTACAATATAAGTGCGTTATGGTGATTATAACACACGAAGCGGAATTTCAGCCCAAGCGAAAGCGAGGGCGTATGGAGCTGAGTGTGTTTAACCAATATACGCACGTATATCGTACGACGTTTTTCAACATACTTGCGGAGGGAAAATACCTAATAGTGATATTTTTGATTTTAAATAAACTCAACCATAAAAAGTTATTTTATATTATATAAAAAGTTATTGGTTGATAAATTTTTTTTGTTTATGCAATTTTAGAGATTGGTTGGGTCGGCAGAATATGAGTAGCCTAGTGATGGTAAAAGTGGAATGTGTAAATCTATTTATTTATTTAAATCTTTATTGACCACAATGGTACAAAAGGTGAACTTAGTATACGCAGTGCCAGTTTTAACCCCACCAGCGGCAATTCAATCTCACGTAGGCTTCATACAATCATAATAATAAGTATAATTTGATATCAATTTGATGTAAAATGAAGAGACATGTTGTGTATTGTGAAGTGGGGGGGGGGGAAGTTCAAATAGTATATACTATTGTTCAAATTTGCCGCCTTTAACCAGCCTATAAAACTCTAGGAGTTGCCACCGCCCTTTGGCACTCTTGGCGCCCCTTTATATCCGGCGCCCTGGGCAGTCGCCCAACCTTATCGCCGCTACTGTACGTACCGGGGATGTGCTCCCTGGGCATGTGCACGGGGTAGAGCGGGCGCTGCAGCCCCGCGTCGCCCGACCCCACCACTCCGCCGCCTACGCCGCCGTCCACCATCACACCGTTCGGCTGACAAACAACAAAACAAAATATTAAATACGGTACATATTTGAAAGTCGTTTTAAATGATTTTTATTACATAATAAACACAATTTATACTTTGAAGCCTAACTTAATTTTTTAGGGTTCCGTACCCAAAGGGTGCAAACCGGACCCTATTACTGAGACTCCGCTGTCTGTCCATCTGTCACAGGGCTCTATCTCTTGAACCGTAATAGCTAGATAGTTGAAATTCACCGATTTGTATTACTATGGCCGCTAAATTTTAATTTGTAATTGTATACATTAATATTGATATTCCGGAAATATTAATATTTCCGAGATATCAATCAAGGATGTCAATGTTGAATTATAAATTTCCCCAACTGCATCAAAAACGCTTTCTGTCATGGCGGATGACGTCACACATTGGTAATATGCATATAGAAAGCCCGCCAAAACACAAAAATCGAATTACGCTTAAAAGTATAAAGGTTGTTACAGTCCTCTTATATTTATTCATCCATAAATCATGTAGTTGCTATGTGGTTCCCGGCAGAGTAGAATAGGACCACTCCAAGTCTTTCCGTGGATGTCGTAGAAGGCGACTTAGGAAACACAAGCTGAACAAAGCTTGTAAACATCAATGAGACCTGTCCAACTCGTCTGGCCAGCGTCACAGAAGACAGTTAAGAGTACATACAGAACGGAATCTCCTAAGGTGCGCGCAATATGCGTCTGTTCCCCGTCCTCGCACCTCTCTTGTGCCGCCGTGCACACGTCAAAGCGTGTGTGTTCGCCCGCTCTCGCCCGTCGACAAGGCGAGAACGGGGGAAGTGCGGGGTCTAGGAACGGGGACACATATTGCAAGGGACCTTAGAGGATTCCATTCTGTATGTCTTCTGTGCCGTCGTGGAGAGTGTAGGCGAAAGCCTCTGGCTGCTCTGGTCAAGTATGATCGTGGTAGTACAGAGTGCGTTGTGCTCCTGCAGTGGATACTAATAAACGGGCAAGTGCGAGTCGGACTCGTACATGCAGGGTTCCGTACCTCCGTACAATGTTTTAAAACGCTAAAAAAAACACGTTTTTTGTATGAAGACCCCCTTTAATTTTTAACTTTTTTTTTATTTTTAGTATTTGTTGTTATAGCGGCCACAGTAATACATAATCTGTGAAAATTTCAAGTATCTAGTTAATGCCATTATAAAGATCTAGTTAAAAACGCTGAAAAAATAAGATTTTTGTATGGCGACCCTCTTTTTTAATTCTTAACTTTTTTTATTTTAAGTATTTGTTGTTATAGCGGCCACAGTAATACATAATCGGTGAAAATTTCAAGTGTCTAGCTATTATGGTTCAAGAGATAGAGCCCTGTGACAGATGGACAGACAGCGGAGTCTCAGTAATAGGGTCCCGTTTGCACCCTTTGGGTACGGAACCCTAAAAAAGACCTGATGATGATGATGTAATCAGGTAGGTCCTAACCTGCCACTGTCCATTCTCCTCGTTGCCGTAGTAAGCACCAACGTTGGCCGAAGTCTCCGGTATTTTCATCTTAGTCCATCAACCGTTCACTTATACAAAAATTTTACACTTAATGAGGCACTATCAGGTTCGTGGTGTGCGTGTGTGTTGCTATATTCATTGCAGGGTTCACTAGATCTGAAACCAAAGGAAAAAAACTCATTTTATTTATTTATTTATCACCTACATCTATCATTATGGCGATGGACAGGGCATACGGTGGGAGGCAGAGACAAGTGGAGCCAACAAATGATGTTTTGGTATCCAAGAGATAAAAAGCGGTAAAGAGGTAGACCGTTTAAGAGATGGTCAGATGACATACAATACAATACAAAAATCTTTATTAAAAATTACAAAGTTTACGGAACTTATAAATAAATAAGGTACAAGAGGCGGCCTTATCGCCGAAGCAATCTCTTACAGGCAACCATAAAGAGAAGGAGTGCGAAGTATATGAGTAAGATAACAGGTGGCGCAGTTAAATTTAAAATATAAATTATAAATAACCAATAGATATTAAAATATTTATACAAAATATATAACATTATAAAAAAAAAATAGATATATTTATGTCGGGGCGTCTGATAAAGGAGACGCTAGCGACATCTAGTTTATAGTTTGTTAAATTGTTTGTTACGAATACGTCAAGCTGAAAGCTCGGTTAAGGTTGTCACGGGTGTGGCAACACTTTTTGAGAAAGGTCAACACTTTTTGAGAAAGGGGAACACTGTTTGCAATACGGTTATTCCATTTGAATTTTGACACAGTCTTGTTCGAACCACCGTGCCGTACACAACTCGTTTGGGATTTATTACTCGGGTGAAATCGGACAGATCACATAATTTTCATAAAGCGTTGCCTTTGTGTTTGAATAGGGTATATTCATGTTATTTTTTTATTTTTTTAAACGATTCTATAAGTTATTATATAACCGGAAAAAAATATAACACTCACAGAATATTATTAAATAAGCTTAAAAAAATTATTAAAATTACTATTATTTTTGGACGACTATAAACGCGGTGCCATTTTGCGCTTTTTTCTGTGACGTCACCGTGCATTGTCAATGTCATAGATACACTTATATGTCAGTGTCAGTCAAGTGCAAATTACAAATTCAAAATAATATCAACAAAACAACGAAGTTTTGGATTCACAGTTTTATTTTATAAGTAATACTATCTAATTTGTGATTATAAGTGAGTGATTAAAGCTTTTAATATCAATTCATTACAAATGGAAGGGCGCACAAAATCTTATTATAAATATTGTATGGTTCCTATGTGCAAAAATAACATTGTAACTGCACCTGACAAAATATATTTTCATATGCCCAAAGATGCAAATGTAAGGAATCATTCCGCGTATTAGGGTTCGCTGTTTTACAAAACCGAGCTGTAATGCCAAACAGCTAGAGGTTTAGTAAATTAGCGGATTATACCATTCAACTGCAACTGAAAAAATACCCAATCTGGTAACACTGCAAATTACAAATGACTTATTGACAGTGACAGATAGTCTTCTTCTTTTTAATTTGTGATTGACAGCACAGACTATTTAGAAAATTAAGTTTGACAGTGTTTCGTGACGTCACGTGGCGTTTCAGAAATTTGCGAGGGAATTTTAAAAATACAGCTTTTAAATAATTAATTTCTCAATGGAAACACGTTAAATTGAAAAGATATATATATGGGTATTTTTCTTTAGCAATGAAGTATACACATCATTTTTTTTGTTCGTTTCTGAATCACATGCATATTGTCTATTGTAAAAATTAGAATTTCATTAGCAACGTGCAAGAAGAAAGATGTTTGCTGCGATACGTAGTAGCTGTTTTGGAGTAGCAATCTGCGTGAACGGGGCGTCAAAAACGTCGACTTAGCAACAGTGAAAATGGGATTGTTGGAGCGCCGTCGTGCGAACTGCTTATTGTGTCCAGGACCCAGGACATTACTGGTTTGATTGTAGTTATTGTAATGAATTGGACTGGTATACCGATTTATTGCAATGACATTCTATTTCAGCTGTACGGTAAGCCCTGTTGGACACAGAATGCCTGTGTGGGCTAGAGGATTAATTGCTGGGATGTGGTTACCCAAGGAAGTAATCCATAAGAATTAGTGCGAGGAGGGGCACTGCCTTACCGTCATTTTTTTAATAAGATCAATGTAAAGTCTCTCTTGCGGCGACATCGATAAAGTAACGTGAGAGTAATTAAGTTTGCATCCTGACATCAGCCGGTTTTCGTACTGTAAGTAGGTAGCTAAGTGTTACTCATGTCATCCGTTAGTCAAAGGCCATATCCCGCTCAGCTTTTCCGGCGCGTTTCATATCCCTTTGCGACATAAGAGTTGGTATTTTAATTATTGTCAATATACCCTCTCGCCGACATTTATATAAATAAATGAATATATATATATATACATATTCATACTTATATATACATAGCATAATAATAAATAATTTATTACATACATACAAATAAATAAATATCACAATGATGTAAACAGATCACAGACATAAGAGAGGCAGCAGGTGGTACTTGGTCCAGAACGGCAATGAAAAGGGAGGAGTGGAAATTCTTAGAGGTGGCCTTTGCCAATAGGGGCACACAGACGGGAGACGAGGAGATATAAAATAAAAAGTGCAGTGAAAACTCATAACATGTATCAGTGTATCTCTTTTCTGAATAAAAGCTATTATATCTATCATTATAGGTGACATGTGAGGTATGCCACTTAGGGCACCCGTCCGAATAACACCTGGGCGAATAGCACCTGGCCTATGCCACGAAGAGCACCTCATATTCGCAGGTGCTCTTTGTGGACTTAAATTGTGGCTTTCGGCCCAGAATGGGGGACTAAGCACTTACATCTCGTGCTATAACTGCATTCCCAAGGAGGGTAAATGTCGGGCAGCGGTTGTAAAACTTTTCCCACAAATGCATTACCAAAAAGGATCAGCAGGCAGCCGTATCTTAAAACTAAAGCCTATTTCTATTCGATGTCATATGGTCAGGCATAGACCTTGGGTGACCATAGACATGCATATGCATTGGAGATAAAAAAGCGTTCCAGTGGAGATGAAAAAAGTTCCAGCTGTGCTGCTTCGGAGCCCGGGGTGCGCTTTCCCGCTTTTTCTTCTCCAAATATAACATGCTTGCTACGAACAATAATTCTCCAGAATCGTAACTAATCCCAAAAAAAATTCCATGCGATATGTACCGCGGCGGGCGGGGCTTAAAATATGAACGGCGCGGCGCGACAGTTCGCCGTGACACTCGAGTCGTGCGGTTGCGTCGCAAGGAGTTTCCTTTGAGAATATTGCTGTTTTTGCGATAATCGATTCATTAAAAATGCCGTCATGTGCCGTGAAGTGGTGTAGAAGCCATACAGACATGAAAATTAGTTATTAAAAAAAAAGTAACACGTAAACAAGGTTATTTATTTTAGCGTAGCATACTGCATAATAGGTACCATCCGCGCGTTGTGCCTCACCGCTCGTTGCGTTGACTGCGCCACCAGACCAACGACGACGCGTGACCTTGTCGCGACCAATCGCATGCATCTTTGTCTATGTGTGCGTTCGAGTGTTTCGTTGTAATTAATTACTGTTCCTTTGTTTGCGTAAATGGAATCAAAATCGAAGCGGTGAATGTAGGAGCGTTAGATTTCTAGAGAATTATATTTCTATGCATGCTTGTCAATGGTCACCCAAGGATGCCAAAGACCTTGTGAAGTGAAGAAGAAATAGCCGGAACAGTGAAACACGGTTTGGCTATATATTTTTACTACCGGCCGCTTGCCCGACGGCAACCCTCCTTGGGAAGGCAGTTGTAGAACGAGATGTTTGTACTTAGTCCTTTAGTCGCCTCTTTCTACATCCACAGGAAGAGATGGAGTGGTCCCACAGGGGGCCTTCTCGCCCACCATCACGCTAAAAGTGGCCTTTGAGTCTTGCGGCCCTAGGCTCTGTCTGCTTAGAGCCGCAAGACCCAAAATGCTGTCTGCTCCATTAGGGATAAAGACGTGATAGTATGTATGTATGATAGTGAAGTTGTTTATAACTTTTTTGCTTGTCTTACTGCATTGCCAGGTGCATCCTAATGCTGCTTACACACGACACAACTTGGCATACAACCTGCACTAACAACTTGGTGTTGTACTACAGATTGTAATGTGTGTAGATGTGATGTGGGCGTGTCCCAACAAATTGCATGTCGGTTGTATTCCGACCGTGTCATTGCGTTACATTGCTGGTTTTGTAATGATACAATTTTGACCTATCTAATATGACCTATATGCAAAACAGGCAATGTAAAATCATCCTCCAAAATTCGTGAAATCCTCCGGTTCTACATATAACATTATATAAGCTGAGGTAGCACCACCAATTAATGTGATTCTGCACCCATACTAGGCAATACTAAAGCTAAAAACCTAAACATAATTCAATAAAACTCAAGCTGTAAGTTACCAAAAATATTATTTTTATATATTCTAAAATTCAATATAACAAATCGATGTATTATGTTTGTTTAATCTACTTAAGGCCGTAGCTGAATTTTCCGGGGTCCAGTGCTGCCCCCATTTAAAATTTATTTATTTAAACTTTATTGCACATAAAAAAAAAGTGTACAAATGGCGGACTTAACGCCTTATGGCGTTCTCTGCCAGTCAACCATTGGACCAAGTAGAAAAATAATTTGGGTGGTGCGACAGAGTGTGTAAACAAAATTTAAAAGTATCTATAAATACCTACAAGAATAAATCAAGAATATACATAAATATTAATCTTAAAGAAATATATACCAATACAATAACTATAGATAAAATAAATATACAAAATATATAATTATGTAAATATAATACATAAAGAACTAATTATATATGTATGTAAAATAAATAATTGTATTATGTTTGTTTAATCTACTTAAGGCCGTACCTGAATTTTCCGGGGTCCAGTGCTGCCCCCATTTAAAATAAATAATTGTATTATGTTTGTTTAATCTACTTAAGGCCGTACCTGAATTTTCCGGGGTCCAGTGCTGCCCCCATTTAAAATAAATAATTTCAAACAAAACGCAGACATAATTTAAAATTTTGCTACTACCAAGTCCTAGATAACCCTTCAAAGTATTTTATGAACTACTGTTTACAGTTTATAATGAGAACGTTAAGCTTTACTACGCACATTAGCCAAAAGTGGCCGTTTTTCGCAAATGTGCGTAGTAAAGCTTATCGTTCACACTTTAAACTGTAAACAGTAGTTCAATAAAATACTCTGAAGGCTCCGTTTTCTTTAAAATGATTTATTTTTAATGGGGGCAGCAGCACTGGACCTCGGAAAATTTAGGTACGGCCTTAAAATGAGAAACCATTTAGTGCGACATCTCTGCAAATTCTAACAAACTAATATCTAATTGTAGTGGCGTCACAATAAAAATAGCAATGTATGGGACTTTTGTCCCCCTGGCACTGCCCGGCAAGAACACCGATTGATATACCCTTTTCGCTTTCTCACATTGGCCGAATACACAAGAGCGAAAAGGACATCAATCGGTGTTCAATTTATTCGTCGGGCGGGTGAATTTGTGTTGTGATTAGGGTTGCCACCTTTTTTTGCAATAAAAGTACGGCCTACTGGAAGAGATCTCTTTTGAGATAAGTAGTGCCTTTGTACAACTTTTTGTTTATGTATTCTCTGTATATATTGTCCGTGTACATAAATTGGTAAATAAATAAAGTACATTGGTGATCAATCGTAAGAAAAAAAGTACATAGTGCCAAAATAAAGTATAATTTATTTTACATTTAAAATTCAAAAACTTTATCACTGTTAAACAACTGAACAGCATATACAGTAATTTATTTTACAGTCTATATTTAATTAAAAGTAAATAAGTAATTAATTTTTTATAAGGTTCAGCAGACGCTTTGTTTCTTTCGTTCTCACCATTTGCTATTCATCACAGAAAAAATAATCTGTGAAAACAAGTTTAATTTATTGCTTGTCCTAGAAAAATCTCAAAAAAAATTGAATGCGAAATAAAGTATTTTATTTTAGTTTTATTTTATTTTAATTTATTTGGGAAACAAACAATAGCCTTGTACAGTAAGATTTCACTTATTAACTTAAACATACATCAGCGAAGTTTCCACTTATAACTAACTCATAATGTTTTGAGCAGTGTGTGTTACAGTGACTACAAAAAAGAATACAAAGAATATACCCAGTGATACAATTTGGAAAACAGAAAATCTAGGAGGATTCAAACAAAAACAAATACTTAATAATAGATAATAAAGCGATACATTTTACAGATTTTTTGTTGATATTATTCTCCTTAGCCCACTCGTAAATGAGGCATTTTGCCGTACTTACGTACGTACGTACGTAAAGTATAGAATACAATTACCCGAAATAACGTACAATACTTTATTACAAGGTACGGGTGGCAACCCTCTAGCTGTTGTGATCGAAGTTGTGGTCGCAATTGCTACATGTGTAGAAAACAGCCAACCGCGACTCCAACATGTTGTACTGCAGATTGTGTGCTATGTTGTGTCGTGTGGAGGCACATAAGCTGTGCTGCTTTCAAACTTGAGGTGAACACTAATAACATCATTGTTAAGGTGAAGTTAGAAGCAGATGACCTTGAAGTGGCGCCCTCATTTAAAATAAATTGTTAACTCGTAAATGTGGTAAAAATTTCCATATCTCTCAATTAAGGCACTAGATACCCTTTAACTTATTTTATGAACCACCGTTAAAATTATTTACATTAGTCCGTCTAGCTTTAAAACTTGCCTCCGTTTGTAAGTTTTAAAGTTACCAATATCAGGCCTGTGTCACTCACCGTGTAGGTATCAAAAATATACCTACGCGCGGCGGCCTTCTCGAGTGGCTAATTCAGTCGGGGCTCGCGTGCGAGCAGTGACGCACGCGCGAGCTTTGTTCGTCGCCTAGGTACTCCACCGATCCGGCCGTTTTAAAAATGGAAAAACATAAAAAGAAGGCTAAAAAATACTGCACAGTTTTTAACTATTTAAACAAGGATTGCGATCCAAATTTAACTTTTTTTAGACTTCCTAAGGACGCTGAAAGGTAAGATCTACTTTAAAGTAGTTATTATTATTATGTTGTCATTCATGATAGGTACACTAGGTAGGTTTAATACCTAGGACCTGGGTTCCTTCTTAGGTTACGAAAATAAGTAGGAAAGTAGGTATAAGGATACATATTATTCTTTCGAATTTCTGATGTTTGGTTTGAGATTGACAATCTGTTTCGTTATAAGTAGGTACCTACCCCACCTACTTAGGAACTTTTCTGTTCGGTAGCAAAATAATTATGAAAGTTACAGAAATGGTATGTAACTACTAAGTACATCCTATAGAATTCGGTATTTACTTTAGACTTTGTTTTAGCTGGTATCTAACCAGCTAAAACAAAGTCTTTAATTTCGCTCATGTTATATTATATTTCATTCATTATAGTTTACTACCAAACGATGATACATACATACATACTATCACGTCTTTATTCCTAATGGGGCAGACAGAGCATTTTAAGTGTTGCGGCTCTAAGCATCAGAGCCCAGGGCCGCAATAACAAAGGCAACTTTTAGCGTGATGGTGGGCGAGAAGGTGGAAAAAGGAATCAAAATAGTGATGGGTTGCTAGCCGCATCGCCTATTAACATGATTTGCATTTTCGCCCATTCCTTCGATCGGCTTCTACGATTTGCGCGGGGAGAGAAGCAGCTATGACCTGTAATGGTCAACACGCTAGTCCACCAATCTAGAGGTTCTGGGTTCGATCCCCAGCCAGGGCAAGTTCGAAAATGGCCTTTTTCAAATTGGTCTGGGTCTTGGATGTTTATCTATATATATATTTATTATAAAATATAGTATCGTTGAGTTAGTATCCCATAACACAAGTTTAAACTTACTTTGGGGCTAGCTCAATCGGTGTGATTTGTCCTTACATATTTATATTTATTTATATTCAAGTTTTATTCTTGTCTCCTAGACCAGCATGGAAGACCGATAATACGGTGCGCTAAATGGCGATAGTAGCTTCTTGTAGTAGTCAACCCTAGCGCGTCGCTCGCTGAGTCTATTTTAGTCGTTTTTGTGTGTATTATGAATCGTATGTTAGGAGTCATAAGGATAAAATTGGCTTGCGATGGATTTCTGTAGGTGTCTAAACGAAACAGTGCTGCGTTTTGACGCGAGCTAAATTACACCATATTGCTAACCACTGTGAGTAGATATTTCTTTGAAAACGTTTGCGGAGTGAGACTTCTGTACTACTGGTATTTATTCTGTGCCAATGTATACCAATATATACATATAGTAGACGGATCACCAATAAATAATAGTTTCAACGGCATTTCATAAAATAATTTAAAGGGCTATTGAAAAATATGGAAATTTTTACCATATTTACGAGTTAACAATTCATTTAAAATGAGGGCGCCACTTCTGCTTGGTATTCACCTTAAGTTATAATTATGACACGACAATGCATTCTCAGTCCACATGTATATTTTTTTAATTAGTTTAAATGTAGGTTGACTTATTTGTAAAAAATTCTGCAGTGCTGTTATGAAATCGAAAGAAAAAAATAACAATTAAACTATGATACAAACATCAAAGATAAGTAATTGATTTTGACTTTGAAATGGTCACCCAAGGATGCCGGAGACCATGCTTAATAGAGAAGAAATAGCCAGAACAGTTAAAACAATTTGGCTTTATCTAATTACCTAGGTACGGGTCGCGCCAAACTTCTAGATCGCTCTGAAGTTGAGGCGATTCGCGTCGCAGTAGTAAAATACAGATACCCATAGTAGATAGAATTTGCTTTATTTTTGTTTATTGTGTATATATATCATATCTACATTCTTGTAATCATTCGGAAAAAAATATTATTGTGGTAAATATTCTGTCCCTGTTTGTAACCTGAGTGGGGCAACTTCAGAGCGGTCTAGAAGTTTGGCGCGACCTGTACAAACAATAATCAGGATAAAAGCTAAATAAATAAATTCGCGCGACCTGTACAAACAATAATCAGGATAAAAGCTAAATAAATAAATTCAAGACAAACTCATGCATGGCATAGTTACTCATTACGCAATAGGTCAGCAGGTCATTAGATAATGTCAACTAATTGTTACACTTTCACTTGGACTTGGTATGTGTTTGTTGTCAATGACTTCAATCTTATCATTTATTGCAAGAATGTTTTCGAGATAGCAAAGTTATGTTTGTTATTTTTATAGGGTTTTTTAGGCATTCAAGATGCAGTACTAAATTTCTCAAATTAAATAATGAAATAAGAAATGGTGAAAAAATACCACGTGAGCAGGACTTGAACCCGCGACCTTAGTCACAATACGACTATGCTGTTACCATCTGAGCCATCACGTGTTCAACTCCGCACGCCGAATTTCGCCACCATTTGATATTCCTACACGCACTAGGCTTGCGTCACCAACACTACTACCCACTATTACAAGTAAGGAGTTGAACATGTAGTCGTATTGAGACTAAGGTCGCGGGTTCAAGTCCTGCTCACGTGGTATTTTTTCACCATTTCTTATTTCATTATTTAATTTGAGTTATGTTTGTTTGCGTCGTTTTATTACAGGGTTCCTATAGCCATCTTCCACCTACATCATCAGATCAACACTTGTTGTTATAATAATATTGCATGTTGTTGTTGTTTTTCGTGTGTGTAAGTGCCCAACACTGGAGTCAGATGTTTCAAGCTGCCTAAAGGCATCTGACATAGCTTTTAGATATTGCATTGTCATCTGATTGACATTAGCATTCAAGATTTCATTTCAATCGGAAACCGGGAAGTGGCTCAAATTTTTTTGACCCAAAAAACAAATAAACTGGGCAAGCTAAGTAAAAGCTTGTAAAAAGCGCAGGACTCGAGGGGTTAAGGGTTGGGACATATCTGTCAGCATGGAACAGCATTTTCCTATGCTGCTATTCTTTTCTGTCGCTTAGAACTAGAGATGCAATGCTTAGTGGTTCGGCCGTATACCGGATAGCCAATGTTCGGCCTGGCCACCCGAATATCCGACTACTGAACATTTCGCCGGCAATAGTAGATCTAAACTGTATGTAGATTCTAAATAATCTCGAAATCTAGCATTTTCACATAACGCGCTGTTCAAGTTTTGACGTGTTAAGTTTTGTAGGCAAGGATGTGGACAGTAGTTTTTGAGTCAGTACGGTACGATTTCGCATAAACTACATGTTGTTTTGCTGTAACCAAATAAGTTTGTGTGCTTACATGTGTTTTGTATTATTTGTTTACTAAAATAACATGGGAACTAACCGTACTGCGTTATGGCAGTATTTAGACGTCATATATTCTATATTAAATAGTATGAAAATTTACTATCCGGTATCCAGCCGGATAGCACACACATATCCGGTATCCAGCCGGATAGCACACACATATCCGGCATCCGGCCTGATAGCAAAAAGGGGGCCGGTGAGTGACCGGATATCTGTTAAAACTCTACTCAGAACCGTCATTTGCTAGAGCGAGAGAGAGCGACGGAATGCTGCAGATTCGGCGATGCTGCCGCATTTCGTCGCTCTCGCCCTAGCAAATGACAGTACTAAGCGACAGAAAAGAATAGCAGCGTAGGAAAAAGCTGTTCCGTGCTGACATGTGTCCCAACCCTAAGAGTGGTTTCCAGCCTAGAATAGGATCGCTACTTCTCTTCCGGTGTATGCATAAGAGGCGACAATCATCACAATGGCTAGTTGTAACCATGGCAAATGTGTAACCATAGGAAACAAGTTATTGTTGCTTCCATTTTGAGTGCAGCAGAATTTCGACGTTTCAAGGATGTAGCATTTGGCCTCTAGACACCGTATTAATTTGTGCGTAAATTTACAGTTTTTAAGATGTCAATTTTTTTTAAATAAAAAAATGGGGTAAAATGCATGTCATCCTCGTATTTATGTACAGTTCTTGTTATGAAAAATATGTATACTTTATGGATATTTTCTTGATAATAGTCAACATTGAGGGTTAAGTAGTAACAACAATACTGGCCAATTGGAATCTTCTTCAACATATTAGAAAAAATAATGTAAATAATCTAAAGAAACAGCGGCCTACATTAATTAAAATATTCTACTTTCTATTCAACGGTATCAAAGCTTGTTTACTACAATGCTGGCCGATAATGTTCTATTCACTTCACAACGGCCCAAAATAGCTCTGGATTAAAAATAATAACTTTGACCGACATTTCGAACAATCCCGCCCGATTTAAATAACCTAATAGAAACGAATCAATGCAGATAACGCGGAAAACGACGATATCAAGTAAATATGAATGATATTTGCGGTGAATTCTACGTAAAATCTAACACGTGTATAAGATTTGGTGGAAATTAAAAGACATGTAATACTTACATATTCGACGCACTTCCCGTGCTTTTACGAGTTTCAAACGTGTTACACAGTATTTATTGCCGTTTCAGATTGTTTTAACGCACGAATAACAACTAAATAATCACAATAACCTATATTTTCACAGAAAAGTCTTTGCCAGCACTCTTTCTCGTCTCGTGGCGCAAATGGCGACCAAGTTGAAGTTTGCGCCGAAATCGGAGGAACGTACCAAAAATTAATTACCAACTTCGGACCGATCAAAATGCCGGTAATTTTTTGATTCAAAGTAATATTATTGTGTTGGAAAATAGTAAAATTACCTTTTTATTTGACTAACATTCTCTTGTAAATTTAGCTGAGCCAAAATGGTTGTCAAAAATATTATTGTTCTTTTTTCAAAAATAAATTGATTGATGTATGACGGATCTTATATGAAGGAGATCTATGCTCAAAGTAAAACTATAAACATCCTTTTTTCCGTATTTTGATTTCCCTTCTTCTTGAACAAGACAAGCCAAAGTTAAGGCCAAGTCAAACCTAAATGTCGTAATAAAACCAAACCAAGCCAAGCCACATTCATTCCATTTCCAACATACCCAGGAATATTGAGAAAACGGAACGCAGAAAATCGATTGTCACTGTCAAAGCCACCAGAAAAAAAAAGTGTCAAATTGACAGTGAAGTGTCAGACAGTAATGATTTCCCCATAGATTAATATTGTATATACTGAAATAGATAAGAAACAGTAGCCTAAAATTAGATCAAACCAGTGGCGCCATCTGATAGCAAGTTTTCACAACAGCAAAGGACTAAAAGATGAAATAAAATGTATGAAAAAATTACTCCGTGAGATGGGACTTGAACTCGCGATCTCGGTTCAAATACGACTATGTTCTAAACAACTGAGCTATCAAGTGATTAACCTCGCTTGTCAAATTTATCCATCATTTATTTTTTATTTTATCAATATTCTTATGAAATAAAAAAATGGTGTAATAAATATTCTGCGTGAGTTGGACTTGAACTTGCAACCTTGCTCTTATTTTGACCATGCTCTAATCAACTGAGCTATCACGTATTCTATACCTCGTATGGCGAATTTCTCCACCATTTGATATTCCTATTCTATAACACGCATTAGGAGTTAGGTCAGAACTCGTGACTAGATGATAAAAAAAATCAATCAGTTAACATAAGAATAACGTTGCGAGTTCAAGTCCCACTCACACAGAATATTTTTTACACCATTTTTTTATTTCATAGGAATATTAAATGATGGATAAATTCAACATGCAAGGTGAGTCACTTAAAAGCTCAGTTATTTAGACTTAAGAACATAGTCGTATTTGAACCGAAATCGCGAGTTCAAGTCCCAGCTCACGGAGTAATTTTTTACCATTTTATTTTATCTTTTAGTCCTTTGGTGTTGCGAAAACTTGCTACCAGATGGCGCCACTGGTTTGATCTAATGATAAAGATCCTATTTCTTATCTCTTTCAGTATATACAATATTAATCTATGGATTTCACTGCCTGCTGTGTTCGTGACTCGTGTTGTTTGTTTTGAAAAGGCTCTAAAAAGAAAATTGCATTAATTTTGTTCGAAAATACAAATATGAGTGCTCCTTACACGGAACTGCCGAAGCCTGTGAGCGAGTTCTCCCTCATGTGCCGGGGATGCCTCGCAGACTCGGGTGAAATGAAGAATATGGTCGAGTGGGGTTTGGTCGACGAATTTCTGAAGCACACCGCTGTTGAGGTATGGATATTGGTTAAATGGCATGGTTCGTGATGTACTGAGAAACTACATGACTACTTGACGTGAAACCACATAGGGATAATATCGTATGTACTAAGTTCACATAAAAGAAGCATAAAAAAACAATGGAAAAAATATGACTCTACTTGTGTAACATAGATGTCCTGCTTTTCGAAAAATAAGAATTTAATCAGAAAATACGGATACATTATCACGTCTTTATTCCTAACGGGGTAGACAGAGCCCAGGGCTGTTAGACTTAAAGTCCACTTTAATTTTAAATATCTTATTTTTAGTATTTGTTGTTATAGCGGCCATAGTAGTACATATCTGTAAAAATTTCAAGTATCTAGTTAAATGCCATTCTTCTTCTTCTTCATAATCGTATCCTCATGTCTGAGGGTCGTGACCATCTTGAGTCTTGATCTTGACCACCGAAAAAAAAACGAAAAAACGAACTCGGAAAACCGAGTTAGGTGGCGTCACGCTGATAACGACCTTTGCGACTGCGGTGCCATTCAGTCGATGGACCACCTTCTGTCATGTCCGAGCTGCCCTACGTCATGTACAATAGAGGACCTTAATAAAGTCAACGACAGAGGGATCGCCGTGGCCACATACTGGTCACAGGTGATTTGAAATTGAAGCTACAGTGTAACCATTTCGACTCGATAAAAAGATAAAGATCAAGTTAAAAACGCAGAAAAAACTTTTTTTTATTACAACCCCCTTTAATTTTTAACTATTTTTTGTTTTTAGTATTTGTTGTTATAGCGGCCACAGTAATACATAAATCGGTGTAAATTTCAAGTGTCTAGCTATTACGGTTCAAGAGATAGAGCCCTGTGACAGACGGACAGACAGCGGAGTCACAGTAATAGGGTGCCGTTTGCACCCTAAAACCCTAAAAAGGCCAGGTAGTTCTTTACCCTGTGGCAACGTGCCTAAAAGGCTGGCAGCATTGTCACGTTGTATGGCAATGCTTCCCAACTCTGTTCAGGTCACCCTCTTAGGTAACTAAGTGAGCTACCCTGTAAAGGAAGCTGAGTTTTTTTTTATTAATCCAAGGTGGCCCTGATACTCAACTGAATGCGATTTGACTGAAACTCGACGATATCCAGGGTTTTTATCGATCACAGAATCCAAATCGAAACTTTTTTGGAAACCAAGATGGCGCCCGAAAATTAGTTTTTAAATTCTTGTTTAAAAAACATCATTGATTTAAATTTTAAGTCACTAAAGACAGTAAGAGTATTTCATAGTTATGTATGTACAAGCGAATGGGGGGGCGGTAGGTGCGGGGCAGCGGTTGCGGCTTTACTGCATGCGCCTTAGTTTAACCGGTTTCGTTTAGGTGTTATTAACGGTTAAAAGGATACATAAAATTCTCTTTCTTAAATTAAGCAGTTACCGAAAATATTTTGGTTGATTTTAAACTGTTTCTTTGTTTAACCGGTTCACCAACTAACTAAATTTTTACGTTATTATGAACAATATTAACCAGTAAATCAAAACCGGTTCCGAGCCCTGCATACATATTCATGCTGCTGACTGTACAGCAATATGTTTTTTAACCAGGTACCATCCAGTGCAGGCTCCAAGCATTTATCTGCTAAACAGCGCTGTATCCCACTTATGATGATGATAGATATATTTAGTTTTTTTTACAGGTATCAAATCTGGACGGTCTATCGCAGTTGCTGTGCTGTGCCTGCGAGGAGATGCTGGGCAGCTGCAAGCGGTTTCGAGAGCAGTGCCAGCAGGCTGATGAGCTGCTGAAGAGGAAGGCTCAGGTACAGCTGGTTTCACAGATTTGGAAATAGAAATAGAAAATCTTTATTTGAAGCATAAAAATAACAAATGACATTGAATATGAAAGAAAAAACAATATATGCTACCAAAATGGTTAATCTAAGCATTATGTCGACGACCTCCGTGGCGTAATGGTTAACACGCTAGACCGCTAATCCGGACGTTCTGGGTTCGATCCCCAGCCAGGGCAAGTTGGAAAATGGCCTTTTTCAAATTGTCCTGGGTCTTGGGTGTTTATCTATATATGTATTTATCACTAGCTGTGCCCGCGACTTCGTTCGCGTGGTTGTCGGAATATTATATAGCCTAAAGCCTTCCTCTATAAATGGACTACCCAACAAAAAAAGAATTTTTCAAATCGGACCATTAGTTCCTGAGATTAGCGCGTTTAAACAAACAAACAAACAAACAAACAAACAAACTCTTCCGCTTTATAATATTAGTATAGATAAAATATAGTATCGTTGAGTTAGTATCCCATAACACAAGTTTAAAACTTACTTTGGGGCTAGCTTAATCAGTGTGATTTGTCCCTATATATTTATTTATTTCTGCGGCCAAGACTCTGGTTTTCAGAGAAACCAGTTGAGTACCTGGCTTTGCCTTACATTAACAACTTAAAGTACTTATAAGTAATTTACAATGTACTGTAGAATAAAATATGAATAGATATGAGGCCAGTCTTTTCAGGCAATATCAATTATAGCAGGAGTTGCATATTAAATAAATACGCAAGAATTGTTGATTTAGGGTTGGTTGGGACACATGTCAGCACGGAACAGCACTTTCCTATGTTGCTATCTTTTTCTGTCGCTCAGAAGCGTCATTTGCTAGAGTGAGAGAGAGCGACGAAACGTTTCAGCACCGGCCATGCTGAAGCATGACAGATGTGACCCTTAGGCCGCGTCCACGGTCATGCGGCGCGGCGTGCGGTGCGACGCGGGCCCGCCTGGCGGACCACCGTAAAATTTCCATAGCGTTTGCCTTATAATCTGGAAGTCGTGGGTTCTAATTCCCCTGGGAAGCATACTTGGCTTAAAGTTGTTTCTAATCGGGTTAGGATATTGCAGGCTTGAATCACCTGATTATCCAAAAAGAAAAGTGGTTCTGTGCTTGGGAAGGCACGTAAAGCGGTTGGTCCCGAACGCCAGCATAAAACAATTAATTACAAAGAGAAACATAAACTCTTACGGCCTGGCCACCACGGGACATTCGCCGTGGCGAAAATACGCGTGGCGCGAACGACGAGGCGACTGGCGACTAACAACAGTATACGCGCCGCGCGTATTTACGCCACGGCGAATGTTTCGTGGCCAGGTCGTTACCACAGAATACAGTAAGAGTAAACAGAACGGAATCTCCTAAGGTACGTGCAATATGCGTCCCCGTTCCCCGCACCCGCACCTCCCCCGGTTCTTGTGAGCCAACTTGTACCATGCAGTGTGTGTTCGCCCGCTCTCGCCCGTCATCAAGGCGAAAACGGGGGAGAGGTGCGGGGACAAGGAACGGGGACGCATATTGCACGTACCTTAGGAGATTCCGTTCTGTATACTCTTACTGTATTCTGTGCCATTACTCAAAAATTGTCCCTGGTTCAACAAAGGTATATTACGCTAGCTGCGTTGCACCTGTGTATCAGTGGATATCCTTTGGACCAGGTACCATCCGTATACCTTCTTGGAGTTTTAATCTTATTTTTATTTTCAGAATGAAACTGCTCAAAAACCATCACCACCAGAGACAGAAATGGAAAATACTGCGGTCTGCGTGCAATACGACAAAAAGTTAGTGTTCATGATCACAGCCCCTAACACCGAATCTAAAATCTATTTAAACTGCCCGTATAATTGCCGAGAGAAGTTCCAAAAGAAAACAGACTTATTTTTCCACCTTTTAAAAACACACCAAGTCGATAAGAAAACTTCCATAGACCTACAATACTTTTGCCATCACTCAGACTGCCAGTATCACGTGAAAAACGAAAATAAACACTTTAAAGGTCGCAAGTACTTGAACCAGCATTACAATAAAGTGCATAAGAGCAAAGACATCAAGTGCGAAAAATGTAATCTAAGCTTTCTAAACACTGCGAACTTTTATAAACACATGGAGACATGTAGCGTTGTGTACTCATGTCAAATATGCGACAAATATTACAAAGTACGCGAACAACTAACAGTGCATCTGATGCGAAAACATCCCGATGTACATAAACAATATAAAGACAGCCGCGCGTTTAAAAGAAAATTGAATTCGAATTTCGAATGTAAAAAACAAAAAACTGAAACTGAAAAGTTGAACGAATTCTTTTGCGACAGCCCCAAGCGTTCCTCCGCGACGCAAACATCGAAACTGGAAGACAATTTGAAAAATGACGTTATATTTTGGAAGAATGACACTTACGAGACGAAAACAGACGAGATATCAACGCAAACTGTTTTCGAAGATTTGTTGTCCTTAAAATCGGTTACCAGTGAGGACGAGTCGATATTTTTCTCCGAAACGATTTCTCTATCAGATATACAAACGCAAACGTTGCCCGTGGACTTCGGGCGTTCGCACAAAGAGACTTTAACAGAGCTAATATACCCTGACTTGACCATAAAAGAGACTCAGACGTGTTGTTGTCTCGAGTCTCCGAAGTTGCTGAAGATGTGCGATGGGATGTCGAAGTCGACTGAGACTCAGACAGCAGAGAGGATGCTGGTGAAGTCAGACGTGTTGCTGAGCTGCTCCGAGACGCAGACATACCGGGGGGATCAGGACGACTTGTGATATTGGCAGCAATTGTAAAGATACATATTCGATGGGGCGGAAAGGCCCTTGAATGGCGGCTACGTACCGGCAAGCGCGGCGTAGGACACCCACCTGCTAGGTAGTGAGACCTAAGCAAGGTTGCAGGAAAACGCTGGATGCAGGCCGCTTTCGATTTGTCGTTTTGGAAATCCTTGGGGGAGGCCTATGTCCAGCAGTGGACTTCCTGTGGCTGATATGATGATGATGATATTCTTTTAGCGGGTTCGAGGTGGTATGCTCGCTTTGTCTCAGGGCGAGAGCGGGCGATCAATGCTTGCATTGACGTGTGCACGGCGGCACAAGAACGGGGAGAGGTGCGGGGATGGGGAACGGGGACGCATATTGCGCGTACCTTAGGAGATTCCGTTCTGTATGTAATACTCTTACTTTCTTCTGTGACATGTTTCTGCTCCAGGAACCGAGGATTCGATGTATTGCGGATGTTGTATACTTATACATATATACCAAGTTGCAACTAAAATTTTGATATCGCGATGTAGGATATTGTCAGCGCCATCTCGCTTGCTTATTGTGTACTATTTCCGTATTCGTGTTCGATATGTGTTATACAACGGGGTTCCTTGGGGAAAGTTGTTCTGTATCATGGATACTGAATCTACCCCCAAAATAGTTTTAGTATACTCTGTGTACAGTAGTGGTATCAGGCCTGTGTCACTCCCCGTTTAGGTATCGAAAATGTACCTACATTATTCAGGGCTTGTTAACGATACCAAATTCACACTAAAAGTAACGTTAAATAACGTTATTTTCGTGGTAACGTTATATATGGTATCGATAATACAGTTTATAACGTTATCAATTAACGATATAAGTAACGATACTTTTTTTCAATACTTGTAAAATATTATATAAATAGCTCTAGTAGCCTACTAGACAAACTCTTATCAATTTATTCTGTCAAATATCGAAAAGAAATACAGTGTTAACAATACCTTTTACCGTTAATATCATTGGTAACGTTATCTGATTAACGGTAAATAGTGGGAAAAATAACTATCTTTGCTGATAACGTTAACGCCGTTTGAAAGGATTAACGTTACCAGATTTTTAACGGTATTCCAAGCCCTGACATTATTACTATTCGCGCAGGCGGCCCCTCCGGGTGGTAAATTCAGTTATACGAATCGTTTGTTCAGAGTAATAAGAATGAAATTGGCTTGCAATGGATGTCTCGGTATCTATACGAAAAGGTGTTGAGTTCTGACGTGAGCTGAATTAACTATATCGCTAGCCACATTGAGTAAATATTTCTTTGAATTTCTTTGCTGAGCGAGACTTCTGTACGTTAGTATTATTTATTCTGTGGTGGTATTCTAGTGTAGAGACAATGCAATATTACAGGTTGATTCCTTCGCTGTTCTCTCTATTGAATTCTTAATAGAACACAAAACCGTAAAAAAAATCTCAACTTTTTGTTCCCAAAAATTTATAATAAATGGCTAACCTACTGACTTTAATATACATGCGGCCGGTGCCCTTCCCGCTCGCCACCCGCCCCGCCCGCCACGACCCCGGTAACAGACGTTGACAATCAAATGGGAGATTTCTGGTATACATTTGTCGGCTGATATCTTTGGTTTTTATTATGAAATAAGATACATATACAACGTGGAAGGGACATATCCGTAATAAATCGAACTACGGTCTTACTAGATCTTTATAGTATAATGAAATTAAAATAATAGCAAGAAAACAAAAAAAAAATTGGCATTTCCATACAAAAGAGTGCGATTTGTATGGGTATGTTTAATTTTTGTTTGTTTGTTGACTGTTATTTTAATTTCATTATACTTAAGTGATCTAGTATAGCTCGTGGTACGATTTATTACAGGTATGTCCCTTCCACGTTGTATTTAACAGAATATTCGTATGTATTATTTCGCTTAAAAAGTACTTTCCTTGAATACGAAGTTTAAAATCACCCTTAATAGATATCGAGTCAGTTTAAATGTTAAGACGATACACGATATCCAGTGCTGCCCCCAATTAAAATAAATTATTTGTAAGGAAACGGAAATATCATTTAAAATTTTAAGCTACTGAAACCTAGATAACCCTTCAAACTATTTTATGAACCACTGTTTACAGTTTAAAGTGAGAACGTTAAGCTTTAGTTTGCATTTTTGCGAAAAACGGCCTCTTTTGGCAAATATGCAAACTAAAGCTGCACTGGACTCCGCGTATCGTCTTAAGGTGAAGTGGTAGCATAATTGGCGCCCTCATTTGAAATAAATTGTTTAAAACGAAATATGGTGATATTTAAAAATTTGATTTGTATCAATGTCTAAAAAGACCTTTAAACTATTTTATGAAAGCCTTTCATAAAATAGTTTAAAGGTCTTTTCAAAGGTTATTAACCTTTGAAAGTAATATTGGTAGTCCGGCTAGTTTTAAAACGGGTTTTCGCCAAAAGTGGCCACTTTTGGCGAAAACCCGTTTCCGTTTAGTCCGTTTAGTCTTAAGTGAACACGTGATAAAATTGTAAATATGATAAAAAATATTGTTTACTAGGTAATAAATATGTAATAAGTACGAATCTTTGTTTGATTTTCCTGTGTGTTAGAGGCCAGCACTGGTGTCAAATTTTTCAAGCTGCCTATAGGCGTCTGATATATAATGATGACAGCCGGGACCAACGGCCTTACGTGCCTTCCGAAGCGCGGGTGACGTCAAGAATTTTTATGCCGCTTGTGGTCACTCACTAGGTTGATGAGTGTAGATGAAGCGAAAGAGGTCTGTCAGGATCGTAGCAAGTGGAGGTTTATGGCATAGATTCATATCACAGACCTACCACTACTAGACTGCAACGATATTGCTAGAAAAACACTGTCAAATACAGTACAACGTGAGTGAAAGAAACGCTGGTATGTTTTTTTTGTCTCTATCAGCGTGGCTGCTATAAGCTGGCCTACTGTCAAAATCTGGGCCAAACAAACCACAAAACGATCGAAGAAAGTTATTATTTTAGGGATTTTATCATTTAAAGGTGATTTAGGGTTTTATTTGAGATTATTATAAGTTAGTAACCATAGTGTGTACTGTGACGTGTGCAAAATATGGGTGGAGGCAACTATCAAAAATAGAAAGCTGCACTAAAGTGGCCACGCACTATGCAGGTCTAGTAGTGGTAGGTCTGTGATTAAAATTGTATGGTTTATAGTCTGCCTACCCCTGTGGGAAACAAGCGTGATAGTATGTATGTATGTGCACAGTCATCCAAAACAAACAAACTGATCTACAATTATTACTTTAATTTCCTATTATAAGTTAGCGTCGAACATTCGTACATACAAACGCATTGTCAACTTGAAGCTAACCAAACTTTGCTCTCTCATTTAAATATCAAAGGTTCAATCGAATCCTTGATTATTATTGACTTATATATTACTTTGAAGTCTGTTTTTAGTGTATGTAAGTGAGATGACCCGGTGGGAGTACGCATTGCTAGCGTTTTCACAAGTTAAGCAATCCCGGGCGTGGTCCGTACTTGGATGGGTGACCAGTACAAAAATTTCTCGAGCTCCTTCGTGCTTCGGAAGGCACGTAAAAGCCGTTGGTCCCGGCTGTCATTGTATGGCAGTCGTCAAGATATGCCTT
Organism: Acrobasis repandana; assembly: GCA_963576875.1. Classification (NCBI taxonomy): domain Eukaryota; kingdom Metazoa; phylum Arthropoda; class Insecta; order Lepidoptera; family Pyralidae; genus Acrobasis; species Acrobasis repandana. Next base: position 7,616,399 of record OY756243.1, on the reverse strand, counting down.
TAGGCAGCTTGAAAAATCTGACACCAGTGTTGGCCACTTACATACATACTTTGAAGTCATTGTTGGTTACATAAGTTTCCTGTTAAAATATAAGGACGTTATACCAGGTCTGTGTCACTGCCCGTTTAGGTATCGAAAATGTACCTACATTATTACTATGCACGCAGGCGGCCCCTCCTAGTCGTAAATTCAGTTATACGAATCGTTTGACCAGCCAGAGTAATAAGAATGAAATTGGCTTGCTATGGATGTCGAGGTATCTTTACGAAAAGGTGCTAAGTTCTGACGTGTAGATATTTCTTTAAATTTCTTTGCTGAGTGAGACTACTGTACGTTAGTATTATTTATTCTGTGGTAATACTACAGTTATAAAGCTACTGTTATGTCATAATTTAATTTTCTCGATCTATTTCGAAACATAAGTAAAGTACAGGAATGAATTGCATTGCTATTGGTGTGGTTACCAATCCGGAACGTTTTCTTGAAGGGTACAGTAACACCAACGTAATTCTAAGAATTTCACTGAATAACAACAAGCTTTGTTCCATTTTGAGGAAAACTTTATATGTGCCAGTAATTGAGATAAAAATTTTAGCGAGTTTTTCATGTGTAATGAAAGTACGAAAGCGCCTGCAGAGAAGTAATAGCAAGTACGACGTCGTGCTGGAACGTGGTGTTTATTGATTTTCTCCAGTGCGCTGCGCGACAAACTTCATGTCGATCACAAAAGTTATTGAACCGCGCCAAAAGACGGTCGTCCCGACGACATATCATTAAAAATCTCATAATCTAATAAATCGTGCCAAAAAGCAATCGAGGGCACACCATTTTTTTATGATATTACAGAAAAATGTCGGTTGTTCCGTAAATTTTACCGTTGCCGCGCGTTTTTTGTAAGGTTTCTTAGTATTTTGATTGGAAAGGCGTGAAAAAGACTTTAAAACGGCTTCTATACGAGTAAATCGGTCAGATAAACAAATGTATACGGCATTTGCCGTAGTTGTTCCCAAAAGAAGTACGGAAAGGCTACAGTCGACGGAATCAGAGGACCATTTTAAATATCTTCATTTGCCAGCTCCTCCAGACATTACGCAATGTCGTTACCCCGAGAGTTCATCTTTAATCAGGTTAGTTATCTGTTCCTTTTTTAAAATGTGTAAGAAACTTCTTTCAGGTTTTTTTTAATTTCACAAAGAGCTGTAATGTAAATTTTAGATAATATGTTACTCAGTTTTTTTATTTTATTTTAAGTTTAGATAATATTGGACGGAAGTTTTTCGCTCCCATACCTACTTTATGTCTGTAAATTCGATTCATAGATAACTACGCTTCGATTTTAAGTTACAAAAAGTATAAAATATAGTTATTTCTACAAGCAATCGTGTCGGGATGTCATCTGTTGCTTGTTAATACTTGGTTTCAATTTCGATCCGCTAGTATGGCGCTCTTCCGCCCTACACATTTAAATAAGCTTACTTAAACCCATTTAACGTCAAGACGATCCACGGAGTCCAGTGCTGCCTCCATTTGAAATAAATTATTTGTAAGGAAACGTAGATATCATTTAAAATTTTAAGCTACTAAAACCTAAATAACCCTTCAAACTATTTTATGAACCACTGTTTACAGTTTAACATTGCATTTTTGCGAAAAACGGCCACTTTTTACAAAAACGCAAACTAAAGCTTAACGTTCTCACTTTCAACTGTAAACAGTAAACATATCTCCGTTTCCTTACAAATAATTTATTTCAAATGGGGGCAGCACTGGACTCCGTGTATCGTCTTAAGGGCTGTTATTATACAATCAATAAATACCTAGGTATTTATTGTATAAAAAATAGGTTCCCATCTTTCTTAAGAGTGATTAATTTCACAAAGTGCTTTTCACAGGAAGTATAACCACCCCTGTCCATGGATCGTCAATGAATCATGTAAGGCTCGAAAGGGGAGGATGGGGATGAAAAAATCACGTAATATCACAAGGGAAGAAGGTGTAAAAAGCGTAGCGTGAAGTGAAGTTGACTCACTGTAATTTTCTAGAGTTAAATTGCATATAAGTATCTTTTAGGTATTGTAAGTTCTACCTAGTCAAAGTATCTTATTAATCATCGAAATATAATTCTCTAGAAACCTAACGCTCCTACATTCACCGCTTCGACTCTGATTCCATTTACGCAAACAAACGAACAGTAATTACAACGAAACACTCGAACGCACACATAAACAAAGATGCATGCGATTGGTCGCGACAAGGTCAGGCGTCGTCGTCGGTCTGGTGGTGCAGTCAACGCAATGAGCGGTGAGATACAACGCCCGGATGATACCTATTATGCAGTACGCTACGCTAAAATAAATAACCTTGTTTACGTGTTACTTTTTTTTTAATAACAAATTTTCATGTCTGTATGGCTTCTACCACTACCACTTCACGGCACATGACGGCATTTTTAATGAATCGATTATCGCGAAAACACAGCAATATTCTCAAAGGAAACTTCTTGCGACGCAACCGCAAGACTCGAGTGTCACGGCGAACTGTCGCGCCGCGCTGTTCATATTTTAAGCCCCACCCGCCGCGGTACATATCGCGTGGAATGATTTTTCGGGATTACTTACGATTGTAGAGATTTATTGTTCGTAGTTATTAATTGATACGGGGACGCATATTGCGCGTGCCTTAGGAGATTCCGTTCTGTATGTAATATTCTTTCTGTGTGCTCAAGGTCTGTCAGCGGGCGATGATTCCAGCAGGAGTACGTAGAGTAGATAGGGTACGGTAGGGATCTACCTAGTAAGACTGGGAATGTCGACGTCGGTATCAGACGGCTAGACTTAAATGGGCTTGGGCAGGGCATGTGTGCTGCATGCAGCCAGAGCGATGGGCCTCCTGGATGACTACCTCGTAGGTACCAGGGCGCAGGCGTAGAGGTAGACCAAGGAGGAGGTGGTGAGACGACATAGATAACTTCAAAATGAAATGGCAACAAGCTGCTTTGGATTGAGATCAGTGGAAGAAGGAAGGGAAAGCCTTTGCCCAGCAGTAGGACACATGATCATACTAGAAAATAATTAAATTTTTAACAAAAAAACAACCGACTTCAATTTTTTTTTAAAGTTTCTTCCATATCGCCAAAGTTCTTCATCATATCTGCACCAAATTAAAATGGGACCAACTTGGTAGTAAAGGCTTTCAAATAAAAAAAGAATTATCAAGATCGGTTCACAATTGGCGAAGATATCGCGTAACAAACATACATAAAAAAAACATACAGTCGAATTGATAACCTCCTTTTTGAAGTCGGTTAAAAAATATTTTCATAACATTGCAAGTTTGCAACGATGCACTAAAACTAAAACGCAGTTGGTGCCGCGCCAGACTGCATCGATTTTGTCTACCGTGCGATGATAAAAACGGAGACTTTTAAAGCTTCCAAAGGTTTCCCTATTAGGTCCTTACATATGAAATTGCCGTTCAGTATCAAAAAAGTAAAACAAGTTTTTTTTAATGAAATTATTATTTAATCAATCGAAGTATGCGCCGTTGTTATCGATACACATCCGCCATTTTATAGGCAGATCATTGATACCTTTGGAAAAAAAATCCTGGGAGCGAGAGTCTATGAACTGTTTGAAGGCGGTTTTGACTGCCTCATCAGATTTGAAATTTTTTCCTTGTAAAAAGTTATCCAAATTTTGAAAAAAGTGGTAATCGGTTGGGGCAAGATCTGGAGAGTATGGTGGGTGACGCAGAGGTTCCAGTCGCAGCTCCTCTAACTTGGCGATCGTTTGATGTGCAGTGTGTGGTCTAGCGTTATCCTGAAGGAGCAGTGAGCTAGAGCAATTCATCAGTCTCGGTTGTTTAATGGCGAGCTTTTCCATCATTGTTTGCAATTGTTGGCAATGCAAGTCTGCAGTAATCGTCTGGCCTGATCTCAAGAAGCTGTAGTGGATAACACCAGCACTGGTCCACCAAACACTAACCAGAATCTTCTTTTTGGTCAGTTTTCGCTTAGGGCAAGGTTTTGCCGGTTCTCCAGGGTCAAGCCATTGTGATGATCGCTTCCGATTGTCGTACAGGATCCATTTCTCATCACAAGTCACGATACGGTTCAAAATCCCCTCATTATTGTGGCGATTAAGCAAAGAAACGCAGCAAGCAACGCGTGTTTGTTGGTTTGCTTCAGTCAATTTGTGCGGTACCCACTTTTCGAGATTTTTAATTTTTCCGATTTGGCACAAGTGGATAAGTATCGTTTTGTCACTTACGCCGAAGGCTGCTCCTAATTCAGAAGTGGTTTGAGATGGATCCGCTTCCACTATCGCCTTCAATTCTTCGTTATTCACTTGAGTATCAGGTCGTCCACGAGGCTCATTGTGTAAATCGAAATTTCCAGAACGGAAACGTTGAAACCAAAAACGTACCGTTCGTTCGTTAGCGGTGCCTGGTCCATACACGTCGTTAATTCTTCGAGTCGTTTCTGCAGCACTGGTGCCACGGTGGAACTCGTATTCGTAAATACCGCAAATTTTCAATTTGTCCATAGTTGTTGGTATTGCAATGTTGAAACTCAAACAAATGATGTTAAAACAAATGAAATACGAATTTTAAAACAATATTGTTCTGGCTTTATTTCGAAATAAATTTGAATTTGGAATTCCTAATGAAACGCAAGATATTTGATTTTAAAGTTGCCAGTATTGAAAATCGGCAATTTCATATGTAAGGACCTAATATTTTGTGTAAAATGTCTCTATACCTAAATTCCCTAGTTAGCTAAATTTTTTTTGTCAATTGTTTCTGTTTATTTAATTTTTAATATTTTTAACAATTTGTTCAGTTCTTATAATTCAAGTTACATATATTCGTTTGCTGCTTTAAATTTTATGTATAATACAATCTTTTTTTGGCATCTCGTTCGCGCATTCTCAAGGGCGCCAGCTGAAAATCAGCTGTTACTCCTAGTGAGTAGCGTTTAGCTGAGCTGTAGCCTTTTTGTGCACTGTGCCACACAAATGCATGCATGCTTAATTTTAAGTACTTATCTAAATTTATAATTGTGTACCTTAAATTATGTAGGTATATTGCGTGTTACAGAAAACAAATAAATCATTTATCTATCTATCTAGCCGTGTGGCTACCGGCTTAGAATAGGACCACTCCATCTCTTTCTGAGGATTTCGTAAGAGACTAAAGGAATAAAGCACAACCATCTTGTGCTACAACTGTATTCCAAGGGAGGGTTGACGTCGGGCGGTGGCCGGTTGTAAAACTTTTCGCACAAATGCATACCCAAAGAGAGTTGATGTCAGGCAGGCGGCCGGTCGTAAAACTAAAGCCAAATCATTTAAACTGTTCCGGCTATTGCACGCCTCATAAGCGGAGCGTTGAGGTAGTGCTCTACTCTCGACATGTCAAAAAACCCAGTCTTTCGAAACTTAACTGACTTTTTTTTTTTAATATAACACTTACAGGATAATATGAGTGCACTAATATGAAGTTAAATAATCTGTCTAGCACATATGGTACATTTTATAAACAATTAATTTGTTTAATATAATAAATAATAACATTAAAACTAATCATTCTTGGACGTCCGTGAGTCTGTGTTTATGTGACCATGTATGTGGCAGAGAAATTGGTCGAAAAATTCATCTTACCGGAATACTTTTGTTTTTAATATATAAAGTATTACACTGTGCTGATTCCTAGTTAATATTAGGTTTCTAAGTACTGTCGTTTAATTATAATTTATAAAATACAATTTAATTGTGAAAAATTAGATTATGAGGCGTGCACTTTTGGATTTTCCAAACTATTTCTTATCTATTTCGCAAGGTCTTTGGCATCCTTGCTTGATGGGTGACCATTGCATATTATGTTTGGAGAAAAAAAAGCGGGGAAGCGCGTCCCGGGATCCGAAACAGCGTAGCTGGGGATGCAACCAGGAAACGCTTAGATGAAGAAGAAGTCTCTATACAAATAGGTTGACGCGTATACTAGCTTTTGAGGAAATTTTCCAATTCGTCCAATTTATTAGCTTACTAGCTTTTGCTTGCGGCTTCGCTCGCGTCTCCCACGGGAACATTACATTTTTCCAGGATGAAAGGTACCCTATTTCCTTCTCAGTACTCCTAACTATGTGTATGCGAAATTTCAAGAAGATTGTAGTAAGGCGGTAAGGCGTGAAGAGGTAACAAACAAATATACAAACTCACTTTCGCATTTATAATATTAGTTGGGATTGGGATTTTACGCATCGCATACGCATCTAAGCATATGGGAGAAAATAAAAAACATACTCGTAGAATGTATTACCTACCTGGTGCTTCTTTTACTGTTACACTGATAGACAAAAATGACCTTAATGAAAGTTAAATGTAATTGAATGGGTTATTTTTTATCTACAACTAGTTTGTAACTAATCTGCATTTTTAGAAAATTTCGATCACCGTCAGTTTTTATTTAACAGCAATTAATCTTTTTTAAATAAAAACGGTAAGAAAATGTTTCAAATGAAGAAAAAAATAACGTTTATTCAGTATTTTCGGGAATATTAAACGTCAGGTACATCCCTTTTGAGTGTCCAGCAGTAGTCAGCTAACATGTTCGGACTCCACTTGCCTTGGTACCTTTTTTCCATGTTGGATATGTCCTGATGGAACCGCTCACCGTGTTCGTCGCTAACGGCTCCCAAATTTTGAGGAAAAAAATCCAAATGCGAGGTTAAAAAGTGAATCTAGAGCGACATATTGCATCCCATGTCCTTGTAAGCCGCTAAGAGGTTGTTGACTAACTCTTCATAGTTTTCGGCCCTGTGGTTTCCAAGAAAATTACGAACAATATTTCGAAAACATGTCCATGCGGATTTTTCGATCGGATTAAGTTTTTGTTCAAACTCTTCATCAGCCAGTAGGTGTCTTATTTGTGGCCCTACAAATATTCCTTCTTTTATTTTGGCATCACTGATTTTTGGGAATTTTTGTTTCAAGTAACAAACTACGACGTTGACATTTAACAGTAAGTTGACCGCAAATATAACAGAGGTTATCAGGATGGTTTACACACACTCTCGGCATCTTAGTATGATGTATAACACTAATCTAAAAAAAAAACTGTTTTAATTACAATATTTTTTCGTTAATTTATTCGGAAACACACGTCGGTAAGCAAAATTCGCGTAATTGAGTAAGTCGATGTTTTATGAAAACTGAGGGTGATTGAACAAAACTAAGTATGGGGTTTATATGCGGGTAGGTAGTAGTGTTTGAAAATATGACTTGATTTCGTTTAACAAATTTACTGTTTAGGTCAGCGAAACAAAACATGTAGTGTTCCAACTAACCGCTCGCGTTCCGCCATCATCATCATTCGGTCTTTTTTAGACTCCACTGCAGGAGCACGACCCTCTGTAGGTACCACACTACCAGAGCCATATGTTAGCCAAAGCAGCCAGAGGATTTTGATTTACATTGACTCTCCACGCTGGTCAGACTGGTTGGAGAGGTCTCACTGATCTTTATAAGCTTTGTTCAGCTTGTGTTTCCTGAGTCGCCTTCTACGACATCCACGGGAAGACCACGGACCACAAGCACGGACGCGTTCCAACATATTGCATGGTGTGATCGTGTCAGCGAGAAGTAATATTGGTTACCTTTTTAGGGTTCCGTACAAAAATGAAAAAACGGAACACCTATAGGATCACTCGTGCGTCTGTCTGTCCGTCCGTCTGTCCGTCCGTCTGTCACAGCCAATTTGCTCCGGATCTACTAGACCGAATCAGGTGAAATTTGGTAGAATGTTGTAATCCTATGACCCAAACCCATATGTGCACAGTAAATAAATATTTTTTAAAATAAGGGTCATTTTCGGGGGACAAATTAGGAATTAAAAAAAAAAGTTTTGCAAACCTTACTGTGTCATATATCAAATGAAAGGGCTCGTGATGAGGATCTCAAATATATTTGTTACTAGCTGTGCCTGCGACTTCGTTCGCGTGGTTGTCGGAACGTAATGTTATATAGCCTAAAGCCTTCCTCTATAAATGGACTACCCAACAAAAAAATAATTTTTCAAATCGGACCATTAGTTCCTGAGATTAGCGCGTTTAAACAAACAAACAAACAAACTTTTCCGCTTTATAATATTAGTATAGATTATTTTAAAATGAATAGTTTTGATTTTATTCACGAAAGAAGACGAAAATTGACCATACATACATAATATAAAACTTAAAACTAGTACTACTTTGTACGTATAGTCTGTGACGCACTGCGCGATGTCGAGGTGTCCTGTAGCCTCCCGCGATAACGCCGGAAGACGACACCTCTCGGCCAGAAATCTTCTTGAGTGAAGGTCTCCAGCTGTGCGGTTGGAACGCGCACCACGTATGAATTAAAGTTCACGTTGTGACGCGATTCCAACTTTACTATTTCCATACGTATGTACTCCACCAGGTCTTCATTCTCCGTAGAGTAATGCAGGCGGGACACGTCGAGTAGGGTTCGTCGGTAAGGCAGCACCACAGGGCAGCACGCAGCAACATGTTGGGATCGCTGAGTGCTGTGCCGCACTTATTTCTGCAAGGGGGCTTCCTCCGCTCTCTTTCCACTTTGGTGAAGCCCTCATTGTCGACGTGTTCCTTTCCCGGAACTAATTCAGAAGCTGGCACCTTTGTCGATGCTAATTCATTCTAAGATGACTGCTGTTTCCCGGGAGGCAGGCTGGCTGCAGTCGCGTAAGCACGTGGTGGCAACGTGCTCAAGTTCCTCACGTCACGTGCGTCAGGGGTGCAAGGGAAGCACGCGGTGCGGGGCGGGGTGACGCATGACGTCCGGCGGCGATGACCGGCGGCGAGTCGAATTTCGCTGACGCGAAACTTGACGGCAATGCATCGAATGCAGCGCAGCACGGGTTGCTGTTTGAGGCATCGGGTGACCTACTGACGGATTTATTGGCTTTTAATTCAATAATTTCCGTACGCAAATCATTGATGGTAGATTGAGACGCCTCAAACTTCAACTGCAAGTTAGCCAGACTTGATTTCAACGTTTTTATGTCTTTTAGAAGCCTAGTAACGTAGACATGGTCAATCACCGGTGGTAAGGAGTGAAGCCCTCGGGCTGTCACTACAAACTCGACGGGCCATTCATCCGTATGTCTCCTTGAACACCCGGATGATGTCCTGGAGACTCCTCTCTCCCTTTTCGTCTCTCCTGCGAGACGGCATTCGGTCGATCATGGCGAGCGACTTGTACAGCAGCACTTTCGAGCTGCGGATCTCCTCTTCCTCCCAGTTGCTCGTGCAAATCTGGATCACACTAACATCGTCCATGCAATCCAGTTGCTACTCCAGGAACGCGCGTAAATCGTTAGCCACAAGCTGTTAAAATTGTAAAAAGCGACATCTGGTCGTCACACATGACACTGTAAATGACCCTCGATAAGCACAGCACTACAAAGCACCTAAAACACTGCTATTACAATAAGTCATTGACAGTTCACCCGGATTCGAACAGATGGCGCTGTCCCGCTTACTATAAAAGAACGATATTTATTTTCTGAGCCACTCTTTCGCATTATTGCCTCTCTTCTGTACAAACCGCTAACAAGAAATACAAGCCTGCCACCACACCACTGGACTACTCGAATCATTTCTCGCCTCAAGCTTTTTCGAGCTCATATATGGCGTTATAAACACTATAACGCACTTATATCGTAATGTACTATTTTATAAGTACCTAGCTTCGACGATACACTGTATAGTCGATGGTACCTAGGTACCCATTCTTACGTGGGTGTTGGGTAACCTCGTCTACGGGAGGTATGAATAAGTATATCCGCAACTTAGTTAATATTGGATTTGAGCTAAAAAAAGATCCTTTGGCAAAAGTTCAAAGGACGGAGTTCTATAAACCCGGGACCCTTTTCAATTATGTATGTATGTTTGCATCCAATTTCGTCTGGTGACACTACGAGGCAAAGATTCGTGTTCGCGTTGTCGCGATAACATTTTGTTTTCGATATATACGACGAAGAGTTTGGCCAAGAAGTTGACTCATTGTTTTTGCTTTTTAGTTTTATTCAGTTAAGGTGAATATCAAGCAGATGTGGCGTCCTCATTTGAAAAAAATTGTTAACTTGTAAATATGGTGAAAATTTCTTAAGTTGTTTAAGTTGTATACATCGTGTTAATGAAAGAACGCAAAACCTCTCAGATGGTACCTCAGCCCATGTAACTGAACAATTTTCACGAAACACAAAAAAAATAATTCGGATTTTCATACAAATTGACTCGATCAGCTGATTAGTTTGTATGAAAATTCAAATTATTTTTTTTTAGTTTCGTGAAAATTGTTGAACACAAGTTGTTCAGTTACATGAGCTGAGGTACCATCTGAGAGGTTTTGCGTTCTTTCATTAACACGATGTATGGTATTTCTTTTTATAGTTTTTTTAAGTTATGTTTTAGTTTTAATTAGAATAATTTACCTTAAATAATTAGTTTTAGTTTATTTGTATTTCAAGTTGTTCTATAATAGTAACGTTGATTTGATAATCATATTATCATTGGCTCCACTACCTGGCCATCAGTTACAAATTGACCTAGTTTCACATAAAGCTGTTTCCAGTAGGTCGAACCACTGCGGACCAGGTCATTGTCTGCTTCACGACCTTCCTAACACAATTTGGAGGCCGCTGAATGGCGATGCAGAATTGAGACTTGAATGTGCCGTTTCGCGAGCGATCCAATTTCGTTGGTAATTACTGTAATTTTTTAAATACATACATACTATCACGCCTGTTTCCCACAGAGGTAGGCAGAGACTATGGACATCCACTTGCTACGGTCCTGACAGACCTCTTTCGCTTCATCTAATGTCCAGACTGGTGGTGGCGTCGTGGGTCGGGTCGCTGGATTCCCTCTTATATGGTTGAGTTCAGCGATGGCTGATCCACGCGTCAACTCGTGAACGGGTGCCGCCAATAGGGACTAGGAATTGGTCAGCTCGGATCCGTTAACTTAAGACTACTCAGTGTTACTTATTTCTGTAAATTGGATCCCACCAAAAACATTCTGTAAAAAACTAGCCAAGTCTCGATGGAGCTGCTTGTTTATCTCTAAAAAGTAATGAAATCTAGACAAAGTCGTGCCAAGTTTAAGGTCCCTTACTGCGATTTCTTTAATATTATAGTTAATGTTGTTTGACTTGGCCGTTGAACATTCTTTATACGTTAGTGGGTACAAGTCAATCTAGGGGCACGGCAGTGCCCCCGCCAAGTCGAGCGCGAAGCAAACACTGCCGTACCATCCTTTACTGGAACCATTTCGCCGCATTTTCAGGCCCCCTATTTGAGAACCTCTGGATAAGACCAGAACGCAGAAATTTTCGTCATCCAGTAAGCTATAATCACATACTTAAAATCAAAATTTCAAGTCTGTACGTCATTTAGTTCCGAAGTTAAGCGAAAGCAAAGTTTCGCATTTATGACACTCACTATGACTCACTCATGATCATCAGAATAGAACTAGTACTTCCCATAAACTCAGAGAGCTAAAATTTGGTACAAAGTTAGGGTTTAGTGGCCACATAAAGGGAAAACTATAAAAACTAGGATAATCGAAGATCTGGAGTACCTGGTGACCCTGATTAGAAAACACAAGAGCCCCACCAAACTATTAGAGATCGACATACCGCCTTTACAAAAAATATTCAACCTGGTGGGCCGCTTCATTTGATGTCAAAAATCGAAGGTCTGAAGTATCTGATGAAGAACCCTCAGTTGGTCTCAGCTGTATTAGAGATATGGTAATGCCCCCTTCTACTATTGGTACTCGTACATAAAAAAATCGACTGTCATTGCAAAAATCCAGCGTAGTGGGACACATCTTCTAATTTAATCTAGCCTATAGCGTCCCACTGCTGGGCGAATGCCTCCCCTTCTGCTTTTAATACGCATACTCTAGATAAGACTAGACTGGCTTTTATACTTATACTTACAAGTTTACAAGAAGAAATAGTCAAACGATTAACTTTATTCTACGCAAACATTACACAAATTAAATAGATAAATTACACTAAAATATTAATTTCGCTCAAAATTTGGTCAAAATATAATGCATTGGACTAAGAGTGGCGGAAAAAACTGTGTCAAATAAGAAAATCTAATAAAATAAATCAATATGCCCACGTTTGCTCTAACCTCTTGAACCGTAATAGCTAGACACTTGAAATTTTCACCGATTATGTAATAAATATTAATAAATGTAGATATTATGTAATAAATATTAATAAATGTAGATATTATGTAATAAATAAATTAATTTTAATTAAATTATTAATTTAGTTAATTTTATTAACTATACTGCTTGGGAACCCGGGGTGTACTTTCCGTCTTTTTATTCTCCAAAGATGTGTCAATGGTCACTTCAGGAGCCGAAAACCTTTCTAAGTGAATAAAAAATAAGTATTTTGTAACATTGGTCTCAAGCACAGACCTACCACTACTAGACTGCAACCACAACTGCAACGATATTGCTAGAAAGAGACTGTGAAATACAGTACAACGTGAGTGTGAAATAAACGCTGATATGTTTTTTGTCTCTATCGGCGTGGCTGCTATAAGCTGGCCTACTGTCAAAATCTGGGCCAAACAAACCACGAAACGATCGAAGAAAATTATTAATTTTAGGGATTTTATCATTTAAAAGGTGATTTAGGGTTTTATTTGAGCTTATTATAAGTTAGTAACCATAGTGTGTTCTGTGACGTGTGCAAAATATGGGTGGAGGCAACAATCAAAGATAGGAAGAGATGCACTAAAGTGGCCACGCACGATGCAGGTCTAGTGGTGGTAGGTCTGTGGTCTCAATACATGAATTTTTCGGGGTTCAGTGCTGCCCCCATTTGAGACAAATAATTATTTGAAAGGAAACGGAGATATCATTTAAGTTTTGTTTATTGTAAACCCTATAATATAAACCCTAGTTATTATATAATAACCCTTTAAACTATTTTATGAACTACTACTTTACAATTTAAACTGAGAACGTGAAGATTTTCTTCGTAAATGTAAAGTAGCTCTGTAATGTAATATTATAATATGCAAAATGGCCTTCAACAATTCAACATAAGTATTTGGAGGTCGCCTTCATACAATGACCCCTGGCGCAGTAGACTGACCCTATGCTGATTGCCGCATGCCTTGCCTATGTAACTAGGTCACAGGAAAAGAGAGAACGAAATATTACGGATGTTAGGGTTCAGGAGTATTATTTTTCAATGTGGGAGTAAGCGTAACACAAAGTGTGTAGTTTTCCAACTCACCGCTCGCGCTCCGACGAATTGCATCGTATTTTTGAAACCGTCGTGTCAGCGAAAAGTAATATAGTTTTACGCAGAAAATATCATAAATTTGTCCATGGTTTTCTGAATATTGCAACATAAATAAAAAAAGCAGCGTGGAACGGAACTGATTTCCAATGAGAAACAACACGAAGGCATACATATGACAAAATTATGAGTGATCAAATCACTCGTGCAAATCTTTCGCGTACGACCGATTAAAAATGCGCCTTTTTGGAAACGTTCGCGCAAACCATTCGTAATGTGACTCCCGATTTCAAACATAGCACCCGAATTCGGTGATATGGTGATCAGGGCCGCATTTAGGGGAGGGCAACCGGGGCTACTACCCCGGGCCTCCACAATAGAGGGGCCCCCACAATAGTTAGTTAAAATCTTTATTGCACCAAAACATAATGATACAGAGTACAGGTCGTGCCAAACTTTTAGATCGCTCTGAAGTTGCCTCACTCAGGTTACAAACAGGGACAGAATATTTACCACAATAATATTTTTTTCAGAATAATTGCAAGAATGTTGATATGATATATATACACAATAAACAAAAATAAAGCAAATTCTATCTGCCATGGGTATTTTACTACTGCGACGCGAATCGCCTCAACTTCAGAGCGATCTAGAAGTTTGGCGCGACCTGTGATAGATTAAAGAAAACAGATGATAAAAGGCCTTCAGAAGAAGAAAGAATCAGACTAGTAAAAAACTTTTCCCCGTGATATAGCCACGCTATGCATAATGCATTGCCCAGGGGCCCCCACAATGGCTAATCCGGCCCTGATGGTGATGAATAAAAAAATAAGTTTTTTAAATCTTTTATTAATTTATGCACACAGAAAATGTATATAGAGAATACATAAAATGAAAGTTGTACAAAGATATATTTTCCAGTATGCTTGTGTCAGATGTTTATACAAGAAAGGCATAATGTACAGGCGTGTTTATAAAATAAAGGAAGAAAAAGAAATTAGAATACCTAACATTAAACTACACAAACATACATAAACATATAGCGTCTAACAAAATATACTGAAACTATTTTAAGGGTGAATTCAGTCCATGACACTGAACAGCTTTCTATAAAAAAGTTATTAAAAATCGGTAAAAATTTTTCGTCCCCCCATACAAATCCACGCTCAGACAGACGGATTTTGTATGGGAGGACGAAAATTTTTTATCGATTTTTAATAACTTTTTTTGTAGAAAGTAGTTCAGTATCATGGACTGAACTTTGCTCCAAAAATTTGGACAGAGTGTTTAAAAAGTCAACCTGTATAATATTAAATATAAAGTCAAGTCAAAAGTCAAAGCCAAAAATTTTATTCAATGTAGGATAAATTTCTTACTTATTGAAGGTCATTATTTTTAATTATTTTTAGTGCAAAAGCTACCGATACTAGCGTTTCGCAACGACCACTGCTGATGTAAAAATAACTACTAAGATGATTCCAATACCTTTTATTATACCATGGCATGGCCTGTATATTCTTTCAGTCACCAGAGTGCGTCACAACAATGAGTCATGGTGGTGGTGGTAGTCGGAGTTTCGGCCTTGTGTCCCACATTTCATGGACGCGGCAAGGGTGCATTAACTTTGATTAATGAGTATTTGCTGAAAAAGTTTACTTATCATCAAGAATCTTGAAGGATACTTGATATTTATTTATTCAAGATGGCCATAAAGTGGGTTTTGTAGTGCGCTACAGTCAAGAAGGCAATGGCAAACCACTCCATTATCTCTGCCAAAAATAGTCATTGTGTGCGGCTATTTTTAACCGACTTCAAAAAAGGAGGATGTTGTCAATTCGACTGTATGTTTTTTTTATTTATTTTTATATATGTTTGTACCTTCGCCAATTGTGAACCGATTTTGATAATTCTTTTTTTATTTAAAAGCCTTTACTACCAAATTAACGTAGTTAACGAAGAATAAAGTAACAAACGTAGAGGTCTTAAATAGAGTAGGTGAAAAGAGACACATACTCGAGGTAATCGGAAATAGGCGAGGCAATATGTTGGGACACTTGATACGGCATGATAATTTTATGCGAATTACAATAGAAGGCAAAATAAAAGGGGGGGGAGGGGGAAGAGGAAAGCCCAGGCATAGCTATATGAATCAAGTCAAGGAAAGGGTGATAGCAGTGTCGTATCAAGATGTCAAGAGGTTGGCGGAAGATAGAAAAAAAATGGAAGAAACTCCACCGACAAGAGCGACGCTCTTAAATTTGGATGATGACTACCAAATTGGTCCCATTTTAATTTGGCGAAGATATGATAAAGAACTTTGAAGATATAAAACTCCCGAAAAAAATGAAGTCGGTTGTGTCCGACAAGCAAGACAAGTAACAGCAAGCTACGAGTATTTGTAGCTTGCTACGGACTACCTACGGACTGCGTAGCCTGCTACGAGCGTGCTACGTCGCCATTCGTAGCTGAAGCTTACTACGACTAGCTACAAGCTACGATTCGCTCCGACTAAGAAATTGCTCGTAGACTCGTAGGCCTTGGCCTCGCCTAATCACTACCACAGAATACATATATAGTATAAAACAAAGTCGCTTCCCACTGTCTGTCCCTATGTATGCTTAGATCTTTAAAACTACGCAACGGATTTTGATGCGGTTTTTTTTAATAGATAAAGTGATTCATGAGAAAGGTTTATATGTATAATACATACCCGTGCAAAGCCGGGGCGGGCCGCTAGTAATCAATAATAAATAAACATTTTATGCGACTTAAAAAATAAAAGCTTAATTCGAATATACTATGTCTAAAAATATATTATACAACGTGTAACAAAAACGGGGTATTAACCCCAAAGGGAGTTAACGTAGTAACCAATGTGAACAACTTTTACTATGGGACCTTCCCTGAAATCGCGAAAAAAGAATCTGCAGCTCCATACATTTTGGCACGGTAGTGTTTAATTTTGTATGGAGCTGCAGATTGTTTTTTTAGCGTTTTCAGGTATGGTCCCATAGTAAAAGTTGTTCACATTGATTAGTACGTTTACTCCCTTTCGGGTTGTTACCCCCTTTTTGTAACACGTTGTATACTGAAACAATTTGAAGGGTTAATTCAGTCCATGATCTGAACAACTTTCCCCAAGGAACATATATTGAAATGTGAAAAATATTTTTTGGTCTCACATACAAGTTGACTGATTAGCTGACCCGAGTTTTAGTGCAAATCAACAAATATTTTTTTATATTTCGGAATTTGTTTTATTGGAAAAAGTTGTTCAGTCTCGAATAAAGGACTGAATCTACCGTTAAGTTTTAAGTGCCCACCATCATGCTAAATGTTCATAAATAAAAAACAACAGTTAAAATATTAATATGAATCATATTTGATCCATGGGATCTGTTAAAAAAATATTGGAGCTGTGGATTTTGTGACAATAAATAAATCAAATATGAAATAAAAAAAATTACGACTTTGTCGTCATCATGCCAGTCTGTCACACCGGAGGTCCCAGGTTCGATCGCCGGTCAGGTAAAAATGGAAAATGATATATTTCAAATTGACCTAAGTCTTGGATGTTTATCTATTTTGAATGTACGAGTATTATGCATGGATTTGAGTTCGAAACTTGTTTTATTTTTTGTTCAGAAAGAAGATATTAACAAATGAACTTAATGAACTAAAACTATTTAATTAAAACTACTTATAAATAAAAAAGACCTGGCAAATCGCTGCCCCGTGGTTATGTACCCAAAAGGCTGGCAGCCTGGCAATGCTAATCTTTTGAGCCAGATAGAGGCCAGCCCTGTGGTCATGTGTGACTTGGATTTTAAATCAAATCAAATCAAATATCTTTATTGTGGAGCACAGGTTACAAAAGATCTTAAAATAAATAAAAGTTACTACTGTGACCTGCCCTTAACGGACGTACAATGATGAAATGAAATTAAGTCCAAATTGATGGCAACTCAACTTAAAATAAATCAAAATATTACAGTCATTATACCTTTTACGGTTTTAAAAGAAAAATAAAATTAATAAAAACGAAAAGACCCATGATTCCAAAAGAAGATACAAAATATTAATACAAATAAAAATTAATCATATTACCTGGGTCAAATTATCTTTTAAATAGTCATTTAGACATCTGAAATAAATGAATTTTATTATATAAAAGTATGTGTTATCAAATATAGTACCGCTGAGTTAGTATCCCGTAACACAAGTCTCGAACTTTTTTTTTTTTTTTTTTTTTTTTTTTTTTATGTTATAGGGCGGCAAACAACAACTTACTTTGGGGCTAGCTCAATCTGTGTGTTTTGTCCGTATAATATATTTTTTATTCATTGAAATAAAAGTTCAATACTCCGTTAGCATCCGACAACGATGAACGGGGTCAACAGTATTGATTGGGGCGTCTGTTCCAACCGGTGTCTGGTTCCGATCCTTAGGGGTAGGTTACACGATCAGTCTGGCATCAGTCAAGTCCATCAGTATAATTTGGCCCGATGGCGTTACATTGACCCAACTGCAACACAGTGTCAGTGTGGTCATAACGACCAGACTATGTCACATCTCCGCTCCTGCCCATCGTGCCCCACCAGCTGCACTAAGCGTGACCTATGTATCCTATACAGACAACGCTGTGAAAGTGGCAACCGAGGGAAAAAATTTAATTACATTTTGAGCTTTCGACACGAGAAGAAGAAGAAGTCCATCAGTATGATCAGAATGATCGGAGAATGATCGTGTAACCCGCTGAATAACAGACTGATGGTTCTGACTAATGAAAATTAAAATTGTTTTGAATGATGAAAGACTGATGGGAGACTGATCGCGTAACCCGCTCGTACCATTCTCGCGTCAGTCACCGTACTTTAGTTACTTTACTACACACCGTACACCAATGTACATAAGGTTCATTATAGCTTTTTGCCGTACACGTACTTTTTATCAGTCTGCTGTCATTCTGGATTGACCGTGTGACCGACTGCCTCCGTGGTCCAGTGGTCAAGGCGTCTGCCTTGTGATCCGGAGGTCGTGGGTTCAAATCCCACAGGCTTGGATGGGCAGGCAGGATATTGCAGGCTTGAATCACCTGATTATCCGAAAAGAAAGATGATCCCGTGATTCGGAAGGCACGTAAAGCCGTTGGTCCCGAACGCCATCTAGCGTTTGTACCTATCCCAGGATTGGTTCTGGTTTACCCTTTGGGTTGCGGAGGTCAGAGGGCAGTCGCACTGTGTAAAAACCAGTAACCTCGTCGAATCACCTAGGTTAGGCAGCGGACCCTGGGCTCTGAAGCGTAACCGCTGACGATGCAACCGGGAATACGCTCGGATGATGGTGATTTTATTCTGGATTGACCGTTTAACCGTAAAAACATCCATCATTCTGGCGTCAGTCACGTAATTCCAGACTGATGGACTTGACTGATGCCAGAATGATAGTGTAACCTACCTCTTACAGGCCTTTGGAGCGATGTTGGCTTAGCGTGTTAGCAATGGCTGTGCGTCTGTGAGGCCAAGTTCGATCCTCGCTAGGCGCGAATTGTACCTTGAGTTTGTAATCATGTATAGTCTTTTAGGGTTCCCCACCCAAAGGGTCCAAACGGGACCTTATTGAGACTCCGCTGTCTGTCTGTCCGTCTGTCACAGCGGGCTTTATCTCTTGAACCGTAATAAAAAAGACACTTGAAATTTTCAACGATTATGTATTACTATGGCCGCTATAACAATAAATACTAAAAATAAGATGAAGTTAAAAATTAAAGGGGGTCGTCATACAAAAAACGTGTTTTTTCAGCGCCTCAGAACATTGTACGGAGGTACGGAACCCTTTATGTACGAGTCCGACTCGCACTTGCCCGTTTATTAATTACCGCTTGGCCACCACTGCTTCACCGTTAGCTTTATCCTTTACATTACTCCGAGTGACATAGGCCATAACTTTATTGAGTACTAGATTTTGCTCGCGGCTTCGCTCGCGTTAAGAAGTATAGTTTTTGCGAACGTCTTCATCATAGTAGCTCCAATCTTCCTAATTTCAGTTCAATCAGTCGAAAATCTAAGAAGATTTATACAAACTTTCATCACCTATTTTATCCCCTTAGGGGAGGAATTTAATAAAATCTTTTCTTAGGGGATGCCTACGTCATAACATCTACCTGCATGCCAAATTTCAGCCCGATCCGTCCAGTGGTTTGGGCTGTGCATTGATAGATCACTATGTAAGTCAGTCAGTCACCTTCAAATTATATAAATTTAGATTTTTTTAAATAATTTTACGGCTATGGATTCAAGTCCTTTAGAGCCAATCTTTAATTTTGTTCTTTAATCCTAATCCTAACCTAACCTAATTCTAACAAGTTACAATCAAAGGGTGGTGTAGGCCTTTGATTGCTTCAAGGGAGCTTCTGGCGACAAATCTATACGAGTCTACTGGTTTTCATAGCCGATTGAGTGGCGGACGACGCCCGAAGACTGTGTCCACACAGTCCTGGAAACAAATATCACTACAGCCGTACCACAGACCGTACTATGACTGTCCACTTTAACTATTTTACACATTGTTCATGAGCATGAGCATTTATAACACCAAACAACACCAATTTGATATTATAAAGTCCACTAAAATTTTTGCGTTTGACTTGCACTGTGTAAATACTTACCTAGGTCTTTACAGACAGACAGACACGAGAAGTCTCGTACTTAGTCATACATACTGATTGCGCCTTTATGTCTTACGGGGCAGACTTAGCCCAGACCACAAGACTCAAAGGTCCCTTTCAGTGTGACGGTGGGCGTATAGGTATTCTTTTATGTTATAGGACGGCAAAAGAACAAGCGGGTCACCTAATGGTAAGTGATTACCACGGCCCATAAACAACTATAACACCAGCGGTATAACAAGAGCGTTACCGGCCGTAAACAAGTTTTCGCTAAGTTTCGCTAAACAAATAAAAAAAACCCCAACTTTTAGGCGTTCGACTCCAATAACATTTGAATGGAACTGATTTTCATCTAATATAGCTAAGAACCATCTCGACAGACAATGCTTTCAATTTAAAAAAAAAGTTTCGAAGTCGGACTATTCGTTTAGGAGTACGATGCCATAAGTAAGTAAGTAATACTTTATTATACACCAAGAATAAAAAATATAAGTGCAATAAGAATTAAAAATACATTAAAATGTACAATGGGCGGTTTTATCGCTAAAAGCGATTTCTTCCAGACAACCGATGGATGGAGAGAATATAAAGATACGTTGGCAGACGGGGTGTACATGACTAAAATACAATAACAAATAATAACAGGTTCATAATATATATAAGTATAAAAAAATGCATGGACGCATATAGATATAAATATATATAATATAAGTATATAATTATAAATAATACATAAATATACAGGCTGACTTTCAAACCACCAGCCAAAGAGTAAGTTCAGTCCATGATACTGAACTACTTTCCATAAAAACAATTAACGAAAAACTAAAATAAAAATTAGCCTTTTCATACAAATCAGCGCTCAGTGAAACGGATTTTCTATGGGAGGACAAAAAATTTTCATCGATTTTTAATAACTTTTTTTATAGAAAGTAGTTCAATATCATGGACTGAACTTGCTCCAAAAATTTGGCTGGTGGTTTAAAAGTCAGCCTGTATATTACAGATATGTAGGAATGACGAGACAAGGGTTGACGAATAACATGGATTAACTTTCCAAATATAACTGAAAGACTGACAACATACGTCCTGATAGGATCTTTAAATTTATTTCAATACTTCGGTAGAGGTATGAATGTCAGAGGTATAGATTGGAATGGTTGTCCCAGCCCGTGTCTGCCTCCGATCCTTACAGACAGGCACGAGAAGTATACCATGCTTAGTCATGCCGATCCATAAACTTTTTTATTACAATTTTAAATTTATCCGTTGCTCCGTATATATAATAGTGTATAGGGCATTGGTATTATACCTACCTTTTAACCCCCGACAAAAAAGAGGGGTGAATAGGTTTGACGCTTATGTCTGTCGGTCTGTCTGTCGCATCGTAGCATTCGTAGCGCTCAAACTAAAGGACTGATTTCAATTTACTTTTTTGCGTAAATGCAAGTTCCCTTGCGGTGGTTTTTAGCTACTTATTATGTTTTATGAATATCGGTGAAAAGTTATTGGGGGTTAAGGCCGTACCTAAATTTTCCGGGCTCCAGTGCTGCCCCCATTTAAAATAAATCATTTCAAAGAAAACGGAGACATCATTTAAAAGTTCTAGATAAGCAAATTTGCGAAAAACGGCCACTTTTGGCAAATGTGCGTAGTAAAGCTTAACGTTCTTATTATAAACTAGTACCTAACGAAGTGCTAGTAGTTTGTAGCTTTTGCACTAAAAATAATTACCTTCAATAAGTGATATATTTATCCTAAATTGAATAAAAATGTTGACTTTGACTACTCATTACCTACTAATATTTACAAATAATTATTGTTTTTGTTTCGTTTACATGCAAAACTAAATAAGTCCTTACAACGTATATTGAAAAAACTTTTAATGTATGAACTTTGTAATTTGTATTCAAGTCGTCATAAACCGTCCGTGTATCAAGGTCCCTCCAAGGTCTCCAACTGATTGCCGGCGATGGGACGTTATTAAAGTTACAGGTCTCCGGTTATAGAGTGATCGAT
Organism: Acrobasis repandana; assembly: GCA_963576875.1. Classification (NCBI taxonomy): domain Eukaryota; kingdom Metazoa; phylum Arthropoda; class Insecta; order Lepidoptera; family Pyralidae; genus Acrobasis; species Acrobasis repandana. The sequence continues at coordinate 7,594,379 of OY756243.1, read as the reverse complement.
ACCATTGTCACGGACGGTAAGTTATTGATTGAACATTTTAGTATGTTTAACCCAAGATACCAAAAGAGGGTATTATTAAGTCTTAAGACTCTTAAGAGTCCCCTTTTTAGGATTCGCTACCCAAAGGGTGCAAACGGGACCCTATTACTGAGACTCCGCTGTCTGTCCGTCTGTCCGTCTGTCACAGTCCGTCTGTCTCTTGAACCGTAATAGCTAGACACTTGATATTTTTACCGATTATGTATTACTATGACCACTATAACAACAAATACTAAAAATAAGATAAAGTTTAAAATTAAAGGGGTCGTCAATGTCGTAATACAAGAAACGTGTTTATTCAGCGTTTAAAAACATTGTACGGAGGTACGGAACCCTTAATGTACGAGTCCGACTCGCACTTTACCAATTATTTTTTAGTCTAGTCTGGGTGAAAAGGAAAATCTTAAAATTTACCAGCTACTTCTCTTCCCGCACAGATCGTAGAAGCCGATCGAGGGAATGGGCGTAAATGCGAGTCATATAGGCGATGCGGCTAGCAAGCCATCACTATTATTGTACCTTATTGCCCACCATCATGGTAAAAGTGGCCTTGAAAGAGAATATAGTGTATTATATCATTTTTGAACATCACTATGGAAAACTTTTACACCCTTATATTTTCTTTCAAATTCATATTTTTACTGTAAAAACCAATTATAACCCTAGATGTATGCAATTTCTTTAAAGTAACATTTTTTACGAAATTATACTTAAATTTAAGGGGTAAGGGGATTCTTAAGTAAATATATTTCGAGATGTAAACTACTTAGATACTTACGTAGATCGGACAAATTAAAAAACCCCAACTTTCAATAGTTCACCCCCAATAACTTTTGGACGGCTCAACCGATTTTTATCAACCATAGCTAAAACCATCGCGACTGACATGGCTTTTGATTTAAAAAACCGCATCGAAATCGTTCTATTCATTTAGGAGATCTGATCTGATCTGAGGCATCGTAGATGCCTCAGATAGACCTAGACACTGCTTAGTTTCTCCATTACCAAATTCTAATAGTTGTACTTGTTTACGTAATCTCGTATTTGGCCGCGAAATAAATCGATATTCCTAACAATAGCACAGACATAATCGATAACTGACTGTCACGGACAATTATCGATTATACCATTTTTAGGGTTCCGTACCCAAAGGGTGCAAACGGGACCCTATTACTGAGACTCCGCTGTCTGTCCTTCTGTCCGTCTGTCACAGGGCTCTATTTCTTGAACTGTAATAGCTAGACACTTGAAATTTTCGCCGATTATATATTACTGTGGCCGCTATAACAACAAATACTAAAAATAAAAAAAAGTTAAAAATTAAAGGGGGTTGTCATACAAAAAACCTGATTTTTCAGCATTTTTAACTAGATCTTCATAATGGCGTAAAGATACTTGAAATTTTCACCAATTATGTATTACTATGGCCGCTATAACAACAAATACTAAAAATAAAAAAGTCAATAACTAATTAAAGGGGATCGTCATACAAGAAACGTGTTTTTTTCAGCGTTTTTAACTTGATCTTTATAATAGCAATCATTACAACTTGAAATTTTCACCGATTATGTATTACTATGACTACTATAACAACATATACTTAAAATAAGATAAAGTTAAAAATTAAAGGGGGTCGTCATACAAGAAACGTGTGTCTTCAAAGCTTTAAAACATTGTACGGAGGTACGGAACCCTTCATGACGAGTCCGACTCGCACTGGCCCGTTTATTTTTTGATGTAGATTAGATACATACGCCTGTGCTTATACGACTATACGTACCTAGCGTGGTATTATAAAACAAGGTATTCTCTTCCCGCGATGGCCCAAGATTACGTCACGTGTCACGATAAGTGTTACCATTACCACTGATTGTTCTTTCAGAAATTAAAGGACATTTTCAATTATTTAATGAATATAAAATAAAATACCTACTAACTAACGTACAGAACAGTTTAAACGATTTGGATAAGTACCTATAGCACAGAATAGGTAGTAGTACTCACGTACAGAAGTCTCGGTAGCGATATGTTTTAATTTATCTTACGTCAGAACTCAGCACCTTTTCGTTTAGATACCTAGACATCCATTGCAGGCCATTTTCATTGTTATTGTTCTGGACAAACGATTCGTATAACTGAATTTACCACTCCAAGGGGCCGCTGCGCGCATAGTAATAATGTAGGTATATTTTCGATACCTAAACGGCGAGTGAAACAGGTCTGCCTATAGTTCTACGACCGGCCACCTGCCTGACGTCAACCCTCTTTGGGAATGCATTTGTTAAGCTCGTACCTAAATTTTCCGGGGTCCAGTGCTGCCCCCATTTTAAATAAATCATTTAAAAGAAAACGGAGACATTATTTAAAATTTTGCAACTACCAAGTCCCAGATAACCCTTCAAAGTATTCTATGAACTACTGTTTACAATTTAAAGTGAGAACGTTAAGCTTTACTACGCACAATTGCGAAAAACGGCCACTTTTGGCTAATGTGCGTAGTAAAGCTTATCGTTCTCATTATAAACTGTAAACAGTAGTTCATAAAATACTTTAAAGGGTTATCTAGGACTTGGTAGTTGCAAAATTTTAAATAATGTCTCCGTTTTCTTTGAAATGATTTATTTTAAATGGGGGCAGCACTGGACCCCGGAAAATTCAAGTACGGCCTTAAGGCCGTACCAAGCCCTAGATAACCCTTCAAAGTATTTTATGAACTACTGTTTACAGTTGATAATGAGGACGTTAAGCTTTACTACGCACATTTGCCAAAAGTGGCCGTTTTTCGCAAATGTGCGTAGTAAAGCTTAACGTTCTCACTTTAAACTGTAAAGTAAGTATTTTATGAACTACTGTTCATAAAATACTTTGAAAGGTTATCTAGGGCTTGATAGTAGCAAATTTTAAATGATGTCTCCGTTTTCTTTGAAATGATTTATTTTAAATGGGGGCAGCACTGGACACTGGTGTCAGATTTTTCAAACTGCCTAAAGACATCTGACATAGCTTGACGACTGGCATACTATGATGACAGCCGGGACCAACGGCTTTACATGCTTTCCGAAGCACGGAGGAAATCGAGAAACTTTTGTGCCACTTGTGGTCGCATCCAGGTGCGGACTACGCCCCGTGTTGTTTAACTTGTGAAAGCGTTCTCCCACCGGGCCAACGAGCTCAGTGCAGCTCTTGAATGAGAAGATCAGTCTTATCATCATCATCATCTTCCCCACCTTCTCCCTATTTGGGGTCGGCTCTGAATGTCAACTCTCTTCATCGTTTTCTATCATTTATTATATCTGTACTAACCCCCTTGTCCATCATACCCCGCTTAACACATTCCCCCCACGTCTTTTTTGGAAGATTAAGAAGATTAATTAAGATTAAGATTAAATTTTTTTTAAGATCAGTCTTAAGGCCGTACCTGAATTTTCCGGGGTCCAGTGCTGCCCCCATCTACACTAATATTATAAAGAGGAAAGATTTGTACCTATTTTTGTATGTTTGTAATGAATAGGCTCAAAAAGTACTGGGCCGATTTAAAAAATTCTTTCACCGTTGGAAAGCTACACTATTCCTGAGTGACATAGGCTATGTGTGTACCACGGGCGAAGCCGGGGTGGACTGCTAGTTTAAAATAAATCATTTCAAAGAAAACGGAGACATCATTTAAAATTTTGCTACTACGAAGTCCTAGATAACCCTTCAAAGTATTTTATGAACTACTGTTTACAGTTTAAAGTGAGAACGTTAAGCTTTATTACGCACATTTGCGAAAAACGGCCACTTTTGGCAAATGTGCGTAGTAAAGCTTAACGTTCTCATTATAAACTGTAAACAGTAGTTCACAAATTAGTTTGAAGGGTTATCTAGGACTTGGTAGTAGCAAAATTTTAAATGATGTCTCCGTTTTCTTTGAAATGATTTATTTTAAATGGGGGCAGCATTGGACCCCGGAAAATCATGTAAGGCCTTAATATCTTTGTAAATGGTACTACAGTACCAGTATTTACATTCTGAGAACTTTCCCTGTCTCTTTCATCAAAGTATTTTAAATTCAATCAAAGAACATAAATGTTCTTTGAAACCTAGGGTAGATTTCTGCTTCAACCCTTTGTCTTTTGGTTGCAGGAGCTGTCAAAACTCGACGGGCAGGTGTTGGGGACATCGGCTCCCCCTACCACGGCGCCACTGTCATGCTCCATCGACCTGCCTACAGATACCATCGCAGAGGTAAGGAAGTCGGTGATCGGTCCCCGTCGCGGGTACCCTTCGCGGCAGTGGCGGCTTTTACCAATGCGAGGCCCCTAGCGGCAGATTTTTGCGAGGACCTTGCTTTTAGGTGTGCAAAGTAGTAGTATGTGATTTGAATGTAGGTATTGTTTATGTTTAATGAGAAAGAAATGAAACACGGGGATTAAGACTATTATTATTAAACTTTTATCTTCCACTCATGAAAGAATCCTGCGTTCTTCTAATACTTTGACCCTTTCTATTCCTTCTCACCGTACTGGTTTTCTTCCTAACTCTTTCGCCATTACGGCAATAAGACTCTGGAACGCGCTTCCTGAATCCATTCGAACTGCTCCTAGTCGCGCTAGCTTTAAGATAAGAATTGCTGCATTTATCTATTTATTTATATGTATAGTATATGTAGCGTATATATATGTATTATGTATGTAAAGATAAAAGATAAAAATATATTTATTTTTCTCCAAAAATCTAAATTACAAGGTAGGTTACAATCCGGGTTATGGTGTTATCACCGGTTGGTGGAGATTGGAGTCTGCAAGAGGCTGGGCCTGTGATACAGATCTCCAGAGCTCTCACTACTGGATACAAGTGAGATTACAAAATATATAAAGAAGCTTACTAATGTATTACGTGCAGTGTAGTTTGTTGCCGCTTCTTCTGCACTTGCGCCTAGGAAGCGGCGTAAACTTAGCTTTAAGTAACGATTTGACGTCAACATTTGTGCAAAACAAAACAAAGTGACTATTATTAAGAGATATTATAAATATCCTATTATATTAATAAAAAAAAAAAAAAAAAATTTAAAGGGGGAAGAGTAGATTCATATATATATATATTATCCATACATATAATACATATATTTCTAAGTATTATTTTATCGGTATCTATTATTTAAAAATAATATCTAAGTAATACTTATTTATATCTAAAGTATGGATGTGTGAGTGTGTGAATGGAAAAATGAATGGAAGTAAGGAGTTAGGTCACTGCAGAGCAAAAGTAAATACATATATACCACACTATTTAAGTGGAAGGATTAGGCGTTCAAAAGATGTTTGCCGTGTAGTTTATTGTAAAAGAAGGGACCGGCAAAACAGAAGAACCGCATACCGGCAAAACAGAAGATTGAAACCCTACACAATATAAAATAATTAAATTTTTAACAAAAAAAACAGCCGACTTCAATTTTTTTTAGGACTTTCTTCTTTTTCTCCAAAGTTCTTCATCATATCTTCACCAAATTAAAATGGGACCAACTTGGTAGTAAAGGCTTTCAAATAAAAAAAGAATCATCAAAATCGGTTCACAATTGGCGAAGATATCGCGTAACAAACATACATAAAAAAAATAAACATAGTCAAATTGATAACCTCCTCCTTTTTTTAAGTCGGTTAAAAAACTGAACTTAAAGTTTCTCAATGAGCCAGATTCTTACCTAATTAATTTCTCTTGTAATGAATATACCAACTTTATTGTGTTACAACTAAGGACCAAAATTAAAATTACTTAAGAGTCCTGTTCATATTTTGACCGTGAAAACCAGTTATAACCTAGATATTTAGTTAAGTACCTATGTAAAAAAATTCTCATGTTAGTGGATTTATTGTAATCTTTTTATGAGAATAAATTCTTTAAACCTTATTATGCAATTTCTTTGAAATTACAAAATTTTGCCGAAATCTGACATGTCGTTTCCAAATAAAAGCTAGACTACGTTTATTTGTAGGTAAGGGGACTCTTAAATAAAATAAAACGAAAAAAGTCGGGTTGTTTCGCGAGGCCCCTGCAAGAGCGAGGCCCCGGGCGACTGCCTTGTTTTCCACCCCCTAAAGCCGCGACTGCTTCGTGGATACCGGATTACGGAGTTTCAGTTAGTTCAATTTGAACGGCGTACATTTATAGTCATGTCGAATGATGTAGAAATATCTGTGAGAAATATGTATATCAGTCAGTCGTCTAATTACTCATATACTCTCTGCTCTATAGTCTAAGCTGAACAAACCTAAGCCGCTGGCGGACACCGCGCGTGACGCTGTTTCAAGCCTTAATAACATTATTTCCATTACCAGGCAACCCTGTCACCGGACAAAGCAGGGTCTCTGTTGTCGGTCCAGTCAGCGCCTGCGGAGAGGCCAGTCAGCCTGCTGCTTGAGCTACCGTTAGCCACGGTAAGTTCGTTTGTTTGTAAATACTCTTTCACATAAACTATGTGAAAGTGTATGCGATTTTTTATTAATATTTCAAAAACTACTGAACCGATTTTGATGCCCAACGAACTTGAAAATTCTATTAATATTTCCTACATGCCTACCAAATTTCATCAAAATCGGACCATCGGTTCGGCAGTTATCGCGGAACAAACACACATACATACATACAAACAATTCACCCCAACTTGAATTATAGCCCTCGCTCGCTTCGCTCGCTCGTTCAAAGATATAAATTTAAAAAACTAAAACCTTACGGGAATATTCTAGAAAGCACGTTTATCCAGTTAATGTAAAAAATCCACCATCACGCTGATGGTGGGCGTTAAGAAGGAAAAACGGAATCAAAACAGTGATGGATTGCTAGCCACATCACCTAGCTATTAACATGATTCAGATTCTCGCTCATTCCTTCAAATAGATCTGCAAGTACCTACTACAATTTGTATACCAGCGAGATCGACTACTGGTTTATCTTGATTGAATAAGGATTATGGACCCCTTTAAGATGATACATGGAATCCAGTGCTGCCCCCATTTGAAATAAATTATTTGAAAGGAAACGGAGATATCATTTAAAATTTAGTTGTAGTAAGCCAACAAACAGTAGTTCATAAACTAGTTTGAAGGGTTATCTAGGGCTTACTAGAACAACATTTTAAATGATATCTCTGTTTCCTTTCAAATAATTTATTTTTAAATTGGGGCAGCACTGGACTCCATGTATGATCTTAATGTCTTTTGTCAATCAATACTCAGCATTTGTGAGTGTCTCGTCCTGCAGCCTACATTTATACCTTGCAGCAAGTTGGCGCCTATCTGTCTGCGATGTCGCCGACGGAACAGGAGGAGGACTCCCTCTTGACCCTGTCGTCGGTGACGGCCCGGCCGCTGCTGGCCGCGTCCAGGAAACTGAGGCCAGCCGTGCCTGACTCCAACGCTTCTGAGTGAGTTTCAGGAGACCACATTACCAACAGGGCAAATTATAATCCTCAATTTATTTGCGGCTAAGACGGCCAGAAGATGCCACACCTTCTCCGCTGTACCTTATGTCCTGCTTCATGTTCGATGACCGACTTGATGCAGTGCACGGAAAGTGCTGTTGCTGTGGCCTCCTTCTGGTCGGGAGCAAAATCTAACCTTCCTTGGAAATTAATTTCAGGAGTCCATGTCATGAGCATATATATTTATTAGAAAAATCCAGGACCTTCTTGGGAATAATTTTAGGAGACCATATCATCAGCATAGTTAAGAGAAAATAGGACGATCCAGAGAGGTCGGGATTAAGGTGCCTGATTTTAATGCTAATGCTTAAGTGATTACACTTACAACGCCATATCATCGGCGTAATTAGCTGAGATAAGAAAATTCTCGTCCTACGCTGTCCTTATTGAAGGCTTGGCAAGTAAGGAGTCCTTTGACCAGTAGAAACACTGTCGTCTTTGACTTCTAGGATGCTACTCGCTACGTCCGCCAAGTTAGTAGAGTTTAGAAGAATATTATATTATATATCATCAGCATAGTATGGTGTACCCTGCCGGCCTGAAATAGGACCACTCAGTAAATTTAATTATAGAAATCTAGCTGACTTTAATAAGTCATTTGCGTTTGGCTAAGAGACATTGAATTTTTTTTCTTTCCTCCAGCATCACGGGTCCCCCTGACGGTGGATACGGCTGGGTGGTCGTGTTCGGCGCGTTCATGGTTCAGTTCTGGGTGGCCGGCCTGTTCAAGTCGTATGGTGTGCTGTACGTGGAGATTATGGAGACGTTCCCTGACTCCTCGGAGTCTGTGGCTTCGTGGATACCCGCGGCGCTGTCTACACTGTGTTTGGCTCTTGGTAAGTTTCTAACATTAAGAAGTTAAAGCTATTATCTCTCTATCTCAGGAATACTACTGTGAGGTAGAAAGCAATGAGAACACTATTTTAATTTACTGTTTCTATTTACTATTATCATCACTAATATAAACGTATAAAAATATAAAATAACTTTTTTTATTCTTTTCTCTTAAGTTCTCCTGTTTGAGTCTTCAGGAGGGATGGAAGTGGAATGAGTCTAGATGACGAAAAAGTGATGTGCCAAGAATTTGCAAATGGAATTTGGAAATAAAATTTTAAAATATTGAAATTTAGCTAATGCGTAGGTATATGCGTAATTTAAAGCGACTTCCCTTGCCCCACAGCGCCTCTGTCGTCGGCTCTCTGCGAAAAGTACTCATGCCGCCTGGTGGTGTTCATCGGAGGCCTGTTCTGCGCCACCGGCTTAGCTCTCTCTTACTTCAGCACTGGGCTGCTACATCTGCTGTTGAGCTTTGGGGTTATGACTGGTGAGTAGTTAAATACAGGTAAAAGTTTTTCTGAAGAAGTCAATCATTTAAACAGTCATCAAGCAGCCAACCCTGAACCCCGAACTTTGAAGGACCCTTACTCAAAATGCGGCATGACAGACGTAACTACGTAGCTAAGTATCTGCGTTTCAGTGTAAAGCAACATTAACCATTATGAATGATGATAAAGTCTAATTTGGTTTGACATAGAAATATTTTAAAAACTATTGAAAATAGAAGAGGAAAGATGATTGGACATCTAGTAAGACATGACAATATATTCAGAATAATAGTAGTAGGAAAAATAAAAGGGAGACGAGGAAGGGGAAGACCAAGGATAAAGTTTTTCCAACTAATTAAGGAAGGGTTAGGAGCCATATTTTTAATGTCTCTTAGACATTAAAAAGATGGCAGAGGGAAGAGAGGAATGGAGGCTCTACCGACAAAAGCAAGCTCTTAAATTAAAGAAGAATATAGAAATAGGACGATACTTTCGGAATACAATCGTGTTTTTTATAAAGTAACGGTCAAGCACAGCTATTAAGGATACTACCGGTCTTGCGCTAAGTTGAAGGAGATTAAACAAGTCAATGATGATGAAATGTTTTCTGTTCAAGGTATCGGTGGTGGTCTGTCCACGACCCCTGGCATTGTCATCGTGTCTCAATACTTCGATAAACACAGGTAATGAACTTAGATCTTTGATGCAAGACACTACCTTCGTACAGAACACAGTAACTAGGTACTTGTTTCTTGCTGTATCATTGTTACTGCCAGGTGAACTCAGATGGACCTTAAAAGTTGTAAAACCAACTTTTATACTCCTGCCTGGTACAGCCAATGGAACTATATATATTGGTGAACTACCTCAGTATCGTACCCCGGTATCGTCCCTACCACCGATCGCAAATTGTAATTGTCACTCTCTACTTCTTACTTTCATGTTAATTATGTCAAATGTTTCATTTTCAAGCTTTTATTTCCAACACGTCTGCACTTTATTCTTTATTTAGGTGTCATTTATTTAATAAGGTTTTTATTAATCACTTGTTCGATGGGCTCACGTTCTTTCACTTGACCTTGACGGTGAATCAGCGTTTGTTCCCTGAGCAAGTGTATGTATAGCTGAGTTGCCTTGTTGTGTCACTGCGGTTCCTACAATGTTAATATTTATAAATAAATTAACATTTGCACATTTGGTGTAAGAATTACATATGCATCTATCTATCGAATTATTTTAATTTCAAACTTTACACTTTAGAGCCCGGCCTAATAAGGGAAGTGTACTTATTAATTTCAGTTGTATATCTATCGATTTTTGGGTATGTCTGTCTGTCTTCGTAGCTCACGCCCTAACCCAGAAATACTATAATTAGGTTCTCATTTGATACTATCTTTCTCTTTCAGAGCTCTAGCCAACGGTATATGTGTGAGCGGGACGGCAGCTGGCAGCTTCGTGTTCCCGATGCTGATAGAGAAACTCGTCGATATGTATGGACTGCATGGAACTGTTCTGTTACTCGGTGAGTGATAATTATTATTGGTGATATCATTCCACGTCTTAAGAAAAACGCCATAATATCTGAATTTTTACCTTTTTGATAAACTGAAAAATATGGGTCCAACATTTTTGAATAATCTAAAAGACGGACTAATTACAACCTGTCATCACCCCTATTATGGGCAACAGATGAATCTCTTGACTAGTTAGAAGTGATATAATATAATTCAATAACTAAGTTTTGCCATACCAGGTGGTGGAATGCTCCACGTGTGCGTGGCAGCCACTCTCTACCGCCCACCACCCACCGTGCGGGAAAGAGGATGTACTCCAGCCACCACTACCACGACTGAAAACACTACATTACTGCAAGATATTCAAGAAGGTGGGTACTGCTAGCTGTGAGAGATAAACTTCGTTCTAACGATACGTCAGCTCTTTATCCCCCTTTTTCCGACAAATTTTATGCCTCACTCTTATTCTCTTCAAAGTTGTTGGTTCTGGAATTCTTTACTCGTTGACATCAGACAAATTCCTACAACGGCATATTTTAATGGACACAAAATCCTCACATACCTACAAAAGTTTTCTTAAATCACTGACGGATGGTGAAAGAAGAGCCATGTCATCAGCATAACTAAGACATTTATATATTGAGACAGGCGCTTTCGACGCAACCAACATAATATGGCTCAGTTTGACTAGTTATCAGGGTTCTAAATCTTAGACCAAGACTATAAGAAGTAGAGAAAAAAAGCAGTTTCGCTGCCGTTTGACTATCAGGTCATTTACGTACGAACTAAAAAAACTTGGTGAGGCTACATGCCTTACTCCGCACTCCAAACTCAAGGCTTTATATTGATAAATACTACAATCTGACATACTGCACCGGCTCTCTCTTAAATATTCACTTCTCTCTCTACCCAAATATTGACTGGAAGAGATTGCTATGTGATAAGTGGTGTAATGGGTGGTAATGGTCAACACGCTAGTCCGCCAGTCAGTTGGAAAATGGCCTTTTTCAAATTGTCCTGGGTCTTGGGTGTTTATCTATATATGTATTTATTATAAAATATAGTATCGTTGAGTTAGTATCCCATAACACAAGTTTAAAACGTACTTTGGGGCAAGCTTAATCAGTGTGATTTTTATATATATATATTATTTTTTTCTCCTGTTTTTTTGGAATTCCTTTTGTTAATGGTGCTATAAAGAGTATTTATATTATATTGTATTGTTTAGGTAAAATGGAGCTGATCAAGGACAACCGTCTGGAGAAGCTGTTCCAGCCAGATTCCGAGCTTACGGTGCATCAGAAGAACCTGTTCAACGAGGAGAAACGCACAAACCTCTTCAACGAGATCATACACCCAAGTCTCATTGAGGTAAGGGATTTTGACATTGGCGTAACGTTTAACACACTAATCTATCATCCCAGTCAAGCTAAGTTGGAAAATAGCCTTTTAAGGGTTCCGTACCCAAAGGGTACCAACGCGACCTTATTACTGAGACTCCGCTGTCGTCCGTTTATCTGTCACAGTAGGCCACACTTGGAATTTTCACCGATTATGTATTACTGTGGCCGCTATAACAAGAAATACTTACTAAAAATAAGATAAAGTTTAAAAAAAACAAAGGCACGTGTTTTTTTAGCCTTTAAAACATCGTACGGAGGTACGGAACCCTTTATGTACGAGTCCGCCTTGCACTTGACCGGTTTTTTTAAATTGTCCTGAGTCTTGTGTACAGACTACCTACTGACTGACTTTTTAACTATGAAACTAGCTCTTCGGGTGTGCGCGGGCTGCAAGCAGTCCGCGGTTTTGCAGCTGTTGAAGTTGGGTAAAATCCATGTCCAGTTGAGAAACAGGTAATAAACTGCAGTCAGTAAAGTAAACATTAACAAAATGTGTGGGCGGCCACCTCGGATCCAAAATCTGGTAGCAGTTTTGAGTTCCACGAGTGCTTTAGGTACCTCAGCAGACCAAATTTTAGAGGTGACAGTGAGACTTGGTGAGACGTTCTCAACGAATTTAGTTAAAATTGTATAATCTAGACGCCTCTTGGATTCCAAAAAATTTAGATTTGGATTCTGCGACCCAAAAAAAACTCTTGGATACTAAATTTTAGTCAAAAATCGGATGCTGTAGACTTCTGGCGGCCATCTTAGATAATAAAAAAGACAACGATTAGCGCTTGGTGGGATTGGCTCGGTCTACGGTCTCACGGCACACATTCAGGATGTAGGATACTATTTATCCCTGTGATTGATCCCGAAAAAATGTGAGGTTCCCATGGGATTGTCTAATAAGCAACTGTCGCGGGTAACAGTTAGGGTCAGTTCACACCAAGTCGCGACGCGACGCGACGTAGCGCGCACGTGAAAGGAAGAAAAAAGTTGTTTACTAGGCAGAAAGAGTAAGAGCCCACTGCGCCTCGCTATACATCGCTACGCAGCGCGGCGAAGTGGGCTGTCGTTGAAATTAGTATATTTTTGCCTAGCAAACAAGTTCTATATTTCTTCCAAAGTGCGCGCTACGTCTCGGTGTGAACTGACTCTTAGTATACGAAATATTCCAGCTGTTATTGCCCGGGCAGGCCTAAAAAGCGCTAGCGAGACGATCTCGATGCATTCCAAAAAGGATGGTCGTGATTTACACCGAAAAGAGACAAGTGGACAAAGATGGGAGAGACCTTTGCCCAACAATGGGACAAATAAGATTATTAAAAAACCGGCCAAGTTCGAGTTAAACTCGCGTGGAGAGGGTTCCGTACAATTGATTAAATTATTATCTATAGGTTTTCCTGTAATCTACAATCGCTTCGGCGATAAGGCCGCCTCTTGTACCTTATTTATTTATAAGTTCCGTAAACTTTGTAATTTTTTATTGTTTTTATTTGGTGCAATAATAATTTTTGTATTGTATTGTAACGAGCTATATTTTGTATTTTTTTCAAAATTTTAGGCTCAGTAGTTTCGGAGATCAGGGGGGGAATGGTCAATTTTTTTTGTTTGTTTGTAATAACTTTATTGTACCAAAAATTTAAGTATAAAAGACAACATAATGCGAAGAGTAAATAAAGGCGGACTTATCCCATGTAGGGATCTCTTCCAGTTAACCTGCGATAGATTGAGAGTGCGAAATTGGCTGTGACCTTAGATCATAAGGCTGTGACAGACGGACGGACAAACAGACGCACAAGTGTTCCTATAAGGGTTCCGTACCCAAAGGGTGCAAACGGGACCCTATTACTGAGACTCCGCTGTCTGTCCGTCTGTCACAGGGCTCTATCTCTTGAACCGTAAAAGCTAGACACTTGAAATTTTCACCAATTATGCATTACTGTAGCCGCTATAACAACAAATACTAAAAATAAGATAAAGTTAAAAATTAAAGGGGTCGTCATACAAGAAACGTGTTCCTTCAGCGTTTTAAAACTTGTACGGAGGTACGGAACCCTTTATTTACGAGTCCGACTCGCACTTGCCCGTTTATTTCATTTTTTGTACGGAACCCTAAGAAAACTTACCATCTGTGTACGTTAGTATTATTTATTCTGTGGTACAGGTAGCCCGTCCGCCGATGCAGTCGCAGCATTCCGACTCGGAAGACTCCGAAGTGCTGGACGTCCTCGGCGTTGTTGGTAAGAAACTTGAACGGAACCTGATTCTATAGTTGATGGCAGCCGTGGTCTAAGAGAAGATTGAATATAATATACAGGCTGACTTTTTATCCACCAGCCAAATTAATGGAGCAAGTTCAGTCCATGATACAGAACTACTTTCCATAAAAACCATTAACGAAAAACTAAAATTAAAATTCACCTTTCCATACAAAACAGCGTTCAACCAAACGGATTTTGAATGGGGGGACGAAAAAAAATTTTTTTTATAGAAAGTAGTTTAATATCATGGACTGAACTTGCTCCAAAAATTTGGCTGGTGTTTAAAAAGTCATCCTGTATACAGTGGCCGATTAACCCATTAGGCTGCAGCCTAGGGCGCGGAATGGGGGGGGGGTGCCAGAGGTGAATTAACCTAAAGGCAAAGTAGGCGAGCAAGGGACTCGCGGAAAAATTCCCACAAAAAATCTCCTATATGCACCCAAGCCTTACTCTTCATGCATTAGAGCGAAAAAACAAACTCAACACACCAAAATTTGATGCGGGGGAGGAACCATTCACCGTGGACGTAAACCGATCGGCCGCCGGCAATCCGGCAATAGCAATTCTCCTTCAAAATGCAATTGTTTTACGAAGTGTTTATGCTAAGTCCTTTAGGGTTGGATCTCATCTATCAGCACGGAACAGCTTTTTGCTATGCTGCTATCCTTTTCTGTCGCTCAGAACAGTCATCTATTAGAGTGAAAGCGACGGAACGCTGCAGCACGGCCGGTGCTGAATTGTTCCGTCGCTCTCTCTCGCTCTAGCAAATGACGCTTCTGAGCGACAGAAAAGGATAGCAGCATAGCAAATTGTCCGAGTCCACTGGTTTTCAGAGCCGATTGAGTGGCGGACGACGCCCGAAGACGCCCACACAGTCCGCGAAACAAATATCACTACAGCCGTACTATGACTGTCCACTTTAACTATTTCACATATTGTTCATGAGCATGAGCATTTATAACACCAAACATCACCAATTTGATATTATAAAGTCCACTAAAATCAATTTGCAAAATAATTTAAAGAAAACCCCAACCGAACCCCTTGACTTCCCGCCAAAAACTCCAAAAAAGAGGTAATGCACTCGATAGTATTATTATACCTAACTTCAAAAAGGTTTTTTTTCTATGTATATAACGAAACTTCGCCAATTATGAACTAATATTCTAACGCCCTGGCTGGTATAATACAAAATGATGAAACTTCCCAGGGTTGCCGCGGGAGGTGGCCCGGCTGCGGCCGACGCGCTCCTCCTCCATCCTGCACTCCGTGGAGGACCTGTCCACCGACAGCACCTGCGTCTACAAGGCCAGCAGGAGGAAGATCAGCCGGTGAGGATCAGTAACAGGCCTACTTAGATACTTATGTTTCATTAACACGATTGCTTAAATTTTTCTCAATAGAAAAAAGTTGCGATTGCCATAGGGTAAAATTCGGATAGTCGCCCCAGGGGTATAGTTACTTTGATTGAAACTACTCTAGTTTTGCAAATGAAACGCACATGTTATTAAATTTATCTATCGGGAGACTGAGTTGGCCGTGTCGAATGTCTCTGTGCGATTGCATGGGACGGCTAGGTGCGATCAAAGTTTTTGCGGGATAGATGTCCCTTTCTCGACAGGGCATTTTTCCTAAACGTAATTTACATGGAATAGGCAACTATCAACTAAGTATGTAATTATTTAATTATTTTGCGCCGCAACGAATTATCTGTTTATCCCTATGGTTGACTGGGAGAGAACGCTTTTAGCTTTAAGTCCGCCAATTGTAAGACAATTTCATTGTTAAACAATAAAGTTTAAAATAAATAAACTATCCCCTATATGGGATAGTTGTCCCAAAATTTAGAGGTCCGCAAAAATCGCCAATACTCAGGAAATATCAAATATAATGTTTATTCCTTTTATAAATTTGATAATAATAAACCAAAGTACCTACCCGTTTGACAAATAAAGTATCTTGCTTTTTGTACAAAGAGATATAATGTAATTTCAAAAAGTGGGGCAACTATCCGGGCTTTACCCTATCACCTCCGAAAAACTATATTCAAGAAATACAATAAATTAGCCCTGCATTAGCATTATTGATGTCTTATTTTTTAAATAACTCTTAAATATTCTTTGTAAAACGAAAAAAACCTAAAAACCCAGAAACGCGTAAACCAGCCGCATTAACCCGCCTTGTTACCCCGTCCCCCACATAGCTCGCTGTCTCGCTTCGGCTAGAGTAAACTTGTGTGCGTGGAAGCGAGAGCAAAATTTAGATTCTCAGCGTCAGGCCCTCTTTTTAGGGTTCCGTACAAAAAATGAAAAAAACGGAACCCTTATAGGATCACTCGTGCGTCTGTCTGTCCGTCCGTCTGTCACAGTCAATTTGCTCCTAATCTACTAGACCGAATCAGGTGGAATTTGGTAGGATGGTGTAATCTTGGTGTAATCCTATGACCCAAACACACATGTGCAAAGTAAATAAATATTTTTATTTTAAATTAGGGTCATTTTTGGGGGACAAATTAGGAAATTGAAAAAAAAGTTTTGCCAACCTTACTGTGTTATATCACAGGCCGGAATCTCCTAAGGTACGCGCAATATGCGTCCCCGTTCCCCGTCCTCGCACCTCTCCCCCGTTTTCGCCTCGATGACTCACGTTGGCTCACAAGAACCGGGGGAGAGGTGCGGGTGCGGGGAACGGGGACGCATATTGCGCGTACCTTAGGAGATTCCCTTCTGTTTACTCTTACTGTATTCTGTGGTTATATATCAAATGAAAGGGCTCGTTATGAGGATCTCAAATATATTTCTGATACAATTCTAAAATAAATAGTTTTGATTTTATTCATGAAAGAAGACGAAAGCTGACCATCCCCCCCCCCTGATCTCCGAAACTACTAAGCCTAAAATTTTGAAAAAAATACAAAATATAGTGCATATGCAATGCAAGCATGTTGTTATTGGTTCATTTGTTTTCCAGATCTCTGTACATCAAACCACCGCTTCCAAGTCGTCTGATACCGAGCAAGCTGTCGGAGCCAGTCATAGTTAAGGAGCAGGAGTTGCCAAAAGTGGAAGTGGAACAGAAAAAGGGATGCATCAAGACTATATCTAGGTAGGTGTAACTCTGTACATCAAGCAAAGGCTCCAGATGAGAGTGATACTGAGCAAGCTGTCGGAGCCAGTCATGAGGAACAGGAGCTGCCAAAAGTGGAGGTGAAAGAAAAAAAAAACGACGGGTTGCACTCCGGGAGTGCCGGCAGAAGTGAAAACTTGAATTATTAACGTTGTGCATTTTTGATATTTTGGAATGGTTAGGGAATAATTTTTCACGAATTGCTTTAATTATCAGTATAAAAGTACTATCATTTATGTGGTAGAATACAATATTTATTTATTGCGCTATCGTACACAAGCATGACAATTTATATTACATTAAAAAGTTTATCTCTCAGCTAAACGAAACAGCAGGCGCAGGCATACATTTTCGCCGCGCCGTAGAAAGAGAGGGGGATACTTCCTCTCCTACGCCGCGCCGGCTGTCTACTCTCCATCCGTCTTACGAATTTTCGATCAGGACACGTGTCCTGACGCGAGTTTAACATTTTTTACCCATTACAAAAAAAGTGCACAACGCCGCTAAAGAAGTTTTCACTTCAAAAAGGGATGCATCAAGACTATATTTATCTATGTAGGTGTAATAACGTACGAGGGCTGACATGCGCGCCATTATCTTATCGTGACGTCATCACGTCTCCTCTGCAGGAGCACGACCCTCTCTGTACTACAGAGCCATATATTAGCCAGAGCAGTCAGAGGATTTGGTCTACACTCTCCACGCTGGCCAGGTTTGGAGCCCTCACTGATGTTTATAAGCTTTGTTCAGCTTGTGTCTCCTAAGTCGCCTTCTAAGACATGCACGGGAAGACTTGGAGTAGTCCTATTCTACTCTGCCGGGAACCACACGGCTTTTCGTAACATGATATATTTCTTTATGTCGACTGTCGGTGACTGGTAGCCATCGCCATAGCCAATAGGAAGGCACCGTATACAGTGGCGTAGCTAAAGCGTTTCGACTCTCCCTCTCGCTCTAGCAAATGACTGTTCTAAGCGACCGAAGGATAGCAGCATAGGAAAGTGCTGTTCCGTGCTGATAGATGAGATCCAACCCTTATCCACACAACAGTCCAATCTACGGCGCTATAAGTATACTTGCGCGGTCTACTTATCTGGATTTTTTAAGATTGTAAATGTTTTGTAGGTATCTGGACGTGTCCCTACTGAAGTCCTGGCGCTTCGGTCTGCTGTGCGCGTCCGTGGCGCTCATGTCGTGCGGCTCGCCGTACGCTTTATACTACCTGCCGGCGTACACGGTCGCTGTGGGACACACGAAGACTGCTGCCGGTATGTATTGGTACCTTTAGGCTGCCTGTTAGCGGAGCGGAGCGAGGGAGAAGAGCGGAGCGGAGTTGCGTACTGTACTGTCCACTGAAGCGGAGCGAGACGTACACGTACGACGTACCTACGTCTGCTTCCCCGCTCAGCTACCCGATTTTATATCATAATAAAATCTTTTTTTAAGACTACTTAGACCCAGGTGTTAGTAACAATGGTACTTATTATATGTTAGTAATTAAACCTAAGCGCGCTTGTTGCATCCTCAGCTGTGCTGCTTCGGAGCCCGGGGTGCGCTTTCCTGCTTTTTCTTCTCTAAATATAACATCAATGGTCACCCAAGGATGCTAAAGACCTTGCGTTGGAGAAGGAATAACCGGAAGTGTTTAAATGATTTAGCTATAGTTTTACGACCGGCCGCCTGCCTGACGTCAACCCAGTTTGGGATCTCATCTCACTGATAAACGCGATTATGGCATAAAATGGAGATGTACAGACGGCCACATGAGCAGGAAAGAGGATCTTAAACGCACGCTAAATGGTCATTTATACACTCTACTACCAGGCCTGTGTCACTCCCCGTTTAGGTATCGAAAATGTACCTACATTATTACTATGCGCGCAGGCGGCCCCTCCGGGTGGTAAATTCAGTTATAAGAATCGTTTGTCCAGAGTCACAAGAATGAAATTGGCTTGCAATGGATGTCTAGGTATCTATGCGAAAAGGTGCTGAGTTCTGACGTGAGCTAAATTAAACCATATCGCTAGCCACATTGAGTAGATATTTCTTTGAATTTCTTTGCTGAGTGAGACTTCTGTACGGTAGTATTATTTATTACTAGCTGTGCCCGCGACTTCGTTCGCGTGGTTGTCGAAATGTTATATCGCCTAAAGCCTTCCTCTATAAATGGACTACCCAACAAAAAAAGAATTTTTCAAATCGGACCATTAGTTCCTGAGATTAGCGCGTTTAAACAAACAAACTCTTCCGCTTTATAATATTAGTATGTGCTACTACTTACTTGCACCAGGATAAATAATTTACCTTTATATTGTATTCCTCAGGACGGCTGGTGGCGATCAGCGCAGTACTGGACCTCTGTGGCCGACTCGGTCTTGGCTGGCTGTGTGATCTACATCTTTTTTGTAGGAGAAAGGCGTACATATTAAGGTAAGCGGTCTGTCAATTTACTGAACTATACAGGGTGGCTTTTTAAACGCTGTCCAAATTTTTGGAGCAAGTTCAGTCCATGATACTGAACTGCTTTCTACAAAAAAAGTTATTAAAAATCGATAAAATAAAATTCGTCCATGCTAAAACCGTCTGTCTGAGCGCTGATTTGTATGGGAGGACGAAAAATTTTTATTAATTTTTTTATCAATTTTTTTTTATAGAAATTAGTTCAGTATCGTGGACTGAACTAGCTCCAAAAATTTGGACGGTATTTAAATAAATTGGTTCATATTTCAATCAATACAGCAAATGGTGCAACCATGCAAATGACAATTTTAAATTGGATTTTATTAATAAATAAAGATGTAACAACGGACAACACGACGTGGACAGGCATTCCACCCATTTGTGGTTGATATTCCTCCTCATCGTACCTCTCGATTCGCCTCCTCCTTCATTGTGCAAACCGCTAAGGTGTGGAATTCCCTCCCTGCGTCGATGTTTCCCCCATACATATGATTTAGGGATTTTCAAGGCAAGAGTGAATAGGCATTTTTGGAGTCTGCGTGTTACACCTTAGACCTCATCTTAGCTTCCCATCAGGCTGAATGAATTGAGTTGAACATGAATTTTCCGGGCTCCAGTGCTGCCCCCATTTAAAATAAATCATTTCAAAGAAAACGGAGACATTTAAAATTTTGCTACTATCAAATCCTAGATAGCCCTTCAAAATATTTTATGAACTACTTGTTTACAGTTTATAATGAGAACGTTAAGCTTTACTACGCACATTTGCCAAAAGTGGCCGTTTTTCGCAAATGTGCGTAGTAAAGCTTAACGTTCTCACTTTAAACTGTAAACAGTAGTTCATAAAATACTTTGAAGGGTTATCTAGGATTTGATAGTAGCAAAATTTTAAATAATGTCTCCTATTTCTTTGAAATGATTTATTTTAAATGGGGGCAGCACTGGACCCCGGAAAATTCAGGCACGGCCATGATGACGATTTATGATAATAAAATCGGCTTAGTGCATACACGCGCAGGTAGGGTTCCGTAGTTGCGAATGCCGGCCTAGAGTACCCGCTTAAACGTCTATTAAGTTGGTTGACTTTAACTCTACACTTTGTAAACCCCACTTCAGTAGCTCTGATATTTTCCTTTTAACTTCGTTATAAGTATGTACTTCCACTGTGTTTTTTCCACGTGTACTATATACCTAACCGTTTAGCTGACAGAGGGGAGGACACACACACACACTTGGCTCTAACAAAAATTTGCTTATATTATAATAGTATGTATTTCACAAACGGATCCCTAAATCGAAAAATTGTGCTGACGAATCACAACACAATCAATACTTTTAAAATACCTATTTAACGACACCCCACATCACGGGTTACTTGAGTGTCGAGAATTTTTTTTTTCAAGATTATATTTTACCACTTTATCGACGTGATTAATAAACATAATATATACCCATGCCAAATTACAGCTTTCTAGTACTAATAGTCTTTGAGTAAAACCGCGCACAGACAGACAGATAGACATGACGAAACTTTATGGCTTTTTTATTTACTACGGAACCCTAAAAAAGACCCACTTGTATAAAATAGTACGTTTATTTCAGTATACTGGTGGCAGGGATCGCAGTGCTGACCTTACCAAGTTTGACATCATGGTGGGCCCTCGCTATTGCATCAGGTATGTAGGTACTTTTTACTCCAACATATGGTATAATAAAATATGTTATATTCTTCCCATGATAGCTGGACCACGTGATAAGCCCAAGAATACGTCATTCGTGGGGACATTCCCACTGGGGACAAATGGGTCAATTTTTAGTTTTGTGTGTTTTGATTGCAACTACCGTGTCGTCGTCGTGACGAATTGGAATGCTTATTATTTCACAGTTCCATTAAAATTCCATTTATCACCAGTGGTGATGAATTGGATTTTTTGTTTTTTTTTATCCCATTTGACCCCAGTCGTGGACCCCAAAGATTTGACGTACATGTATCTTTTATTTCAATATACATAATGCCCTCCTTTCCATCTATCCTAAAAATAGACTTTTTCAAAATCATTATCAGCTATTCTATTTAACTTAACTGGGGACGAAATATTATTCGTTCCATTTGCCACCACTGGGGTCAAATTCCTAATCGTCACCTATGGGAACAAATGGGAATTTTAATGGAAGTCTGTCCCATTCTTCCTAGTGGGGACGAATGAATATGTGGATTAATAGTCATTCCTATTCGTCCCCAGTGAGGACGACGACGAGGTGGTGATAATCGAAACCCACAAAAATAAAAATTATCCCATTTGTCCACAGTGGAGACGTCCCCACTTGGACGAATGGGATATACCCACGTTGAGTAGTCCGGGAAGATTCACAAGAACAATACCCATGCAAAGCCAATACAAAGATAATTCTAATCAATTATAAACTTTATTCCCAGGAGCATACGGTCTCTGTCTCGGCTGTTGGTTCCTGTTAGTCCCGGTATTGCTAGCGGATGCTTTCGGCACCGCGCGGATCGCCTCCTCTTACGGATTGGTCAGAATGTTTCAGAGCATCGCTGCGGTGTCTGTGCCACCTACAGCTGGTACGTGAATTTCAACTTCGTTTGCGCAATTTTATATAAAAAATATTAAATGAAATTGCGCATCACTATTTATACTTTGTTTCACGAGCAAGGAGCAAGAACCTGTCGAGTTCTAACTCTTACTAGCCAAGGATGAAAGATCAGGAAGAATATATAGATTGACATTGATAATAATACGGATTACGATTACTTAAAGTATTTGCTTAATATGTTATAAAAAATCTCTATACAGGGTCTAACAAAATATACTGAAACTATTTTAAGGGTGGATTCAGTCAATGATATTGAACAACTTTCCCCAAGGAACATATACCGAAATATGAAAAATATTTTTTGATACAAGTTGACCGATCAGCTGATCCGAGTTTGTAGGGAAAGCCAATAATTATTTTTCATGTTTCGACATATGTTCCTTGGGGAAAGTTGTTCAGTATCATGGACTGAATCCACCCTTAAAATAGTTTCAGTATATTTTGTTAGTCATTTAATTGTATACAAAGTGTATGCAATTAAATTGCGCATCATAAATTTTTATTTAAAGATAAACATTACCTACTTATATACTCGTACATAGTTATTTTAAATTAATAAGTAATTAAATCTTCAGAATAAAAAAATATAAACTAAAAAATCAGTTTTTAAGTATGTAATCTCTGATTAAATATAAATCAGAAATATGTTTGATTTGTTTTACAAATAAGTCATATGATTATTAGTTTACTAAGGATTTTTATAAACATATGATTATTAGTTTACCAAGGATTTTTATAAACAAATACTTGTTTCCCAGGTTTGCTTCGCGACGTCACTGGCGGATATTCCTGGTGTTTCTACGGCATGGGCTCTTGCATGGTCCTGGGTTCGATCCCGGTCATAGCTTTCCACATCTGCACCAAGAACGAGGACTCTGAGTCATCCGTCGATTGAAGAGAAGTAGCCACGTAGCAAGGAGGCTTTTATGTGAAACAGATGGATTTGTACTCGCGATTTGTTTTTACAGTTGTCAAAAAGCAATGGGAAAGGCTTTGAAGGTCGTTGCTTATGTGTGTGCTTTTTTATAATTGTAAAAACTAGAATATAAAAAAGAATAAAAAACAATTAAGATCAAGTAACTAAAATTAATACAACTAACCGTTTTCTAACTAAGAAATTTTATGGGTTTTTTTTACTGACTTCAAAAAAAGGTAATCAATTCGTCAGAATCTTTTTTAATGTATGTTCCCGATTACTCGAAGACGCCTGGACCGATTCAGAAAATTATTTTTTTTGTTGGAAAGGGTATACTTTCCAGGGGATCATTTATTAAAATCAGTTGAAAATAACAAGACAAAATATGTCGTCTAAATTGAAGTCGGTTTTTTGTTTTGAAAATAATCAACAACTATAGTTTCGTAGATCTATAGATAAAGTACTTACGTGTAACATGTTAACCGTTCAGTAAAGAACACAGACGAATGTCAACCTTGTAACATTGACATAAAAATATTGGTTTCTTGACAAAAATAATACCTTGACACAAGGATCTAGAAAATAACTCCTTTTTTAAAAGCAAGACTCCCAATAAAAAAGCTATTTTCTTTCACGTAAACCATAATATTAGGTAGTAAAAACAAGTCTTAATATTTTAGACAATTTAGTTTTGTTTTATCACAACTTTCTTGTGGTTTGATTCATAAGGCACGAGGAAAACAATAAAATTGTAGTTAAAAATTTTAGTCCTTTTTAAATAAATTATTTAAAAAAACATTTACAAATATTCTTTAAATTTTGAAGACATTTGTTGTCTTGAAAATGATTAACGTAAAACGCATAGATGAGATATAATTTTAACATAACACCTACATAAAATGTAAGTAATCTTATTTTCCAGCTTCTTTTGTAGGTGTTAAAATTGTTTTCAGTATTTCCACATTGGTGATAAAAATTTTATTAAAAAAAACATATTTCATCAGTAGGTTGTATTACTTTAAAATCTAAAACGTGTAAAAATATTTTATAAATTATGAGTGTAATTATTTCACGCATATTTTATTTTGTTTAATTAAATGGCTTAATATTTAAAAATAACAAAAGTATATTGCTTTGTAAAATATTTTCACACGTTTAACTAGTAGCACAGGCTGGAATCTCCTAAGGTACGCGCAATATGCGTCCCCATTCCCCGTCCCCGCACCTCTCCCCCGTTTTCGCCTCGATGACTCACGTTGGCCGTCAAGAACCGGGGGAGAGGTGCGGGTGCGGGGAACGGGGACGCATATTGCGCGTGCCTTAGGAGATTCCGTTCTGTTTACTCTTACTGTATTCTGTGCTAGTAGGTTAAAAATTTGTAATGTAGTTAGTGACAAAATATCATCATGTATTAAAAATTAGATGAAAAAAAATTGCATTTTAAAGCTGACTGTGTATTGATAATAAACTACATCATTTAGAAATTACAAGCACCCGCATATTTTATTAATTTTCTTTGGTTTTAAATTTAATTTTTAATAAGGTTTTAATGTATGTAAAGTAGTAAGAGATTTTTATATTTTATTTCCAAATGAATCAAACAAATATTAGATTTTCTCTATGAGAAAGCGATGCTTATTATCACGATACATATATTGATGATATTATTTTTTTTAATTCTTCATCTTTACCTATACCTATAACTAGGAAAGTTGAAAACTTTAAAAAAAAACACAAAGTTAAATGTCACGTATGTAAAGTTTCAGTAGTATTTTTCAATTATATAATAAACAAAATATGACCAGCGGAATGTATGCTGTGCTTGAAATACGCATATTCAAAGTATTAATTACTTTTTTATAATTAGAACGCTGAGCCAGTGTGTCACTTCGATTTGCGTTTGATTAAATAATTTGAAACTGATCATTTAAAACTCATGTTAATTATTTCTTGTTTTAAATTCCTGTAAGTAAATAAATTATGATTTTATTAAAGAAATTCCGTGTTATTACAAAATGCGTACTAACTTTATTCCTTGAATTAAACAACAAACCTAGACTTTACCCACCCAAAACATAAAACCTGCCTGTGTCATTTTCCCACCTGTTCAGTTTTACTTATTTTGGCCGATTAATAGTTTAAAACAAGTAATAAGGTCAGTCCACGTCTTGTATCGAGACGGATGTATTCATGTAACGTACTATAATCTCACTAAATATCATGTAATCTAAATAAATTTATGAAAACCTATGATAAATTGATGTGTTCAACTTTGTACAGGTATTTTTTCTCTTGATGACGGATACTGCCAGAGAAATAAAGAAAAAATTTCAACTTCTCACATTAGCATATTCTCGGATGGTTCCTGCTGTTTCGGAGCTCGGGGTGCGCTAAAAAAACTTAAACTATGGACAAAAAATGGTGAAACTATTTAAGATTTTATGTTCACAC
The DNA here is from genome assembly GCA_963576875.1 of Acrobasis repandana. Taxonomy (NCBI): domain Eukaryota; kingdom Metazoa; phylum Arthropoda; class Insecta; order Lepidoptera; family Pyralidae; genus Acrobasis; species Acrobasis repandana. The sequence continues at coordinate 7,568,821 of OY756243.1, read as the reverse complement.
TGAGTTACTAGCAAATTTAAAAAAAAAATTATTAGCCTATTTCAGTGTCCCAGCATGAGATGATAATGGATACAGGATGGCTACTAAGTGGATCCCGCGTGGTCGCCGAAAGCGAGGCAGACCTCGAAAAAGATGGCGTGGTGACTTGGAAAAGTACATGGGCGAGTGGCAAACTATTGCCCTCGACAGGACTGATTGGAAATAGAAAAGGGAGGCTTTTGCCCAGCAGTGGGACGCTGAAATACTAGCTATTAGATGAAGAAAAAAAACATCTCTTGACACACAATTTGTCTCCTAATTTACGAAACGTTCATTCACGACCTCCGACGCTAGTCCGCCACTCGCAGGTTCTGGGTTCGATTCCCAGGCTTTTATGTCAAGGCTTTTTGGAGCCAAGACGCTGTTTTTCAGAGGAACTAGTTATGTCATAGATCTCAAATAGTTTCCCATTTTTGACGTTCGTTAAATTTACAATGCGCAAATAGGTACTATATTAAGTACAATTTTGGGCGCTTTTGTTAAAGAACGCAAACAAAGCTTGGAATTCCTTCAAACAGTAACTGTAATTTGTAATATACCTAAATGTAGTGTGTGTTCACATAAATAATCAGATCGCATATGTGAACAGATATGTTGATTTTAATATGACCAATAATTTTCTTGTATTTTTCTGGCGCGATTGTACAATGTCAGGCAGTCAGTTACATATTTTAAAATAAAATTCAGTTTATTCTCATAGAATGTCCTCATAAAAAATACAAAATGTTTATATATCTGGATATCTCAATGATATTGTACGTCAGCCATAATCAAATTCTGCTCAGCAGTGAACCGGGGCTCTGGGACCGCTAAAGTATTACGTTAACACCAAAGGGGGTGGGGGAGGGCTCTTTGATTTGCTTGTGAAATGGGGGTAAAAATGTCTCAAATTCAGCTTACGTAATACTTGACCGGTTCCTCTGCAAAGCCTCTATGGAGACTTTCATAATAAGAAGAAATGAAATATCAAATTGTATTTTTTCCTTAAATTCTGTAACTGATTGTAAAATGCGTATGATTAGAACGATCTCTATGTATGTAAATATTTGAAGGATGGTGTTTTAGATGTCCTCTGCTGTGATAGAGGAATTTTACAATTGAATGCCAAATGATTGCCGAAAAATGAGAGAAAGCTTTGAAATTAATTTGGGCATTGAAACAGTAATAATCAATTGCCCATACTTGTTGTTTCGTCGCAATTGATCGCATATTATGTTATTGGATGCTTCAAAAATTATATTAGCAGATCAGAACATTACCCACGGAATTTGTCACGCTAATTTATTTTTTATTGTTCATAAGTACTGACAACGCCATACAAAAAAGCGTACTTTGCTAGAAAGCCAAAAATCCCTATTATTTCTATGTCACTACTATCTCGCCCGCTAGCCATACAAACGATGCTTGGTACTTAGACTGATGTTATCCTCGGGAAATCAAAGAAGGCGCTTGATTGTTCCTAGAAAATGAACGCTTATACCGCCATCTTTCCGAAATTAAGCGGCACCACTACAAACTACCTTCTTTCGAACTAGTAGTGATAACCGCCTTTGTACCTACTTTGTTAGTGCAATAGATAAGCTTTGTCTACATTTAAATTAAAAATCTAATTACGCTTAAAAGTATGAAGGTTGCCAGTTCTCTAATATTTGTTCGTCCATGCCAGTTTTTTATTTGGTCTAAAGTCAAAACATACCGTTTTTTCCGTCATTGGTTATTCAGTGCTGAGATAGTAGTGACATCTAGAAATAGTACAGGATTTTGGCTTTCTAGCAGAGTACGATTTTTTGTATGGCGTTGTCAATCCTCTAGTATGTTCGTCCATGATATTGGTAATAAACACCTGTTTGGCTTGTGAGCGTAAGGGTTTACGCTCACAAGCCAAACAGGTATGCAGAAAATATTGTCATTTATAAGTGGGTACATAAGTCATCCAGTTAGGCGGTGAACGTGGAGCGCAGTTCAACACACTGACGCTCCCGCGCGTTGATGCGTTTTCAGTGTGTTGGACTAGGCGTGTTTTCTATGCAAACTGAGATACTTGTATACAATGTTAAAATCTACCGACCCGCGCTCCGCGACGGTGCGCGGTGCAGTAGGATCACCTCAAACTGTTTTTACAGACGCGCTGTGTTTATTTCGAAGTAGTTTCTCGGGAATTGTGACATAGAGAAAGTAGAAAGGACTCGGGTGTGTATTTTCACAAGAGAAACGTATTTATGTACATGTAACTGTAAGTCGTTTGTAGCATGTGACGAGTGTAGCTATAGCTACAAATGGTCTAAAGTATCCGCTTGGATAGTGGTAGGTGATCGGACGACCTGATCAATGTTGCAGGAAAATGCTGGATGCTTCTAATGGGTATATCCCATTTATCCCCAGTGGGGAATATTTATAATTTTGTGTCTTAATAGTCACCACCGCGTTGTTCCCACTGTGGATGAATGGGAATTTTCGATTTTTATTCCCATTTGACCCCAGTGGTGGAAAAGATTTGACAAATTTTATTTCAATATACATAAAAGCCCTTCTTTCCATCTATCCTAAAAATATATTTTTTGTGAAACTGATTGGTGAAATAATAGTCATTCCCAGTCGTCCCCACACAACAATATACACAATACAAAAAATTACCCATTTGTCCCCAGTAGGGACGTCTCCACTGGGGATAGGTCAAATTTTAATAGGTACGAATTTTACGAATGGATATACCCCTTCCAATCATTCGTTTTGGAAATCCTTGGGAGGCCTATGCGCCGCGGACTATATTATTCTTTGGAAAAGAATATCATGGACTGAACTTGCATTAAAAATGTGATTATTTTTACAATGCCTTAAGCATTGTAAAAATAATCACAATACAACAAAAATAATAAGATGTTTACGGAAACCTTGGGTCCTATTTATAACAATGCCAAGCGGATATTTTGACTTAAATCTGATAAGAGAGAGAGAGAGAGAGAGAGAATGTCGGTATACTTGTATTTTGTTAACGGCTTAGTCTATTTTTAGTTAATTCAAAACAAGTTTATTTGCTCGGTAAAAAAGTCTGTCAAGAACGCCATCTAGTGATTAGTAGCGGAACTACCGATACGACTTGATATCCGTAGCGCCATCTATTATTTGCTAGAGAAAGCCGTGACTTTCAAGCGTTAACCCCCAATAACTTTTAAACGGCTAAACCGATTTTCATCAAACATAGCTAAGAACCACCGCAAGGGAACTTGCTTTCACGTAAAAAAAAACTGCATCGAAATCGGTCCATCCGTTCGAGCGCTACGATGCCACAGACAGGCAGACATTAGCGTAAAACTTATAACGCCGCTCTTTTTTGTGGGGGTTAATAACATTTGAACAAGCGAGCGGAGCCAGCGAAACATCTCGGAGTATGCTTATAACCTTAGCATTGAGTTTTAAAGACTTTCCTTTCTTTCAAACAAAACTTAATCAAAATCGGTTCATACGTTTACGATGACACAGAAAGGCCTCTGCCATATTTTTCATGTTTTAATTCATTCCTTAATTCACCAGGTATTTTTTTGTCTTCACTGCATGAGCATCTCTCTCTGTACTACCGGTATATATTTGACCAGGAGTAGCCAGAGAATTCGGCCAGACGGATAGGAGAGCTCTCACTGAATTATAAGCATTTTTAGCTAGTATTTCCTAAGTCGCCTTTACGACATCCTTTTTTTTGCGCAAAAAAATAAATTTAAATGCGCAGTAAAATTTTAAAATGCGCATATTAATTGCTTTTTTGTTGAATGCGCCATTTTAAACTATAAATGAATGAATTTAAAAACATGAAAAATATGTTATGGCAAAGAAATAGTCCTCCACGGTGTACATTATTTCAGTCCAGCGATTGAAACCACTGCTTGTTTACAACTTGAGCAATGTAAGTCGAGCAGAGCATCCAGTGCAAGTGCACCCAGCAAACCACTTGAACATCGATTGATATACCCTTCTCGCTCTCTCGCATTGGCGGGAGAATACACAAAAGCGAGAAGAGTACCTATATCAATTGGTGTTCAAGTTGTTTGCCGGGCAGTCTACTGCACTACAGTACAGTACTACAAAGATATTGTTCCCATGTATATTTGCAGCAGTTTTGGGTGACTTGTAGTGCTGTCTGTACTTAGAGTGATAGACTAAGCCGCTAACGACTTCAAACTGTTGGTGTTTAACTATATACACAATTTAAACAAGGGATGTGAAGTATGAAAAAATAAATGACATAGAAAAATATACTTACATTGTTGTTTCATTCAAAATCTATCCTACAATCTCGAAGTTTCTGGGTGCGATCCCCCAGCCAGGCAAGTTGAAAATGGCCTTTTTTATGGTTCCGTACCCAAAGGGTGCCAACGGGACCCTATAACTGAGGCTCTATCTCTTGAACGTTGAACCGTAATAGCTAAACAGTTGAAATTTTCACTGATTATGTATTACTGTGGCCCCTATAACAACAAATTAACACTAAAAATAAGATAACTTTTTTTTTATTTATACTTTATTGTACACACATATACATGTTTAAAGTACAACAGGCGGTTGCAAACCTATAGGTTATGTTAGAACTGCAACCAACACGCTAGGAAAGTCCTATCCATTTTACTACGCCACAAATATAAATTGCAGTTTGTTTAGTAATATTTTCAGTTGAGTATTTTGCTGTGCGTTTAAATACTACTCTTATTCGTTCAGTAAAACAGTTCTGCAAATACCATTAAATAGTATACTACATTTTTATTTTTTTATTTTTAGTGAAACTTTAAAATATTTTGTTCTAAAAAAGGGAATATACAGATATCGATTTAAAAACATGCCATATTTTAACAGGGAAATGATATAAAAAATACTTTGAAATAAAAGCTCGTATTAGTTTTAAAAAAATATTTTATTCATAACAATATTCCCAACAATAAATAACCCCCTACAAAAAGATTTACAAAAACAAAACAAAATTAAAGCCATAGCCGATTTGCCGAAACCATAATCTTGGTAAAATGCAAGTATCGAAGTCTTAGGGTCAATTCACAGTAGGCGAAAAAATGCACGATCACTTTTATAAGTGGTAATGAAATATCAACCTTATTCCTTTCAGACAAAGCTGAAAATAGTATGCAACATTAAAATAAATGAAATTTTAATGTTGCAATAAAAAAAATACCACTTCAGAGTCCCCTTACCCTAGACTTTTCCATACAAACATAGTCTATCATTTATTTTGAAATGACTTGTCAGATTTCGAGGGTATTTTGTAATTTTAAAGAAATTGCATATACCTGTCCATGCAATTTCTGTCAACAAAATCCGTCTGTCTGAGCGCTGATTTGTATGGGAGGACGAAAAATTGTTATCGATTTTTAAAAACTTTTTTTGTAGAAAGTAGTTCAGTATCATGGACTGAACTTGCTCCAAAAATTTGGACAGTGTTTTAAAAGTCAGCCTGTATAATATAATAATTGCAAATAACTAGTTTTCACAGTTAAAATATTATGAACTAAGTAGATATATTTGTAGGTTTGGAACGCCTTACCAGTTAATATACGTAAGGCTCGTACACGTGTAGCGTTTAAGAGTGCAGTGCATGCACATTATCAAAGTGCTTGAGCATTTTTCCGGCCGATGTGAAGTTCTATAATATAATTAAATCAGTCCCATATATAAAACAAATATATAAAGATGTTATTATATAAATATATAACGTGTAACAAAGTAAACTGAAACTATTTTAAGGGTGAATACAGTATTGTTCGTATTTGACGACCTCTGTAGTGTAATGGTTAACACGCTAGACCGCTAATCCGGAGGTTCTGGGTTCGATCCCCAGCCAGGGCAAGTCGGAAAATGGCCTTTTTCATATTGTCCTGGGTCTTGGGTGTTTATCTATATATGTATTTATCATAAAATATAGGATCGTTAAGTTAGTATCCCATAGCACAAGTTTGGAACTTACTTTGGGGCAAGTTTAATCAGTGTGATTTGTCCCTATATATTTATTTTATAATACTGAACAACTTTCCCCAAGGAACACATATTGAAATATGAATAAAAAATTTTTCTTTCGACACAAAGTAAAATCAGCTGATCGATAAACTTTTATTAATATTGTTACGAAACTGGGGTTCGAATTTGGAGAGAAACGCCAAACTTCGTATGAGGGATTTATTCACTACGGAACCCTAAGATGACACGTGAAGATGGTCTTCCAAACGTCCAAGGTCCAAGTCGCGTAGCAGCTGAGGTCCACGTATCTCGCCAAGGTAGTCGCAGGTACTTCCACTTGTCGCACTAAAGTAGGTTTCCTTCGCTTCGAAGTGATCGCTTTGAGAGCTCGTATTGAACTGCCGTGGCGCACCCAACGTTCCCTATTTATATGCGCCATCGAATAGGTCCACATTAATCTCGAATATTCTACATAGTCGACGAATGTGTTTCTAAGCATCCAGGCGCCGGGTATGTGTGTGAGTGTAACATGGTTAAGCAACTCTAGACTTTATGACACAAGACATATGGGCCAATTTGGCTTGCACCATTCTATCGTAGTATTCGTTCGCGAATATTGTTCGGGAAGATTCTATCTCGTTCGCGACAATATTAAAAGGAAAAAATTTTCATATTGCGATATATATTCTTCGGAAAAAGTTGTTCAGTATCATGGACTGAATTAATTCACCCTTATAATAGTTTCAGTTTTTTTTTGACCCTGTATATTGTAATTGATGGGACGTCAAAAAAAATTATTCGCCATTACTTCTTCAGGGAATTTAATATGTAGAATCACAGACCTACCACCACTAGACTTGCAACGATTTTGCTAGAAAGAGACTGTCAAATACAGTACAACGTGAGTGTGAAAGAAACGCTGATATGTTTTTTTGTCTCTATCGTCGTGGCTGCTATAAGCTGGCCTACTGTCAAAATCTGGGCCAAACAAACCACAAATCGATCGAAGAAAGTTATTAATTTTAGGAATTTTATCATTTAAAAGGTGATTTAGGGTTTCATTTGAGCTTATTATAAGTTAGTAACCATAGTGTGTTCTGTGACGTGTGCAAAATATGGGTGGAGGTAACAATCAAAGATAGAAAGAGATGCACTAAAGTGGCCACGCACTATGTGGTCTAGTAGTGGTAGGTCTGAGTGTGAATTGGACTTACATGTGCTCACTGGTAAAATATCCTTCACTTATAAATTCACACCCATGGTACAAGAATAGAGGGTATTCTCTTCCCGCGGCCCATAACTACGTCACGAATGTCACAAGTGTGACTACTGTTCTTTCTTACTGTTCAGTAAGTTTAAGGACTTTCTCAATTAGTTAATGAATATAAAACAAAATACTAACCAACTTAACAATTTTGATTATCGTGTGATTTATCTGTAATTTTTTTAATAAATCATCATCGTCATCAAATATTGTCTATGGGATTTGTATGAAAAACAAAACAAAACCGTGACGTCATAATTTTTTCGAGTTAAATAGCGCTTTTAAAATCAGTTTTTTTTCTGCATTAACAAATGTAAAATCATGTTGAAAATGGATATAATTATTACAAGTGGCACTATTTTTTATTCTCCTGGCACTACCATACAATTTATTTTTTACCCAGTCACTATAAGTTAAAAATGCATTTAGTTCAGGTAATTTAACCACACGTAGTGGTAACACTCCGCAACTGATGACGTATTCTTGGGCCATCCACGTGACCCAGCCGTCACGGGAAGAGAATACCGGGCGAAGTATATTATTCCACCACGTTCAGACCTTACAGCACGGCCTGCCCGCGTCCCCCGTCCCGCTTCCGTTCACCCTCTCGCTCGCACTGTCTCCCGTCTCTTTCCCGTGTCCGTTCGCCGTCGCACTCGCACTCTCGCCCGTCTCTTTCCCGTGGTTGTCGCAGCACTTCCTGCGTCCCTTCCCCGCGAGAGGTCTGAAAAAAAACAAATTATATTCACTTTACTCAGAACTAGGCGAACACATTAAGAGGAAACCTCAAGGGCTAGAGAAATGAAAAATAGGTATTTTTAAAATCTATTGCTGTCGCGCTGTGCCCGAACTACAACCGCGCAAGTGCGATAGAGACATACTGCAGCTTGGACTGAAAATACCTATTAAAAGAACAGAAAATGAACGATTCGTAGTCCCCTGATTTCTTCTCCAAAACTTAACCAATATAAGTACTTTTTTCATTACGAATTAACAAAGACGTGAGCGGTGTTCCTATATTTTGATTTTCTTATATAATCCACTCAAATTTGTTTTCTGGATGTTTGAACACAGCGGAAAATCTGGCTATTTTTTTTTGGATTTTGAACGTTCATATCTCTTTTAATAAATAATTTATAAAAAAAAAGAAAACATAGGGACATGCTAATAGTGGCTATAGATATTCAGGACAAAATATATAACTCTACCGGCATTATCCAGGGAGGCAACAGGGGACTACGTTTGTATGGAAAAATGGCCTTTCTATTACGTCTTAAGAGTCCCCTTACCCTAGACAGAATCAGAGTTTCCCATACAAACGTAGTCTACGTTTTATTTTGAAACGACATGTCAGATTTCGGTAAAAAATTAATTAATTAAATTGTGACTTTATCTAGGGTTATAATTGGTTTTCACAGTCAAAATAGAATTAAAACTTGAAAGAGAATTTAGTGTATTATATCATTTTTGACCATCAGTAGGTATGGAAAACTTTTACACTTTTATATTTTCTTTCAAGTTCATATTTTGACTGTGAAAACCAATTATTAGGTCCTTACATATGAAATTGCCGATTTTCAATACTGGCAACTTTAAAATCAAATATCTTGCGTTTCATTAGGAATTCCAAATTCAAATTTATTTCGAAATAAAGCCAGAAAAATATTGTTTTAAAATTCGTATTTCATTTGTTTTAACATCATTTGTTTGAGTTTCAACATTGCTATAACAACAACTATGGACAAATTGAAAATCCGCGGTATTTACGAATACGAGTTCCACCGTGGCACCAGTGCTGCAGAAACGACTCGAAGAATTAACGACGTGTATGGACCAGGCACCGCTAACGAACGAACGGTGCGTTTTTGGTTTCAACGTTTCCGTTCTGGAAATTTCGATTTACACAATGAGCCTCGTGGACGACCTGATACTCAAATGAATAACGAAGAATTGAAGGCGATAGTGGAAGCGGATCCATCTCAAACCACTTCTGAATTAGCAGCAGCCTTCGGCGTAAGTAACAAAACGATACTTATCCACTTGCGCCAAATCGGAAAAATTAAAAAACTCGAAAAGTGGGTACCGCACGAATTGACTGAAGCATACCAACAAACACGCGTTGCTTGCTGCGTTTCTTTGCTTAATCGACACAATAATGAGGGGATTTTGAACCGTATCGTGACTTGTGATGAGAAATGGATCCTGTACGACAATCGGAAGCGATCATCACAATGGCTTGACCCTGGAGAACCGGCAAAACCTTGCCCTAAGCGAAAACTGACCAAAAAGAAGATTCTGGTTAGTGTTTGGTGGACCAGTGCTGGTGTTATCCACTACAGCTTCTTAAGATCAGGCCAGACGATTACTGCAGACTTGTATTGCCAACAATTGCAAACAATGATGGAAAAGCTCGCCATTAAACAACCGAGACTGATGAATTGCTCTAGCCCACTGCTCCTTCAGGATAACGCTAGACCACACACTGCACATCAAACGATCGCCAAGTTAGAGGAGCTGCGACTGGAACCTCTGCGTCACCCACCATACTCTCCAGATCTTGCCCCAACCGATTACCACTTTTTTCAAAATTTGGATAACTTTTTACAAGGAAAAAATTTCAAATCTGATGAGGCAGTCAAAACCGCCTTCAAACAGTTCATAGACTCTCGCTCCCAGGATTTTTTTTCCAAAGGTATCAATGATCTGCCTATAAAATGATGGAAGTGTATCGATAACAACGGCGCATACTTCGATTGATTAAATATTGATTTCATTAAAAAAAACTTGTTTCACTTTTTTGATGCTGAACGGCAATTTCATATGTAAGGACCTAATATATATGCTATTTCTTTAAAGTTAAAATTTTTACCGAAATCTGACATGTCGTTTCAAAATAAAACGTAGACTACGTTTGTATGGGAAACTCAAGGGTAAGGGGATTCTTAAGGGATCGCCCATTGATCTCATGATGTTTTTTTAACATATTTTTGACCGGATGGTCTTCTTCATCATCCTCAGTATTCCCGGTTGCATCCTCAGCGGTAACGATTCAGTGCTCGGGGTCCGCTACCTACTCTATTGTAGTTGATTCGACGAGGTTACTGGTTTTACACAGAGCGACTCCCGTCTGACCTCCGCAACCCAAACGGTAGACCAGAACCAATCCTGGGATAGGTACAAACGCTAGATGGCGTTCGGGACAAACCAGCTTTACGTGCCTTCCGAAGCACGGAATCATCTTTATTTTCGGATGACAAGGTGATCCAAGCCTGCAATATCCTAACCAGACTGGAAACAACTTTTGCACGAAGCATGCTTCCCAGTGGGATTTGAACCCACGACCACAAGATCACAAGGCAAACGCCTTGACCACTGGACCACGGAGGCAGTCGACCAGATGGTCTTATTTTGCGGAAACACGTTTGCGTCTTATAAGTGGGATGGAGTGAGTACGCAGTACGCACCTGTCCCGCTCGTCCCACACGACGACGCCGTCGCAGGCGCAGATCCGCTTCGGGTTCTGGAAGATGCCGGCCGAGCGCGCGATAATGCCGCACGCGACCCTACACAAACAAGGGACTTAAAGCTTTTTAAGAGCTCGTGAATGTAATCGGCGCGGGTCCCTAATGTTTGTATTCTTAGACATGTCCATCGAAATATAATTCTCTAGAATCGTAAATAATCCCGAAAAATCATTCCACGCGATATGTATCGCGGCGGGGGGCGGGGGGGGGGGGGCTTAAAATATGAACAGCGCGGCGCGACAGTTCGCCGTGACACTCGAGTCGTGCGGTTGCGTCGCAAGAAGTTTCCTTTGAGAATATTGCTGTGTTGTTGCGATAATAGATTCATTAAAAATGCCGTCATGTGCCGTGAAGTGGTGTAGAAGCCATACAGACATGAAAATTAGTTAATCAAAAAGAAAGTAACACGTAAGCAAGGTTATTTATTTTAGCATAGTGTACTGCATAATAGGTACCATCCACGCGTTGCACCTCACCGCTCGTTGCGTTGACTGCCCCACCCGACCTTATTATGTGCTTGTCGCGACCAATCGTATGCATCTTTGTCTATGTGTACGTTCGAGTGTTTCGTTGTAATTACTGTTCGTTTGTTTGCGTAAATGGAATCAGAATCGAAGCGGTGAATGTAGGAGCGTTAGAATTCTACAGAATTATTGTTCGTAGGACATGTCATAATTTAGGTACATTGGTACACATTTACAAATTGACATTAGTTAAAATTTTGTAATTCTTATAGTTTAATTTGTATTCTCAGTCTATCCGCATATCTAATTTTAAGTTTTAAGTTTGTTAGTTGACGTCTTTGGAGAAAACGTGCAGTGCAGTTTGTTGCCTCTTCTTCTGCACTTGCGCCTAGAAAGCGGCGTAAACTTAGCTGTAAGTAACGATTTGACGTCAACATTTGTGCAAAACAAAACTAAGTGACTATTATTAAGAGATATTATAAATATCCTATGATAATAAAGATATTTTAATTTGATTTGATAATTAATAAATAGAAAATAATTATTATGCAAAAATAAATTTTGTTTTTATTCCTTAACACAAGATTGACTAACAAAGTTCAGTTGTCGTGACAATTAAATAAAAAAATCATAAAGTACCAGCGCCGGTTTTAGCTCTACCAGCGCCCCGGGCAAGATCCCCCCCCGCCTCCAACTGCAATTCAGACTGACTTAGGCTTCAATCTTATAGGATTTATTTCTGCCGACGGGGGGGGAGGGGTGCAAGTACGATATAGGATTCTTCAAATTGGCCGCCCCATTATAAACGAAGGGAGGGAGGAGGGGTGCATACAAATAAGAGTCTAAGAGTTGCCGCCATTAATCAGCCGCTAATTATATATTTATTATTACCTGTGACCCCCCCTTGCCCTAAAACGCCCCCTGTCACCCCTTTGTATCTGGCGCCCTGGGCTGTTGCCCAACCGCGCCCTAACGCCGCTACTGAAGTACATAACAAAAGGTTATTTAAACATGCATGAGGTTGCATCAGTGCGGCAACAGCTAGTTTGGATAATTAATAACTGTCTTTAAAAAAAAATGCAATCCTAAATCATTTTAAAGTGAACATGTTATCAGTTTAGCTTCTCAACTGGCGATCGAGCATAATATGCTTGGTCGCCATGACACTTATCAATCGCGACCGAGCATAATGTGCTTGGTCGCCATGACACTTATCAATCGCGACCGAGCATAATGTGCTTGGTCGCCATGACACTTATCAATCGCGACCGAGCATAATGTGCTTGGTCGCCATGACACTTATCAATCGCGACCGAGCATAATATGCTTGGTCGCCATGACACTTATCAATCGCGACCGAGCATAATGTGCTTGGTCGCCATGACACTTATCAATCGCGACCGAGCATAATGTGCTTGGTCGCCATGACACTTATCAATCGCGAACGAGCATAATGTGCTTGGTCGCCATGACACTTATCAATCGCGACCGAGCATAATGTGCTTGGTCGCCATGACACTTATCAATCGCGACCGAGCATAATGTGCTTGGTCGCCATGACACTTATCAATCGCGACCGAGCATAATGTGCTTGGTCGCCATGACACTTATCAATCGCGACCGAGCATAATGTGCTTGGTCGCCATGACACTTATCAATCGCGACCGAGCATAATGTGCTTGGTCGCCATGACACTTATCAATCGCGACCGAGCATAATGTGCTTGGTCGCCATGACACTTATCAATCGCGACCGAGCATAATGTGCTTGGTCGCCATGACACTTATCAATCGCGACCGAGCATAATGTGCTTGGTCGCCATGACACTTATCAATCGCGACCGAGCATAATGTGCTTGGTCGCCATGACACTTATCAATCGCGACCGAGCATAATGTGCTTGGAAACACTCGCGCAAATCATTCGTTGTGTGACTCCCTCGTTCAAGAACAGCACTCAGTGCCGGTTTTAGCCCTACCAGCGCCCCGGGCGGGATTTTTCCTGGCGCTCCCAACTTTGTCCTGTTACTTTAAACACCAAGTCTTCTTATAGGATTTATTTCTGCCGACGGGGGGGGGGGGGGGGGTAACTAGCCACCCTTTTGTGAACTGACAGCACTCCAGGTGCTAAGGTGCTATATACTCACGGCTGCCCGCTGTCGCCGTCTATCTTGGAGGTGGGTGCCACGCCGCGCCCGAGGTCGTCTCGGCGCTCGGTCACGGCCAAAGATCTGCCTACTATATCCCAGATCTGAAACAAGACATATAACTCTCTCTTTCTCTCTCACTCTATAGAGGTAAAATCGTTATCAATCATTTATTTACTGCAATTGGTACATATTGTATTGTCATATATCAAGCTGACTTTTTAACCACCAGCCAAATTTTCGGAGCAAGTACAGTCCCTGATACTGAACTACTTTCCATTAAAACAATTAACGAAAAACTCAAACAAAAATTGGCCTTTTCATACAAATCAACGCTCAGCCAAACGGATTTTGTACGCGAGGACGAAAAATTTTATCAATTTTTAATAACTTATATTATAGATTCAGTATCATGGACTGAACTTGCTCCAAAATTTTGGCTGGTGTTTAAAAAAAGTCACCCTGTATAATCGTAATCAATCATTTATTTACTACAATTGGTACATATTGTATTGTCATACGAGTATATGTACTTTCACAGGTATGTTTGAAATTTGTATGCGCCATCTCTGAGAGCAGCTGGTACTAATAATTTGCCTACAACTTTCTGCTATTTAAGTTTGTATCACTGTCATCATCAGGTCTTATTTAGTCTCTACTGCACCAGCACGACCCTCTGTACTACCAGAGCCATCAGCCAGAGCAGTCAGAGGATTTGGCCTACACTCTCCACGCTGGCCAGATGGGTTGGAGAGGTCTCATTTGATGTTTATAAGCTTTGTTCAGCTTATGTTTTCTAAGTCGCCTTCTACGACATCCACAGTAAGACTTGGAGTGGTCCTATTCTACTCTGCCAGAAACCACACGGCTAAAAAGAACGCTCACTGATGATGTAAAAGTTTATATGACGTTAGTTAACTGTTACTTTAGTATTTACATAATCTTTGCCTTAGGCACAGCGGCGACACTCCCTGTACGTGAAAGTTGGAACGCCGGTGACCTTGAGCTCGGAGCTCGTAACGCTAGGGTTGATACCGAACCGAAATGGAATATCGTGCGGTGCGTGAGAGAGACGCGAACTAGGTACCAGCCCTCGGCCAAAGCAGTCGGCGATGGTTCGTTCCCCGCCCCCGCGCACATCCAGCCACCCACACATAGCCGCAAGCGATTTTACGTGCACACATGCTTAAGTGTCGTTTCTTTTCTCGCAGTGTATATATTCTTTGTTTTAGGGGAGGCCAATGTCCAGCAGTGGACTTTCTGACGCTGATATGACGATGATGATCATATTTTGTTAGATGTTTGTACAATAGAGCTCCTAAAAGATGCAAGGGCCATCTGGTATGGTCCAGGCAGCTCATGCTGGATAAGACACATACCTTAAGAACGCTATCCTGTATCCTGAAGGTGGCCCGGCCGTGTTGGTCCGCGACGATGTTCCCCAGGTCGCCCGCGTGCCGCAGCGAGGGGGGGTCGTCGGGCCCCCCGTGCGGGGCGTCGTACGGGTTGTAATGCCCGCCAAGGGATTGACAACCCTGTGGGGGAAAGAGGAAAAGAAGATTAGATATTGTATCGTTCGAGTATTGCGTAAGCAGAAATTAAGGCGGCGCCCCTTCCCGTCTTACTTTTCATAAAAACGCTCGTACGTGATTATAGGTTTGTAACAGATCTTTCTTTAAAACTTTCGAACTAATAGGTATTTTGTGAGCTATTTCTAGGTTTCTATTGAGATCAAAAATCAATATTTGGAGAAACAAATTCAGTATAAGCCTCCAAAAATCTGCTTTTTCGCTCAAATTTTACCTAAACTTCGGCCGTTCATAAAGTACTCATAAATTGTAAAAGTAAAGAAAATATTTTGATATAAACCTCGCAAATGTAATCAATATTCTAAATGAAAAACATTCATTTCACAAACTTGGTAAGCACTAAGTAAGCAAATCTCTTATCCCCCCCTCCTACGTTTACATTACGAGTAGCATTGACATATTTTTTTTTAAATCTACTTAATTTTTTTATTGTTTTCGTGAGCAAAGTATATTGTTCGAAGCTATTATTTTACTGTCCTTCTTAATTAATTTCTAATCAAAATCACAAAAAATTGCCAAGAAATATAAAAAGTAACTAAAAACCATGCATAAGTAATGATTTCATACCCCCCGCCCCCTATGTCATCAAAAATAAGCAAATCAAAACCCCCCCCCCCCCCCATTTGGTCTTTACATATTACTTGAATGGCCCCTTAGCATAAATATGGAACCGAAGAAAAGCAAGTCTGTTTGTACTTCAGTACGCTGTAACTAAATTTAGCAAGTTTCCTATCCAAAACTAATTCTTCTGAACCTTTATTTTGTTATAGGACGGCAAACGAACAAGCAGGTCACCTGATGGTAAGTGATCACCGCTGCCCATGGAAAACTGCAACACCAGGGTGTAACAAGAGCGTTAGGTACCGGCCTTTCAGGAAGATATAGACTCGTTTTTTGAAGGTTTCAATGTCGCATAGGTTCAGCAACACCGCTGCAGGAAGTTGATTCTACAGTTCGGTCGTACGTGGAAGAAAGTTCCTTTTAAAACGTACGGTGGTACGTACGTACCTTGGTACTATTACATATTATGTGTCACCGGTGACATGCCCACTGAAGATGTATACCTGGCTGAGGTCCCCCGCCCGGTGCACGTGCAGCCCGTGCGCGCCGGGCGCCAGGCCATCGATGGAGCCGTCGCAGACCAGCCCCCCCGCGCCGCTCTGGAAGCGCACCACGCCCAGCACGCGACTGGAGCAGCACGACTGGCTCGTCACCATGGCCACTGCGGACTGGCTTTCTGGAATAATCATCATCATCAACTCTTTTTTAGTCTCCACAGCAGGAGCACGGCCCTCTCTGTACTACTAAATATATATTAGTCGGAGTTGGATTTGGCCTACACTCTCCACGCTGGCCAGAGGGTTGGAGCGGTCTCATTGATGTTTATAAGCTTTGTTCAGTTTGTGTTTCCTTAGTCGCCTTCTACGACATCCAGGGGGACTTAAAGGACATCAACTGGCAACTGCCCGACATCAAATAATAGGAATGTAGTTGTGTTTAGAGCCCTTTAGTCGCCTCTAACGACATCCACAGGAAGAGATGGAATGGTCCTATTCTAGGCCGGAAGTCACACTGCACTGCTTTCTTCTTAGAAGACAAATTATGAACTCACCACCAAAACCTTGGAGCACAGCCCGTCGCCCGGAGGTTGCAGCCACCAGGTCCACCACCTGCGAGCTCGGGAGGGTAGTCTCTATCATGAACGCACCATCTTTAAACTCCACCTGTTTAAGAAAGAATATATTTTATAAACAGAGTCAAATAAAATATACTGAAACTATTTCAACCCGTCAAATGTCCCAGTGCCTGAGGCTGTCGAGACTCTAGTGAGGTCCGCGGACAGCGAGAGGCGCGGGAGCTCCCCGGCTGGCGGACAGCATCCACTTGTTTGTTTGTAGAAAATTAACCCTTACTCCGCCATCTTTGTGCACCTTTAGCACCACTACAAAACTACCATCTTTCGAACTAGTAGCTCCATCTAGCTACAACATTTAAACAAAAAACTCTAATTACCCTTCAAAGTATGAAGCAGGGCTTGTTAACGATACCAAATTCACACTAAAAGTTACATTAAATAACGTTATTTTCGTGGTAACGTTATAAAGGGTATCGATAATACAGTTTATAACGTTATCAATTAACGATGTAAGTGACGCTGGCATCCCCCATGAGGCTGGCATAGTCACACCAAGTGAACTGAAGCCTCGGAAAAAAAAATAGATAAAAAATAAAAAAACGATATAAGTAACTATACTTTTTTTAATAATTGTAAAATATTATATAAATAGCTCTAGTAGCCTACTAGACAAACTCTCATCAATTTATTCTGTCAAATATTGAAAATAAATACAGTGTTAACAATACCTTTTACCGTTAAGGTGAAGATATAGGCAAATGACCTTGAAGTGGCGCCCTCATTTGAAATAAATTGTTAACTCGTAAATATGAAGATAATTGCCATATTACTCTTCGTCATGCACTAGATAGCCCTTTAAATTATTTTATAAACCACCGTTGAAAGTATTAACATTAGTCCGTCTAGCTTTAAAACTTGCCTCCGCCAAAAGTGGCCACGGCAAGTTTTAAAGCTTTAGACGGATCACCAATAATAGTTTTAACGGCAGTTCATAAAATAATTTAAAGGGCTATCTAGTGCATGACGTAGAGAAATATGGAAATTATCACTATATTTACGAGTTAACAATTTATTTCACACTTCAAGGCCATTTGCCTATATCTTCGCCTTAATATCATTGGTAACGTTATCTGATTAATGGTAAATAGTGGGAAAAATACCGTTACCCAGCATAATGTTATCTTTGCTGATAACATTAAAGCCGTTTGACAGAATTAACGTTACCAGATTTATAACGGTATTGCAAGCCTTGGTATGAAAGTTTTCAGTCCTCTTGTATTTTTCGCCCATGCTGTTTTACGATGTTATTTTGGACTATATTAATACAAACCTCTTTGACTCCGTCTTGTGATTTTAACATGTTTATTGTCTTGTCCAGTATCTTTGCTTCTGGCTTTGGACCGAGGTCTACCAAAACTTCCAACTGGAAAAAACAATATATATTATATAGGTATGTATTTTTTTTAGATTTTAGTGTACATAATTTTTTTTTTCGAATCACTATCTGAGCTAGCCCCAAAGTAAATTTTAAGTTTTATGATGGGATACTAACTCAACTTTATCACAGTATAACTTGGCGGACTAGCGTGTTGACCATTACGCCACGGAGGTTGTCAAAAATGAATCTATCTAATGCAATCTCAGTGGGTGGCAGCAAACTGCCCAAGATCAAGAAGTGTGGAAGACTTGAGGAAATACCCTTAGCACGTTGCCTCCTTCTATATTTTGTAAGCAAAAATGACAGCCCCTATTGTACTTAAAAGGAACTTTCATTTTTTCATACAAAACGTGGACAAACGCGATATAAATACTCTGCTGAAAATATTTGTGATAAGGATACAGAAAGGGAAGGCCTATGCCCAACAATAAGACATGCAAGCATTAAAAAAATATATATCTTTTTTTGTTTGTTGTTTTTCGTGAGTATAAGTGGCCAATACTGGTGTCATATTTTTCAAGCTGCCTAAAGGCATCTGACATAGTTTGGAAGATTCCCTTATATAATGATAGGAGTCCAGATCAACGGCTAAATGTGCCTTCAATAGTATGTAGTAGCTCTAGAAATATGCATGCCACTTGTGCCCACCCATCCCCGAGTGCAGACAACACTCAGACTTGCTTAGAAACTACAAAAGCGCTAGTAATGCGTACTCCCAACGAGCCACCAAGCTGCTCAAACATCTTGTCAGACCAGTCATATTAGTACAGCTTAATCTTTGTAATTGTTTCGGCTTTTTCTTCTCCACACGTAAAAGCCGGAAGGCCCACCCCGGCTTTGAACAAACACAAATGGGGATGCTGCCGGGAGCGCACTACTGCCCTTGCCATTTCAATAATCTAATAGATAAATATGCCGTAAAACCTTTAAAAAACAAATTACACAAAATGACAAACAACGACGTAAATAAGTATTTAGGTATTTCTATATTGAAGAATAAATGAAGTAGTAGATAGGTACTTAAAATATAAAAGAATTATTCCTATACATTACTGCGCAATACCAAAAAATCAATTAGAACTTCGTAGTTTCAATATGTAATTATATTTTGTTTGCATGTTTTTAGTAGCCCTAAAAATTGTTTATTTTTGCCATTACTTACTTTAGACGTCAGCATGTTTTCTAGAGATACAACAAACTTTAGTAATAATTTAATTGATAAAAGGCATATATTATTTTGAATGAAAATTACAAGAAAACTTTAAAATTCAAGAAAATTCTGCAAAAACTTATGAATGAATGACATGACAATATTGACAATTGTAAATTAACATTTGACAGTTGACACTGACAGTATTTTGTTTCAATACGAGAACGAAAGTCGTTTTTCTAGTAGGACAATATTTTTAGCCATTACAGCCTGGCCACGATTTTAACGAGTCCGCGCCGCGACGCATCACGCAACATTCCATAAGCCTGTTGATTTCGATCAGGGCAGGAAGCACACAGACACAGCACAGGCTTTTGTATTGATTGTAGTTAAAATTCGCACTCCAAACCCCAGAGCGTTTCGGCCGGTCCGACGGCGGAAAAAGCACGGTAGGATTCAGTGTTATAAGTTTGACGCTAATGTCTGTCGGTCTGTCTGTTTGTGGCATCGTACGTAGCACTTGAACGGATAGACTGATTTCGAAGCGGTTTTTTTTACGTGAAAGCAAGTTCCCAGGGTTTCCCAAGATATCAAGCATTTAAGAGTGCTGTGCTGTGCGTGCTCATTATCTTCACTTATAAATATTTATGTAGTTTATGTAGGGTTTGTATTTTTGTATTTTTATATGTAGATCTATGAATGTATGTATAAGAAATATATATAAAAGTATACAAAGTGGAAGGGACATACCTACCCGTAATAAATTGAACCACGGGCTATACTAGATCACTGAAGTATAATTAAATTAAAATATGTAAGTGTAAAAACAAAAAAAAACGACATTCCCATACAAATCGCCCGGGCGGCCGCTCTCTTTTGTATGGAAATCCGAAATTTTTTTCTGTTGTTTGGCTGTTATATTGATTTCATTATACTATGATCTAGTATAGACCGTGGATCGATTTATTACGGGTGTCCCTTCACGTTGTATATGAATATCTGTCATACAAACATAATTTTTTATTAATGGTCAAATAGTTAATTTGAATGTACTAATCGTCCAAAATTTGCTTTTATCAGCACCACATGTAAGCTGACTGGTAGGCCCTCCGCCAGTTACATTTTTTGTAATAAAATTAAATAAATAAACATCAAGTCGTATCGGTAGTTCCGCTACTTACCATTAGATGGCGTTCTTGACATTTTACGCAAAGAAATTATAAACAATCTAGAATGCCTACGAAATGGCAAAGCCGTTCCCAAAAAAGATACCTAAAGTGGTAGGTGTCCCTTTCTATTCTATTGCACTGTCAGTTTGCGGGAAAGTGACGCCTAAAACTTTAGGTACGATTTTACGGAACGTTAGGCATTTCATCATAAACGTTATGGAAATATAAACTTTAATTACGTCGCATTAAGTTTAATTTGGAATGTTGTTTTTTTTTAGATTATTACTTGTAGTCATTCTAGATTGTGTTTGTATTTAATTTCTTTGATTTTACTACTTCACTCGAAAATAAACTTTAAACTTTTATAGGTATAAAGTGCATGCGGCTATGCTCAAATGCTTAAACTTTTTTGTCATGTTCAAACTTTTATGCACTTTATAAACCAATAGCTTAAAGTTTATTTTCGAGTGTCATAAACAAATCCTCTTTGCTGCGCTTCTCTTGGTCTACGCTGACCTTTAGTCGGGTAATAAGGGAAAATAATACATTTTCTAAAAAAGAACTTATTTTATTTTCAAAACGATTTAAAACTAAATTAAGTAGGTATAATCTAAACGCTACTCTATAATAAACACCATGTTTTCTTTCAATACCTTTTGTTTTTCTTTAAACACTGTATTACTCTCTTTCAATCTTCTATTTTGTGCTCTGAGAGCTTTTATTTTCCGTAGTCTCGTTTCAGATATTGCTTCAAGTCGCTTTACTCTCTTTTCTAATTTTCTGGCATAATTTTTAGGAAAACTTAAAGAGGCATGTTCAAAAAACGTGTAGTAGGTTTGTGTCGATACTGAGTTTCTTAAAAACTCTATTGAGGATAAGGTACATTTAGAAGTAACAACTTGAGTATTTATCATACTTTTGGCCGTAGCAAAAACACTCGAATCTGTTTGGGTTGGAACTGAAAATGTTTTAGTTATCGTGCCTAATGTCAGATTGAACTTCGGAACGACTTCAGGATCTGATATAGTTTTTGTAGCAGAAACTATACTGAACTTCGGAACGACTTCGGGCTTTGAAATATTCAGGGGATATAATTTGATATAGGATTTGGCTTCTGTGGCAGAAGCTTCCGGTTCGGATACTGATGACGATGTAATATTCAACTGAAACCAAAGCACAGAATTAATAAGAGTATTCATACAGAACGGAATCTCCTAAAGTCCAGCGCACAGTTCTCGCCTTGTATTAGGCGAGAGCGGGCGAACACACGCATTGACGTGTTCACGGATGTATAGTTTCGTTTGTAGTAGATTAGGCATAAAATGATACTCCGCTTCTATGAAGTGCCATAGCTGTGACAAAACTAAGAACTGGAGTGAAGGATGAAATAGGGCTGGATTTCATCTATTAGCACGGAACAGCACTTTCCTATGCTGATATCCTTTTCTGTCGCTCAAAGCGTTATTTGCTAGAGCAATGGAACGCTTCAGCACCGGCCGTGCTACAGCGTTCCGTCGCTCTCTCTCGTTCTAGCAAATTACTGTTCTGAGCGACAGAAAACGATAGCAGCAAGCGAAAGTGCTGTTCCGTGCTAGTAGATGAGATCCAACCCGTAATGTACCTACCACAGGTACCTACTTATTTTGTGTGGTGTAAAAAATAAGTATAGTGGCAAAAAAGCAGGAAAAATGGCCTTATTTTTACACGCTTTTTAATAGCTTCACTAGTATGTATGTACATATGCATGTTTGTACCTTCACTTAAGGTGAATATATAAGCAAATGACCTTGAAGTGGCGCCCTCATTTGAAATTAATTGTTAACTCGTAAATATGGAGATAATTTCCATATTGCTAATCGTCAGGCACTAGATAGCCCTTTAAATTATTTTATGAACCACTATTGATAGTATTTACATTAGTCCGTCTAGCTTTAAAACTTGCCTCCGCCAAAATTGGCCACGGCAAGTTTTAAAGCTAGGCGGATCACTAATAATAGTTTCAACGGCAGTTCATAAAATAATTTAAAGGGCTATCTAGTGCCTGTCGATTAGCAATATGGAAATTATCACCATATTTACGAGTTAACAATTTATTTCAAATGAGGGCGCCACTTCATGGCCATTTGCTTCTATATTCACCTTAAAAACGTCACATAAATTGGTGACAATACAATAGTTAAATATGTTTGTCCCATTATCTTGACCAGCAACATCAGTAAAAATAAATTATAGTTTGGAATCTCACTAGATAGCGCTGTCTAAAGTTTAAATTCAGATGGGATTCTGTGATTCAGGCTAAAACTCGCTATACAAGTAGTAACTAGGAATATCACTAGATGGCGTTGTACAAAGTTTAAAAAATTAAAACTAGATCACAGTTTAAGGGCATTTTCATTTTAAATGGAGCAAGTTTCAAAAAATTCTTTTTAGGTTCACTTTTGATTTTATGCCAAAAAAACTATGTATTATACAAAATAGTATTATAAATTATGTTCTATATAAAAATGCGTATTTTGTCATTTAATTAAGTTTTTTTGAAGCGGATTGGAAGAAAGTTGTCTTGTTAGTAACAAAAATCAAATTGTCATAAAAATTAATGTATTAAAAATTAAATTAATCAATCGCTGCAAACGAGTTTCTTAATTAATAATTAATCAAATTAAATATTTATACTTAGCCATAACATATTTTATTTAATTTTATTTTAAATTCAACAATTTTGTCCGTTTTGTAACATATTGTCCAAACACAAAGTTTTTTTTCTTGAATAACTGTGTCATATTTCCTGGCCACGCCACAAAAGCAATTTCAATGAAATTTTGCAGAATTATGTCTATTTTAGTCCACAGTAAAAAAATAATAGTCTTCCAAAAGTTTAAGAGATATTAATTATAATTGGTGGCGTGGCTATCAGAATCATTATCAGAATACAAAACTGTAAAAAAAAATCCCCCAATTTATTATAAATAATTAAATTTTTAACAAAAAAATAACTGACTTAAATTTTTTTTAGGAGTTAAATTTTTTTTTGGAGTTTCTTCCGTATCTTTATGTTATTCTTCTATATCTTTAAAGTTATTCATCATATCTTCACCAAATTAAAATGGGACCAACTTGTTAGTAAAGGCTTTCAAATAAAAAAAGAATTACCAAATTAAAATGGGACCAACTTGGTAGTAAAGGCTTTCAAATGAAAAAAGAATTACCAAATTAAAATGGGACTAACTTGGTAGTAAAGGCTTTCAAATAAAAAAAGAAATACCAAAATTGGTTCACAATTGGCGAAGATATTGCGTAACACAAACATACAAAAAGATTTTTTTTAAAAAGGCCGAATTTATAACCTCCTCCTTTTTTGAAGTCGGTTAAGAAGCTTACCTACCGACTTTACTATACGCGCGGCCTTTGCCCTTCCCACTCACCGGCCGCCACCCGCCACGAGCCAGTTACCGTCAGAGACATGCAAATTCATACAGAGGCTGTGTCTATCTTAATCCATGATCTGTGGCTACGAGGTTCTAAATTACGCTATATTTAACTCACCATAGTTGGCAGTAGCAATGTTGGTACAGCATCAGTCCGTAGTGATCGACTTTGGTTGTCAGTGCTGTATACATAACAATATGATTCAAAATGCTTCGAGCACACCCTATGGTGTTTTTTGGGTGTCCAATCACATTCGTCAGAAACTGCTTCAATCCATTTTTTGAGTTGTGACACTTGCACTGGAAACCTAAAAAAAAAAATATAAAAATTTATTTTCTACATAAAATAAATTACCACAGGCTTGACCGTGGGCATTGGGTCTCATATTCAAGACCAATTTGCAAGTATTCAATGCATTTTGTTTGAGAGATTTTTATTAACTACCATAAACATATAACATCATAAATAGAAAATATCCCATCGGGCAACAACAAGTTTGTTTTTTAATTTGTAGATATCATCATCATCATGTCTTTTTTAGTCTCCACTGCAGGAGCACGACCCTCTCTGTACTACTGATCGATATTGCCTAACCTGCTGTTGTATGTACGGTACGGTGCAATCTTTTAATTATTGCATTTTTAGCATAGTTGCTTTTTGCATGTGTTTCTTAAGTTACCTTCTACGACATCCACGGGAAGACTCGAAATGGTTCTATTCTACTCTGCTGGGAACTACTCGGCTTACTGTAGATATACTCTTAAATTAGTATTTTATTCAATGTAACTAGTATGTTTTTTTTTGTACTTTTCAATTTCTAGTTTTTCTAGTATTTAGTTAAATATGTAAATACATATTTATTTTGTTAATTGAATAATCCCGCAAATCCTTTCCCTGCATAAAAGAATTCAGGAGGCTGGCAGCATTAGCACAGTAGATGGCAATGCTTATTCTTCGTGTGAGGTAATTGCCAGCTATGATACCGTAATCAGCCTTTTAAAATAGTGTTAAGGTCATCGTTCCAACCTTTTCAAGCCCAAATGGCTTAAATATATACATATTTTTGAAATGTTGGGCATCTCCTAGGCATGCATACTTGCGCCATTTGAGGGATTCGGCGGAAGCTGCAGCCTGCTAGCCTTCCCACTTGTCGTCAGGTCTCCTGCCATCATCCTGTGCTAGTCCGATGGGTGTATAATTCACTCAATTTCGCAGTAAAAATTCTATTAAATCAACTTTTAACTTTCACCTGTGAAAACTGATATTTTTGTTTTTTTCTTGATATTTATTATCCCAGCGGGATTTACATCCCGGTACTGCGCACGGCATTTTTATGTTACAAATATTTTTTAAATAAATATTGCTAAAATGTAGGACAATATTGGAAATTCATAAATATTGTCTCAGTCGATTCCTTTCTTTCCTGACCAGTGTTGCCAGGTCAAGTTTTGACTTTACCCGAGGCTTAACGTAATTTTAACCTTGATCCTGTATTATTATACAGGCTGACTTTTAAACCACCAGCCAAATTTTTGGAGCAAGTTCAGTCCATGATACTGAACTACTTTCTATAAAAAAAGTTATTAAAAATCGATGAAAATTTTTTGTCCTCCCATAGAAAATCCGTTTGACTGAGTGCTGATTTGTATGAAAAGGCGAATTTTTATTTTAGTTTTTCATTAATTGTTTATATGGAAAGTAGTTCAGTATCATGGACTGAACTTGCTCCAGAAATTTGGCTGGTGGTTTAAAAGTCAGCCTGTATATATAAATATTATTAAATATTTCAAATTAAATGAAAGGTCACAATAGGGCGACTGGTTAGGGGCGGCAAGTTTAGAGATTCCTATTTGTACTCCCCCCCTCCCCGTCGCCAGAAATACTGGCGCCAAATGAGCCCAGTAGCGGTTGGTCGGCCCCGGGCGGCGAAAGCCCACGCTACGCCATCGCGTCATACAAGAAACGTATTGTTTTTCAGCGTTCTAAAGAGAAAAGAAAGGGATCACACATACAAGCTGCAAGTAAGACCATCAGCACAAAATACATAAGAGTTTCATCGGTGCGTTTACGAATCGCGATCGTGTTTATAGAATTTCTGATATGGAGATTAACAAAAAACTCCAAAGCCCTAAAAATACCCTAAGTAAATTAATTACTGTAAGAAATACCCTAGGAAAATTCATACTCTAATAAATACCCGGCTGGATAAATTTTACTCTAAATCTAAGGTAAAATACCTTAAGTTGGCATCATTGTGACTGACTGACCTGACAGTGACAGATAAATTGACTTTGACGCAATGCTTTGTCGCTTTGTAGGGTTCCGTTTCCGTACCCAAAGGGTGCAAACGGGACCCTATTACTGTGACTCCGCTGTCTGTCCGTCTGTCCGTCAGTCACAGGGCTCTATCTCTTGAACCGTAATAGCTAGACACTGTCACTCATTCATACATAAGTCATGGATGGCTGGCTGACATTTTTACTTCACTTCTGACATCCATCTGTTCTGTCAACGTCTGACAGTGACAAAAAGAAAGAAAAGATTCGAAAAGAAAACAAAACAATATATAGTTTTTAAGATATCTAATTTGTGGGTTTTTATACCTATTGTTTTGAAGCTTGCTTTTATACGAAATATTATTAAACAAAATTGATGATTAGCTAAACGTAGCTTTAATCCTTCAAGACAAATTACATTATTATATAAACCATCATCTAATTGTGTGATGAATGTTGTTGTACATGATCCTGTTAAAATAATGGATAACTGCAGACTATGTTTGAAAAGTAGTAAGAAATTAAAGTCAATATTTGACAAAGAGGATGGCGTCGTATACATTGATATGATAACGTCAATTTCCAATGTTAAAGTAAGTGTCTATTCTCCTAACCACAGCTCCTAACTCTCCTATATTTATTATTCAGTGCTCTAACAGACGACCGACATCTTTCCGCCCCCCGGCCTACATCCTAGTAAAATTGTTTATTTCTCTGAATTGTTCGGGTTTTTAAAATTTTTGTCCGGAGTCTGTAGTTTAAGTGATGGCATGCCTAGTCCCTTTGCTAGGTAAAGGCCTCCGACCTGCATTAAGGTTGCTATACACTGAAGCGTTTCGCGTAAAGAGCTAAATAAAATAAGCAACACAAACTCAACAAATATAATTTATTTAGAAAATAATTTAATTCAGGGGTGGATTTACAAGGGCCCTACTATGCCGGTTATTCTGTTCTCCAAGTCAAGAGGTACTGTCCTGGGATCCAGTGCTGGGTAGTGGAGTTGACTGTGGCCTGATGTTGTGGCTGTGTCCAGTACTCAAGTAGGCAGGTATCAGGTGCCAATCGTAGTATGTCCGTACGGGTATTCTGTGGTCTGAATCTGGAACCCGAATTTCGGGTTTGAATAGCACTTAGGTAGTAAGGTGTTAAGCACCTTAGTTAGACTACTCGTAGATTGTTAGATTATATTCAGTGCAAAACTTTCACTTTTACAATTCCAATTGCAATTGTAGTTCTGAGATGAGAACATATAACGTATCTCGCTCGTAGTAAGGAAGCGATACCAATGATGACTGATCAGCGGTGCATCGCGACAAAAGAAATAAAGTTAAACTGCCTACATAAAAAAACGGCATGTTGCAGACACTAATGCAGTATTAGCCGTTCTGGCGTTGACCAACTTCTGCTGTAAATAGTGTTGAAAAGTTATTTGTATTAATGTAAATATATGTTTATTATTATTTTAATTGTAATTAGGTTTAGGTATTATATATTTTCTTTTATTTAATTTTAGTTTTAGTTTTGTTTTAAGTTAATTTGTTTAAAATTGTAAACAATAGATATTATAATAATTTTATGTTAACTTATAATGTGTACTACGTTACAACACATAAGCTGGCTGGCATTAATCGGTACAGCTAGGCGGTAAATCAAAAATATGTATGTAGATTAATGTTTGGTGCAAAAGGTACAGTAATTGCTTAGGGTCGGCTTTATATATTTATTTATTTAACTTCATACAAAAATAGTGTGTAAAAAAGTGTAATACGACATATTTAAAGCCTAAGGCCTTATCTACCAGTCAACCAACCGGGTGATGTTAAGAAAGTCAAGGGTAGTGCAAAACTCAAATAGAAATAGGCTTTGTTGTTCAATTTCCTTCACTGAATTTATCTATTTCATTCCGCCATTGCATTGTTTGTTTATGGGTCTTCTAATATTGGTAGGAATCCAGCAAAAGGTGACCTTTACCCAAAGAGCTATTATAACTAAAGGAGACACCACGTACCACTGTTTTGTTCCGTTTAATTGTAGTCTCCATAAACTTAGTCACTTCCTAGCTCTTATAAGCCTAGTGTTTTCGACAGTTTATATGTTTAAACCATACGAAAATATGGTAAACATAATTAAAAATGCCTTGGTGTGTGTTACAATACAGTAAGAATAATACAAGGAACACGGCAAAGTGTAAAGAATGACTGCCTCCGTGGTCCAGTGGTCAAGTCAAGGCGCTTCCCTTGTGATCCGGGAGGTTGTGGGTTCAAATCCCACTGGGAAGCATATTTTGTGAAAAGTTGTTTCCAGTCTAGGTAGGATATTGCAGGCTTGAATTCACCTGATTATTTATTTTTTATTTTTAGTTTATTTTATTTATTGTAGACGAGCAGCTCAGAGCTGATATGTCTATTTCACACAGTGCTGAGAGTCCATAAAGTCTTTTCACAGTTCATATATTTATTAACGACACTTTATTTTCCAAAATATTATCCAAAAAGAAAGATGGTTCCGTGCTTCGGATGGCACGTAAAGCTGTGAGTCCCGAACGCTATGTAACGTTTGTTTAAACCTATCTTAAGATTGGTTCTGGTCTACCCTTTGGGTTGCGGAGGTCAGACACTCAGTCGCTCTGTGTAAAAAACAGTAACTTGTCAAATCACCTGGGTTAGGTTGCGAGCCACGGGGTCTGAAGTGATACCGCAACCGGAAATACGCTTGAATGATGCGCTTTCCATCGGTAAGTAACCAGATTTCGTTGTTGGAAAATGAAATACAGGAAGTCCACTGCTGGACATAGGCCTCCCCCAAGGATTTCCAAAACGACCGATCAGAAGCAACCTGCATCCAACGTTTTCCTTTTTTTTTTTCAATTTGTTTTACAAATAATCTACTAAAATTGCAGATAAGCAGAGATGACAAGGCAACAGAATTATGTTTGTCATGCCGAAAGAAACTTAAAGAAGCATATGATTTTAAAAACATGATAGAAATGTGAGTATTAGAAATTATGTGTCGCAGTTCGATTGTATAATCCATTTTTTTACAAAACTACTAGCAGTTTGGCAATATAGCTCGGTTTTCTAAAACTGCCGAACATTCTACAGCTGAATTGTCAAAAATTTCAAAAGTATGGCTCAGGTCAAGCTCCTGCAGTGGAGACAGACCTGAATATGATAAATAATTTTAAAAGAATTTTTTTTATTTTTAGGACAAATTTCGTCATTAGTGAAGACAATAATTTCAAAAGAATTAATTTTAGCAACTTAGACGAGATCAAAATAAAACTTGAAATTGACACCGAAATAGAAATCAATAAAAGTGATTCCAACATTTGGGAGAATTATATAAATAATGGAGAAGAATTCTTCGTTAATGAAACTTTAATTAAAAAAATCGCAGCTGAAGGAATTGTTCACGATGAAGACAGCTTGAATGTTCGTGATTACGTTAGATTGTTCAAAGATGAATGTTATGATGATGATAGGGGAGTGGAAAATGTAAGTAAAATGCCCTTAAACATATCTGGACACGTATAGCGTGTCCAACCAAGTTCAACGAAGAAGTTTTTTGAAAAATAAACCGGCCAAGTGCGAGTGAAACTCGAGTGGAGAGGGTTCCGTACAATTGATTAAATTCTTATAGTCTACAAGCAATGAACTATATTTCGTATTTTTTTCAAAATTTTAGGCTCATTAGTTTCGGAGATCTGGGGGGGGGGAATGGTCAATTTTCGTCTTTTTTCATTAATAAAATCTATTAATTTTACAAAAATGTATTTGAGATCCTCATAATGAGTCCCTTCATTTGATATATAAATTTGATAGTAAGGTTTGCAAAACTTTTTTTTTCATTTCCTAATTTGTCCCCCGAAAATGACCCTTATTTAAAAAAATATTCATTTACTTTGCACATTTGTGTTTGGGTCATAGGATTACACCATCCTACCAAATTTCACCTGATTCGGTCCAGTAGATTCGGAGCAAATTGGCTGTGACAGACGGATGGACAGACAGACGCACGAGTAATCCTATAAGGGTTTTTTTAATTTTTTGTACGGTACCCTAAAAATCATTTTTTCGTTCAGCTTTTAGGCTCAATTTATATTGCGGCATAGTCGCAGCGATTCGCCGAAATCGTACATAGCATAATAAACTTTATGTCAATCGTATAATGTTCAAACGGCGTCTTCCAGCGACTTTGCAAGAATTCGCCTCTTGACGCGCGTCGACTTTTTGAGCTCAAATCAATGATATATTATATAAACAAGAGGCAGATATGTTATAGGCGCGCGCACTGTGAAGACTCGAATACGTCCCAATTAGGACGTCTTGTAATTAGTCTGCGCCGAGCGCCTCGTCGAGCGTACCGCACCGTAGGTTCCTGTGTCCTTACCAAAATATCTGAAAAATGCCATCGTGTGTGTTTCGAAAGTGTACCAATTATGACTCTAAAGTAAACAAAGTACAAGGGATCTCTTACCACATGTGAGTATGCAAAATACTTTGATTATTTAGTATATTTCAATTATTTTTCCAAACAATCTAATAACTAACGCCAAGGCGCCCTGTTCACATGAAGAAAGAGAGATTCTAGTTTTGACGCGAGAGTGACAAGGATGCGTGCGCTGCGGACATAGATTGACGAGGTATCATTAAAAATTATAGCTATCTCTTTCATTCGCATGCTATTTTGTATCTTTTGTTTTACTTATCAGTAAAACTTGTCGATGTGTGCAGTTTTGGATTGCTCGGAACAGATTTAAAACGCAAATTACTATGAACGTAACATATCTGTTATATAATATATCATTGGCTCAAATTTAGTTTGAACATTATATGATTGACATAAAGTTCATTATGCTATGTACGATTTCGGCTAATCGCTGCGACTCTGCCGCAATGTAAATTGAGACTTATTGTGAGGCCTAACAACCTATCAAGACAAATATATTAAGCCTATACTAAATAAAAAAGTATGTTCCCCGATTTCTCGAAGACACCTGGACCGATAAAAAAAATCTTTTTTTGTTTGAAAGGGTATACTTTCCAGGTGGTCCCATAGAAATGTTATCAAAAGCGATTAAGTAGTTTGGTTTTAAAACGAAAATAACTGAAAAATATATCGTCTAAGTATACAATACGCATGATGACTGAAAAAATATTTTTGGCCCATCGGTTAGATTATTAAAAAATATTGTACACGTATTTTTTCTTTTCTCTGAGAAACAATAAATGACGAAGATACAGCGCATTTAAATTTTGCATGACGTCACGCTTTCGTACGATTGTTACACATCGGTGACGTCACAAGCCCCCACTCTGGAACTTTGATACTCTGTATCTTTGTGAATTTTTACTTTTTTGATAAACGGAAAAATATGGGTACATTATTTTTGGATAATCTAACTAACGGACTAATTAGAATAATACTTTTCTGACCCAGTCATGGTCCCTTGGCTGTCACTTACTGGTATTGAAGTAGGTTTTTTTGTTTTGAAAAAATACACATAAATTATTTACATTAGCATTTCATCTCCATCGGAAACCGGGAAGTGGCTATTTAACTTGCAAGATTTGGACCCAAAAATAAAACACCAAACAGGGCAAGCTACATACATTAAAGTGGAAGGACATAGTACATATATACTACGACCTCCGTGGCGTAATGGCACAGAATACAGTAAGAGTAAACAGAAGGGACTCTTCTAAGGTACGCGCAATATACGTCCCTGTTCCCCGCACCCGCACCTCTCCCCCGGTTCTTGACGGCCAACGTGAGAAATCGAGGCGAAAACGGGGGAGAGGTGCGGAGACGGGGAACGGGGACGCCTGGGTGACGCATATTGCGCGTACCTTAGGAGTGTCCGGCCTGTGGTAATGGTTAACACGCTAGACTAGAATTCGGAGGTTCTGGGTCCGATCCCCAGCCAGGGCAAGTTGGAAAATGGCCTTTTTCAAATTGTCCTGGGTCTTGATGTTTATCTATATATTTATCATAAAAATATAGTATCGTTTAGTTAGTATCCCATAACACAAGTTTAAAAACTTACTTTGGGGCTAGCTTGATCAGTGTGATTTGTCTGTATATATGTATATATTTATTTAAATATAGTACTTAGTAGAATAAAAGGAACTGGCGACGCAGCAGCCTTACACGAACCATTTCGAGCTACTTTTGGCCCCTTCACTACTCGAAAACTATTTACATATTAAGTTTTCAAAATGCTCAAAAAATGCTCATTTATTCATAAAATTAACACGTCGATCTTCTCAAATACGTATACTTACCTATATACTTTTAGTATACAAAAAATTATAATAAAATATAAATAGGTATACAACGTGGAAGGGACATTCCCATATAAATCGCCTGGGCGGCGGCACACTTTTGTACGGAAATGCCGATTTTTTTTTGTTTTTTGGCTGTTATTTTAATTTTGTTATACTATAATGATCTAGTATAGACCGTGGTTCTATTAATTACGAGTATGTCCCTTCCACGTTGTATAATAAAATCATAGTAATGTCAAATTGGAAATTAAATAATATTATGTAAAAAAATAAATAAATTACATAATGAAGTCATTTTAATTTCCATGAATTCCTCGACCGTATAGACGGCCCTTCTTATAAATATGTATCCGATTTGCTGGTAAAAAAGCACAGTGTAATTACTTGCAGGATTATAATCATAACGACCACAGTGATGACGAGTATTTGCCACGGAAAAGTAAAAGTAGGAAAGAAAAAGACAGAAAAAAGAAAGATGTTGGTGCTAAAGAAAAGGAAAATAAAGGTAACAAGTTTATTTGCTAGGCAAATTAAAAAAAAACCCGACTGGCAAGAACGCCATCTAGTGATGATACAATATATATATATATTTTTTTTATTATCTCAACGCCCACCATTACGCTTAAGGAGAAGTGGTAGCATAAGTGGCGCCCTCATCAGTTCAGTTCAGTTCTGTGCCCACCCAGCCAGCATTTCGCAGCAAGAGCGTAGGAACTGGGTCCACCTTGGAGTGAGCGTGACTGCACTTCCAGCAACGGCCCGATATGGGTACTAATCGTCTCCGTTTTACTAGCGCAGCCACGTCAGACCGCGTTAGACCTGTACCAGGCTCGAGAAACCAGGTGAGCACGTATATAGGATATGGAGTGTGTGGGGAGTTGCAGTCTGGGAAATGGGGAAGTGAAGGGAAATTAAAAAATCCAGCAACAAGTAAACATGAGGTAGGTAATAGATACTATACTTGGTGTGTAATATATTATAAGGAAGGGATATAGACTGCGTATTCTGTTCTTCCTGATGCATCTTTCGCAGGGCGGTTTTGGCTGCATCTTGCTCCACAGCGTCAGAGATAGCGTTTGGAATCCTGATTCTTTTGACGCTTTCTTCTTAATCTTTTTGTATATTTTATCGGTCCTGAGGAATCTTCTTTGTTTTTTTTACATATATGCGCACATAGGTATATCTTGTATTATGTATTGATATCAAGTACTTTCCTTAAATACTAATGATAGGTAGGTGGTAGAAGGTTCGCTGTGGTTGTCTTTTGTTGTTTGACGGGAAAACCTTTGCGATTTCTGAGCTAACGACTAGTTTAGTTTACTGTCGGTGGTGAATTGATTTGTGCTGCGGTCAAGGTAAGTTCTTCTGATTCCAGGTCGGTTTCTGAATCTGACTCTAGGGCATTATAAATCTTTTCGGCTTCTTTTTTCATTAAGGTTCTGTTTTCCATTCAATCTTTGTTTTATTTGTGTAGTGATGTATGTTGTGATTAAGGGAGTTTTCCCATGTATAAATGGGGCGCATTTTCATTCGGAGCGATTCGTGCTTACTGCTGAGTCCCTCGAAGAAAAATTTGGCGTCGTACGCTTCCTCTTGCTTTCAGATTCTTTTAAGATCGTGGCGGGCTTTTACTACTTTTTGCTGTAATGCTAGATTATGAGGGTTTTTTTGATTTTTTGAATAGTGTTTTTTATAGGTTTGCTAGTGCAACTCTACTTTCTTTTGTTTTAGCGATTGGTTTTCGTAGGGCCTCATTTGCGGACTCTTTTAAAATTCCATTAAGAGTGTCCCATTCTAATGGAATGTTATTAGTGGGTGTCTTGTTAGAATTCGCAAGGTTCTGTTTTGCTATTTTTTATTTTCTCTAGTATGGCTTTCTGGTAGGCCGTCACGTGGGCTCTCCCTTGTACGAGCTCGTAGTTGAAGTTTTTATGGTTATATTGTATATATTTTTTACTTTGGTGGGTCCCATATGTCTGTTATATCTCCAACACATTACATATCTGCTGAAGCTCTAAAGAGGCAGTTACCGTCACTGACAGTTTTTTCGGACTCCTTTGTTAAGGTTTTTTTCCATTGTGTGCACGTGTGGGTTTAGGGATTGTGTTGTTTTAAGAATATTTATTGTTATCGGCAGTGGCCTGCAGATGTGGAGTTTTCTTAGAATTTATGTATTTTTGCTGCTTAAGATTCGTCGTACAAGGACTTTGGTTTGAGTGTAATTATGTGTTAGTAGTTTTACATAGAATGTTTTTAAATGGACTATAGGCCGTGGGTATTGTTTGGCTTAGGTGGGAGGGTAGATTTATTACTTGATAATTTCCGGAGTGATTACTATAACGTGCTTGTTTTTATTTTCCCTTTTTAAATTGGTTACTAAAGTATGTAAAACTGACTTTGAACTAAATTTTCTTATATTATGTAAAACATTTATGATTACAAACGTTTTTGGCGAAATGTTTTATCCAAAGAAGTGAAGAAAAATTATTTTAGAAGATTAGTATATTAGGTACAATATGTGACATGCTTCTTACCGAGATCATGCAGTTTTCATTTGTAGTGCTAGTTCAAGATTCTTTTATGCGAGACATGATTGTATTTTGTTGCTATATTCAATAATAGTCCGTCTAGTTTTAAAACGGGTTTTCGCCAAAAGTGGCCACTTTTGGCAAACACGTTTTAAAACTAGACGGCCTACCAATATTACTTTCAAAGGTTATTCATAAAATAGTTTCTTTTAAGGTCTTTTTAGACATTGATACAAATCAAATTTTTAAATATCACCATATTTAGTTTTAAACAATTTATTTTAAATGAGGGCGCCACTTATGCTACCATTTCACCTTAAGAGGACGCTTCCCGGCCCGTCTACCGTCAACGCGAAAAGATTGTTGTTTCATCCAGCGCAATGCAATTTCATGCAGCAGCGAATGAGAACGCGATAACATTGTACGAAAAATAGGGTACCGAAATTTAACAAAACTTGTTCCAGGTAATACGTGTTTTTCAGTAAGCCTTACAAGTTTGTAAAATAAATGTTTTTCATTTAGAATCTTGATTACATTTGCGAGGTTTATATCAAAATATTTTCTTTACTTTTACAACTTATGAGTACTTTATGAACGGTCAAGATTAGGTAAAATTTGAGCAATAAAGCAGATTTTTGGAGGCTTATACTGAATTTGTTTCTCCAAATTTTGATTTTTGATTTCAATAGAATCCTAAAAATAGCGCACAAAGTACCTATTAGTTCGAAAGTTTTAAAGAAGAATCTGTTAAAAAGCTATAATCACGTACGAGCATTTGTATAAAAAGTAAGACGGGAAGGGGCGCCTTAAGAACCCCCTTACCCTAGACTTTCCTATACAAACGTAGTTTACGTTTTATTTTGAAACGACTTGTCAGATTTCGGTAAAAATTTGTAACTAAAGAAATTGCATATATCTAGGGTTATAATTGGTTTTCGCAGTCAAAATATGAACTTGAAAGAAAATATACGGGTGTAAAAGTTTTCCATACTGATGGTCAAAAATGATGTAATGCACTATATTCTCTTTCAAGTTTATATTTTGACTGTGAAAACCAATTATAACCCTAGATATATGGAATTTCTTTAAAGTTCTAAATTTTTTCCAAAATCTGACATGTCGTTTCAAAATAAAACGTAGACTACGTTTGTATGGGAAACTCTGATTCTGTCTAGGGTAAGGCGACTCTTAAAGTGGCTTTATGGCCTTAGGCTCTCTACCCCGTCAAGGATAGAGACGTGATAATGTATCGGTATCTGTTAATTTTCAGCGACAAATCGACCAAACAAATTCAACATGGTCGCCCAGAGGGTTTTGATTAAGCCCGTCTATCTGGAAGACATCGGCATCGTCCGGACGCAAGTGCAGATGAAGAAGAGGAAACCGAAACAGATGACATATAAGAAACCCGTGCAGATGTGTAACTTTTGTGGGAAAATGACGGTGCATATGAAGTCTCATATGTTGACTCACACAGGTAAATCACCTCTCTCTTCTTTCTCTTTTCTATCTCTCTCGCTTCTCACTTTCTCTCTGTCTATCTGGAAGACATTGGCATCGTCCGGACTCAAGTGCAGACGAAGTGTATCGTTGCAAAATGTCCCGTACGCAAAATGTCCCCTAGTCGCAAAATGTCCCTTTCGCAAAATGTCCCTTGCGCAAATCGTCCCTTTCGCAATATGTCCCCTGGTAGCAAAATGTCCCCTGGTGGCAAAAAATATCCCTCGCAAAATTTCATGTTTTTATACAATGTGGAAGGGACATACCCGTTATAATAAATATAAACCATTCTCGAATCCACTTTGGATGTTTGTTACTCTATCAAGCCTAAACAGCTGAAGGGATTTAGAATCATCCGGACTCAAGTGCAGACGAAGAAGAGGAAACCGAAACAGACAACATATAAGAAACCCGTGCAGATGTGTAACTTTTGTGGGAAAATGACTGTTCACATGATGTTTCATATGTTCTCCCTATCTACCTAATCTAACCGAAACAGACAACATATAAGAAACCCGTGCAGATGTGTAACTTTTGTGGGAAAATGACTGTTCACATGATGTCTCATATGTTGACTCACACAGGTCAGAATACCTTTCTCTTTTCTCTCTTGCTTCTCTCTTTCTCTTTCCCTATCTACCTAATTTAACCGAAACAGACACCATATAAGAAACCCGTGCAGATGTGTAACTTTTGTGGGAAAATGACTGTTCACATGAACTCTCATATGTTTACTCATACAGGTGAATTCCTTTCTCTTTTCTCTCTTGCTTCTCTCTTTCCCTCTCCCTATCTACGTAATTTAACAGAAACAAATAACATATAAGAAACCCGTGCAGATGTGTAACTTGTTGGAAAATGACTGTTCACATGAAGTCGCATACTTTGAGTCTTGCGGCTCTGGGCTCTGTCTGCTTAGAGCCGCAAGACCCAAAATGCTCTGACTGCTCCGTTAGGGATAAAGACG
Organism: Acrobasis repandana; assembly: GCA_963576875.1. Classification (NCBI taxonomy): domain Eukaryota; kingdom Metazoa; phylum Arthropoda; class Insecta; order Lepidoptera; family Pyralidae; genus Acrobasis; species Acrobasis repandana. The sequence goes on along the minus strand of OY756243.1, from coordinate 7,531,467 downwards.
TGATAGTGGATGTACATATGTATTTTTAAGGTTCCGTACCCAAAGGGTGTCAACGGGATCCTATTACTGAGACTCCGTTGTCTGTCCGTCCGTCTGTCACTGGGCTCCATCCCTTGACCGTAATAGCTAGACTCTTGAAATTTTCACCTTATGTGGCCGCTGTGTCAAAAAATACTTACTAAAAATAAGATAAAGTTAAAAATTAAAGGGGGTCGTCATACAAGAAACGTGTTTTTTTCAGCGTTTTTAACTCTATCTTTATAATGCAAACCGATTTCTATGCGTTTTTTTTTACGTGAAAGCAAGTTCCCTTGCGGTGGTTCTTAGCTATGTATGATGACAATCGGTTCAGCCGTTTAAAAGTTATTTGTTGTACTTGAAAGTCAGGGCTTTCTCTAGCAAATAACAGATGGCGCTATCCGTAGCGCGCCTTGATATCCGTATCAAATCTTATCGGTAGTTCCGCTACTCATCACAGTCGGGGTTTTTAGGGTTCCGTAGTCCACAAGGAACCCTTATAGTTTCGTCATGTCCGTCCGTCTGTCTGTCCGTCCGGGCTCGTACTCCGCCGCTACTGCACCGATTGTCTCGAAAATTGGTGGAGAGATAGATATTGAAGTTCCAAAAGTTGGTTTTTAAAATTATGAAAAAATGATTTTTTTCCCATACAACAAAAAGTGAATTTAAAATATTAAATTGGACTAACCCCAACGTGTGGGGTATCGTTGAAAAGGTCTTTTAAAATGCAACAAAAACTGCTTTGAAACTATGTAGATCAAACCCCCAGTCATGAGATAATCTAATACATAGTTAAAATTTGAGGTGTCCCCCCACCGTAACTTTTGAAATAAATGTGGTATATACCTCAAAGTATTTACTATCAATTAAAACTATAGCGGTCTCGGTATCATTTAGAACTTTTATATTATGTTACTTGCTGCTACGGAACCCTTCATGGGCGAGTCCGACTCGCACTTGGCCGCTTTTTTTTATTTTAATTTGCCTAGCAAATAAACTTGTTTGCAGGAAAGCGAACACACAAATGCGATCGTTGTGACAAGTCGTTTTACAATATGAGCTACTTGAGACAACACCAGAAGAAGCACGAACAGCAACGACAGTTCAAATGTGAGCAGTGTGTGGCCACGTTCTGCCGCCAGGAGACTTTGAAGAGGTCGGTTGTAAAACTTTTTGCACAGTTCGTTATTTGACCGAGTGAGAGGAGCGAGCGAGGTCTCTTAATCGAGTTGGGGGCGAAAACACATTGAATGATGTATGTTTCTACCGCGATAACTGCCGAACCGATGGTCCGATTTTGATGAAATTTGGTAGGCATGTAGGAAATATCAATAGAATTTTCAAGTTCGTTGGGCATCAAAATCGGTTCATTAGTTTTTGAAATATTAATAAAAATGTTCGCAATTATGTAGCAAACGAAACCGTAGCGCGTTTTAACTTTGGATAGCGCCATCTAGGTGTTACTTAGGGAACTATAATCGCGAGGTCTAAGTTCGCAGCGAACTACTAGTTAAGAAAATTCAGATTTGGCAACTGCCTAGCCCAACGGCACAGGCATGGCACTTCATAGAAGCGGAATATAATTTATGCCTACACTATACATCCGTGCACACGACAATGCGTGTGTGTTCGCCCCACAACTCAACACCCTGACAAGGCGAGGACGAGGGACAGGTGCGGGGACGGGGAACAACGGGGACATATGTTGCGCGGGACCTGAAGTGATTCCATTCTGTATGAAGTACCTACTCTTATTAATGTCTGCCAACGGCCCGGGCAGATTTTTTGTTTTTTTTTCCTATTAAAACCTTGTTTACCGTTTCGTTAACAATCAATTTATTTGTTTCAGGCATATGTTGGTCCACAGCGAAGAAAGGAGTCACGTGTGTCAATTTTGTAACAAATCATTCAAGAGGGTAAGTTGACCCTTTTGTTTTGAAGAGCACTGAGGTTGTTGCAAAAAAAAAATTGTACTAGACGGCGCTTCATGTTTTGTAGAATAACGTCTTGGTTAAATGGTGACACTGTAGCTTCAATTTCAAATCACCTGTGACCAGTATGTGGCCACGGCGATCCCTCTGTCGTTAGCTTAATTAAGGATTTTATTTATTATTAAGAATAACGTCTAATAACAATATAAAAAGTGGAAGGGACATACCCGTAATAAATCAAACCACGGGCTATACTAGATCATTATAGTATAATGAAATTAAAATAACAGTCGAAAAGCCAAAAAAAAAATTTGACATTTGCCCCATACAAATTGCCCGAAAATAATGTTTGCATTTCCATACAAAAGTGTGCAGCCACACTTTTGTATGGAAATGCAAAATTTTTTTTTTGTTCTTTGGCTGTTACTTTAATTTCATTATGCTGTAATGATCTAGTATAGACTGTGGTTCAATTTATTACGGGTATGTCCCTTCCACGTTGTATACTAAAGCCATCTTAAGGGTGAATTCAATCCATGATACTGAACAACTTTCCCTAAGGAACATACATCGATATACATGCAAAATATTTGTTTTCTTTCCGTACAAACTTGGATCAACTTGTATGTCATATTTCGATATATGTGTTTTTAAGAAAAAGTTTTTCATGATACCATGGAACGAACAAATACAAGAGGACTGACAACCTTCTTACTTTAAAGCGTAATTCGATTTTTAGTTTCAATGTTGTAGCTAGATGGAGCTACCAGTTCGAAAGAAGGTAGCTTCTTAGTGGTGCCGCTTAATTTCGGAAAGATGGCGGTATAAGCGTTCAATTTCTACGAACAAACAAGCGCCATCTCTGATTTTTCGTGGATACTGTCGGCCTAAGTACCCAGCATCCTTTGTATGGCTAACGGAAGAAATAGTAGCGACCTCTAGAAATTATACAGGATTTCTACTTTCTAGCAGTAGGTTAGGTTAGGTAGGATAATTCTAGGGTTAGAGCGTTTTTAAGAAAAATTAATCTAAAATCACATTCAAAATGAACATTATCAAGGATAAGTGACATTATTTTGTAACGTTTTATTCTTTTATCTACTACACAAGTTTATTTGCTAGGCATATAAAAAACTCCCAACTGACAAGAACGCCATCTATCACAGATAGCAGCAGAACTACCGACACGACTTGATATCCGCAGCGCCATCTATTATTTGCTAGAGAAAGCCCTGACTTTCAAGCGTTAACCCCCAATATCTTTTAAACGGCTGAACCGATTTTTATCAAACATAGCTAAGAACCACCGCAAGGGAACTTGCTTACACGTAAAAAAACCGCATCAAAATCGCTTCATCCGTTCAAGCGCTACGAGGCAGACAGACCGACACACATTAGCGTCAAACTTATAGCACATCTCTTTTTTTTGTCGTGGTTTAAAAGCTTATAAACATCAGTAAGACCTCTCCAACCCGTCTGGCCAGCGTGGAGAGTGTAGACCAAATCCTCTGACTGTTCTGGCTAATATATGGCTCTGGCAGTACAGAGGGTCGTGCTCCTGCAGAGGAGACTATAAAAGACCTGATGATGATGATGCATATTACTCAACAGAGCTCCACGTTGAAACGTCACGAGTTGATTCACAACTCCGCGAATAGGACTGTGCAATGCGACCTGTGCAGCATGACGTTCTTCTGCAAGGCGGGGCTCAAGAACCATTTGCGGGTGCACACGGGGGAGAGACCCTTCCGATGCGAGGTAACAACACTAACCTATAGCACAGAATTAATAAGAGTATATTCAGTGCCGGTTTTAGCTTTACCAGCGCCCCGTGCGAGATTTCCCCCCCCCCCCCCCCCCTCCCTGCAATTCAGACTATGACTTATTTCTGTCGGGGGGGGAGGGTGCAAGTATGATATAATAAAAATAAAATAAAATAAGCCTTTATTGCTGCTAATTTAAACATATTTACAGTAAAATTATTTTTAAAAGTTGAAAAAGAGGTTTGAAAGTAATTAACTTAAAGTATAATATTCTCGGCATTCGGTTGATTTCCCTTTTTAACAGCTTGTCTTTCGACAAAGGCCTCCTCTAAGGCTTTCCACTTGTCCCTGACCCTTGCCATTCGTAGCCATTCAGGACCCGTTACTTTCTTAAAATCATCTTCCCATCGCTTTAACTGTCTTCCTCTACTTCTTTTGCTTTCTCTAGGGTACCATTCAGTAATTGTTTTAGTCCATTTATCTTTCTTTTCTCTCAGCATGTGTCCCGCCCAGCGCCATTTCAATTTCCTGCATACTGTTTGTACTTTTTTAAACTTAGTCTTTCCTTTTATTCTTTTTAACTGAATCCTATCTCTTCTCCTGACGCCCAATACGCTTCTTTCTATTCCATTCTGGCATACGTTGATTTTATTTTGTTGTTGATTGGTTAAGGCCCAAGTTTGACATGCATATGTCAGACACGGCAGTATACAAGTATTGAAAACTTTTCGCTTCGCCGACATTGGCATCTCTTTATTTTTCATTATCTCGCTTAGCGACCAAAATCTTTTCCAGGTGTTAGCTACTCTTCTTTCCACTTCTTTCTGCATATTCTCTGTCGGTGATACTAAGTGCCCCAAATAAACATACTCATCAACGTATTCCAATTGCTGGTTATTGATTTTGATAGGCTCTTTTCGTGGAGAATTGCTCATTATTTTTGTCTTTAATAAATTCATACTGAGACCCGCTTTTGCACTTTCGTCTGATAGATTTTGTATCATTTTTTCTAAGTTCTCCGGGCATTCAGAGAAAAGTATTATGTCATCAGCGAATCTCAAATGACTCAATTTCTCTCCGTTCACGTTAAGTCCACAATCATTCCAATCCATTTTTCTAAAGATCATCTCCAACACAGCTGAAAATATCTTAGGTGAAATAGGGTCACCTTGCCGGACGCCTCTTTCAATTTGAAACTCGTCGCCTGTTGTTTCCAGTTTTATTTGTGCTGTGCTTCTTCCGTAAATGTTCTTTAAAATGTGTATGTATTTTCTATGGACCCCTTGTCGCTCTAAAGCTTCCCATATATAGTAGTGTTCCAAAGAATCGAACGCTTTGTTATAGTCTACGAAACCTAGATAGTATACTTTATTGTATTCTCCATATTTCTGGAGTATCTGTCGCAGGACGTGAATATGGTCTATGGTCGAAAAGTTGCTTCTAAATCCAGCTTGCTCCTTCGGCTGATTTTCATCAAAGGTGTTGGTTAGCCTAAATAGTATTATTTTTGAAAAAATCTTATATATATTAGACATCAGGCTTATTGGTCTGAAATTACCAATGTCTGCTTTGTCTCCTTTTTTGTGTAACAGGACTATCATTGATTTGGTCCAATCTTCTGGAATATTTTCTGTTTCTAGTATTTCGTTGAATAAAATGGTTAGTTTGGGGACAATCACTGGCATTAATATTCTAAGAAGTTCATTGGTGATTTGATCCGGACCAGGAGCTTTTCCTAACTTCTGCGTAATGATAGCTCTTTCTGTTTCTTCTTCTAGAATAGGTGGCACGGGTTCAGATTCTTGCATGTTGTCAGTCATAGTCATTATGAATTTATCATTTTTGCTTTTATATAGGTCTTTATAGTACTCCGTAGCAATATTTAGTATTTGAAGTCTTTTGCTAGTGCATCTTCCTTGTTTATTCTTCATATTTGGCATCCAATCTTTCTTTAATTCTAACTCTTTAAACGCTTTCTTTACTCCGCCTGTTTTCTTAATATGATATTGGAAAGTGTTTGCCCTATTTTGCTTTCTGTCTTTTCTTATTTGTTTGTTTATCTTTTTACTTATCTCTGCAATCTCTTTTCGTTTCTCTTTATTTTCCATACCCTGTAAAAGCAATTTTCTTTCCTTGAGTAGTTCAGTTGTTTCTGTGGATAGTTTCGATTTATGGTGTGTATATGCTTTTCTAGTTTCAGTTTTTAGGGCATTTACAAAATCACTGTATTTATCCTGAGTCGATTGATTGCACTCTTTTTTTTCCCTTTTATCCAGAATCCCAATTAAGTTATTAATTAGCTCATCTTTATTTTTAATGTTTACATAGGGTACTGACTTTGTTTGCAGCCTTCGACTTTTCTTGATATATGCTCCTCGTAATGTTGCACGAATCATTTTATGGTCTGAGTTATAGTTTAAATGATGCACAATTGACAGATCTTTAAAGATTTTTGGTTTATTGGTCAGAATATAGTCGATTTCATTTCTAATAAGTCCATTTGGGGAAGTCCACGTCCATTTCTTATTCTTTTTCTTTTTATAGAAACTGTTCATAATACTTAATTTATTTTCTAAAGCGAAGTTTACCAATCTTGCTCCATTAATTTTGCTTCTTTTGCCATATCCGAATCTTCCTATAGTATATTCTTCACCCCTGTGGCATTCCCCAATTTGTCCATTAAAATCTCCCATTAATATTATATTTTTATGAGCAGTATCAATAGTATTTTGTAATTTTTGGTAGAAATTTTCTATTTTAACTATATCTTCTTTCTTTTCTGATTCGGTAGGTGAGTAAGCCTGAATTATTGACCAAGATTCGTCTCTGCTATTGTGTATGGGAAGTTTAATATTGAGTATTGCTATTCTTTCGGATATTCCTTTCAATTCTTCTATTAGGTCAGCATATTTTCGTTTTATTAAAAATCCGACACCATAAAGCCCAGGTGTTTCTCCTTTATAATGTAGGCTATACTCCCCACGATCTTGTATTCCTTCCCCTAATCTTCTCATTTCACTTATTCCAATAATATCCCATTTAATTTCTTTGATTGCTGTTTCTAGTTCAATGAGTTTCTCTGGGGTTCTTAGTGTTCGTGTGTGTGTGTAACGACGCTATATAGATGTCACAATTATTTTTCCTTTTTCCACTATTATCTATCCTTAGAGGGTGTTGGTCATTTTCCCCCACGATGACCAGTCGGCTTGGGGGAGGGTGTTGTTTACTTGTTGTAGGTGTTTTTACTTCTTTGTATTGTTGTGTTTTCCGTTTGCCGGGAGTTAGTTGCTATTGCTGATTGTTTTTTGGGAGGTTTGAAAGAGAGTTGGATCTGTTTCTCATCACATCAAATGCGTTTAGTCTATTGTCCTTACGGCTTTAGAGGTTTGATGTTTTTTAGGTTGACTGTCCGAAGAGTGCGGTGAAGAAGAAGATTCCCGTTTTCTTTTTTCATTACTTGTTCCGTTTCCTTTCACTACAAGTTTGTCATACTTCAAAAACGCAATGTTTCCCTTCTTCCTTTCTTCCACTAACTCCGCCTGTAAAGCTTTCCTTTTAGCTAAAACTTCCTTTGGATAATCTTCAGTAACATATATATGCTTAAGATCCTTCTTATTTCTCATTATCTCTCTCTTTTTCCATCCATTTACTAAAGAACAGAGGATTGGCCTCGGTTTTGTACCTTCTGTATTTCTATTCCCTATTCGGTATATATTGTTTATTCCGTGATCTTCGATCTCAATGTTTATGTCGCATTTAAATGTTTTCTTTATATTATTTATTAATTCTAATGTTGATTTTTCTCTTTCTTCCATGCCAAATATAATAATGTTGTTGTTCCTTCTTTCTCTTTTAAGAAATTCTATCTCTTTCTCCTGATTTTCCACCTTTAACTTTAAACTTTTGTTTTCTTCTATAATCGGAGTTATTTTTTCATCCATTCTGATCATTATGTTATTTGTGATAGTTTCAGTAAGTTTCTCAGATTGGTGTTGCATTTCTAATTTGATTTTGTCGAACAGAAGTTGGAATTGTGCATCCATATTATTTTGTTTTCTTGAAACGAAACGCACCACCAACGGTAGAAACAAGTATATTTTTTTCAACACTTGCAACACTGCCGTATATGTCAATCGTTGGTTGTCAAAGTAACTTTTCCAGAACTGCCAATGTCAAGATGACAAAAATAATTATCACCGGTGATGTAGATAGATGGAGGGTAGATGAACGAGTATAAAGTCTTTACCTGAAATAGGTATATGTTGTTGATAAACTTTCTTCTTTCCTGTGATGTAATGTGCTTGTTTCACCTTTATTAATATCTTCAACACTTTAAGGCCTTCTTATTGCTGGTGTGCGGTAGTGTTTTTGATTGTATAACACTTAGAACTATTTTTATGTGCGACTTTGTTGGGACGTGACGTTTACACTGCGAAGCCCGGAACGGGAAAAAGTATGATATAGGATTCTTCAAATTTGCCGCCCCATTGTAAACGAAGGGAGGGATAGGGGGGTGCATACAAATAAGAGTATAGGAGTTGCCGCCATTAACCAGCTGCTATTTATATATATTTATTATTACCTGCCTGTGACCCCCCCTTGCCCAAAAACACCCCCTGTCGCCTCTTTGTATCTAGCGGTCGCCCAATCGCGCCCTACCCTAACGCCGCTACTGAGTATATTACTTACAGAACGGAATCTCCTAAGATACGCGCAATATGCCTCCCCGTTCCCCGTCCTTGTGCCGCCGTGCACACGTCATGCGTGTGTGTTCGCCCGCTCTCGCCTGAGACAAGGGAGGGGCGGGGCTAATACTCTTACTGTCTTCTATGGTAACAACACTAATCTATTTTTTTTTTAAATAAGTCTGTAGTGTCCATTAGTTCGGCAAAAGCCTCACCTCTTTTTCCACAAACCTCAATCAGTGGCGACTGGCGACAGCTTGCAATATACTATAGCAAACAATAATAAATAGTGAATTATACATTGAGAATAGACACATACATCGAGGATTTGCCGTGTGGTTCCCGGCAGAGTAGAATAGGACCACTCCCAAGTCTCCCCGTGGATGTCGTAGAAGGCGACTTAGGAAACACAAGCTGAGCAAAGCTTATAACATCAGTGAGACCTCTCCAACCCGTCTGGCCAGCGTGGAGAGTGTAGGCCAAATCCTCTGACGCTCTGGTTAATATATGGCTCTGGTAGCACAGAGAGTCGTGCTCTTGCAGTAGAGACTAAAAAAGACCTAATGATGATAACATAATGGCGGCCACGTACCGGGGTTCGCAGCGTAGGACAGCCACCTGCCAGGTGGTCGGACGACCTGAGCACAGTTGCAGGAATACACTAGACGCAGGCCGCTTTCGATCGGTCGTTTAGGAAATCCTTAGGGAAGGCCTATTCCCAGCAGTGGACTTCTTGTGGCTGATATGATGGTAACATTTGTTGTTATAGTGGTCATAGTAATACATAATTGGTAAAAATTCAAGTATCTAGGTAATGCCATTATAAAGATCTAGTTAAAAACCCTGAAAAAACACGTTTTTTATATGACGACCCCCTTCAATTCTTAACTTTTTTATTTTAAGTATTTGTTATAGCAGCCACAGTAATATATAATCGGTGAAATTTCAAGTGTCTAGCTATTACGGTTCAAGAGATAGAGCCCTGTGACAGACGGACAAACAGCGGAGTCTCAGTAATAGGGTCCCGTTTGCACCTTCGGGTACGGAACCCTAAAAACCAATCTTCTATAGACTTTCAATTCTAACCCGTGCTGCGTAACAATGAATGTTTCAGATCTGCTCTCAAGGTTACAGCTACAAGCACGATTTCAACCGCCATTGCTTCAAGAAGCACGGAGTGTTCCTCAAGAGGCGCTCGGTGCGGGTGATGGACGAGGAAGTGCTGCGGAAGGAGACGCAGCTGATGAGGTCGCTGTTCTTGAGGCTGCGGGGCGCCGAGCAAGGTATGCCTGTGTGATGTTTCAGATCTGTGGTGCCATTTTTGAATTGTGACTCAGCGTTTCAAACATGACACTCCTGCTCTCAAGGCTACAGCTTGTAGTGCCATTTTTGATTTGTGACTCAGCGACAGCGTTTCAAATTTTGTTCCCAGGCTAGATTTAGGGGGGGGTCGGTTTATAAGATGGCACACACCGCCGAGCAAGGTATGCCTGTGTGATGTTTCTGTGGTGCCATATTTGAAACACTGAGTCAATAATCGAATTGTATGGAAAATTGTGATTTAGCGATTCAAAAATGGCAATCTTGTTCTCAAGGCTACAGCTCATAGGCGTAGGCTAGATTTAGGGGAAGCGGTCGGTTTTTGAAATGGCACACACAATTCGAAACATACAAGAAACTTGCGGGAAAATAACGTGGTTGACATTGACAGCTCACTGACAGTGACAGACATCATTAAAGATGTTTGAAAATGTATTTATCAACAGACGAAGTGGCCTTTTCACCTGGTGTGACTTGAATGGAGTGCTCATCCAGTATGAATCAGAGAATGAAGAAGGGAATATAATAATATTAGGTCCTTACATATGAAATTGCCGATTTTCAATACTGGGAACTTTAAAATCAAATATCTTGCGTTTCATTAGGAATTCCAAATTCAAATTTATTTCGAAAAAAAGCCAGAAAAATATTGTTTTAAAATTCGTATTTCATTTGTTTTAACATCATTTGTTTGAGTTTCAACATTGCTATAACAACAACTATGGACAAATTGAAAATTCGCGGTATTTACGAATACGAGTTCCACCGTGGCACCAGTGCTGCAAAAACGAATCGAAGAATTAACGACGTGTATGGACCAGGCACCGCTAACGAACGAACGGTGCGTTTTTGGTTTCAACGTTTCCGTTCTGGAAATTTCGATTTACACAATGAGCCTCGTGGACGACCTGATACTCAAGTGAATAACGAAGAATTGAAGGCGATAGTGGAAGCGGATCCATCTCAAACCACTTCTGAATTAGCAGCAGCCTTCGGCGTAAGTGACAAAACGATACTTATCCACTTGCGCCAAATCGGAAAAATTAAAAAACTCGAAAAGTGGGTACCGCACGAATTGACTAAAGCAAACCAACAAACACGCGATGCTTGCTGCGTTTCTTTGCTTAATCGCCACAATAATGAGGGGATTTTGAACCGTATCGTGACTTGTGATGAGAAATGGATCCTGTACGACAATCGGAAGCGATCATCACAATGGCTTGACCCTGGAGAACCGGCAAAACCTTGCCCTAAACGAAAACTGACCAAAAAGAAGATTCTGGTTAGTGTTTGGTGGACCAGTGCTGGTGTTATCCACTACAGCTTCTTGAGATCAGGCCAGACGATTACTGCAGACTTGTATTGCCAACAATTGCAAATAATGATGGAAAAGCTCGCCATTAAACAACCGAGACTGATGAATTGCTCTAGCCCACTGCTCCTTCAGGATAACGCTAGACCACACACTGCACATCAAACGATCGCCAAGTTAGAGGAGCTGCGACTGGAACCTCTGCGTCACCCACCATACTCTCCAGATCTTGCCCCAACCGATTACCACTTTTTTCAAAATTTGGATAACTTTTTACAAGGAAAAAATTTCAAATCTGATGAGGCAGTCAAAACCGTTTTCAAACAGTTCATAGACTCGCTCCCAGGATTTTTTTTCCAAAGGTATCAATGATCTGCCTATAAAATGGCGGAAGTGTATCGATAACAACGGCGCATACTTCGATTGATTAAATAATAATTTTATTAAAAAAAACTTGTTTCACTTTTTTGATACTGAACGGCAATTTCATATGTAAGGACCTAATATGCATTAATTCGAAAATGAAATTTGGAATGATATGAAGTTTCAAAAAGCGGACGGGATGGGATGATGTAGAAATGAGGTAGATAATAATAACATGTAGAATGAATGAAACATGCAGCATCGTTACAAAGTGAAAATAAAACTTTTTATTATTTATTTATTAAAATCTTTATTGACCACAATGGTACAAAAGGTGTACTTAACGCTAATGCATTCTCTACCAGTCAACCTTTAGAAAAAACAGAAATTATTTAATTGCGACAGGCGCTTTAAAGATGTACTTAATAATTTACTATTATTTATTTATATATTTTTAATAATTTTTGGCGCTTTCTTTCAATTTTACCCAAAGGCCGGTAACGTCTTTTGACGCACGCATTAGAGTAAACAAGATGGTTCTCCTTATGTTCAATATTCCATAATTTCGCAAGAAAATGGAAAAAAATTATATTTACGCAGTATGGCGAAGTCTTTAAATTAAGTTGTCGACCAATTAACATTTTTTTAAAATTCCAGGCGACGACCCCTTCAAAGAGTTCGAGGGCCCGCAAGGTTATATAGGTCTCCAGCAGGCCATCAAGCTGTTAGAAACCAATCAACTACCCGTGGATGTACATTAATTTAAAAAAATCAACAACTCGAGTATTTTATTTGTAGTTCCTGCCTAACTGGCAGTACCTGGCAAGATACCTGGAACTCAGCTGCTGTGCGAATTGGGCCATGAAGACCATATCTTCACGTGTCATCTTTGGTTCCATCATAAAAACATTGATACTGTAAGTGTAATGTTTCATTATCAAATAATTAATTTTTTAACAAAAATAAATCAGCAGACTTTTTTATAGGAGTTTCATCCATATCTACAAAATTCTTCATCATATCTTCACCAAATTAAAATTGAACCAACTTGGTAGTAAAGGCTTTTAAAAGCTTTTAAATAAAAAAACATCAAAATCGGTGCACAATCCGCCAGTTTCCAACAAAACAAATATTTTCCATGAGATTTGTATGAAATATCGGACTGTGACGTCATAGTTTTTTGGAGTCAAATAGCGCTCCGTTTTTCTGCATTAATAAATGTAAATTCACGTTCAAAATGGATGTGATGAATGACAAGTGACATTATACACACGTACGAATTAATAACCTCGTTTTTTTTTAAATCGGGTAAAAATATCACTTTAGCGACTAGGTCAACTATATCACTTTCGGGTCACTTCGGCTAGAGACGTAAAATAATTCCTAGTTGAGTGTCTCGGAAAGTGTTAAACATCCCAAAGAAGTGCAAAAGAAAAGGCCGGAATCATGGTAAAATAAACCACGGCATTCTCTCCCCGTGGCAGCTGGGTCACGTGATTGTCCCAAGAATAAGTACGTCATCAGTTGGGAGTGTTTCCACTGTGTGTGAATTGAATTATCTGAGCAAATTGCATTAAAAATAAACAAACCAAATATCCTAATCCTAACTTATATTATAAATGCGAAAGTGAGTTTGTATATTTGTTTGTTTGTTACCTCTTCACGCTATATCTACTGAACCAATCGTCTTGACAATTCGCATACACATAGTTAGTAGTACTGAGAAGGATATAGGGTACCTTTCATCCCGAAAAAAGTAATGTTCCCGTGGGATTTGGAATGCGCGAGCGAAGCCGCGGGCAAAAGCTAGTGAACTACTAAATCAATATACGTGTAAGGGACATAATAATATGTGTGATAAATCAAACTACTGGATCACTTTCAGTCACAGAACAGTCAAAGAACAAAAGAAATTGGCATTTCCATACAAAAGTGTGCAGCCTCCCCAATTTGTATGGGCATGTCGAATTTTTTGTGTTTAATGTAATTTTAATTTTGTTATATTGTAGTGATCTGGTACAGTTCGTAGCAGTAGCGGCGTTAGGGTAGGACGCGGTTGGGCGTCCGGCCAGGGCGCTAGATACAAAGGGGCGCCCCTTTTTTACTGCCTCTCATTAATGGAGACTAAATACTTGTGAATTCCCTTAGTTTAGAAATGGCAAATTTTAAGATATCTATATTGTATAAGAAGAGTTCGGAGAGGAGGGGGGCAAAATAATCTCGCCTGGGGCGCTGGTAGGACTAAGAGCAATCATTGGGTGGTACCTAACACCAAAGAGCTTGGAATCTGGGTCATTCTTGACGTAGTCTTGGGCCATGGCGGGAAGAAAATACCTTGTTTTATGCTACCATGGCCGGCATGTTGTTCTAATGAGGTCTTCTGTAAGCGTTAAATCGTCCCAGCCTCTGCAATCTCCCCCCACTTCTTGGTCTTCGTGGTCGAGGCTCTCGCTGTCTCCTGTCAGGACTGCCTTCATCTTCTTCTTCAGCTACAAGCATCTGTGAAGTTAGATAAATGCTTTTTAGGGACTGTTCAAGTATTACGTATGATCAAAATCAAATATTTATTCAGTAATTTAGCCTTCGCAGGCACTTTTACACGTTAATAATTTTTGTGTACATGTGATGTTCATTTATAATTAAATTCTTTATTTTATTTTTATTTTTTTTTAAAACCTACCCATACCTAATACAATGTTATCACAATATGTAAAGCTTGCGAACGAGTGCCAAATCCAATTTACAGAAATAAGTTAACTGAGTAGTCGAAAACAGCCAAGCTGACCAGTCTCTACTGACGGCACCCGTTCACGAGTTAACGCATCGATCAGCCATCGCTGATCGAGAGTTTATACTCCAAAAGGGGTGGGGGAGACTTTGATTTGCTTATTTTTGATGACATGGGGGGCCAGTCGAGACCCATTCCATTACGTCAAACAATATTTTTGGCACTGATTTAAAGAGGCAGTTGTAAATAGCAGTTTTGGTAAGTTAAAAATTATAAATGGCATGTTTAATAACTAGTTCAGCAGTTACAACTAAGCAGTAACGTAAACAAAAATGAGTAATAAAAAATAATGAACTGGATCAGTAAATATATGTCGGCGTGAGGGTAGTTTGACAACAATTACAATCCCAACTCTTATGTCGCATAGGGATATGAAATGCGCCGGAAAGGCTGAGCGGGATATGGCCTTTGACATAACGGTTGGCGTGAGTAACACTTTGCTACTTACAGTACTAAAACAGGCTAATGTCAGGATGCAAACTTAATTACATTCACGTCACTTTATCGGTATCGCCCCAAGAAAGACCGTAAGGTCTTCTTAAAAAATGACGGTAAGGCAGTGCCCCACCTTGCACTAATCCTATGAATTACTTCCTCTGGTAACCACATCCCAGCAATTAATCCTCTAGCCCACACAGATATCCTGTATCCAACAGGGCTTACCGTCTAGCTGAAATAGAATGTCATTGTAATAAATCGGTCTACCAATCCACATTCATTACAATAACCGCAATCAAACCAGTAATTTCCAGTCCCACAGTGAAATTGTACAACACGACGGTACTTGAAACAATCCCAATTTCACTGTTGCTAATCGACGGCTTCAACGCTCCGTTCACGCAGATTGCTACTCCAAAACAGCCACTGCACATCACAGCGTACATCTTTCTTCTTGTACGTTGTAATGAAATCCCAAACGAGTTGTGTACGGCATGGCGGCGCATGCCTATGAAACTTAGAACATTGCAGAATTTTGATGAAAAGATTCAATAAAACGCCATCTAGTCACGAATCAGCTGACCTAACTCCTAATGCGTGTTATAGAATAGGAATATCAAATGGTGGAGAAATTCGCCATACGAGGTAGAACACGTGATAGCTCAGTTGATTAAAGCATAGTTAAAATAAGAGCAATGTTGCGAGTTCAAGTCCCACTCACGCAGTATATTTTTTACACTATTTTTTTATTTGATAGGAATATTAAATGATGGATAAATTCGACATGTAAGGCTAATCACTCAATAGCTCAGTTGTTTAGGCTATTGAACATAGTCGTATTTGAACCCAGATCGCGAGTTCAAGTCCCAGCTCACGGAGTAATTTTTTCACCGTTTTATTTCATCTTTTAGTCCTTTGGTGTTGCGAAAGCATGTTACCAGATGGCGCCACTGGTTTGATCTAATGTTAAAGCTACAGTTTCTTATCTATTTCAGTATATACAATATTAATCTATGTGGCGGCGGTTCGAACAAGACTGCGTCAAAATTCAAATCGAATAACCGTGTTGCAAACAGTGTTGCCCTTTCTCAAAAAGTGTTGCCACTCACCCGTGACAACCTTAACCGAGCTTTTAGCTTGACGTATTCGTAACAAACAATTTAACAAACTATAAACTAGATGTCGCTAGCGTCTCATTGATCAGACGCCCCGACATATATATATGAGCAGGAAAATAATTAAATAGGCGGTAAAAAAAAAATTTACGAGAACGAGAGGTTAAATTTTTTTTCCTAACCTAGAAAAATGGATAAAACCCACCTAGCACTCGCCGGCCGCTACCGCGGCACGCACGCTCCGCTCGCTCGGCTCGTGCGTGTGTTGGTCGCAGTTCTAACCTAACCTATAGTTTTCCCTAACCTAGTAAAATGAATAGAACTAGTAATATGATAAAATAGCCGACTAATTGATTTTTTATTACTGTTCATGTTTTACTGTCGCAATAATTAATCAACCGCCATTAAATTAAATAACTGCTCAATATGTTTTCCAACTGATCATAATAACATCTCGAATATTTAAATAACAGCTCGAAAACTTAGTTCTCAATATTTATTTTTATTTTTTTATTTTTTCTATTTCTTGGCAATTTTCTGTCATTGCTCATGAAATTAATAAAAACCTTAAGACGATAAACGGTGTCCAGTGCTGCCCCCATTTGAAATAAATTATTTGTAAGGAAACGGAGATATCATTTAAAAAAATTTGAGCCAGTAAAACCTAGATAACCCTTCAAACTATTATATGAACCACTGTTTACAGTTTAAAGTGAGAACGTTAAGCTTTAGTTTTCTTTTTTTTTGCGAAAAACGGCCACTTTTGCAAAAATGCAAACTTAAGTGGACGTTCCACATTGTGGTTAATGAAGATTTAATAAATAAATAAAAACAATAAGACTATACCTCTTTACTTCGGGAATGATTCCGTACCAATTCCTCAATTTGTACAGTACATCCCACAGCCACGTAATAATCTATCTCACTGCTTTCTTTTTGCATACACTGTATGTGTGTGTGTTCGTCAACTTCAACATTGACCTGCAACAAAGATGTTTGTTTGTTTATAAACCTTTATTGTACACAAAAGACAAGCAGATACAAAATAACTAAATTTTTAACAAAAAAAAAACATTTTTTTTTAGAGTTTCTTCCATATCTCCAAAGTTGTTCATCATATCTTCACCAAATTAAAATGGGACCAACCTGGTAGTAAAGGCTTTTAAATAAAAATAAATCATAAAAATCGGTTCACAACTGGCGAAGATATCGCGTAACAAACATAGATAAAAACCAGAGTCCAATTGATAACCTGCTCCTTTTTTAAAGTCGGTTAAAAAATGTAAGCCTGCGAAACTTCTGCGTTCGTTTTTTTTTCAATTCAATTCGAAATATCTTTATTATCATAGGATATTTATAATATCTCTTAACAATAGTCACTTTGTACACTTTGCACAAATGTTGACGTCAAATCGTTACTTAGAGTTAGTTTACACGATCATTCTGGCATCAGTCAAGTACATCAGTCTGGAATGACGTGACTGACGCCAGAATGATGGATGTTTTTCACGGTTACACGGTCAATCCAGAATGACAGCAGACTGATAAAAGTACGTATACGGCAAAGAGCTATAATGAACCTTATATACATTGGTGTACGGTGTGTAGTAAAGTAACTAAAATACGGTGACTGACGCGAGAATGGTACGAGCGGGTTACGCGATCAGTCTCCCAACAGTACTTCATCATTCAAAACAATTATAATTTTCATCAGTCCGAACCATCAGTCTGTCATTCAGCGGGTTACATGATCATTTTTCGATCATTCTGACCGATCATTTTTAGATTATTCTGACCAGACTGATGGACTGGAATGATGCCAGAATGACCGTGTAACCTTGCTCTTACAGCTAAGTTTATGCCGCTTCCTAGGCGCTAGTGCAGACGAAGCGGCAACAAACTGCAGTGCATTTTCTCCAAAGACGTCAACTAACAAACTTAAAATTAGTCGTGTGGATGGAACGTCCGCGACAGTATCAACTTACCTGATCAAGAACTTCTTGGAGAGTACAGCTTTTTTTAGGCAAGCTAAAGGTTATGAGTCGTTGCTCGCCGTTTGCGAGAAAAATTAACATTTTAGCTTGATTCGATACTGCTTCTTGTTCAGCAGTTGTACATGCCTTGTTGTTACCTAAAAAAATAATGCTTACATAAAATAATTTAAAGGGCTATCTAATCTAGTGCCTAACATTTAGCAATATGGAAATTTTCACCATATAATTACGAGTTAACAATTTTTTTCAAATGAGGGCGCCACTTCTGCTTGGTATTCACCTTAATGTTGTATCGTAAAGAATATATTGTACAAATTTAAACAACGTCAAGTATCCAATTAGCCGTGTGGTTCTCGGCAGAGTAGAATAGGACCACTCCCAAGTCGTCCCGTGGATGTCGTAGAAGGCGACTTAGGAAACACAAGCTGGACAAAGCTTATGAACATCAGTGAGACCTCTCCAACCCGCCTGGCCAGCGTGGAGAGTGTAGGGCAAATCCTCTGACTGCTCTGGCTAATATATGGCTCTGGTAGTACAGAGAGGGTCGTGCTCCTGCAGTGGAGACTAAATAATAAACGGGCAAGTGCGAGTCGGACTCGTACATGAAGGGTTCCGTACCTCCGTACAATGTTTTAAATCGCTAAAAAAACACGTTTTTTGTATGACGACTCCCTTTAATTTTTAACTTTTTTTTATTTTTAGTATTTTTTGTTATAGCGGCCATAGTAATACATATTCTGTGAAAATTTCAAGTATCTGGTTAATGCCATTATAAAGATCTAGTTAAAAACGCTGAAAAAACACGTTTTTTGTATGGCGAACCTCTTTAATTTTTAACTTTTTTTATTTTCAGTATTTGTTGTTATAGCGGCCACAGTAATACATAATCGGTGAAAATTTTAAGTGTCTATCTATTATGGTTCAAGAGATAGAGCCCTGTGACAGACGGACAGACAGCGGAGTCTCAGTAATAGGGTCCCGTTTGCACCCTTTGGGTACGGAACCCTAAAAAGACCGGATGATAATGGTTCGCTGATAAATACCTTGATCACCCGTCGCTCTCCTGTCCGCATCTGCATTCTGCTGCATATTTCTACCTTTCAGCAACTTTGCCAATGCAGTATTTTCGCTTCCACCTCCTGAGGTACCTACATTTGGTGTCTGCCGGGCATCTGCAAATATATCTTTTTAGGGTTACGTAGTAAACAAGGAACCCTTATAGTTTCGGCATGTCTGTCTGTCCGCGGTTTTACTCAGTAACTATAAGTAGCTGTAACTTGGCATGGGTTTGTCAACTTCTTCTCTTCTTCATCTAAGCGCGTTCCCGGTTGCATCCTCAGCTGTGCTGCTTCGGAGCCCGGGGTGCGCTTTCCCGCTTTTTCTTCTCCTAATATAACATGCATGTCAATGGTCATCCAAGGATGCCAAAGACCTTGCAAAATTGAGAAGAAATAGCCGGAACACTTCAAATGATTTAGCTATATAGTTTTACGACCGACCGCCTGCCTGACGTCAACCCTCTTTGGGAATGCAATTGTAGCACGAGATGTTTGTGCTCAGTCCTTTAGTCGCCTCTTACGACATCCACAGGAAGAGATCCTATTCTAACCCGGAACCACACGCATCCGGAACACGGATGAGGGTTTGTCAACAAAGTGGTAAAATAAAAACTTACAAAAAATTTTATTTACTGTGACTTGTAAAGTGGGAATCAATTATTTTTTTCTCGACTTATTTTTGTAAGAGGCAAGTGTAAACCTTGTCAGCTAAACGGGTAAACACGTGAAAAATTCACGGCCGTAGTATTATATATATAACTAGCTTTTGCCCGCGGCTTTGCTCGCGCTAAGAAGTTTTTGCGGCTTTACTTTTGTTTAGCGTGTGTAAAAAATTAGGGCCTACAAAACTTCTTTGCACTCATTAGGCGCTAAAACGTCTTCATCATAGTAGCTCCAATCTTTAATTTCAGTACAATAAGTCGAAAATCTAAGACGATTTATACAAACTTTCATCACCTATTTTATCCCCTTAGGGGTGGAATTTATCAAAATCCTTTCTTAGGAGATGCCTACGACATAGTAGCTCTATGCATGCAGTCTCAGCCCGATCGGTTTAAAATTGACAAACTTTCATCCCTATTTTATCCGCTTGGGGGTAGAATTGATCAAAATCCTTTCTTAGCGGATGTCATAACATCTACCTGCATGCCAAATTTCAGCCCGATCCGTCCAGTGGTTTGGGCTGTGCGTTGATAGATCACTATGTCAGTCAGTCAGTCACCTTTGAGTTATATATATTTAGACGTACCTAATTAATCGACCAAAAGTGTACCAACAAAAGTGTCGTTTGTATCTCAATGTTTGTGTCGTTTTGACGACCTCCGTGGCGTAATGGTTAACACGCTAGACCGCTAATCCGGAGGTTCTGGGTTCTATTCCCAGCCAGGGCAAGTTGGAAAATGGCCTTTTTCAAATTGTCCTGGGTCTTGGGTGTTTATCTATTATATGTATTTATCATAAAATATAGTATCGTTAAGTTATTATCCCATATATTTATTTATATTTTATATTTATATCTTAAACGTTTTAGTTCATTGTTTTAGATAAAGCTTGTTTTAATATTTTTAGGGTTCCGTACAAAAAAAAACGGAACCATTATAGGATCACTCGTGCGTCTGTCTGTCCGTCCGTCTGTCACAGCCAATTTGCTCCGAATCTACAGGACCGAATCAGGTGAAATTTGGTAGGATGGTGTAATTCTGTGACCCAAACACATATGTGCAAAGTAAATACATATTTTTTTTTAAATAAAGGTAATTTTCGGGGGATAAATTAGGAAATTGAAAAAAAAAAGTTTTGCAAACCTTACTGTGTCATATATCAAATGAAAGGGGTCGTTATGAGGATCTCAAATATATTTTTGTTATAATTATAAAAGAAATAGTTTTGATTTATTCATGTAAGAAGACGAAAATTGACCATTCCCCCCCCCCCCCCCTGATCTCCGAAACTAGCCTAAAATTTTGAAAAAAATACGAAAATATAGTTCATATCTTGTAGATTACAGGAAAACCTATAAGAATTCAATCAATTGTACGGAACCCTCTCCACGCGAGTTTAACTCGCACTTGGCCGGTATTTATTTAATAAAAACTTGTTGTATGTATACTCACATTCTGCTAAGTATCTTACTAAACTTACTTTCTGACACATCACAATCCATCTCTTGATTGACGAGGTTATCCAATAATCCTTGTTCAGTTTTGAACTCATTTGGCTCATTCCTGACTTCGACTGAGTCTCTTGTGACCCCAACACGGGCATTTGTGACCTTAAACGGCTGGTTTTCGACGTCATCAGGCTCAAATTTGACTTCAACCGGTTCACTTTTGACCTCGATCGGGACAGGATATGTCACAGTGTCAGTACACTCCACTGGTCTAGTGCGTAGGGATGCGCGTAGACCAAGTCGCGAGTTCGGCAACTGTGGCAATGAGGTGGTCTGAAATGATAATTTATTTATTAGAATTTTATTTTTCCCGGACTTAACAATAAGAGTTCTCCCCAGTCAACCATAGGGTTAAACAGATAGTTAGTTGCGGCGCAAAATTAAAAAAAATTAATTAATTTATTTATTTTATTTTATTTATTATAGACGAGCAGCTCAGAGCTGATGTCTATTTAAATTATATAAATATTATAAAAGTATTAAGTTATATTGAATTATGAATGTATACATTGTGACATCGAGCGGGCTCCAGCACTCCTCCGCCCCTCTTAGGCGCAGCGGGGGGGCCCATGCCCATATATAAGGCGCGGCGGCCGGCGCTCGCCCTCGAGTGGTTCAGGAAGTGGCGTATCGAGGTGAACCCTGAGAAAAGTAACGCAGTTTACTTTACGAAGGATCACCAAGGTGCGCGACGACCTCAGAACAACCCCCAACATCGACCCGAGCCCATAAGGCAAATCTCCCTATTCGGAAAACCCATTCCTTGGACCAAGACGGCCAAGTACCTGGGTGTCACCTTCGACAGCCGATTGACCTTCAAGCAGCACATTAAAACGGTATGCAACACTGCATCCTTTTACTTGAGCCGCTTGAATCCCATGATACGCAACGAAAAGTTTTCTCTTGGCAACAAGTTAACTCTTTTCAAACTTTGCGTTCGCCCAGTTCTCACATATGCAAGCGTAGTTTTTGCACACGCTGCTCCATCCAACATCTTAAAACTCCAAGGAGTCCAAAACCGCTTCGTTCGCAGAGCTACCAATGCTCCATTGCTAGCTCGGAACAGCGACCTCCATCGCGATCTAGAACTCCCATCCATTAAACACTTTATGAAAGAAGCGTCCGCACGCCACTTTGATAAAGCAACCAACCACCCGAACCGTTTAGTTAGAGAGGCAGCTAACTATACCCCGGAACATAACCCTCGTAGACTCACCGGCAGACGTCCGAGGCATGTTCTTACCGATCCCGATGACCAAATGACGGCTGACATGGTCCAATTCGATAACTCTGCGGCTCCGAGTAGCCAGAGTTCCCACGCGATCCGTCCCCCCCGCATTCGCCGGAATCGAGTGCATAGGCGTAGAAACATTAGCTCGTTTACTAGGTACCGCCCGGCGGCACCTGGACGATTTGCGTCCTGATTAGGCCCTTCTGGCAACCGTAGCTTCGGCCCTTCAGGCAAAACATGGGTGTTGCAGCACCCCAAAATTTGCCATAACCCCTAGCACGCGAGGTTTCCCCCTTGGGAGCCCTTTGCGCTGTTGCTAGTAGTATATAAATATAGGAAGCCGGGCCCTTGGCCCGCTCCTCAAACCTTGTCCGGTGGAGTAGGATATGCCGTCTGAGGCAACCTAAATATGTCAATCCTAAAAAAAAAAAAAAAAAACGCTCGCCCTCTTCGTCTTCGGCAGCATCTGAAGCTAAGTAGTTCTTCTACCTAGAAGGGCTACTCAACTGATCTAGTGCCTATAACTCACGACCCTGACTACCTAATCTGTACCTAGTGTTCTAGTGAATCTTTGTAACTAATGTAATGTAATAGTTGTTCATTATACCTATCTCATTTGCCGATATCTGGTCTTTCTTTTATCTCATCTATCTTCCTAGATCCTAAATCTAGGCTTTACTAACCGAAACGGTGCAACATAATCATCATCAGTTCTTTTTTAGTCTCCATTGCACGACCCTCTCTCTCTGTACTACCAAAGCCATACTAGATCGAGAGCTGGCACGAATTTTGGGTAGGTGTTTGAGGCAAGTTGAAAACTTGTCACATACCTCTCCTATTATACCCCAACACGGAACTGCAGACCTGGCTGGTGAGTAGCGGGGCTATGACCTATGAATATTTAAGTTTTTTTTTTTTAAAAGGTATTTGAGGCAATATGCATTTTTTATATGTTGTAGTTTAGTGTTTAAAGAATAAAAAAATCAATAAGCCAGACGATTTGGTCGGGGCTTTGATATTGCCAGGCAAAAATATAAAAAAGGTATTTGAGGCAACTTGAAATTTTAATTGAGTATTACTTGTAACTAAAAAATAAGATGCTCAAAAAGACAGGTCGTTTTGATGGGACTTTCTACCTGCCAGGTCAATATAAATAAATCAAAATGTTGCAAGCGAAACTAGGCCTTATGCATAAAGACTAGAGTTGCCTGCTTTGATCGTTGTAGTCATACACACATCACTACATAGTATAAAACAAAGTCGCTTCCCGCTGTCTGTCCCTATGTATGCTTAGATCTTTAAAACTACGCAACGGATTTTGATGCGGTTTTTTTTAATAGATAAAGTGATTCATGAGAAAGGTTTATATGTATAATACATACCCCGTGCGAAGCCGAGGCGGGCCGCTAACTAAAAAATAAGATTCTCAAAAAGACGAAGAAGATCATTTTGATGGGACTTTCTCCCTGCCAGGTCAATTTAAATTAATCATAATGGTGCAAGCGAAAGTAGGCCTTATGTTCTTCCGGCATAAAGACTAGAGTTGTCTGCTTTGATCATTGTAGTCATACACATATACTATATTTTATAACTAATACAATCCCGTGTGGTTCCGACCACTCCATCTCTTCATGTGGATGTCGTAGGAGGCGACTAAAGGACTAAGCACAAACATCTCGTGCTCGTACAATTGCATTCCCAAGGAGGGTTGACGTCAGGCAGCCACCAACCATTTATTAGTTATAAGTAATACCCTATTAAAATTTCAAGTTGCCTCAAATACCTATTTTATATTATTTTGAAAAATACTTTTGCACGCGCCTGGTAATATCAAAGCCCCGACCAAATCGTCTGGATTATTGATTTTTTTATTCTTTAAACACTAAACTACAACATATAATTTGCAATGTAATTTAATTTATGACTTGAATAATTTTATAATTAACTGTAATGTAATGTAATTTTCAATTTAAAACGACTGAGAGCTGTTTATCAAATGTGCATGCTGTGTTCGCTCCAAGTAGGTTGGCAACTTATATGCTCTAATTTGTATATGCTTAGATTTGTGTGTTGTTCAGCCAGTTAGCGAACCAAATAAATTAAAAAAGAAAAATAAAAAAATAAATATAAAAAATGCATATTGCCTCAATACCTTTTTTGAAAAATAAAAATAAAAACTTTTAAAAATTCATAGGTTGCTTTAGCCCCGCTACTCACCAGCCAGGTCTGCAGTTCCGTGTTGGGGTATAATAGGAGATGTATGTGACAAGTTTTCAACGTGCCTCGAACACCTACCCAAAATTCGTGCCAGCTCTCGGACCATACTTAGCAAGAGCAGTCAGAGGATTTGGCCTACACTCTTCACGCTGGCCAGACGGGTTGGAGAGGTCTCTTTGATGTTCATAAGCTTTGTTCAGCTTGTGTTTCCTAAGTCGCCTTCTACGACATCCACGGGGAGACTTGGAGTGGTCCTATTCTACTCTGCCGGGAACTACACGATCTTTATCCCTAATGGTTATTCTTGATTCTTCTTATTTAAAACAGTTACCTATTTCTCGTGTAGTCCGAAAACCACAGAAGTAACCTCAGGGTGCAAAGAATCAAAAATCAAGAAGAATCAAGAATTCTTGATTCTTTGACTCTTAATATTTAAAACAATACCTACAGGCTAGTAAAAAAATAATAATATTAAAGCAGTTGTTTCTCGTGTAGTTTAACACCACGGCGGTTAGGGACCATCCATAAATTACGTCACACATTAAGGGGGAGGGAGGGGGTCAATAAAGTGTGACATTGTGTGACAAGGGGTAGGAGGGGTCATAAGGTTTGTGACGTCACAATACAAAATCTATTTATATCTAAGTAATTAAACACAAAATTTTAACTAATAATAAACTTTTAAATATTTTCAGCTCTATCAGTGGAATATTTAGAAAGCTTTGGTCATTTGTTGATTTTTAAAAATTAAATATAAATAATTTTGGATCTGCTGAATTATTTTAATAAGTATCCTAAGTATCCAGTAAGTAGTGGCAAAATTGTATGCTACTTATATAAAACATAGATGTAAATAATCTCAAAATATGTGATGTCACACTAGGGGGTGTGGGGTGGGGTGTCTCAAAATTGTGACCGACTGTGACAAGGGGGAGGGGGGAGTCAAAAAGTCATGAAATTCGTGTGACGTAATTTATGGATGGTCCCTTACCTCAGGGCATCAAGAATCAAAAATCAAGAAGAATCAAGAATTTTTGATAAATTTAAAAGGGTTTTTTCTTCGAGTAGTTCTAACTCCACATCGGTTACCTCAGGGCGTCAATTATTAATCAGAATTAAAAATCAAGAAGAATCAAGAATTTTTGATATTTCAAAACGGTTTTTTTTCGAGTAGTTCTAACACCACAGCGGTTACCTCAGGGTGTCAATTATTAATCAGAATTAAAAATCAAGAATTCTTGATATTTCAAGACGGTTTTTTTCGAGTAGTTCTAACACCACAGCGGTTACCTCAGGGCGTATCAAGACAGAAGCCAGTACAGCCTCAGCTTCAAGAGCCGTGGCTTGCAGCTTGTAGCACCGAATCAGCTGAGCTTGACAGATGAAACACACTTTCAAGGGCCGCTTGCCATTGGACAGCTGAAAGTTAAAAATATTACGTACACACTCATCATCATCATTCTCCTGTATTCTCAGTTGCATCCTCAGCTCAGGGGTAAACGGTTCAGAGGGTGATTTGACGAGGTTACTGGTTTTTACACAGAGCAACTGCCTTCTGACCTCCACAATCCAAAGGGTAGACCAGAATCAATCCTAGGATTAGTTTAAATAAATGCTATATGGTGTTCGGGACCCACAGCTTTACGTGACTTCCAAAGCACAGAATCATCCGTCTTTTCGGATAATAAGGTGATTCAAGCCTGCAATAGCCTAACCAGACTGAAAACTTTTTCACAAAGTATGCTTCCAAGTAGGATTTGAACCCATCACAAAGCAAATGCCTTAACCTCTGGACCACGGAGGCAGTCATAGTATGTACACACTATCACGACTTTATCCTGAACGGGGTAACCTAGGGATTAAGGACATGTTTAGTGTGAAGTTGGGGCATGTTGATGGAAAAAGGTAATGGTAATAGTGATGGATTGCTAGCAGCATAAATAAATACTCTCCCTCACCATCCCATATTCTACCCGCTGAGAAACTTCCACCGGGTGGTGATCTCCAATGGGCAGTTTGGAAGTCCCTAAATAGGCTACGGACTGGTGTTGGGAGATGCCACGAGAACCGAGCAAAGTGGGGTTTCTCAAATAACAATCGATGCGACTGTGGAGCTGTTCAAACCATGGTTCAGCTACCATCGTGCCCCAGCTGCCCAACCTCTTGTACAATAGACGACCTAAATTCAGCTAATGACGGGAGTAAATGTGGCCACACATTGGTCTACACTCATTTAATAATTTTAGCCATTCCGACTCGCTAAGAAGAAGAAGAAGCATACATGTATAGTTCTTTTCTTAGTCTGTCTGTCTCTTTCTGTTCACATCAGATTAAATAAAAATAGACACATGGATGACGTCATAAAAATTATAACTAATGTGTACGGACCAATGGACTTGTAGGTATTAATTATTGAAATAAATAAGAAAATAAAATTAATTATAAGCACGAGTACTTCAATCAGTCGCATGATCTAAGATGTGCTAAGGCTTTAAGACGCCAACATAATGTAAATAATCTTTCCTAATCAAGTGATTATGAAATTTTGTTATTTGAGAAAATGCTTATTTTGATGTAATAAACAATGATGCTAGATCCTCAGTCATGTCATGACCCATGACAAGGAAATGTGTATCGTAAAAAAAACTGTCGATAAAACTTACAGGATAACCTGTTATTTTCTCGAACACGAGTTGAAGAGGAGTCCCAGCGATCTTGCATAGGCGCAGGCTGCTCGAGAGGCAAATGCGACACACAGTCTTTACAGACATTTTCTTCTAACAGTAACAAGTTACCTACGAAGTTACGAACTTACAAATCAAAACTAAATTCAGGTAGGTGAGGTAGGTAAACAACAAAAACACAACAATGGACAATTACATCACAAACAAACATGTCAATCAGTGATGTCAAAATGTCAAACGGTACGTACGGCCACAGGGTACGGCCCTGGATACGAGTACTTTAGAGCCAATTTTTTTTCTATTGGTTGCTTGGTTTATAATATAATATAATTAGTAGTAATGTAGTAATGTAATGACCTGACACAGCACAGGTCACATAGGTCATCACAGGGAATTAAGGCTGGAAATAAACATGCTGGCTGATATTCAGATGCTGATTTTATATACATTGTTGCAGGTTTTGTTTGTAGTTATGCAGGCATGACATTCTGGATGAATATATTACAAAACAGGTAATATATAATGTAATGTACCTATGTAAAATGTAAATAATGTACATGAAATCAGCATCTGAGTTTCAGCATGTGTATGTGTATGTTGTGTTGTGTATTTCTTTGTCGATTCTGTAAACAAAAGAACTTAAAAAATTAAACAAATGTCATTCAGTGAAAATTAAGTAGCAACAATTTGTATTGTTTGTTTACCTACCTACCTACTATTTTAATTTGTTTACAAACAAATCAGTAGGTAATATAATTAATTTAACTAAAGTACAGAATTTGAATATATTTATTTTTAAACTACTGAGTATCTACAGAACCCATTTTCGCGCTAACAACATTTACGTGATCACGTCTTAACTTCATAGTTTATTAGTGTAATTTATGATGTCTCAACTCCGTGGCAGTACTTCTCTTGTTATAAAACCTCTTCTGGTAATAAAAGAGGAGCTTAAAATGCCTGAAGAGTTTAAGGAGACAGAGAGCCATAAGTGCGTCGTGTGCCTAACACGAAGTCTTGAGTGTTTTGACATTTTTATCACACATACCAACTCTTCAAAGACTTCAGTGCTGGATTTCCTCAGAAAATACACCATAACTGATCACACATTAAGTCAAAACCCTGTGAGTAACATCTGCAAAATGTGTTTAGACCTTATAAATGTTTTGGAACACGCTGAGATGGAATACTTGAAGGCTAAAGATGATTTTGAATCAGTTATCAGTAAGAACCCACTGTTTTGCATGCCGCGACCGATTCAGCTGGAGTACGTCAAGAGTGAGACTGGATATGGTGGTAGCAATAGAGAAGATAAAGATTTTAAATATCGAGATTCTATTTCGATGGCCAGGACGGAAGAAAGTGATCTCCAAACAGAAATCTTTGTAAAAGAGTATGTATATTTGTAGAGAGACCTAATAATCATAATGCCAACCAGACCTTTTTAATTAATAATCTAAGTATACATATACAATGTACTTATACCATATACCGGTGTGGTTCCCGGTTAAAATAGGACCACTCCATCTCTTCCTGTGGATGTCGTAAGTGGCGACTAAAGGACCTAGCACAAACATCTCGTGCTACAATTGCCTTCAGGCAGGCAGCCGGTCGTAAAACTATAGCTTAATCATTTAAACTGTTCCGGCTATTTCTTTTCCATTTTGCAAGGTCTTTGGCATCCTTGGGTGACCATTGACGTGCATGATATATTTGGAGAAGAAAAAGCAGGAAAGCGCACCCTGGGCTTTGAAGCAGCATAGCTGAGAATGCAACCGGGAACATGTTAAGACGAACAAGAAGATACAATGTACTTATACCGTCGTATCTTGCATTGGGGTCCACAATGGGAAGCACAAAATCAAGAAGAAAAGAATGGCTGTTTCTTCTTGATTTTGCATTGTCTTCGACATCCTTTGGTCACCATATTATAAAAAAGTGCATGTAAATGAATAGTATCTGATAGATATTTGATTCTTTATTCTTGGTTTTACTTATTTATTAGGCTGACCCATCGAAATATAATTCTCTAGAAATCTAACGCTCCTACACTCTCCGCTTCGATTCTGATTCCATTTACGTAAACAAACGAACAGTAATTACAACGAAACACTTGAACGCACATATAGACAAATATGCATACGATTGGTTGCGACAAGGTCACGCGTCGTCGGCGGTCGGGTGGGGCACTCAACGCAACGGGCGGTGAGGTACAAATGGTACAATACAACGCGCGGATGGTACCTATTATACAGTACGCTATGCTAAAATAAATAACCTTGTTTACGTGTTCCTTTATATTTTTAATAACTAATTTTCATGCCTGTATGGCTTCTACACCACTTCATGGCACATGACGGCATTTTCAACACAGCAATATTCTCAAAGGAAACTTCTTGCGACACAACCGACTCGATTGTCACGGCGAACTGTCGCGCCGCGCGGTTCATATTTTACGCCCCGCCTGCCGCGGTACATATCGCGTGGAATGATTTTTCAGGATTAGTTACTTACAATTTATTCTGTCTAATATCGAAAAGAAATACAGTGTTAACAATAACTTTTACCGTTAATATCATTGGTAACGTTATCTGATTTATCGGTAAATGGTTGGAACAATACCGTTACCCAGCATAACGTTAACGCCGTTTGACAGAATTAACGTTACCAGATTTCTAACTGTATTCCAAACCTTGCTCTGTGCTGCTCGACGCGCGTTAGTGTTTTTATCCCTCCTCAATCACTCCTTATATTTATAATCCTTAGTTGCCAACATCATCATCATCATCCGAGCGTATTCCCGGTTGCATCCCCAGCGGTAACACTTCAGAGCCGGGGACCCCGGGCTACCTAACCTAGGAGATTTGACGAAGTCACTGGTTTTTACACAAAGCAACTTCCGTCTAACCTTCACAACCCAAACCAGAACCAGTCCTAGGATAGATTTAAACAAACGCTAGATGGTGTTCGCGACCCACAGCTTTACGTACCTTCCAAAACATGGACTCATCTTTTCGGATAGTCAGGTGATTCAAGCCTGCAATATTCTAACCAGAACAACTTTTCATAAAGTATGCTTCCCAGTGGGATTTGAACCCACGACCTCCGGATCACAAGGCAAACACCTTGGCCACTGGACCACGGGGGCAGTCAAGCCTTGACTTGCCAACAGTAGTCAGCATATCTTGAGACACAAATGCTTCCAGCCTTTTCCAAGGTGTTCTCTGCCATAGTGGGCCCCGATCTTTTTTTTCAAATTTAATAGATTACAATTCTTTTTTCAGAGAATTCAGCGTTGACATAGACACAGTTATAAAGCAAGAACCCCATGATAGTGGTATTTCAGGAGAGGAAGTCAATGAAAGAGCCAAACAACAAGAAAAAGAAATATCTCTTGACAAAAGGTCGCAGTACAGTCAAGATGGCGCTGATGATGAACCGGATGTTAAGAAACAGAAACTTTCAAAGTGTGAAGAACTTAAATGTACACTAGATCAAAACAACACCCCACCAGAAAAGAAAGAAAACTACAGCGCCGCCTACGAAAGTTTCATTAATTGGAAAACCACCAAGAACCATTTCTGCGAGAACATTTTCATAGAGTATTTCAGCGAAATATCAGCCAAATACAACTCCAGCTCCATTTGGAGTATCTACTCGAGGTTGAAGAGCACCGTTTTGACAAATAACGGCGTCGATATAAGGTGTTATTCGAATCTGCTCGACTTCTTGAAGAAGTTGGAAGACGGCTGCGAAAAATCGAGGATGTTTTCGGCGAATGAGATAGAGCAGTTTTTGAAACGAGCACCTGATAGTCAGTACTTGGTTACTAAGGTTAGTTTACTAAAGGTTGACTGGAAGCAGTAGCGGCGTTAGGGTAGAACACGGTTGGGCGACCGCCCAGGGCGCCAGATACAAAGGGGCGTTTTTGGACAAGGGGGGGTCACAGGTAATAATAAATATACAGGGCCTAACAAAATATACTGAAACTATTTTAAGGGTGATTTCAGTCCATGATACTGAACAACTTTCCCCAAGGAACATATATCGAAATATATAAAATATTTTTTGGCCTCCCATACAAGTTGACCGATCAGCTGATCCGAGTTTATATGAAAAGCAAAAAATATTTTTCAAATTTCGATATATGTTCTTTGGTGAAAGTTGTTCAGTATCATGGACTGAAGTCACCCTTAAAATAGTTTCAGTATATTTTGTTAGACATTATATAAATAGCGGCTGGTTAATGGCCGCAACTCCTAGACTCTTATTTATATGCACCCTCCCCTGCCTCCCTCCCTCCCTTCGTTTACAAAGGGGCGACAAATTTGAAGAATATCGTACTTGCACCCCTCCGCCCCCGTCGGCAGAAATAAATCCTATAAGATTGAAGCCTAAGTCGGAGTCTGAATTGCAGTTTGGGGGCGGGGCGGGGCGGAAATCTCGCCCGGGGCGCTGATAGAGCTAAACCCGAAGGGGCCGCCTGCGCGCATAGTAATAATGTAGGTACATTTTCGATACCTATACGGGGAGTGACACAGGCAGGCCTGCTTATATGTAGAATTTTTTGCAGAAAACGGCCACTTTTGGCAAAAATGCAAACTAAAGCGTTCTCACTTTAAACTGTAACAGTAGTTCATAAAATAGTTTGAAGGGTTATCTAGTTTTTACTAGAACAAAATTTTAAATGATATCTCCGTTTCCTTTCAAATAATTTTTTTCAAATGGGGGCAGCACTGGACTCCGTGTATCATCTTAACAGCTTATCCACTGGACTAAGGGCTTCTCGCAATAAAGTAAGGATTTTCCCATAATCACCACATAAAAAAATTAAAGACAAAAACTCATCATCCGAGCGTGTTCCCGGTTGCATCCTCAGCGGTAACGCTTCAGAGCCCGGGGTCCGCTACCTACCCTATGTGGTTTGACGAGGTTACTGGTTTTTACACAGAGCAACTGCCGTCTGACCTCCGCAAGTTGCGGTGTCAGGTATTCCCTTTGGGGTATACCAGAACCAATATTTAAACAAACGCTAGATGGCCTTCGGGACCCCCAGCTTTACGTGCCTTCCGAAGCACGGAATTATCTTTCTTTTTGGATAATCAGATGTTTCAAGCCTGCAATATTCTAACCAGACTGGAAACAACTTTTCACAAAGTATGCTCCCCAGTGGGATTCGTCCATGACCTCTGGATCACAAGGCAACCGCCTTGCCCACACTGGACCACGGAGGCAGTCAGAACGGCTAGAACTTACAGACGCTCATTTATTTTTTCAGGTCGCGTTAATTTTCGCCTTAACAGGCGCATGCACCCGCGATGAACTACACAGCATTTCGACGCCAGACATAGAAGACCGCGGAGACACGTTCCTCGTAACAATAAGTGCAGCCAAAGAACCCAGATCCTTCACGATCAGCAGCCCATTCTACGAAACCGTTGATAGGTATATAAAGCTACGTATGCCGAAGACCAGAAATGAGTATTTTTTCCAGAATTATCACAACGGTAGATGCACTAGTAGACACGTTGGGCTTAGCAAGTTTGCGACGATGCCGAAGGAGGTTGCGAAGTTTCTAGAACTGGCTGACCCGGACTCTTATACTGGACACAGCTTTAGGAACTCTGCTATTGCTCTGGCCGACGCGGGAGCTGATATATATCAATAGGTATTATTTATGTATGTCGTGTCGTGGCATGTAGAATAGGGATGATGACTGGGTCAAAAAAGTATTATTCAAATTAGTCCGTTAGTTAGATTGTCCAAAAATAATGTACCCATATTTTTCAGTTCATCATAAAGTAAAAATTCACAAAGATACAGAGTATCTAAGTTCGAGAGTAGGGGCTTGTGACGTCACCGATGTGTAAAAATCGTACGAAAGCGTGACGTCATGCGAAATTTAAATGCGCTGTATCTTCGTCATTTATTGTTTCTCAGAGAAAAGAAAAAATACTTGTACAATATTTTTTAATAATCTAACCGATGGGTCAAAAATATTTTTTCAGTCATCATGCCTATTGATCATTTCATGATATGGCCGGCCATTTCATGTTGTACAAAATGCCCTCTTATCTATACTAATATTATGAAGCGGAAGATTTTGTTTGTTTGTTTGTTTAAACGCGCTAATCTCAGGAACTAATGGTCCGATTTGAAGAATTCTTTTTTTGTTGGGTAGTCCATTTATAGAGGAAGGCTTTAGGCTATATAACATTAAGTTCCGACAACCACGCGAACGAAGTCGCGAGCACAGCTAGTCATATATATCAATGAATAGATCAGCGTTATATCAATAAATAATTAGCAAAATATGAACTTGAAAGAAAATTTAAGGGTGTAAAAGTTTTCCATACTGATGGTCAGATACACTATCACGTCTTTATCCCCGGTGTAGACAGAGCCTAGGGCGGTAAAGCCCAGGCCACTTTTAGCGTAATGGTGGGCATGAAGGTGGAAAAGGGAAATCATAATAGTGATGGGTTGCTAACAGCATCGCCCATTCATATGATTCAGATTCTCGCCCATTCCCTCGATCGGCTTTTACGATCTGCACGGGAAGAGAAGCAGCTGGTACATTCTATGTTTTTTCTTTTCTCCCAGACCAGCAAAGAAGAATGAAAACTGATGGGCAAAAATGACTTATTACAATATATCCTTTTTCAAGTTCGCATTTTGATTGTGCAAACCAATTACAACCTTAGATGTACATGCAATAGCTTTAAAGTTACAATTTTTTACGAAATCTGACATGTTTTAAAATAAAACGTAGACTACATTTGTATGGGAAACTCTGTCTAGGGTAAGGGGACTCTTAGGCAGCTCGAAAAATCTGACCAACACATTGGAATAAGGTGAAGATTTGCGTTGAACTGTAAACAGTAGTTCATAAAATACTTTGAAGGGTTGTCTAGGACTTGGTAGTAGCAAAATTATAAATAACTAGCTGTGCCCGCGACTTCGTTCGCTTGGTTGTCGGAACGTAATGTTATATGGCCTAAAGCCTTCCTCTATAAATGGACTACCCAACAAAAAAAGAATTTTTCAAATCGGACCATTAGTTCCTGAGATTACCGCGTTTAAACAAACAAACAAACTCTTCCGCTTTATAATATTAGTAAAGATTTATCCGTTCTTTTTTTAATGTTTTTTTTTTAAATGGGGACAGCACTGGACCCGGAAAATTCGGGTACGGCCTTAAGACACACTGGTACTCATCGGGAAAAATGTTAATTGCAATGGTAACACTGGGACTTATTAGGAAGTTTTTCCCCCTTGAGTAATAGTGTTAGTCATCGGGAACAAACTGACTGTGCGTCGACACTCCTTTTACGTTAAAATTACATTTCTTTTTTCTTTCCGGATTTCCCCTCAATGTGATTTTGCGCAGTTAAAATAAAAAAAGAAAAGTGATTTTATTAATATACTTTATTTGTGTTCATAAATACATTCCAATTCGCAATAAATCTATGAGAACAGGACTCAAGCAACTGATGGACTTAAATACAGCTTATTTCTATTGCCAAATAACATACTCTCAGTACACGATAGTGTCTGCCGCTTTCAATGTCATGATCATGATTAGGCCTTTTCAGTCTCCACTGCAGGAGCACGACCCTCTTTGTACTACCAGAGCCATATATTCAGAGGATTTGGCCTACACTCTTCACGCTCTCCACTCTTTCAATGTCAAACAAACTAAATTTTATCGTCATTTCGTAACACTTTTTTGCTTGACACTACTTCGACACGTAGCTACTTACGTATATCCTGCCGCTTTTGGAGGAAGAGTACTGGAATGCTATTTTTTAACCGGGGAGTCACACAATTAATGATTTGCGCGAGTGTTTCCAAACAGGCGCATTTTGAAATGATCGTATGCGAAGGATTTGCACGAGTGGTCTTGACCACTCGTAATTTTGACATTTGTAGCGTACAAATGTCAAAGAAACCTTTCATGAAGGTACATCCCAAGCCAGCGTTGCCAGAATGTTCCTTTTGTAAAATTTTACGTTACTTTTGACCCTCTTATGTTACCTTCATGTTACACGATTGAAAATGTCACTTTTTTTTTAATATTTTCTATCAAACAAAAAATAATCAGCTCTTTGTTTCATGGAGAAGCAACTTAAAATGTTTAGAAAAACCATTGACAAATTTATAATATTTTCTGCATAAAACAATATAACTTATCGCTGATAAGACAGTTTCAGAAATAGGAAGAGGGGTGAGTAGGAAAACTACGTTTTGTTTCGCTGACTCCCTCGTTGAAGAATAGCACTCCTGGTTTCACTCCGGCGCTTGCACAGACCAAACCATGGATCAAGATTAGATAGACACAGTCTCTTATGAATTTCGTGTCGATCTGGCGTCAAATTGTCTTCATTTAAGATCGTCACTAAATCTGCCGTTTTGAGTCGTAGAAACTCGTCGAAAAACGTTGGAGGAAGAGTTTAATAAAAAAGATTCCTGCCGTTTGTAAGTGAATTTCTTATAATTAAGAAAAAATATTCATATAATTAAAACTAAACATAACAACAATAAATATTAATTTATATAAAAAATTGAACCCAAATCGCCACCGTCAGCAGGCAGGCAAGTCCCCAAAGAGGCTGGCGACATTTCCACAGTGTATGGCCAGGCTAAGCCTTTGGCCGAAGTACGCACCAGCTCTTGGGTCCCCAGTCGACGTCAAATATTAAAAGGAAAATTGGCACGCCAGGTTTTCATACAAATTGAAGGACTTGTGTCAAAAATTTTATAAAACGCCTCACGTAAATAATGGACGCCCCCTAAATAGTGTTTGAAAACATATTTTCGGCTAAATGGAAGTTGACAAATATTACGTTTACATTGTTTCTCACCAGAATGTGTTAATTTGCTCTTTATAGCACGTTTTCAAAGAAACTGATGTTTACATATGCCAAATTCTCATAGTTACATATGGTTTCTCGGCAGAATGTTTTTAAATGGCTGTTTAAAGCATATTTGTTTACATAAGTCACATTTGGGTTTCACAGCAGAATCTGTTCTTAAATGGATTTTTATAGCTCATTTTCGACTAAATTGACGTTAACATATGTCACATTTGGGTTTCACATCAGAATATGTTCTTAAATGGATTTTAATAGCTCATTTTTGACTAAATCAACGTTTACATACGTCACATTTTCGTTTGTCACCAGTGTGTAGTCTAAAATGAATTTTTAAATGACCCAAGTGTTTGAAGCTTCGGGGACAAAGATGACATTGATGTCGTGTCTCACCAGGTGGCGCCCGCGGGTCTCTCCGCGGCTCGTGGCGGTGGTGGTGTGGAGCTATCGGTTCGCCGTCTATCAAGAGATGGATATTAAAAAAAAATACGAACTTAAAATACAAACTTTACTTTGCATCGCTGACACATCTAGAATAAACTTTCTTCGGGCGGGATCGTAGTGCACAGTCAATGACGAGCGACGACGTCACTCTAATTCTACCCACCTAATATTTATATTTGTGTCAAAGCTATTAGTTTTTATTGTTTATAAAATCACGCTCATTGTACTATTACCTATGTAAATATTATGTTTTTTCAGTAAGTGATTATTTCATGTAATTCTTATGAGAACCTTATTTTTGTCATATTCATTAAAAACATATTGTTTTTCACCAGAATGGGTTCATGGCTGTATAAAGCACCTATTTGACAAAACTGACGTTTACATATGTCACATTTAGGTTTCTCACCAGAATGTGTTCTTAAATGGATTATAGCTCATTTTTGACGAAATTGATGTTTTCGTATGTCATATTTTAGTTTCTCACCAGAATGTGTTCTTAAATGGATTTTAATAGCTCATTTTTGACGAAATTGATGTTTTCATATGTCACATTTTGGTTTCTCACCAGAATGTGTTCTTAAATGGATTTTTATAGCTCATATTTGACTATCCATCCCATCATCACGCTAAAAGTGGCCTTTGGGTCTTGCGGCCCTGGGCTCTGTCTGCTTAGAGCCGCAAGACCCAACATGCTCTGTCTGCCCCGTTAGGGATACAGACGTGATAGTGTATTATGTATCTTTGACTAAATTGACGTTTACATACGTCACATTTTGGTTTCTCACCAGAATGTGTTCTTAAATGGATTTTTATAGCAACTTTTTGAATAAACTGTGTAAACTCACCAGTGTGTATTCTTAAATGATGTTTCAAATGACCCAAGTGTTTAAAGTTGCGGGGACAAAAATAACATTTGTGTCGTATCTCACTAGGTGGCGCTCCCCGCGGCTCGCAGGGGTGGTGGTGGGGAGCTTGTTTTCGTTTCTCCGGTTCGCCGTCTGTCAATTGTTTAATTGTTTATTGTGATAAAAACGACTTACATATATTACATTTATCACACATGCATTATATAAATATAAGATAAAATTAAAAAATAATAATAATACACAGATACATCAAGCAATAAATTCAATTTCAAAACATTAATAGTCATAAATTATAAATATTAATAAGTATTTATAAATATTATAATAATAATTAGTAATTATAAATATTATAATAAGTCAAGAGAGGTGGATGTTGAATTTATGTCATTTTCATAAAAAAAGGGACAAGTGCGAGTCGGACTCGTACATGAAGGGTTCCGTATCTCCGTAAAATGTTTTAAAACGCTGAAAAACACGTTTCTTGTATGACGATCCACCTTAATTTTTAACTTAATCTTATTTTTTGTATATGTTATAGCGCCACAGTAAAACATAATCGGTGAACATTTCAAATGTCTAGCTATTACGGATCAAGAGATAATGCACTGTGACAGACGGACAGACAGCGGAGTCGTAATAGGGTCCCGTTTGCACTCTTTGGGTACGGAACCTTAAAAAGGTCATTTTCCAACTTGCCCTTGCTAGGAATCGAACCCAGAACCTCCGGATTGGCGGACTAGCGTGTTGATACATACCCTTCCGGACATCTTCCGCCAGTTCACTGTTCATTTCTGTACTGCGCACTAGCATTACAGAGCCTATATCTATACAGGACTTGTTGTCTTCATCAGAGTCCCATTCATCTTTAACAAGGGTGTCGGCTTCGGCTGCTGGCTGCCAGGATCCTGTAATTGCAATTATTATCGATAATATAAGGACGAAAAATTTTTATCAATTTTCAATAACTTTTTTTATAGACAGTAGTTCAGTATCATGGACTGAACTTGCTCCAGAAATTTGGCTGGTGGTTAAAATGTCACCCTGTATTAATAATATATCAATGCTTACGTAAGCGTAGTATAAGAGATTGCTTACTCTTGCTGACAAGAGGGGGTGGGGGATTAAAAATGGCTCAAATTCTGCTTACGTAATACTTGAACGTTCCCTAGTTACTTTAAGTTCTGAACATTTGTATTTTGTAGTAGGTATATTATAAATCCGTCAGTTAAATAGTCCAAAAATAAAGGACCCTTCTTTTTTAACCGACTTCAAAAAAGGAGGAGGTTATCAATTTGACTGTTTTTTTTTTTTGTTTATGTGCGTTTGTTACGCGATATCTTCGCACATTGTGAACCGATTTTGATGATTCTTTTTTTATTTGAAAGCTTTTATTACCAAGTTGTTCCCATTTTTATTTGGTGAAGATATGTTGAAGAACTTTGGAGATATGGAAGAAAGTCCTATAATAAAAATTGAAGTCGGTTGTTTTTTTTGTTAAAAATTTAATTATCGGTTTATCAAAGTAGTGATAGTAATGATCAGTAGCGGCGTTAGGGTAGGGCGCGGTTGGGCGACCGCCCAGGGCGCCAGATGCAACGGGGCGACGGGGGGCGTTTTTGGGCAAGGGGGGTCACAGGTAATATACAAAGTGGAAGGGACATACCCGTAATAAATCGAACCACGGGCTATACTAGATGATTTAAATATAATAAAATTAAAAACAAGTCAAAAAAAAAAATCGACATTCCTATACAAATCGCCCGGGCCGCCACACACTTTTGTATGGAAATACCGAAATTTATTTTTGTTTTTTGGTAGTTATTTTAATTTTATTATACTATAATGGTCTAGTATAGTCCGTGGTTTGAGTTATTACGGGTATGTCCCTTCCACGTTGTATATGTATAAATAGCGGCTGGCTTAAGGCAGCAACTCCTAGACTCTTATTTGTATGCACCCCCCCCTCCTTTCCTTCGTTTACAATGGGGCGGCAAATTTGAAGGATCCTATATCGTACTTGCACCCCTCCCCCCCCCCCCCCCCCCCCCCGTCGGCAGAAATAAATCCTATAAGATTGAAGCCTAACTGTCATATGACATTATAATTTTGAATACGTCAGACGGCCAGGGCAAAAGAAGATGACCACACCCGCAAGACGTTAAGTTTAGTTTTAAGCGATTCTCAAATTGCCCCGCACTAGACATGGGTAACTCCGGATTCGAATATTTAAATGAGCCGATTCATCAACAGGAGCCGATACCCGTACTGAATCCCGGTAATCGTTATCGGCTCCCGCGAGTTATTGAGTCCGCACCGATCTTAGTCCCGCAGGGAATTGGCGCCTATCGGGGCGCGAGCCGCGAGCCGCGTTTCGGCTCCACGGCGTCTCGGGAGGAATCGGGAGTCGGGAGTTAATATTATTCTGTATTGAAACCGGTACCAGAAAGGACGTCTTTATTCTGTAGATTCAATAGCGAAACTTAGCGGACCTCAGAGCTGGAGCCGATAAGGGAGTAGGAATCATTAAGATGTTCTGACGTTGCTTGTAAGTATCTCCGTTTGTATAGAAAGCACGCACAGTCCAACTCACAGAAAATAAATCCAGAAAACGCAACATGCAGCGTGATGCGTGGCAGTGTAATCATCACCTTACATGATTTAAATGAATGATTTGTTATATTTTACTGAATAGAAAAATCTGATATTGTTTATTGTAAAGAGGAATGTAAAAACGCTTAAATATTCCTAACAGAAAAATATTTGAGCGTTTTTAGGATTCCGTACCCAAAGGGTGCAAACGGGACCCTATTACTGAGACTCCGCTGTCTGTCCGTCTGACACAGGGCTCTATCTCTTGAACGGTAATAGCTAGACACTTGAAATTTTCACCGATTATGTATTACTGTGGCCGTTATAACAAATACTGAAAACAAAAATTAAATAAACGGGCAAGTGCGAGTCGGACTCGTACATGAAGGGTTCCGTACCACCGCAAAATGTTTTAAAACGCTGAAGAAACACGTTTCTTGTATGACGACCCCCTTTAATTTTTGACTTTATTTTATTTTTAGTATTTGTTGTTATTGTAGTCATAGTAATACATAATTGGTGAAAATTTCAAGTGTCTAGTTAATGCCATTATAAAGATCAAGTTAAAAACGCTGAAAAAAACGATTATTCCCAGTAGTCCCCTCTAGCACCGTCCCCCGGGGTGACAACTGTGAATTTTCTTCCCAGTTGTTACCGGGATGACAAATTTTCTCACTTGTTCCCTTCCGATCTGAACCAGAGGGGACAACTGGTATTATTTTTTTAAGTCACTTAGTTTTAGTTTATGTTATTAAGAAAAGTAATATTTTAAAAGTGTATAATTATAGTAATTACCTATCATTGTTTTTTAGATATAAAACTAAGCAGCAAGCAGGTTGATGAAATACAATGCTTTCAGTCTATGACATTAGACTTTTTTTTTTCGGCGGTAGGCGCAAAAAAAGTCATAAGCTTGCTCCTGATCTCAATTTAATTAAAAATATATTAAGTATACATTTTTACCTTAATTCTACACCAATCTTCTGTCTCCAGTACCATTATTACATGGTAGTGTTAGCAATAGCCTACATGTGGTAGCCTATGAGATAGAAATACCT
The DNA here is from genome assembly GCA_963576875.1 of Acrobasis repandana. Taxonomy (NCBI): domain Eukaryota; kingdom Metazoa; phylum Arthropoda; class Insecta; order Lepidoptera; family Pyralidae; genus Acrobasis; species Acrobasis repandana. Next base: position 7,490,547 of record OY756243.1, on the reverse strand, counting down.
ACTGCCGGCTACAACACTCACAACACATTTTCACCTCACTGAGCATTTTGTCCACAATATGTCTTCGATCACTGCTGTGCACGAGTTACAGAAGTCCTTGGAATCTTCATTGCTTCAAAGAATGACGGATTTCGAGAATCAACTGAAGTCAGCGTCCAAGGAGCCTGGCAGTATTGACAAGCTCACCGAGGATTACAACTCGTACAAGACTGATGTCCTAGTCATCTTGAAGCTGCTGCAACAGCAAATTGGTGAAGTAGTGAAGTCCACCGACAACATAGAGATGAGGCACCGGCGCAAATATCTTCTCTTCGGCGGAGTACCCGAGAGCGAGGACAGTTCGGCGGAGGATGTGATGGCGACAATCTCCTCTATCCTCACAAAGGAGTTACACCTCAAGGGAGTCTCAGCTTCATCCTTCAAAGTTTGTCACAGGCTGGGTTCTAGGAAGTCAAACCGGCCGCGGCCAATCCTGGTTCGCTTCACCGACTGTTCCTTGAAGTCTACGATCTGGCGTAAAAAAACCGCATTGAAAGGTACTCCCTATATGGTCTCAGAGTTCCTCACGAGACGTCGGCAGACACTCTTCTTAGAAGCACGTAAGAAGTTTGGCATTACTAAGTGTTGGTCTCTGGAGGGCAACATTTTTGTTAAGCCACCCAGTGGCAAGCCACTTCTTATTAATTCTGTAGAGGATCTGGGGCTGGCCACGAAAGCTTTTGAGGCAGCAGCCGTTCCCATATCGTCGGACCGCGATGAGGCGGGCACATCTAGCAGTGATAAGGCGGCCGCAACAGGCAGTGATAAGCAGCGTCGACCCAGGCGGGGTAATGCGAAATAATTTTACTATCCCAATATCGTACCTTAATCAGGGTAGTTAGGTTTTTCGTTTTTATTTTGATAATTTAACACCGAAGGTACCCACTATGAGAGAATTTGTTTTGCTTCATTTCATTTGACTTTTGACACTGACAGCTCACAGCTGACACTGGATTTGAGTTCCGTTTTGTCAGTTTTGTGTTGTTCTGAGGTTTTGTGTCACATTGTTATTTAAGCTGCGTTCCGCATTTAACACTCACTAGTGTACTGGTACTGGGTGCATTCTGTAGATAATTATTTTTGCATTTTCTTTTTATTTCATGCTTTCCTGTTCATTAATTTGTAATTGTGAGATTGTGAATTTGTGATATAAGTTTTTAGTATTTAACTAATGGACAGGATATGTGTTAAAGTAATTTTTATTTCTTTATCCCATGTTTGATTTGGATTTTGAAGCTCAAATGTTCTTGTTTTTATTTCATATTTTATAAGAATGTTGTAAGCCGGCAGACCAAGCTGAATTTGGTAATTATTAGTGCTTTGCCTTCTTTTTTCTTTAAGTGATCTTTTTATATATATTATTTTATAATATTAGTATTTATATATATTTTATATTATATATTATGGATGACTCATTTTATTCTGCACATGGTACTAGTGACTCGTCGAGTAATGGTGATGTCTCTTTTTATGATGCCGCCGCTACTCTTGGTGAACTCGTGCGTAACGACTTGCTTTCCGTGAAGAAATACTTTAATGTCTGTCACCTAAATGCTCAAAGCATTTCAGCCCACTACACAGACCTGCTGGAACTTGGCTCTGTTGATGCTCTTCAAGCTATTTTAATTTCTGAGTCTTTCCTTAAGCCTAATTTGGACTCGTCGCTCTTTGCTTTGCCTGGGTATATTTTGATCAGAAATGATAGGACTGGTGTGGGTTGTGGAGGGGTAGCTATATACCTACGCAGTAATATCCCATACAGAATTCTTTGCCAATCTCCCTCCGCTTATTCGGCGTCAGCTGAGTATATTTTTATCAAAGTGGTAGTGAAACAGGTGAAAGCTGTATTAGGCGTTATGTATTGCCCACCTGGCATAAACTATCTTTCTACTCTTGAATCTGTACTTGACTCTGTTGCCTCCGTTTACCCTCATCTACTCATCTTCGGTGATTTGAACACTAATCTATTACTTGACACCTCTTCCTCATCTAAATTACGTGATATTGTAAATTCCTTTAATCTTTCTCTACTTCCCCTCAATGCGACTCATTTCAATAAAGATTCTCCGGATACTTGGATTGATCACATTATTACATCTTCCCCTAGTAATATTTTACGGCATGGTCAACATCCTGCCCCTGCCTTCTCGCGCCATGACCTTATCTATGCCTCCTACAATATCCATACATCAAAACAAAAACCAAGGTATGTTTCAATGCGCAATCTTGCCCGCTTAGACGTCGAGGCCCTGCGTAAAGATGCCGCCAGTGCTAACTGGGATGTGGTTGTCACTGCTGAATCTATTGAGTCCAAAGTCTCATTACTTAATGATACAATAATCTCTTTATTTGACCGTCATGCTCCTCTTCGGCGAGTTAGACTCAAACGACCACCATGCCCTTGGATTACCCGTGGAGTGCGTATGGCAATAAGAAAACGCAATCGAGCCTTCGCGAAGTTTAAACGTGATCGTAGTGACTCCAAGTGGGCCCTTTACAAACAGGCCAGAAACTGCTGCAACCGGATGGTAAGGTCTGCTAAAAGGCGCTACTTTCACGATAATATTACTAATTCCTCTTCGGCAGATGTATGGAAGTTTCTTAAGAGCCTTGGTGTAGGAAAATGCCAAAACAAATCCTTTTCGTCTACTTTTACTTTAGATGACCTTAATGGGCACTTTTCCTCTGCCGCCAGTCTAGACCCTTCTGTAAGAGCTCAAACAATGTCCCACATTACTTCTCTCCCTTATCTTCTTCCTAATACATTCTCTTTCTCCAATGTGACTGTTGATGATGTTAAAAAAATCGTACTATCCATTACGTCCAAAGCCGTTGGTTTTGATGATATAAGTCATCGTATGATTTCTCTTCTCTTAGAATTTATCCTCCCTGTTCTCACACATATAATTAACTTTTCTCTCAGCTCTGGAGTATTTCCATCATTATGGCGGAAAGCTTTCGTGATACCACTGCCAAAAATAGACAGCCCCAGTAGCTTGAATCACTTTCGGCCTATCTCTATTCTCCCTTATTTCTCTAAAATATTAGAGGCTGTCGTGAATTCCCAACTATCTTCTTTTATTCTCCGCAACAATCTCATTAGTGACGTACAATCTGGCTTTCGTCCAGGTCACAGCACAAGTACTGCATTACTGAAGGTCACTGAAGACATCAGACTCGCAATGGAAGATGGAAAGGTAACTGTGGTAGTCCTTATTGACTTTTCTAACGCCTTTAACACAGTTGATCACGACATCCTTCTTGCTCTTCTGTCCCGATTCAACCTCTCATCAACAGTCTTGAATTGGTTCTCATCATACCTCCGCGGCCGACAACAGGCCATTCGCGGTGATCAGTCACTCTCTAGCTGGCAAAATCTTAATTCTGGAGTCCCACAAGGAGGAATTTTATCTCCACTATTATTCTCTATCTTCATCAATTCTCTAACTTTCCTACTTTCTTGCTCTCACCATCTGTACGCGGATGATCTACAGCTCTACCACTCTTGTGATTCCAGTGACATCGACTCAACGGTTGCTCTCCTCAACAATGACTTACGGCGTATCGCCGATTGGTCTGCAAAATACGGTGTTGCTGTAAACCCAAATAAATGCCAGGCAATAGTAATTGGCAGCTCTCGTCAAATTTCTAAATTAAATCTTGACACTATTTCTTCTTTGCAATTTAATAATACTACCATTCCCTTTAGTGAGAGTGTGAAGGACCTGGGTCTACACATCGACTCTACCCTGAGCTGGACTACTCAAGTAGCTGAGGTTAGTCGTAAAGTAACTGCGACCTTGCGCTCTCTCTATCGTCTCAAGAACTTTCTACCACTTAAAACAAAAATAACATTAGTTCAAACCTTAATTCTTCCCTTTCTTGATTACGCAGATGTTTGTTATTGTGACCTTACGCAAGTTCTCCTTAACAAATTGGACCGATTGGCCAATAACTGCATCAGATTTATTTTTAATATTCGTAAATTTGACCACATCTCTTCATTTCGCGCTCAGCTTGCATGGCTCCCTATTCCCTTACGTCGTAATGCTAAAATACTCTCGATGCTATTTTCTATCTTGAACAATCCGCATTCTCCTAGCTATCTTAAATCTAAATTCAACCCTCTCAGTTCCACTCACTCTCGTTCACTTCGCTCCTCTAGCACTCTCATCCTTAGTTTTCCTCCTCATCGCTCTACCTTCATGGACAAGTCTTTTCAAGTCCAGGCTATCCGGCTATGAAATGCCCTTCCGGAGTCTATAAGAAGAGCTCCCAGTCGTTTGGCTTTTAAGCGAGCGGTACATAAATTTTTCCTCCAGCAGTCCTAGTCCCAGTCATCCTGATTATATATATTAGTATTTATATTTATGTATTTATCTATTGTATTTTATCCATGTTAGTATATATGTATAGTTATTATATGTTTAAAAGTATATTTGTGTATAAGTATACCTATGTGTCTTTGATTATATATAGTTTATTTATATTAAGTTTGCTTATTTTTGTGAATTTTATTACGCCAGCCACACATATTTTCTGCTTGGTCTAATGGTTGACCGGGAGAGAATGCCATATGGCATTAGGTCCGCCACTTGTACTTTTATTTTATTGTGCAATGAAGATTAAATAAATAAATAAAATTAAATACCACGTATAACTTTTATTCAAGCTCAGTTACCTGAACCAACAATTATTGTAAATAATAATGATTCTCTGTGATATTTTTTTTATTTACATATATTTCAAAAGTTATACTATAGTGATGACATATTTATTTTTCAAATTATACTACTTACTAAATAAAAGTTAAATTAACATAAACTAAAAATAAGTTATATTGTGTCGTAGAAATAGATAAGACCCTTGATCTTAATTGGTGAGAGTGGACAACTGGGAAGGAATCGTAGCTTTTGTCACCCCTCCCTGTGTCACGGGTGACAATTAAGAAAAATTAAATACCAGATGTCCCCTCTGGTTCAGATCGGAAGGGAACAAGTGGGAAAATTTGTCATCCCGGGGTGCTAGAGGGGACTATTGGGAATAATCCAAAAAAAACACGTTTCTTGTATGACGACACCCTTCAATTTTTAACTATTTTTTATTTTTAGTATTTGTTGTTATAGCAGCCACAGTAATACATAATCGGTGAAAATTTCAAGTGTCTAGCTATTACGGTTCAAGAGATAGAGCCCTGTGACAGACGGACAGACAGCGCAGTCACAGTAATAGGGTCCCGTTTGCACCCTTTGGGTACGGAACCCTAAAAAGTTAAAAATTAAAGGGGTCCTCATACAAAAAAACGTGCTTTTTTAGCGCTTTAAAACATCGTACGGAGGTAAGGAACCCTTCATGTACGAGTCCGACTCGCATTTGCCCGTTTATTTTTATTCAATAAAAACGTTCCAAGCAAACAAGGTCGAAAATAGCTTGAAATACATACTTGTTTTGGTATCGGCATCTTCTGGCTCCATTTTAATCATGACTTCTCCCGATGGAGCCTGCGCTGGCACTGACACCACGACGAAGGTGGAACACGACTGCTTGCTTGGCTCTGCATCATACCAATATAAAAGATAATTCTTACTATTTTGACAGACCTCTAGTATATTTTAGAGACAATAAAATGGCCATGTTACTTTAAGCCATGTAGTTTTTTTGCCATATCTATGTAACGATGCTGCATGCATCATGTCCAAACCTCCTTTCTTCATCTCATCCTGTCCGTTTTTCATTCTTCATTTCATTACAAATTCCCTTTTATTCCATTTTCAAATCATTGACTGATCCACCATCATCTCTTTAAGCTGATCACTTACTTCTCTCTATGTGTTGTATCTTAATAAATTAAATATTATTCTTTTATACTCGTATGTAACAGTCAATATCAGATAATAAATTTCATATAATCCATCGTTTATAGTCTCTATTCTCCACTTCACATACTATCTTCTATGTAGGAACTCGCCTAAAGCGCCGGGACAGATCGAAGTCCCACATCTATTCTTTTTTAGAGGCATCAGTTGGTGTGACTATGCCAGCCTTATTGGGGATTTCGATTAAATAGTTCCTAGCTTCTTTGTAACATCACAGCTCTTAAAACCGTACCTGAATTTTCCGGGGTCTAGTGCTGCCCCCATTTAAAATAAATTAACTAATTTGTGAACTTAACTATTTTGTGAACTACTGGTTACAGTTTATAATGAGACCGTTAAGCTTTACGACGCATATTAGCCAAACACGGTCACTTTTGGCTAATGTGCGTCGTAAAGCTTAACGTTCTCACTTTAAATTGTAAACAGTAGTTCATAAAATACTTTGAAAGGTTATCTAGGGCTTGGTACCTAGTAGCAAAATTTTAAATGATGTCTCCGTTTTCTTTAAAATGATTTATTTTAAATGGGGGCAGCACTGGACCCCGGAAAATTCAGGTACGGCCCTTTTGCCATGCATAATAGTAGGTTCACAGACCATGGATCAAGATATACACAGCCTCTGTATGATTTTGCGTGTCAATCTGACGACAAATTGACTTCATTTAGGATCTTCACTTTTAGTCTGTGTATGTCAATTCATTAGATCGGACATTTATTCTCTACTATAAAATACCTAAATCAGCCGTTTTGAGCCGTAGAAACTCGTCAAAAAACGTTGGAGGAAGTAATAAAAAGTTTCCTTCTGTTTGTAAGTAAATATTTGTATAAAAAATTGGCACACCAGGTTTTCATACAAATTGAAGGACTTTCTTTATCTAGTAGTATGTACAAATCTGTGAGTGGGTTGCTTAACATTATGTTAAGGCCGTACCTGAATTTTCCGGGGTCCAGTGCTGCCCCCATTTAAAATAAATCATTTTAAAGAAAACGGAGACATTATTTAAAATTTTGCTACTACCAAGTCCTAGATAACCCTTCAAAGTATTTTATGAACTGCTGTTTACAGTTTTTAATGAAAACGTTAAGCTTTACTACGCACATTAGCCAAAAGTGGCCGTTTTTCGCAAATGTGCGTAGTAAAGCTTATCGTTCACACTTTAAACTGTAAACAGTAGTTCATAAAATACTTTGAAGGGTTATCTAGGACTTGGTAGTAGCAAAATTTTATATAATGTCTCCGTTTTCTTTAAAATGATTTATTTTAAATGGGGGCAGCACTGGACCCCGGAAAATTTAGGTACGGCCTTAAGCTCACTATTGCACATTGATTGTCCAGCTAAAAAATTGGTCACAGAAGCCATGCATGTGGTTTCTGGCCTAGCATATGACCACTCCACTTCCTGTGCATTTGTAAGGGATGACTACAGGGCATAACTCCTACATGTGTTGACGTACCTACGTCATGTAACTACATACCTTGCTCATTCTTTATGTAGTCGGTACCAAATGGTTCGCTCTTGACCATTGCCGCACACTCAACCACAGCACACTCCGTGCGAGGGATAGGGGAAATGCAGAGAGTGGAGTTCGCATTCTTCTCCGCACGGTCCATTGTTGCTAAGGGGGTTAGTGCAAGCTGAAAGAAGTGAAATTGTATGTTTAACTTTAGCACAAGAGATTCTTGACGGGACCAAAGATAATATAATTACTAACGGGACTAAAAAAATTTTTTTATACAAACTGATCAGCTAATCGAGTCAATTTGTATGAACATCCATTTTTTTTTGGATTTCGTGAAAGTTGTTGAACAAAAGTTGTTCAGTTACATGGGCTGAGGTACCATCTGAGAGGTTTTGCATTCTTTCATTAACACAATGTATATATGTCTTAGGTAAATGTTTAATTATGGTGAAATAGTTAATTTAAATGTAAAAGGTTGTGGGTGTGTTAGAATCCCACTGGGAAGCATACGAGGGCCACACCGAAAAGATCGGGAATAGAAAAAGTACAAAGATAATATAATCATGTTTACTTTTTTTGTTTTTCGAAGTATTCTCCGTGACAGTCAATGCACTTTTGCATTCGATCAAACCAATTATTGAAACAGTAATTCCAGTCTGAAGTGGATACGGTCAAAACAGCTGATTTGTAAGCTTCGACCCTCTCTTCTGGGCCGTGAAACGTTGACCACGTAGCGTATCTTTAATTCTTGGGAATGTAAAATAATCATTGGGGCTCAGGTCAGGGCTATTCAGAGGATGGTCCATCAACTCCACGTTTTCCAGATTTAAAAACGCGCTTGTTTTGCGTGCAGTATGTGGTGAAGGATTATACGACGATTTGGATTAATTTTACAAAGTTCTCTTATGACTTCCCGCAAACAAACTGTTGTGTACCAATCAGCAGTAACCGTCCTTCGTTCTTGTAAAGGAATCGTAGCCGCATGACCAGTTTTCGATACAAACGAAGCGACCATTTTTTTCGACACGCTGCGTGAGCGAATAGCTTTTGTTGGCTTGACCTCACCCTTGAAGACCCAAACTGCTGATTGATGTTTTCTTTCGGGCTTATATAAATAAATCCACGATTCATCCCCAGAGATGATATTGTAAACTGCATTTGAGCTCCCTCTATTGAACCGTTGCAGAGCAGACCGACACCAATTAACACGAGCCGACTTTTGTTCCTCGGTCAAACGGTGGGGCACCCAGCGTGAAATTAACTTTTTGACACCCAGTTCATCATGTAAAATGGTCTGAATGGCTGTCATACCAATGCTGAGAGAAACCTGAATCTGCTCGTATGTCACATGTCTATCTGCTTTTATTAATTGGCATACAGCATCAATGTTATCTTGTGTTACCGCTGTTTTTGGCCGACCAGTAGAAGGGACTGTGGTAAGAGAGGAACGTCCACGACGTAACTCAGAATACCAACGATATATAGTCGTTTTACTAGGTGCTTCAAGTTCATAAATAGAAACAAGCTCGGCGAGACATTGATCTTGAGATAAACCTTGACGAAAGTTATGAGAAATTATTGCACGAAAATGTTCCCGCGTAAGCTCCATTTTTCTCACCGACTTGTTAAATTCAAATGGTCAATACTCTTTTCTTTTTTACTTTATTTAAAATTCAAAAATGGAATTGTGTTCCAAATAATACTACATTTCAAACACCAAAAAGGTTTTACTCTAATTTATTCCTAAGTATTCTATTCCCGATCTTTTCGGTGTGGCCCTCGTATTTTGTGAAAAGTTGTTTCCAGTCTGGTTAGGATATTGCAGGCTTGAATCACCTGATTATCCAAAAGGAAAGATGATTCCATGCTTCGGAAGGCACGTAAAGCTGTTGATCTCGAAAGCCATCTAGTGTTTGCACCTATCCCTAGGATTGGATCCTGCATGGAAGAGTAAGATAAAATTAATCACCACTAACGTCCATTCGTAACGCCTCTTGTTTTATATTTCTTAATGTGCGTTCCGAAACACCAGTCGCCATTGCCGTGCGTTTCATAGCTTGATCAACAGGTAATAAATAAGCACGATTTCTCTTTTCATTTTCAAAAAATGTCATAACTTTTAACACCATATTACGTACATCACTTCGTAAAGTCTTCCCTTTACCCATACTTTAACACAGCGAAAAATAACCTAACAAATATCAAAGTAAACAATAGTTATACAAGGAGGATAAACAAATGAAACAAATATTAAAAGGACGATTCAGACAAAGATTCAGCAGTCGGTAACATTACACAAATTAGATAGATATTAGGTATGTAAAGTCAACTTTGTGCACAAATTAGATATATATAAACGACAAAACGACTTTGTATCGGTAGGTACTACTCAGCACAGACTACGGAGCAGATACTATACTAGTATCAGACGACCGACTGCCATACATATTTTTTTGTGGATAGTGTCTATGGGCGGGGCCTTGATTGAATTTGACATTTGACTTTTTTTCTGTCCCGTGACATTTGAAGCAAAGAAATTGTCTATTTTGTTTTTTTTTAAATAGCAGGTACCTTTTAAGGTTAATTAAAACCTCATATTTATTACAAAGAAAACAACGAAATAAAAAAGGAAATATTTTTATTTATGTATAATATTACGTCGTACGTGAAATATAAGAGGTAGGTACATCGATATAATACTTATTCATTTTTATACAAAATTTAAAGTAGTCCTTTCAGGCAGGGAGGAGCAAATTTGATTTGTGTGATTTTTCTTATCTGAAAAAAAAGAAAATATCTTTATTTACTTGTTTATGTAGAGGCACAGATAGAGGTATAAGACATTTTTACATGTGAGTCAGGAAGAAAAGAAAATATTGGACTGGTATATTCCATTACTTATTTTCACGCGCAGATCGTAAAAAGTCCGATCGAGGGAATGGGCGAAAAAACAAATCATTTTAATAAGCGCGACTAGCAACCCACCACTATTTTGATTCCTATCACCACCATAACGCTAAAAGAGGCGTTCGGGTCACGCGGCCCTAGGCTAGGATATATACCATTTTACGTCGTCAGCAAAAAATTAAGTCTTTATCAGGAATTCAAAATGTCAGACACAAGTTTAGAGCTTTCGTAGCATAGCCGCAGCAGTTACTTCAAACAAACTACAAACTAATGCCGATGGTCTTACGGTCAATTTGGCCTCCTAGTTTTAGCTATAGGTAAGACATTTTACTTTAAATATGTACTTACATACCTAAGTACTACTTACTTTAATTCTGTACCTATCAAATAATATAAACTTACATTGGATGTTGCTGCCTCACCCGTTCAAGTCGTAAAAGCCGAGTTTGAGCGAAAGGTAAACAAACAAAGATATCCCTAAATAGTTTGTGACAAAGTAAACTTATATGTGCACTTTTGGAATGAAGTGAGTTCTGACTCGGCTTTTACGACTGGCGTGGGTTCTTTTTTTCCAAAAAATTACATGGACGATTACAATAGTATGACAATTACGATAATAACTTAGGTATTATATGTACTTACAATTGGACTTCACTTCGGATTTTCTTAGGGTAGGTACCTTTTATATGGAAGATAGGTTAGGTATTGAATGTTTAAACTTTTACAATAGGGTGAATCGATTTGATCTTTCCATGGTTGACTGCTTGAATTTATTTGCGCTAAAACGTTCGTTAATGTTCCTCATTCCATGACGAGCGAAAACTCCAATCTACATAACATCAGCACAAAATAAGATGAACTGTCGCTTGTTTATCTTAGAAAACAAAATTATAATTACTTGTTTTAATTTTTTCAATAGTTGACATAATTTTCACAAAATGGCGCCTAGATGAAAAAATAGAATTCAAATTATTTCGAAACCAAACAAAGAGTTCGGGGATATTGTTGCAGTACTGCCAACCTTTTTGGGTAAGTAAGTGCTAGGCGACCGCGGGGGTGAGGTGCGGTGCGCGAGTTGGCAGGTCATTCAAGGCCTCGCCACTAAGAATTAATTTCTTTTTTTTTGCTATATCTTAATTTTTTAAAAGGCAAGTGAATCGGCTGTGCTACTCAGAGCCTCAGTCAGAGGTACTACTTCGGCACAGAATACATAAGAGTCAAACAGAATGGTCTCTCACAGCGTCTCCCGCAAATTGGCGTCCCCGCACCTCTCCCCCGCACTTTGTGAGCTTTGACGGCTCCAAACCAGGGTTTGATTACTAGCCGCACGCAATACGCGACGTGTGTTGTCTTGAGAACTGTCAACCAATAGTAACCATCATGGTGAGAAGGTGCGCGTATAATAATTGTTTATCCACCCAATACTCTAAAGAACGTATATTTCATACATTTCCAAATGATGAAAACAGGTAAGCAAAGCAACAATATAATTTCACGTTATTACCCAGCAACCATTTTGATATATATACCCTTCTCGCTCTCTCGCATTGGCGGGAGATACACAAGAGCGAGAGGGGTATTAGCAATCCGGTAATGTTACATTGGCTCCTCGCTCACAGGTAATCACATACACGCAAATGCCAAATGAATGAAATGAGTGAATGATCTGTCAACCGATGGAATGATTCGTCATAGACTAACAAAACAGAAGTGAAATGTAGACATCATAAATATGCCTACATTTCACTTTCTTCATGGAAGCATCGAAAAACTAATTGTTTGCTACTCAGTTATTAATGTTTGTAAAACGTTTAAAAATGTTTAAGTTTTATAATTTTTATCTACATATGCTATAAATGTTTTACAAAAGTTTCCTAAAATCCTATAAATCCTTTATAAAATTAAATCATATCTGGTAACGTCTCACTAGGACCTCCGAGGGCTCAAAATTTTTGTATGTGGGGCCTGTACCCCTACAAGTGCCCCGCGCAACTTGAAACTGCTATCAGATTTTGGATCCAAGATGGCCGCTTACACATTTTTGATGTTTTATTGTTTGTCTCTATAATTCTGTTTCCTCGTAACTACTAAGCGGCTAAATCGATTTTGATAAATTATTATATAACTAAATAAGCCGATTACAAATAATCATATATGTAATCTAAATAATTATATGTAATTTAGACCCAATACCTACGTATATGATTATATAATACATTAAATACAGAGATAGCTAACAAAGAAAATGGTATACAAGTACAAGAAATCACTTTCTTCTAGTGCAAAACATTATGTAAAGAAATTAAGTAAGAATAATAAAAGGTTACCAAAGAAACAGATATGTGCAGTTTAACTTTTACCTTTATAAATATGATAGTCGTGAGTCTACAATCTAAAAATCTATAAAACCATACAATCATCCATAAACCCATCCGCACATCCAGCCATACTTACCAACATTCGCATTTATTAAACTATATGTAGGATTTAATTTGAACCACGTACTCGTAGGTATGTAAAAATATATTGACCTTTCTGTACTACTCTCGTGTTTAGTCTATATTACCAAAAAGGACATGGCCGTGTTAGAAGACGCCGAGTCTATATATTCATGTCAATGTCTAAAAATAAATACAATCGAATTTCACGATTTTTACATTTCACGGATAATGACGAAATGAATAAAGACATGACCACTTACGACAAGATTTTTTTAAAAATAAGACCAATTTTAGGTCATTGTAATTCAAAGTTTGCGTCACTTTATATCCCTAACAAGCATCTTAGCTTGGATGAGTCATTGTTGCTGTGGAAAGGCCGCCTTAGCTGGGTGCAGTGCATCCGAGCCAAGGCGATTTGGAATCAAATCTTGAATTGTGATTGAATTGTGCGAAGCAACAACTGGCTACCAGCTAAGATGCTTGTTATATGCGGGCAAAAATTCCTCTATATCCGAGAAACCCATTCATGGGTTTCAAAACTGTACTGCAAAGGCGGTTTTGGAACTCATGGATGGATTCCTTGGCGTAGGGCATACTCTTGTCATGGACGGTTGGTACAACCAATTGCCCATGACAAGATTTTTGAAAAGAATGAAGACTGATGTCATTGGGACCATTGATGCAAGTCATGTTCATGTTCCCAATGAGATCAAAAATGCTAAAGAAGCGCGTTTACAAAAGGGGGACCAAATTGCTAGGCACTGTGGTGACATAAGTTTAGTGGCCTGGGAGGATGTGAAACTTGTCACCGCAGTGTCTACATACCACACAGACAAGGTAGTCCCCGCTACGCGAGCAGGGGAACAGATACAAAAACCAGAGGTTATTGTTGAATATAATAAATACATGGGAGGGGTGGATAGTAAAGACCAGAAACTGTCTATGTTTCTTATGGAGAGAAAACGAGGTAAAAAATGGTACATGAAGGTATTTAGAAGGCTCTTAAATGCCTTTATTATCTATTCCAAAAACCCACTGGTGAAACCATTGACGCACAGACGATTTCGACAAGAAGTAGCAATGGGGCTCTCGTCGAGATTGTCTATGCAGTCAACAAACTGCGACAACGCACCACCTGCGGCGAAACCCGCATCCACCGAAATTAAACACAAATTTTTTTTTTATTATACCGAAAGGAGATTATAATTGACCAGAAAATAAAAGTATTAAATTAATTATTAACAAAAATAAATTCAGTATTTTATATGAAAACAACAATAAATTATTATACGTATTTATATGTTTTATTATTTGTATAAAATACTTTTCTTTCTTTATTTTAAGTAAGTAATTAATCTTGCACCCCCTTTACTACCTTTTCTGCTACCTACGTCCCTAAGGTAAACTGGTAGACAATGCTTCAGCATTAAGCTTTTGTATCATAATCGGTACATTATTGCACAATAAATATTAAATAAATAAAAAAATGCAGTTTTAAGTTTAAGGGTCTAACTGTGGGGTCTAAGCTGGGGCCCTTGGGCACACCAAATTTGGGGCCCCTTTGGAAAGTGAAGTAAGCGAATTATATTAACATTTTTCTACTATGACCTACCTATTAAGAAATCAAATACAGGGTCAAACAAAAAAATATGAAAAAAATTTTTTGACCTTCCATACAACCTATCAGATAGGTTAGGTAGCGAACCTCCCCCCCCCCGGGCTCTGAAGCTATTATTTAATTATTATGTATTTCCGCTAAGGATGCAACCAGGAATACATTAGGGTGATGATGACAACTGATCAACTGATCCGCGTTTGTAGGGAATTTGAAATTTTTATATGTCGATATATGTTCCTTGGGGAAATTTGTTCAGTATCATGGACTGAATGTACCCCTAAAATAGGTTCAGTATATTTTGTTTCACGTTATACAACGTGGAAGGGACATACCCGAAATAAATCGAACCACGGTCCATAAATCATTATAGTATAATAAAATTAAAATAACAACCAAAAAACAAACAAAATTTCGGCATTTCCATACAAAAGTATGCAGCCGCCCGAGCGATTTGTATAGGAATGTCAAATTTTTTTTAGTTCATTGTACAAGGAAAAAACCATTCCTTCAGTGACTCAGCGTTTCAAAAATGACACCCCTGGGTACGTCTGTATTTATGTATGTATAACTTTTGTATAAAACAATACTTACTTAGTTAAGACCATACATGAATTTTCCGGGGTCCATGCTGCCCCCATTTGAAATAAATGCTTTCAAAGCATTAACAGAAAGCTTATCATTCTCACGTTAAACTGTAAACAGTAGTTCATAAAATAGTTTAAAGGGTTATTTTAAGGGTTCAAAGGGTTTAGGGCTTCACAAAGCTAAATTTAAAATGATATCTCCGTTTCTTTTGAAATTTAATTTAAATTTATTTCAAATGGGGGCAGCATGGACCCCGGAAAATTCATGTATGGCCTTAAGTACTTTAAATGAAACGAGGCTGACGTGTAAAATCAACTTTTATTATTATTTACATTGATAGAATGTCTTACCTAATTATTAAATAATGTCAGACCAAGTTGTAAAATAAATAGACTGCCTTCATAGATTCATATAGACTAACTTAACTTACTTTTACACAACGAGAATACGGAGTGCCTTTAAGACCATACGGAGTCCAGTGCTGCCTCCATTTGAAATAAATTATTTGTAAGAAAACGGAGATATCATTTAAAATTTTAAGCTACTAAAACCTAGATAACCCTTCAAACTATTTTATGAACCACTGTTTACAGTTTAAAGTGAGAACGTTAAGCTTAAGTTTGCATTTTTGCGAAGAACAGTCACTTTTGGCAAAAACGCAAACTAAAGTTTACCTTTCCTACAAATAATTTATTTTTAATGGGGGCAGCACTAGACTCCGTGTATCGTCTTAAGAGGAAACCTCAATCAAGGGCTAGAGAAATGACAAATAGGTATTTTTAAAATCTATTGCTGTCGCGCTGTACCCGAACTACAACCGAGCTAGTGCGATAGAGACATACTGCAGCTTGGACTAAAAAATACCTATTAAAAGAACAGAAAATCAACGATTCGTAGTCCCCTGATTTCTTCTCCAAAACTTAAACAATATATTAGGTCCTTACATATGAAATTGCCGTTCAGTATCAAAAAAGTGAAACAAGTTTTTTTTAATGAAATTATTATTTAATCAGTCGAAGTATGCGCCGTTGTTATCGATACACTTCCGCCATTTTATAGGCAGATCATTGATACCTTTGGAAAAAAAATCCTGGGAGCGAGAGTCTATGAACTGTTTGAAGGCGGTTTTGACTGCCTCATCAGATTTGAAATTTTTTCCTTGTAAAAAGTTATCCAAATTTTGAAAAAAGCGGTAATCGGTTGGGGCAAGATCTGGAGAGTATGGCTGGTGACGCAGAGGTTCCAGTCGCAGCTCCTCTAACTTGGCGATCGTTTGATGTGCAGTGTGTGGTCTAGCGTTATCCTGAAGGAGCAGTGGGCTAGAGCAATTCATCAGTCTCGGTTGTTTAATGGCGAGCTTTTCCATCATTGTTTGCAATTGTTGGCAATACAAGTCTGCAGTAATCGTCTGGCCTGATCTCAAGAAGCTGTAGTGGATAACACCAGCACTGGTCCACCAAACACTAACCAGAATCTTCTTTTTGGTCAGTTTTCGCTTAGGGCAAGGTTTTGCCGGTTCTCCAGGGTCAAGCCATTGTGATAATCGCTTCCGATTGTCGTACAGGATCCATTTCTCATCACAAGTCACGATACGGTTCAAAATCCCCTCATTATTGTGGCGATTAAGCAAAGAAACGCAGCAAGCAACGCGTGTTTGTTGGTTTGCTTCAGTCAATTCGTGCGGTACCCACTTTTCGAGTTTTTTAATTTTTCCGATCTGGCGCAAGTGGATAAGTATCGTTTTGTCACTTACGCCGAAGGCTGCTGCTAATTCAGAAGTGGTTTGAGATGGATCCGCTCCCACTATCGCCTTCAATTCTTCGTTATTCACTTGAGTATCAGGTCGTCCACGAGGCTCATTGTGTAAATCGAAATTTCCAGAACGGAAACGTTGAAACCAAAAACGCACCGTTCGTTCGTTAGCGGTGCCTGGTCCATACACGTCGTTAATTCTTCGAGTCGTTTCTGCAGCACTGGTGCCACGGTGGAACTCGTATTCGTAAATACCGCGAATTTTCAATTTGTCCATAGTTGTTGTTATAGCAATGTTGAAACTCAAACAAATGATGTTAAAACAAATGAAATACGAATTTTAAAACAATATTTTTCTGGCTTTATTTCGAAATAAATTTGAATTTGGAATTCCAAATAAAACGCAAGATATTTGATTTTAAAGTTGCCAGTATTGAAAATCGGCAATTTCATATGTAAGGACCTAATAATTACTTTTTAGGGTTCCGTAGCCAATTGGCAAAAAACGGAACCCTTATGGATTATATTCTTATTATATTATTATATTATATTCGTCATGTCTGTCTATCTGTCCGTCCGTATGTCACAGCCACTTTTTACCGAATCTATAAGAACTATACTGTTGAAACTTGGTAAGTAGATGTATTCTGTGAACCGCATTAAGATTCTCACACAAAAAAAAAAACAATAAATTTTGGGGATTCCCCATACTTAGAACTGAATCTCAATTTTTTTTTTCATCAAACCCATTCCTGTGGGGTATCTATGCATAGGTTTTCAAAAATAATATTGAGGTTTCTAGTATAATTTTTTTCTTAACTGAATAGTTTGCGCGGAGACACTTCCAAAGTGGTAAAAGGTGCCCCCCCCCCCTGTAACTTCTAAAATAAGAGAATGATAAAACTAAAAAAAATATATGATGTACATTACCATGCAAACTTCCACTAAAAATTGGTTTGAACGAGATCTAGTAAGTAGTTTTTTTAATACGTCATAAATCGTAAACCGCAATTTACCTTTAGAACTTTTATATTATGTTACTTGCTGCTACGGAACCCTTCATGGGCGAGTCCGACTTACACTTGGCCGCTTTTTTTCAATACGAATTAACAAAGACTTGAGCGATGTTCCTATGTTTTAATTTTTTTATATAATCTAGTCTAATTTGTTTTCTGGATGTTTGAACACAGCGGAAAATCTGGCCATTATTTTAGGATTTTGAACGTTTTTCTCTATCTTTTGAGAACGTTAAGCTTTACTACGCACATTTGCGAAAAACGGCCACTTTTGGCTAATGTGCGTAGTAAAGCTTAACGTTCTCATTATAAACTGTAAACAGTAGTTCATAAAATACTTTGAAGGGTTATCTAGAACTTGGTAGTAGCAAAATTTTAAATGATGTCTCCGTTTTCTTTGAAATGATTTATTTTAAATGGGGGCAGCACTGGACCCCGGAAAATTCAGGTACGGCCTTAAGACTCAGTGTTACATTATGGGAATACGAATTGAAGATATGCTGCCGTTAAGATACAGTGTTACTCATTAGGAAGAATACTTGTTAGTTGCAATAAGACTAGACTGAAACACATCGGGAATTTAAAATAAATATATAACGTATAACAAAATATACTGAAACTATTTTAAGGGTGGATTCAGTCCATTATACTGAACAACTTTCCCCAACGAACATATATCGAAATATGAAAAATAATTTTTGTCTTTCCATACGAACTTGGATCAGCTGATCGGTCAACTTATATGGGAGGCCAAAAAATGTTTTTCATATTTCGCTTAATGTCCCATGGGGAAAGTTGTTCAGTATCACAGACTGAATCCACCCTTAAAATAGTTTCAGTATGTTTTGTTAGACCCAGTATATACGGGTGTCTTTTTAACCACCAGCCAAATTTTTGGAGCAAGTTCAGTCCATAATACTGAACTACTTTCTATAAAAAAGTTATTAAAAATCGATAAAAATTTTTCGTCCTCCCATACAAAATCCGTTTGGCTGAGCGCAAATTTTTATGGGAAGCCAAAATTTTATTTTCGGTTTTCGACGATTATTTTTAGGGATAACGGTTCAGTATCATGGACTGAACTTACTTCAAAATTTGGTTGGTGGTTAAAAAGTCAGCCTGTATGTTCAGCTAGCCCCAAAGTAAGTTTTAAACTTGTGTTAAGAGGGATACTAACTCAACAATACTATATTTTATGATGATAACATAGACCTACAGGGTTACTTTTTTAATAACGGCATCGTTATTTTTTATAGGGTTTTTAGGCATTCAAGATGCAGTACTATATTCATTATTTAATTTGAACGGCAATGTTTTTGGAGCAAGTTTAGTCCGTGATACTGAACTACTTTCCGTGAAATCAATTATCGAAGATCGATAAAAAATGTCGTCCTCCCATACAAAATCCATTTGGCTGAGCGCCGATTTGTATGGGAAGCTGAATTTTTTTTCGTTTTTCGATAATTGTTTTAATGGAAAGTGGTTCAGTATCATGGACTGAACTTGCTCCAAAAATGTTGCCGGTGTTTTAAAAGTAACCCTGTATAGATAAACACCCAAAACCCAGGACAATTTGATAAATGCCATTTTTCAATTTGCCCTGGCTGGGGATCGAACCGAGAACCTCCGGAGCGGACTAGTGTGTTAAGGCCATAAATGAATTTTCCGGGGTCCAGTGCTGCCCCATTTTAAATAAATCATTTTAAATTTTGTCTTTGAGAAGCCCTAGATAACCCTTCTAACTACTGTTTACAGTTTAAAATGAGAACGTTGAGCTTTGCTACGCATTTTTGCCAAAAGTGGCCGTTTTCCGCAAACTGTAACAGTAGTTCATAACACAGTTTGACGGGTTTTCTAGAGCTCCACAAAGACAACAATTTAAATGATATCTCTGTTTCCTTTAAAATGATTTGTTTCAAATGGGGGCAGCACTAGACCCCGAAAAATTCATGTATGGCCTTAACCATTGTGGCATGGAGGTCGTTAATTTTATTCCACTTAAGTAACAGATAATCAAGAGTGTTACTAATCGGGAACAACCGGCCACTAATAGTTAAGTTAATTAATACACTATGGTTGACTGGGAGAGAACGCTATTAGCGTTAAGTCCGCCAATTGTAAACAATTATTATTGTAGATCAATAAAGTTTTAATAAATAAATAAATAGTTGCTGCAAGCCCCTGCCCACGCTACTACACCTATTTTATTAAAATTAACGTAAGATAAATCCATAAATAATTAATTTAAAACGATCATCCTCAGGGCGAGTGTCAGCAGCGACCCGACGATGTCGGTGAACTGAAGATAATCGTCTAAATCGATCGAAACCTGGTCGGCCTTTTCCGACTATATCACGTGAGTCAACAGGTTTAAATCAGGGCATGGAATACCGCTAAAAATCTGGTAACGTTAATTCTGTCAAACGGCGTTAACGTTATCAGCAAAGATACCGTTATGCTGGGTAACGGTATTTTTCCAACCATTTACCGATAAATCAGATAACGTTACCAATGATATTAACGGTAAAAGGTATTGTCAACACTGTATTTCTTTTCGATATTTGACAGAATAAATTGATGAGAGTTTGTCTAGTAGGCTACTAGAGCTATTTAAATTATATTTTACAAGTATCGAAAAAAGTATCGTTACTTATATCGTTAAGATAAATAAATAATAACTGAACAGTATGTATTTGTCCAAATCCTCTCTTTCTGTATGTGTCATGGTGTATTACTTACCTACATATATATACGTATATTTTTATTGTTTGTGTCTTATATAAGATTTGTATATTGATTGGCGTAAACTTAATTCTTAGTATAATCTCAAACCTTCGTGGTTTTTCTATGCTAAGTCAACTGATTGTTTTGTAAGATCTTTCATGTGATAATAAAAAGAAAAAAAAAAAAAAAAAAAATGATAACGTTATAAACTGTATTATCGATACCCCTTATAACGTTACCACTAATACCCGTATGAAAATAACGTTATTTAACGTTACTTTTTGTGTGAATTTGTTATCGTTAACAAGCCCTGTTTTAAATTAATCAATTATGGCTACTACATCTGTCGTGACCGCAGCATCAACGGCAGTCGTACTCGGCATTGACAACTGATGACCAACCCCAGAGTGACATTTTGCAAAATGACTGTGTAAATTACTACTTTGGTTGAACTTACGATGACAAACATTGCATTCGTACGGCGCATCCCCGGTGTGAGTCCTCAAATGTGTATTCAAATTACTCTTCTGGTAAAATTTATGATTGCAAATGTAACATTGAAACGGCTTGTCTAACGTGTGACATCTTGCGTGTACCACTAAATTATTTTTATCGGCGAAACGACGTTTGCACACCGTACATTCGTATGGTTTCTCACCTGTGTGCGTTCTCAAATGTGTTTTTAACGAGGTCTTTCTTGTGAGGGTTTTCTTACAAATGTGACATTCGTATTTCTCACTGTGCGTTCTTAGCTGAGTTTTGGGGCGATGGTTTTGTTCACATCGTTGATGACTAATACTTCGTTCACGTACTGTCACGGCGTTGTGAGTTTTCATATGACTTTCCAATTGGCTGCTTTGTTCGAATAAATGTAGACAAATACTACATTGGTGTGGTTTCTCGGCAATGTGTTTTATCAAATGGAGTTTCAACGTGCGTTTCTCGCTGTACTTTCGATTGCAAACATTGCATGTAAATTTCTCGCCAGTGTGACGTATGCGATGGACCACCAAATTGTTTTTACTGCTAAAGCGACGTTGACAGATGTTACATTCGTATGGTTTCTCGCCTGTGTGCGTTCTTAGATGTCTTTTCAACGACTCCGGCCTCGTGAAGGTTTGTTTACAGATACTACATTCAGGTTTCTTGCCTCTGTGAATTCTCCTGTGAAATTTTAGATCATTCTCATTTTCAAATTGTTGTAGACAAATATAACATTGAAATGGTTTCTCATCAGCTGCTCCGCTAGGTTTCTCAGGTTCGCCATCTGTCAAAATGAGAGAAACTGATATTTAATTCATATTCTGACTGAGCCCAAACCTTAGTAGATATATCCTGGGGTAGGTACTTTTGGGCAATAAATAAACTATAGGCTATAAGTAACTATACATCATGTTAATGAAAGAACGCAAAACCTCTCAGATGGTACCTCAGCACATGTAACTGAACAACTTTTGTTCAACAACTTTCACGAAATCCAAACAAAAAAAAGATTTTCATACAAATTGACTGTTTGTATAAAAATTCAAATATTTTTTTTTAGTTTCGTGAAAGTTGTTGAACAAAAGTTGTTTAACCCTTTAGCCGCGAACGTCACGTATATGTGACAAACATTTTCGAGCTCATTCCGCGAGCGTCACATATACGTGACATAAAACCAGTCCTTGTAAAATCCAAATTTTCTGTTTCATTTTGTTGTATTCGGATAAAAAAATATTCATATTAGATATATAAGTAGTCTAGTAATCATTTACAATAACATTCACTATAATCGTATAATTAGAAGACTCAAAAATAATTTCAAAAGTTTGACGAATTATCAGATATATTTTTCATAACTTTGTATTAATGTCCACCGCGAACGTCACATATACGAGTACGTGACACGCGGGATGGGACATTTACGATTTATTTACTGATAAAAATCAAACGTAAATTGAAATATTTTTTCTTATACCGACTATATCACCATAAAAAGATCTAAAATTATCACATATATTATTAATTAATAATTTTGATACTAATATTTGTGTATATTTTATTTAATGTCCTTGAAACTTAGTAAATGAACTATCGAAATGTCAGCAATGGATTTGATTTTCCCATCCCTAAGCCTAGATGTTTAGAACATAATGTTGGTAGTTCCCCAGCGCGAACGTCTCATATACGCGACAGCTTGTGACGTCACAGGCGAGCGCCGTCTTCTTTAGTGTTGGGCTTGCGTTCGTGTGGTTAAATTCTCTTTGGTGGTGATGACTACTGCGGAGGAATTGATAAGAATTCTTGAAGGCGATGATAATGAAGAATTCAATACAGATGATGAATTTGATATTGATAATGAGGTAAGTTTTTTAATACATCGTTTTTTTTTTTACCTATTTCAATTGCGAGAGTAGTAAATACCTACGGACTTATAATTTTGTTACCAACTGCTATAAAAGTAGAGTAATTTAAGAAGTTAATGTACATGTATGTTTGCGAATTTCTTTATCACTAAATAGTATAAAACAAAGTCGTTTACCGCTGTCAGTATGTAGGTATGTATGTCGCCGCTGTTATAGCAGCTCGTTCGTACCTACGGTACGCTAGTCGCTCGTCAATATGGAGAACTTCTTGATGTCAATTTTCTTTTTCGAGTTGCCATCATCAGTTCCATGCAAAAAGTTTTTCATCTTGATGATCTGATTTGCACCTTTGGCACGTTTACTAAGTTCTTTCAGCAGTAGAAAGCTTCGTCATTTATTAGTGAGTCATGATTATGATACGATTAAATGTGATTGTTAGTACCTAAGTCAAGTACAAATTAATAAATCATTTTACACCTTTAAACGCTTTTTGTTTTAATAGCTTACGAAAAATGCCTCATAATTATAGTATGGGTAAGGGTATTTAAAGTAAGTACACCATCAATCAGCTTCTGGACAATTCATTTATTTGTATAAAAATTATGATGAATGGTATAGGTACCTAGGTGAAGTGTACAAACAAGAAAAATTAAAACATAACACAACTCTTTCACAAACTTTGGACAGCGGAGGTCACTCGGCAGTTGCTCTGTGTACCTAAATACCACTGAACTGAATATCTAAATACTAATAACTTCATCAAAAAGTTAGGTAGCCGACCCCGACCTCCGGAGTGCGCATCGGGAGTGCGCTATGATGATATATTATCATCATTTTCCATTCACGCCTTGATAGATTTCCATTTTTGCCAGTTGAAAGTTGCCTACATTGATTGTTTGTCATATGTTTAGGTAGTATCGTTGGGATGGAAACACTCGCACATACTTAGATATTGTAATTTACGACCTATAATATCGCAGCTATACCTGGGAGCTGCGACCGCGGATTATTATGTATTATAAGTACTTAAATAAAACGTATCCGGATAAATGTTCTTAATAGTAAAAACGTCATCAAGATCGCCCCAGTCATTTCTAAGCCTATATAGACAGCCAAATAAATGGATATACGCGCGGAGACTTAAGTTTATGCTATACTTATACCTATTGTAATCATTATCGATATCTTAATACGTAAGTATTGCACATCCCTATTTTTTGTAGGTACTTATTTTCGATTCACTACGCTTCGCGCTGGGGGCACGACAACTGACATAACGTCTCGCGGTGAAAAGGTTAATTTGCCTAGCAAATAATTTTTTACCTAAAGTAGATTTAGTAAGGCGATTCTCACATTGCCCCGCACTACGCAGCGGAGCGCGTGAATGCGTGTTCTAACGTTGCTTGTAAGTATCTCCGTTTGTATGGAAAACACGCACAGGCCAACACACAGAAAATGCATCCAGAAAACGCAACATGCAGCGTGATGCGTGGCAGTGTGATAATCGCCTAATCGTTTGATATTTCTACAAGTTTCATTTAGTTCGCCCTGTTTGTTGCTTTTCGTTTTTTGGGTCTAATCTTGCAAGTTAAATTGAAGCCGGTTCCCGGTTTCCGATACAGATGACATTTTGTATGCTAATGTAAATCGGACGGGTATAGTTACCGGCAAACAACTTAAACAAAGATGGCGGCGCTGCGCAGGAGGATATTTTAGGAGGAAAAAGTGTGCGCAGCGCCGCCATCTTTGTTCAAGTTGTTTGCCGGTTACTATAAGTGGTTATACCTATACATACATACCATTCACGATATCCTCCTCCACTGTAGTATTTATTTCTGCATCGCGCGCTACAGTTATAGGTCTTATATCTATAAAGAACTTGTCTCCATCAGCGTCACACTCTTCTTTGAGAAGTATGTTGATGGCGGCTGCTGGCTGCGGCTGCGGCGGTTCTGGAAATATTAAGAACCTGGTTATCACTTTTTTTTTAAATATGTAAATAAATATTTACGGACAAATCACACAGATTGGCCAAATACTGGTCAAGTTTGATTTCATTAATGAATAGCCTTTCGACTCGAGAAGAAGAAGAAGCCAACCCCAAAGTAAGTTCGAGACTTGTGTTATAGGATACCAACTCAACGATTCTATATTATAACAAATACATATACATCGCGTTAATGAAAGAACGCAAAATCTCTCAGATGGTACCTCATCCCATGTAACTGAACAACTTTTGTTCAACAACTTTCACAAAACTAAAAAAAAAAATTTTAATTATCATACAAATTGACTCGATCAGCTGATCAGTTTGTATGAAAATTCTTATTATTATTATTTAGTTTCGTGAAAGTTGTAGAACAAAAGTTGTTCAGTTACATGGGCTGAGGTACCATCTGAGGGGTTTAGCGTTTTTTCATTAACAAAATGTATATGTAGATAAACATGACCCAGGTCAATCTGAAAAGATCATTTTCCATCTTGACCTGACTGGGGATCGAACCCGGGACCCGTGTGACAGCCTGGCATGATGACCACTAGGCCACAGAGGTCGTCAAACATTAGTTTTTACCCGACTACGACGAAACAAAAGGAGTATTACATATGTGTTTCGCTGCTATACATACATAACTATAATGTCACGTTTGTTTCCCAAAGGGGTAGGCAGAGACTATGTACCTCCACTTGCTACGATCCTGAAAGACCACTTTCGCCGCTATGTATGTATGTATATAAATAAATGAAAAAATTGCACGTGAGCGGGACTTGAAATCGCGACCTTGGTCTAAATACGACCATGGTCTAACTAATTATAAAAGCAGGCTTGAATCACCTGATTATCCGAAAAGAAAGATGATTCCGAACTGCAGATTGGTTCTGGTCAGTTTTTTTATTCCTTTCAAGTACTTTCCAGTACCACCAACCCCCCCCCCCCCCCCCCCCCGCCCTCCATGTCCATAATACTTCATCATCAGGGCTTTTTTAGTCTCTACTGCAAGAGCACGACCCTCTCTGTACTACCAGAGCCATACTTAGCCAGAGGATCTGCCCCACACTCTCCACACTGGCCAAACGGGTTGGAGAGGTCTCATTGATGTTTATAAGCTTTGTTTAGCTTGTGTTTCCTAAGTCGCCTTCTACTACATTCACGGTAAGACTTGGAGTGGTCCTATTCTACTTTGCCGGTAACCACACGGCAATAATACTTGAACGGCCCAAATGTGATAAGTTTCTGAATAGCACTTACCTTCCAACTGCCCATATTCCATCTCCGTGTTGTCAGCACCTTCCACCAATGCTTCAGTTTTGATCTCAACCCTGGCAGGTAGTATATTGTCAAAACACTCAGCGCTCGAGGAAGTTAGCTCTCCACACAGACCGAGAGCCTGACGGTCAATCATCGAAACCGATAGTTTTGTAACCTGAATCATAAAAGGTTTACATAGTAACGTTGACTAGGAAACCACAGTAATTGGGAAAAATATTTATTTATTTTATTTATTGTAGACAAGTTCACACAGTGCTGAGAGTCCATAAAGTCTTTTCACAGTTCATATACTTATTAACGACGCTTTATTTGTCCTTAACCACTTGTCGAGTCTATTTTTAAATGCATTTATGGCAGGCGCAGTGACCACTTCTTCTGGTAGTCTATTCCAATTATTGACCACTCTGTTACTGAGAAAGTGAAAATGTGCAGCTTTGGTTTTAGTCGCTGTACGAGTTAATTGGTGGCAGTGTCTTTGTGATGGTTTTGTGCCCTGTTTCATAGCTGAGAGTAAGTCGTAGCTGAGAGTCATATTGAAATAAATACCTGAGCAGATCTATCCAGTATTGCCGAGAGAATAGCTTCTGCCTTCAAAGCCTTCAGCATTAACTTGCGGCTTTTGTTCAGCTGAGCGCGGCAGATACAGCAGGCTTCCAGAGGCCGCCCATCTGCAGTGTGCAGCTGGAATATGGAACATGATTAAGCCGTCTACATATTATGTAGCGGAATTTTGAATTTCTGTACCCATCGACTGCCTTCTCACGCTTTCTATTATGTTTTTTGGGACAAATCTCGCAAGTTATATGTGAGCCATTTCCCGGTTTTCGATTGAGATAAAATTTTGTATGCTATGCTAATGCAAATATAGGAACCCTGCCCTGTCATTTGTCTGGATAATTACTTAGGCCTCACAATATCCTTCTTCTAGTTTTCTTTTTCTCAGCATCACCAGTGGGTTGACTGGTAGATAAAGCCTATAACTTTAAGTCCGCCTATTACGTTTGTAATAAAGTGAAATAAAATTTCGAAACAATGAATTTTTTTCGAAAAACTTTTCTTTTTTTGGTGTAAGTGGCCAAACACTTCCCTCCCTTTCCATTCCTTTATTCATCCACCTTCCCATGACTAAATATGACGATAAATAATGTGGATGACACCTTACGCGGGCCGTCGCGTGGATCGCCTGGTGGACCGCCGTAAATATTCCATAGTTTGTTTTGAGCGGCCGTGGCCCGCGACCGTGGACTCGGCCTTAGCTTGCAGGCACAGACCTACCACTACTAGACCTGCATAGTGCGAGGCCACCTTAGTGCATCTCTTTCTATCTTTGATTGTTGCCTCCACCCATATTTTGCACACCTCACAGAACACACTATGGTTACTAACTTATGGTTATAATAAGCTCTAATAAAACTCTAAATCACCTTTTAAATGAAAAAATCCCTAAAATTAATAACTTTCTTCGATCGTTTTGTGGTTTGTTTGGCCAAGATTTTGACAGTAGGCCAGCTTGTAGCAGCCACGCCGATAGAAACAAAAAAACATATCAGCGTTTCTTTCACACTCACGTTGTTTGTACTGTATTTGACTGTTTCTAGCAATATCGTTGCAAGTCTAGTAGTGGTAGGTCTGTGCTTACAAGGCTTAACTTCTCCCAAATAAATAAGGGTTCTAAGTTGGAATTGCTTTGACCGAACATACGCTCAGATACTTACAGTGAGCGTCGTGAGGTTTTCATAAATACTCTGTAGAGGAGTGTCGGCGATGTTGCTCAGAGTCGCGCCCACTGAGAGGCATATCCTGCAAACACCTGCGCTGGTAGCCATTTTGATACACAACTTTTATTCTAGTCGTTAAAGTACATAACCTCTTGGTGAATCATATAAACAATGATCAGCGTCATTCATTGTTAAAAATAAACAGGCTCATACGTTGTTTTCACGAAAATTACAAATAAACACTAAACGCCACGCATTCTTGCAATTCTACAAATCTATAACAGCTGTCGCGTTTTATTTTTGGCATTTAGCAGGGACAGTGTTAAGAGCACTAGGAATAATAATAAACCTATTACATAATTAGGTCTAGGCTAAATTACAAATTAATCCGAAAAAAATATTTTTCTAAACATACACAACAACAGCTGTCTCAGCTGTCTGATACTATTGTATATATGATTCGTAAATTCAATAATCGATTTGACACTGACAGTTATCGAGCACTTATTTTTTTAGCAGTGTTATGGTGCGGGCTCAAATATATTACATAGTGCATCGCCACGCCTCACATTGACTCCCTCAATGAAAAATAGCACTCCAGAATTATTTTTCTCAATATATTGGCCTACCTGCCTTTATGTATTCTGTGATCTGCCAATGCCAATGCCATTCTGTCAAATAAACAGCAAAATAACAAAAATCGCGTAGCCTATACTATATCATTATATTTTTAAATAAAATCTCAATTATTACAAAATCCAGATAATAATTAATAAAAATGATTTATGATGTATTTGGACGTCAATTTCAGTTAATTGTGAGAGTGCCTTGATTGCCAGTGCGGTGTATTGTACTAATTCAAGATGTCTTGTGCTGGAGTTTGCCGGATATGCCTGGCGAGGGAGGTCCGAATGTGTTCCATAGCTGGCACACCTTTGCAGACGCTGTATGAAATGTTTACTAACAGCGTTGTAAGTATATAGATTCTAAAAAATAAATATGTAAGGTTCCTAATAAGCCAATCGAAATGGTGACGATAAGCGATGTATTATACGACCAACTACGAAATGACGACCTCCGAGGCGTAACAGTTAGGAGTTCTTACGGGGGTTAATACATCTTAAAAATCGTGCTTCCAGCTCCACAAGGACCGCAGGCCAGTGTCCGCGTGTTATGTCTGCCACGCTCAGCTGCGGAGGAGCCACCAGCTGATGCTGACGGCCATTCATGCCGAGATGGCTTTAACGGAACTGTTGGAGAGCTGTCCAGAGGTTTGTTACACCATTTTTACAGTGGGTCCACCCTTTACGAAACTGCTTCCGGTCTATCCCAATATTTGTTGCAACCTATGCTTCAGAGACCAACTTACTATTCATATTTTGCCGGCCCCAGTGGTGGATTTACACATTTGTCAAAACAAAAGCTCATCCGCTTCACTTAGCGTAGAATTGTATGTGGGACAGCTTAATCGGCATTGCGGGCGAGGCATGGGTGGGGCTGATTGGCCTAAAATTTGCCGCCCCCTAACATCTGCCGCCCTAGGCTCCAGGCTATTCAGCCTGCTGATAAATCTGCCACTGATTTGACGGACACCCGTGCTTGGATTTTGTTACTATTTGTTTTAAACCTTATGCATGCGGAATGTGTAAGTGCTCTTGCTACGCAGCGGTGAATTTACCAGTAGTCTGAGTACGCTGGAGCCTAGGGCGGCAGATGATAAGGGGCGGAAAAGAGGCCAATTTACCCCCCCCAAGTGCCTCGCCCGCAATCAACTTGCAGTTACTCGATTGAACGCAGGGCTACAAAACAGGCCCGCTGCTACCTATTTAAACGTCCGCATGCAATACCAATTAAGCGTACAAATAACTCTATGTTGCATATTATCCGATACTGGGGGGTGGCGAATTTGCCCATGTCGCTGTTACTACGTCCATAGTGAAAAGACTAGAACTACATCAGTGCTTGTACATTTATATTATATGTAATTTACGATTTTATAATCGTAGATAAAAGTGGTATAGCTGTATTATTAGTTCATTCATTTATTAATTCATGTCAGCCATATAGCGTCCACTGCTGAACATAGGCCTGTCCCAAGGTTTTCCAGAAAGTCCAATCTAGAGTGGCCTGCATCCAGCGCTTACCAGCGACCTTGGTCAGGTCGTCTGATCACCTTGTGGGTGGGTGTCCTACGCTTTGCCAGTACATGGTCGCCATTCGAGAACCTTTTTGCCCCATCGGCCATCGGTTCGTCGCGCTATGTGTCCCGCCCACTGCCACTTCAACGAGCTAATCCGCTGGGCTATGTCCGTGACTTTTGTTCTCCTACGGCCACTGCCTATATGATATGTATTATTAGTAATTATTATTAATTACTAATAATACAGCAATACCACTTTTTCCAGCTCACATCAAACTCTATAGCAACAATCGACCGAGAGGAGATGAATCTGAAGTCATCTTTCTGCGGGTCTTCTATCAATCTCACTGAGTACACAGCGGCTGCAAGTGACTTCGAAGTGACGGTCAAGAGCGAACCATTTTGTCCAGACTCCATGAAAAACGAGAAAGGTACTTATGTCATAGGGATCATTCAAGTATAACGTATAAAGCAGAATTTCAGCCATTTTAAGTGTGTCGCAAGTGTGACAAGGAAACCTGGTGGTGGAACGATACAGTCCAGAGGGAGATAAGGGTGAACAAAGCACTCTTTAAAACGTAGCAAGCGTCCAGATCTCCTGAAGACTGCGACGCATATAGGGTTGCAAAACAGGCCACTAAGAAAGCCGTTGCCCGGGCCAGGCTTAACCACGTACAGCCATTGTACGATAAGTTGGAGTCGCCTGAGGGGCAGAAGCTTATCTATAAGTTGGCACGTTCCAGGGTCAAAGCGGCACAGGACATCTCCAAGTGCCGCTGTGTTAAAGACCCTAACGGCAACCTTTTCTGCGAAGACCTCGCGGTGAAGGAGAGATGGCGTATTTCGTATTTCCACAAGCTGCTGAATCAGTAGCATAAAGAGATGCAGCCACGGGACCTCCCTCCAAATCAAGGACTAGTGCCACCAATCATGCCTGAGGAAGTCCACTCAGCTCTTTGCTGCATGAAGGACCGGAAAGCTGTTGGAGCTGATGGAGTCCCCATTGAAGCCTGGAAGGCTATGGGACCCATGTTGTGAGCATCTTAACAAACCTTTTTAACCGCATACTCTTCACCGGCAAAATCCCTGACCAATGGAGGCTGAGTATTATTACTCCAGTCTTCAAAGGAAAGGGATCGGTGCAAGAGTGTAGCAACTGCCGCGGTATAGGTCATGTCACACACCATGCAGCTCTTCGAGAGGATAATACACTCTCGGCTCCGACAGGAGAGTGCAGTCTCGGAGTGTCGGTATGGATTTCGCCCCGACCTAGGCACTACGGACCCTACTTTTGCCCTAAGGGTAATCATGGAGAAATACAGGGCAAAGAATACGCCTCTCCATTTCCTGTTTCTGGATATGGAGAAGGCCTTTGACTGTATTCCCCGAGAGATGATCTGGTGGGCACTGAGGTCCAAAGGGGTGCCAGAGATCTATATTGACATAATCGGCGACATAGGACTGCTGTTGGTGACACCAAACCCTTTCCCGTTACAGTCGGGGTCCACCAAGGGTCAGTCCTGAGTCCCCACCTGTTCAGTGTGATATTAGACGAAGTGTCAAACAGCATCAGAGACACACACGAGCAACCCCCGTGGCTGCTCATGTATGTTGACGATATCGCACTGGCGGACGCGGACAGAGGGAGACCGGTGCGACGCGTAAATGCGTGGAGGGAGGCGCTTGAGAACGGTGGTCTGAAGCTAAATGTGGCAAAGACTGAATACATGGCCTGCAATACTACAGATCCCCCGCCCGTACGCATAGGCGAAGACTTGGTCAAGCGTACGGACCAGTTTAAATACTTGGGATCTGTACTTCGTACGCGTCCGGTGAAATCGATGCCGACGTCAAGGCCCGTATATCTGCCGCATGGGCAAAGTGGCGGGAGGAGACAGGTGTCATTTGTGACCCCAAAATGCCGGTTAGGTTAAAAGGACAGGTCTACAAATCCATCATTAGACCTGTCCTTTATATGGTAGTGAAGCGTGGTCATTGCTTGAGCGACATAAGCAGGAACTGCGTGTCACGCAGATGCAAATGTTGCGCTGGATATGCGGAGTATCACGGAGAGATCGCGTGAGAAACACCCGCATCCGCGGCAGCCTTCATGTCCGTGACATAGCAGACAAACTGCAGGAAAGTCGCCTACGCTGGTACGGCCATGTCTTGCGGAAACCGGCAAGCTACGTGGAAAACAAATGTATAGCCATGCCGCCTCCACCGGGGCCCGGCAATAGTGGTAGACCCAAGAAATGCTGGCTTGACGTCGTCAGGGATGATATGCGTGCCACTCGTCTTACAACCAAGGATGCTCAAGCGCACGATCTTGAGCATCCTTGGTTGTAAGACGAGTGGAGAAGGCAAAGCCGGAAAGCGGACCCCGGGCTTCGCAGCGTTGCAGCTGTGGATGCAACTGGAAATACGCTGGGATGAGAGAGAGATCTATATAACAGGGGCAGACGGAGCCCATGGCCGTTTGACCTAAAGACCACATTTGGCACGAGGGTAGGCGTAAATATGGAAAACCGGTCAAGTGCGAGTCGAACTCGTACATGAAGGGTTCCGTACCTCCGTACAATGTTTTAAAACGCTGAAATTACACGTTTCTTGTATGACGACCCCTTTTAATTTTTAACTATCTTATTTTTAGTAATTTTTGTTAACAGCCACATAATCTTTGAAAATTACAAGTGTCTATTACGGGGTTTAGGAGTTAGAACCCTGTGACAGACGGACAGTCAGCGGAGACGGAACGGAACCGTAAAAAGGGCAATCAAAATGGTCATGGGTTGCTAGCCGCATCGCCTACTAACGTGATACAGATTCTCGCCCATTCCTTCTATCGGTTTTTACAATCAGCGCGGGAAGAGAAACAGCCGATACATTCTACGTTTTTCTTTTTATACCCAGACCATTATGAGACTTCCATTCGTTTTACAGGGCAAAGCAGCCAGTCTTCCACCTTCAGCTTCGTGTCGGTGCCAGCGCAGCCCCCGCCAGCAGTCGAAGTCAATGTCAAGATAGAGCCAAAAGACACTGATAGCAGACCAAGTACGTATTTCGTGGTATTTTCGACTTTATTGCGATTAATGGCTTATACGGTTGACTTACGTAATTTAGTCGGAAAAGGCCGACCAGGTCTTGATCGATTTAGACGATCATCTTCAGGCCGAGTGTCAGCAACGGCGACCCAACGATGTCGCTGTCCGCTCGACCGAGCGGACTACTTTACAGCTTTTCCGACTACATTAGGTAAGTCAACCGTTTTAAATTATTCATTATAAACGATTATTATAAAGAATATTTTTTTCAGCATCTCCACATGCAATAAATATCAATCCACCTAAGGAGTGCGACGTCGACGAAGACATCCCGCTGGAGAGCTTCGTCGAAACTGTCATGGCGGAAAGCAAGGCGCAACAGAAAGGTATGTACCTTTTTATTTTACAGGATCACACAAGATATACCTACATGTCGATTATGCACCCCCTAGCTAATTCACCATATTTCATTATATTAATTTAATTTATTACTTGACGAAGCAGGGTGCGGAAACATTTTTGTAAGTTTTTCGACGAAGCATTTTGCGGATTTATTTTTGTAAACTTTTGACGAAGCATCTTGCTCATTCACCCTTAAATAGTTTCAGTATATTTTTTTAGAAGGGACATATGTGTAATAAATTAAACCACGGACTATACTAGATCACTGTCAAAAATTCAGCATTTCCATACAAAAGTGTGCAGCCGTCCGGGCAGTTTGTATGGAAATGTCGATTAGTTTTTGGTTTTTTGACTGTTATTTTAATTTCATTATGTTATAGTGATCTATTATAGCCCGTGGTTTGATTTATGACGCATATGTCCCTTACACGCTCTATAGTGGTGGTTCTTATAATCAGTATTTGGCGTCCTCTAAACCCAAAATTGGCGCCCCTCTAATTACTTATCTAAGATCCGATGTTGGGTGTGTTCATAGTAATTGTTTCGGCCAATTTTTGTCACGGAAGATATTTCCAACATTCATGATGTTGCAACTTCAACATATTGCTTCAACTTCAACATGTTGTTGCAACTTCATTGTTTCAACCTCAACATTATGTTGCAACTTTAACATGATGTTGAAGTTGCAGTGCAGTTTGTTGCCGCTAAATACATATTTAGAAGACTTTATTACACGTTATTGAGATTAAGAAACACAAACTCAGAAGTGCACAAAGAAAGTTTAAACTAATTGAATAGTATTAACCCTTTGTACCCACGTGAAGCACAATTAAATTTGCATTTATAAAAAAACGGCAGTCAATGTGTCAAAACATATGGAGCAGTTATGCGGTTGCAGATAATGGCATAAACACAAAGAAAGGGAGCGGCGAAGTTTTATTTCTAAGAAATGAGATCATATAGCCATAGACTAAAATAGTTTCAGAATATTTTATTACATCTTAGAATGTGAACTGAACTATAATAAATACATGCAGGTGCAGGTGGCCCAGACCTGATAGAAGTCGCTGCGAGAAACCCAGACGACACGCCGAGAAACCCTTTAGAATGCCATATCTGCCGCAAGATAGCAAGCAGCAAGGAATATCTCAAAACCCATTTGAAAATTCACGCGGGAGACAAGGACTACGAGTGCGCAGTCTGCCACAGAAAGTTCATAGGAAAAGGTGCCTTAAACAGGCACAATAGGATGCATACTGGCGAGAAACCTTTCGAGTGTCATCATTGCAGCCGAACATTTAGTGATAAAGCGAATTTGAAATCACATTTAAGGACTCACACAGGCGAGAAACCACACGAATGTAGTGTGTGTAAAAGACGCTTTGGGCACGGAAGTCATTTGACAACTCATATGAGAATACATACAGGCGAGAAACGGTATAAATGTGAGTTGTGTGATGCAAGGTTCGCGCCGGCAGATAACTTGAGTACCCATATAAAGGCCCACGGTATCGTCGCAAAATGTCCCATACTCAAAATGTCCCATACGCAAAATGTCCCCTAGTCGCAAAATGTCCCTTTCGCAAAACGTCTCTTTCGCAATATGTCCCCTGGTGGCCAAAAAATATCCCTTTCGCAAAATTTCATGTTATACAATGTGGAAGGGTCATACCCGTAATAAATATAAACCATTCTCGAATCCACTTTGAATGTTTGTTACTCCATCACGCCTAAACAGCTTAAGGGATTTAAATGAAATTTTGCACACAGATAGTCTACACCCAAATTAACACATAGGCTACTTGTTATCCCGAAAAAGTTACTGTTTAGGGATCGATATAAACGCAAGCAACAAAAGCTAGTTTCGTGATAACACTGATCGACAAAATTTGTATATTTTTTTGTCACTGGAATAAGCCTTATTGTCTCTTATAGATTTTTGTAAAGTGTATATGGATATATTTACTTTTATTCCTAGGACGTCAGAATTTTGAATAATGTTATATCAAAGATCCGATTTTCCCGATTTTCTGATATTTTCAATTATTTATATTAAATAGCTTCTGTGCAGGTTATTTAATTCTGCCACATTAAATAATGTAATCACTCATCGAAATCAAAACAAAATTTGGTTTACCATTATACCATTTTTATTTAAGAAGTTATACAAAATTTAAGTTACTATAATATTTCCCATACATTGTGTACTGCGCGTATTGTATACCGTTATACCGACTCGCACAAAATCTTTAATAAGTCCATTTTATTAAATAATTTAGAAATGATGTAAAAAGTATTGTAAAAGGTAGGGTTTGCACAGTGTTAAACTGGTATTTGAAAATTGAAAAGGAGCTAATTGAATGAATGGTATAATTTTAAAATTAACAAACATTAAAAAAATATATATTATTGACGTGATATATTTGAAAATTAGTAACCGCTGCAAGTATGCTTGTGGCAAAATCTTGTTGACCAGTGTAATTGGTTCAGTAGTTACGGCGTGGAGGCGTAACAAACAAATAAACAACAAACAAACTCACTTTATAGTAATTTTATAAAAAAAATGTAATTTTGGAAAAGGGACATTTTGCTACCAGGGGACATTTTGCGAAAGGGACGTTTTGCGCAAGGGACATTTTGCGACGATACCGGGCCCACACCGGCGAGAAACCTTTTAGATGTAACGTGTGTGACTTTAGGTGTAATAATAGGGGCCGGTTAAGATTGCATTCGAAGAAACATGTTAGTCAAGCAGGGGTGACGACAGGGTCAGAAAAGTATTGTTGAATGTTTGTTGTTTGTTTTTCGTCTGTGTAAGTGGCCAACACTGGCTTCAGATTTTTCAAGCTGCCTAAAGGCATCTGACATAGCTTGACGACTGCCTTACAATGACAGCCGGGACCAACCGCTTTTACGTGCCTTCTGAAGCACGGAGGAGCTCGAGAAATCTTTGTACCACTTGTGGTCACCAAA
Organism: Acrobasis repandana; assembly: GCA_963576875.1. Lineage (NCBI taxonomy): Eukaryota > Metazoa > Arthropoda > Insecta > Lepidoptera > Pyralidae > Acrobasis > Acrobasis repandana. Next base: position 7,454,238 of record OY756243.1, on the reverse strand, counting down.
ACAGAATTATGCGGTCAAAAGGATTGTGAGTGTAAACCATGATTTTTAAATTATAATAATGTTTTAAAAGATGGACTAGGTTTTTATATAGCTTAGACCGTCATAGCATAGTTTTAAAATAGTTCTTTTGTTTTATTAAAAAAATGTATAAAAATGTAAAATTATTTTTATACAGGCTGACTTTTTAACCACCAGCCAATTTTTTGGAGCAAGTTCAGTCCATTATATAGAACTAATTTATTTGAAAAAAAATATTGTATATCCATAAAAATTTTTCGTCGACCCATACAAATCAGCGCTCAGCCAAACGGATTTTGTTTGGGAGGACGAAACATTTTTATCGATTTTTAATAACTTATTTTATAGAAAGTAGTTAAAAATCATGGACTGAACTTGCTTCAAAAATTTTGCCGGTTGTTAAAAAGTCACCCTGTATTTACTGTACTATAAAATATTAACAAATTATATTGAGTCATACACCATAGTTTGAATTGTACCTGCGTGTTTCCTGATATCAGAAGTTTTTGAACAGAAATCATATCATATGATAGTACTCGTAAAGGTCGACAGTTAACTTCTTTGTAGACCTCGTAATAATACATTTTTAATAAATGCATTATTTTTTTGTTAGCTACATAAACAGGCTGACTTTCTACCACCAGCCAAATTTTTGGAGCAAATCCAGTGGAAGGAGAAAATAGTGGTAAATTTGAATTGGAATGTATACACCGTGGAAGGGACATTACCGTAATAAATCGAACCACGGGCTATACTAGATCATTATACCTGGGGCTGGCCTCTATCTGGCTCAAACGATTAGCATTGCCATACAACGTGGCAATGCTGCCAGCCTTCTGGGCACATTACAACGGGGCAGCGATTTGCCAGGTCTTTTTTATTTAAAGTAGTTTTAATTAAATAGTTTTATTTAGATTTTTTAATTCATTTGTTAATATCTTTCTGAATAAATCATCTACAATAATGTAGATACTAAAAACTTATTTAAAATATTAGATGGTACTAAAGTTAAATATTAACTTATCGAGTACGATCTCCTCTACCAAACTGCTGTGCCCGACAGGGGCCATACGAGTATGTACTTTATGGTTTGCAATAAAATATTGAGTATTTAGCATCGAAATATAATTCTCTAGAAATCTAACGCTTCTACATTCACCGCTTCGATTATGATCCCGTTTACGCAAACAAACTAACAGTAATTGCAAGGAAACACTCAAACACACACATAGACAAAGATGCATGCGATTGGTCGCGACAAGGCCACGCACGCGTCATCGCCGCGTCGGTCGAGCAGCCGGCTCAGGGGCCGATTATTAAAATGTTTATTTAATTACATATGAAAGACGAGTCCTGTGTTTTTCATGTCTGTATGGCTTCTGCACAACATGACGGCATTTTTAATGAATTGATTATCTCAAAAACACAGCAATATTCTCAAATGAAACTTTGCGACGCAACCGCACGACTCGAGTGTCACGGCGAACTGTCGTGCCGCGCGGTTTATATTTTAAGCCCCGCCCGCCGCGGTACATATCGCGTGGAATGATTTTTCGGGATTAGTTAGACTTCTAGAGATTATATTTCGATGGTATTGAGCTAAGCTGCCGTCAACACGTGCCAATACGTTGACCTTTTAATTTATTTAAAGGATTTTTAATGTGAAAACATTTTTTTCTAACAGGTGACTGCCGGGAAAACGAAGAGTCAAAGAGTCATCACACACCGCGCGCCGACGACAGAAAAGGCCACGAGTGCGTCTTCTGCAACCAACGTTTTAGTGATTTATTCAGTTTAAAACGGCACATACAAACTCACGGGGACGAGAAACCTTACCAGTGTACCATCTGTCAAAGGAGATTCAACGATAAAGGGAATATGAACAAACATATGAGAGTACATAACGGAGATAAGCCTTATTCGTGTCAAATATGTAAACGTGCCTTCAGTGCCTCCGGCTCTTTAAAAGTTCATATGAGAACGCACACGGGTGAGAAACCTTATGGCTGCCTTAATTGTGGTATGAAGTTTATAACCAGAAGTAGTTTAGAGAGACATTTAAGGGTACATACAGGCGAGAAACCCTATCAATGTACAATTTGCGAACGTTGGTTCAATAAATCGGTTAATTTAAAACGGCATATACGTACGCATACAGGAGAAAGACCGTTCGAGTGTGTAATTTGTAACTATAAGTTTACAGGTAAGAGTGCGTTAGATAGACATTTCAGAATACACACGGGCGAGAAACCTTACGAGTGTAGCTTCTGCCAGCGCAGGTTTAGCGAGAAAAACAATTTGAAATCTCACGAAAGAACCCATACGGGCGAGAAACCGTATAAATGCGAGAATTGCCAACGCGCGTTCAATTCGCCTAGTACGTTAAAAATACATATAAGGACTCACACTGGTGAGAAACCATATGAGTGTACTGTGTGTATGAAGAGGTTTATAAAGAAAAGCGATTTGTCCCAACACTCGAGGACGCATACTGGCGAGAAACCATATCAGTGTACCGTATGTAAGCAGAAGTTCAACAAAACGGTAGACTTAAGGGCGCATTTGAGAATACATTCAGATGAAAGGCCGTTTGAATGCGACGCCTGTCTTAGAAGGTTTAGGGTTAAAGTTTCGTTAAAAAACCATATAAAGAAACAACACCTTACTTAGATACTGGCGTTCTTCGTTTGGAAACCATATAAAGAAACAACACCCTACTTAGATACTGGCGTTCTTCGTTTGGAAACCATATAAATACACAACACCCTACTTAGATACTGGCGTTCTTCGTTTGGAAACCATATAAAGAAACAACACCCTACTTAGATACTGGCGTTCTTCGTTTGGAAACCATATAAAGAAACAACACCCTACTTAGATACTGGCGTTCTTCGTTTGGAGTGACAATCCTTTTACTTTGTAAGCAGAAATAGTTTATACTTTAAAGAAAACCGATCAAGTGCGTGTCGGGTCACGCGCAGTGTAGGGTTCCGTAGTTGAGAATTCCTTCTTCTAGTTCCTCACGGGTAAACGAGTAAAAACGTGTTATATGTTGGTCGACGATAATTCTTTAATTTGTAAACCCTACTTAGCTCTGTTAGTTTTCCTTTTAACTTCGTTATATACAAAGTGTTAATGAATTAACGCAAAACCTCTCGGGTAGTACCTCAGCCCATGAAACTAAAACAACTTTTGGTCTACAACTTCCAAAAAAAAAATTGAATTTTCACACAAACTGATCAGCTGATCGAGTCAATTTGTATGAAAATCCGAATTTTATTTTTGGCATTTTGGGAATGTTGTAGAACAAAAGTTGTTCAGTTTCATGGGCTGAGGTACCCTCTGAGAGGTTTTGCGTTAGTTATTAACACGTTGTATACAGATTTTTTTTACGTTCCATATACAACGGCTTAGCTGACAGACCCTTGAATTTGCACTGTGAAACCAAATATTTCCCAAACTGATCCTTAAAATGAAAAATGGTGTTCACAAACACAATATTTTTGAAAGACCTATATAGTCAACGACACCATATTCTAGTCGAGAAGAAAAATTTACTACTTTTGCGCATTTCGTAATTTTTAAGATAATTATGTTTTGTTTTTTACTTTTGTGCAATAAAGGGTATTGTATTGTATTGTATTGTACCACTTATCAGGTATGGGGAGCTACCCTAAAATATTTTTTTTTAGACAGACATGGCGAAACTATAAGGTTTCTTTGTTTACTACAGAACCCTAAACCAGCTGGTTATGACGCGTAGCGTGCGGTGCTGTGTTGAGCCGTATGGTACAGGGTCTAATATACTAAAACTATTTTTAAGGTGAATTCAGTCAATGATATTGAACAACTTTTCCCAAGGAACATATATCAAAATTTGAAAATTCATATGTCGATCAGTTTGTATGGAAAACGAAAATATTGTTCATACTTGAATAGGTATATCTTCCTTGGGGTAAGTTCAGTAGTTCACTATATCTTGTTAGACGTTATATGTGGAAAAGAAAAAAGCGGGAAAGCGCCCTTCGGGTTCCGAAGCAGCACAGCTGAGGATGCAACTGGGAACGCGCTAAGATGTATAAATAAAGTTAGTACAGTAAAATTATGTCGTTATTTCAGTATATAAATACTGGAAAATAGTATTATTTTATGCAATAAAATATTTGTTCACATTGTTTGTTTTCTTTACTGCCTCCGTGGTCCAATGGTCAAGGCTTTGCTTGTGATCCGAAGGTCGTGGGTTCAAATCCCTCTGGGAAGCATACTTTGTAAAAAGTTTTTTCCGTTCTGGTTAGGGTATTGCAGGCTTGAATCACCTGATTATCCGAGATGATTCCGTGCTTCGGAAGGCACGTAAAGCTGTGGGTCCCGAACTTAACCTAGGTTGGTTCTGGTTTACCCTTTGGGTTGTGAAGGTCAGACAGAAGTCGCTCTGTGCAAAAACCAGTGACCTCGTCAAATCATCTAGGGTAGGTAGCGGACCCCGGGCTCTGACGCGTTACCGCTGAGGATGCAAGGGTGGATCCAGCCACCAGTCACAAGTTATAATTTAATTTTGATAATAATTAGATACAAGTAAAAAGTAGGTTTTTTTATTAATCAATGTTAGTACTGTACTTAAAATACTGTTACGAAAATGGGGTTCGGTATTTGGAGAGAAAACGCCTAAATTCGTATGAGGGATTTATTCACTACGGAACCCAAAGATAACAGGTGAAGATGGTCTGGTAAAAAATAACACAATTTAAAATATGTATGCTTTTTTATTATTCATAACGCCACATTATCATGCTACAATATACATCAATAACATCTGATATTTTTATAATCAACTAGCTGTGCCCGCGACTTCGTTCGCGTGGTTGTCGTAACGTAATGTTATATAGCCTAAAGCCTTCCTCTATAAATGGACTACCCAACAAAAAAATAATTTTTCAAATCGGACCATAAGTTCCTGAGATTAGCGCGTTTAAACAAACAAACAAACGAACAAACTCTTCCGCTTTATAATATTAGTATAGATGAAGTACTCTTAACCAACAACATATTTATTTGAATAAAGATTAATATTATTATGTTGATACAACTTAAACAAATTATTTCGACCAAATTAGGTACCATAAAAACGGTTTTTGTGAGTTAATCTTAAAAGATAGACATATACTATCGCGGACTGTTTTTTAGATCATTAAAAGAGCTATTATTCTTTAATACATATTTTTTGTGTATCTTGAACCGTTTTCACGGCGCACGCAACGGAAGGCTTCAAAGATGAAATAATTTCTCCCGTTTTTTACACATTTACCACTATATCTTTGCTCCTATTGGTCGTAGCGTGATGTTATATAGCCTATAGCCTTCCTCGATAACTGGACTATCCAACACAAAAAGAATTATTCAATTCGAACCAGTAGTTTCGGAGATTAGCGCGTTCAAACAAACAAACAAACAAACAAACAAACAAACAAACAAACTCTTCAGCTTTATAATATTAGTATAGATTTAAAATCAAAATCGTAAGAGGACTCTCACGTGCTTTTTCTCGGCTCGTAGACATTACATTTACATTTAGTTAAACATTCCTCTCAATTACTGGCCGGTTGACTGGAAGAGATCCCTATATGGGATAAGTCCGCCGTTGTATGTTTACTTTTCTGTTTTATATCTGCTTCTCTTTTGTGTACAATAAAGCTTTATAAACAAACAAACAAACATTTACACTAGGTCATAGAATGAATATAAGCCTGGCGTACAGAACGAAACCTCACCCCCTCCCGCGAGATGACGTCCCAGTGTCCCCCGCAAATCCGTATAATATTGATACATATAAGATACAAATAAGGTTCGTCGCTATGAATCTGACACACGGATTAAAAACTGCTATACAACAATGACAGACAATAAAACACTTGGATAAAATGAGTAGATCTACGTCAGCTCTAGGTACGTTTGACTCACACACGGACACTTGTGTACGTACGTTGTGCATTTGTTTGACAATTTTGCTCATAATGTATAGCTGTGACGTAAATTCTAGTCAAATAACAAGAAACATAACAGTGGCGGTCTTAGGGGGTGGCGAGCAGGGCAATCGCCCAGGGCCTCGCGCAATAACCCGAAAATTGCAATAAATAAAATGAAGTTTCTTACTAAATTAATTTATTAATTAATACAACCCCCCCGTCATGTCATCCCATACAAATCGCCCGAGCGGCTGCATACTTTAGTATGGAAATGCCAAAACTGAACAACTTCCCATGGTCTTATGGTTGACCGGTAGGGAATGCCATATGGCATTAGGTCCACCACTTGTATATAGTTTAGTGCAAAAAAATTTTTTTAATACAAATTTAAAATAGAAACAACTTTTGTTCAACAACTATCAGAATTTTCATACAAACTGATCAGCTGATCAATTTGTACGGAAATCCGAATTTTTTTTTTGGGTTTCACGAAAGTTGTTGATCAATAATTGTTCAGTTTCACGGGCTGGGTACCATCTGAGAGGTTTTGCGTTATTTAATTAACGCAATGTATATATATTTCTCAATTCTCTCGGCCTTAGTGTTACCTCTTAACATTCTGATTTCTGCTCATTACCATGACTCGACAGTGTCTTAAGTATATAGTCATTCATTTGCTTTAACTCTTTATCCATAGCCGCATTCATCGTCATATGACACCTGAGATGTTTCCTGTAATCCTCCGCAGATAGGTACTTACTCCCGCAAATTTCACACCCGTACCGCTTCTTCTTAGCATGATTCGTTTGCACATGAGACAGTAATTTCGTTTTGTCAACAAACTTTACAAGGCAAACAACACATTCGTAGATTACCTTTACATTTTTATCATTGCCCAGTTTCGTAAGTTTACGACTTAGTAACGAAGAGCCACAAGACAAATTCTTATGCGCGTGATAACTGTTAGTCAAATGAGTATTTTGACTGAATTTCCGTTGATTACATACGTGCGGTTTCTCGGTAGTTTCTCGCTTTTCTTCGGCATGCCGGTCTTCGCTTTTGGTCTCGTCTCGAGTACCTGCGTTAAAAGTATTTTTTTAATCTTAAATAATTTTTATTTTATTTATTTATTTTATCTTTATTGTCCATAAAATACTAATTGTACAGAACAATAGGCGAACTTAACGCTGAAAGCGTTGTCTACCAGTCATTTACACCGTCTTATTATAAAAACAGGACTTACTTTGTTACTAGGTTTAAACCATTACCCGTCCAAATCAAGTTGACATCTAGTTATTATAATGAAACAAGTGAATGTCGCTAACAGACTGGTTTTATTTCAAAAGTATACATAGACAACCTTATTTTTTCTTAACTGCATTAGCACATAGACAAAACAAAGTATGTTTACACATAAAGATTACAGGTGGCGCTAGGTGTCTTTAATTTAATATTTTGATAACTTACAACACCCCCACTTATCAAAATAAACAAATAAAATTATTTTGGTACAATTCCCAATTTACGCAGAAACTTATTATGTTTAACAGGACATAATCCTTTAGTGAGAATATCAGCTGTCATTTCTTCAGTACATAAATATACAATTTTTATATATTTATACTTAACAACATCTCTTACATAATGATATTTCACATCAATATGTTTCGATCTATTATGACTTTGATTGCTTACTGACAATTTTAATGCACTTTGATTGTCACAATAGACTTCAATCATATAAAAACTACCTATAATTTCATTAAGAAGGTTTCTAAGATAAACTGCTTCCCGAGCTGCCTCAGACAGAGCAGTATATTCTGCCTCGGTACTGGAAAGGGATACCGTCTTTTGCTTCTTGCTTTGCCATGAAATAGCAGATCCAGACATCGTAAAGCAAAAGCCTGTATACGACTTCCTGTCTAAGGCGTCACTAGCCCAGTCACTATCTACAAAACCCTGTAACTTGCTATCATCCTTACAAAATCTTAAACAATAAGTTTTTGTATATAACAAATATTTTAAAATGCGTTTGGCATAATGCCAATGTGTATGATTGTAACAGCTATTAAATTGGCTTAGATAACTAACAGAATAGGAAATGTCAGGCCTAGTTAGTACTGCCAAATACATCAATGATCCAATTAACTTTTGATATGGAAGATCAAATACACATTCATCAGCTTTTTTAACATTTAATTTACATTCAATTGGGGTTTTATATGTTTTACAGTCTGACATATTGAATCTAGAAGCTAACTGTTCAATATACTGTTGTTGATCTACAGTTATTACATTTTTATCTACATTTATTCTCATGCCTAAATATTGTCTTACAGGTCCCAAATCTTTCAATTTAAATTCTGCACCTAAAACACGTTTTAAATTATCAGTTTCAACAGAATTATTAGAAAAAATTAAAAAATCGTCAACATATAGGGCCACAATAATTTTAATTTCACCCTTTGTTTTTGTGAACAAACAAGGCTCATACTGACTATTTTTGAAATCCAACTTACTAAGTAAATCTTGAACTCTGTCATACCACGCAAGAGAAGATTGTTTTAATCCATAGATTGCTCTTTTTAATTTCAAAACCTTTCCCCCACTTTTGTTCACAAAACCTTCAGGTAACGACATGTAAATAGTTTCTTTCAAGAAACCATTTAAAAATGCTGTAGTTACATCTAAGTGATCAATACTCATATTCAACTTTACACTGAGAGCAAATAATAATCTAAGTGTGGAATGTCTTACAACTGGAGAGAAAGTGTCTGTATAGTCAATGCCAGGTTTCTGCGAAAAACCTTTAGCCACAAGTCTAGCCCGGAACCGCACATTATTGTCCACATCAAACTTTTTATTGAGCACCCACCTACACTTCACAATCGTCACATCACCTGGTATGTCAACGAGCTCCCAAGCATCGTTGTCCTTAAACGACTGCAGCTCGTCGTCCATGGCGCACTTCCACTGCTCACTCTCAGGCCCCGCAAGAGCCTCTGAGAATACAATCTCCTCGGATGCTGGAACAGTACTGGAAAGACACATATAACCATACCTATCAGGATGTTTTCTAAGACGCTTGCTAGGCAATTCTGGCTCCTGCTCTGGGGTTGATGTCATCTGGGGTTCTTGTACTATGTCATCTGTAGTTGGAGTTTCAGTCAATGTTTCATTCCCATCCTCATACACAGAAGAATCTGAATGATAGTTTTCAGAGTCTAAAACATTCTGCGATGCTTCCCCCACTGAATCTGCATTCACCTCCTCCTGTATACCAACTGCAGGTGTCTCTTCGTTAGGAATCCAGATAGCCGACTCCTGACTTTTTTCTTCGGTACCTAATTCTTCTTCCATAAAGATAACATCTCTGCTGGTAACAAGAGTCTTTTTAACAGGATTGTATAGCCTGTAGCCCTTTACATCTTGACCATAGCCAACTAATACGTGCTCCGCAGACTTCTTATCCCACTTCAAACGACGTTCCTTAGGGACATGTACCATGACTCTACATCCAAACAAACGTATGTGGGTTAGGTCTGGTTTTCTCCCATACCACAATTCATATGGAGTTTTCTGAAGTCCCGATGCAATGGATCTATTTTTCAAATAGACAGCAGTGTTTGCTGCTTCTGCCCAAAATCTTTTATCCAGCTTTGCATCATACAGGAGACATCTAGCCTTCTCGATCACAGTACGGTTGGCTCGCTCACAAAGACCATTCTGTTCAGGTGTATAATTATTCGATCTTTGATGAATTATACCCTCTTGCTTTAAATAATTCTCAAACTCTTTGTTGGTGTACTCTAATCCATTGTCTGACCTTAGTATTTTTATCTTTTTATTTAACTGATTTTCCACCATTGTTTTAAAGATCTTGAAATTAGTAAATGCTTCATTTTTCTTTCGAAGAAAATATATAAACGTCATTCTACTAAAATCGTCGATGAACAGTATAAAATATCGTGCACCATTTAATGAACTGGTTTCCATTGGTCCACAAAGGTCTGTATGGATTCTGTGTAGCGTCTCTGTGCTTCTTTCACCAACATGCGAAAAGGGTAATCTTTCCTGCTTTCCCTCGCAACAAGTTATACACTGAGACTTGGTTATGTCAAAATTGTTTTCATATGACAAACCATCCACCATATTTCTCATTTTATTCATGTCCTGACTATTAATATGTGCCAGCCTTCTGTGCCATAGTTTGCCACTTACCACCGGTGCAGCCAACATACAACTCTGTGTGTGCAACCTCAGCTTATACACACCATCCGATAAATCAGCTGTAGCTACCAAAACATTGCTTTGGTTTCGTATATAGCAGTGTTTTTCATCAAAACTAACATTATTACCATTTTTTATAAGCTCACTTACAGATAATAAGTTTGTCGTCAAACTAGGCACGCATAGCACGTCTTTTACAGTAATGTCGAATTTTAAGTCAGAAACAATGTCGACGTCTCCGGAACAAACAACTGGCACTTTAGATTCGTTTGCTACCACAATTTCAGGTAAACACGGTGTGTAGTTCATGTTTCTAATCCAAGATTCGTTCGCCGTCATATGTGCGCTTGCACCGGAATCTACATACCACTCTGTTTTGTTAAACTTTCCATTCAGGAAAACGACATTAAATACGCATTTGCTATTATTTTTCTTCAATAACGGGCACTGATTTCGATAATGACCATCTTCTTTACATTTATAGCATGTTATTGTTTTCGTAGACATAGATGAATCTGTCATTGCTGCTGTCACTGTCTTCTTGATTGACGTTGAGGGACCGCCATACTTCTTTGGCTTAGTGTTGCCAGAGTAAAATTTATTTCGCGCGGCAAATGCAGCTCCGGTTCCCGCGCTGTCATTGTCACTGGTCACTTCCATGTCAAGTAATTTCGACTTTATGACATCTGCAGTTATCGAAATACCCGAATGTTCAATTGCCATGATCATGGGTGTAAAACGATCGGACAAACCTGCTAGTAACAATGAGCCAACCCATTCGTCTGTTATTGCAAAGCCCGTGCCATTTAACCGCTGTGCTGTCTCGACCATTTGAGTCACATATGTCGCCATAGAATCACAGTTTTCTAGTCGTATGGATATCAAATGTCGCAGCAAGGTTATTTTTCTTGAGAAACCGCAATCATCAAACATGGTCTTTAACGTAGTCCATAATTCTGCTGAGCTCTTGGTATTCTTGATATGCACGTACAATGACGGGTCTATAGTCAATATTAGCTTTGCCTTCGTTTTAGCATCGTCCACTGGCTTAACTTCAAAATCTGGCGTCGGTTTGATGTACTTTTCCATGCCTTCGAGCACCAACAAATTTTCAGCCGCGAAGCTCCACTCATCATAGTTCTCTCTTCCTTTTAGTTTAGGAACACTGGCAATATAGTTCGTAGTCATGTTTCCGCGATATAACTTTCACTAATTATCTATTTTAAACAAAAATAACTGATAATTTCGGGATAAGCCCATAACCTATAATGAAACAAGTGAATGTCGCTAACAGACTGGTTTTATTTCAAAAGTATACATAGACAACCTTATTTTTTCTTAACTGCATTAGCACATAGACAAAACAAAGTATGTTTACACATAAAGATTACAGGTGGCGCTAGGTGTCTTTAATTTAATATTTTGATAACTTACAACAGTTATATCACACTATCTCACCTGTCAATATCAACTTGAATTAAGCGGATAATGGTTTAAATCCAGTAACAAAGTTAGTCTTGTTCTTATAATAAAACGGAAAGTCTAAATGTAAGTATAGTGTAGTAGTAGTAACTTGGCCAAGTTATAAAAGTTGATTTAAGAATTGCTGCATTTATCTATTTATTTATATATATATGTATGTATGTAGGTATAGGAAGTAAATAAATAGTATACATAAAATACATAATGATAATAAATACGTGCTTACATACATATAAGATACATAGAAATAAATAAAATTAAAATCTATCTAGGATTGGTCTACTCTTTGTGTTGCAGAGGTCAGATAGCAGTCGCTCTGTGTAAAACCAGTAACCTCGTCAAATCACCTAGGGTAGGTAGCGGACCCCGGGCTCTGAAGCGTCTCCGCTGAGGATACAACCGGGAACACGGGAGGATAATGACGTTGATGATGCTTTCCTTCACCGGAAGCAAGTTGTGGTAGTCGAAAATGACCGCACACGAGTAAAAACTCAGGTGCAACCCGAAGAAGTTAACTAGACACCTCGCTCTGATGGAAAAACGTTCATCGCAGGTGCCAAGTCGATTTCTGCGGGTTATAATTCTTATAATTATTTGAATTATATTCAATTTACATTTTAGTTTTGTTTTTTTAAACCTTCAAAAAACGGACGGAGTCACGGAGACGACCTCCGTGGTGTAATGGTCAACACGCTAGTCTGCCAATCTGGAGGTACTGGGTTCGATCCCCAGCCAAGGCAAGTTGGAAAATGACCTTTTTCAAATTGTCCTGGGTCTTGGGTGTCTATCTGTATATGTATTTATTATAAAATATAGCATCGTTGAGTTAGTATCCCATAACACAAATTTAAAACTTACTTTGGGGCTAGCTAAATCAGTGTGATTTGTCCCTTTATATTTATATGTAAAAAACGAGTCTATATCTTCCTGAAAGGTGGGTAACGCTCTTGTCACACCCCTGGTGTTGCAGTTATCCATGGGCAGCGGTGATCACTTACCATCAGGTGACGCGCTTGTTCGTTTGCCGCACTATAAAATAAAATAAAAAAAGCTCTTATAATTAGTTAAAATAATATTCAATTTACATTACAGCCCGCAGAAAACTACTTGGCACCTGCGATGAACGTTTTTCCATCAGAGCGAGGTGCTTAGTAAACTCCTGCGGGTTTTACAAATCGCGCTTGTTGAGGAACGACCCTGTGTGTCACTGACGCAGAGCCAGTGTCTATCTACACCGCTTCGCCACTTGACTATTACTTTGAAACTGACATAGCTTGACAACCAATTTAAATAAAATATCTTTATTATCATAGGATATTTATAATATCTCTTAATAATAGTCACTTTGTTTTGTTTTGCACAAATTTTGACGACAAATCGTTACTTACAGCTAAGTTTAGTGCAGCTTCTTAGGCGCTAGTGCAGAAGAAGATGTCAACTAACAAACTTACAACTTAAAATTATACAAAGTGGAAGGGACATACCCGTAATAAATCAAACCACGGACTATACTAGATCACTAAAGTATAATGAAATTAAAATAAGCCTTCTCACAAAGTACTTTCTTTATACAACGTGGAAGGGACATATCCGTAATAAATTTAACTACATCATCATAGTAATATTAAAATAAAATAACAGCCAAAGTACAAATAAAAATTTCGCCATTTTCATACAGAAGTGTGCAGCCGCCCGGGCGATTTGTATGGGAATGTCGATTTTTTTTTTGGTTTCTTGACTGTTATTTTAATTTCATTATACTTTAGTGATCTAGTATAGCCCGTGGTTTGATTTATTACGGGTATGTCCCTTCCACGTTGTAAAAGCTTTGAATTTTCTGTCCGGCATATCAAGGACCGATTCTGGCAATTTATTATCAAACCAAAATAATAGCGAGAACAACAAAGTATTCCGTAATAAAAATTTAAACTTACTTAAGTGCTAGCGTGGTGTGTGAGAACAGTGTGACTTGTACCATCTTTTTTTTTCGTTGCTAAGGGGGTGCCTGACCAATATGTTTATTCCTTAGATGCTTATTCAAATCCGACCTCCGTTCATATTTGCGTCCGCAGAAGCAGCATTTATACGGTTTCTCGCCGACGTGGGTTTTCATGTGCGACACGAACTCACTCCTCACGTCAAACTCACGGTAACACACGTCACACTCAAACCGCTTCACTCCGTGAACGTTCTTCCTGTGGAACCCTAGAGAATCTTTCCGACTGTACTTCTTATCGCATATGCTGCATTCGTAAACATACGTGTATTGCCAACGCGTCGCAGCGTCCGCAAAATGGCGCCCAATATCTTTATTCCGATGTAACCTAATGTGTTTTCCATAGCTATCTTTCCGAGTATAACTTTTCCCACACATATTACATTCGTATTCATCGGTGCTATGAATTTCAAGATGGCGCCGCAGATTCGTTTTCGATGCGAATCTCGACTTGCATACGTCGCAATCGTAAAAGTTTTCGTGATTCTTCACATGTGTGTCTAAAGACTTTTTGAATGTAAACGAATTAGTACAAACGTTACATTTGTATGGTTTCTTGCCATCGTGTCTCTTTATATGGATAACCAAGCTTTGCTTATGTTTAAAATTTAATTGACAGTAATCGCACTCGTAAGGTTTCTCGCCCGTGTGAGTTCGTAAATGATTTTTGAAGTTACTTCTTTTCTTAGCAACAAGCCCACAAATTTTACATTTCAAAGGGTTGTCGCTATGCGTATACATATGGAAGTCCAAGTTAAATTGACTGTCGTATCTGCTACTGCAGACTTTACAATTATATGGGTACTCCTCAAAGTGCTCTTCGCGATGTTTCTTAAGACATTTGCAACTAAATTTACATTTACAAACGTTGCGTTCGAAGTTTTTCTCGCTCATATGCCTTTTAATATGCTCCACTAAACTATATTTATTATTACTCTTAAAGTGACAGACGTCACATTCGTAAGGTTTCTCGCCAGAGTGTGACTCAAGGTGCTTTCTTAAACTAGCTATATGTTTAAACTTAAACATGCACAAGTGACAATGGAATTTTGGTAAGTGAACCGACGCATGCGAAATCAATTCACATTTCTCGGTAAATATACGTGTACAAACTGTACATTGATAAGGTTCGGGATGTGTATCAATGTGAGTTTCCAATTCGTTTGTACCATCAAAAGTTTCCTCACACAACATACATTTGTGTGGATTTCCATTCGTATGTTGACTCATATGAAACCCGAAAGGTATGACCGAGTCAAATTCGATATTGCATATAAAACATTTGTGTTTTTCCTGAGAACTTCTTTTACTATTCTGTGTTTTTGATTCAGCTTGTTTCTTGCCGCGAACACCTGCGACCAAATTTATCAGTTTAATCAGTGTGTATAAATTAATTTATCAAATTAGTGTGTATAAATTAATTTTCACAAGCTTTTATTTAGCTTGCCCTGTATTTTTCTTGGGTTAAATCTTGCAAGTTAAATTTGAGTCACTTTCCGGTTTTTTTATTGAGATGAAATTTTGTATGCTAATGTAAATCAGATGGCAATGCAATATTATTATGACAAGCTGATCTGATGATGGAGCCGGAAGGTGGCTATAGGAGCCCTGTAATAAAACGACGCAACCCCATCGAGGTTGGGCTTTTTCTTCTCCGAATATTATTTGCATGTCTAGGTCACCCAAGGACTTTTCAAATTCCACAGATTAACATGTTTGTTGGCGAACAAAACGGCCATTGTGATAAAAACTAACGAGTTCGTAATGAAAGGGTCGTCATGAATATTTATAAAGACTTATGCTTTAATAGTTTATATGTATTTATTCTACAATATATAAGATTTGTTATAACGCTAAAATTTCAGCATAGGCCTATACGAAATAAATAAATACGCATACAAAAGCAAGCTAATTTTGTTTCGGTGCTCGGCGCGATTTAAAAAAAAATATTGTGAAGAAATTATTACATCAAGAAGTAATATTTTGATTTCGTGGTATAGCTTATTTATTGAACAATATTATGTAAAAAAATGTATAATAATAATATATGTTTATGATAATAAAAAGAACCAAAACTCTGCAAATAGCGAGGTAGCGGTGTCATACTCGATTAACATATGTTACACTCAATTATTTGCATTTTGTAAAATACAACAATATAGCCCATTAAATTATATTTTTAATGATATGAAACACTATAGAAATTGTTTACCAAAAATATCTATAAACATTTCTTAAAATTCATACTTTTTACGTACGCGCCTAACAGCGTACTAGTGATGTGAACCGATTACAATTTTTAACACCGGTATATACCAGTTAGTTATTTAAAAAACCCGTTTTTTAGAGAATTTAGGTTTTTTCTAAAAAAACAATACCAGTGTTTAAAAGGCTTAGTATTTATTTCTATTAAAATAATTAGGTTCAATTACAATCAAAAGAAAGTGGTCATCAAACAGACAAGAAATAACCAGGAAATTTAAATTTTATACTTCTGCTTGTAGCCTGCTTCTTTTTTTTTATAAATATAAATAAATATATAAGGACAAATCACACTGATTGAGCTAGCCTCAAAATTAATCTTCTAGAAGAGTCTCTCACCCCTTCTTCCCACCCCCGTTACCAAAGATATTTTTTATAATGGTTAACACGTTACCAAAGATATTTTTTATAATGGTTGACAATGACAATGGCGGCAAATTTACATTTTGCCCCTCCTAAAAAAAAATCTAGATCCGGTACTGCTACATACAGGAGGATGAATATTTACGATGTAAAATATGTTTACTAAAATTTATAAATAGAATGAATACTTAGATAAATAGAGAAATAGAAATATTGAATATTTAAATTTTTTTTTTTATATCTGTGTCATATGAAATGAAATGTGCATAAGAAAAAGTATTACTACAAATACAGAATCCCAACTATTATATTATAAATGCGAAAGTGAGTTTGTATATTTGTTGGTTTGTTTGTTACCTCATCACGCTTTCTTCTGAAGCAATCTTCTTGAAAATTCGCAATTAGTTCGTCTCGGTACGAAAGATATAGGGTACCTTTCATCCAGTGTAATGTTCCCGCGGGAATTTTGATACGTGAGCGAAGCAGCGGGCATTATATATGTATAATAATGTAAATAAATATACCTAGGTATTTACACAGTATTTAATAATAATCTTTCATTTTGCCAATGTACCCCATTTTAGCAATAAAAAAAATGAAGTAGCTCTTATAACAACATCAAATCTCTTATAACAACATCAAATCTCTTATAACAACATCAAATCTCTTATAACAACATCGAAGGGACTGAGCAAATTAGGTCGAAAATGTGAATTATTTTTGCAGTCATCTCACATAAAAGGCAGATTTATCATTATAAACTGTTGTCATAAACGATTGTACCGTTTATCACATCAACTGACGTTTTATATGAAACATGTAGAAAAAAAGTTGCTGAAGCAGATGTCGCTACAACAGGATATTTTATACTGCTTTTTGATTATAAAGACTATTGAGGAAATGGGCCTAAACAATTTCCATACCAATAATGAGTCTATCACTTTCACATCCAGATTTTTTTTACAATCTTCTTCATCTGAACGCATTCCCGGTTGCATCCTCTGCTATGCTGCTTCGGAGCCCGGGGTGCGCTTTCCCGATTTTTATTTTACAAATATAATATGCATATCAGTTGTCACCCAAGGATGCCAAAAATCTAGCAAATTGGAGAATAGCTGGAAAAAATTTAACGTTTTGGCTATAGTTTTACGACCGGCCGCCTGCCTGACGTCAACCCTCCTTGGGAACGCTATTGTAGCACGAGCTTTAAGTGCCATTTTTCCTTTAGTCGCCTCTTACGACATCCACAGGAAGAGATGGAGTGGTTCTATTCTGACCCGGAACCACACGGTGTAGAAAATTTTAAAATATTTATTGTTATTTCCCTCTTAGGAAGTATGCCTATCGTTTTACGATCTCTGGCATTGTGATAGTGTAACTGATAAAAAATTTGATTTGCTTGGAATAACAAGAAAAAGAAAAACATGTGGGTTTAAAATATATATATTATAAAAATTTAAGTTTTATGTGGCTACATCCGATTTGGGTTAAAAGAATTTGTTTATTTGCTCACAAGAATTACCTACATAGGTTTTCACTTAGGTGAGTCTATACATAATTAATACACTTTATAAAAAATCGGTGAATGTAGGTAGGCATCACAAAACTCATAAACACCAAGCGCGAGCTGCCACCGACCAAACTGCGAGGCGAGTTGATACGAGTTGTAAGGTAAGTACGTAAACAACACGGAACACGTACAAGGGATTAGCGTTCACTGGATGTGGCACAGTGTAAGTTTTTACATTTTTGATTTTTCTTTAAAATATGTATTTAATTTTGTTAGTATGTAGTGTAACAGATACTTTATTATTTATTAGTTAGTTTGTTTTTTTTTTGTTATTATAGTAGTTTTTGGGTTTCTTTATTTAAGGAATATAATTAAAATAAATGCACATAAGTGCAGTATTTTCCTAGTAGTAATGTTTGTTTGTAATAACTTTATTGTACCAAAATTTAAGTATAAAACACAACATAATACGAAAGAGCAAATATACAAAGGCGGACTTATCCCATGTAGGGATCTCTTTCAGTCAACCTGCGATAGATTGAGAGGATATTTACTCTATTATATATAAGGTAGAAGCCGGTACGTATAAATTACTTATCTACTCACATAAATATATACGAATATACTTACATAAATACCTATAGCAATACACATAAACAAACTATACATAAAGTATATATCTTACATACATAGGTATATATTTAATAAATATTAAAGATAAGTACTTCATTCAGTCCAAGCATGACGTAACCAGAGAAGATTTCGATAATCTAGTTTTAAATGAATCCAGTGAAGATGCCATCCTTACTTGCCATCCATGTAATTTTTATTACTATTTATGTTTTGTATTTTGGAGTATTTTATGTTAGTGGTAAAATGTATATATAAACTATATTGTATATTTTTTTATTATATGGCTTTTAAGCACTTTTTTAAACTGATACATAGATTTTGTGTTTTTGATACAATTTGGGAGTTTGTTGAATATTTGAGCACCTTCGTAAAGTATATTTATTTTGCCATAGTTAGTCCTTGGAGGGCGTAGATGGATGTTATTAGCGCTTCGTAGTATTCGATTTAATAATCGGATGTAGCGACATAAAACAACAAACCAAAAATGTTATTACACAACCAACCAAATATATTATTACACAACAAACCAAAAATGTTATAACACAACAAACCAAAAATGTTATTACAAAAGTTTTGAGATGGGCAAGCACACAAATAATTTCTTTGCTTGCACTTTTTCACGTCAATTTGTACATTTATTTACTACTAGCTGATCCGGCGAACTTCGTTCAGACCCATTTATCTCACGATATAAACCTTCCCTGGAGTTCTACAAATATTTCAAAAGCAAAATTAGCCAAATCGGTCCAGCCGTTTTCGAGTTTTGGCGGTCAACCGAACAGTTATTGATTTATACATACAAGGTGGATTTAAAATCGTTGCCATCCTTTTAAATATCCACTATACCCATGATACAAAGCAGAGATGTTACGGAGCTTCGTCTCCGACTATAGGCAAAATGGAAAAAAGTGTGAAATAAATTGTTAACTCGTAAATATGGTGATAATTTCCATATTGCTCTTCGTCATGCACTAGATAACCCCTTAAATTATTTTATGATCTGCCGTTGAAACTATTATTGGTGATCCGTCTAGCTTTAAAACTTGCTGTGGCCACTTTTGGCGGAGGCAAGTTTTAAAGCTAGACGGACTAATGTAAATACTTTCAACGGTGGTTTGGAAATTATTTCCATATTTACGAGTTAACAATTTATTTCAAATGTGGGCGCCACTTTAAGGCCATTTGCCTATACCTTCACCTTAAGAACTTCCGATTAATCCTACACCTTCGGTTCCGACTTCAACTCCGAAACTTTTGAATCAGAGGTTTTTATCGGTTTCGGAGGTCGAAGTATAGCCAATAGCGGCGTGCGGCAGCCTGCGTCGACCGTAGAAACAGGATCATACATGCCGCGCCGAACCTCACCGCTTCCCGCTTCGTGCATTTTATAGTAGAATTCGTAAATTTATTTTTTGAATTGTTTGTTTACGCACATGACATAACACGTTTATTTATAGGTTACGCTAATTTGTTTGATTTTTGCGTCCACCAGGCTCGGTAGCGAGCGAACAACTTTTTAGTGGCGCTGGCCTAATCTTCGATTCGTTAAGATTGCAGTCTTCGACCGTGACAATTTTTTATTGAACACCCGATTCTATATTTACTATCTACACATACGCATTGCGCTGTATTGTACATGCACTCTGGAGACGAATTCAGAAGCGCAGCGAGCGTTCTGCCTTATCAGCATTTTCGTCCCCATATTTATTTGAGAATTTCGGAGAACTTTAAATTTTTTTAACTTTTTACAAAAGACAAATCATTTTTATTTATTTATTGTACGTGTTTAAGCATGAATCAATCTTCGTATGTGTGTATTTTTTAACTTAATCGTATGAGCAAGAAATCCGACGACGTATTCGCTTATATTTTCTTCAAAGTTTAACCATTTTAACTAAGTTTTTGAATGAATTAAAAAAAAAATTACTCAAATCATTTTCATTCACTTATTAGGATTTTCCTTTGTCTTAATTTATCTGTAATTTATACACAACTTCATGTTTTAAATTCCGTGTAAACAACAAAGACATGAACGTCGCGCACCGCAAAAAATTGAAACACGTCTCGGGTTATTTGGAATTAAACAAACTATTACAATGCAAATCAATAAGTCATTCACTTTTTTAATACTTAAATAAACTTCAATTTAACATATCTTAACATATTTTTACTAAGATAGTTTGGCTCCAATCAGCTCCGAAAAAGCAGTAAAAATCACTAAAAATAAGGACCGGGCCCTTAAGCAATTGATTGGACGGAGATAAAGCTTTAAAGCTTTTAGTCGTGAAGTATACACTACTTTTGGATTCAATTAATTTGTTTAAGAGCGTTTGTTCATTAAATATAATATCCTCCTTTGGGATTCAAATACTTTGATTTAATTTGTTGTTTAATGAGAAAAATGTTATTTTATTTTTGTATTCATTGTCTGTGTAAATTTATTATTTCATAATTAAAACCAGAAAAGGTTGACTGAATAATGAAATCAAATTTGAAAACTCCGACTTCGGTTCCGATAAAATGACCTCCGTTACATTCCCTGATACAAAGTAATTTGAGGCTAATAAAACGTCAATCAAAAGTCGTCATTTCCATATTAAGGAAAATCTTAAACATGCGTTAGACTCCTTAAGGCCGTACTTGAATTTTCCGGGGTCCAGTGCTGCCCCCATTTAAAATAAATCATTTCAAAGAAAACGGAGACATTATTTAAAATTTTGCAACTACCAAGTCCTAGATAACCCTTTAAAGTATTTTATGAACTACTGTTTACAGTTTATAATGAGAACGTTAAGCTTTACTACGCACATTAGCCAAAAGTGGCCGTTTTTCGCAATTGTGCGTAGTAAAGCTTAACGTTCTCACTTTAAATTGTAAACAGTAGTTCATAGAATACTTTGAAGGGTTATCTAGGACTTGGTAGTTGCAAAATTTTAAATAATGTCACCGTTTTCTTTTGAATGATTTATTTAAAATGGGGGCAGCACTGGACCCCGGAAAATTTAGGTACGGCCTTAATAGACAATATTAATGTAATTATACATTAAGAAACTAATAGTCATAAAACTCACGAAAAGCAAATTTATTATAATAGTATCCATTTCATCGCATCGTCGTAGATTCCGTAGTACAGAATTACCTGCTATTTTCAATCGGTCGCGTGACATCGACTTTAAACCTTATCCACGCGACTTAAAGTCTTTTTTTGTATGCCGGCCGCCCGCGCCACAACTGGTGAGTGTCGCGCCGGGGTCATACCATAGCACTCTCGCGAGCGCGACGCGTGATGTTTTGATAGTTTGTTTATTTTTTTACTTTGTGATACTTTTTAATTACTGCATTGATTGCAGTATTGTTATCCTAAATATAACCTTTAAGTGAGAAGAGTATGTTAACAAGTTAAATTAATGCCAATGATTTCAAATGCACCCTGTGTATATGTTACGCTCAATGACCGAATTCGCTCATTGAGTGAATTAATAGGTCACGCCGCGTTGTGGCTATTGTAAACGGCCACAACGTGTTGTGGTAATCACAGAACGACCTTAACTCGTTCTGAGCGTTTTGATAAGGGCCACGACACGAATTGGAAAAATATTAAGTACTAGCTTTTGCCCGCGGCTTCGCTCGCGTCCTTTCTTAGCGGATGCCTACGTCATAACATCTACCTGCATGCCAAATTTCAGCCCGATCCGTCCAGTGGTTTGGGCTTCGCGTTGATAGATCACTATGTCAGTCAGTCAGTCACCTTTGAGTTATATATATTTAGATTATGGAACCATAGCTGGGAAAAAAGAAAAAACATAGAATGTACAGAGGAAAGTTAAGATACCTGCGCCACCTCACGAAGCGCGCGACGCGTGCGGTGGCACAGGTATCTGCTTGACCGTCTGTACCAGCTGTTTCTCATCTATGGACCAAGAAAATTGAACGGGATATAAGTCTATGTGTGTTTGCGTGTGCGCGCGTGCGTATGAGTGTGTGTGTGCGGATACTGACAGCAGCAAAGCTATTTCAGATGTGCCAA
This sequence comes from Acrobasis repandana, assembly GCA_963576875.1. Lineage (NCBI taxonomy): Eukaryota > Metazoa > Arthropoda > Insecta > Lepidoptera > Pyralidae > Acrobasis > Acrobasis repandana. Next base: position 7,431,754 of record OY756243.1, on the reverse strand, counting down.
CGCATGATATTCGGCCCAGCAGGGCCCAGGACACAATGGTACATCGCAATATGCACATTTTAGTGACACCATCTTACGTCTGCCCGCTGCTGTGCATCTCACACACCTGTATTGTTTTCGTGAGTTGGTTCGTGATTTTATTTCAGTGTACTTGACAAAATGGTCGGCGCTTTTCATAAGCCGCCTGCTATTTTTGTCAAGTGTGTTGGATGTCTTAGTGTTTTGTGTCTGAGGTGAAAAGAATTCACATTTCTCGTTAAATATATGTGTACAAACTTTACATTCATAAGGGTTAGGATGCGTATCTATGTGGGTTTCCAATTCTTTTGTACTATCAAAAGTTTCCTCAAGCACGATACATTTGTGTGAGTTTCCATTCGTATGTTGACTCATATGAAGCCCGAAAGGTATTCGCGAGTCAAATTCGATATTACATATAATAATAATAATAATAATATCATTTATTGACAGTTATTACATGTGCATTTTACATGAAGTCTCTGGTTTCCGAGTTAGTTCGCACTGTGTTTCGGAAACTAGCGTCTTCTCCCATTGGTGTGAACTTATGCCAATACTAACAATGTTTTTATCGGATTATAACAGTGTTTTTTTTTTCCAATTAGAATTTGCAAGCAACAAACGTGTGTGTGTGTGTGTGTGTGTGTGTGAAGGTGTGTGAGGGTGTGTATGTGTGAGTATGAGTGTGTGTGTGTGTTGGAATATTTAATAAAAACTAGCTAGTCTGAGTGTCCAATACTTTTTCTAGAGAATCGTAGTCAAGTTTTTTAAGCCATGAAATTAGAATATTTTTAAAATTGAATTTAGTTATAATATTAATAATAATTTTTAACTCCTTTTTTATTTTATTATAAAGTCGGGGGGCAACACAATCAAAGTGTTTGTACGCAATTTGACAACAAGTGAAGGGTACAGGGCACGGGTTCAATCTTTTGGTAGTATGAGGTAAGGTTGGCACTACTCTTGAATGATATCTTGTAAGAATTTGATATATGTAGAGTTTTCTTACAGATAGTACCTACTTCAGCTTTCTCGTAGACACTTGTAGTTGGATGCCTATATGGCAGATAAAGTAGCACTTTCAGTACTGCTCTTTGTGCACGTTCAACATCAATGATATGTGTTTTGGCAGCGTTTCCCCATGCGCTAATGCAGTAGCGGATGATGCTTTCACACAACGCTCGATATGTCTGTATTAGCAACTCAAAGTTAGCGACTGTGCGAAGATTTTTGAACACGTATATAAGTTTTCGAACTCGTGTTGATAACGTATTTATGTGGCAGACCCAGTTTAAGTTTGAATCGATCATTACACCCAAATATTTAATTTCTGAAATATGTTTTATATTGTATTGAAATGGTTTAAGAGCTTGATTGGGCCACAGTACTTAAGGCACATGATGTAGACTCCAAAACATAAGCGTTTAACTCCTGTATTCTGTCCCTATACGATAAACATGTTCCGGTTGAACAGATCAGAGTCACGCATTTCCCGGCACCCTGCTTAAGGCCGTACCTAAATTTTCCGGGGTCCAGTGCTGCCCCCGTTTAAAATAAATCATTTCAAAGAAAACGGAGACATCATTTAAAATTTTGCAACTATCAAGTCCTAGATAACCTTTCAAAATATTTTATGAACTACTGTTTACAGTTTAAAGTGAGAACGTTAAGCTTTACTACGCACATTTGCGAAAAACGGCCACTTTTGGCATGAAATTAAAAAGCCTGTGAAAATTAATTTAAACACACTGATTTGATAAATTTGGTCGCTGGTGTTAGCGGTGAGAAACAAGCCGAATCAAAAACACACAAAAGCAAAAGAAGTTCTCAGAAAAAACACATATGTTTTATGTCTAGCCTTGACCATCATGCGAAATTTAAATGCGCTGTATCATTGTAAATTTTTGTTTTTCGGAGAAAAGAAAAAAAACGTATAACAATATTTTTTAATAATCTAGCCGATGGGCCAAAAATATTCTTCCAGTCGTCATGCCTATTAGACATAAAGGTTGGAATGTAATTCAGGAACTTACCATCATCTATGTAGGATTCCTCCATCGTTTCAATTTTAACCAACTCTGTCAGGCATCGGTTGTCTTCTGACAGAGACACTGTCATCTCTTCTGCATCATCTATTATTTCTGATGAAGCATTGGTTGCTTTTTCTAGAGGATCTGAAAGAGAATCACACTGTAAGTTGGTTGTTACTATGCGCGTCAACGAACTATAATAAGAAGAGCCTTAAGGATCACTTCCCAAATTTATCTACATGTAGGTATTCGATTTTACTGCCGGCTGTGCCGATTAATGCCGGCCCGCTTATGTGTGTAGCAACCCTAATGTTCAAAGTTACATACACTTCTTATTCGCCCTCCATGGAACAGTCGTCAAGGCTTTTGCCTTGTGATCCGGAGATCTTGGGTACAAATCCCACTGGGAAGCATACTGTGAAAAGATGATTCCAGTTTGGTTAGGATATTGCAAGCTTGAAGCATACTGTGAAAAGATGATTCCAGTCTGGTTAGCATATTGCAAGCTTGAATCACCTGACTATTCGAAAAGAAAGATGATTCTGTGCTTCGGAAGGCTGTGGGTCCCGAACGCCATCTAGCGTTTGTTTAAACTTATCCTAAGATTACCGGTCTACCCTTTGGTTGCCAAGGTCAGACGGTAGTCGCTCTGTGTAAAACCAGTAACCTCGTCATATCAACTAGGGTAGGTAGCGAACCCGGGGCTCTGAAGCGTTACCGCTGAGGATGCAACCGGGAACACGCTCGGATGATGGGATTGTACAGTACCATACAGCTTAACGGCGAAACACATAACCCTTATTTTGGCCAAAATAAGGGTTAAAGGGTAAAACAAATAATATCTATGTATCTACTATAGTTACCTGGCAATTCTTTCTTTATCTGTGTTTCTACATCATCTGCCTCATTTTGGCTCAAACCCGGGACGTTTGGCAGGATACTGTCTCGAAGCAACACACGCAGCAACAATGGGGAAGGACCGGGTGCCACCTCTGATGCATCAGGTCTAACTGTTTGGGCCATATTTGGATAGTTTTCTACTGGGGTCGTATTTGATTGGCTAACTGTCATATTTAGGTTAGGGACTGCTATATTTGGATTGCCACCTAGAGGGGCCATATTTGTATTGCCTACTAGGGGGGCCATATTTGCAATATTTCCCTGGCTATCTAGCGGGGCCATATTTGAATTGACAACCGCTTGCGGGGCAAGTCTTGTGCCAACCATGTGTGCATTTCTAGGGTCAACTGGCACCATAGGGCCAGCCGGGGCCATTGGCACGGAAGGGGTCGATTCAAACCCAGAAATAGATTCAATTTCAAGTTGCGTTACAATGAGAGATGATTGCAGGCCTTTGGCTTTGCGGTCGAGCAGTGCCACTGACTTTGGTGTGATCTGCAAGAGAGTAAAAAATTAAAATTAATGATATCCCATAAAATATTAATAAATGGAGGGCTTTAAGCACTAGCTGTGTGTCTGTAAGGCACGAGCTAGATCCTCACGAGGCGCAACTTGTATCTATATTGTATTGAAATAGATAGATAGATAAATGATTTATTTGTTTTCTGTAACACACAATATACATAATATAAGGTACACAATTACAAATTTAGATAAGTACTTAAAACTAAGCATGCATGCATTTGTGTGGCACAGTGCACAAAAAGGCTACAGCTCAGCTAAACGCTACTCACTAGGAGTAACAGCTGATTTTCAGCTGGCGCCCTTAAGAATGCGCGAACGAGATGCCAAAAAAAAAAGATTGTATCATAATTATAAATAAAATTTAAAGTAGTAAACGAATACATATAACTTGAATTATGAGAACTGAACAAATTGATAAAAAATACAAATATTCAATTAAAAAAACATGATAATTACATTAAATATATAGTGACAATATTGATGTAGCTTAAGTAATACAATTAACATTACCACTCATTAAATTAAAACAAAAGAAATAAAACTATAACACTCAACAACTACTGCAATAAACATTCATGCAGAAACAGGCGTGGCCAATAATAATAAATCAAACATTCAGGGCATAAATTCGACTGACGCGGCGAGCAAAGCGTTTGGACGTATAATTTTTTTGCATATCCAGAAGATGTAATTTATACAATTTTTTTATAGTGAATTTAGATGTAACGTTTCTAATAGGTGGTGGAATGTTATTCCAACACTTTGCTGCCGCGTACCTGAAACTCCCCCTAAATGCTTCAGTCTTGTGTCGTTGTACTAAAAGCACGGGACGCGTAGACTTTGCATGATGTTGTGACAAGAAAAGTATTTTTTCGTATAAATACTCTGGCTTTTGAAATTTAATTATGTCAAACAACAAGCTAGCGAGGTGTAGCTGCCTACGTGATACCATTTTGAGTAAAGAAGCCTTATTTAAATATGGCGTAATGTGACTTCGGGGAGGGATATTAAAGCAGAAACGGAGACATGCATTCTGCACTCTTTGCACCAATAGCTTAGATCTGCACAGTAGTCGTGGCCCATACACTAGATATCCATAATTGAGTTTAGATAATATCTGAGCCTCACAAATAATGAGACGTGACGCTTCAGAAAGATAGTTGCGAATTTTATATAAGAGGCTTAAACGATAGAAGCAATTTTTTACTAGGCTCGAAAGTTGGGTGTCAAATCTTAATTGACCATCCACCACTAAACCCAAATTTCTAGCCTCTTGGACCTGTGCAATGCGTTGGTTATCAATAATTACAGATGGATTGAAATCAGATATCTGAGCTATCTGCCATTTAGAACCCATTATAAGGAATTTGCATTTTAAAGGATTTAAGAGCAATGCATTCCTCCTAGACCATTCCACGATCTTCTCCAAGTCCTTGTTTAAGTATTATAGCATGTGAAACATTCTTAGGTGGCAGAGAAATATATAATTGCACATCATCGGCATAACAGTTGGAACTTGCAGTGCTTAATAGTGGATGCAAGATCAGCGCTATAAATTATGAAAAGCAATGGTCCTAATATTGAGCCCTGTGGCACCCCACGATTAACTGGTAGCAGGTCTGATGCCAATAAACTACCGTTGCATTGTTGTAGTTGCACTGATTGATACCGGCCGGTGAGATAGCTCTCAAACCATGCTAGCGATTCTGCACTGAGACCGTAGTAAGAGAGCTTGGAAAGCAAAAGTCGAATATCCAAGCAATCGAATGCACGCGATGATCGTCTAAATCAAAGTATTACCACTGGTATGACACTTCATAGATTCAGAGTAACATATATACCTACTACTACAAACGAAACAATTTATCTGTACACACGTCAATGTGTGAGTTTTATACTTAGGGTCGCACCACAGAATTAATTTAATACTTACCTACTAACGAGTTCGACATATTTACGATTATACCTTTCCATACCGGGAGATTGGCGAACACTATGACGTAAAAAATATTCTATTTTATATGTATTAAATGTTACAGAAAAGTCGGAAACAGCTACATCTATGTCATCAAAAATAAGCAAATCAAAGTCACCCATACCCTTTTGGTGCTTACGTAATACTTGAAGGTCCCTTTCTGACTATACTAGGTAAAAGAAAAACCATTAACAATATGAAAATATAAACAATCTATAAATATGACATTGAAATCTCAAATTAAGATTTATTTTCAAAATTTTTGCTAAATGCTTTCTTAATTTTTTCTTGGCAAAATTAGCCTACATTTATTAGTTGTTAATAATTTGGTTCGTAATACCTATATGCAAAATATCCAGTGTATCTTTGAACTGGAGATCACGTAGATAGTAAGATTCTGTCAGTCACTGCAGCTGTCAGTTAAAGAATAAAAGCATTTTACCTATTATTTCAATTATACTCGTATTTCTACCATTTCTACATGGCGGCGTCCTGCAAGTATAAAAAGACACGACACGGTCACGAGTGACTCGCGGCCGTCTCGAGCGTCTCGGCCCAAATATGCCCTACGCGGGCATGCGCAAAGGAGTCCCCGGCAAAGACAAAAACAGTGACATTAAGATTGACTTTAATTTATTTTGTTTATTTTTTTATTTTTCCAGTGTTTGTGTTTAGTTTTGTGCCCAATTCTTTTTAAGGTTAGTTTAAATTTCTATTTATATGCCCCAACTCTCCCAGCCGGAATTTATACCCTGCCCACTATGTATTGACGGCAAATTCTTTAAAGGCCGAAGAGGCCTCAACATTCACATATCCCGGTTCCATAATCGTCAACTTTCACAACCACAACCCTCATGTTCTCTAAATTCCCAAATTCATACTCCACCGACAGCTACAACACTACCATTTGAAGACTTGCTCACTCACCTCCACAGTTCAAAACAAATTGTAAAAAGAATCCCAAGGGGTGCGAGAGTGGCTCTAGCTAGGTCTCTATCCATGACCTTACAAAAATGTTCCTCTTCAAACTCATTAACAGATTGGCAAAATTTATTTACATTTTCATATCGATATCTACACGCACAGGAGTCATCGGAATCTTTAACAAAAGCATTAAAATCTAACACAAAAAATCCTGTCTCCATATCCGTCCCCATCAATCAACCTTATCCTACTAAGCGTGCTATCAACATAAAAAAAATAGTAGAAGACAAAGTCATGGATGGAGACCTAAGGAATGCAGCACGCATACTTTTCTCAGATGACACTCTCGCCCCACCCACTCAGGAGACACTGGACTCCCTTCGAGAGAAGCATCCTTCACCCAACTCAACCGCCTCTTTTCCAGGACATCTCATTTCTCAAAATTCGATGCAAATAAAAAACGAAGACACTCTTTCGGCCGTACTATCCTTCCCTAATGGCTCCTCTGGCGGTATCGACGGACTCACTCCCCAGCATTTGAAAGACCTGTTAAGTATTTCTGCCGGTGACGCTGGTACGGAGCTATTAGAGGAACTCACTAAATTCTGTGCTTTCTTACTTTCTGGCAAAGTTTTAGACAGTTTTAGGGAATTTATTTATGGTGCTAGGCTATGTGCATTTAAGAAAAAAGATGGCGGGGTGCGGCCAATTGCAATTGGCTGTACCTTGCGCCGTTTAACCTCTAAACTAGCTTGTATGCACATAGCCTCAACACTTAGAAATAAATTCCAACCAATACAACTAGGCTTTGGCAGTAAAGGCGGCTGCGAAGCAGCAGTACACTCTGTGCGCACCTTTTTGAATTATAACTGCGCTGAGGTATTGCTAAAAGTTGACGTGAAGAATGCTTTCAATTCAATAGATAGGAACGCCTTGCTGCAAGAAGTATCAACTCATATACCCAAACTTTTTCCTTACATTAATCAATGTTATTCATCACCCTCAAAATTACTTTACGAAAATAATACAATCTTATCATCTACAGGAGTGCAGCAAGGCGATCCACTGGGGCCAGCGCTCTTCAGTCTAGGTATACATCCAATCATCTCATCCTTAAATTCAAAATTAAATGTCTGGTTCCTCGACGATGGCTGTCTCTCAGGAAGTAAACAATCCGTTTTAGCAGACTTTTTGGCAATTATTGATAAATTCAAAAGCATTGGTTTGGACCTGAATTTAGAAAAATGTGAAATTTTCATTCCTGGAAACATTTCGCCGTCGTTCAAAAATGAAATTCTCGACAGCTTTTTAAAAGTATCTCCCGAAATTAAATTGCTTACGGAAGACTCTTTACAACTTTTGGGTGCTCCATTGCTGGGACCCAGCATTCAGCCTCTATTGGATAAAAAAATTGATAACTTTCACTTTACATCCTCTAGATTGGACATTCTAAATTCTCACGTTGCATACACAATTCTAAAATATTGCCTTTTTGTACCTAAATTCACTTACATTCTCCGTTCAAGTCCAATCTGGAAACATTTGGATCTTATATGTAAAATCGATGACTGCCTTCATGCCACCTTAGAAAAAATTCTAAATTTACATCTTGATGAAAATTCCTGGACACAGCTCACTCTACCTATTAAAGCTGGTGGCATAGGCATTAGAAAAATTACCAGTGTTGCCCTACCCGCTTTCCTTTCCTCTGTTAACAGCGTGTCAAATGTATGCAAAAAAATTCTTAAAGTAGATGACTTGATGATGAGTAGGAAACGTGGTCAGCTCTCTGCCCTAAAGATAGTATCCCAGTGGAAGCCAACCTACATAAACTCTGGGATGCACCTTTAGTACAGAAAACTATTTCTAATTTGGCTCAAAATTTCAATGACATCAACAGCGCTCGGCTCCAAGCAGTCTCCTCAAAGGAGTCCAGCCTCTGGCTCCACGCTATCCCGTCATACAATATAGGTACATTTTTAGACAACAATAGTTTCCGAATAGCTGTCGGGCTCCGGCTGGGAACACCCGTTTGTTCGCCTCATCGTTGCCCATGTGGTAGCGACGTGGATCAGTTTGGGCTTCACGGTCTCTACTTCCATCTCAGCGCTGGTAGAATTTCACGCCACGGCTCTCTTAATGACATCGAAGGGCTCTGGCCACCATCCACGTACCTTGCACCCTCGAACCTCGGGGGGTAGTGCGTGATAATGGCAAGAGGCCTGATGGAATGTCGCTGATCCCCTGGGAACGTGGCAGGGCTTTAGTGTGGGACGCCACTTGCGTTGATACGCTTGCACCCTCCCATCTCAGAGGATCAGTCTCGAGAGCCGGTTCGGCTGCAGAAAACGCTGAGATCGCCAAACGGCGCAAATATAGTTCTTTAAATGATGACTATATTTTTGTGTCATTTGGTGTGGAGACTTTCGGGCCGTGGGGCCCCGGTGCTAGGGGTCTCCTTAAAGAGATCTCTCCAAGACTGATCTCCGCCGCCGGTGACAAGAGGGCTGGCTGTTTTTTCGCACAACGTATATTTTATAGTATTGCGATTCAACGCGGAAATGCGGCCAGCGTTCTTGGCACTATGCCACATGGACACGATTTTTTAGATTAAATTTGTAGTAAGTAGGTATTTAACTTTTGTATATCTGTAAATATGTAAATTATTTTATCTTTCTTTTTTTTAAATAAACTATTTCAATAGACAGTCAAAAAAAAAAAAAATAAACAATATTCGTAATGAATTTAACTCATGTTACTTTTAATAAATTAAAATAAAAAAAAGTCTTTATACTGACCACAGGTTTTGTCTCAAGTATCTCTGCAAGAACCTTCTCAGCTTTCAAACATGTCTTCATGAAGTTGTAACTCCGGATCAGCTGAGCGTAGCACAGGTAGCACGCAGTCACGGGCTTCGTACCCGTTTCCAGCTGAAATTAAAATTAACAACTAAGTATGAAAGAGCTGTGATGTTGCCCAGAAACTAGAAATTATCTAATTGAAATCCCCCATGAAGCTGGCATAGTCACACCAAGTGAACTGAAGCCTCGAAAAAAAAATCGATAAAAAAAACTAAGTATGAAAAATCATCGTCGTCAATCGTGTGATTTTCGCCAAGTCTTCCCATGGATGTCGTAAAAAGCGACTAAGGAAACACAAGCTAAACAAAGCTTATAAACATCAGTGAGACCTCTCCAACCTGTCTGGCCAGAGTAGAGTGTAGGCCAAATCCACTGACTGCTCTGGCTAATACTTATATGGGATCTTGTAGTACAGGTGACTGACACCCATGCTACACTACTGGATAAAGTATCTGTATCAATGCTAAATAAGGAATATGCATGTAATACCAATCCGGCTCATATTTTTATTTTACAATTTCTATTAATACGTTACCACGCCTAGTTAATTATTTTTCTTATTGACTCTTATTTGGATTAGAAACAAATTATTGAAAGTATGCAAATATTGCGCGGAAACTTTTGACAAACAAAAGGGAAATGACGACAAAGTTCACAAAAAGAAAATTACAAGTTCGGGTGTGTTCGGTAGGACTGTCCGTCCATGTAGTTTGACTATTGATGACATTCGAAATGTATGTACTTTTATATAGAGGTTTAACAAACATCACTGGCTGATAATATCGAAAGTACCTAAAAAAGAAAAACATTCATTGACAGCTTCTGTCTCTAGCAGATATTGCAGACTTTGACGTCATATTTTAAAATGGCGTGTTTTAGTTGTTATAATCTGCTTGCTATTTTTAATATTTATTTTCTACACCATATACATGTTTTTCGGCACTGATTTATTTTTTGAGGCTATTTCTCGACGAGGACTATCGTTTAAAAATATAAAAAAAATGCATGCATACTCTCTATTATATAACTCGAGTGGCATACACTTGTGCATGCTGGCTGTACACTCGCCGAGATACCCCAAGCCTAGGCGGGAGCGAGTGTGTGCTGCACATGGTGCTCTCGTTTCGTCTTGTTCTCTCTCGCCACTCTTCGGTCGCTTGTCTGTCTTTGCGCCCGAGTCAAAGGATCTCGTACAAGTCTTGTTGGCACTCGCAAGTGTGTACAGGCATGCTATGCTCTCGTCGAGAGCCTTCTCGGCTGAAACTCTCGGCGAGGGGCTCTCGGCGAGTGTGTACATCATCATATAATCGTATTATAACGTATTCGCTTAGAATATCTACACTTCTACACTAATATTATAAAGAGGAAAGATTTGTACCTATTTTTGTATGTTTGTAATGAATAGGCTCAAAAAGTACTGGGCCGATTTAAAAAATTCTTTCACCGTTGGAAAGCTACACTATCCCCGAGTGACAGGCTATGTGTGTACCACGGGCGAAGCCGGGGTGGACTGCTAGTACGTAAATAAAACAATGACAATTTTGGGTAGGTCCGTAAGTGAAGTCATAGGCTTTAGACAGAGCTTACAGGGTAGCTACAATTAATTTGTTTAGGTACTTACTGGAGTGTTAATCAATTTCTCAAAAACTGACTGCAAAGGAGTCCCATTGATGGGGAACATGAGCACATCAATGTCCAAACACATTCTACACACGTCTTCGTTCATTTTGAAATATTTTTTAAAAGAGTTTAGTAAATATGTTAACAATGCTCTTTCATTAAAATTCTAGGAAAAGACAGGACATTTTATTCTCCTATTTTCTAATGAAAGAATTAAACAACACAAACAAGCAGTGTTAGGAATTAGTTGGTGAGGAATTATGGTGTTGCCAAGCTAGTGAAGCTAGAAATTATTGTGTATTGGGTACAATTATTGTATTCGCGAAACAAAACATAACCATAAACATGTACCGTTGCCTAATATTGTCGAATATTCTAATATTTCTGATATTGTGCCCATTATTGTATCATTATTGGGTCCACTCGCCAATTATTGTATAAAAGCATACAATAATGACAATGCTATGTTTTATGGTGCACTTTAATTTCGTATCCCAAATTATTGTATGAATACCATAATTATTGTACATTACCTAACACTGAACAAGAAATCAGTCAAGTCCAGGGTTGCCAGTAGTGGCTGGCGATTTCGAACGCCGGGATGTCTGAATAGGAACAAAATTGGAGCTGAGGGAACGCAAACAAAAACTAGAGGGGGGGGGGGGGGGTACAAATTAAAGTATGAAGAAACCTTTTTTCGACAACGAATTATTGTACTACCGTAAAATGTTTCAAAACGCTGAAGAAACACGTTTCTTGTATGACGACCCCCTTTAATTTTTAACTTTTTCTTATTTTTAGTATTTGTTGTTATAGCGGCCACAGTAATGCATAATCCGTGAAAATTTCAAGTGTCTAGCTATTATGGTTCTAGAGATCTCACCCTTCGGGTACGGAACCCTAAAAAGACTGCAATATTACAGAAACGAAATTTTAAAACGATTTAAATTGATTCGCCCATTCTGTTTAGGCAAAAGATTCAAACTCCATACATAGGTTGTATGGACTTTGAATCATCATCTACAGTACACTTCGACGGGAAAAACATGCCTATGAAACTTAGAATATTGCAGATTTTTGATAAAAAAATTCAATAAAACGCCATCTAGTCACGAATCAGCTGACCTAACTCCTATTGCGTGTTATAGAATAGGAATATCAAATGGTGGAGAAATTCGTCATATGAGGTAGAACACGTGATAGCTCAGTTGATAAGGGCATGGTTAAAATAAGAGCAACGTTGCGAGTTCAAGTCCCACTCACGCAGTATAGTTTTTATACCATTTTTTTATTTGATAGGAATATTAAATGATGGATAAATTCGACATGCGCGGTTAATCATTTAATAGCTCAGGTGTTTAGGCTATTGAATATAGTCGAATTTGAACCGAGATCGCGAGTTCAAGTCCCAGCTCACGGAGTAATTTTTTCACAGTTTTATTTCATATTATAGTCCTTTCGGGTTGCGAAAGCATGTTACCAGATGGCGCCACTGATTTGATCTTATGTTAAAGCTACAGTTTCTTATCTATTTCAGTATATATAATATTAATCTATGGGGAAAAAGGGCAGCCCCACCACGAGGGGTGGGAGGAGGATGGCTTCACGGGGGAGAAGGGGGGGGGGCACTAGTTTGAAAAAGGAACAAAAGGACGCATGAAAGATGGGAACGACAAGGGAACGCATGACCGCGAAATAGAACGCAAAATGTTCCAAAAGGAACTATCTGGCAACCCTGCAAACAAATTAGTCAAGTACCCTCTATAAGTACCTACTCAAGTCAAGTCAAGTTGCGTTGGTAATCGACATTAGTAATAAAATAATGATTAATCGATTAAAAGAAGTTGGCAGAATAAGCCCGTAGGGAGCGTAGGGGCCTCGATTCCAAGGCCGTAATATAAAGAAAAAGTGAGTAAATTAATTATCAAATGTCAATGTCAAAATCGAAAATTAAAAGGAAAGTTTTCACGATGCCTTGATTTGATAAAAATAATAATATAAACCTTTACAAAGCAGTATTGTACCTAATTAATTCTAGATATTATTTTCAAGACATGGCTAGCTAACATAAAAAGAACTTAAAGCGTACACCGCTTGTACGTTCGATTTATTCGAGGTTTACTACTGTTTTTAACATAAATTCGATGAGTTTATTTACAATCTTCGATTTCTTTTGAACATTTAGTACCTATTCATGAACTCTTCATGAATTGAACATCACATTTAATTAACAATGGCGTATTTATTTTAAGATTTCAAGTGCAATTTTCCATAATGTCCTCGGACGCTGTCTGCAGGCTATGCTTGGCCGTTGACGTAGGAATGTTATCTTTGATTCCGCTACAAGCCGTGTATGAGAAAGTTACAAAGAATAACGTAAGTACCTTTAACTATTATATCCACTTGTTGTACCTAGATATCACGGACACGTTTTGCGAGTTACACTGAAAACAAGTCTGGTTGTGCCATTTTCGCGGGTCCCAGCTGAAAGGGAGATAAACAAAAAGTTTGTAGAACTCATTGCCAAAAAACAAAAATATTAATACTGCTTATTCCAATCAAGTTTCGTTAGTAATAGCAAAGTTGAATTAAAGAAGATTGATATTTATTTTTATCAGCTTGGTAACTCTTTGTTATATACTCTCATGAAGTTTAAATATATATATAACACTACAGCAAACTTTTTTTGCTGCTTTTTGTGTAAAATTATGTCTAGAAACTTGTGTGCCAATTTTCGTCAAAATCTGACGAATATGGATATAGTTATAAAACCATTAATTCAATTTTCGTCAAAATCTGACGAATATGGATTTAGTTATAAAACCATTAATTCTTTAACTGTGCCTAGTTAGGTGTCAGACAGTGTTTTCATTATATACTTATTATTACAGCTCTGCACAGATCAGAAGCCAGTAACGGCTTGCAACATCTGCGTCGCTCAGCTTAAGAGGTGCCACAAGTTCCTGCTAAAGAGTGAGAGAGCAGAGAATGTGTTGATGGAGTTACTGGCAATGCATGCGGAAGTGAGTACCTACTATGTATACAGGATGATTTTGAACCTCATAGTAAGTATTCAAGGAAAGTACTCGTTATGCGAAATAAAAAATACGTATTCTGTCAAAGGTATCTTGTTTCAAAACCAAAGATATCAGCCAAAAATGCATACTAAAAGTTTGCCATTAGAATGTCGCTGCTGTTTAACGGAAGGACAATGGCCGTGCGTATAGTAAAGTTAGTAGGTTAGTTAGTTAAAATCTTTATTGCACCAAAATATAGATAAAAATATAGCTGAAAATATAGTAACTGTTGGGTGCTGGATCTACTGTAATGACTCATCCGCGGAATCAAAATAGAAGAATAAGTAATTTATAATTATTAGTTGAGAGAATTCATCATTTATAAAAATAAAATATATCAATGTAAATAATTAATGGAAATGTATTTGGAAAACATAATTTGATACTGAACTGTCAATTGAGTATTTTACTAGGCTAACAAATATGGTTACAATTGTAATAATAGTTATAAATCAATGTAATTATTATTATTAATTATAGTTATGAATTGTAAAATATAAAAGGTACCCTTTCTTAGAAATTAACTATTAATCATACTTTATTTTGATTAGTGAGTAATGTTGTGAAGTTGTTGCGAGCCCCCCTCCCATTACGAGTGTTCTTACATTTACAAAATCAGTTCTTGAGTCAGTCTGCTTTGAGTCTTCGAATGAGAAAGATAATTATTGTACATGTAGTAATAGTAGTTAACAAGTGGTGTGAGGTGTCACGTGGGCAGTTTAAATAATAAAACTCGTGAATATTCGTAGTTATGTAGCTGTGACTAGGCGTAGCCATTACTCATTTAGATACGATTATTATAAGGAATGCGGATCATCTGACCCATTTGTTATAATGATGCTCTATTTGATCTGGACGGTAAGACCTGTGAGCACAGGATAACTGTGCGGGTTAGAGAGTTAGTTTAAGATGTGATGTGGTTTCGCAAGGAAGCTTCTCATAGTTCAGCGCGTGGAGGGGCGCTGACCTTACCGTCTCATGTTTAATTAATGTCTATCCATTTACCCTCATTGCGACATATATTTGTCAATGTATAAAGCAATTGAAATGTTCGGTGCTAGTAAATTGAAATAAATCTGTGTTAAATGTTGACTTTGTGTTTTAAATTATATGAACCTAATCAGTGTGTTGTAACATAATACAGATTATTATTATGATTAGGTTAGTCACTTAATGGAAATTTAGGAAAAAAAATTTACAAAAATGTATTATTTTGTTACGGTTTTGTGTTCTTATCATGATTGTGATTCTAAGATTTAAATATAGCTAGAGGTTGCAGAATCACCCTGTATACAGCACTCTTATTGTTTTGGTTATTCTTGAACAGAATACCAGATTTGGTTGTATTAACTTATGCTTTCTGTGTAACTTACTAAATAAACGTTCACAAAATAACATAGTGGACCTCGCAACATGGCACCATACTCATTTCACGTGCATGCAAAATTGTGACTTCAAACCACCCCCCCTCCCCTCCGCCCTCTTAAAGAGTGAAATTCCTTAAACAATCAGTGGTAACAGTTATTATGAAATGTTGACTTTGTGTTTTAAATTATATGAACCTAATCAGTGTGTTGTAACATAATACAGATTATTATTATGAGTAGGTTAGTCACTTAATGGAAATTTAGGAAAAAATATTTACAAAAATTTATTATTTTGTTACGGTTTTGTGTTCTTATCATGATTGTGATTCTAAGATTTAAATATAGCTAGAGGTTGCAGAATCACCCTGTATACAGCACTCTTATTGTTTTGGTTATTCTTGAACAGAATACCCGATTTGGTTGTATTAACTTATGCTTTCTGTGTAACTTACTAAATAAACGTTCACAAAATAACATAGTGGACCTCGCAACATGGCACCATACTCATTTCACGTGCATGCAAAATTGTGACTTCAAACCACCTCCCCCCTCCCCTCCGCCCTCTTAAAGAGTGAAAGTCCTTAAACAATCAGTGGTAACAGTTATTATGAAATTGGTGATGTAGATGTCTAGGGCCATTGCAGGAAGAGAATACCCTATATTCTTACAGAGAACATAATGTTAGGGATAAAGATTCTTATTATAATTATATCTAGGAACAATAATTCTCTAGAATCGTAAATAATCCCGAAAAATCATTCAACGGGATATGAACCGCGGCGGGCGGGGCTTAAAATATGAACAGCGCGGCGCGACATTTCGCCGCGACACTCGAGTCGTGCGGTTACGTCGCAAGAAGTTTCCTTTGAAAATATTGCTGTGTGTTTGCGATAATCGATTCATTAAAAATGCCGTCATGTGCCGTGAAGTGGTGTAAAAGCTATACAGACATGAAAAACACAGGACTCACTTTTCATATGTAAGTAAATAAACATTTTAATATTGTAGCTCACCGCTCGTGGCGTTGACCGCGGCCGTGTCGGTTGAGCAGCCGGCTTCGGGGAGCTAGCTGCTTGACCGACATGACGCGTACGTGACCTTGTCGCGACCCATCGCATGCATCTTTGTCTATGTGTGCGTTCGAGTGTTTCGTTGTAATTACTGTTCGTTTGTTTGCGTAAATGGAATCAGAATCGAAGCGGTGAATGTAGGAGCGTTAGGTATATGTTGATGAATTGTATGGACTCACAATGTCTGAAATAAATGTTTTTTTATTTTTATTTTATTTATTTATTTATAACTCTAAATGTGGCCTTTGGATGTTGCGTCTCTGGGCTCTGTCTGCTTAGAGCCTCAAAATCTAAAACGCTGTGTCTGCCCCGTTAGGGATAAAGACATGATAATGTATCTGTATCCCCGTGTGGTTCCGGGTCAGAATAGGACCACTCCATCTCTTCCTGTGGATGTCGTAAGAGGCGACTAAAGGACTAAAGCACAAACATCTCGTGCTACAATTGCATTCCCAAGGAGGGTTAACGTCGGGCGGCGCGGCCGGTTATAAAACTTATCGCACAAATACATTCCCAAAGAGGGTTGACGTCAGGCAGGCGGCCGGTCGTAAAATTGCAGCCAAATCATTTTAACTGTTCCGCCAATTTCTTCTCCACTTCGCAAATTTTTTGGCATTTTTGGGTGACCATTGACGTGCATGTTATTTTTGGAGAAGAAAAAGCGGGAAAGCGCACCCCGGACTCCGAAGCAGCACAGCTGAGAATGCAACCGGGAACGTGCTTAGATGAAAAACGAAAAACACGAGTCTATATCTTCCTGAAAGGCCGGTAACGCTCTTGTTACACCCCTGGTGTTGCAGTTGTCCATGGACAGTGGTGATCACTTACCATCAGGTGACCCGCTTGTTTGTTTGCCGCCCTATAACATAAAAAAAAAAAAAAATGAAGAATGTATCCGTAAGTATCTTAATTTTTTTTTAAATTTTCAGGTGACTCCGAAATCAATAGCCTTCATCGATCGCACCGCTGAAGGTCTCAGCAGCTCCCTCAGCACATCACAAGTCAAACATGAAACCGTCGAGTCAGACTGCCAGGTGGATGTCAAGAGCGAGTGGATACATGAAGAGTTACATCTCAAGGACGAAGACAATGACAATGGTAGGACCTTCAAAGTGTTTTAAAGCCTTACAAGGAGTAGTTTATTAAAGACAAATAGTCTGGCATAGACAAAAAGTCTAGCATAGACAAAAAGTCTGGCATAGACAAAACGTCTGGCATACATAAAAAGTCTGGCATAGACAAAGTCCGCGATAGACAAAAAGTCTGGCATAGACAAAAAGTCTGGCATAGACAATAAGTCTGACATATACAAAAAGTCCGGCATAGACAAAAAGTCCGGCACAGACAAAAAGTCTGGCATAGACAAAAAGAGTGGCAAAGACAAAAATGTGTCGCAGACTTTAATTAAATCATTTTAAATTTCGTAATTCTAATCAATGAAAACACCCAAGACGATATGAGAAAGGCTATTTTCCAACCCACCTTAGCTCTGGATCGAACCCAAAACCTTTGGATTGGCGGACTAGCGTGTTGACCATTACGCCACGGAGGTCGGTATTCATTTATTTTACTTGCCTTTTTTTAAGCGACTCGCTAACCACACTAATGAGCTGGCGTCCAAGCTGGTCAATATTGGTTATAAAAAGCGCCTAAAACGACACGATATACAAGGAATGATGATGCCACTGGGGAGCAACTTCTGTAAAAAAAAAACAGCTCATCCGCTTATAGTCAAGGACTGATCGCAGATATAAAGAAAAACATTTTTTTTTAAAATAATAATAATCTCGATCTTGTGCCATTTTAACTTTCGGAAGGAGATGCGGGAGGCCTTTGCCCAGATGTGGGACAGTGTAGGTTAAAAAAACTCCGTTTTCTCTTACAGAAAACATGACAATCTCCGAGGTTGAAGATGAATCAGACGACGACATTCCACTAGGGAGCATGAAGCATGAAAAGAGTCAAGAAGACCCTGGTGAGTTCATGCAGTTTTTCACCGGTATTTGTCAGACATCATCATCATCAGGTCTTGTGCCTCAGGCGCACAGTCAGTGCTTTAACACTTCCCCTGCTGAAAACGCACCGTATGTGTTTTCCTCTTTGGCAAAACACACACGGTGCATTTTTCAGAGTGGCTTTCCTTGGTTTTAACTACAGACAAATACTACAGATAATAATAAGCCGTGGGGCACAGAAGACAGTAAGAGTATTATATACAGAACGAAATCTCCTAAGATACGCGCAATATGCGTCCCCGTTCCCCGTCCCCGCACCTCTCCCCCGTCCTTGTGCCGCCGTGCACACGTCATGCGTGTGTGTTCGCCCGCTCTCGCCTGAGACAAGGGGGGACGGGGACGCATATTGCAAGGGACCGCAAGAGATTCCGTTCTGTATGTAGTACTCCAATTGTCTTCTGTGAGGACCACTCCAAGTCTTCCCGTGGATGTCGTAGAAGGCTACATAGGAAACGCAAGCTGAACAAAGCTTACAAACATTGATGACACCTCTCCAACCCGTCTGGCCAGCGTGGAGAGTGTAGGCCAAATCCTCTTGCTGCTCTGGCCAAGTATGACTCTGGCAGTACAGAGAGGGTCGTGCTCCTGCAGTGGAAACTAACAGGGTCTAACAAAATATATTAAAAGTATTCTAAGGGCGGATTCAGTCCATTATACTGAAAAACTCCTCAAAGTACATGTATCGAAATATGTTATTTTTTTTTTGTTTTCCATACAAACTCGGATCAGTTGATTGGTCAACTCGTGTGGGAGGGCAAAAATCATATTTCATATTTCAATATATGTTCCTTGGGGAAAGTTGTTCAGTATCATGGACTAAATTAACCCTTAATAACTTTCAATATGCCTATTAGACGTTATATAGTGTAGTCCCGATTATATGATCTCGTAACGCAGGTTCGTCCGGCGTTGCGGAAGTGTCCCAGTCGAGCGACGAGCACACGCCCCTCCCGTTAGAAGTCAGCATCAAGGTGGAGGAGGACCAGACCCTAGGGGGAACACTCGAAGGTGAGCATATAATCATTTTATGTACATTGCAACTTTCCTCTGCCACGGGCGTAGTAAGAGGCGTTTAAAAGAGGTATAGTATAGGCAAATATAATAGGGGAGACGACAGGGTCCGAAAAGTATTATTCTAATTAGTCCGTCTTGTAGATTGTCCAAAAATAATGGACCCATATTTTTCAGTTTATCAAAAAAGTGAAAATTCACAAAGATACAGAGTATCTAAGTTCCAGAGGGGCTTGTGACGTCACCGCTAGGTAAATATCGTACCTAGCCGTGACGACATTGTAAATTTTTGTTTCTCAGAGAAAAGAAAAAATACGTGTACAATATTTTTTAAGGCCGTACCTGAATTTTCCGGGGTCCAGTGCTGCCCCCATTTAAAATAAATCATTTCAAAGAAAACGTAGACATCATTTAAAATTTTGCAACTACCAAGTCCTAGATAACCAATTCAAAGTATTTTACGAACTAATGTTTACAGTTTATAATGAGAACGTTAAGCTTTACTACGCACATTAGCCAAAAGTGGCCGTTTTTCGCAAATGTGCGTAGTAAAGCTTAACGTTCTCAATTTAAACTGTAAACAGTAATTCATAAAATACTTTGAAGGGTTATCTAGGATTTGGTAGTAGCAAAATTTTAAATAATGTCTCCGTTTTCTTTTAAATGATTTATTTAAAATGGGGGCAGCAACTAGTCACGCTCATTCAAAATATAATACGATATACTATTCTCTTCCCGCGATAATTATTATTTTCAGTAACTTTAAGGACTTTGTCAATTAGTTAATGAATATACAATAAAATACTAACTTAACAATTCCGTATATAGTGTGATTCATCTGTTACATTTTTAATAAATTTATTTATTACATTATTAATTCATGATTGATTTGTTAAAAAATGCAATTTGCTCGGATAATTCAATCACATATTGTGGCAACACTCGCAACTGATGACGTATTCTTGTCCTAATCACATGACAAGCTGTCACGGAAAGAGCGTACCACATCTCATTATACAATACAATACACTTTATTGCACAACAGTAAAAAACAGGACATTGTTATCTTAAAACTAGGAAATGCGTAAAAGGCCATATATAATTAATTATACCATGATATAATTAAATATATTTTATTTACTCAACTTTATTACAAAAATTGTAAACGGTCAACCGAAAGTAGGAGCAAAAACAAAATTTCAATACTTAAGGTTGCTACACATATAATCGGCACGGCATTAATCGGAACAGCCGGGCGGTGAAATCGAATATATGTAGATGAAGTTAGGGAAAGAGGCGATATAATTGATTCGGGTCGGCTTTGTTGTTCGACAATGCCGCCCGGCCCAAATAAGTGTGTAGCAACCCTTGTTTACCTAGAAATTAAACCTACCTACCTTTCTCAGTTTGCTAGTAATTGGTGTGCTGCCATCTATGTGAGCAGTTGGTACTAAGATGCATTTAGTCTATTGTCATGCTGTGTTCTCTGAAACCTATTCTGATTTAGCGGGATGTAGGAACAGCTGATGGTACGTATGGAATCATTTTAAATACATTTTTATTATTCTACTATTAACTTATTCTACATACATGCTTCTTCTCTTTATCTACATATATACATACAGGAATTTACCTTTATAAAAAAATCATACCGAAAAGTTTTGGTTATATAATTTTAATTTATTTTCTGTTACCTATCGGTACTTTTTAAGTTTTTTTTTATTTCTTTTTAAAAATGATGTCTGAACGGTGGTGTTTTGCTAATTACAATGGGAGAGTGGAAATCTGAAGTTTTGGTCCATTTTGTTCAGCGTTCGATAGCATAACGAATATTGTTCTTCAACTCATCCAGGGTTTTCGGATGATTGGTGTACACTACTAGGATTCACATATCCCCAAGAAAGAATGTCATGGTGACAAGAGAACAAAGAAAAAAATACTAAAACGTTCTGGTGAAAGATCTTAATATAAACAATGATATTAACATATTAAATTAATGCAGGTCCGGAAACCCCTTCCGAGAAACAAGAAGAAGAATACGTATCGGAGAAAACTCCCGTCCTTTTAAAAATACGCTCCGAGAAAGCCCATGAGTGCACGATTTGTCGACGTAAATTCAATATGAGCAGCATACTGAAAAGTCACATACTAACGCACACCGGCGAGAAACCTCACGAGTGTATGTTTTGTGGCAGCAAATTTACACAACCATCGTCTTTACAAAGGCATTTAAGGTCGCACACAGGCGAGAAACCTTTTAAATGCGATATTTGCGACCACAGATTCATACAGTCATGCGAGCTAAAAAAGCATATGAGAACGCACACTGGCGAGAAACCATACAAATGTCAAATCTGCCAGAAGAGTTTCTCGCTAAATAAACATGTGAAAAGTCATTTGAGAG
Source organism: Acrobasis repandana (assembly GCA_963576875.1). Lineage (NCBI taxonomy): Eukaryota > Metazoa > Arthropoda > Insecta > Lepidoptera > Pyralidae > Acrobasis > Acrobasis repandana. The sequence goes on along the minus strand of OY756243.1, from coordinate 7,409,957 downwards.
TTCACACTGGCGAGAAACCTTACGGGTGCGATTCCTGTGGTGCCAAGTTTAAAGAGTTGAATCATTTGAAACGACATAAACGGATTCACACTGGTGAGCAGCCGTTCGAATGTAATGTATGCGGACATAAATTTTCACGTCGATGTAATTTAGTAACTCACTTAAAGATTCATAGTGGTGATAAAGCTTATGAATGTACGGTATGTCATAATAAATTTACTAGATCCACGCATTTGAAATTGCATATGAAAACGCACACGGGCGAGAAACCGTTCAAATGCAATGTGTGCAATAAAAGGTTTACTGATTCATCGAATTTGAGAAATCACTTGAAGACCCACGATAAGGCTGAGAAACTTAAAAAGAAAATAGAAAAAAAAGCGCTAGGAAGCGCAGTTTAAGACGCGCGCGTTTAAACTTTTATTTATCACAATTTATGGTTTCAAAGTAAAAATAAACTTTGAAACAAGTATATATATATTTTATATAAAAATATAATAACAAGTTTTTTTTTCTAAAACAATGAAAAGTGCCTCTTAAGAAGAATCAATTGAGCCCCAACTCGGTGGGGTCAGGCCTATGTCACTTCCCGTTTAGGTATCGAAAATATACCTACATTATTATTAAGAGCGCGGCGGCCCCTCCAAGTGGTAAATTCAGTCATACAAATCGTTTGTCCAGAGTAATAAGAATGAAATTGGCCTGCAATGGATGTCTAGGTATCTAAACGAAAAGGCGCTGAGTTCTAAAGCTAAATTAAACCATATCGCTATTGAGTAGATATTTCTTTGAATTTCTTTGCTGAGTGAGACTTCTGTACGGAGTATTAGTATCCTATTCTGTGGTGGGGTTATAGACCACGGGACTGGTGAAAACTAAATAAAATCTTGTAAATTATGGCGGATTTTATGCTAAGAGGTATTCGATGTGAACAACTTTTGATCTGGAATCAACTCTAAAATCTTTTGAAAACAGGTGCTCTACTTTTTGTTCTTGTAAATTATTCACGATTTTAGGATCGATTCTAAAGTTGTTCGTTTCGATTTTATTCGACTATAGAATTTAAATACAAATTTATAATCAAGTTTTATACAAATCACAATTAATGAAATTTCTAAAACAATAAAATATTAGCACAATAATAGTAACAAAACATCACAAAGATATCATATATTGTTTTATTATTTTAAATTATTCGTATGTTACATGGACGAAACATACAATCCTGTATTATTTCTAGATGTCGCTGCTATCTCGCCCGCTAGACACGCAAAAGATGCTGGGTACTTAAGCTAACGGTATCCACAAATAAATAAACGGGCAAGTGCGAGTCGGACTCGTACATAAAGGGTTCCGTACCTCCGTACAATGTTTCATAAAGCTGAAGAAATACGTTTCGTGTATAACGACCCCCTTTAAGTTTTAAGTTTATCTTATTTTTAGTATTTGTTGTTATAGCGGCTATAGTAATACATAATCGGTGAAATATTCAAGTGTCTAGCTATTACGGTTCAAGAGATAGAGCCCTGCGACAGACGGACAGACAGCGGAGTCTCAGTAATAGGGTCCCGTTTGCACCCTTTGGGTACGGAACCTTAAAAATCAGAGATGGCGCTTGTTTGTTCGTAGAAAATGATCGCTTATACCGCCATCTTTCCGAAATTAAGCGGCACCACTACGAAACTACCTTCGTATTTCGAACTAGTAGCTCCATCTAGCGACAATATTTAAACTAAAAATCGAATTACACTTTAAAGTATGAAGATTGTCAGTCCTCTTGTATTTTTTGTCCATTTTTTTTGTTCATTTTAATTATTGTAGATCTTAGATCATAGGACCAATTCTGATGCGGTTTTTACTGATATGTAGAGCATCTCCGGGATAATTAACATTTATACTACAAACCCATGAGAAGCGACGATGGAAAACACCATTAGATTTTGTTTTTGTTTTCTTATGGTGTTTTTATTGAAATGCATATTATTTATTTATTGATTTATAAAACTTTATTGTTCCAAAGTAAAAATATACTTTTTACAAATGGCGGACTTAATGCTAAGAGCATTTTTCTCCCAGTCAACCATAGGGATAAACAGAAAAATTATGCGGCGCAAAAAAGTAATACAATACATAATAAAATGTTACTATATAATATACAATACATATGTACTATTATACATAATATCCAAATTAATATCTACTTACACACTACATACATACCATTAAAAATATAAACATACATACATATAACTAGCTTATGAAGAGTAGAACTGAATGATGATGACTTTATGAAGAAAGGGAGTTCAAAAGGTGGGGCATGAACTTTCCTTTTAAAAGAGAATTTGGTCGAAATTTCTCTGATGTCAACGGGTAAAGCATCCCAGAGCCGTGACGCTTGAAGGGAAAATGAATTAGACATAAAATTTGTCCGGAAAAGTGGGATAAAGAGCTGACGTGTCTCATTAGAACGAAGTAGTTGATCATGGTTGGACCTCATCTATCTGTCGCTCAGAACAGTAATTTGCTAGAGCGAGAGAGAGCGACGGAACGCTGCAACACGGCCGGTGCTGAAGCGCTCCGTCGCTCTCTCTCGCTCTAGCAAATGTCGCTTCTGAGCGACAGAAAAGGATAGCAGTATAGGAAAGTTTAGATGAAATCCAACCGTATAACAGTCAGCCTATGACAATATTATCTGTTAAACCATCACAGAAATTATTTTTTTTATCACAATTAGGTTAGGTTACATTTCTTTTAACATTTTTTGCATACTAAGTTTATACATTACTAGCTGTGCCCGCGACTTCGTTCGCGTGGTTGTCCGGACGTAATGTTATATAGCCTAAAGCCTTCCTCTATAAATGGACTACCCAACAAAAAAATAATTTTTCAAATCGGACCATTAGTTCCTGAGATTAGCGCGTTTAAACAAACAAACAAACAAACTCTTCCGCTTTATAATATTAGTATAGATTAGAATAATAAATGTTTAAATTGTTGCAAGGTTTATTTAAAGGCTTACAATATTTTATATGTTTTACAAGTTAAGTTTGTATACTAAGGAAATTAATAAAGAAATTAAAGTTTGTTTTTAGTTTTATTTGTATTTTTAGGGAAATGTCGTGACAACTTGAACAATAGACCCACTATACCTCTTGTAAAATTGGTGGTAAATTAGGAGTTTGATTTAAATATAAAGTATAAATAAATAAATATATAGGAACAAATCACACTGATTGAGCCAGCCCCAAAGTAAGTTTAAACTTGTAAATTGGGATACTAACTCAACGATACTATATTTTATAATAAATACATATGTATTTATCTATATATATAGATAAATACCCAAGACCCAGGACAATTTGAAAAAGGCCATTTCCAACTTGCCCTGGCTGGGGATCGAACCCAGAACCTCCAGATTGGCGGACTAGCGTGTTAACCATTACACCACGGAGGTCTTCAATACAATATGTAAGGAACATATGCGTAATAAATCGAACCACGGGCTATACTAGATTACTATATAGTAATAGTGATATAGTATGTATAATAATAGTAAAAAACAAAAAGAAATTCGGCATTTCCATACAAGTGTGCAGCCGCCCGGGCAATTTGTATGGGAATGTCCAATTTTTAGGCTAATAAATATATACATTTTTGAAATGTGCTTTTTAGGCCATTTTATTTGATACCCCACGGTATGATTAGATTCATTTTTATTTTTTAGTTCATTACTTTATGGCCTATACAGGGCGCCACAGTGGAATTACTATGGCATACATATAACCAGCGGGCAGCCAAGAGGATTCCGACGATGCCTCATTTGTCAAGGTATCATGGATATCTTTGGAGATACGAGGAAACAGATAAATACACATACATAGCAGCGAAACACATACCCTTCGCCGTAGTCGGGTAAAAACAGAGACATGCACTGTACAATCAGCAGCCAAAATATTTTAAGTACCAAAGCTTTTACTAATGTGTAAATGCTTTTAGTAGGTGACATATTAGTGCCATGTAGTTCCAGGTTAGAATAGGACCACTCCATCTCTTCCTGTTGATGTCGTAAGAGGCGACTAAAAGACTAAGCACTAACATCTCGTGCTACAATTGCATTCCCAAGGAGGTTTAACGTCGGGCGGCGGTTGTAAAACTTTTCGCACAAATACATTCCCAGAGGGTTGACGTCGGGCAGGCGGCCGGTCGTAAAATTAAAGCCGAATCATACTGTTCCGGCTATTTCTTCTCCATTTATAGATAAATACTTGTGTAAGTAGATGTAAGTCCAAATTGTATGTTTAATGAAATAAATAAATATTATTATTATTATTTAGCAAGCACTTTGGCATTCTTGGGTGTCCATTGACATGCATGTTATATTTGGAGAAGAAAAAGCGGGAAAGCGCACCCTGGGCTCCGAAGCAGCACAGCTGAGGATGCAACCGGGAACGCGCTTTGACGAAGAAGATATTTGTGCTGCTGACTGTACACACACACCGTTGCACACCCAAAGCCGTAAACCTGTGAAATATGCCTTAGCCTGGGCTTGGAATGTCACCCAGGACCCGTGTGGGTGCTCTTGCTACTGCTTTTCGGCACGGCAGTGATTTGGAAGGCACGTAAAGTGAGGTCGTTGTTATCAGGTCAACTATGTCAAATCTTAATCTTAGCGCATTCATGGTTGCATCCTCAGCTACGCTGTTTCAGAGCCCGGGGTGCGCTTTCCCATAAGGCTTTCCCATTCCCATGATGACTGAAAAAAAAATATTTGACCCATCGGTTAGTTATTAAAAAATATTGTACACATATTTTTTCTTTTCTCTGAGGAACAATAAATGACGAAGATACAGCGCATTTAAATTTCGCATGACGTCACGCTTTCGTACGATTTTTACACATCGGTGACGTCACAAGCCCCCACTCTGGAACTTAGATATTCTGTATCTTTGTGAATTTTTACTTTTAAGATAAACTGAAAAATATGGGTACATTATTTTTGGATAATCTAACTAATGGACTAATTAGAATAATACTTTTCTGACCCAGTCATCATCCCTAAAGCCAAGGCTCAAAATTAACTGGTATTATAACGGTTAAACTGGTTTTATCGTAATATTATGTTTCGGTGCGGAATCAAATAGAATCGATACTTTGAACCGAAATAAACCGGTTTATCGATTTAATCTATAGTGGAGTTGAAAAGCGGGATTCAGTCTGTCTTTTGACCGAATATTCTTCCAAAGAGGTTATACTTATCAGATTCTTCAGAAAATTTACGTTTCATTGCCATTTTATTGTTTAATAATATAATTCACAACAATATGTCGAACAAAATCAAGATATCAATTACCCCTGTGACTCATGAGTATCGTAGAGGACAAATAAGCAAACAACAATGTTATAATTAATAAAAACAAACGTGAAGTGAGTTGTTTTCCTGCCTGAGCGAAAAGCTGAACCGGTTAATAAAAACTACCCATATTTTTCCAAACCGGTTTAAAAACCGGTTCAAAGGAACAGAACCTTTTTTAAAAAGTTCCACCTGTAAATTCGTCGAACCGGTTCAAAAAATTTACCAGTTTCCAAGCCCTGCCCTTAACAGGCGTGATAGTATGTATGTAAATATAATATGCATGTCAATGAGCACCAAAGGATGTCGAAGACCTTGTGGAATGGAAAAAAATCCGGAACAGTTTAAAGGATTTGGTTCAACTACAGTCATGTCAGATGCCTATTGAAAAATCTGACTCCAGTGTTGGCCACGAACACATTAGAGAGCAGACGTCAGGCAGGCGGCCGGTCGTAAAATTATAGCCGAATCATTCTAACTGTTCCGGCAGTTTCTTCTCCACTTCGCAAGGTCTTTGGCATCCTTGGGTGACCATTGACATGCATGTTATAATGGAGATGAAAAAGCGGGAAAGCGCACCCCGGGCTCCAAAGTAGCACAGCTGAGGATGCAACCGGGAACGCCCTTAGATGAAGAAAAACACATTAGAGAGAGCAGAGATATATTTACGTTCTTAAGAATCGAGTTACTCCAATTAGCCCCACTCTCAATCCTAATCCTAACCACTTTTAATCTAGACGTACTCCCACATTTAATCTATGTAGCTAAAACACACGTTTTTATCCCTTACGGGGTAGACAGGGCTAAATAGAGATTACGGGACAAAGACCAAAAGACCACTCAGCGTGTAGGTGGAAAAATGAAATCAAAATAGGGTCGGGAATCAAAATAATTTCGGGAAATCTCGAGATTTTAGCCTATTTCCTGAATCGGCTTTACGATTTGCACGGGAATCAAAGTAGGAAAAAAAAACATACAATGAACCAGACGTTGTATGTTTTTTTTCCCTAAACCAGTATGGAATATAGTACTTATAATTTAGAATATACCAGCTGCTTCTCTTCCCGTGCAGATCGTAGAAGCCGATCGAGGGAATGGGCGAAAATGCAAATCATGTTAAAGGGCAAAAATAGAGAAAAGGATGTTAAGATGGTTTGGGCGTGTAGGGAGGATGGATGAAGAGAGATTAACAAAAACAATTTATAAGGCAAGTGTAAAAGGAAGAGCGGGACATGGTCGACCTCGGCAAACGTTCTGCGATCAGATTGCAGACGTTCTTAAAAAAGGAGAGATAATAAGTAACCGTAACCGAAGGGCTGTATTAGGGAGGTTGATGAGTGTAGATGAAGCGAAAGAGGTCTGTTTGTCTGAGTGGAGGTCCATAGTCTCTTTTTTTTACGTTTTCTATGATATTTGTATGAAATATCGGACTGTGACGTCATAGTCATTTTGAGTCAAATAGCGCTCTTAATATCCGTTTTCTTGCAGTAATAAATCTTAAATCACGTTCAAAATGGATGTGATCAATGACAAGTGACATTATTTTGTGACGTTTTATTCTCTTAACAGTACCAAATAACTTGGCATGACACAATCTAATTGGGTAGTTGACCCAGGAAACTACCCAATTAGAATGTGCCATGTCGTCCAAAATTTGCTTTTTCAGCACCACCTGTAGGTTGACTGGTAGAAAAGGCCCTGGACTTTAAGTCCGCCACTTACATGTTTTGTAATAAAGTTAAAATAGATATAAAAAAAATATATGAAAGAGTAAAATGTTTAAATTTTCCACAGGTCGTCCGGCAGGCGAGGTGACACGCGAACACCACCCCCAAGACGGAGAAACAGGAGTCATCCCGTGGTCCAAATACAAAATATACGAATGCAATTATTGTGAAAAAGTATTCACCAGTAAATACAACTACACGACGCACACACGGGCGCATACAGGCGAGAAACCCTTCCATTGTCATCTCTGCCCCAAAAGTTACATATGCAAGGGCAGTCTAAAAGACCACCTCAAACGACACACTGGCGAGAAACCACATCGATGCGAAATATGTCACAAAACGTTTGTCGTGAAGAGGAATTTGAATACGCACTTGAAAACTCACCGCGAGAGACCGTATAAGTGCAGTGTTTGTTCTAGTAGGTTTTATGAACCGAGTAAACTGAAATATCACTTCAGAGTGCACACTGGTGAAGAGCCGTGTGAGTGTAAATATTGTCATAAAAAGTTTAAGTTCTCCAGTTCCCTAAATCGGCATTTAAGGGTGCATACGGGCGAGAAACCTTACGAGTGCAATGTTTGTGATAAGAGGTTTAACCAGAAGGGACATTTAAGGAATCATCTTAAAACTGGAGTCGAATCAAGGCCCAGTCACCTAGTGGGGAGTTATTAAAAAAAAATTCGAAATATGATTCCCTGATGGCCGGTCGTAAAATTACAGCCGAATCATTTTAACTGTTCCGGCAATTTGTTCTCCACTTCGCAAGGTCTTTGGCATCCTTGGGTAACTATTGACGTGTATGTTATAATTGGACAAGAAAAAGCGGAAAAGCGCACCCCGGGCTCCGAAGCAGCACAGCTGAGGATGTAACCGGGATCGCGCTTAGATGAAGAAGAAGATCATTGAAGATACGAGGAACAGATCTACATACATACATATATAGCGGCGAAACACATAACCCTTCTTTGGGCTTTATCGTAGTCGGGTAAAACTGATCGAGCATTTTGTAGTAAAAATTTAGCTGACTATTGAAATTGTTAAATTAGCATTTATTATCTAATGTATTGTAAATTGTACAAAGTTGTATTTATTATTTTGTAAGACTACATAAAGAAATAAAATTTATTATACAATAAAATGTCTACAATTTCATTTATTTAGACTCTTTCTCATCTTAGTGTCTAGGTACCAGGGACCGGAATACTGATATTTTAGTATCGATATGTTTTGGTATCGATATTTGGTATCGATACAAAATATCGGTATTCCGGTCCCTGCTAGGTACAAACAATATTACCTCAATGACTGTGTGTTAGTTGTAATGCTTCGGGGCCCAGGGTGCGCTTTCCCCGGCTTTTAACAAGCCTCCAAGAATCATGTTGTCCATGGTAATGGATTTTTATTTGTGTGAAAACCATCGAAATATTATCTCTAGAAATCTAACGCTCCTACATTCACCGCTTCGATTCAGATTCCATTTACGCAAACAAACTAACAGTAATTACAACGAAACACTCAAACACACACATAGACAAAGATGCATGCGATTGGTCGCGACAAGGTCACGCACGCGTCGTGTCGATCAAACAGCCGGCTCCCCGAAGCCGGGTGCACCGACACGGCCGCGGTCAATGCCACGAGCGGTGAGGTACAATGTTAAAATGTTTATTTACTTATGAAAGGTGAGTCCCGTGTTTTTTTATGTCTGTATGGCTTTTACACCACTTCACACATTATCGCAAAAACAGCAATATTCTGAAAAGAAACTTCTTGCGGCGCAACCGCACGACGTCACGTACCTCGAGTGTCACGGCGAAAATACATTTTTTAGTATAATTTTCATATAAAAAGGTGATTGTATAAAATAGTAATATGTATTATAAAGGCAAATTTAGAGGTATGTTTGTGATTTTTTTTCTATCGAGCCAAAAATGCTCAATCGTGTTTTGGCTATTATGAGTGTCTGTAGAAAATCCTTAAGGTGAAGATGTAGGCAAATGGCCTTGAAGTGTGAAATAAATTGTTAACTCGTAAATATGGTGATCATTTCCACATTGCTCTTCGTCATGCACTAGATAACCCTTTAAATTATTTTATGAACTGCCGTTGAAACTATTATTGGTGATCCATCTAGCTTTAAAACTTGCCGTGGTCAGTTTTGGCGGAGGCAAGTTTTAAAGCTAGACGGACTAATGTAAATACTTTCAACGGTGGTTCATAAAATAATTTAAAGGACTATCTAGTGCATGACGAAGAGTAATATGGAAATTATCTCCATATTTACGAGTTAACAATTTATTTCAAATGAGGGCGCCACTTCAAGGCCATTTGCCTATACCTCCACCTTAAGATTTTTATGTAAATTTTTTGAGGAATAAACTGTAGTAATTTAATTACTACAAACAGTGATTTATCCACGTCACCTTAATGAAAAAATACATGTTATATTATGATAACATTGTATTAGGCATAATACCTATCTTTGTAAACTGACAAAGCCCTTCTGGCGCGTAGGCGACCAATACTGTGTAAATGAGTTTCTTTCGGCGTTTCTTCTCAGCAGTGGTCGCTGCGAAACGCTAGTACCGGTAGCTTTTAAAAAAAGAAAGAAATATATAAGTAAACATTACACTTAATATACATACACTAAAGTTATTGAGTGTAAAGAGCCTGCTAAGGCCTAATTGCTGAATAAATATTTGATTCTTGATAAGAATAGAAGTTGATATAGGTATAATAAATATCATGTATGTAACAAATATCATATTTATTTTATTGAATTAATATTGGTCGATAACAATTTCAATAGACATTTACGAAGTTGTAAAATTGATGTTCCTTTAAAAAATACAATAATTCGTATATCAATGCCAAACATTTTGGAAATAAAACAAAATCGGCGTCTCCGTACTAAATTATTATTTCAATTGGCAAGTTTTTATGAAAACGGCGACTTTTTTCATCTCCGAAACAATATCTCTATGCAAAAGTTTTTCAGTTTCATTTACTAATCACGCTCTTTCAGTTTTTGCCAACATGTCTCTTACACCCTGTATAATATAAATCCATAACATGTTGTTTTTTTTTTTGTAAAAAACCAGTTTCAGTTCTTTCCCTGATTATTGAATAACTTGTCGCTATTAACAATACTTTTTTTCTTGAAATATTGTGAATAATAAAATACGATATAATTTACGAAGAGAAAAAGTATCAAAATCGTTCAGTGGTAGCTACAGCACACCGTCGTGATCTCGTGACCCCGAGTGCCGGCCGCCCCGCCGTGCTAATATACCTAATCTTTCAGAGCGCAATATTGTGATAGGCCTCTTACAGCCCTGGACTCTGTCTACCTCGTTTTTATAGTAAAGCTTAACGTTCTCACTTTGCGGCCGCTGGGAACTTAACCACTATTTAAGAGATATTATTATATACTTTTCATTTCAATTCCATAAGTACAGTAGTTCAATTCTAAGCTCGAAAAAGTCCTCCACGCGCATTTTGCGAAAATTTTGCTTCGGATTTGGCTTTATTTAAATAGATAAGAAAAAAAATGAGAAAAACGAGGCCACTACGAACTTAACAAATAACTATTCTCTATTATTCAATAAATTAAAGTTGTGAAAGTTTTTCAGTTTCTCAGAATTTCAAGGTCTAAATGTGCGAAAATCACGTTCGAAATGTAATAGGCCTCTTAAACGCGCGTAGTTTCCGTGTTAGTGGCCGTAGTTTCCGCGTTTGTATCGATTCAAACGCGCGTATAAGCGCTTCATGCGCGCGTTTGTGTCACGTTTTACTCGCATTTGATTCTATACAAACGCAACAATCGTCATCTACGCGCCGAAAACGCGCGTCGTCTGCGTATAAAATACTCCATGTGCTTAGGGCCTTAGTTATTGACCTATACACACTTGTGTGTCTTCAAATGGTCCGACAAAGTCTGCTTCAAAGCAAACCTGCGTTTTCAAATGTCACACTCGAACGGCCTTTCGCCTGTGTGTGTTCTCATATGAGTATCTAAAGTGTACCTCGCCCTAAAATTACGTTGGCACACATTACACTTAAATGGCATTTCACCAGTGTGCAACCTTAAATGAACTTGTAAGACACTTCTCGCAAAAAACTTACGATGACAAACAACGCATTGAAATGGTTTTTCGCCAGTATGCGTTCTGCGATGTAACTGTAAGCCATCTTTTGATGTAAAACTACGTTCACAATTATAATAGTCACATTGAAAAGGTCTTTCACCTGTATGATACCTTAGATGTTTTGTTAGATTCCCCTTCTGATTGAATCCACGATGACATATATTACATGTGTATGGTCTACTGACATCTTTATGCTCTGTATATTCACCGGAGTTGGCTTGCTTTCTACAAGCGGTATACGGTGTATCTGAATGCTTTTTTAAATGGACATTCAATTCGCCAAATTCATAGAACATTTTGCCACATAAGTCACATTGAAAAGATTTGTCGCCAATGTGCCTTCGCAAGTGTGTTATAAAAGGAAATTTTTCTCTGAACCTACGGTGGCACACCTCGCATTCATAAGGTTTTTCGCCAGTATGTATTGAACTGTGTTTTGTCAAATTATGTTTTGAAGTGAATTTTCGATGACAAAAATCACATTCGAAAGATTTATCGGTATGCGTCTTTAAATGTTCAAAAAAAGACTTATCGTTAGGGAATTTCTTGCTGCAAACATCACATTCGAGACCCTTGCCACCAGTGTGCGTTTCTATGTGCTTTTTTAAGTAACATTTTCTAGTGAATCCCTTCAGACAGACAACACATTTATAAGTGTCATGATGTGCCATCAAATGTACTTTCATGTCTGTCAAATCGATAAATGCAGTTTGGCAAAATTGACAGAGGAAGAACGGCTTGTTCTCTATCATATTACATTCGAGCGACTGCTCTCGTTTCAGTGCTGTAGGTTTGTCTTCAAATTCTTCAGTTCTCACCGTGATTGGGGTGGAAATACCTGAATAGAAGAATTTTAGAAATATTAGGCATTTTAATTTAAATAACCAACCAATAAATAAACAAATTAACACATTGAAGGACAGTAGGACGCCTATACAGGCTGACTGGTAAATCACGTGTCATACTTAAGGACATAATAAATCATTATCACACGTTACGTCAAAAAATATAAAACCAACCAAAATCCTTATTAATTACAAAGAAAAAATTAATCAAATTTCGGAATGTTTGGAAACCGCGCGCTCGGAACCGGGAACAAGAGGCGAGATGCGGCGCGCGGGGACAGGTGCGCGGGGCGGCTTTTCGCTTTTCGGCACGTGCCAAGGGGTACCAAAGGTACCGCCGCGTTATCGGCTCGTTGTTTGAAACCGCTTTCTTGTTTTTATTGGATAATTTGGTCGATTTAACAGCCAGCCTGTAGACGTAATCAATTGTTATTTCTATTGTCTCTGGCTTAGTGTCCAACAATGAGTTAAGCGAACACTTAACAAAATTAGAAAGTTAGCGGGTGTGTATTCTACAGTGTAATATAATACGTAACAAAATGAACTGAAACTATTTAAGCATAAATTCAGTATATGATAATGAACAACTTTCCTTCAGGAACATAGTTACCTATATCAATATGAAAAATATTTGTTGCTTTCCATATGAACTCTGATCAGATGATCGGTTGAGTTGTATAGGTGCCAATGTTTTTTCATATTTCGCTACAGGTATGTACGTTCCTTGGGGAACGTTCAGTGTCATGTCATGAATATGGACTGAATTCACTCTTGAAATAGTTTCGTACCTATCTAGCTACCCTCAATTGTGACGAACCGAATGACACCTCATTGTTAAAAGTAATATACCTAATAAAATTTTCATCAAAAGAAGATCCAAAGTCCAATCAATGTTATGTACCATTTGGCGTTAAATACATGTGATACAGAAAAACTAAAAAAAAATCCTTGACAGTGCGAGGCGGCGACGCGCCGCGTGTCCGTGGACGTGGCGTGACTTGGCCGTGGAGTTTGGCCAAAAATGCTTTTATCCGTTTGTCTGTTCACGTCTACATGTCGCACTTTTCAACTGATTAAGTCGAAAATTGGCACACAAGCTCCTTGATTTATTTAAATATTTTAGTCGATCTAAATTTAATTGGGGGAGAAATATGGGGGAAAAGGGAAACTTTGCTGTAGCGTTATTTATTGACGGATTTCAATCAAGTTTGAGAGGCACATTAAAAGGACTTAATTTTACACAAAATGTGGCAAATGTGTTGAGACTAAAGCGCCCATTACATTGTCCAATTTGCAGAGCTCTAGCTGAGCTAGCGCGCTAGTATTGTATTGTGTAATGGCAGTTAGTGAGATAGTGATCCAATCTAGTGCGATCGTATGGAGTCTGCCGCGCTAGCTCATCTAGTGCACTCGCTAGTGAGCTCGATTTCATGGTGTAATGAGAGTTAGCGCACTAGGTGTATCTTGCTTCATGATGTGTGATGTGACCAAGGTCAGCAATTCTTCTAAGTGTGAAGACCCCATTCTTAAAAAAATTCTAGGGTCTGATGGCTCCAGTACATCCAATATATTCATACTGCACAATTTTTTAAGTGAAAACTTCTCTAGCGGCGTTGTGCACTTTTTTTGTAATGAGTAAAAAATGTTAAACTCGCGTCAGGACAATTTTTAATGTAATATAAATTGTCATGTTTGTGTACGATAGCGCAATAAATAAATATTGTATTCTACCACATAAATGATAGTACTTTTATACTGATAATTAAAGCAATTCGTACAAAATTATTCCTTAACCATTCCAAAATATCAAAAATGCGCAACCCGTCGTTTTTTTCTCAGTGTTAAGTACTCCTTGACCCAACATTTTCTACGTCTTTTTTATTTATTATTATTTAACTTGACACCAAAGCTAAAGCGATGCCAATTCTCTGGTGTTTTAATGGTGCCATTTGTTCTGAAATGCGTGCAGTTTAAACGAACACTACCGAAATGAGGAAGTTTCGCTAACTAGCGTCGCTGTGTAGTATAGTGTAATGGCTAAGCTCTTTTTACCGCGCACTGCAGCACTAGATCTAGTGCTCTGCAAATTGGATAATGTAATGGGCACTTTATAAAACGTCAATCAAAAGTTGTCATTTTCATATGAAAGAAAACCTCTAAATATGCATTAGACTCCTTGATAGACACCATTACTGCAATTATAAATAAAAAAACTAATTGTCATAAAACTCACGAAAAACAAATTAATTATAATAGTATGAATTTCATCGCGTCGTCGTAGATTCCGTAGTACCACAGAATAAATAATACTAACGTACAGAAGCCTCACTCAGCAAAGACATTCAAAGAAATATCTACTCAATGTGGCTAGCGATATGGTTTAATTTAGCTCACGTCAGAACTCGGCACCTATTCGTAAAGATACCTAGACATCCATTGCAAGCCAATTTCATTCTTATTACTCTGGACAAACGATTCGTATAACTGAATTTACCACCCAGAGGGGCCGCCTGCGCGCATAGTAATAATGTAGGTACATTTTCGATACCTAAACGGGGAGTGACACAGGCCTGATCGTAGCAAGTGGAGGTCCATAGTCTCTGCCTACCCTTTAAATAGTACAGAGTTACCTGCTATTATCAATCGGTCGCGTGACTTCGCCTTTCCCCACTCGACTTTAAACCTTATCCAGGCATTTAAAGTCTGTTTTTGTACGTCGGCCGCCCGCGCCACACCACAGCTGATGTGTGTTCCTACCAGCGCCGGGGTCATAGCACACTCGCGAGCGCGACGCGTGATGTTTTGATAGTTTGTTTATTTTTTATACTTTTTAATTGCTGCATTAATTGCAGTATTGTAGCTTAAAAAATAAACTTTAAGTGAGTATGTTAACAAGTTAAATTAATTTATTACTAGCCTAAACAACTACAGTTGACTAAAAGTACAAGACACTTTAAAAAGACCCTTCATGACCTACTAGCTCAGAAATGTTAATACCTGCAATACAATACAATACCCTTTATTGGGGTAGGGCTATATATTTACCCTTTGATCTTTATATTGAAATAGTTATCTTTTGTAACTTGTTTCCACAAATAAAGAAGTTTGAAGAAGATTTGAAAGGCAACCAAGACACTTTCCACATAAGTTTTAATCGTAAATTACCAAAAAGCTGGTAACTATTTGGCACAAAAAATCTGCATTACCATACAATGTAGTGATGAGCACCAAACTGGTGCCAAATATTTACAACGATCAGTTTAAAATAACTGGATGTCTATTGAACAAGATGTATACAACGTGGAAAAGACATACCCGTAATAAATCGAACCACAAGCTATACTAGATCACTAAAGTATAGTGAAATTAAATTAACAGTCAAATAACCAAAACAAATTCAACATTACCATACAAATCGCCCGGGCGGCTGCACACTTTTGTATAGAAATGCCGAAATTTATTTTGCTGCTATTTTAATTTTATTATACTATAGTGATCTAGTATAGAACGTGGTTCGATTTATTAGCCCGGTCAAATTAGATGAAATAATGGGTGTGATGTTACAATAATTCGCACCCAGCTGAAAGTTGGTAGGATTGTTCAAAACACCGTCATAAATGAAATCTAAAAAGTCGTCATCAATCCGATACCTGCGAAAAAAGTTATTACGAGTCAAAGGGTACAAAGACGAGTTTTACGCGATTTTCATTTTTGTTTGAACTATAATATAAAACTGATATAACTTTTTTCGCAGGTATTGGATTGATGAGGACTTTTTAGATTTCATTTATGATGGTGTTTTAAACAATCCTACCAACTTTCAGCTGGGTGCGAATTATTGTAACCTCGGATGTTTAAATTGACCGGGCTATATTTTGACGACCTCCGTGGCGTAATGGTTAACACACTAGACCGCTAATCCGGTTCTGGGTTCGATCCCCAGCCAGGTCAAGTTGGAAATGGCCTTTTTCAAATTTTCCTGGGTCTGGGTGTTTATCTATATATGTATTTATCATAAAATATAGTGTCGTTGAGTTAGTATCCCATAGCACAAGTTTAAAACGTACTTTGGGGCTAGCTCAATCAGTGTGATTTGTCCTTATATTTTTTTTTTATATATTACGGGTATGTCATACATAGTTTTAAAAACTAAAACCCGACTACAGCAAGATTTTTACTGAAAAGTACGTTTATCCAGTTAATGCAAACAAAGCTGGGAGCAACAGCTAATAATGTAGGTATGTATTTTTGGAATGTGCTAATTAAGCCCATTCATTTGATATCTCACACGGTATGATTCGATGTATTTATTTTTTAGTACATTACTTTATAGAGGGCGCCATATTGAATTTACTGTGTCGTCACATAACCAGCGGACAGCTAAGACGCTTCCAACGAGACCTCATTTGTCAAGTTACCATAGATATCATAGAAGGTACAAGGGAATAGATGAAAACACAGCGGCGAAACACATAAAAGGGTAAAAAGCTATATATATTTGTATAAATAAATGAAACAAATAATTAAAAAAATATTGTTTATAACATATTTTACTACATAGACCGTAACTATACAACTTACAATTGTTTTAATGGAAAACAGTTCAATTCAATTCTTTATTTGCTTAATAAGAGTTTTTACAATACACGTGGTCTTCCAAATCCGCTAGTTTCCAACAAGTCAAATCAGATACTTTTTTCTTAACGTCAAAACAAACATTTTCTATGAGAGTTGTATGAAATATCGGACTGTGACGTCATATGACAAGTGACATTATTTTGTGACGTTTTGTTCTCTTAACAGTACATACCAAATAATTTATTTTTGACCCAAGAAACTACCCAATTACACAGTCCTTCTTATTAACGTTTTCAGGTAGGCAAATGTTAAAATAACAAAAAGTATTTTTCTTTACAATTTATTTATTTTACTCAATTTAATTGTACGGTTAAAACAACACTGTCACTTTTTATTTTATACATAATTATATTTCTACACAATTTTATTTTTACATAATTATATTTATATACTAGCTTTTGCCGGCGGCTTCGCTCGCGTAGACTACACAAACTAGATTGTTTTTCTTAACTGGGGTTGCAATTTATTAAAATCCAATTAATGAATTATTATTTTTTACTAATCACTAATTCAAACATGTCATATGTCTCGCTTCAAAAATGACGAATATTCATACAAACATGCAACCTCTATTTCACCCCTATAGGGATGTAATTTTTAAAATATAATAAATGCATTATTATTTTCTACTACTAAAATACTTTAAAAATTTTGTGTCTCACTTTAATTAAATATTACGAAGTTTCATACAAACTGCCAACCCCTATTTCACCCCCTTAGGGATGGAATTTCCAAAAATCCTTTCTGATGTCGCCTAGTCACAATCTACCTTGCTGCCAAATTTCATCTACATTGGCTAAATAGTTTTCGAGATTTCGTGATGATATACACGATTTACTTTTTGAATCCTTAAACAACTAGAATTCATCGGTTCTTACTACTTTTCAAATATGTATACTTATATGTATGTAGGTAGTACACAATATATATATATATCTCTGGATATTGTATCTATCTATTTAAGACGCTAACTATTCTTTCTGCTTTTCTTCTCCTAAAGGTTGACAGGAAGAGAATGCTTTAGCATTAATTCTACCTATTGTAGCTTGTGGCTCAATAAAATTTTCAAATAAATAAATAAATATATAATAGCGAAAATTACTCACTCAGAGTGATTTTCGCTTTTATATATATAGATTAACAGTAACATTCATATGTCAACAACTAAACTAGTGGATCTGAAATTGTCGCAATTGAATACTTTTTCATTAAGTGTTACGGGCGGTGCTATGGATTTGGTTCTTCCAAGGTTGTATGGGAGAATATAAATAAAACCAGTCACGTGCATGTACATACTCGTACATAGCCGTGTGGTTCCCGACAGATTAGAATAAGACCACTCCAAGTCTTCCTGTGGCTGTCGTAAGAGGCGACTAAAGGACTAAGGACTAAGCACAAACATCTCGTGTTACAATTGCATTCCCAACGAGGGTGAACGTCGGGCGGCGGCCGGTTGTAAAACTTTTCGCACAAACACATTTCCAAAAAGGGTTGACGTCAGACAGGCGGCCGGTCGTAAAACTTTAGCTAAATCATTTAAACTATTCCGGCCATTTCTTCTCCACTTCGCTAGGCCTTTGGCATCCTTGTGAGACCATTGACATGCATGTTATATTTGGAGAAGAAAAAGCGGGAAAGTGCACCCCGGGCTCCAAAACAGCACAACTGAGGATGCAACCGGGAACGCGCTTGGATGAAGAAGAAGTTACCATAATATTGCACTGTTACTTTACATAAGTATGTTAAGTTTCCACTCGATAGAATAATGGGGTGTAAGTCTAATTTACCTTGCAATATTTGATTACGGACATAGACAAAGGTACAGGTTAAACTAAATAAAAGCTAGTAGTAATAATAAAAACTTATTCAGTGGTTGGTTGTACGGGCATTATTAGAACCTTATGTGTTTTGAGATGACCCAATAAAGTTTGCTTCAGAGCAAATTTGCGTTCGCAAACACCACATTGGAACCGTTTCTCGCCAGTGTGCGTCCTCATGTGTGCATCTAACGTGTACCTCGCGCGGAAATTACGCTGGCAAACGTCACAATGATACGGTTTCTCACCAGTGTGCAGTCTCAAATGTTGGTTCAAAATATTTTTGGAACTAAATTTTCGCTGACAGAAAACACATTCGATTTTTTTCTCTCCGGAGTGCGTTTTTATATGAGCCTTTATATGGATAAATCTGCGACCACAATATTCACATTCCACAGTTTGCGGGCCTGTATGTCTTTTTTGATGCGTTTTCAAATTACATTTACGATTATATTTACGATGGCAAACGTTACATTCGTACCATTCTTTTTTCGTGCCATCTTTTGTTTTCTTCTTATTGTCAGTACGGGCTTTCTTTTTTTTCAAACTGTTCGTACTTCTAGTGTGTACTTGAGATTGTAAGTGTAACTGCAGAAGGTTATTAGCAACGAACCTCCTCCCACAAAGTTCACATAGAAAGGGTTTCTCGCCCGTGTGCGTTCTTAAATGTATCAAATAGGGAAATTTCTCTCTGAACTTGCGTTGACACACGACACATTTGTACGGTTTCTCTCCAGTGTGGATTGTTCTGTGTTTTTTCAAATTCCACTCTGAATTGAATTTATGGTGGCAAACAGAACACTCGTAAGGTTTCTCGCCCGTGTGCGTCAGCGTATGTTTATCCAAGGTAGCTGAATATTTAAATCTTTTACCGCAATAACTGCACTCGAAGGACAATGCACCGATGTGTAAATTGATATGTTTTATAAAGGTAGTCTTTGTAGGATATCTTTTCTGACAAACTGCACATTGGAACGGTTTATGTTCCCTCAAATGTAAATGTATATCTGTCAAATCGGTAAATCCCTGTTGACAAAATTGACAGTGGTAAAACTTAGTGCCCTCTACCATAATACTACATTGGAGCGACAGTAGGCGTTTCTTCGCCGTTGTTTTCTCATCGAATTCCGTGTTCGTTGAATATATATCTAAATAAAAGAATTTAAAAAAAAACATTAAATACATTGAATACAAGTTGTTATTTAAAATATAAAAAGTCCTAACGTCCAAATTGTGTTCTTTAAGTTGCATCTACTCGAATACTTAATGTCATAATAACGACGAATCGAGTGGCACCTTATAGGTAGGTATGTGAAAATGTGCAAAACTGTTCAAAAATCTAAATCTCAAAAACAGCAATTATTGGAACTAAATACGAAGCAAAAAATATTAAAATCGAATATAATAATGATAACTATAGGAAGAAAAGTAAGCAGACAGCAACTGTTATCAATGACAGTTGATTGTTTAGAATATTGCTTTGCCGCCATCTTGAAATTTTTAGGCGGTACCGTTTATCTGTCAATTCCATACCTTTATCATTCGTTCATTACTCTGAAATTGTCTTGGCCCACAGAGTACATGTGAATTCATGAGGCTTTGCTAGGCGGTTCGAAATGGCGATATGACATCAGAAACCATAGCAAGACTGAACACAATCGAGTTCGGCGGCAGACCCGCAGGTCTGAGTGCTAAATTGTTGTGCTTTAATATTGTACAACATCTAAATTAATGTAATCTATAAGTATGTGAAGAAAAATTTTTCGCCACGCTTCGAGATCAGATATTTTTCCGAGTATTGTATTTAAGGCCGTACCTGAATTTTTCGGGTTCCAGTGCTGCCCCCATTTAGAATAAAGAAATTCATTTCAAAGAAAGATATATTATATAAGATTTTTTAAGTATATACATATATATGTTGCCAGAATAAAAAAAAGGCTAAAAGTCTATAGTCCTCGAGAACTCTAGTTGACTGACATTGAATGAATGTCTAACATATTACTTAAAATATTATAAAATGTTAACACTGCAAGTATAGTTGTACGTATTTGTCCCGGAACTGTAGGGTTACTCCGAAAGGGGTACGCAAGATGTACGTCACTGCGTTTCCGCGTTTCAAGCAACATTGAGGAATATAGGACGTCACTAACGGACGACTATCGTATTGTTTTATGGACTATCTCCCCAGATGAACTTTTTTTTATTTTTTTTATTAGCCTATTTCAGTGTCCCACTGCTGGGCAAAGGCCTCCCCTTCAGTTAATCCTGTCGAGGACAGCAGTTTGCCACTCGCCTATGTACTTGTCCAAGTCATATTATCACGCCATCTTTTTGGAGGTCTGCATCGAAAAAGATGGCGCTGCGCTCCAAAACTCAAATAAAGGATGTAGGCCTTAAGTCAGCACAGCTTAAGTGGGACTGGGCGGGGCACGTATGCCGCATGCAAGAAGATAGGTGGGCCAGGATGGCTACTAAGTGGATCCCGAGTGGTCGCCGAAAGATGAAGACTTAAGTAATAAAAACTTCGTTGATCCGTCTTGCGCGATATTGTTTGAAGTACTCTTTCATATAGTATTGTTCGCTGCCGCTATATTTTTCGTGTGTGTAAGTGGCCAACATCAGTTTCAGATTTTTCAAGCTGCCTTATGGTATCTGACATAGCTTGACGTCTGCCATGACCAACAGCTTTAACGTGCCTTGCGAAGCACTGAGATCGAGAATTTTTTATGCCACTTGTGGTCACCTATCCAAGTGTGGACGACGCCCGGTGTTGCGTGACTTGCGAAAGCGCTAGTAATGCATAACCCCGCCGGGCCACCAAGCTGCCGCTACAATAGGTATAAATCTAACAGTCTGTATCATCTTGTGGAACTTTTAACTTGTTGTAAAAGCTAGAATCAGCTTTTCGTCTTCTGCCCGCGACGCCAGTATGGATCCTCTTATGAGTTATCAAGTTGCTACTCACAGAAAACTTCCGGTGACAAATATCACATTCATACGGCTTTTCCCCAGTGTGTGTTCTGATCCTCTTATGAGTTATCAAGTTGCTACTCACAGAAAACTTCCGGTGACAAATATCACATTCATACGGCTTTTCTCCAGTGTGTGTTCTGATCCTCTTATGAGTTATCAAGTTGCTACTCACAGAAAACTTCCGGTGACAAATATCACATTCATACGGCTTTTTCCCAGTGTGTGTACTAAGGTGTGATTTCACGTGGGCTTCTTGCCTAAATTTCCGATTACACACATCAATTCCGTAAGTAGGTCACAAGAAGCCTCAAAAACCAACACGTGTAGCGTTGCACTCAACGCATCGAACTCAAGTTTCGCGTCAGCGAAATTGGATGAATCGCCGTTCATCGCCACCGTCGAACGGATTGCGTCACCCCGTCCCGCACCTGTAGTGACGAACGTGAGCACAACTACACCTCGTGCATACGCGGAAGCTGCCAGCCAACCTCCCGGGCAACCTCAAAGGAAGAATTTGGCGCCGTCAAAGGTGCCATCATCTGAATTTGTTCCTGAGAAGGGACTCGTCAACGATGATGAAGGCTTCATAAAAGTTGAAAGAAAGCGGAAGAAGCCTTCTCGCAGAAACAAGTGCGGCACTGCGCTCAGCGGCCCCAACATGTTGCTGCGTGCTGCCGTACCGACGACGTTACTCTACGTGTCCCGCCTTCATTACAGAACGAAAACTGAACATTTGGTGGAGTACATGAGGGTTAAGTCAAAACTCATGTTAAGAGTAGTCAAATTAGAATCGCGCCACAATGTGAATTTTAATTCATATGTGGTGCGAGTTCCAACCGCGCAGCTGGACATCTTCACGCAAGAAGATTTCTGGCTGAGAGGTGTCGTCTTCCGGCGTTATCGCAGGAGGCTACCGGACACCGCGACGTCGTGCAGTGCGTCACAGACTTTACGTACAAAATAGTGTTAGTTTTTAAGTTATTATATTATATGTATGTTAGTCTGTAAGGTATTTATAAATATAGGCCAATAATATACTTGTTTGTTTTGTTGCCTGAAATAAACGAATTTATTATTATTTATTATTATTATTACATTCGAATGGCTTTTCGCCTGTGTGCACAAGGATATGTTGATCTAACGCACTCAACCAAGCAAACTTTACTCCGCAGACGTCATATTGATAACGCTTGTTATTACTGCCGCCACTATGCTTTATCAAAATATGACCCTTTAAATTTTTCTTTGTAGAGTACATACGATGGCAAATATCGCATTCGTATTTGCTGCTCGTCTGTGACCTTGCATGTTTACCTGATGAAATTTTGGAATAACACAGTTTAATATGTTGGGCCATAGCGCCTTTTGAAGAGAAATTTCTACTACAACCATCGCATTGGAACGGTTTCTAGCCGGTGTGCCGTCTTAAATGTATGATAAAATGAAATTTCTCTCTGAACCTGACATGACACTCGTCACATTTGTATGGTTTCTCGCCGTTATGTTTCGTCATATGCCTAGCCAAATTGTTCTTTTTATTAAATCTATGATGACATCATTACACTCGAAGGGTTTTCCACGGGTGTGTATTTTCATATGATCCGTTAAGAGTTTCCTTGAAGTAAAAGTTCGTTGACAATCATTACATTCGAATGGTTTTTCGCCGGCATGCGTTCTTAGATGCATCTCCAAGTAGAACTTATTTATAAACTTCCGCTCACAGAACTTACATTTTACTTTACTTTTGGGTTCAGCTACCTCTTCCAATCAATTTCCAGATCTATGCTTTTTTAAATGTAATTGCAGTCCTGTATGTGTAGAGTACTTTCTGTTACAATCATTACATTGAAAAAGTTTCTGGCCAGTGTGTTTTTTTGAGTGACGAGTTGTTTTTTCTTCAAATTCTTCAATGCGCATTTCCGCTGGAGAGAAAATACCACTTGTTGTTTAAAAATTCAGCCTGTATATCGGGTTTTTCAATAGGGCCATAACAATTTTGTATTTTAATACGAACGCGTCCTTGAACGTTTTTGATGATCTGTTTATGACGTAAACAGATCATCATTAAAGGTAAACGTAATTAAAGGTTAACATTTTTATCAAGATGAAGTTCACGAACGAGCAACGTTTGAAATTTATTAAAATTACTACCGCAATTCTGAGTCGGTGGTCGCAACTTTAAGAGCGCTCACTCACAGAAATGGTCCGGTCGAATGGCCACCTCGCTCCTGCGCCCTGGGATTGTTTTTATGGGGTTACGTTATGTCGTTGGTTTATGCCAACAAGCCAACAACGTAAGAGGAGCTCAAGAACAATATCGAACGCGAAATTGCCAACGTTTCCGACCGATATGTGGAAATTTGGCTCCAAAGAATCGTTCGCGCAATCGTACTCGCGGCGGTCATATGAACGAGATTGAAATCCATAGTTAAATGTAACATTAGTACTGCACCTGAAATAAATTTCAGCCCATTATCTCAATTATTCTGTTTTATTTAAATATAAAATTGTTGTCCTTATTGAAAAATCCTTTACAAATTTACACAAAGACGAATCGAACGCCACCCACAGCCCAGTATTGAATTTTTCATGTGTGATCTCTGAAATAATACGTTAGTAGACAGTTCTTTTCTATGTTTAAGGCGAAATAGGCGTAGCGACAGAATTATTAAAAACCGGGCGATCATTTCGCCAATAAAAGAAAGGAGATAAAAAACGATTGTTTTATGAAAAAAAGTATTTCCGCTATTTCGTAAAATACGTCCGGGTTGCACAATCGGTGAACTACCAGAATATGGTTGCGTTACAGAATAGGGACACTGTGTGTGTAGTGTGAGATGATAGTTGGAGGTCGAAGATCACACCAGGCAGGGGGCCTAACATCGCTGCATCAGTCAGGCTGAGACCACGTTCGGTGCAACCCGGACGAAACATCAGCGAAAATAAATAAAAAGAGTATGTTTTGCTTTAAGATGATACATGGAGTCCAGTGCTGCCCCCATTTTAAATAAAATATTTGGAAACGGAGATATCATTTAAAATTTTGTTCTAGTAAGCCCTAGATAACCCTTCAAACTATTTTATGAACTACTGTTTACAGTTTGAAGTGAGAACGTTAAGCTTTAGTTTGCATTTTTGCAAAAGTGGCCGTTTTCCGCAACACATGAAAGCACGCACGCACATACATACAGCTGCTTTATTTATTTTTATAAAGAACTTAATTTTAGATTTAATTTCTCCAATCTGAAAAGGTTGGAGAAATCAACACGAGTATTATTACTTACTGTTAAATTTTATATAGAAAGTTGAAACTGATAGGTAAAATGTTTCCTTCAACTGTGGAGGATCTGGTGTCATGAGATAATAGCTCTGCTTAGTTCAGATACCAGTCTCTCACAATTTTTTAGAGACCTTAAATAGGTACATACGAGTACCTATGTCGTTGTTATCATCATGTTCTGGAATCTAAGATTGTACAGAAAAATAAAAATAAAAAATATATAACTAAATTTGTCCTAAATTGACTACCTACAGGTATTTAATTACAAATATATTATCACGCTATTACAATATTTTTTTCTTTTCTTCTTTCGCAGCGCCACCTGTATGGATCCTCATATGAACTGTCAAGTTACCATTTAAGGCGAATTTCCTGTGACAAACATTACATTCGTACGGTCTTTCTCCAGTATGTGTTCTAAGATGATTCTTTACGTGGGCCTTTTGTCTAAATTTGCGTTGACATATATTACACTCGTATCGTTTCTCACCTGTGTGTGTGAGTAAGTGTGTGTTTAACATGCTAGGAGAAGCAAACCTGCGACCGCAGATGTCACATTGGGCAGGTTTTTTCGAACTACCATCGCCGTGCATTCTCGTAATATGATCTTGTAAATAATATTTCGAGCACAGAACACGTTGACATACGTAGCATTTGTACCCACCCGTCCCTTTTTTACAGTTCTCACTAATACTCTTCAAATGTTCACAGAATTCACTATTCGCATCAAACGTTATGTTGCAAACGTAACATACGATAGGTTTCTCGTCATTTTTCTTTTTTCTATATCTACGAGGTTTCTCGTCACTTTGCTTTTTCGTATGCACTTTTTTATGTTCTGTCAGATAGCCCTTCGAAATGAAACTTTTACCGCAACACTCACATTGAAAAGGTTTCTCGCCGGTGTGAAGTCTTATATGTATGATAAAAGGGAATCTTTCTCTGAATTTGCGATGACAGTGATCACATTCGTAAGGTTTCTCGCCAGTATGCCTTGTCAGATGTTTCTCTAAATTCCACTTTAAGCTAAATTTGTGATGACAAAATTTACATTCGTGAGGTCTCTCACCGGTGTGTGTCATGGAATGCACCCTTAAACTAGTGATTGAGATATATCCTTTACCACAAATTTTACACTTGTAAGGTTTCTCGCCGGTGTGAGTCATAAAATGCCTCCTTAAACAAATCCAACTAACATATCTCTTGTGACAAATAGCACATCCAAACGGCTTGTGTTCCTTTAAATGTATTCGCATTTTATCTAGTCTATGCAATGTAATTTGGCAGAACTGGCACGTGTAGTGTCGCTGGTTTTCCACTGTAACGTATTTGACAGACCGAGCTCGTTTCATTGCTGTTTCCGGGTCTTGAACTTGTTCGGTATTGCGAACCGTCGCGGGGAAACCTAAACAAAAACATACAAGAATAACACGTGTGGATATTGACACCGCTACAAATATAAGTCAAACTTTAATATACTTAACATTATGTTTTATAACACATATTTGAGGACTTCAACGCACGTTACTCGTATTTAAAATTTCTAAAGACTGGTGTCGTAAAAGATGTTTATACTCGTAAATAAATAAAAAACATACTAAACCCATAAGTTTATTTTCTGGTACAATAGTTACATAGCGTAATACAATAAATAGCTCATTATCACCATGTCAGCCAAAAGATTTTCAAAACGACCGATTGGAAGTGGCCTGCGTTAAGCGTTTAGCTGCAACCTTGCTCATTTCGCCGGTCACCTCGTAGGCGGTCCTGCCTATATTTATAATTTTTAGTTTTATATATTATATTAACCCTACACCTGCCATATATTAAGATTTTCAGCAATAATTTCTGTATGTACATTTATTTATTTTAAAAATTTTATTATACATAAGCGATAGTTACAAATAATAAAATAACAAAGGTAATTTTACATAGTAAGTTTATTTTATGCGTATGTATTAATATTTATGTAAATTTGAACATGAAAATTTACATTTATACATGCACGTATGTATAGGTATGTATGTGTATTTATATGTATCATGTATGTATGTATATGTATTTTATTATTTTTATAAAATACTCTTCCTTCCTTCCTTATTTTAATATTTTGTAACTTGCATTCCATCTCATTCACTACCTTTTCTGCTACGTCCCTAAGATGAACTGGTAGACAATGCTTAGCATTAAGTTTTACCTTTTGTATTGTTTATGCTTCCGTTGATATGTGAAGGGTTAATTGTGCCTTTGTGTTTTTTATCTTTTTATAGTATCGTCGTACTCGTATATTTATAAGGCAAGTGTGAAAGGAAGAGCGGGACGGGGTCGACCTCGGCGAACGTTCTGCGATCAGATTGCAGACGTTCTGAAAAAGGGAGAGGTAAGAAGTACACGTAACCGAAGGGCATGTATGAAGAGGTTGATGAGTGTAGGTGAAGCGAAAGAGGTCTGTCAAGATCGTAGCAAGTGGAGGTCCATAGTCTCTGCCTACCCCTGTGGGAAAAAGGCGTGATAGTATGTATGTATGTACTCGTATAGAGGCGTTATTTAAAAAGCCTTCTTTATTATGTACTGATTGGTAAACTGAATACACGGGTCTCTAGTCAATCTTCTTTTCCATTCCACTGAAGGCCTCCGCGGCGTATTGGAAACCACGCTAGACCACCAGACTATTAAAATCAGAACGGGTTCGATCCCCAGGCAGGGCAAGTTGGAAAATGGTTTTGTGTCTTGGATGTTGAGGTTATATATATTATTGTGTCGTTGAGTGACGAGTAGTATCCATAACACAAGTTACTTACTTTGGGGCTAGCTCAGTCAGTGTAATTTGTCCTTATCTATTTATTTCATTTACAAAAGGACGAAAATAACCAGAAATTCATAGATTAAATTAAGCACTTTGGCTAAAAAATAATTATATAATATGATATAATAATTTACTCTAAATGTTTTAATTATATAAATGATTGAATTTCATCATTAAAATAAATTTAGAACTGTGAATGTGTGTATAGTGAATATGAAACTGGAAATAATTGATGTATGTTATAAAGGTAAATCATAATTCAACACGTACTACTCGTAAATGCATAACTTCAAATTTTAATATCTATGAATCGAATGTCCAAAAATGTTTAATAAACCAAATTTAAAGGCACCAATAACTAATTTAAAAAAAAAGTCGATCTAAATTACCTTTTGAGTGCGACCTCCTCTTCTCTAACCAAATTGCTGTGCCCGACAGGGTCCATAAAATGATTCTTAAATTGTATTGTAGTTATCTTATGTGCTTTATGGTTTGCAATAAAATATTGAGTATTGAGTATTGATATATTTAAATATATTGATACATGAAAATGGGGGTAAAAACAAAAAGGGGGTATCAACCCGAAGGGGAGTAAACGTACTAATCAATGTAAACAACTTTTACTATGGGAATTTTGTATGGATTAGCGTTGGTCCCATAGTAAAAGTTGTTCACATTGATTAGTACGTTTACTCCCCTTCGGGTTGATACCCCCTTTTTGTTTCACGTTGTATTATTTAAGATTTTGAATTTTGATTTGAATGTTGGCTTTACAATTTATAATTTATTATTACAACCCGAACTGTGAACTCGCGACCCAATCAAATTCCCATTTCTCGTCAAGACTCATACTTGAACTAAAAATTCTATTTGTTTCATCTCTGTCCATTGTACATAATAATGTCCTTCTCTGTTTAGAGCAAACTTGTAATATGTGCTTATCTAATATATAAAATTCTCGTGTCACAGTTTTCGTTGCCATACTCCTCCGAAACGGCTTGACCAATTTTGATGAAATTTTTTGTGCTTATCCGGTATCTATGAGAATCGGCCAACATCTATTTTTCATCCTCCTAAATGTTAGGGGTAGTCTTTATATGGCAAAACAACGTTTGCCGGGTCAGCTAGTCTTATATATAAAATTCTCGTGTCACAATGTTCGTTCCCGTACTCCTCCGAAATGGCTTGACCGATTCTCATGAAATTTTGTGAGCATATTGAGTAGGTCTGAGAATCGGCCAACATCTATTTTTCATACCCCTAATCTACGCGGGCGAAGACGCGGACAAAAGCTAGTTACAATATAGTATTTTTCGTTTAAACTTACTAACTTAATTTTAAACTTATTCTTTGGCTAGTTCAATCTGTATGATTTGTCCTTAACTTTTTGTTAATGCCCGACGGCGGATCCTGAACGGCCCCCGCCATTATGTGTCTTCATGTGAGCCTTCAAATTGCTATTCATGGCAAATTTACGGTGACAAACATCACACTCGAAAGGTCTGTACCCAGTGTGCATTTTATAGTGCCCAGTGAGGTGGCCTTTTTGTTTAAATCTTCGATGACACACTTTGCATTCGAAGGGTTTCTCGCCTGTGTGCACATTTAAATGATTTTTTAAATCACCCCGACAGCGGAACCTGCGGCTGCAAATGTCGCATTCAAACAGCTTTTTTGTATTAGGATTCTCATTTTTTTCGGGATGTTGTAATAAAGTATGATGTTCTAAGCTATACTTTGTCGACAGAATACGTTCGCACACATCACATTTAAACTTTTTCTTAGTCTTGGGCTCATTTTTCATTGTCTGGCCAGATTCATGTTTCATTTGGTGTTTGGCTAATTGTTCATTCGAAATGTATCTTTTGCTACAAATATCACACACAAAAGATTTCTCACTATCAAGTCCTATCAAATGTTTCCTTTTTAAATGTGACGACAAACCTTCTTTTGCACTGAAGCCTCTGCCACAAATCTCACATTGGAAAGGTTTCTCACCTGTGTGAATTCGCACATGAATGGTAAAAGCGTATTTCTCTCTGAACCTACGATGACAATATTCACATTCGTATGGTTTCTCGCCAGTGTGTGTTGATTGGTGTTTCCATAAATTTGTCCTTTGTCTAAATCTATGATGACATATGTCACACTCATAAGGTCTGTCGTCTTTATGTGTAATAGAATGTGTCTTTAATGTGATACTACTGGCAAACAGACCTCCACAAACTTTACATAAATAACGTTTCTCGTCAGTATGATTCCTGAAGTGACGTTTCAAGCCGACCCAAGTATCAAATCTTTTGAGACAAACTGCACATTCAATAGGCTTATGTTCTTTTAA
Organism: Acrobasis repandana; assembly: GCA_963576875.1. Taxonomy (NCBI): domain Eukaryota; kingdom Metazoa; phylum Arthropoda; class Insecta; order Lepidoptera; family Pyralidae; genus Acrobasis; species Acrobasis repandana. The sequence goes on along the minus strand of OY756243.1, from coordinate 7,380,029 downwards.
ATGCGCATGCATTTTCTTTATTGAATTCAATGTAATTTGACAAAACTGGCAAGTGTAGTGACGCTGGTTTTCCACTAAAACATATTCTAGAGATCGAGCTCGCTTGGTTTTGATGTCCACGTCTTGAGCCTGTTCAGTATTGGGAACCGTCGCGGGGAATAAACCTGAACAAAAAAAAATTGGTTGCCTGTAAAGTCGGTATACGGGCGAAAGTTTTACGTGACAACGACTTTGCCTTTCACTTTTTATGTCTGTCTCTCTCGCACGCGTGCCTCTCACTCGCTCTCATTGTGAGCGCATAACGTGAGCGGAGCGTAACGCAGTTTCTTGAAGTGTCACCCGGCTAACCAATTTATAAGACGTTGTCACGTCAAAAACATCAAGAATAAAACGTGCAGATGTTTATACTTTCACACAACTAACACTTATTCGAGGACTTTAACGCAAATGAAAAGACTGCTTAATTTACTATTTAATTTACAATTTTACTCGATTAGAAATTCACAACAGTATTTAAAGGTTATAAATAAAAACTAAGAAGTGACGACACATAACGTATGCGCAATAGAAGATATGATATGGAATGGATATTGGAAGTATTAATTTTGCATTCAGGGTTTATATGTTATAGTAGCAGTTAAATTATAATGCAATCTAATCTTATATGAATAATAACTTAAATTTTTAAACAAAATAAAAAAAACAAACCGACTTAATTTTCTTTTAGGAGTTTCTTCCATATCTCTAAAGCTCTTCATCGTGTCTGCACCAAATTAATATGGGACCAACTTAATATTAAAGAGTTTCAAATAAAAAAAGAATCATCAAAATCAGTCCACAATAGGCATGATGCCAGACATGATGAGGCAAAAAATATTTTTGGCCCATCGGTTAGATTATTAAAAAATATTGTACACATATTTTTTATTTTCTGTTAGAAATAATAAATGACGAAGATACAGTGCATTTAAATTTCGCATGACGTCACGCTTTCGTACGATTTTTACACATCGGTGATGTCTCAAGCCCCCACTCTGGAACTTAGATACTCTGTATCTTTGTAATTTTTACTTTTTTTTTAAATATGAGTAAATTATTTTTGGATAATCTAACTAACGGACTAATTACAGTAATACTTTTCTGATCCAGTCATCATCCCTATTGGCAAAGATATCGCGTAACATAAATTAAAAAATAAAACGTGACGTAACGCTGCATTTTCGTTATGTTATTTGGCCTCCTTAGGGTGATGTGAAACTAAAAAGTTGTGTCACCTGCGTAATACGTATTGTAAAGTTATGCACTTTTAAAGTTTTGCAGCAAATATCAAATTAAAAGTTATTGATTTATATTACAATATTACCTACTCGGAAACCATTAAGGCTTATTTAGGCACAACGGTCGATTTTGAACGGCCAACACCATAATGTGTCTTCATATGAGCCTTCAAGTTGCTATTTAAGGCAAATTTCCGATGACAAACATCGCACTCGAAAGGTCTTACCCCAGTATGCGTTTGAAGATGGACACTGATGTGGCCTTTTTGTTTAAATCTTCGATGACACACTTCACATTCGAATGGTTTCTCGCCTGTGTGCACACGCAAATGATTGTCCAAATCGCCGCTACTTCTAAACCTGCGGTTGCAAATGTCGCATTCGAAAAGCTTTTTTATACTAGAAGGATTATCGCTTTTTTTGGGATGCTGTATTAAACTATGATGTTCCAAGTTATACTTTGAAGATAGAAATCGTTGACACACATCACATTTATACATTTTCTTAGCCTTGTCACTAGTTTTTTTATTTGTTTCAGAATTATGTTTTATTAGGTGCTTGGCTAATTGGTAATTCGTAATGTATCTTTTGTTGCAAATGTTACATTCATGAAGTTTAACACCACCAGCTCCTATAAAATGCTTTCTCTTGAGATGTGATGCCATTATGCTTTTTGAATGGAAGCCTTTGCCACAAACCTCACATTGAAAAGGTTTCTCGCCTGTATGTATTCTCAAATGTTCGAGAAAAGGGAATTTCTCTCTGAACCTACGCTGACAAAATTTACATTCGTATGGTTTCTCACCCGTGTGTGTTGATAAATGTTTTCCTAAATTTGCCTTTTGGTTAAATCTATGATGACAAATATCACATTCATAAGGTCTTTCGCCTGTGTGGGTATTCGAATGTGTTCTTAATGAGCTGCCACAGGCAAACTTAGTTCCACAAACTTTACAAACATGAGGTTTCTCGCCAGTATGAGTCCTAAAGTGATGTTTCAAGCCCATCCCAGTATTAAATCTTTTATGACAAACTGCACACTCAAAAGGCTTATGTTCCTTTAAGTGTGCTTGCATTTTCTGTAGCCTATGCAACGTAATTTGACAAAATTGGCACGTGTAATATCGTTGGTTCTCCTCTAAAACGTATTCTAGAGACCGAGTTCGTTTGGTTTCTCTCGCCGCGTCTTGAATTTGTTCAGTATTGTGTACCGTCGCAGGTAATGTACCTAAACGAAAAACATCAAGAATAAAACGTGGAAATGTTCAAAATGGCACATAATAAGGAAGAGATGTAAATTTTAAAAACGCTTCAACCGTTATAAATTTAAATTTTAAATATATTTTTAATACATTTTAGATTACTTTACTGTCATAGTTGTCAAAATATAGCAGTTAAGTTGCCAACTGTCATATTACATTATTTTTTTAATACGCCAGACGGTCAGGACAAAAGAAATGGCGGCGACAGCTGTATGGAAGTTAATTTTATGTGATATAAAATAAATTATTTTTTACATTTGACTGAACAGAAAATATTTATGTTTTTTATAGTAAAGAGGAATTTTATTTCTAATTTCAGAAATCTTTTCAAGCGTTTTCAGAATTTTTATCCCTTCCCTATTATTTATACTGACACTTATTCGAGGACTTTAACGCAAATTTACGTAACTGTAATTTACAAATTGACGTCAAGTTACAATTTCACAATTGTATCTAGTTGATGGTTATAAATAATACAGGAAAACTTGAAAATGTATATTGAGAAAGACTTCGTTAAAATCTTTCTGAATATACATTTTCATGTTAATATCATTCTCAGTTTAAGGCGACGCGACGTGGGTTCACAATTTGCAATACCATGCGTGTTTTTGAAAAATCACTGTAATTAAACTACCAAAGTTTATTCCACAAAAAAATTACATAAAAATCTTAAGGATTTTCTACAGACACCCACAATAGCCAAAACACGATTGAGCATTTTTGGCTCGATAGAAAAAAAATCACAAACATACCTCTAATTTGCCTAAATTTGCCTTTATAATACATATTACTTTTTATACAATCACTTTTTTATATGAAAATTACACTAAAAAATGTATTATCTAAATATCTATCCGTTTTGGCTACAAAAAAAATATAAATATAATACAAAAAAAATAATAAATAAAACACTGCGAAATAACGTCGAGCAGGCTCCGGGCCTTTCTTCTCTTTCGACGAATATTTCACTGTTTTTTTTTTTTGTATTATATTTATAATTTTTTTTTTGTAGCCAAAACGGATAGATATTAAAATAATACATTTTTTGGTATAATTTTCATATAAAAAGGTGATTGTATAAAATAGTAACAAGTATTATAAAGGCAAATTTAGGCAAATTTAGAGGTATGTTTGTGATTTTTTTCAATCGAGCCAGAAATGCTCAATCGTGTTTTGGCTATTGTGGATGCCTGTAGAAAATCCTTAAGATTTTTATGTAAATTTTTGAGGTACAAACTATAGTAGTTTAATAACAGTGATTTTTCAAAAACACGCACGGTATTGCAAATTGTGAACCCACGTCACCTTAAGAGTAATTTCAAGATATTGGTAGAGGGCCTGCCCCTCTACCGCCTAACACGATTGCTACGTTTATGGTTTATGACCTAATCGCGCCATTTCGAACCGCTTAGCAAAGCGTATTGCTTTCACATGTACTCTATAGACACAGACTGGTCTATAGAGTACATGTAAAAGCAATATCACTTTATATCGCTTTGCTAGGCGGTTCGAAATGGCACGATGACGTCATAAACCATAGACGTAGCGAAAGCAATCATGTTAGGCGGTAGACCCGCAGGTCAGGTCTCTTTGGCTGACTGTACATAGGCACATTATCACGTCTATATCCCTGCGTAATCCAGCAAGGTTAGTTCTAAAAGCTACAAACCCAGTTTAGCGTGATGGTGTATAGACCAGGAGGGAAAGAAGTTCCTTAACTGTGGTCATAATGATACTTGACATTTTGATAAAGTGTACCTTATGAAGAATGGACATACGTAATGATATTGTGGCCATTTTAATTCAGTGGACGTTTTGATCCAGTGGACTTTATGCGACTGAAAGAATATTTTAAATGGCGAATATTGACTCTGATCTTAGAATCTAAAACTTTGGAAAAATTACATGTAATTTGTATGTATGTATTTTTAGTTACAGGAAAACTACGAGAGGTCCTTCACGCGAGTTTAGCTCTTACTTGTCCGATGTTTGATTAAATGTTTAGCTAACTCTCTGTTACAAATATAGCTTTTACTGCAAATGTTACATGGAAATTTTTTCTTCTGATTCTCACGCTGACCTATCAAATGTTTTTTCTTTAGATGCGACGATAAATCTCTTTTTGAACTGTAGCCTATTCCACAAACCTCGCATTGGAAAGGCTTCTCACCTGTGTGTAGTCGTATATGAATGATATAATTAAATTTCTCTCTGAACCTTCGATGGCAATATTCACATTCGTACGGTTTCTCGCCCGTGTGTGTTGATATATGTTTCGCTAAATTCCGCTTTCGGCTAAATCTATGATGACAAACGTGACACTCGTGGGGCCTTTCGCCTGTATGCATAAACAAATGCGCTTTTAAAGTGGTGTAAGAAGCGAACCTAGATCCACAAATTTTACACACATAAGGTTTCTCCCCACTATGAATATAAAAATGCCGTTTTAAGTGTCCCATATCAACAAATCTTTTGTGACAAACTGCACACTCATATGGTTTATGTTCTTTTAAATGTGTTTTCATTTGTTGTTGTCTATGCAAAGTGATTTGACAGAATTGGCACGTGTAGTTCCGCTGTTTTCCCACTGTAACACATTCTAGAGACCGAGTTCGTTTTGTTTCCGTTGCTGCGTCATGAGCTTGTTCAATATTGGGAAGTGCAGGGAATATACCTGAACAAAAAAAACATGTGTTCACACGTTACTATGTTACTACATTTTCTAAACCATAAAATACGTTGAGGACTTTATCACACGGTCACATTAGAATTTGATTCGCATTTATCACGTGCTTTTTGATTTTATCTCTATGACACACGTTACACGTATATGGAAAGTAGAGTTCCAGAATAGAAAAAGTCGGAAGGTGTAAAAATTAAAGTTTAAAATAATAGGAAAAATATATTCACAGACACACAACAGTATTTAATTTCCGTTTAAACAGTAAAAAAGAAGAATAATACCTCACTCACCGATAAAATATTTTCTTGTTATTCATAATTACAACCTGATATTGATATTTCTTTTTTCTCAAAACGAAAACTTATTTAAACCTATAACAAAGAGATCACATACATATTCGTATGGTTTCTCACTCGTGTTTCTCCAAAAGGCTACGGAAAGCACATCTAAGACAAATATCTGAAACGGTTTGTTCTCATGATAAGATGTCTCCATTTTTTCTCGTATATTACGAGTATGTTGCTTGAATGAACACATGACCTCGCAAATGATATTTGGTAGACTAAACACGTTAACATACGTCGCATCTATATGGTTTTGGCTCCTTTTAAGATTTTATTAAGATATAGTTCATTGCTATAAGAATACAATCAAATGCACGGAATTCTCTCCACGCGAGTTTAACTCGCACTTAGCCGGTTTATTCGTACTGGTCTCCCAAATGATAAGCTTGTTTAAATGTTAAAAATAAATGAATAAAGTAAAATAAAATAAAATTCTTTTATTTCAAGCTACAGTGGCCCATATCTTATTTTAAGTTACATCTGTCTCCTCGCACTATACTAGCGTACTCAACATGTAGTTCATTGTGTTTAATATACACTTCGGCATCCATTCTTCCATCTATCACTTTCAAGATTCCATTGGTGCTCCCACGCATTCTTCGCACCATGGAAGCAGACTTTTAGCGCATGATGGCATAAAAATCATCTATGCCAGCATCCGCTAAAATGCCTGATGCACTACAAAATCGTGGGAGCCCCAACAAAGCCCTGAATGTGTTATTATATTGAATCCTCAGGGCACTGTAGGCTTTGGCAGTGTAGTTGGTCCATAGTGCACACGTGTAAAAACTTTGGCAATATGCTTGAAACAATGTTTTTTTAACTTTTGCGTCGCAACGAATAAATCTATGAGCCAACATATTTCCCCTTACCGACAGCGCTCTGCGTTCTCTTTCAATGTCCAAATTATCCTCCATATTTTCTGATAAGATATGCCCTAAATACTTAAACTGTGCAACACGTTTCAAAGGTACTCCATTCAGCATCAATGGTGGAATATTAGATGGTTCTTTAATATTGCCTTTAAACAACATGAACTCACTTTTGCACTCATTATATTTTAAACCATGCTGCAGAGCCTAAGTCTCACAAACTTGAAGTAGCTTACTCAATCGACCCGGTGAAGGTGTTATAACTTTTTAATATTGTCTATGCTAAGTTTCTATTTTTAATCTGTGAACATTTTTGTACTTCCCTTCCGCTTCTATCGTTGATGGCGAATACACGTAACGAAACACCTCCGGACCTTTTATTTTACCAGCACCTAATTCATACAGTTTTTCCACATATTATTTACTATTTTTAACATGGTCCTTCGAGCCGGATTTTTAATCTGTGAACATTTTTGTACTTCCCTTCCGCTTCTATCGTTGATGGCGAATACACGTAACGAAACACCTCCGGACCTTTTATTTTACCAGCACCTAATTCATACAGTTTTTCCACTTATTATTTACTATTTTTAACATGGTCCTTCGAAGGTGAGGTGCTGCGAGTGTTTTGTGCATTATCGTTTAGGACAGTTGAAGATTTTCGCCGACCAGACTTTAAATTTGCCGCTTGCGTTTAGGCGCGAAAGTGCGATCTCTGGGACGGAGCAACTGAAGCCACCGATCGACAGTGTATTCCTGTTATCAATAATTTTGAGCACAGCAAGTATTGATATTGGAAATTATCAAGCATTCATCAATTTCCAATTTTGCTGTGTCGGAAGCCATCTTTATCAAGTGTGCGTCCACATTCCACATCCGCGAGTAGTTCTCCTACTCGCCGCTGCAACAAATTTACTACGTGGTAGCGCTGTAGTGCAGTTACCGCTACTCGACACCACATGGGTTGCAGCGCTAGTGTGCTGCACGCACGAAGGACGTCATCTCCGCTTGGAACTCCTACAACTGCGTCAAGTAGTTCTGCTACTCGCCACTGCGCCAATTGTACGTCACCTCGGCGCTAGTGTGCTGCGCTATCCGCCCGCCATCTTTGCTGTGAGCTCCCGCCTCTGCCCGAAAGGTTCCGCTGCTCTCCGCTACAACATTGGAGCGCTATTGTGCTACGCGGGAAACAACGACATTGGTGGAAATACTAGCTAGTTAAACCCCTCGCCGCAGCAGAAGAGCAGCGCCACCAACACAGGAAATCGTAGGCGCAACACAACGAGTTCATTCGGATTTCAGCCATTTTGATTGTCACTTTGCTTAATTTCGTTTTTTGTGACGGACAATTAGTTTTATTTTATTTTATGTTCACTATTTTAAGGTGTAATAGTAGTGATACATAGTTTGTAAAAATGTCTTCTAGTGAAACTGACGATACCGTAGTTGCGTCAAACTTAGCCGCGCTAACCAGGCAGCGTGGCGTTGTGAAGGGGTTACTCACCAAACACTTCAAATTTATACAAGAAGCGAAGGCGCAAACCTCAACTATGGAGGCGCTTTTAATTCGGGAGGAAAGGCTTCGCTCGTCCTTTGAGCGTTTCGAGGCTCTCAACCTCGAAATATGCAGCCTTGATCCGGAAGCTGATGACTCTGAATTGGTGGAGACGAAGTACATCGACTCTTTGGCATCATTGAAATGCCTGATTCAGCAGTGTACGCCTTCGCAACCGCCTTGCTTGCCTGCCAAACCTGAAAATGCCTCACGGCTACCTAAAATAGACGTACCAAATTTTTCTGGTAAGTACTCAGATTATAAGCCATTCATAGGATTGTTTGATGCCTTAATTCACCGCAATAATGCGCTAGACATTCAAAAGCTATTTTACTTACGTAGTTTTCTTGAAGGTGAACCATTAGATTTAATAAAAAATTTGCCATTGGTGCCGGAAAGCTATGTCGACGCTAGGAACATTTTAATTGAAAGATACGATAATGTTTACAAAATAACAAATGAACATATAGGTACATTATTGGAAATTTCTCCTATTGTAAGGTCTACGGCATCCAATATCAGGCAATTTGTATCTGTTATAAAACAGCAGCTTGCTGCCCTTAAAAACTTGGGCCATAATGTATTATTGTGGGATCCAGTTATCCTCTGTATTATAACTAGAAAACTTGATATTCTTTGTAATCGCGAATTTCAGCTTGTTAGGGATGAAGAACCCACTGTCAATTCGTTAACTATTTTTCTAGAAAAGCGAGCTTTAGCGCTTGAAAATACAGAAAGGCAGCAGGTGCAGGCTTCTAAAACCTCTCATGTGGCAACTGTTAAGGGGAAACCGGGCAACACTTCCATGAAGTCTTCTACAGCCTGCGAGTTATGTAAGTTACCCTACAGATTATTTTCTTGCCCAGAATTTCAACTTTTATCTGCTTCACGCAGACTTCAATTTGTTACAGACAACAAAATTTGCAAAATATGTCTTAATAAGCATAGTAAAAAGTGTCGATTCTTCTTTAAATGCGACATATGTAAGGAGAAACATAACAAGTTACTTCATCAAGAAAGTGTTCAATCTCCAGTAACATTATTTACAGAATCAAGTACCAGGCAAGTGCTTCTTCCAACTGCTCGAGTCAAAATCATTGCGAGCAATGGAACAGAATATCATGTAAAGGCTATACTAGATAGCGGCTCACAGGTTTCATTTATAACCTCTAAATTAGTTAAATTGTTAGGTTTACAGCCATCCCCAGTAAATACACCTATTGTTGGAATTGGAAATACCACAAGTAACATTAAGGAGCGTGTCAATGTAAAACTGCAGTCACTCATTAGTAACTTTAATATTTCTGTCACTTGTTATTTATTACAAAATATTACTGGAAAACTTCCTCAATCGAAGATAACTGTAGATAATTATTAATAATTACTTATTACCTCCTAATATAGAGCTGGCTGACAAAGACTTCAACATGCCAAGTGTGATTCACATTTTATTGGGAGCTGACGTATTTTTCCAGCTGTTGGTGCCGCCTGAGCGTCAGTGTCGTCATGAAGCTGCAACAGGGGATGCCTGCAGCAGTGCATCAGTGGTTCCTGTGCTTCACACTCACTTCGGTGCAGTTATTGCTGGGTCTCTGCCAGCCACTCAACGGTCAAAACAAGTAACATCTTTATTTTGTAAAATTTGTGACAGCTCATTGAATAACACTTTATCTCAGTTCTTTAAAACTGAAAGTATACCTGAGTATTACTCAGAGGCCTTGTCAGAACATGATACTTGTGAAAGACTATTCACTGATACCGTCAAATTGGACACTCAAAATGAAAAGTTTGAGGTATCACTTCCACTCAAGTTACCGTTGGAGTCTATTCATGAAAACCTGGGAAATTCATTTAATTTTGCATTAAATAGGTTCTTAAATTTAGAAAAAAGACTTTGTAAGGATCCTTTAGTTTATAAATTATATAAAGATTTTATACATGACTATTTGCAACAAGGTCATTGTACCATTATTGATATCAGTCAGTATAACTTGGATAAGGATGCAGTATACTTTTTAGCACATCATCCTGTACTTAGGTTAGATAAAAGAACAACTAAGTGCCGGGTTGTTTTTGATGGGTCTATGAAGACAAATAAAAAAGTTTCTTTAAATGATATGCTTCTGAATGGTGCAGTGGTTCATAATGAACTGTTTGATATTTTAATATTATTCAGAATTGATGAATATATTTTTGTAACTGATATTCAATCAATGTTTAGACAAATATCTCTCAACCCTGAACATAGAACCCTGCAAAATATTCTTTGGAGAGACAATCCACAAGATAATATACAATGTTTACAATTAAATACTGTAACATATGGACTTAAAAGCTCCACGTACTTAGCTACAAGATGTCTTAAAGAATTAGCAAATAGGTATGGGAAGGAATTTCCTTTGGCTGCATCTATAATTGAAAATTCGATTTTTGTAGATGATGCCCTTGTCTCAGAAAGTTCTCCTGAACGATTAATGGAATCAAAAGATCAGTTGTGTAATCTTTTAAATAAGGGTGGATTTATATTACATAAATGGTATTCTAATTGCCCTCAATTATTAAATAGCATTCCTGAGAGTCAACAACACTTTGATAATGTGGAGTTACAAAAGGACAACACTTATTTAAAAACATTAGGCATTAATTATAATGTTAATTCTGACACATTCATGATATCCTGTCCTAAGACTAATAATGAAATGCCTACCACAAAACGTAGCATTTTAAGCTTTATAGGGAAATTTTATGATCCACTTGGACTAGCTGGTCCTGTGGTTTTGAAAGCCAAACTAATTATGCAATCACTATGGCAAGCTCAACTCCCTTGGGATGAGATACCACCTGAAAATCAGCTTAACACCTGGACAGAGTTTTATACTAGCCTGCATGAAATGCAACCAGTGCACATTCCACGCTTTGTTAATTTAAGAAACGCACAATCAGCTCAGTTGATAGGGTTTGCGGATGCTAGCAATGCTGGCTATGGATGCTGTTTGTATTTGAGAGTAACAGATTCTTCTGAAGAGGTCAAGGTTACTTTGCTTTGTTCAAAATCACGCGTTAAAGGCTTAGACAAAAATCTCACTATACCGAGAGTCGAGTTGAATGCTGCAGTGTTACTTGCTAGGCTAGCTTCCAGAGTGCATAGCATGTTAAAACTTAAGTTAAATATTGAAAAGGTTATTCTGTACTCCGATTCTCAGATTGTTTTAGCTTGGATAAAAACAAATATAAGCATGCTTAATTCATATGTGGCTAATAGAGTTAAGGTAATTGTTCAGCTCACAGACGCTCCTAACTGGTCATGGTCATATGTAAGTACAGACGAAAATCCTGCAGACTGTTTAAGCAGGGGAGTTTTGCCGCACGAGTAACACCGTCACCCGTTGTGGTGGACAGGCCCTAAGGCTCTTCATAGTAGTGAGTATACCCAGGACTTAGTAACAGACTTACCTGTTCCCTGTGAACTACCTGAAGTTAAGGTGGCCTCTGCATTTTCATGCGCTCTGGTTTGTACTGTGACAACTGATCAAGTTTTATGTTTAGATTTTCGAGATGAATTCGCTGATATTAATAAAATGAAACGTGTATTGGCTTACATTTTGCGATTTATTCATAATGCGAGAGCTGGATCCCACAAAAATAAATTAAATTATTTAAGTAGCGCAGAATTAAACAATTCATTATTACTTATTGTAAAATGTGAACAGCAAAAATATTTACAAGATGTTTTTCGTGACTTAAGATTAAGTAGATCTGTTAAAGGTAACTATAAATCATTGTATCCATTTATAGATGCCAATGGATTGCTCAGAGTGGGTGGTAGGTTAGAAAACGCTTCTATTCCATTTAGTCAGAAACATCAAGTCATTTTGCCAAAAGATTCTCGTATAACACATTTGATAATTCAAAATGAGCATTTAAAAAGTCTCCATGCTGGGCCAAGACTGGTACTTTCAGTTCTCAATCAGAAATTTTGGATAGTGCATGGTTTAAGAGAAATTAAAAAGGTAACTCATAAGTGCATTACCTGTTTCAGATTGAAAGCTAATGCAGCTAAACAACTTATGGGTGCATTGCCCTATGACAGAGTAAACATGTCTACTCGGCCATATCAAAAAATTGGTTGTGACTACGCAGGGCCTATATTTATCAAACAAAGCCGTATTAGAAAACCTTTACACACTAAAGCCTATGTATGTATATTTGTATGCTTTGTCACCAAAGCCATACATATCGAATTGGCTTCTGATTTAAAAACAGACACATTTTTGGCCTGTCTTAAACGATTCATAGCGCGTAGAGGTATTCCAAGTGATATTTATTGTGATAATGCGTCAACATTTAAAAGTGCTAGTACCAAATAAACTGAATTGTATAAGCTTCAAAATTGTAAAATACATCAAATGAAAGTTCATGACTTTTCATCCCAGCAAAATATTAAGTTCCATTTTTTACCCTGTTACAGCCCCATATTCGCAGGTTTAGCTGAAGCTGGCGTTAAAAGCATGAAATTTCATTTGAAACGTGTAATTCAAAATACTTCTCTAACATATGAGGAAATTAATACTGTACTGTGTCAAATTGAATCAATATTGAACAGTAGACCTCTCTTACCTTTATCAAATGATGTAACGGACTATGCTTATCTTACTCCTGGACATTTTATTATAGGATCTGCTTTAAACATGTATCCAGAGCAGGATGTAGAAGTTTGTCATGATAGGCTACAATTTTGGAGGGTGTGTACTCATATCAAAAATTCATTTTGGAAAGTGTGGCACAAACATTATCTTAATATTTTACAAACACGTAACAAGTGGACTAGTGCACAACCTAATGTAACAGTAGGGTCTTTAGTAATTTTAAAAGATGATAATACTGCTCCCATGTATTGGCCAATGGCCAGAGTCATTAATGTATTCCCTGGCGCAGACAATAAAGTAAGAGTTGTAGAAGTAAAAACTGCTAATGGGCATACTCATAGGCGTTCGATTGTAAAAATTTGCCCTCTTCCAATACAATAATTTTGTAAATTTTTGTAATGGAATTTTAATGTTGTAATTTTGTTATATTTTCTAATTGATAAGTTCACATAGTAAGTACATACATACCTATTATAAGTTAATAATTTACGAAGTTAATGTAGATGTTATCTTTGTTGAGTGGCAGTATGCTGATAGCAGCATTTCTATGCTTGAATTAAGTTTTAAGTTAGTTATAGTTTATTTACTGTAGAATTCTCATAAGTCGTAGACACTAAATAGGTACATAATCTTTTATAACTTTTATCTGTTTACGTTCCATAGCTAACTTGTACTTATTTTGATAACAGATAGGTACTGTTTGAAATTACATACATGTATAGCTTTAATTTTAATATATTTTGTTTCTCTTGAGCTTAAAAACATTGTATTTCTGTATCAAAATATAACAAACTCGCATAAACAACTTTGTCATTCTATTATTTTGTATAGTTGTTCGAAGCAATAGAAGTCAATTGTTATTGTTAATTTAAATACTTTATTTTGCTCAACATAATTTAAAAGTTAGGTACAATGTTGTTCATATCGTCTTTTCTTAGATAGGCAGTATGTTAGTAACTCTAACATTTTAGTTATAACTTTTTAATATTGTCTATGCTAAGTTTCTATTTTTAATCTGTGAACATTTTTGTACTTCCCTTCCGCTTCTATCGTTGATGGCGAATACACGTAACGAAACACCTCCGGACCTTTTATTTTACCAGCACCTAATTCATACAGTTTTTCCACATATTATTTACTATTTTTAACAGAAGGAGAAAGCAAAATCATATCATCGGCATAATTTATGTTGTTTACTGAAACACCATCGATCCTGCAACCAACATCCATATTGCTCAGTTCATTTATATATAAATTAAATAGCCTAGGTGAAGACAAACCACCTTGCCTTACACCACAATTCAGAGAATACTCATCCAAATGAGCGTTTGCCCATTTAACTACATTTTTTTGATTCTGATACTAATATGAGAAAAGACCAATAACTTCCGGGGATACGCCTGCCTTCATTAATTTATCCCATAGCAAATCATAGACCACAAGGTCAAATGCTTTAGACAAATCCAGGAAACAGGCATAAATTGGAGTCTTCCTTTTGACATAATAATTTGTTACATATTTCACTGTAATGACTGCACTTTCTGTGGAAAGATTTTCACGGAAACCAAACTGAGAGTCATGAAGTTTAATTTTATCTGCCAAAGTGACATCTAGTATTTTATCCAATATATTTGCTGATATTGTCGCCAAAGATATTGGCCTGTAATTGTTTTTATCAGACATGGCCCCAGAAGCATTCTTTACAAGTGGTATTACAATAGTTCTCATTAAGCCAGGTGGTAAATATGAATGTCTAATACAGAATGTAAATACGAGTAGCATAGACAGAACTCTGTATATGTGAGGCCCTGCATGCTGCAAATGCTCAATGCTGAGTCCGTCATGCCCTGGAGACTTTCCTCTTTTCATATTTTTTATTGCATTACGCACATCACTACTGGTTATTCTCAAAGGATTATCAATGGGAACAGACTCAGCATTGAACCTGAAGATTAGACTTCACCATAAAATGATCCCTGAAAATATTTGCAATACTTTGTGGATTGTCATTCCCATCCACATTTACAGGTAACTTTACTCTACCTTCCACCTACCTTACTTCTTACCATTAAGATCCCTAGAACTCTTCCAGAATTTACTGAAGTGCTTGGCTGAGTGTTGAGTGGCTAAAACATCCATTTTTATTTGCTCTTGGTTTTGCTAGCAATACTTTAATCTGGACTTAAATATCTTACGGCTTACATACATTTTGTCATGCACAGGACCTTGTGCTGGTTTACCACTCATGCAATAAGCTTCGTATCCTAAACGAGCCTTTATGGGCCCTTGCCACATGTTTATTCCAATCCATCAAGCACCTTCCCTTCAAAGATTTTTTATGAACTCTACTATGACTCTCCAGTGATGCTTGACTTAATGAGCTAACAATGCTATCATATAGTAAATCTATGACAGCTCTATGGGCCACATCCTTACACATATTGTCTGCACAACTATGTAACTCCCTTGGGAAATCAATTAATTTTAGTTTTTCATTACATATTTTAAGATATTTTTCTTGTTCCTGTTGGGTTTTATTTCCCCATACTACCTTATTGACAGATTCACAAATTATAGAATATTTTTTATTATTTACATTAAGATTGCAATTAATAACAATTGGATAATGCTCTGACTAATATACACCATATAAAATTTCAACATTACTCACAGTGTCCCATGCCCGCTGGGTTGTTAAACAATGGTCCAACCAACGCTTACTTCCGGTTGCTGCACACACAAAAGTGTGTATGTCAGGCGACTGACCAAGTTTCTCCTTATCGGCACATAACCATTGCCTCTCCTTACAGAATTCTGTTAATTCTTTATCAAATGGTGTTAAAGGATGAGCATTGTAGTCGCCTAGCATATACACTGTCTCACAGTTACAATCCTCTACTACTGCATTAATAATAGCCAAACATTCTGTAAACATTGGTATACTCTCAGAGTTAGAATAGAAGGGCATGTATACATTAACAATTACTATTTCGCGAGAGTCTGCCGTCACCGCCTTAATAGCTACGATTCTATCACTGTTACAATTAATAACTGACACTTGTTGAAAAGCGCTTTTCCGCCACAGTAACGCAATACCGCCATACCGACGCCCCCGTATGATATCCTTGGATGTGTCCATACCTGATTTAGCCGTAAAAGTAAAATCATAGTCCATTTCCCCAAGAAATGGCAGGTCTCCCGGCAGCAACCACGTCTCCTGCAGCGCCAGCATATCAGCTATCTTGCACAGATCCCGAACGTCTTGTATACTTCTTTTGACATTTTTACAATTAAAGCTAATAAATTTACTGATCTTCTGTTGTACTGGTACCATCTAACTTAGTTAATTTGTTCTTTACATGCTTGGTCTTGTCAAACGTTGATCGTTTCCTAAAATGTACAAACTGCATGAACTTTACACCATCAGGCCAAAATTCGTCAAAGAAAAAAAATTCCATTTTGTGTTTTGGCACCATGACTTTGAAAGCGTTGTACGGTCGATCCTCCTTCATACTGATTTTCTCCAATTCAACTTTCAACTTTGTTTTTGTTGCTATGTATTCAATAATATCCTTGTCAGTTACTTCTTTATTTACGTTAGAAATGAACACCGGCATTTTCACATCCGCTGCCTTGAAATTTGATGTGTCATCGGTCAAAGCTGTACCGGTCTCCCAATGAAACGGTTTCTCAGTCTTCGGCGTTGCACTGTTATTCAGTCCTCGCTTGGTTCATTAGCTTTCCATTCGCCTTTTTTCAGTAAATCCGCCATTTCGAGTTGCAGCTGCGGCTGCATCGGTTTAGGACTCGGACACGGAGTTTCTTCAATGTTTATTTGTTGTATTTTTTTCTCTATGACACTGACATTGACAATAGGTGCGTTCCGTTGACATTGCATTGCAGCTGCGTTCATATCACATGATGACGACTCCGCTTGTGGTACCGTTGTTCTATCATTTTCGACCAAGAGTGACGTTGACATTACACAGCTCTCAAAATCACGCTCGCATTTTGAACGTGAATGTGACTCTGACGTTTTACTCCCGTCAAAGTCACGTTGCAACTTTTCGGACTCGACAGCTCTTTGCCTGAGCGAGAAGTTTGCTAGCTGTCCTTCTTCGCATGGTACATCATTAAAAATGTCGTCACTTTTTTCGCTTACTACCTCCTCATTGTTTATATGAGATAGTCCTATCGGTCCACTATCTAACGCGTAGCCTCCTCGATTTCTTGTATTTACATACTGCGTGTGTCTTGGATGTTCCATCGAGATTAGTTTCAGATGTTCGATTTCCATTTGAATTTCTTGCAGTTGTTCCGTAGTGACAAAACGACCACCGAGACCAGCTATTTCGTTACGAATTTGAATGACATCTTTATATAACGCAACGACGTCTATATCGTCTATTGACGCTGGCGGCAATTTCTGAAGGTCTCTGGCTACAAACATGGGTATCTTCTCCGGGTCTATTTCCTTAAATAGTACAATGATGTCCTCTAAATTTCTTTGATTTCTTGTCGCTTCTTCGCGTAATATTTTGTTTGTGTGACGTTACTTGATTTCCTTATTAGAATATTTTTTTTCGCGCGGCATTAGCCGCTGCTCGTCGTCGCCATGAGTTCTAAAAAACTCGTGGTCAACGGACTATTGGCCTTTCTGGAGAAGCAGCTGGACTGCATGGATGAAGTGAGCGTCACGCAGATCTGCACCAGCAACTGGAAGGAAGAAGAAATCCGCAGCGCGAAAGTGCTGATGTACGAGTCGCTCGGAATGATCGACCGAATGCCGTCTCGCAGAAGAGATGAAAAGGGAGAGCGCAGTCTTCAAGACATCATTAAGTTGTTTAAGGAGACCGATCCTGACGAGTGGCCCATGGCGTTTGTGGTGTCTGCCCAAGGGCTGCATTCCCTTCCGCCCGTGAGTTTCGATCACGTTGACGTCACCAGACTTTTGAAGGACATCACGTTGCTGAAATCTAGTCTGGCCAACCTGCAGCTTAAGTTTGAGGCATCTCAATCTACCATCAATAATTTACGTACGGAAATTATTGAATTAAAAACCAATAAATCCGTATGTAGGTCACCTGATGCCTCGAACAACGACCCGTGCCGTGATGCACCCAATGCAAGTTTCGCGTCAGCGAAATTCGACTCGCCGGTCAACGCCATCGTTGTCGACCGTCTTGTGTCACCCCGCCCCGCGCCGCGTGCGTCACCTGCACCCGTGGTGACAAATGTGAGCACGCCAACACCTCGTGCTTACGCGACTGCTGCAAGCCAACCTCCCAGGAAACAGCAGTTACCTCAACGCAAGATGGAGGTGTTTCCAAAAAAAGGACCTACTCCCGTATCAGCTCCTCAAAAGGGGCCTACTGACCAGGATGGCTTCATCAAAGTGGAACGGAAGAGGAAGAAGCCCAGTCCATGTCAAAACAAGTGCGGTACTGCGCTCAGTGGACCAAATATGCTCCTGCGTGGTGCCGTGCCTACGACCATGCTCTATGTGTCTCGCTTACATCACTCCACTAAGATCGAGGAGTTGGTGGAGTACATAAGAGTAAAGAGACTCATTACACCCTGAGGGTCGTAAAATTGGAATCGCGTCACAGCGTGAATTTCAATTCGTATGTGGTGCGAGTTCCAACTGCTCAGCTGGCGACCTTCACCAAGGAAGATTTCTGGCCGAAGGGTGTCGTGTTCCGGAGATATCGCGGGCGGTTACCTGACACCAGTACACAGTGCAATGCGTCACAAAAACAATAAATAGTTTTAATTTTACTTTTTACAATTTATATGTATGTATGTTAGTTTTTAAGGTATATATTATATGGGCCTTGTTTGTAAACCATGTTTGTAAACTTAGTTGCCTGAAATAAACGGATATTATTATTATTATTATATGTCGCCTCGCACATCCTGATCAGACTTTCGTTGTCCATTACATCGTGCTTATATTGCACGTACGCCAAGAGTTCACATATTACTATATCACAGTTTTTGCACTTGAACTTTCGATTCGCCATTTTATTACACACGTGACCGTGACACGAAACACGCCCGTACGCTAGCTATGTGCGAGCGAGACTGAAGGTGGAACTAAGCTAACTCTCTGTTACAACTAAAGCTTTTTATTTATTTTAGGGTTCCGTACAAAAAAATGAAAAGCGGAACCCTTATAAGATCACTCGTGCGTCTGTCTGTCCGTCCGTCTGTCACAGCCAATTTTCTCCGAATCTTCTAGACCGAATCAGGTGAAATTTGGCAGGATGGTGTAATCCTATGACTCAAACACATATGTGCAAAGTAAATAAATATTATTTTAAAATAAGGGAATGACCCTTATTTTAAAATAAAAAAATTACTTCGGGGGAAATATGAGGAAATTAAAAAAAAAAGTTTTGCAAAACTTACTATGTTATGTATCAAATGAAAGGGCTGGTTATAAGGATCTCAAATATATTTTTGTTATGATTGTGAAATAAATAGTTTTGATTTTATTCGAGAAGACGAAAATTTACCACCCCCCCCCTCCCTAATCTCCGAAAGTACTGAGCCTAAAATTTTGAAAAAAGTACAAGATATAGTTCATTGCTATAAGAATACAATTAAATGCACGAAACCCTCTCCACGCAAGTTTAACTCGCACTTGGCCGGTTTATTCGTACTGGTCTCCCCAATGATAAGCTTGTTCAAATGTTAAGCTAACTCTCTGTTACAACTAAAGCTTTTTATTTATTTTTTATTTACAATGCTCAGTTCCACGTGAGGGTTACAGCTGTAAAGCTGTGTATATAACGTTTAACTAAATACACTAAAACAATTTTAAGGGTATGTTCAGTCCGTGATACCGAACAACTTTCCTCGAACATATCATGGGCTGAATTCAGCCTTAAAATAGTTTTAGTATATTTTGTAAGACCCTGAGAACATGTATATTGGACGTAGGAGAAGAAACGATATATGTATTCAACGTTTATGTTATTATAGTTTTATCTACACTTCTACACTAATATTATAAAGAGGAAAGATTTGTACCTATTTTTGTATGTTTGTAATGAATAGGCTTAAAAAGTACTGGGCCGATTTAAAAAATTCTTTCACCGTTGGAAAGCTACACTATCCCCGAGTGACATAGGCTATGTGTGTACCACGGGCGAAGCCGGGGTAGACTGCTAGTTTATAATACAGTTAAAAAATAAACATGGAATTCTTAAACTCAATGTTTAACAGCGATTCACACCACTTTATCACATTTAAAAGTTATTACCTAATATAATATTTTTAATGGCGAAAATTGACTATTATCTCCGAAGCTACTAGGTTAAAAATTTCGGAAAAATACAGAAAACAGTTCTTTACTTATAAGTTACAAGAAAACCTGAACGAAGTCTATAGTATTTAAACTAGGTACGGAACCCGCACCATGCGAGCTCAACTCGCACTTGTACGGTCTTTCGTACTGACGTCCCCAGTGCTATGTTTAATTAAATGTTTAGCTAACTCTCTGTTACAAATAAAACTTTTACGACAAATGTTACACAAAAAAGTTTTCTTTTCTTTTCTCTCTGTGTGTCCCATAAAATGCTTTTTCTTTAGATGTGACGACAAATCTCCTTTTGCACTGTAGCTTATTCCACAAACCTCGCATTGGAAAGGTTTCTCACCTGTGTGCATTCGTACATGAATGACATAATTAAATTTCTCCCTGAACCTACGATGGCAATATTCACATTTAAATGGTTTTTCGCCCGTGTGTGTTATTAGATGCTTCGTTAAATTTCGCTTTCGGCTAAATTTATGGTGACAAATGTCACACTCGTGAGGTCTTTCGCCTGTATGCATGAACAAATGTGAGCTTAAAGTGCTGCTACAAGCGAACCTAGCTCCACAAACTTTACACACATAAGGTTTCTCGCCACTATGAATATAAAAATGCTTCTTTAAGCGTCCCATATCAACAAATCTTTTGTGACAAACTGCACACTCATATGGTTTATGTTCTTTTAAATGTGTTTTCATTTGTTGTTGTCTATGCAATGTGATTTGACAGAATTGGCACGTGTAGTTCCGCTGTTTTCCCACTGTAACACATTCTAGAGACCGAGTTCGTTTCGTTTCTGTTGCTGCGTCTTGGGTTCGTTCAATATTAGGAAGTGCAGGGAAAATACCTGAACAAAAAAACACGTGTTCACACGTTACTCTGTACATTTTCAACACCATAAAATATGTTCGAGGACTTTATCGCACGCTCACATTAGAATTCGCATTGAATAAATATTGTTTTAGGGTTCCGTACCCAATGGGTGCAAACGGGACCCTATTACTGAGACTCCGCTGTCTGTCTGTCCGTCTGACACAGGGCTCTATCTCTTGAACCGTAATAGCTAGACACTTGAAATTTTCACCCGATTATGTATTACTGTGGCGGATATAACAAATACTAAAAATAAAAAATTGTTAAAAATTAAAGGGGGTCGTCATACAAGAAACTTGTTTTTTTCAGCGTTTTTAACTTGATCTTTAAAATGGCATTAACTAGATACTTGAAATTTTCACCAATTATGTATTACTATGACCACAATAACAACAAATCTTAAAAATAAAATAAAGTTAAAAATTAAAGGGGGTCGTCATACAAGAAACGTGTTTCTTCAGCGTTATAAAACATTGTACGATGGTACGGAACCCTTCATACGAGTCCAACTCGCACTTGCTCGTTTATTTATTATTATTAGAATTTCTATCATTGTCAGTTTTAACATGCAGATGGGTTTGTAAATTATTAATTCTTAGTTGAATTTAAAACTGGAGTTCAAACATACGCTTTAACAAATTCTTGACGAGAACTGTCGCAAATTTCAATCTTTTCAATGTTATATTTTATCTTTAATTAATTAAGTTACGACGTTTTTGATGGGCCCTGGTCTCTATGGAGGTGCCATGTGCCCTCGTGCCACCGGGTTTGAGTCTGTCAGATGGCAAGAGGCCGGACGGGCTCACTCCCATTCCTTGGGAGAGGGGTCGCTGTTTGGTGTGGGACGCGACTTACGTCAGCACTTTCGCACCCACACATCTGGGTAAGACAATTCGCACGGCCGGGGTGGCCGCCGTCACCTGACCACATGATCTTCGTGCCGAGTCGAACCTGACGCAACGCATATCCCTCGCAATACAGCGGGGGAACGCTGCAAGTGTTATGGGCACTTTTGCGTCAGGTACGATTCGGGGCGGACTTTTTGACAAATAAATCGACGTGTATTTTTCAATACTAAATATTGTACTAGATTTATTTGTGTACTATTATGTATGACTTTGGATTTAAATTCCGAATAAATATTAATTATAATTAAGTTACTGTTACTTAACTTTTGCCTTACCGGAATATGGAGTGTCGTTGTGTAACCTTATTGGAGGGAAACACATTGGGAATTATTCCCTTTATCTTAAAGTGGTACATAAGAGGGTGAGGTTTGTTCTTAATATATTGTATTAATGACAAAGAATACGAGTAAACATGGATTATAGGTTACGAAATGAAAGTAAAGTAAAATTAATAAAGAAAAAATATAATGATGATTGACTTACAATATTATATAAATCAATAAAAATTAATTTAAATACATGGAAAAAACGATAGTTTTCAATTTAAACATAAACTTCATTATTTTGTTCTATTTAACACCGTATTCTTAATTATAAAAATCTATAAAAAGACAAAAAGAGCTGATTGTAACTTTTTTATTTTCACTTGCTTCCTGTGAAGGACAACATCGTGAGGAAACCTGCACACTAGTTCATTAGTGTTAAAATGACTGTTGTCACTAGATGACAGTCATTGAGCTCAGCTAGTGTAAGATGTCTATTGGCAGAAAAATCGGACACCAGTTGTTTTTGCCAATGCATGTCCACATGACATATGACATAACTCAATACTACTAACGCCCCTTTTAGCGCTGATCTATGAGAAGCTACCTTGTGAATTCACATCACATATTAAGACGATAAATGGAGTCCAGTGCTGCCCCCATTTGAAATAAATTATTTGTAAAGAAACGGAGATATCATTTAAAATTTTAAGTTACTAAAACCTTTTCGCAAAAATGCAAACTAAAGCCTAACGTTCTCACTTTAAAATGTAAACAGTGGTACATAAAATATGTACTTAGTTTGAAGGGTTATCTAGGTTTAGTAGCTTAACATTTTAAATGATATCTCAGTTTCCTTACAAACAATTTATTTCAAATGGGGGCAGCACTGGACTCCGTGTATCGTCTTAACCCTTAAATGCGCCAGTTTTTATTTTTAATTGAATTAAATATATATTGTCTTTTTCGCGCTATATTTCACTAGAAAAATATTTTTTTTTTTTTTTTTTATAATTTACATGGTATTTTAGACCAAAAATAGAGTGTTGCAAATTTACAACACGGTGCATATCTGTATATCATCAGTTAGTTACCCCATGAAGGCACAATAAAAAAGAAAAATTGTTTTAAAATTGTTTTTCTTGAACTTTATTTAGGTTGCGACATGGTATTGCCGAAAACAATTATTTTTTTACTATAACAGAAAATCATACACTTTTCAAATTCTATCAAACCACATCGGCCAATAAACAACATTATCTAAACGAACGTCTTTACTGGGTGCTGTTTGTCCAGGATCTTTCTTCTTCTTTATATTTAGGATTTTCTACTCCAATTAAGGAAATCCAAGAAATAAAGAAGGTATTTTCTGAGGTCAATTTTACTTATGAAAAAAGGATTAGAAATTTGTTTTTGTGCTGAATACATACTTATTGCTTTAATGGACAATTATATTTTGTATGAAGCCATTGAAAAAATACGTAAAGAACTTGTAAGGTGGTCTAAATCCACGATTTCTTGAGGATTTTATATGCTACCAGCAAATTTCAAATAGCTTCGAGGTACATCTACTCGTATGTTACCGTTTTCACAAAAGATTACGAGATACCCTGTGTCTTTTTCTTGGCGTAAGGCGTAAGGGCGCATAAGCAGAATTTTGTTCTTCTTCTAGAAGCGGTAAATCTGGATCTTCAGCATCACCATCTAGTTGCTCTTCTTCATCCAAAATTTTGTCTCCAAGATCTCGTAAAATAGATTCAAGATTTTCATAAAATCTGGCTTCGTCGTTATTTTCACTACCTACCAATATCCTCCAAATCATCCTCTGACATATATAAACGGCTTAAATAAGCTTCTTTCTGAGTATCAGAAAACACATTTTTGTTGGGTGTCCTACTTAGCCAGAAACGCGCAATGTTGCAAATTTGCAACAGTCTATTTTATTCTAATTTTTTAAACTTTTTTAAAATTATATTGTAAATATTTTTATATTTAATTTTAAATTTTTTCTATATATTTGAAAATAGATAGAAAACTTTAAAATTGAATATATTATACATCCGTGTGATTTATTTCAAAGCCTCACCTCGATGTTTTAAGTAAATATTGACCACTAAACTTTCAATAAAATCGACACTCGGTATGTTTAGCAAAACTACCCGCAAAAACTATTTATTTTAAAAGTAAATGTTCAAATAGTGTTGCCAATTTGTTTATTTGGTATTCTACTAATATTCTAAGACACTCAAAAACATTTAAAACAATTACTTAGGATTATATGATGAAAAAATTGAGTGTTGCATATTTACAACACGACGCATTTAAGGGTTAAGTTCGGTTGCTTTTCTCCCCATATTTACTACTTAGGTCTTGAAGCGAATGGTGGTAATATGTATATACAGGGTGACTTTTTATTAACTGGCAACCTTTTTGGAGCAAGTTCAGTCCATGATACCGAACTACTTTCAATAAAAAAAGTTATTAAAAATCGATAAAAAAATTTTCGTCTTTCCATACAAAATCTCTTTGACTGAGCGCCGATTTGTAAGGGAGGACGAAAAATTTTTAAAGTTTTTTAATAACTTTTTTATAGAAAGTAGTTCAGTATTATGGACTGAACTTGCTCCAAAATGTTGCCAGTTAATAAAAAGTCAACCTGTATAATCCGTCAATTTGACGACCAGTACGCTACGTTCCAAATCCCGAGTTTGTACTTTTGTTATAAGAACAGTGAGGCTTGCGAAACATAATTTTAATAATTGCCCTAAAAAATCCAGCCTTATATGGGTAGGGTGGGCCTTGAACCAACAGTATGTGTCTTCATATGAGCTTTTAAGTTACCATTTATAGCAAATTTACGATGACAAATATCACATTCGTACGGCCTCTCCCCAGTGTGCATTTTCGCATGGTTTCTCACGTGGCTTTTTTGTTTAAATCTCCTATGACACACGTTACATTCGTATGGTTTCTCACCCGTGTGCACGACTAAGTGTTTCTCTAAAAGGCTACGGAAAGCACATCTGAGACCGCAAATGTCACACTCAAAAGGCTTCTTTTTATGATAGGATCTTTCCACTTTCTCTCCTATATTATGTTGCTTGAACATATGATCTCGCAAGTGGTATTTGGTAGACAAAACACGTTCACATACGTCACATTTGTATAGTTTAGGCTCTTTTTTCGTACTGGTCTCCCCAGTGCTATGTTTGTTTAAATGCTTAGCTAACTCTCTGTTACAACTAAAGCTTTTACTACAAATGTTACATAGAAAAGGTTTGTCAGTGTGTCCTATCAAATGTTTTCTTTTTAAATGTGACGATAAATCTCCTTTTGAACTGAAGCCTTTGCCACAAACCTCGCATTGGAAAGGTTTCTCACCTGTGTGTATTCGTACATGAATGGTAAAAGGAAATTTCTCTCTGAACCTACGATGGCAATATTCACATTCATATGGTTTCTCGCCCGTGTGTGTTGATAGATGTTTCACTAAATTCCGCTTTAGGCTAAATCTATGATGACATATGTCACACTCGTGGGGCCTTTCACCTGTATGTATAACCGAATGAGTTTTTAAAACTGTATTACTACCGAACCTAGCACCGCAATCTTTACACACATGAGGTTTCTCGCCAGTGTGTGTCATATAATGCCGCTTCAAGCTCATCCAATTGACAAATCTTTTGTGACAAACTGAACATTCAAAAGGCTTATGTTCTTTTAAATGGGCGCGCATTTGCTTTTCCTTTTGCAACGTTACGTGACAGAACTGGCACGTGTACTGTCGTTGGTTCTCTACTCTCACACATTCTAGAGATCGAGTGCGTTTGTTTGCTGTTTCCGCGTCTTCAGCTTTTTCAGTATTGGGAACCGTCGCGGGGGAAATACCTGAACAAAAAATACAAGATGCTTGTATAGATAGATATATATTGATATGCAAGTAAAAGTACTATAATGATTCTTAGCTTAATAGAGCGAAAGCAGCAGCGCGAAGGTGGGAATAAGCTACTAATTCACGACAGCCTGCCGCTCAGGTCTGCAAACGAGTACGAGAGAGAGTTATGGAGACCCAATAACATTGATACCTCTCACTCTTCCACTCTTTTGCAAACCTGCGCGGTGAATTGTCACATGAACTGGGTTCTCATACCATTTTCCTGCCTAAGTGTCACGCCGTCTTAGCTTTACAATACTCTAAAAACATTTTAGAGGACTTTATCACACGCACGGGCTTCCATATTTATTCCAAACTTTATAAAATGCTTACAATAATTTAAAGCATTTTAACGACCTTTACGTAAAGCTGAACAGAAATTAGGTGTATTAAATATAATGAAAATTGAAGAATAATTGATCACAATGTATAATAATACATATTTTTGCCCGCCTTTTCGACGCAGTGAACAATTGCCATATCCACAATACGAGTACTTAGTAAATCATAAAAAATCACACTTAAATAATTTAGTAGACTTGAAAGAGTATTTTTTCACATAAATAGGTATTTAATGTTAACGCAAACGCACGTCCTTATGCGAACATTGTGAATTCATAAATACTATAGAAATAATAATAGGCTTTTTCAAATGGCTTAGACACGGACATAACTACTTAGCAAGTTATTTTACAATCAATAAATATATAGATTTATACAGCATTATTATGCTCGTAACAACATCTAAATTTAAAAATATGCGATAAATCACCCTGTATAGAGTAACACTATGTAATGAAGGATTTCGTCAAGGTGATTCGAACGACAGCACAATTGATTGTGCAGTCATGTCAAATCTCACGCGAAAATTTTACATAACATAGTCTTCAATTTAGATACTCTACAGAGTGTGTTTTGAGATGTTTATTCAGATGACCTTTCTGTCTAAATCTGCGCCGACAAATATTACACTCATGTGGTGTTTCACCCGAGTGTATAAGATTATGTTTATTCAACAAGCTACGATAAATAAATCTTACGCCACAAAAGCTACACTCGTAAGGTTTTTGCGTATTATCGTTAGAATGCACCAAAGAGTGGTGTTTCAACAATTGTTTTGTAATAAAATTACGATGACATATATTACATTTAAATGGTTTCTCGCCAGTATGCGTTCTCAAATGTATTTGTAAGGAACTTTTTGAAGCCAAGCTTCTTTGGCACACATTACACTTAAACGGCCTTTCTCCCGTATGCGACTTTAAATGTATAAGCAAATGGCTATTAGCAGGAAAACATTTACCACATAAACTACATAGAAATCTTTTAACAACACTGTGGGTTTTCGCCAACGTATCGCCATGTTTTTTCTTTATATGATTCGCCATCACACTCTTTGCTTTAAACTTTTTACGACAATAATCGCACTGAAAAGGATTATCATCGGTGTGTATTCTTAAATGTATAATTAAGGGGAATTTCTCTCTGAATTTCCGGTGACATATGTTGCATTCGAATGGTTTCTCGCCAGTATGCGCTGTCATATGTTTCGTCAAGTGACCTTTTAATTTGAATTTATATTGACAAATCTCACATTCATACGGTTTTACATCTTTATGAGTTATTAAATGCGACTTTAATCGAGACTTGAATTCAAATCTCTTGTGACAGAGAGCGCATTCAAAGGTCTTATGTTCTCTTAAGTGTGCAAACATTTGTAGTTTCTTATCTAGTGTTATTTGACAGAATTGGCACTGAAATTGTTGTTGATTCTCCACTTTGACACATTGCAGAGACTGAAATCGTTTGGTTGCTGTAGTTTTTTCTTCAAACGTCACAGTGTTTGGTGCCGATGATGTCAGGATGGCACCTGAACAAAAATATTTAAAAAAAAAACATTACCACGAATTATTAAGGTATATCTATTTTAATTTTTTTTCAGAGGACTTTATCGCATTCAATCATCATTCAACGCTGTATCTCGAAGTTCGTTTCAGATTTTAAATTAAGAAAGTAGAGCCGAATTTTTAAAGAACGAATGAATTTAGGCGAGAACTAATGTAAAATTTTCCATTAATACGGTATTACCTAATGAGCATATTTCAATATTTTCGGGATATCTATTGTATTATCAATAAAAATCAATGTTGAAGTTTAAATTTCCACTACCGCGCCAAAAACGCTAATTTCTGTCATGGCGGCGGTTATTTGTCAGATGACGTCACAAATAGGTGACACAAGTATATATACAGGGTCTGACAAAATATACTGAAACTATTTTAAGGGTGGATTCAGTCCATGATACTGAACAACTTTCCCCAAGGGACATATACCGAAATATGAAAAATATTTTTTGATCTCCCATACAAGTTGACCGATCAGCTGATCCAAGTTTGCAGGGAAAGCCAAAAATTATTTTTCATATTTCGACATATGTTACTTGGGGAAAGTTGTTCAGTATCATGGACTGAATCCACCCCTAAAATAGTTTCAGTATATTTTGTTAGACGTTATATAATAGGCGCATACAAAAAAAAATACCCCGTTTATTATCATGTGAGGTCATCGGAGAAGACGGCATTTACAAGGCGTTTTTGATAGGAAAAAAATAAAAAAATATTGTAATTTTATTCGTATATACTTAGCAAAAACCATGTAATTTTTATACAGGGTTATTTCTTATTTTTTTTATTTGGTTATTTTTTTTCGTTTTTCAATAATTGTTTTTATGGAAAGTAGTTCAGTATCACGGACTGAACTTGCTCCAAAAAGGTTGCCGGTTAAATAAAAATAACCCTGTATAATAATTTCGTGATATAAGTTTCTATACGCCCTTATCTGTTAGGATGACAACAAATTATGGTTAATTATAAATGTCGTCCAACACCATGATACACTTTCACGTCTTTATGCTTAATGGGGCAGACAGATGATTTTGGGTCTTGCCTCTAAGCAGACAGAGCCGAGGGCCGCAAAACCCAAATATCACTGTTAGCATAATGGTGGGCACGCAGGTGAAGGAATCAAAATAGTGATGTTGCTAGCCGCATCACCTACACGATTTGCATTGTCGCCCATTCCCTCGATCGCCTCTTACGAACTGCGCGGGAAGAGAAGCACCTGGCACATTCTCAGTTTTTTCTTTTCTCCCAGATCAACATGAAAGGAATAAACTGAAGAGGTATCAAAACATTCACATATGGAAATTTTGATTTTCATCTTCGTTTTTTAGAAATTCTAACATTCGAGGACATTTTGGTCCATTCAAGAAGTCTCACCATGCGTTAACTTATGCTTTTCTAAGGTTTTCTTAGAAGAAAATCCACGGCTACACACGCCACATAAATAAGGTTTCTCGCCTGTATGCTTCCTTGAATGACTTTGTAAAAGGAATTCTGTAGAAAACTTTCGCTTACAGACTGAGCATTGGTACGGTCTATAATGCGTTTTAACATGTTTGCATAATACACCCTTAATAGCAAATGTTTTGTGACAGATGTCACATTCAAATGGTTTTTTGTCAATGTGCCTCTTTGAATGCATATACAGCTCACCATTCGAAGGGAACCTACGGCCGCAAATGCTACATTGAAAAGGTTTCTCGCCAGTATGCGTTCTTAAATGTATCGTATAAGGCCACTTTTCTCTAAAATGACGATGACACACGTCACATTCGTATGGTTTCTCACCAGTATGTATTTTATAATGTTTCTGCAAATTCCATTTAATACTAAATCTATGGTGACAAACATCGCATTCGAACGGTTTCTCGCCGGTGTGAATAGTAAAATGCACTCTTAAGCCACTACTTTTTGTGAACTTAGCGTTGCAAACAGTACACTCGTAGCGTTTCTCGCCTGTATGTACCCTAACATGCCTTTGAAATTCACTCTTTATACCAAATGCCCTGTGACAAACTTCACATTTAAAAGGTTTGTGTTCTTTTAAATGTCTGTGCATTTGTTTCACTTCAGCAAATGTATTTTGACAAAATCTACACAAGTAATATTGCTGGTTGTCTAATATTACACATTCTAGTGACTGAATTCTTTTAGTCGCTGTTGTATTATCTTCCAAGTATTCAGTAATCTGTATCGTTGTATGGTGATTACCTGAATAGAAAAAAAAAATCAAAAATTATTCGAAATATCAAAAAAATGGATTTGTTTATTCAAATTTGTCGAATAGACAATAACTATTAACATTTTCAAATTTATTAATTCCAGTAAAAATATTAAGTACACCACATAATGTAGTTAAATATGTTCGAGGACTTTATCGCAAAGTCATGATTTTATATTTAAAACTTCCAGATTTTCATACCATTGTATATGTATTTGTATTTTAATAGTGTAACTTACCGCGTTTCTTATTTTCTTTTAAATCAAAATTTCTTGTATTTAAATATACTTTTTTAATTTACTCTGCTACTAATATGAGTAATGATCCCTTTGCGAAGTAATGGGTAGACCTGTCCGCAATACTACGAGTATAATGCATAAATTGGGTGTACTTTCTTATACAGACAAAAGTTTAACAGATTTTCGTTATTTAGAAAAGATTAGATAAGATTATCATGTCATAGAATAATCAATATGTACGAGGGGGGGTCAAAAAGTTCGCGGAACGGAGGGGAAGGGGGGTGAAATAAAATACTGTACTATTTTTCTTTTTCAATATATTCCCCCTTAAGTCGAATACATTTTTCAGATCTCTCTATTAACTTATTATTACCGTCGAAAAAAAATGATTTGTCTTTGTCCTCAAAATAGGCCGAAATCGCCGACTTGACTTCTTCATCATCGGAAAATTTCTTCCCCCGAAGCTCTTTTTTTAATTTGGGAAATAAAAAATAATCACAGGGGGCTAAGTCTGGACTATAGGGAGGATGGTTTAACATTTCGAAGCCACAGTGATGAAGGGCAGCCATCGCAACGCGGCTCTTGTGTACCGGTGCGTTGTCATGCAAAAGCAGCACACCCTTTGTCAACTTTCCCCGCCTTTTCTCCTTGATTGCTTCTTTTAATTGTCTTAGTAGATTAGCGTAGTATTCTCCCGTTATAGAAACACCCTTATCTTTATAATCTATTAATAAAATACCCTCTGTATCCCAAAAAACAGTTGCCATGATTTTTCCAGCCGATTGTGACACCCTGTATTTCTTAGGGGGGGGCTGACCCTTTTTATGCCACTGCATAGACTCTTGCTTCGACTCAGGCTCATAATGATGAACCCAAGTTTCATCTGCAGTAACAAGTCTTGCAAAAATTCCTTCCTTGTCGGCGCTACAGAGGTCTAAAAACTCCTTTGAATACTCGACGCGCAGCTGTTTCTGTGGTGGTGTGAGCATTCTTGGCACCCATCTTGCGCTGACTTTTGACATCCCAAGATTGTCGTGTAGAATATTTAAAATGGTTGTAGGTGATACTCCAACCATTTCTGCAAGTTGTTTCTTCTTCAAACGAGTATCCTCCAGTATAAGATTCTCCACTTTTTCAACGATGTTTGAGGTGGTGGCCTCAATCGGCCGTCCTGAGCGAGGGTCGTCTTCAAGAGACTCTCTGCCTTGCTTGAAAAGGCTATTCCACTTGTACACCATGGTTTTCCCAGGGCAAGAGTCCCCGTATACTGATAACATTTCTTCCAAAATTTTCTGAGGTGGTTTTCCTTGCTTAGTGAGGAACTTTATGACGGCACGAAACTCGATTTTTTCCATGTTCAAGTTTTTCTTCCGGATTCACTTGTTTGATCGACGACAGGTCAAAGGTTATTGACACAATCAGGTTCAAACTTGGCATATATACTCACAAAGAGTTGCTCATTAGTTACTACCTGCGGCAGGTCCCCCACCCCCCGCTATCCCCTCCATTCCGCGAACTTTTTGACCCCCCCTCGTAGGTTACTCAGTATAAAGAATTTTTAATAATCGATTTTCGTTGCACAGAAAATCAATAATTAGAATGTTTGTTATGAATAATTTGAAATCATAGAATTTTATTACAAATAACATTTACTTTTGCGATGTTTCTAATATCAGAATATCAAATTAAATATTATTATTTTTAATAAGTTTATTTAATATAATATATTTATAACCTATAAGTTGGCCCTATTCTAGTAAAATGGATAAAACTTTTCCAGCACTCGCCGGTCACAGTTCTAACCTAACCTATAAGTTTGCCCTATTCTAGTAAAATGGATAAAACTTTCCCAGCGTGTGTTGGTCGCAGTTCTAACCTAACCTATAAGTTTGCCCTAACCTATATTGTGGTAGCGATTTATAATGTATTCTAACTTAATATATGGTATTTAATTTGATTAAACAATGTTTTCACTTAATACTTCCTTTAATAATAATTTTCAGTAAAATAAAATTCCATGAAAGATTATACCGAACAAAAAATATTCTTTAAAGAAATATTCTACTGTTTGATTAGTTTGTTAAATGAAAATATGAGATTCTAAAATTCATTGAACTGTGTTTCTATAAATTGTGTTTCATTCAAGTAAATAGTCTTTGAAACAATAATATTTGAAATAAAAATATAAGAATTAAATATTCTATGAAAAAATTTCTGTGAATCGAAATTCTATGAAATTTCAGTCTGTGAAACAAGGGGCACCCGCATAAATTTATACATTTATCAGAGATTATGAATAGAAGCGGTATTAAAAAAACGGGTTGCACTCCGGGAGTGCCGGCAGACGTGAAAACTTGAATATTAACGTTGTGCATTTTTGATATTTTGGAATGGTTAGGGAATAATTTTGCACGAATTGCTTTAATTATCAGTATAAAAGTACTATCATTTATGTGGTAGAATACAATTGTTGAGGGGGATACTTCCTCTCCTACGCCGCGCCGGCTGTCTACTCTACATCCGTCTTACGAATTTTTGATCAGGACACGTGTCCTGACGCGAGTTTAACATTTTTTATCCATTACTAAAAACAGTGCACAACGCCGCTAAAGAAGTTTTCACTTCAAAATACTTATAGTCAGATCGGCGGTGTACGACGTACGTAGTTAGGTACAGGAATATATTCGGACATATAATGAAACATTTTAATGTTTAATTCAATGTTTATTTGTTTATAAATCATAAAAAGCGATTGATAAATAATAAAAATAGCATACCTTAAAATATTAAGAGTAAATAATATGCTAAAAAAGTTACGTAAGTAAATATAAAATACGACTTACAATTAAATTCTATAACATACAGATCATATTCTAAGATGATAGAGAATCGATTTCAAAGAGCTTATATAATTTTTTTCTTCAAATGTTCCAGAGCTCCATATACTTACAAACGTCTTTGTTAGTATTTTATTTACAATTGAAGATGCACAACACAGGCTCTTTAAGTTTTAAAGATTTTATGAATAAAAGCTGCAATTTTCATTGAACATGACAATATTAAAAACATTTTCGAAGAAATTACCTAATTTTTCTGTTATTATTTCCAAAAGTATCTAATAGTAAGTCTAGTATTATCTAGTATAGACATACAAAGACGTATTACTATTAAATACGCATTATAAGTAATAAAATCCTCAAATCTCATAATATCCCTGTCTAGCTAAACTATTATTATCTAATGCATCACACTACATAAAATTTAAGGATTTCATTCATTTATTTTTGACTGTTACCAAATGACTTTTATAAAATGACGTTGTATTTGGCATAAAACATATTTTTCACAGATTTATGTTGACAATATCCAAAAGTCAATAGTTAATAAACTTTTGCAAGTACGCGTGGTTTTTTGTGAGTTGATTTTCCTACACCGGAAGCAAGTAGTGGCAGTTCTTTTATTTAACCTTTAATACTGTAACTCAACGGGAATACAGAGTGCCGATTAGTAACAGTGTGACTCAGTGGAAAAAATGTCAGTTGCAATGTGGATCACTGTTACTCATTGAGATTTTTTTTCCCAATGAGTAGCAGTCTTCCTAATCTTGGTGTGACTCAACGGGAACAAACGGTTAAAAATAACCGTCCAGCGCCTAGTCTCGGATCGAACTCGTGCTCCATAGAAGCACAGCCAGTACCTAAATCGCTTAGCCACCACTGCATCGGTATTCTCGTATGGCTATGTTTTTTAAGATATTATTTTTATTAAAATTAAGATGAGCATTCACTACCTCCTGGAATTCCAGTATGCGTTTTCATATGAATATTTATATTAAAGTTAAGATGGGCATTCACTACCACCTGGAATTCCAGTATGCGTTTTCATATGAATTTCTAAAGCCTGCTTCGAAACAAATCGATGTTGACAAATCTCGCACTGATCATTATGTTTCAGTAAATGTCTTTTCAGTTGATTATTAGCGCTGAACCGCAAGTAGCAAAAGTTACATTGATATGGTTTCTCACCCGTGTGCGTTCTTAAATGAAGCGTAAACGGGTGTTTTTCCCTAAACCTACGGTGACACACGTCACATTCGTATGGTTTCTCGCCAGTATGTCTTGTTAAGTGTTTCTTCAAATTACTTTTCTGAGTGAACCGAAGATGACATACGTTGCATTCAAAAGGCCTAATTCCCGTGTGTTTGATTAGATGTTGCGTCAAATTGCCTTTGTAATAACATCTATAATGGCAAATATTACATTCATACGGTTTGTCACCCGTATGTGTCTTCAAATGAGTTTCTAAGTGGTATTTCGTTGTGAATCCACGCTGACAGACGTTACATTTATAAGGTTTGTCTCCACTGTGTAATTTTAAATGTGTGTCCAAATGATGTTTTGTTGTAAACCCGCGTGTACATATATCACATTTGAACGCTGTTTCGCCAGTATGTTTGATTAAGTGTATTTTCAAATCTTTATTAGCACCAAAACTCTTCCCGCAAAAGTTACACAAATGAGATTTCTCACCGGTGTGAATTCTCAAATGAACAGTGAAGGGATGTTTCTCTCTAAACCTACGATGACAAATGTCACATTCGTACGGTTTCTCGCCAGTGTGTCTCGTCATATGTTTTGTCAAATTACCCTTTTTATTAAATCTGTGATGACAGACTTTGCACTCATAAGGTTTCTCGCCAGTGTGAATGGCTTGGTGTATCTTCATTGCGCCCTTTTGACTAAATTTACGATGGCAAACGTTACATTCATGACGTTTTACACCAGTGTGGGTTACAATATGCTGTTTCAAATTAGTGTTTCTATCAAATCGCTTGTGACAATAAAAACATTCGAAAGGTTTATGGCCTTTCAAATGTATTCGCATTTGTTTCTCATCGACTATAGTCTTTTGACAAAATTGGCACACATAGTGAGTCCGGTTACCTAACCTTACAACTTCTAGAGACTGAATTCGTTTGTTTGCCGTTGTTACGTCTTCGATTTGTTCAATGTTTGGTACCGTAGTCGGAGAAACACCTGAATAGAAAAATATCCAACATTATTAGACATTTTATTGACATCTAAGCAGAACTACAAATTAGATATTATACAACAAAGAGGACTTTACCGCAAGTACGTGACATTTCTCTAAACTTATATTTAATATTTATTCAAATTTGATTCTAAGGCGATACTGTATAAGGCTAGAATTACAAAAATTAAGACCATGAAAACCTTTCCTTTGCTACGAATAATGTACGTCAATTTTCATTGGGACTTCGACACTTTGCTGTTTTGATCTCTAAATCTAGTTGATAAATAAATGTTATGTTTAAAGGAACACACACTTTTTCTATACCTACTATAATCGCATCTCACGCATTTTTTCAATCATTGCACTTTTTGAGAGAGTATATCTTTATAGTCATATTCGTTTTAGTACTAAAAGTGAGCATAAAAGTCGGCTAAACTTTGTCTTTGTACTCGGTTTATACCATTTTCCACCCAAAACAAATATATGCTGATAGATGCCAAAAAAATCATAACAGTAGGTTTAATTTAGGTTTTAGTTGGATAACAGTTTAAGCTAGATATAAATGTTTGTCTGCTGCACCCGTGTGGTTCCGGGTTAGAATAGGACCACTCCATCTCTTCCTGTTGATGTCATAAAAGGCGACCAAAGGACTAAGCACAAACATTTCGTGCTACAATTGCATTCCCAAGGAGGGTTAACGTCAGGCGGCGGCCGGTTGTGAAACTTTTCGCACAAATACATTCCCAAAAAGGGTTTGACGTCAGGCAGGCGGCCGGTCGTAAAACTATAGCCAAATCATTTGAATTGTCCCGGCTTTTTCTTCTCCATATTGCAAGGTCTTGGCATCCTTGGGTGACCATTGACATGCATGTTATATTATGGGAAGAAAAAGTGGGAAAGCGCACCCTGGGCTCCAAAGCAGCACAGCTGAGGCTGCAACTGGGAACGCGCTTGGATGAAGAAGATAAACGTTTGTCAGCGTTATACTTATATTTTGTGAAAGATTAAGTATATGTACTATATAACCTTATAATTCCTGTCAGAAACTTATATTACATCTATTAAAAAAATGTATTTCGTATAATGACAAATAAAACATGTCATTGTATAAAACTAAAGTAGATGAATGCTTGTAAAAATATTTCACTTAATTCTACCTTGAAATTAAACTAGCCTTATTTTGTGATGAAACTAGCACATACAGATCTATGTTGATTATCTATTTTGTAAATTGTATTAAATGTGTATGACTTGTCCTGTAGATAAATAGGCGACTTATCTGCTTACGCTTTAAGCTTCTTTTTACGTGGCATTCTTACAAAGGTAAGCTACTAAATAAGATGTTATGTTATGATCTTTGTAAAGGGATTTGTGACTGTAGATTTCCCCCAAATTCATAAAAAAATCTGCCCTTTTAGTAGCGTTACACTTTATAGCTGACATAAGGAGTGCAGATGTTCTATTAATACAACGGTTTCATTTTAATTGGAAGTCATACATAATCTATCGACACCCGACCAAATATTGGCACGAGCGTACTAAAAATATCTTCTAAAATACTAATAACAAAACAATAACTTATTAAGTATGATTATATAGCTGCATAATGGAACGGGGCGTTAGTACAGAGATGGACAGGAATTTATGGATCGAGTTGATACAGAGCAGACCTTAAGGTGAAGATATAGGCAAATGGCGTTGAAGTGTGAAATAAATTGTTAACTCGTAATTAAGGTGATAATTTCCAAATTGCTCTTCGTCATGCACTAGATAGCCCTTTAAATTATTTTATGAACTGCCGTTGAAACTTTTATTAGTTGCCGTGGCCACTTTTGGAGGAGGCAAGTTTTAAAGCTAGACGGACTAATGTAAATGCTTTCAACGGTGGTTCATAAAATTATATAAATGGCTATCTAGTGCATGACGAAGATCAATATGGAAATTATCTCCATATTTACGAGTTAACAATTTATTTCAAATGAGGGCGCCACTTCAAGGCCATTTGCCTATACCTTCACCTTAAATAGAAAAAAGGTCAGAAGGAAAAGATAGCTGCAAAATTAAGCAGCCGTGAGGGAGGTAAGATCTTTTTATGGATAAAGCTGTAAAACTATTTCATATTTGTCATTTTAGTCTTAACTTAGTTTA
Organism: Acrobasis repandana; assembly: GCA_963576875.1. Lineage (NCBI taxonomy): Eukaryota > Metazoa > Arthropoda > Insecta > Lepidoptera > Pyralidae > Acrobasis > Acrobasis repandana. The sequence continues at coordinate 7,342,548 of OY756243.1, read as the reverse complement.
AGGCTAGCTCAATCAGTGTTATTTGTCCTTATATATTTATTATTTTCTTGTAAAACGATTTATTTTTTTAAGATTACTTGCTAAGTACGGATAGTAGTGACGTTAATTTATTAAATACGTGCAACTGCAATCGAATACTTCAATTTTTGTATTGTTAAATTTAAGATGACAACTCGCTTCCCCCAGTATGCGTTTTCAAATGTATCTCTAACGTTTGCTTGGATACGAATCGCCGGTGACAAATATAGCATTCATCTGTGTGCTTCATCAAATGTTTTTTCAGCTGGTTATTCGCGCTGAACCTCAAGAAGCAGATGTTGCACTGGAAAGGTTGTTCACCGGTGTGCGTCCTCAAATGCTGCAAGTAAGGATGTTTCTCTCTAAACCTACGATGGCAGTATTCGCATTCGTAAGGTTTCTCGCCAGTGTGTATGGTCATGTGATTTTTCAAATTGCCTTTTTGAGTAAAACGGAGATGGCAGACGTTACACTCGAATGGTTTCGCGCCAGTATGTTTCGTTTGATGTATAGCTAAATTGCCCTTTGTGGAACACCTGTAGTCGCATATATCGCATTTGAATGGTTTCTCGCCAGTATGCGTTCTCAGATGCGCTTCCAAGTGTTGTTTTATATTAAAACCGCGCAAGCAAATAGTACATTTGAACCGTTTCTCGCCATTATGCGATTTTAGATGAGTTTCCAAAGTTCGCTTTACATAGAATTTACGCGGGCAGAGACTGCATTTGTACTCTTCCCCGGTGTGTTTCAGCAAATGTCTTTGCAATTGATTATTTCCACCAAACCGTTTCCCGCAAAAGTTGCATAGGTGAGGTTTCTCGCCCGTGTGCGTTCTTAGATGAACAGTAAACGGATGCTTTTCCCTAAACCTACGGTGACAGATGTCACATTCGAACGGTTTCTCGCCGGTGTGCCTCGTTAGATGTTTTGTTAAATTAGTCTTAGTATTGAATGCATGATGACAGACATGACATTCGAAAGGTCTTTCTCCGGTGTGTATTTTTTTATGTGTATTTAAAGTAGTCTTATGACTAAACCTGCGATGACATATATCACACTCGTGCGGCTTTACGCCTGTGTGAGTTATAAAGTGCCTCATTAAGTAGGCCCTCTTGATCAACCTCTTATGACAGAGGCCACACTCGAAAGGTTTGTGGTCTTTCAAATGCGTCCGCATCTGTTTCTCGTCATTGACCGTTTTGTCACAAAACTGGCACACGTAGTGGCGCGCGTTACCTAATTTTACACATTCTAGAGACTTGATTCGTTTGTTTGCCGTTGTGGGGTCTTCAAGTTGTTCATTTGTAACCGATGCCTTGGAACCACCTGAATACAAAAATTTCTAAAATTATTAGGCATACTTGTCATCTAAGCATAAAATACCAAGCAAGAACATTACACATATATTTTGTTGAGGACTTTATCGCAAACGCACGCTTTTTTTTATTTAAAAAGGTGTCATGTTAATAATTTTTGCTATTAGATTACGAAATGAAACAAGTGTTAACGATTTTGTTACTTTATAATAATTTTGTGATTGTTAAAAGGGCGCCCCCCGTCATACGGAGTTGTTAAAAGGCGAAACGTAAAGAAAAATGAAAAAACCTTCATCGACAAGAGCGTCGCTCTTAAATTATGCTGTAGGTACGCACCATCGCGAAATATAAACCGAATTTCTATTAAGATAAGGTCAACAGATATTGGAAGACGAGATAAACATATAAGGACTGTAGCTATACCTTATAACGCCATATGGTAAATGCAAAGATTGTAAGTAGTTATATATTAAGTATACTCGTATAACGAACATCAACAAAATTATATTTAATGTGTAATTAAAAATAGATATTTACAAACATCTGCCCAATCGCGTAAAAAGTTTACAATTTGTCTTTATATCTGTAGATAGATGTGTAATTATAAAATAAAACATTTTGTTTGTATATTCTCTGTATATATTGTCCGTGTACATAAATTGGTAAATAAATAAACAAATAAATAAAAGGATGATTTGTCCTTTTGTATCTAAAATTCATTTTTAGTTCATAAACAGATATACCGAGTGGGATACATTGGAGATATTATTTTGAAACAAAAAAGAAATTGATTAGAATTTATTTACAGCTGTAAATGCTAGCTTAAATACATAAATTATATGACTAAATAAAAAATTACGACTTATTGCATATTTTATAGTTACTTTTCGTTAAACATACATAATATTACGTAACAAATGCGTTCATAATTGAGCATATAACCTAGACAATATACTCGTGTATATCAAATTGTAACTAGCCTACTTTACACAAGAACAAGTGTAAACGACGGACATAATCCAACCTATTATAAACGTAGATTAACGTTAGTGGTCGGTTTATAAGACAAACAAGGTATTCTGAAAGCCGACTGTTTAATTTTTTTTTACACATGTCACACTGATTGAGCTAGCCCCAAAGTAAGTATTTCAACTTGTGTTATGGACGATACTATATTTTTATAATAAATACATATACAGATAAAGACCCAAGACCCAGGACAATATGAAAAAGGCCACGAACTTGCCATGGCTGGGGACTGAACCCAGAACCTCCAGATTGGCGTACTAGCGTGTTGTCCGTTACACCACGGAGGTCGTCAATTTGAAATAACCGAGCAATGGTTTAAGGCGAGGTGGGTCACAATTTGCAATACTGTGCGTGTTTTTGAAAAATCACTGTTATTAAACTACTACAGTTTATTCCTCAAAAAATTATAAAACAAGTAATTATTAAAAAAACAAAAAACCCGACTGCAAAAATATAACATGTACATATTTTTGCAATCCTTGTATAAAATCATTTAATTGATAACCTATTCGATAGGTTTTGAATAAAAAAAATTCCAAGACATAATTTTGCGCTAAAAACCGCCATTTCGGATTATTTAAATTTTTGATATACCCAGTGTCACTGTCAGAGTTAAGACAAATGAGATGCCTTTAGGCAGCTTGAAAAATCTGACACCAGTGTTACCACCACTTACACACAAGAAAAAACAAAACAAAGTTAAGACAAATCTAACGACACCTCTCAAGCTAAAATCCATCAAGCCGTTTAGGCTGTAGAGCGTGCCAATTAAATTGACATACATACATACACTCAAAAAACATAACCCTCTTTTTAGCGCAGTCGGACAAAAATCTTAAGCGACCCACAATAGCCAAAACACGATTGAGCATTTTTGACTCGATAAAAAAAAAATCTCAAACATACCTCTAAATTTGCCTTTATAATATTACTATTTTATACAATCACCTTTTTATATGAAAATTATAACGTATTATCTAAAGATCTATCCGTTTTGGCTACAAAAAGAAATTATAAATATAATACAAAAAAATTAATAAATAAAACACTGCGAAATATCGTCGAGCACGGCTCCGGGCCTTTTTTCGCTCTCGACGAATAGCCTTAAGATTTTTATGTAAATTTTCTGAGGAATAAACTGTAGTAGTTTAATTACAGTAATTTTTTAAAAACACTCACAGTTTTCTTGGCTCTGAACTGGCGGGGCCTTAAAACCCAGTACTAACGTTAGACATTTTTTGTAATAAGAAAGTAATTTTTATTGGAACTATCCCAAATTCTATACGGTCCTACTACACGCTGTCAAGGTATTTCAATCCCTATTCCCCGCCTCTTAAATTGTCTTACTTCCATAAGAAGGCCAACTTCAACTAAATCGAATACCAAGTGGATGGAGTGGTGGTAAAAATCCTAAGACTTTCTCTATATGTCAACTGAGTGCTAAAATGGATACCGAAGTATGTATTACTCTCTAGTAATTCTAATGTTTAGATGCATATATACCTCTTTTTTCATGAGTATTTGTTCAATAATCTCTTGTTTCTATCTTTTTATTTATATATATATTTATTTGTATGCCTACTCCTCGTTTTTGAGAAATCATTATCTGTCAAAGAATAAAACATCTGTCTTATTATAAAACACGTAATAAAGTTAGTACTTGGTTAAGATCTTCCAATATAAAAACTAAAGGCTAAAAGTCGGTCCACGACTTTTAAGTACAAAAAATACAGATTTCATTTTCATAGAAAACTAGCTGTTGTCGTGTTCATATATTATTTGACAATCACACGGGAACCTTTCATTTTTCCGGGACAAAACGTATCATACGTATTAATCCAGTTAATAAGCTTTCTACATGCCAAATTTCATCCCAATCCGTTAAGCCGTTTTAACTTGAAAGTGGAACAAACATCCATACATCTTTCACATTGATAATATTATTAAAACTTGAACAGCGTTCCAGAAAGACGATATTTTTTCTTTTTCTTTGGTTCTATTACACCAATGTTCCAAAGTAACACTAACAGCTCAGATAATGCCATATTTGCTAATCGTGGAATATTATGGTAAGGTAAATAGTTAAAACTTAAAGTAAATCCGAGGAGTTTTAATAATAAGACAGTAAGAACGTATTCTTGATATAAATCGTTAGTATCTTTAAATTACTAGAGCTTCATTACCCCCAATATGAGATTTCAAATGTATTTCTAACGTCTGTTTCGAAGCAAAGCGACGGTGGCAAACACCGCACTCGTCAGTATGTTTCATCAAATGTCTGTTCAATTGATTCTTCGCACAGAACCTTAAGAAGCACACACTACACTGGAATGGTTTCTCTCCCGTATGGGTCCTCAGATGAAGAATAAACGGATGTTTCTCTCTGAACCTACGATGACAATACTCGCATTCGAACGGTTTCTCGCCAGTGTGTATCGACAAATGATTCTTCAAATTACCCTTTTGGGTAAATCGAAGATGACAGATATGACACTCAAAAGGCTTTGCCCCAGTATGCTTAGTTTGATGTATCGCCAAATTACCTTTACTAGAACACCGATAGTTACAAATATTGCATTCGAACGGTTTCTCGCCAGTGTGCGTTCGCAAATGAGCTTCTAAGTGTTGTTTTATATTGAAGCCACGTTGACAGACGGTACATTTGAAAGGTTTCTCGCCAGTATGAGACTTTAAATGTACCTCGTATGTTCGTTTCACATAGAAAACACGCGGACAAAGATCACACTTGTATTCTATACCAGTATGTTTCAGTAAATGTCTTTTCAGTAGATGAATTCCAGTGAAACTCTTGCCACAATAGTTGCACAAATGAGCTTTTTGATCGCTGTGCGTTAATAAATGAACAGTAAACGGATGTTTCTCCCTGAACCTACGATGACAAATGTCACATTCGAATGGTTTCTCGCCAGTATGTCTTGTTAGATGTTTCGTCAAATTGCCTTTTGTCAAAAATTTATGATGACACACATGACACTCGTGAGGTTTTTCCCCGGTATGAATTTTTTGATGTATGTTCAAAGTACCCTTATGACTAAATTTACGATGACAAATATTACACTCATAGGCTTTCACACCAGTGTGGCTTATGAAATGTTTCTTAAGGTAAGTCTTTCGGTTAAACCTCGCGTGACAAACAGCACACTCGAAAGGTTTGTGCTCTTTCAAATGCGTTCGCATTTGTTTCTCGTCGTGAAAGGTAATCTGACAGAACTGGCACACGTAGTGTAACCGGTTCTTTAGTTTTACTCCTTCTAGAGACTTAATTCGTTTGTCTGCTGTTGTTGTTTCCTCGAGTTGCTCAGTTATCTCTACCGTTGACGAGCGCTTACCTGAATAGAAAAATTTCCAAAATTATTAGGCGAATTTGCATTATCAAAGCAAAATGAACAAATCAACAACAACATCATACAAATATGTATTTGAGGACTTTATCGCACGCACGGCTACGAATATTACCAACTACATTCATAATTAAAAGGTTATAAAGAACTTGCGTATTTATTGTCAACTTCACATACATCCTGCTCACTCTTTTATCGACTTTTTATGTTTTCTTGCTTCTTATATTTACCAACACATCTGATAAAAGTAACAAGGAGATGTCAATCTTCCCCTATTCATTGAAATAAAGGGTTTTCGAACAAAAATAAATAGTAGGTTACGTGATGTAACAAAACTAATTTAATTTAATAATTCGTCTTGAATATGAATATCCAATCTAGGAACTTAGCATACTTTTGAATCCCGTTGTTAATGACATTTTATCTCCAAAGAAAATATTCTACAATATCCTTAACTATTCCCTATTCACTTTGTTATGTGGTACGTGTATTCCAACTTTAAAGACGTCAGAAAAAGACATTAAAAAAATAAATAAAATATTTATAAATCCTACTGAAGTACGGTAACGTATTTTCACGAGTTAGTGCATTAGTCTTTTAATTGATGAGTACTATGACCCGACAATCATTATTTTAGGAGATTAGCCCTTTCACCGCGAGACTTTATATCAGTTGTCGTGCTCCCAGCGCGAGGAATTGTGAATATCCATAGTTTTTGGTCGGATAAATCCGACGCTTGCGAAATGGGCACGAAAATGTTTTGTCAGATTAATCCGACGATCGCGGTTAAAGGGTTAATATAAAATTTAGTATGTGGTAAAAATTAATATTTGACTGCGACTCATTCTACATCATCATCATTAGGTCTTTTTTAGCCTCCACTGCAGGAGCAAGACCCTCTCTATACTGCCAGCCATACTTGGCCAGAGCAGTCAGAGGACTTGGCCTACACTCTCCACGGGTTGGAGAGGTATCGTTGATGTTTATAAGCTTTGTTTAGCTTGAGTTTCGTCAGTCCCATTCTACAACATCCACGGAAGACTTGTAGTGGTCCTATTCTACTCTGCCGGGAACCACACGGCATTGACTGCGACTTCGCTGTACCTAATTTGATATCAATTTTTTCAAGGAATATTATATTACAATTTGGACACGCTGTCCAGATTTATTCCAGACCCTAGGGGCCGCAAGAACAAGGCCACTATTAGCGCGATAGTGATGGGTTGCTAGCCGCAACGCCTATTGACATGTTTCAGATTCTAGCCTATTGCCTCGACGGGCTTTTACGATTTGCGCGGAAAGAGAAACAGCTGGTACATTTTACGTGTTTTCACCCAGACCAGCATGGAAGAATGTTCAACTTAGATAATTATTTCTTTTGACGACAAAATGGTCACTGGCGTTCTGCTATCCAAAACAGCTGTTTCTTCATAAATCGAAATAAGAAATATTTAAGTTTTATTATGTATGGAAAAATTAAATCGGTATTGAAAACCGGTGTCACAGCGTTTTATTTTTCATAAATTAATCGCAAGGGTATGTATGTATTCTACATGTAAACATTCCCGGTGAAATTAAAAGAAAAAAAGTTTTAAAGAAAGAAAAAAAACTTTATTTGGTACAAATTACAAAATAATATGTTCATAAACCACAAAAAATGTTCAAAAATATGCACCTAAATGGTCTCCACTGGTCTTCCGCAGATGCCATATTAATAAAACAAAATGAAAATGAAAGTAAAATTTCGTGGCTCTAAGGTTTCTACGTGTAAATAAAGACCGCATCAAAATCAGCCCTGACAGGTCAACGCGCCCGAGGACTTCAATTGATTGATAGTTGTAAGCTAGTGGCTATATCTAATACAATTGGAGAGACTAAAGCGGCCAGACTTCAATGGCTGAGTCACATAGAGACGATGGAAGAAGATTGCCGTCAAAAGAGCATACACGGGGAGACCAACCAGGAAAAGGCCGGTGGGTCGTCCTAGATACCGCTGGAAAGATGAAGCCTGCCAAGACGTGAAAGCCCTCCAAGAGATCTGCAGATTGTGCAGAATAGGGAACAATGGTGACTTCTATGTCGGAGGCCAAGATCCACTTTGGGTCGCTGAGTCAGAGCAGTAAGTAATTTTTAATAAATATAAATACATCTTAAAACTAACAAAGTTGTAAAATAATGGCTTGGGAGAAGCAAACGAAAAAAAAAAAAAGAAACTTAGTGACATAATTTTTATGCAAAATTAGTGACATCTCAAGCTCGACTTTGTTTATATAAATCAAACATAATATGTATCAGTATGTAAAGATAAATGATTTTTCAAATTACTCTTTTGAGTAAATCTAAGCTGACAGATATAGCACTCGAAATGCTTTGACCCGGCATGTTTAGTTTAATGCATCGCCAAATTATCTTGGCTTGAATACCGGTAATCACAAATATTGCACTCAAACGGTTTCTCGCTAGTATGCGTTTCCAAATTATTATTTAGCTTATTTTAACTTGGTTTTAATAATTAAATATATAAATTTAAGCGACCGATAACGTTATCCGATTTTCGAAAAAACCAAATATGGTTTATGAAACATTGTATAGTGCATATATATATATTGTAACTTTTATTGCAAGAAATAAATAAAGAAATGAGCTACTAGGTGCTGTTTTGTCTTGAAGCCACGTTAGCAGACGTACATTTGAAAGGTTTCTCGCCAGAGTGTATAGATACGAGTAAATGTTTTTTTAAACTACTCTTTTGGGCAAATCGAAGATGACAAATATGACATTCAAAACGCTTTTCCCCAGTATGCTTATTTTTATGTATCGCCATATAACCCTTGCTAGCACACCGATAGTTACAAATATTGCACTCAAACGGTTTCTCGCCAGTATGCGTCCGAAAGTGTACTTCTAAATGTTGTTTTATATAGAAGCCACGTTGGCAGACAGTACATTTGAAAAGTTTCTCGCCAGTATGTATCGACAAATGATTTTTCAAATTACCCTTATAGGCAAATCGAATATGACAGATATGACACTCAAAAGGCTTTGCCCCAGAATGCTTAGTTAGATGTGTCACCAAATTACCTTTAATAGTACACCGATAGTTACAAATATTGCACTCAAACACTTTCTCGCCAGTATGTAACCGAAAGTGTACTTCTAATTGTTGTTTTGTAATATAGCCACGTTGGCAGACGGTACATTTGAAAGGTTTCTCGCCAGTATGAGACTTTAAATGTACCTCGTATGATCGTTTTATATAGAAAACACGCGGACAAAGATCACACTGGTATTCTATACCAGTATGTTTCAGTAAATGGCTTTTCAGTAGATGAATTCCAGTGAATCTCTTTCCACAATAGTTGCACAAATTAGCTTTTTGATCGCTGTGCGTTAATAAATGAACAGTCAACGGATGTTTCTCCCTGAACCTACGATGACAAATATCACATTCGAATGGTTTCTCGCCAGTATGTCTTGTTAGATGTTTCGTCAAATTGCCTTTTGATAAAAATTTATGATGACACACATCACACTCGTGAGGTTTTTCCCCGGTATGAATTGTTTGATGTTTGTTCAAAGTACTCTTATGACTAAATTTACCATGACAAATATTACACTCATAGGCTTTCACACCAGTGTGGCTTATGAAATGTTTCTTTAGGTAAGTCTTTCGGTTAAACCTCGCGTGACAAACAGCACACTCGAAAGGTTTGTGCTCTTTCAAATGCGTTCGCATTTGTTTCTCGTCGTCAAAGGTAATCTGACAGAACTGGCACACGTAGTGTAACCGGTTCTTTAATTTTACACCTTCTAGAGACTTAATTCGTTTGTTTGCTGTTGTTGTTTCCTCGAGTTGCTCAGTTATCTCTACCGTTGTCGAGCGCTTACCTGAATAGAAAAATTTCCAAAATTATTACGAGTATTTGCATTATCAAAGCAAAATGAACAAATCAACAACAACATCATACCAAGTAGAATTTTACCAACTACATTCATAATTAAAAGGTTATAAAGAACTTGTGTATTTATTGTATACTTCACACACATCCTGCTCACTCCTTTATCGACTTTTTATGTTTTCTTGCTTCTTATATTTACCAACCCATCTGATAAAAGTAACAAGGAAATGTCAATCTTCTCCTATTCATCGAAATAAAGGGTTTTCGAACAAAAATACCCAAATAAATGAAAAAAAAAATAGTAAAAGTTACGTGATAGGTTACGTGACGTAACAAAAATTTTAATAATTCGTCTTGACGATATGAATATCTAATCTAGGAACTTAGCATATTTTTGCAATCCCGTTGTTATGTATGACATTTTATCTCGATAGAAAATATTCTACAATATCCTTAACTATTCCCTATTCACTTAGTTATGTGGTACGTGTATTCTAACTTTTAAGACTAACGTCTTTCGTCTCGTCTAACGAAAAAGACATTACAAAAAGAAATAAAATATTTATAAATCCTACTGAAGTACGGTAACGTATTTTCACGAGTTTGTCTATTAGTCTTTTAATTGATGAGTACTATGACCCGACAAACATTATTCTAGGAGATTAAAATAAAATTCAGTATGTGGTAAAAATAAATACTTGACTGCGACTTTATCATCATCATTAGGTCATTTTTAGCCTCCACTGCAGGAGCACGACCCTCTCTGTAGTGCCGGAGCCATACTTGCCCATAGCAGTCAGAGGATTTGGCCTACACTCTCCACGGGTTGGAGACGTCTCGTTTATGTTTATAAGCTTTATTTAGCTTGTGTTTCGTAAGTCGCCTTCTAAGACATCCATGGAAGACTTGGAGTGGAGTGGTCCTATTCTACTCTGCCGGGAACCACACGGCATTGACTGCGACTTCGCTGTACCTAATTTGATACCAATTTTTTAAAGGAATATTATATTACAATTTGGACACGTTCAGCTTTATTCCAGACTCTATGGCCGCAAGACCTCTTAGCGCGATAGTGATGGGTTGCTAGCCGCATCGCCTATTGACATGTTTCAGATTCTCGCCCATTGCCTTGACGGGCTTTTGCGATCTGCGCGGAAAGAGAAGCAGCTGGTACATTTTACGTGTTTTCTCCCAGACTAGCATGGAAGAATGTTCAACTTAGATAATTATTTCTCTTGACGACGAAATAGTCACTGGCGTTCTGCTATCCAAAACAGCTGTTTCTTCATAAATCGAAATAAGAAATAAATAAAGTTTTATTAAGTATGGCAAAATTAAATCGGTTTTGAAAACCGGTGTCATACATAAGCGTTTTATTTTTTATAAATTAATCGCACAGGTATGCATGTATTCTACATGTAAACATTCACGGTGAAATTAAAAGAAAAAAAGATTTAAAGAAAGATAAAGTACTTTATTTGGTACAAATTACAAAATATTAAGTTCAATAACATCAAAAAATTTACAAAAATATGCACCTAAATGGTCTCCGCTGGTCTTCCGCAGATTAATAAAACAAAATGAAACTAAATGTAAAATTTCGTGGCTCTTAGGTTTCTACATGTAAATACAGATTTGTATTGGTAAGGTAACCTATCACATACTCTAATTTTTTTTCTTCGAATCTCAGTTGTTCAAAAACGGTACGACGAAGTTTTAAATGCCAAATGGCTTCTTTACCATATTTTCTTCTTCTATAAATTCAATTAATATATTTTTCATCTTCTATAAATACTGTCGACCGAAAATCAAAACATGTAATTTTTATTTGATAATTTTTTTTTGTAACAATTATTTTATTTTCTAGAAGTATTAACGATAGAAGTAACTTTTGCCAAATTATTATTTTCACAGATTTTTGATAACTTTAATTTTATTAACAATAATTTTGTACTTGCAATATTATTATATAACAATATTCAAATTAATTCAAATAATAAATTTTAAAAGTTGGTATGCAGAATGAATGATAATTTTTATTAAATTAATTTTTAGTTTCTTTCAAGTATTTTATATCACTTAGATTTGTTTAAATTCTAGTAGTTTTTTTAGTTTTTCGTGTCGAATGATATACTTTTTTCGTTTTTTTTTTCAGGCGGTGATCCGTATAGCATCTTTACTAACTCTGATTTACTTTATAAGTTCTTTTATAAGGTGATAAAATCCGGGGGATTTTTAATCTATTATTTGGTTAATGTGGTGATGCCACGCTCCCGCAGTATTTTGAGTTCGTGGCAAGTTTAATGATTCAGTCGCAGCTCCAAAATTCCAGATTATATCTTGCGAGCGCGCTGCAAGTGCCACTAACATAATTTTCTTCAAACCAATATGGCCTAAAGAAATAACATCATCGTCTCAAAAAATATAAGATTTAAAACTTGCCATATATATTTAGCAAAGTATAAAAATGTGACGTAAGAAGTGTAGTTATATATTTACCTTTGAAACTGACGAGTAGTTTATTAAAATATATAGTAATCTTGTCCGGAGGCAAAAAACTAAGAGCCAAAAGACATTTTACATCTGTTTTAAAATTTATATCACTTGCATATCTTTACCCCTTTGTTCAACTTGGCGATATAATATTTGCCCGATGAAAGTGGCAGCCATGCAGTATCACATTCTCGAAATTAGATTTTAAACTTTGGATTGCCGCATTTTCAAAGTCCAAAATACATATTCTTGGATGAAAATCTAAATAAATTTCCATTCCGTATTCTTGTATTAATTCAAATATCATGTCGTATGTTTTCTTATCTTTGTTTGTGCATAAACAATACAGTAAAGGAAATGTTTTTACTTTATTCCCTGTAACTGATAAATTACCATTTATGGTGTATAATTGCTGAAATATGGTTGGCACAATCTTAAACGTACCATCAAGGACCCAAAAATCTGCTTGTTGTAATAATTGCATTATTTTTTTAGTTCACAGTAACAAAATTCGCTTATTCTTATTGTAAATCCGATCTTTGATGATAAAACGTTGACCACTTATTTGCATTTCATTTTCATCTATTTCAAATAAAATATCAGTCGGCTCTTTCTTTTTTGAGATCTTTAATCTAGCTCTATAAACCACCTGCTTGAGAGCTGATTGACTAGGTAAATTATCTAGAAGTTCTGGAGCGCAATCACTAAGATTATTTTGAAAAATTTGGCATACCTTTAATCCGGTTCTTGCGTCCTCTTTCAATTTTTGCCTAAAATCCGACATTTGTATACCAAGTGGATTTGGTTCATGATTGTGGTTATTACTGCATTTTAAAACATTATGTATCATATCATTTGCACTGTTTACTTCTGTAATTATTATTGCACAACATTATAAATTTTTCGTGAATCATAGCTACAGTAAAATGCGGTATTGTTCACTCTGTTTTTATAATAACTGAATCCTTCATGATGTAATTTTAATCCACCTCTATTCGATTTATACACTTCTGCTAAATTATCAGACTTTTTAATAACAATGATAAATAACAATATGTGTATGAGATGATTACACAGACAATGATGTTTATTATCTAAGTACCGTAAATATAATTAATAATATTAATGTTGGAGCAACACAACAAAAAAGTGTGTTTGCTTCATTTATTTTACCGGGCTACACGACTGCTAACATAGCCCACTTACTCATAAATAAACACTATGGATTTAAACATTACGATTTTGGATACTTCTTTATTACATTTGAATCTTGTGACAGAGCGCTATAGGTAGGTTTAGGTTGCGGCGGGGTGGCCCCTGGGCCACCCTAAGCCGCACTTCATGAATACACACAAACATAAATGTGTTTAATGCTACTAATAAAAATAAAAACCTTGTGACAGAGCGCTATAGGTAGGTTCAGGTTGCAGCGGGGTGGCCCTTGGGCCACTCCAAGCCGCACAACATGAAATACACACAAAGAGAACATAACTACAATAGAACTTACTCTGTATATATAAACATTATGGATTTCAAAACTATGATTTAAATTATTTGGTATTTGAAATGTTGTCTTTTAATAATATGGAAATAATGTTTAGGTTAATATTTTTTTTGTGAAAAATAGAAATAGTATCTGCGGTTTAACGTTAGTTGCAAGACAAAGCATATAGCTTTTAAAACAAAACAATCAAAAATCGGAATTTCAACCAGATGGAAAAAGAGTTTTCAGTCAATTGAAAATATAGAAAATAAAAATATAACACGAAACGTTTTTGGTATTTTAAAATTCGCACATAAAGAATTATAGTTTGTGATAGGTAACCATTGGTAAGCTAGTGCCTATACCCAATATAATCGGAGAGACTAAAGCGGCCAGACTTCGATGGCTGAGTCACATAGTGACGATGGAAGACGGGGAGACCAACCGAGAAAAGGCCGGTGGGTCGTCCTAGATACCGCTAAAAAGATAAAGCTTGCAAAGACGTGAAAGCGCTCCAAGAAGATCTGCAGATTGTGCAGAAAAGGGAACAATGGTGACTTCTGTGTCCGAGGCCAAGATCCACTTTGGGTCGCTGAGTCCGAGTAAGTAATTTTTAATAAATATAAATACAGGTCGCGCCAAACTTTTAGTCGCTCTGAAGTTGCCTCACTCAGGTTACAAACAGGGACAGAATATTTACCACAATAATATTTTTTTCAGAATGATTGCAAGAATGTAGATATGATATATATACACAATAAACAAAAATAAAGCAAATTCTATCTGCTATGGGTATCTGTATTTTACTACTGCGACGCGAATCGCCTCAACTTCAGAGTGATCTAGAAGTTTGTCGCGACCTGTACCTCTTAAAACTAACAAAGTTGTTAAATAATGGCTTGGGAGAGCAGACGATAAAAAAGAAATTTAGTGACAACTTTATATGTTTATGAAAAATTAGTGACATCTCAAGCTCGCCTTTGTTTATATAAATAAAACATTTGTATCAGTATGTATAGATAAACGATTTTTCAAATTACTTTTTGATTAAATCGAAGCTGACAGATATGACACTCGAAATGCTTTGACCCGGCATGTTCTTTTGATGCATCGCCAAATTAGGCTTGAACACCGGTAATTACAAATGTTGCACTCAAACGGTTACCCGCTAGTATGCGTTTGCAAATGAGCTACTAGGTGCTGTTTTGTATTGAAGCCACGTTGGCAGACGTACATTTGAAAGGTTTTTCGCCAGAGTGTACAGATAAATGATTTTTTAAACTACTCTTTTGGGCAAATCGAAGATGACAAATATGACATTCAAAACGCTTTTCCCCAGTATGCTTATTTTTATGTACCACCATATAACTCTTGCTAGCACACCGATAGTTACAAATATTGCACTCAAACGGTTTCTCGCCAGTATGCGTCCGAAAGTGTACTTCTAAATGTTGTTTTATATAGAAGCCACGTTGGCAGACTGTACATTTGAAAAGTTTCTCGCCAGTATGTATCGACAAATGATTTTTCAAATTACCCTTATAGGTAAATCGAAGATGACAGACATGACACTGAAAAGGCTTTTCCCCAGTATGCTTAGTTAGATGTGTCACCAAATTACCTTTAATAGAACACCGATAGTTACAAATACTGCACTGAAACAGTTTCTCGCCAGTATGTATCCGAAAGTGTACTTTTAATCGTTGTTTTGTATTGAAGCCACGTTGGCAGACGGTGCATTTGAAAGGTTTCTCGCCAGTATGAGACTTTAAATGGCTTTTCAGTAGATGAATTCCAGTGAATCTCTTTCCACAATAGTTGCACAAATGAGCTTTTTGATCGCTGTGCGTTAATAAATGAACAGTCAACGGATGTTTCTCCCTGAACCTACGATGACAAATATCACATTCGAATGGTTTCTCGCCAGTATGTCTTGTTAGATGTTTCGTCAAATTGCCTTTTGTTAAAAATTTATGATGACACACATGACACTCGTGAGGTTTTTCCCCGGTATGAATTTTTTGATGTTTGTTCAAAGTACTCTTATCACTAAATTTACGATGACAAATATTACACTCATAGGCTTTCACACCAGTGTGGCTTATGAAATGTTTCTTTAAGTAAGGCTTTCGGTTAAACCTCGCGTGACAAACAGCACACTCGAAAGGTCTGTGCTCTTTCAAATGCGTTCGCATTTGTTTCTCTTCGTCAAAGGTAATCTGACAGAACTGGCACACGTAGTGTAACCGGTTCATTAGTTTTACACCTTCTAGAGACTTAATTCGTTTGTTTGCTGTTGTTGTTTCCTCGACTTGCTCAGTTATCTCTACCGTTGTCGAGCGTTTACCTGAATAGAAAAATTTCCAAAATTATTAGGCGTTATTGCACTATCAAAGCAAAATGAACAAATCAACAACAACAACATCATACCAACTAGAATTTTACGAACTACATTCATAATTAAAAGGTTATAAAGACTTGTTTATTTATTGTAAACTTCACAAACATCCTGCTCACTCCTTTATCGACTTTTTATGTTTTCTTGCTTCTTAAATTTACCAACCCATCTGTGAGAAGTAACAAAGAGATGTTAATCTTCCCCTATTCATCGAAATAAGAGGTTTTAAAACAAAAAAAATAGTAAAGGTTACGTGATGTAACAAAACTAATTTAATAATTCGTCTTGAATATTAATATCCAATCTAGGAACTTAGCATACATTTGCAATCCCGTTGTTAATGACATTTTATCTCGATAGAAAATATTCTACAATATCCTTAATTCATTCCGTATTGACTTATGTGGTACGTGTAGTCCAACTTTAAAGACGTTTGAAAAAGACATTACAAAAAGAAATAAAATATTTATAAATCCTACTGAAATACGTAACGTATTTTCACGAGTTTGTCCAATAGTCTTTTAATTGATGAGTACTATGACCTGACAAACATTATTTAAGGAGATTAATATAAAATTCAGCATGTGGTAAAAATTAAAACTTGACTGTGACTTTATCATCATCATTAGGACTTTTTTAGCCTCCACTGCAGGAGCACGACCCTCTCTGTACTGCCAGAGCCATACTTGGCCAGAGCAATCAAAGGATTTGGCCTACACTCTCTACGGGTTGAAGAGGTCTCGTTTATGTTTATAAGCTTTATTTAGCTTGTGTTTCGTAAGTCGCTTTCTAAGACATCCATGGAAGACTTGGAGTGGTCCTATTCTACTCTGCCGAAAACCACACGGCATTGACTGCGACTTCGCTGTACCTAATTTGATATCAATTTTGTCAAGGAATATTATATTACAATTAAGAGACGCTGTCCAGCTTTATTCCAGACCCTAGGGCCGCAAGCGGCAAGACCAAGGCCACTCTTAGCGCAATAGTGATGGGTTGCTAGCCGCATCGCCTATTGACATGTTTCAGATTCTCACCCATTGCCTCGACGGGCTTTTACGATCTGCGCGGAATGAGAAGCAGCTAGTAAATTTTACGTGTTTTCTCCCAGACCAGCATGGAAGAATGTTCAACTTAGATAATTATTTTTTTTGACGACGAAATATACACTGGCGTTCTGCTATCCGAAACAGCTGTCTCTTATAAATCGAAATAAGAAATAATTATTGTTTTATTATTTATGAATTAATCGTTCTATTTTTCATAAATTAATTGCACGGGTATGTATTCAACATGTAAACATTCCCGGTGAAATGAAAAGAAAAAAAGATTTAGAGAAAAAAAAAACTTTATTTGGTACAAATTACAAAATATTATGTTCAATAACAACAAAAAATGTACAAAAATATGCACCTAAATGGTCTCCGCTGGTCTTCCGCAGATGCCATATTAATACAACAAAATGAAAGTGAAATTTCGTGGCTCTAAGGTTTTACATGTAAATAAAGACCGCATCAAAATCAGCCCTGACAGGTCAACGCGCCCGAGGACTTCAATCGATAGTAGTATTGGTAAGCTAGTGGCTATACCCAATATAATCGGAGAGACTTAAGCGGCCAGACTTTGATGGCTGAGTCACATAGTGACGATGGAAGATTGTCGTCAAAAGAGCATACACGGGGAGACCAACCGGGAAAAGGCCGGTGGGTCGTCCTAGATACCGCTGCGCTGGAAAGATGAAGCCTGCAACCGCTGGAAAGATGAAGCCTGCCAAGACGTGAAAGCCCTCCAAGAAATCTGCAGGATGTGCAGAATAGGGACAATGGTGAATTCTATGTCGGAGGCCAAGATCCACTTTGGGTCGCTGAGTCAGAGCAGTAATTTTTAATAAATATAAATACCTCTTAAAACTAACAAAGTTGTAAAATAATGGCTTGGGAGAAGCAAACGAAAAAAAAGAAAAGAAACTTAGTGACATAATTTTTATGCAAAATTTTTGACATCTCGAGCTCGCCTTTGTTTATATAAATTAAACATATGTGTCAGTATGTATGTATAGATAAATGATTTTTCAAATTACTCTTTTGAGTAAATCTAAGCTGACAGATATGGCACTCGAAATGCTTTGACCCGGCATGTTTAGTTTGATGCATCGCCAAATTATCTTGGCTTGAACACCGGTAATCACAAATATTGCACTCAAACGGTTTCTCGCTAGTATGCGTTTGCAAATGAGCTACTAGGTGCTGTTTTGTATTGAAGCCACGTTGGCAGACGTTACATTTGAAAGGTTTCTCGCCAGTATGTATAGATAAATGATTTTTCAAACTACTCTTTTGGGCAAATCGAAGATGACAGATATGACACTCAAAAGGTTTTTCCCCAGTATGCTTAGCTTGATGTACCACCAAATTACCCTTGCTAGCACACCGATAGTTACAAATATTGCACTCAAACGGTTTCTCGCCAGTATGCGTCCGAAAGTGTACTTCTAAATGTTGTTTTATATTGAAGCCACGTTGGCAGACTGTACATTTAAAAGGTTTCCCGCCAGTATGAGTCTTTAAATGTACCTCGTATGTTCGTTTAACATAGAAAACACGCGGACAAAGATCACACTTGTATCGTATACCAGTATGTTTCAGTAAATGTGTTTTCAATACATGATTTGCAGTGAAACTCTTGCCACAGAAGTTGCATAAATGCGGTCTTTGATCGCTGTGCGTTAATAAATGATTAGAAAACAGATGTTTCTCCCTGAACTTACGATGACAAATGTCACATTCGAATGGTTTCTCACCAGTATGTATTGTGTGATGTTTTGACAAACCGGCTTTTGTCAAAAATTTATGATGACACACATGACACTCGAAAAGTCTTTCCCCGGTATGTGTTTTTTGATGTATTTTCAAAGTATCCTTAAGGCTAAATTTACGGTGACAAACATTGCACTCATAGGCTTTCACGCCAGTGTGGCTAGTGAAATGTTTCTGTAAGAAATACTTTTGTTTAAATCTCGCGTGACAAGAAGCACATTCGAAAGGTTTGTGCTCTTTCAAATGTTTTCGCAATTGTTTCCCATTTTTAAAGGTATTCTGACAGAACTGGCACACGTAGTATAGCTGGTTCTGTAGTTTTACACCTTCTAGAGACTTAATTCGTTTATCTGCTGTTGTTCTTTCCTCGAGTGGCTCAGTTATCTCTACCGTTGTCGAGCGCTCACCTGAATAGAAAAATTTCCATAATTACTAGGCGTATTTGCGTTAAATTAACAACAACATCGTACAAATGTGTATGTCGGAAAGGTAGATGGACATTATTCAAACTAACGTTAAGGTCAGCGCCCCTTTTAGCGCTGATCTATGAAAAGCTACCTTGGGAATTCACATCACATATTAATCCAACACTTTAACCCATACTTTAATATTCTGTGCTTCCCAAACGAGCCTGACAAGCGACCATGCTACCTTTTTATACGCCGTACATAACAAATAGTGTGCGATATGCAGGTGTGCGACGCATGTACGAGTAGTATTAACGAGTGTTACCCACGTAGTGCAACCACATGATACTCGTAACTCTATCCCGACTTGTATTTGAGGACTTTATCGCATGTACGACTTTTAGCGTAAAATGTTACCTATTGTCACTGTATGATTGTGAACAGCGATAGTTCATCCTATATTACGGTTATTGTTCACGCCATATACCGGCCAAAGGCCAAAGGAATTCCACTGCTGAACATACCAGGATTTCTAAAATAACCCATTAGAATCAGCTCGCCAAAATTTAAATAAATAAATTAAAATTTACTTTTTTAAAGGAATAGTACAGTACATCAACAATTTATTTATTATTTGACTAGAATTTTAGAGTCCTATCTTTGAACACCTTTTTTAGCTATGCTGTTACTATGGGATTCTGGCTCAAAGAAAGCATATAACATTTCCAACTGTTCCCTATTCTAGATATATAGCAAGCGTATTCCGACTCTGAAGACATTAAATAAATGTTTTTTTTATTTTTCTGAAAGATGTTAGCATATTTTCACGATTTCAGAGTTTTTCCATTGCAATCTTTTTAATGATGAGCACTATGACTCCCTTTTCCAAAAAACATTATTTTAGGCAATTAAGATTAGAAATTCGGTCATTATGATAAAAATGAAAACATGACTGTGACATCACTGTACCTAATTTAAATTATTAATATATTAATATTATTATATATCAAAATTAATTGCTGTTCATTAGTCTCACTAAAATGCAAGAACGGCTAGACCGATTTGGCAAATTTTCGTTTTAAAATATTTGTGGAGGTCCAGGGTAGGCTTATATGGTACCGAGACCGCCATAGTTTTAATTGAAAGTACATACTTTGAGGTATATACCACATTTTTTTTAGAATTATTTTAGTAATATTTCAAAAGTTACGGTGGGGGGACACCTCAAATTTTAACTTTGTATTAGATTATCTCAAGACTGGGTGGGGGGTTTGGGGGACTACATAGTTTCAAAGCAGTTTTTGTTGCATAAAAGACCTTTTCAACGATACCCCACACGTTGGGGTTAGCCTAATTTAATTTTTTTAATTTACTTTTCGTTGTATGGGAGGGCTGAAAAAAAAATTTTTTTCATAATTTTAAAACTAACTTTTGGAACTTCAATATCTATCTCCACCAATTTTCGTGACAATCGGTGCAGTAGCGGCGGAGTACGAACCCGGACGGACAGACAGACGGACGGACGGACGGACATGACGAAACTATAAGGGTTTCTTGTGGACTTCTTCTTCTTATTTAAGAGCTTAGTGGCTCTTGTCGGTGGAGTATGCGCCAAACTTCTCGGTTCTCCGCCTTATTTTTTAGTGCTTGATACGACATGATGCTTTTTCTTTCAGTGGTCTACATAGCTCTTGCTTGGTCGTCCTGGACCTTTTCTACCTTTTATCTTTCCTTGTGGACTACAGAAACCTAAAAAGGAACAAGAACGGGCGGAACGAATTACATTTCGGAAGTATTATTTAATCAAAAAAAAACTTCTGGGTTTTCCTACTCCCTTTCTATTTTCCCTTCAATTATTGTTTTAAAGAACGCATCGTGGCGTAGTAGATAACCGAACATTAACATGAAAGGAAACTGAAATGTGAAAACATATAAGTAAGGAGGTTAAGGCGAAGATATAGGCAAATGGCCTTGAAGTGTGAAATAAATTGTTAACTCGTAAATATGGTGATAATTTCCAAATTGCTCTACGCCATGCACTAGATAGCCCTTTAAATTATTTTATGAACTGCCGTTAAAACTATTATTGGTGATCCGTCTAGCTTTAAAACTTGCCGTGGCCACTTTTGGCGGAGGCAAGTTTTAAAGCTAGACGGACTAATGTAAATACTTTCAACGGTGGTTCATAAAATAATTTAAAGGGCTATCTAGTGCATGATGAAGAGTAATATGAAAATTATCTCCATATTTACGAGTTAACAATTTATTTCAAACGAGGGCGCCACTTCAAGGTCATTTGCCTATATCTTCACCTTAAGAACTTAGCGGAGGAAAGAAAGAATGTATTAGCGTTAAGTTCACCTTTTGTACCATTTTGGTCAATAAAGATTTTAATAAATAAATAAGAAAGAAAAAGTAAGCACTCCACTGACAAGAGCGCGGCTCTTAAACACAAGATGAGTACTACATTTTATAAACAAATAACAGCCTGCCCTGGCCATAGTTTAATCTTTACTTACAGGATCGCTTGTATAAGGCATAAACGATGACAGCTTTCAATTGTATTTTTATTTCGCCGCGGCAGCGGCCGGCGAGTGCTAGCAAAGTTCTATCCATTTTACTACGCCACAAATATAAATTGCAGTTTGTTTAGTAATATTTTCAGTTGAGTATTTTGCTGTGCAATTAGTAATTTTGATTTGCGTTTAAATACTACCCTACTTATTCGTTCAGTAAAAAAGTTCTGCAAATACCATTGAACAGTATACTAAATTTAATTTATTTAGTGTGCATAATTAGTGTGCAATTCAGTATTTTCGGTGAAACTTAAATATTTTGTTCAAAAAAAGGGAATATACAGGATATCAATACATGCCAATAAAATGGCAAGTAGGTGGCCTATTCTGTATATTGTCTTAAATATATGTTATTGTGCCTACATATAAATTACTTTTTAGGAAATATTATCTTAATCTCCTAACTTATGGTAACATAAATTACGTTCGTAAGGTATCTGGTTCATTGGCTACACTATGCGTTTTCAAATGTATTTCTAAAGACAGTTTTGACGCAAATCGGCTTTGACAAATATCGCATTCGTCATTGTGTTTTAGTAAATGTCTTTTCAATTGATTATTAGCGCTGAACCTCAAGTAGCAAAAGTTGCATTGGAATGGTTTCTCGCCTGTGTGTGTTCTTAGGTGGAGCGTGAACGGGTGTTTCTCTCTAAACCTACGGTGACACACGTCACATTCGAACGGTTTCTCGCCAGTGTGTCTCGTCATATGCTTCGTCAAATTCCATTTTTGTGAAAACCTATGATGACAAACGTTACATTCGAAAGGCTTAATGCCAGTGTGTAATGTAAGATGTTTCGTCAAATTGCCTTTTTTGTTACATCTATAATGGCAAATACTACATTCATACGGTTTTTCACCCGTGTGTGTCTTCATGTGTGTTTCTAAAGTCTGTTTTGTACTGTAACCACGTTGACAGATATTACATTGGTGAGGTTTCTCACCAGTGTGTGTCCTTATATGGTTTTCTAGGCTTTGTTTCGTCATAAAGCCACGTCTACAAACACTGCATTCGTATGTTTTCTCGCAAGTGTGTTTCATTATATGCATTTTTAAATCGTTTTTTGAAATAAACCTTTTGCCACAATAATTACAGAGATGCGGTTTATCGCCCGTATGGGTTTTTAAATGTTGATTAAAAGGGTGTTTTTCTCTAAACCTACGATGGCAAATGTCGCATTCGTATGGTTTCTCGCCAGTATGTCTTGTCATATGTTTTGTCAAGTTCCATTTCCGACCAAACTTATGATGACAGACGTCACATTCGTAAGGTGTCTCGCCCGCGTGAGTAGTAAGATGTGTGGTCAAGCTGCTACAGTGAGTGAACATGGCAGCGCAGACGTTACAGACGTAGGGTTTCTCGCCAGTATGAATTCTCACATGTTGCTGTAAGTTAGTCTTCCTATCAAATCTCTTGTGACAATCGGCACACTCAAACGGTTTATGTTCCCTTAAATGTTTCTGAATTCGTTTCTTTTTGTCGAATTGTTGTTGGCAAAACTGACAAACGTAATATTGCCGATTGTCTAATTTTACACATTGGAGAGACTGAATTCTTTTGATTCCCGTCGGTGTTTCGTCGACCGGCTCAGTTTTCGGGGCCCTTGTAGGCGAAACATCTGAATGGAAAAAGTTACAATAATATTAGGCATGTTACGATAGACAGCAAAAATAACAAATATAAAACATACTGGTATTTCTGGTGAGGACTTTATCGCAACCGTACGATTATAAAATACGAGCTCAGAAAATTCCAAATCGACGTACAAAGTGGCTGTTTGGGACGGTTCCATGTTAGCTTACTGACAATTTTAGGAAACTGTTTTCGGTATATTGTGAAACTAGCTTTTGCCCGCGGCTTCGCTCGCGATATTTTTCAGAGATAACTATATAGCAAAGAGGCGATTCGAAAGCTTCAGAGGGAAAAGTTTATGCTGCGTAAATAAAATAGCTGTAGGTAAATTAGAGCCCACTAGATCTCAGTGTTGGGCAAAGGCCTTTTTTATAGGGCTCACCTAACTAAGCTGGGACAGGTGGGGCTCAACGTATTTATTCAGTATTTAAAAAAATGAGAAAAAACGACTTATCTTTTATATTGTACATAAATTATTGTAAGTAATACTTCCATAAACCAATTCCAAATAAATTATCTAGTATAATTCGTATTAGTAGCGGACTATAGTCCAAAATACTAGTGAATTCAAAGAAAATAAAAGAAATGTTTAATGAAATTATTTATTGATCAATAATAAACATACCTACATTCAAAACAATGTATTTTTCGTTTTCTATTTAAACATCGTTAATCAATCATTTAGTATCTTTCTTGAGGTTACAACGAAAAATATATGAAATACATACAGGCACTTTTTCATCTTTATTTATAACGTCTAAAATATACTAAAACTATTTAAGGGCATACTTGAATTTTCCGGGGTCCAGTGCATAAATCATTTTAAAGAAAACGGAGACATCATTTAAAATTTTGCTACTACCAAGTCCTAGTTAACACTTCAAAGTATTTTATGAACTACTGTTTACAGTTTAAAGTGAGAACGTTAAGCTTTACTACGCACATTTGCGAAAAACGGCCACTTTTGGCAAATGTGCGTAGTAAAGCTTAACGTTCTTATTATAAACTGTAAATAGTAATTCATAAAATACTTGTAAGGGTTATCTAGGATTTGGTAGTAGCAAAATTTTACATAATGTCTTCTTTGAAATGATTTATTTTAAATGGGGGCAGCACTGGACCCCGGAAAATTCAGGTACGGCCTTAAGGATCGACAGACTTTACATGACACTAGAAACATTATGCATTTGTCGAAGTATAAAATTAAAAATGTCTTAGTTTTTTAACTGATGGATGACTTATATGGAAAAACCAAAAAAGAAACTGCAGGGTCTCACAAAATATACTGAAACTAATTTGAGGCTGAATTCAGTCCTTGGTTATAAACATTCCCCAAGGAAAACATAACGAAATATGAAAAATAACACTAGTTTACAATTTTTTTAATTTTTTGTGCCCAGTATTGACTCTTGTTGTTACTTTTAGATTTTTGTATGCTAAATACGGGTCTGATTATGATTTTTTTCTAGGACGTCAGAATTGGAAGTATTGTTATAACAAATTTCCAAATTTTACCAATTTCCCCTTTTTTATTTTTTTTTTAGAAAATTACCTACTATGCATATAATTTACTTTTATATTGTAAAATAAAAGATCACTCTTCTTCATCAAAATAAAATTTGATTTATCGTTCTATCATTCTTATGTACACAGATATATGAAATTGAAGTTGCCATAACATTTCTCATACTTTGAGCACCGTGTGCATTGTATGGCAATATACCGGCCTATACAAAAACGCAAATAACTCAAATTCGTAAAAGAATTGAGCTCTGATCTAAATGAATTGTACAATAGAAGGCTTGCACAAACTTGAATTAAAAAGTTCCAAAAAAAGTAATAGAATTTATAGTAAAATGTTTAAATTGGCAAAATTTACGAAAATTTAATTTTTGACATGAGATATTTTAAAACTTAGACGTCTTAATTTTTTTTATAACCAGATATGTGTTTCTTGTACTGAATTCTTTATGAAACCGCTGCAAGTATGCGAAGGGCAAAAACTTTGTAAACTAGTGTAATTTTTGGACTCCCATACAAGTTGACCGATCAGCTGATCAGTTTTTATGGACAGCAATTTCTTTTTTTTTCATATTTCGATATATGTTCCTTGGGGAAAGTTGTTTAGTATCATGGATTGAATCTGCCCTTAAAACAGTTTCATTATATTTTGTTAAACGTTATATTTCGTATTTCGACATAATAATGTTTTCTTTGAGGAAAGTTGTTCACGGATTGATCTGCTAATGTTTTAGTATATTTTGTTATTTTGTCAACCGTATATTGTTCAAACTATTTTTTTTCTTTAGTTTTATTTTATTTACTAATTTTGAGGTCAACAAGTCGTCGCGCGTCAAGCGGCGAATTCTCGCGACGTCGCTGGAGACGCCGGGATTTTAGTTTGAACTTTATGTGATTGCCATAAAGTTCATTATGCTACTCGTACTCGTATGTACGATTTCTGCGAATCGCTGCGACTCTGCCGCAATGTAAATTGAGCCTTAACCGTCTATTATAAGACTTGGACTAACTTTAGTACTTGGTTTAAACTTTAAAACAAGAAGACTTCTCGCAATACGGTATCTTACTCTACAGGGTGACTTAAAACACCGGCCTTGTTTTTGGAGCAAGTTCAGTCCGTGATACTGAACTACTGTCGATAAAAACAATTATTGAAAAACGAGTCTTCCTATACAAATCGGCGCTCAGCGAAATGGATTTTGTATGGGAGAACGAAATGTTTTTATTGATTTTCTATAATTGTTTTTGGAACAAGTTATATGAGAAAAAATCTTAAAAATATATTCTCGAGTTAGCTTAGGCTAAAAACAGTCAGAAAATGTTAGTTTTAGTTCATCAAATAACTAAATAAATTTTAATATCCAATTCAATCGGTCTGTCTAACCGTCTGACGTTTTCAAAAAATTCATGAGTTTTTTTTTATTAGAGATTTGAGTGCGTTTGACCTCTAGCTAGCCTGATGGGAAGCTAAGATGAGTTGACAGTTTAACTGCCACATTTTGACAACTATGACAGTTAAGTTATCAACTGTCATACTTAACTGCCATATTTTCACAACTATGACAGTTAAGCTGTAAACTGTTATTTGATTATTTTTTTAAATACGTCTTAACGGTCAGGGCAAAAGAAATGGCGACGACAGTTGTATGGGAGTGAATTTTACTGCATTAAAAATGAATATTTTTTTCAGGGTTCGCCAATATATATATCAGCGGATATATATCACGATATATATCAGCGGATATATATCAATTGATTTTATCTTGATATATATCAATCAATTGATTTTTTCCTGTCTTCTGAACTAAAAATTTGCTGTCAGCAGTAGCGTCAACGGCAGGTCTCGAAAAGAATTTTCTCTACCTTCGGCCTGGTTCAATCAAAGATTCGTAATCGATTAGGAACCCAAAAAGCGCATTAATTGGTTCATATTTTCAAGACTTTCAACCAGTCTGAAAGGAGCATCCATCGTACAGCTGCAGCTCCGTCATACAATATGGTCTGGATTTGGAATACCAGTGTGACAATAAAGACATCATAGAAGAAACAGAGGTTGACTGGGACTGGCAGTCAGATGATAATGTCCCACTCATAGATCTATGCTTAAGGCCTGACCCTGAATGATTCCTTTTTTATGATTACAAATTATTATTAAAATGAGTTGATTTAGCTCACAAACAAATGTAGATTATTATAATAATAGGTACTTCTTTTCAAGTGTTCATTAAAAAATTTTTGTCGAATAAACACTAATTCTTTTGTTACTTTTTTTTTAATAAAAAATATGGTAATTTGACACTTTATTAGTTTACAAATTCCTTTCACATTTTTAAGAGTTTAATCCCCTTACAGAATGAAATTCGCTTCTTTTCTTAGCCTGGATATATATCCAATATATATCAAAAAATCGGATTTTGGATATTTATTATAAGAATCGGATTTTTTCGAACCCTGGTTTTTTTACATTGAATTGACTGAACAGAAAAATTTAACATTTATTTATGGTAAAGAGGAACGTTATTCTTAACAGCAGAAATATTTCAAGCGTTTCAAGCGTTTGTAAAAATTTTATCCCTCCCCTGTTATTGCCTTCATGACTTTTATTTGTGATGTTTTTTAACATGCGTCTGCAGATTGCCTTTCTGGTTAAACTTCCGATGACAGATTTCACATTCAAAAGGCAATTCCCCAGTGTGTATTATTACATGCCTTTTCAAATGCTGGCGGTCATGAAACCTTTTAGAGCAAATTTCGCATTTATAAGATTTCTCAGTAGTGTGCCTTTTCATATGTGTTCTTAAAGTATTATATTGTTTAAACCTAACTCCACATACATTACACATATGAGGTTTCTCGTCATTGTGAGTCTCTTTATGGCAGACCCTATGCCAGGCCGTTTTGAACCTCTTTTGGCAAACTTCACATTCGAAAGGCCTATGTTCTTTTAGATGCCCTCGCATCTGGTTCTTAATGCGAAATGTCATCTTACAAAACTGACACATGTACATTCGCTGTTTATCTATTCGTACACGTTGGAGAGACAGCACCCGTTTTATATCTGTCTCAGTTGCCGCTACGTTCTTTATGATGTTCTTGTAACCTGAATAGAAAAGAGATGTCTTTTACGTCCATTTTATAGAAAATATGCTATGTTATAATAACATAGTCTTATAGTGAGTACGCTAACGAAACAAAGAGCGCAGAGTATTGACTGAAAGATAACATCAGCACAATAGTTTGTGCAATTACTATATAAGCATTTTACTGTATTATTGATGTAAGATAGTTTTTCAATTCATATTTAGGCAAACAGATGATTTGTGATTTGTATAAGAGGACTTTAATATGTATATAAAGGAGACGTTTCTTTATAGTGTAATATTTGAAAGCCAAAATATAATTCACATAATACAATACTGCCAGACAGAAAATTCAAAGCTTATGTAAAGAAAGTACTTTGTGAGAAGGCTTATTATAGGACCGATGACTACTATATTAAAGACAAAAAGGTCTGGCTTGAGCTTGGCGCGGGTCCCTCTTAAAGGTTTGTATACTTAGACATGTCATAATTTAGGTACATTGGTACATACTAAATTTACAAATTGACATTAATTTAAATTTCGTAATTCTTATAATTCAATTTAATTATGACATAACAAACAATGTAATCTCTGTCCATCCATATAACTAATTTTAAGTTTTTAGTTTGTTAGTTGACGTCTTTGGAGAAAACGTGCAGTGCTGTTTGTTGCCGCTTCTTCTGCACTTGCGCCTAGGAAGCGGCGTAAACTTAGCTGTAAGTAACGATTTGACGTCAACATTTGTGCAAAACAAAACAAAGTGACTATTATTAAGAGATTATAAATATCCTATGATAATAAACATATTTTGAATTGAATTGAATTTGAATAAGTACTACTAAACCAACGAATTAATATGAGTAGTAACATATAGAAAGCAAACTCGCAGGGTCCCCCGCAATATGGCGTCCCCGCACTTCTTTCGGCGGCGTTTGATGACTTTAAACACTGAAACTCACACATTGCCGTGCACACGGTTCGTTTGTAGTTACTCCGCTTGTATAAAGCGCCAAGCCTGTGACTATACGAGGGCTGTTTGATAAGTACCCGTTTTCTAAATATATTAATATCACTGGCCGCAAATAAGTATACCACCTTTTTAAGCTATTATTTATCAGAGGCGGGAAAATTAAAAAAAATGGCATCCTTTTGTTTTTTTCTCATTTGACAACGATTCAGTGAAGGCGTGAACTTCAAATTGTTAAAATGGAGAAAGAACAGTATCGGTCTGTAATTAGATTCTTATTTTTGGAAGGAAAAACATGTGATGAAATAAAAGTAAGAATGCAAGCGGTTTACCATGAATGTGCTCCTTCTATGACAACCGTCAGATATTGGTATAACGAGTTTAAGCGGGGGAGAACAACCGTCTTTGATGAGGATCGCCCAGGCCGGCCAGTTGAGGTGACTACAGACGATATGGTTAAGAAAATTGAAAATATCGTTTTAGCCGACCGCCGAATTAAACTTCGAGAAATCGTTGATGCTGTAAATGTTTCAATCGAGAGGGTACAACACATATTAGAAGAAAAATTGGGTATGAAGAAAGTATCGGCGAGGTGGGTGCCGCGTTTACTCACGGAGGAGCAAAAACGGAACCGACTGACTACTTCGGAGCAGTGTTTGGCCGTGTTCAAACGTAACCCGAAGGAGTTTCTGCGTCATTTCGTGACCGTGGACGAAACGTGGGTCCACCACTACACCCCGGAAATTAAATAGCAGTCGAAGCAGTGGATTTTACCGGGTAAACCTGCTCCAAAGAAAGCAAAAGCCGTCCCATCGGCTGGAAAGGTCATGGCGATCGTTTTTTGGGATTCGCAGGGTATTATACATATTGACTATTTAGAAAAGGGAAAAACAATAACAGGGCAGTACTATGCCAATTTATTGGATGAATTTGACGCAGTGTTGAAGGAAAAACGACCCCATTTAAAAAAGAAAAAGGACTGTTTCATCACGACAACGCCCCGGCTCATTCGTCCAGAGTTGTGACGGCTAAATTAGCACAGTTACGCTACGAACTATTGTCTCACCCCCCGTATTCTCCAGATTTGGCCCCATGCGATTTCTTTTTGTTTCCCAACCTAAAAAAATGGCTCGGTGGCAAGCGATTCATTGCAGCCACAGAGGCCTATTTTAATGACTTTCCAAAATCATACTTTTTGGATGGTTTATTGGAGCTTGAGTATAGGTGGAACAAATGTATAGAGTTAAAAGGTGACTACGTAGAAAAATAAATGCATATATACAAAAAAATGTTTTTTTTTTCATAAACGGGTACTTATCAAACAGCCCTCGTACTATACACGGATATCGTAAGAGGCAACTAAGCGAGGTATAGAGAACAGAGAACGGGCAGTAGCGTCATCTGTGCAAAGACTGTATACCATCTTCTGCGATCACCAACCCGTCTGCCCAGAGTGGTGATTACGGGCAAAACCTCCCCTTTATTGGGAAAGGCGTTTAGTCCAGCAGTAGAGGTATACAGGTTATAAAAAAGAAAAGGGAATAATACTTGTCATTCGTATAAGGGGACTTTATTAAATGCAAGTTGTGGCCCGTAAATACACAATAACTTTGCAAGTTGAGTTTTTGGTTTAACCCATTACCCAGTACTACCTATCTCTCTCTCCATATCACCTTTGGTTACTTTTGATGTTTCATTACCGTTTTTTGCATTAATTGCACCAATTAATGTGTTAAAAAAATTCTCGCAATTTCTCTTTCCATACGCCGCACACATAAGATATCACCTTTGATACTTTTCGATATTTGTTTTTATGAATCACGGACTGAACTTAGTCCAAAAACGTTGCCGGTGTTAAAAAAGTAGGACCCTGTATTTATTTAATACGTCAGACGGTCAGAGCAAAAAATGGCGACGACAGCTGTATGGGAGTTAATTTTACATTACACTGAACATAAAAATTTTATATTTTTTTAGGGTGAAGAGGAATGTTTTCCCTAACAGCAGAAAATAATTTAAGCGATTCAAACGTTCGTAAAAATTTTATGTTATTGTTATTGCCTTCATGACTTTTATGATTTTGTGATCTTTTTTAACGTGTGTCTGCAAATTGCCTTTCTGGTTAAACTTCCGATGACAGATTTCACATTCAAAAGGGAATTCCCCAGTGTGTATTATTACATGCCTATTCAAA
The DNA here is from genome assembly GCA_963576875.1 of Acrobasis repandana. Classification (NCBI taxonomy): domain Eukaryota; kingdom Metazoa; phylum Arthropoda; class Insecta; order Lepidoptera; family Pyralidae; genus Acrobasis; species Acrobasis repandana. The sequence continues at coordinate 7,311,356 of OY756243.1, read as the reverse complement.
TGGAAGCGGTCATGAAACCTTTTAAAGCAAATGTCGCATTTAAAAGATTTCTCAGTAGTGTGCTTTTTCATGTGTCGTCTAAAAGAATTTAATTGTTTAAACCTAACTCCACATACATTACACATATGAGGTTTCCCGTCATTGTGAGTCTCTTTATGTACAACCCTTTGCCAGGCCGTTTTAAACCTCTTTTGGCAAACTTTACATTCGAAGGGCTTATGTTCTTTTAGATGCCCTCGCATCTGTTTCTTAATGCGAAATGTCATCTTACAAAACTGACAAATGTACATTTGCCGTCTATCTATTAGTACACGTTGCAGGGACAGCACCCGTTTTATATCTGTCTTAGTTGCCGCTACGTTCTTTATGATGTTCTTGTAACCTGAATAGAAAAGAGATGTCTTTTACGTCCATTTTATAGAAAATATGCTATGTTATATAACATAGTCCTATACTAAGTACGCTACCAAAACAAAGAGACTGAAAGATAACAATAGCACAAACTATATTACTATATTACTGATGTAAGATAGTTTTTGAATTCATTTAGAAAAACATTATTTGTGATTTGTATAAGAGGACTTTAATATGTATGTAAAGGAGAAGTTTCTTTCAAGTGTAGTATTTTAAAGTCAAAATATTATTCACGTCATAAAATAAGTGTTCTACTAAACAACAGAATTAATATAAAAATTAACATAAACAGGGTGACTTTTGAAGTGTGCATCAGAATGACTGACCAAAATCACAGATCACTTTTAAAGTATAACTGAAATTCAATACCTATTTGGTACTATTTGATACCTTTGTTTAAATATTTGGTACCTAATTAAAAATTGAGAAAATAAATTTAAAAAGTGGGCAGTGATTCTGACGTCTGAATGGCTGCCCACGTTTCGGATTTCCACGAAAGGGCTTCGAAATTTCAATTTGCCTTTACAAACTTCACTACCTATTTAGTACCTAAACATATCTTTATTTCACATTTTTAGGGCAAAGAACAAACATTTTATCAGATTTTATTTGTTTACTATGGTTAACTAATAACAGAAGGTAATGTCTGTCTAGTTTTTTCTTTTTATATTTCAATAGTTTTAAATGGTATAATAAATAATACATCTTTATAATAAGAGTGTTTGACGGGATTGTGTGTGTATGTCTGTCTATGTCGCCGTAGCTCTTAAACAGATGATCCAATTTGGAAACGGCTTTTTTATTTATTCTAAAGCCGGTTTTGTCGTTGTTCTTAGATATTTCTCATCAAAATAGGTTCAAACGTTTAATTTTCTGGGGTTTTTTTTATGTTGGGAGTCGATAAAATATTTCTATTTTGCTTATTAAATCGTGGGTAAGTAGTAATAAGGGCAAAAAATTAAAGCAATAATAAATTAAATTCTTTTTTAATTAAAATTTTTGCTCCTATTTATATCAGTTGGCACTCGAATCCACAATTATTAGGTCCTTACATATGAAATTGCCGTTCAGTATCAAAAAAGTGAAACAAGTTTTTTTTTATGAAATTATTATTTAATCAATCGAAGTATGCGCCGTTGTTATCGATACACTTCCGCCATTTTATAGGCAGATCATTGATACCTTTGGAAAAAAAATCCTGGGAGCGAGAGTCTATGAACTGTTTGAAGGCGGTTTTGACTGCCTCATCAGATTTGAAATTTTTTCCTTGTAAAAAGTTATCCAAATTTTAAAAAAAATGGTAATCGGTTGGGGCAAGATCTGGAGAGTATGGTGGGTGACGCAGAGGTTCCAGTCACAGCTCCTCTAACTTGGCGATCGTTTGATGTGCAGTGTGTGGTCTAGCGTTATCCTGAAGGAGCAGTGGGCTAGAGCAATTCATCAGTCCCGGTTGTTTAATGGCGAGCTTTTCCATCATTGTTTGCAATTGTTGGCAATACAAGTCTGCAGTAATCGTCTGACCTGATCTCAAGAAGCTGTAGTGGATAACACCAGCACTGGTCCACCAAACACTAACCAGAATCTTATTTTTGGTCAGTTTTCGCTTAGGGCAAGGTTTTGCCGGTTCTCCAGGGTCAAGCCATTGTGATGATCGCTTCCGATTGTCGTACAGGATCCATTTCTCATCACAAGTCACGATACGGTTCAAAATCCCCTCATTATTGTGGCGATTAAGCAAAGAAACGCAGCAAGCAACGCGTGTTTGTTGGTTTGCTTCAGTCAATTCGTGCGGTACCCACTTTTCGAGTTTTTTAATTTTTCCGATTTGGCGCAAGTGGATAAGTATCGTTTTGTCACTTACGCCGAAGGCTGCTGCTAATTCAGAAGTGGTTTGAGATGGATCCGCTTCCACTATCGCCTTCAATTCTTCGTTATTCACTTGAGTATCAGGTCGTCCACGAGGCTCATTGTGTAAATCGAAATTTCCAGAACGGAAACGTTGAAACCAAAAACGCACCGTTCGTTCGTTAGCGGTGCCTGGTCCATACACGTCGTTAATTCTTCGAGTCGTTTCTGCAGCACTGGTGCCACGGTGGAACTCGTATTCGTAAATACCGCGAATTTTCAATTTGTCCATAGTTGTTGTTATAGCAATGTTGAAACTCAAACAAATGATGTTCAAACAAATGAAATACGAATTTTAAAACAATATTTTTCTGGCTTTATTTCGAAATAAATTTGAATTTGGAATTCCTAATGAAACGCAAGATATTTGATTTCAAGTTGCCAGTATTGAAAATCGGCAATTTCATATGTAAGGACCTAATATTTGTCTGATGTTTTTACACTAGTATTCTTGCATTTAGGAACAGGACACCAACGATAAGTATAATAATAATTACTTATTTTAAATTATAAACAATTAAATTAAAAACAAGATATCAGCGTGAGCCATTCATTGACAGTTTGACATTGACACATTACACACTAGATTAAAGATAATTTATATTGAAATATAAAAAGAAAAACTAGACAGACATTACCTTCTGTTAATAGTTAACCATAGTAAACAAATGAAATCTGATGAAATGTTTGTTCTTTGCCCTAAAAATGTGAAATAAAGATGTTTAGGTACTAAAATATAGGTAGTGAAGTTTCGTAAAGGCAAATTGAAATTTCGAAGCCCTTTCGTGGAAATCCGAAATGTGGGCAGCCATTCAGACGTCAGAATCACTGCCCACTTTTTAAATTTATTTTCTCAAATATTAATTAGGTACTAAATATTTAAACAAAGGTATCAAATAGTACCAAATAGGTATTGAATTTCAGTGATACTTAAAACTGATCTGTGATTTTGGTCAGTCATTCTGATGCACATCTTTTGAAACACCAGCCAAATTTTTGGAGCAGGTTCAGTCCATGATACTGAACTACTTTCTAAAAAAAAATTTTTAAAAATCGATAAAAAATTTTCGTCCTTCCATATAAAATCCGTTTGGCTGAGCGCCGATTTGTATGGGAAGGCGAATTTTTATTTTAGCTTTTCGTTTATTGTTTTTATGGAAAGTAGTTCAGTATTATGGACTGAACTTGCTCCAAAAATTTGGCTGGTGGTTAAAAAGTCAGCCTGTATAATGGAAAATCGCAGGGTCCCCCGCAATATGGCTCCCCCGCGCCTAACTCCAGTTCTCGGCGGCGTTTGATGACTTTGAACACTGAAACTCACACATTGACGTGCACACGGTTCGTTTGTTTGTAGTAGTAGGAATAAATGTTACTCCGCTTGTATAAAGCGCCAAACCTGTGACTATACTATACACATACTCGTATGTCATCTTTCTTTTTTTTACTAAATATGGTATGTCAAAACGTTATCGTTTTGACACGTGGACTAAATGCTTACAGGTTCCCAGTCCCATGAATCACATATGATTCATAACACGAACTAAAATGTCCACTGTTTAACTATAGTTTTTTATTTGTTTTTTTAAATGCACAATCAAATTGCCTTTGTGACTAAACTTACGACAACAGACCATGAATCATATATAATTTATGACATGATCTAAAATGTCCACTGTTTAACTATTGTTTCTTTTTATGTTTTTTCAAATGCACAACCATATTGCTCTTCTGACTAAACTTACGACAACAGACTTGACACTCGAATGGTTTTTCCCCAGTGTGCGTCAGCAAATGTTTTGACACGTGCGAGCTAAGATTAAAACTTTTCGAGCAAACGGGGCATTTGTAAGGCCTTTCGCCAGTGTGTATCCTAAAATGAGCTGTTAAATGACACTTCTCTCCAATCATAAGACCGCACACATTACACATGAAAGGTTTGTTGTCACTGTGGACATATTCGTGACTCCGCTTATGTTGAGCTGTTTTGAACGTTTTGTGACAAAATTCACATTTGTAGGGCTTGTGTTCTTTTAAATGAGCTCTCATGTCGGGTTTCCAGCGGAACACGACTTGACAGAACCGGCAAACGAACTGGAATTTATTGTCGACAAGTAGCCGTTGCAGAGACAGCCTTTTTAAATCTGGTATGGTGGCCGCCCCATCTTGTGTTTTCATTTTTTGCGTACCTGTATAGAAAGTTTATTTTAAGCATTTATGTACAATTGGGTATTATGGTGGGTCAAAAATAAATTATTTGGTACTGATTATTATCAGAATAAAACGTCACAAAATAATGCCACTTGTCATTGATCACATCCACTAGGAACGTGATTTTAGATTTATTAATGCAGAAAAACGGATATTAAGAGCGCTATTTGACTCCAAGGAACTATATGCCACGCCACGCCATAAATCGATATTTTATACAAATCCCATAGAAAATGATTGTTTTTGACGTTAAGAAAAAAGTATCTGATTTGACTTGATGCAAAATAGCGTATACCAACCCCTGTGCTATATACTATACACTATCACGTCTTTATCCCTAACGGGGCAGACAGAGCATTTTGAGTCTTGCGACTCGCAGACAGAGCAAAGGGCCGCAGGACTCAAGGGCCACTTTTAGCGTGGCGGTGGGCGAGAAGGTGGAAAAAGGAATCAAAATAGTGATGGGTTGCTAGCCGCACCGCCTATTAGGACGATCCACATTTTCGCCTATTCCCTCGATCGGCTTCTACGATCTGCGTGGGATGAGAAGTAGCTGGTACATTTTAAGTATTTTCTTCTCTCCCAGAGCAGCATGAAAGAATACCACCGTACCGGCTAATACAGGGTGATTTTTTATCCACCAGCAAAATTTATGGAGCAAGTACAGTCCATGATACTGAACTACCATCCATAAAAACAATTAAAGAAAAACTAAAATAAAAATTCACCTTCCCATACAAATCACCGCTCACCCCAAATCACCGCTCACCCAAACGGATTTTGTATAGGAGGACGAAAAATTTATATCGATTTTTATTAACTTTTATTATAGATAGCAGTTCAGTATCATGGATTGAAATTGCTCCATAAATTTGACTGGTGTTTAAAAAGTCACCCTGTATAGCGGAGTGGTGACGGCAAAATAGAATACGATTGGTCGCCACCCCTTTCCTCTTCTACGGGTGTCGTAAGAGGCGACTAAGGGTTGGATCTCATCTATCAGCACGGAACAGCCCTTTCCTATGCTGCTATCCTTTTACGAAACGCTTCAGCACCGGCCGTGCTGCAGCGTTCCGTCGCTCTGTCTCGCTCTAGCAATTTACTGTTCTGAGCGACAGAAAAATATAGCAGCGTAGGAAAGTGCTGTTTCGTGCTGATATATGAGATCCAACCCTAAGGGAGGTATAGGTAACAAAGGACGGGCGGCAGCGTACTCTGTGCAAAGACTATATCATCTTCTGCAATCTCCAACCCGTCTGCCCAGTGGTGATTACGGGCCAAACCTCCTCTTTATTAGGAAGCCCTTAGTCCGGCAGTGGAAGTTGTAAATAAACTGGTCAAGTGCGAGTTAAACTCGCGTGAAGAGGGTTCCGTACTTCTCATAGGTTTTCCTGTAATCTACAATCAATGAACTATATTTTGTACTTTTTATTTTATTTTAGTCTCAGTAGTTTCGGAGATCAGGGGGGGGAATGGTCAATTTTCGTCTTCTTTCATGAATACAATCAAAACTATTCATTTTACAATAATAACAAAATATATTTGAGATCCTCATTACGAGCCCTTTCATTTGATATATGACAAAGTAATTTGTACCCCGAAAATGACCCTTATTTAAAAAAAAACTATTTATTTACTTTGCACATCTGTGTTTGGGTCATAGGATTACACCATCGCACCAAATTTCACCTGATTCGGTCCAGTAGATTCGAAGCAAATTGGCTGTGACAGACGGACGGACAGACAGACGCACGAGTGATCCTATAAGGGTTCCGTTTTTTCATTTTTTGTACGGAACCCTAAAAAGAAGGAATAATACTTGTTATTCGTATAAGAGGACTTTATTAAAAGCAAGTTGCGATCGCACGCAATTGGTCGGTTTACTTTATTTATATTTGCTAGTGTGCAGTTTTGTATGTACTAAAATAATTTAAAATATAAAGTAAAACATTTCCACTATTTTAAATATTCCCCTAATTTTTCCACATTTTGTAATTTCACTTGTATTCAGAAGTGAAAGCTCTGGAGATCTGTGCTACAGGCCCAGCCCCTCCTACAGACTCCAGGCTTCACAAATCGATGACAACACCTCAACCGGTATGCCTACATTATTAGGTAATTGTTGAAGAAAAACAATATATGTATATTTTTATTTTATATTTTTATTTAATTTTAATTACTTTAATTTACTCATTACCATTTTTATTTGTGTTAAAGTTGTAAAAATAAAATAAGTTAAAAAACTTATATTTTATTTATCTATACAGACTTAGAAATCACATAAACGTGTTAATTTCAATACTATCTAATTTTTTTCCATATCCACTATATCCAATTAATGTTATAAAAATTCTTGCAATTTCTCTATCTTTACATCGTGACCTGTATATGGTAAAACACAATAATTTTGCTTTTTGGTTTAACCTATGCGTGTAACCGTGTAACCAGGTATGAGTTGGTAACTGAGAGTTGTATACTACTCTCACTACGTACGGGAAAGGAATTAATGACTGCCTTTAAATCACGGCGCAGTGACAACTGTCGCCGAAAAGATTCAATTCATAAGCACATAGGATAAGTATACATGTACGTACAGGTCGCGCCAAACTTCTAGTTCGCTCTGTAGTTGAGGCGATTCGCGTCGCAGTAGTAAAATACAGATACCCATAACAGATATATTTGCTTTATTTTTGTTTTTTGTGTATATATATCACCAAATTTCATCCTTTGTATTTCATAATAACTTACTTAGTCCCTTTCAATCTGGTTTTCGCCCCGGTCACAGTACTACTACTGCCCTTATCAATGTCACTGAGGACGTACGCCTTGGCATGGAAAATCAATTGGTTACCATCTTAGGTCTGATTGATTTTTCCAACGCTTTTAATATGGTAGACCATGACATTCTCCTTGCTATACTTGAGCATCTTAATTTCTCTTCCTCTGCATTGGAATGGTTCTCCTCTTATCTCCATGGCCGGCAACAAGCAGTTCGAATGGACCGTGAGTTGTCACAATGGAATGATCTTACTTCTGGTGTTCCGCAGGGTGGAATACTTTCACCTTTACTGTTTTCCTTGTTCATTAACCTTCTCTCTTCATCCATTGGCTGTACTTACCATTTCTACGCGGATGATCTCCAAATTTATGTGCAAATCCCAGCTGAGGACGTTGACAGTGGAGTTACTCAACTGAACGCCACATTAGCAGATCTTCTCTCCTGGTCGCAGGATTACGGTATACAGGTGAACGCATCCAAATGTCAAGCAATGATATTAGGCAGTCCTCAGCAGTTGGCAAAAATTAACTTAACTTCTGTTTTACCAGTAGTATACAATGGTGCCGTTATTGAATTTAAACCAGTGGTAAAAAATCTTGGTCTTTTTATTGACTCCTCGTTGAAATGGACTGCTCAAATAACTGAAATTAGTCGGACCGTTACTTATTCTCTTCAATATCTTAACCGCTTCAGAAATTTTCTTCCTATTAAAACTAAGATCACATTGATCCAAACGTTGATTTTTCCCATTATTGACTATGCTGATGTGTGTTATCCAGATCTTAATGTGGATCTTCTCAATAAGCTGGACCGCCTTCTTAACAACTGCATCCGTTTTATTTTCTGCTTGCGTAAGTATGATCACATTTCTGCTTTCCGTTCCAAACTCCATTGGCTTCCCATCCGACTGCGCAGGCAACAGAGACTTCTATGTTCTCTTTTCTCTATTCTTAAAAATCCCTTTTCTCCGCAATACTTGAAATGTAAGTTTCAATATCTTGCGGACATGCATGATCGGCAACTTCGCTCCAGTAACACGCTCAAGCTTCAAATTCCCTTTTATCGATCTAGCTTCATGTCCAATTCCTTTACTTCTCAAGCTATACGGCTTTGGAATGCATTGCCCGAGGACATCAGACAAATATCTAGTAGACATTTATACAAGAAAAAAGTGCATGATTTACTTTTTGAATCTTTCTACAATTAGGAGAATTCATCGTTTCTTTCTGATCTTCAAATATATATATGTATATATGTATGTATATGTATCTATATAGTATGTTGTTTGTATAAATATAGTATATTTATTTTATACGATATTTATGTATGATCATTTAAAAGTACTTATTATTTCTGGATTGTTTCTATCTATTTTAGACGCCAACTATTCTATCTGTTTCTCTTCTCCTAAAGGTTGACAGGGAGAGAATGCTTTAGCATTAAGTCTACCTATTGTAGCTTTTGGCTCAATGAAATTAAATAAATAAAATATCATATCTACATTCTTACAATCATTCTGAAAAAAAAAATATTATTGTGGTAAATATTCTGCCCGTTTTTTTTTTTGTTTGTAACCTGAGTGAGGCAACTTCAGAGCGAACTAGAAGTTTGGCGCGACCTGTATATGACATAGTAAACCTGTGTCTCTACAAACCTATTAACCAGTACTACCTATATCTCTATCCCTCCATACTCTCCATATCACCTTTGGTTGCTTTCAATGTTCCATTACGGTTTTTTGCATTTTTTGCACCAATTAATATGCCAAATTCTTGCAATTTCTCTATCCCTACTCCACGACCTAAGACGATACACGGTGTCTAGTGCTGCCCCCATTTGAAATAAATTATTTGTAAGGAATCGGAGATATCATTTAAAACTTTGAGCTACTAAAACTTAGATAACCCTTTAAACTATTTTATGAACCACTGTTTACAGTTTAAAGTGAGAACGTTAAGCTTTAGTTTGCATTTTAGCGAAAAACGCCACTTTTGGCAAAAATGCAAACTAAAGCTTAACGTTCTCACTTTAAACTGTAAACAGTGGTTCATAAAATACTTTTAAAGGTTATCTAGGTTTTACTAGCTTAAAATTTTAAATGATATCTCCGTTTCCTTACAAATAATTTATTTTGAATGGGGGCAGCACTAGACTCCGTGTATCGTCTTAATACACGAAATAAACATAAAAAACGTGTTAATTTCAATACTATGTATTTTTTTCATTATCCACTATATCCTTCCACATAATGTTTGGTTAGTTGTTATTTCAAGCTTCCCGGAAAAGCCGTGTGGTTCCCGGCAGAGTAGAATAGGACCACTCCAAGTCTTCCCGTGGATGTCGTAGAAGGCGAATTAGGAAACACAAGCTAAACAAAGCTGATAAACATCCATGAGACCTCTCCAACCGTCTGGCCAGCGTGGAGAGTATAGGCCAAATCCTCAGACTGCTCTGGCTAATATATGGCTCTGGTAGTACAGAGGGTCGTGCTCCTGCAGTGAGACTAAAAAGACCTGATAATGAAGATTACAAGCTTTTATTTAGTTTAACCCGTTTATTGTTTATTATTTTAGGTCAAATCTTGCAAGTTTTTGAGCTACTTTCTGGGTTCCGATAAGATGAGATTTTGTATGCTAATGTAAATCAGATGACAATGCAATATTATTATAACATGAACCTGGATCTGATGAGAGAGCCGAAAACTGGCTATAGGAACCCTGTTATAGAACGACGCAACCCCATCGAGTGTTGGCATATTACATTTGTCTGGCTTGACAGTGGCAGTTTTTTCCCCATCTCAAAAAATGTCCAACGAGCCTAAAGAAGTTGTCACTTCAAAAATATATTTGTTTCTTAAAAAGAACTTATTCATGATAAAATTGTATAAACAACCTATAGACCAAGCATGCGACACGACACTGAGTCGACTTTTAAACTTTTTACTCACATTTTAGAGACTACTTTTGTATGACTTCGATTCAACACATTCACGAGTAAACCTCAATGCTTTTTCACATTCTTTTGCAAGTTGATTTTTTGCTTTAACCCATTACCCCGTTCCACCTCTCTCTCTTCATATTCTCCATATAACCTTTGGTTGCTTTAAGTGTTCCATTACAGTTTTTTCAATTACTGCACCAATGAATGTGCCGAAAATTCTTGCGATTTCTCTATCTATACTTCGTGACTAAATATCACCATCCTTATTCAAATGCGTTTGCAAGTTGACATTTTGCTTTAACCCATTACCTCTGGTTGCTCTAAATGCTCCATTACTGTTTTTTGCATTTATTGCACCAATTAATGTGTTATAAATATTCTTGCCATTTCTCTATATATACTTCGTGACTAAAACACAATAACTTTGCAACCTTGCTTTTTGGTTTAACCCATTACCCAGTACTTCCTATCTCTCTATCCCTCCATATACTCCATATCACCTTTGGTTGCTTTCAATGTTTCATTACCGTTTTTTGCATTTATTGCACCAATTAATATGCCAAATTCTTGCAATATTTTTTATCCCTACTCCGTGACTTATACTTTTTCAAATACATTTGCAACCATGCTTTTTGGTTTAACCCATTACCTAGTACTACCTATCTCTCGATCCCACCATATTCTCCATATCACCTTTGGTTGCTTTCAATGTTCCACTGCCTTTTTTGTATTTATTGCACCAATTAATGTGCCAAATTCTTACGATTTCTCCATCTAAACTCCGTGACTAAAAACGTCACCTTCGATGCGTTTTCAAATGCGTGTGCAAGTTTACTTTTTGGTTAAATCTGCGATGACACAGAAAGCATTCGAAGTCTTTTTCTCCCGTGTGAATCCGCAAATGCACTTTCATGTATGTACTTTTTGAGAAAGCTTTCATGCAAACTGGACACTGATAGGGTTTTTCACCGGTGTGCGTCCTTAAATGAACTATTAGATAACTTTTCTCGCTACATCTAAGACCGCATACATTGCACATGTAGGGTTTCTCGCCAGTATGCGTTTTCATATGATTGACCCTGTGCCACGCAGTTTTAAATGTCTTTTGACAAATTTCACACTCATACGGCCTATGTTCTTTTAAATGAGCTCTCATGGCAGGTTTACAGCTGGACGTGACTTGACAGAAGCGGCATTGGAACTGAAATATTCCGTCTACCAGTATCCGTTGCAGAGACAGCACCCGATTTAGGTCTGTGGTGGTCGCCGCGACGTCTTGTATTTTCTTATTAATATTACCTGTATAGAAAATAGGTTTATATGACCATAACCAATTAAGATTTGTTTTATTTTCGTATAAGAGGACTTCGTGTAGGACAATTTAAGTTAAAAGTTCAATTTAATTTTAATTTAATTAATTTGATGCTGTTAACTTGATAAATATTCTTAATTCATTTTTTTGAATACATTACTCTATCCACTCTGTTCGTCTATGGAACGCTCTTCCACCCTACATCTGCTATGCACAAACATTGCCCAATTTTAAGAATCAGGTAAAGACGCATTATTTTTCATCTTTACAGTAACATCTACTAATTATCCTGATATAGAAACATATTGCAACTTGGGGACATTTTGCGAAAGGGACATTCTGCGACGAAGCAATATTTACAGCTGTTAAAAGACCTTAAGAACGCCCTTACCCTAGACTTTTCCATACAAACGTACTTAAGCTTTTATTTTGAAACGACATGTCAGATTTAGACGAAATCGGCATCTCGTGACCTGGCCCAAAGTAATGAGTAGCTTAAGGGGCGCCATTTTTGAAACTCTAAACGAACGGTTTTCCGTATGGAAAGAACCAGTCGTTTAGTCATTTAGCGTTTCAAAAATGCCACTCCACAGCTGTTTAGGGAACAATATCGAGGACGAGGCTTCAATTTGGGATAAGTATAGGTTTCAACTGTGTGTAAAATTATTGGTGGAAAGCCAACCTTAAGGAGGAAATAGAAGACCAAAGTAAAATAAAGAAAAAATAAATAAGATAGAAAGTATTTTTTGGTTTAACCTAACGTGAGACACATACAGCACACGCGTGCGCGTCGCGAATCACATTCGCCCTGAGGAAGACCACAGGATGAGGTCGAAACATGTCGGCCAGTATGACGTTTACTTGAGTCACCCGTGAATCGCATATTAATAGTGTTGAAATCACATCATGATTTCACGATATTTAGTTATTGTACACTCAATCACTTTAACTCAGGAACGCTGTCAGCTGGCACTTTTGACTTTGGACTTTTTACGATAGATTTCCACCGAAACGCAGTATCTGGTCAATGGATCTAGTGAGAATGAACGTTCTCACTAGATCCTGTCAAAGCTTGGATCTACTGGGAGATAGTATATGCCTCCAGCCATACCCCCCTTACTTCTATTAAATAATTAACATCCCTTAAAAAAGTACAAATAAACAAATATAGACACACCAATATGCTTACTTCAATTTACCTTCTTGGAACGCTTCTATCACCAGCAGTAGAACTTTATAAGCACTTTTTAACCTTTTATCAGTTTAGATAATTCCGGAACGCGAAACGATAAATAAGACAATTATTTATATGTATCATCGCCAAACCAAATTGTAATTTATTGTTAATAAGTTGCGCTCAATGTTGCTTGGCACTGTAACGCAGGCGTGTTGACGATAGCCAAACCAAATTAGACTTCATTGTTATCTCGTAGCGCTCAATGTTGCTTGGCACTGTAACGTAGACGTGTTGCTGTCGTGTGTTGCATTTGGAATAAATGCCGGAGTCGGATTCTATTCATATACGAATGAAAACTTTAAAATATAGCTTGTTTGTAAATATCAAACATTTAACTGGAAAGATTTTAAGACGAAAGTTCTCCCCTCCTCAAAATACCGCAAGTATAAAGATTCAATCATAAATATCTAGAAATACAGAAATAAAGTAGATTTATTTCATTTGTTCATTCATCTGGCTGAAACATCGCTGCGTTTATAAAAATTCGAAAACCATTTTCATTTCTATACTAAATGCCTGTAACCACCAAGCATGTCAATCAGCGGTCATTAACCTATTAGGCTCGCGCTACACTGAACTGGCAGCGACGTGACGGGCAGCCAATTTAGTGTAGAACGAGCCTTACTATGTTACCCTGTCACACACATATTTTTTATCCTGCAAATAGGCAAACACAGATGTCCTACCTGATTGTAAGTGGTTACCGTAGATTTCTTGCTGATCGGTCGCACAGTATGCTTTTTTGAACTTGTGCTTTGCCAGAAGTTCCCCCTTATTCTTCTTCTTAGCGTATCGATGTTACCAGTTATATTTGGCTGCTCAAGTAAACCTGGCAACCTAGTGACGTCAAATCTTCCATTAAAATACCCCTTAGTTTCACTGACTACTCTCTCAATCCAAACTGTAGACGAACAAATACTAAAGAAAAACCTTCTTACTTTGAAGAGTAATTCAATTTTTAGTTTAAATGTTGTAGCTAGATGGAGCTACTAGTTCGAAAGATGGTACTTTCGCAATAGTGCCGTTTAATTTCTACGAACAAACAAACGCCATCCCTGATTTTTCGTGGATACCGACAGCTTAAGTACCCAGCATCCATTGTATAATTAGCAAGATAATAGTAACATTAGAAATCATACAAGATTTTGGCTTAGTTGCACAGTACTTTTTTTGTATAGCGTTGTCTGTCAGTCCTCTAGTATTCGTTCGTACATGCTTCAGACTAAATAAACATACTTCGTACAAGTTATACACGAATAATAGAAACACGTAGACATAAGTCAATGACCGCTGTGCCATGCTACCTGGCAACCACTATACAAGTCACATGCGTGAACACGCAGTCAACTGGACGTCGGTAAAGGGTAATAGTACTCATCAAATCATTTAAAAAAATAGCCCAACAGCGGGCCATCAAAAGAACAGGACTATACCGCGTGACTTTGCGTTAAAGTCCTCTTACACAGTCAACAAATCTGGCAATGCATTTTTAAAATATTTTTTTAAAAAGTACACTTAAAACAGAATCGTTGACATGAAAATCACACGACATGAATACGCATGAGTGTCTGTTGACGCCGCCAAGCCAATTTAGACTTTGCAAAACTCTATAATTTAGCTTGACAGTGCAATGCAAGGACTGGCTACGTATAGATGTGGTGTAGTTTTCAGTCTTCGCCTATTACACCAACTCATCACCAACGCCACTCGTGCGTCGCAAGGATGACGTCGGCGTCGAGTTGTTATCCCTTAACCGGGCATCGTAGGTATTATTTTTTCACTGGTTATGAACTTTACGCCAAAAGCATAAGTTTCAATTTAATGTGGCAACTATTCTACTTCTACCACTGCCCAATTAATAGTTATAATAGGCGAAAGTCTTAAACTATCGGCCAATGTGAAGTTTGCGTGTAGCCTTAATGAACTGATCAAAACATTGCATTGCCAATATTTGTTTAAAATCTAAAAAAATATCTTATAGACTACAGCAAAGTCAGGCGTTTAAAGGTAAAGGCGCGTTCCCACAGTCAGTCCAATATTACGCTGGGTAAAATATTATTTTGTGTAGACCTGCTGAAAAAAAAGCTATTTTTCAAAATAAACAGCTTTCCTAAAAGTATGTAGATTACAACAAAGAATTTTGTCGTCAAAGTTGTAAAATAACGAGCCATTTTTGTCCCAATATTGAGCAAAGGCCTCTTTCTCTCTTCTCCGTTCCGGTTGATCTGTAGTAGTATAGTTTCAGTAGTTTTTGAGAAAAGTTCGTCAGAACGTACATACATAGCATACATAGGAGCTGCGCTTCGCTTCGTCTCTACAATCCTTGTTCCAAAAAATTATGCAGTTTTTATTACTGTTTTTTTTTTCAGACAATATTGCTAACAATTTTTTTTAAGTACTTATATTATAAACAAGTCGCTCAAAATACAGCTGCCAAATTAGTGATCGAGATTATTGGACGACGGACTTTATGTCGTGACTATACATACATACTACCAAGTCTGTTTCCCACATGTAGCTAGGTAGAGACTTCACTTGCTACGTCGGTTACGGGTATTTCTGATCTGATATCCCTTTTAGAAGAATGTCTGCAGTCGCAGTTCGAAGTACCCTTACCCACTCTTCCACTCACATTGGCCTGTCACATGTCATGACAATTAATACTAAAAACATGTGACTGAAAAGGATTATTATTATTGACTGTATTTGAGGCACTGGTAGTAAATAAAAGGTCCGGAGGTGTGACTTGATATACGTGTATTCTGCCATGAAACACAAGAAGGAAGTAGGAACCACAGATAAGATTGTTACAATACAATGTAGGTGTTACCAACAGTGACAGGCAGGAGCAGTTTGTTCACTGCGATCACTCACTATGAACCGCCTTCTATCATGCATGACTCAACTGCCCGACTCCAGCAGAGAATAGAACCTAGCCTTCCCGTGGATGTCGTAGAAGACGACTTAGTAAATAAAAAGCTTTGCTTGAACATCAGTGAGGCCTCTCCAACCGTCTGGCCAGCGTGGAACGTGTAGGCCAAATCTTCTGACTGCTCTAAATAATTATGGCTCTGGTAGTACAGAGACGGTTAAGCTCCTGAACTGGAGACAAACAAGATATAGTTTTAAAAACTAAAACGGTAAATTTCATACTGAAAAGTATATTTATCCAGTTAATGCAAGCACAGCAAGGTGCAACAGCTAAGAATGTATATATTTTAAAAAAAATTGGAATGTGCCAATTAAAGCCGTACCTGAATTTTCCGGGGTCCAGTGCTGCCCCTATTTAAAAAATAAATAAATCATTTCAAAGAAAACGGCACATTATTTAAAATTTTGCTACTACCAAGTCCTGGACAACCCTTCAAAGTATTTACTGAACTACTGTTTACAGTTTATAATAAGACGTTAAGCTTTACTACGCACATTTGCCAAAAGTAGCCGTTTTTCGCAAATGTGCGTAGTAAAGCTTAACGTTGAGAACGTTAAGCTTTAAACAGTAAACAGTAGTTCATAAAATACTTTTAAGGGTTATCTAGGACTTGGTAGTAGCAAAATTTTAAATGATGTCTCCGTTTTCTTTGAAATGATTTATTTTAAATGGGGGCAGCACTGGACCCCGGAAAATTCAGTTACGGCCTTAAGCCCTTTCATTTGATACCTCACACGGTATGATTTGATTTATTTGATTTCTCAGTTCATAACTTTATGGCCTATAGAGGGCGCCGTAGTGGAATTACTATGACGTCACATAGCCTATACCCAGCGTACAGCCAAGAGGATTCCGACGATGCCTCATTTGTCAAGGTATCATGGATATCTTTGGAGATACGAGGGAACGAGATGAACATACATACATAGCAGCGAAACACATACCCTTCGCCGTGGTCGGGTAAAAAAGACCTGATGATAATGATGAAGAAGGATACTAACACCTTCTCATCAGTCAGAGAACCTCCTGATCGATAGGTGTCAATTGCCTTACTATTTTATTCAATCTATCGACAGGTGAAAGAACGACCACATCTGACATTCTGGACTTTTGGTGGGAAGTCAAGGGGTTCAGTTGGGGTTTGCTTCAATTTATTTTGCATTAATTTCATGCTCATGAACAATATGTGAAATAGTTAAAGTGGACAGTCATAGTACGGCTGTGGTGATATTTGTTTAGCGGACTGTGGTGAGCGTCTTTAGCGCCTAAATCTGCTAAAAACCAGTGGACTCGTGTAGAATTGTCGCCAGAAGCTCCCTTGGAGCAATCAAATGCCTACACCAATCTTTGAATGTAACTTGTTAGGAATAAAGAAGCAATAAAAATCTAGAGATAATCTAAAGTAATTGTATCCAGGATTCCAGGGCCGTAAAAATTAAAAAAAAAAATCTACAATCACTGGCAACTAGTAATTCAAAAAATAAACGTCACGACTTATGTGGGAACGCGCTTTTACCAACGTAGTATTGCACGGTGCCATTCGGTTCGACTTTTTTTTAATCTAAACACTATATCCTTCAAAAAATTCTGAAAACACACATATATAGGTCAACAACTAAGTTGGTAGTTACCTGAAATGATGGCACCACCGAACGTTTTTTAATCTGTGCTATGGGCGACGCCATGTTAAATTTAGTTCCGATTTTTTCCGCAATATGGCAAGGTCCTCTAACTTATTTGTTAACCTTTTACAAGGTTAGTTGGTAAGGGTTAAGTTTTGTGCCGTTGCAATTAATTAAGATTTAAATAAAATAGTAGTTTCAATTGTAAACACACAACCCTTTCTCAACAAGCCCACGAAGATTCGATAAGATACCCGAATTCTTTATACATACAAACATGAAGTCTGAGGAACAATATTCGATAACCTATTTAAATGATATATACCTATATCTCTAAAAGCTTTAGTCAGCAAATTTTAAAAAGGCAAATTAGCTTTTCTAAGAAATTTCGTGCCTAACCCTTAACGATTAACCTTGTAGACGAAATAATCATCAATAAAAAAGTTCAAAGCCCAAACAAAAAAGAAAAAGCCTCATTTGCTAAAAAACAATTACACAACTGGCTGGAAAAAATTTCATTTGCTTTAAATGTTGTTTTTTTTTACATCACTGGCTGACGGTACAGGTTTTGATTGGGCTTTAAGAGAACGGTCATATAAAAGCGGTCACGCATTCAAGCATTGGCCATTTGTTTGTTGTTTGTTTGTAATAACTTTATTGTACCAAAATTTAAGTATAAAACACAACATAATACGAAAGAGCAAATATACAAAGGCGGACTTATCCCATGTAGGGATCTCTTCCAGTCAACCGGCATTTGCATTCTGCATGTACAGCACAAAGAGCATAATAGCTCGTAAAACAAGAGGAGACACCACATATCACTGTTTTGTCCCGTTTAATTGTAGCTATCTCCATAAACTTCACTTACTCGCTTGCTAGCTCTTATACGCCTAGTACTTTCACCAGTTCATAAGCTAATTAAAATGCCTTGGTGTGTGTTAAAATACTGTACGAATAATTCAAGGAACACTGCATATTGTAAAGAAATAACTTTCATTGTATGAAAATTAAATGCGTATAATAAATTCACGTCGCCATATTTATATTTAAAAATAGAACAGCTGTTTGTATATTCTATGACGTATAATTCTATATAGTCTATGTGTAGCGCCCAAGTGTTGCTCTCATTCCGCTTTTGTAGTAAAGCCCCTAGTAGACAAATGAATTCAAAATGCCTATACAATTGTGTATGAAACTGCCGAATTTATTTTTTGGTTTTTCGTTGTTGTTCTGTTATTTTAATATCATTATACTAGTAATCTAGTATAGCCCGTGGTTCGATTTATTACGTATATATGTCAATTACACGTTGTATACATAAATCTTAATGTAAGTATGTAGTACAAAGAGAAAAAAACCATCGACACGCAAAGAACATATCAACACAACGAATGCAGAATGCATGACCGCGTTTCTGTACAACCAATCCTCGGTAATAAAAAGACACTCACGTTTCTTCTTCACCGGTTCTCCATCTTCTTCTTGATCCTCCTTCGCCCCGTCCGCTGGAGGTTCGTAGTCGGAGTCGTCGTCGTCGTCCTCTTCTCTAATGTCCTCTTTAGGTTCTTCCTTGTTTTCTTCTTTATCATCCTCCTTGGGTTCTTCTTTTTCATCTTCTTCTTTAGGCCTGAAAGTTAAATAATGTTGAAAATTCTTCTTCTTTAGTTGCCGCTTCATTCCTGAAGTTTGGCAGTCAGCTCTTTAAATCTTGATTTGTCCATGGCATGCCTAAACAGTTGTTCTACTGATTTGATACCAGTCCACTGTCTGATGTTCTTCAGCCAAGACTTTTGCGACCGACCTTGCACTTTCCGAAAATGTTGAAAATATACATGCACGTCATACTGTTCAAACATCTTTGTCATGTTGTTTGACCAACATGGTTCAGAGTTTCCTTTGCAAATTGGTAGAGTTTTTAGTACACACACAAACACCACCATCGCACAGTGTGAAATTTTGCCTTGGTTCCGGACATGGTCAGTTTATATTCTCATTTGATGGGTCAAGTAAGAAGTAACACTTTCTTGAAGAAACCATAAGCTTCTTCCGTTTAGTTTAGAAGATATGATTTTCTTCGTATGACGTCACTCACTACCCGCATTTATGTTTTATTTCTTTCATGTCCAAAGTAATAGGTGAAACCGTCTGTAAATTATTATTATGGTCAAAAAAAATAAAAGAAAATGACCCGATGCCACAGAAGACAGAAAGAGTATACAGAACGGAATCTCCTGAGCTCCTGCGCAATATTCGTCCCCGTTCCCCGTCCCCGCACCTCTCCCCCGTCCTTGTGCGGCCGCGTGCAACGTGCAGTGTGTGTTCGCCCGCTCTCCCCTGAGACAAGGGAAGACGGGGGAGAGGTGCGGGGACGGGGAACGGGGACGCATATTGCATGTGACCTTAGACGATTCCGTTCTGTATACTCTTACTGTCTTCTGTGCCGATGCTGCAAATTATTCTACAGAACTAATATGAAAGAGAAGACTCACGGTTCTACAAACGTGACAATGGGAACCGCCTTCGGCTGCCTTTTCGCCGGCGCTCGTTTTGCAGGCGCTCGTTTCGCAGGAGATCGTTTTGCCGGCGCTCGCTTTGCCGGCGCGCGTTTAGCCGTCGAGCGTTTTGACGCTTGACGTTTTGCCGGTCGCTTTATTGGAAGGTCGTCCTCTGAGTCGCTGTCTAGTCTGGTCGCATCGGCGACTGAGTCTGTAAAATGGAAAAATAGTAGAAATATTCAATTTGGAAAAAATCTTATTCTTCTTCATCTAAGCGAATTCCCGGCTGCATCCTCAGCTGTGCTGCTTCGGAGCCCGTGGTGCGCTTTCCTACTTTTTCTTCTCCAAATATAACATGCATGTCAATGGTCACCCAAGGATGCCAAAGACCTTGCAAAATGGAGAAGAAATAGCCGGAACAGTTTAAATGATTTGGCTATAGTTTTACGACCGGCCGCCTACCTGACGTCAACCCACTTTGGGAATGTATTTATGCGAAAAGTTTTACAACCGGCCGCCGTCCGACGTTAACCCTCCTTGGGAATGCAATTGTAGCACGAGATGTTTGTGCTAAGTCCTTTAGTCGCCTCTTACGACATCCACAGGAAGAAATGGAGTGGTCCTTTCTACTCTCCCGGAAACCACACGGCTGATTTCAATTCGGAAAAAATGCAGAGGAATGTACGGTTCTTTTGTATTTCCATTTGTTTACTAGTTCAACAATGGTTAAGCTTTAAACATACGGACTACATTCAGTATGCCAAATTTCAGTTTAGATCCAGTATTGATTGCAGTTAGCGTGACTGCAATGAAACTGCAATCATCCATGCAGTCATTGAGACTTCACATTTTAGTTGGTTGCAGTTTCATTACAGTCATTCCAACTGCAATCAAACTACATGTGAACTGCAATTTGGCCACAGAGATATTTCATAGCGATTAATACGTGGGGCGGACTATAAGTTTCCGGAATAAATATGAAAAAATACTATTAAAGGTACAAAATTAATTTATTGTTTTTCAAAATAATCTCCCTTGGCGTCTATGCACTTTTTCATTCGATGAAACCAGTTTTGAAAACTTTTGTGCCACTCCTCTGTGGTGACCTCTGAAACGTGTTTTTCATACTCCTCGACAGCCTCTTCTGGCGATGAAAATCGTTGACCGCGTAATTGGTTCTTAATTTCTGGGAACAGAAAAAAGTCACAAGGTGCCAGGTCGGGACTGTATGCAGGATGACTCATGAGTTCTACATTTTTCGCCTTCAAAAAGTCGTTTGTCTGTCTGGCCGTGTGAGAACTAGCATTGTCGTGGTGCAGGATGATACGGCGTTTCCGGTTATTTTTACGGAGTTCGTCAATAACTTCCGGCAAACAAATGGTCGTGTACCAGTCACTATTCACTGTACGACTATTCTCTAAAGCAACAGTAGCCACGTGTCCAGTTTTATTAAAAAAAGAAGCAATCATCCGCTTAGATGCACTTTTCACGCGCGCCACTTTGGTTGGTTTCGGCTCATCTTGAAAGACCCATACGCTCGATTGCTGCTTTGTTTTGGGATCATAGCAATAAATCCATGTTTCGTCACCTGTAACTATGTCCCACACCAAATTTGACGCACCTTCGTTGAATCTGGTAAGCATGGCACTGCACCAAGTGACGCGGTCCGTTTTTTGAGCCTCGGTCAAGTTGTGTGGGATCCACCGCGAGCACAGCTTTCTCACACCCAAATGTTTGTGTAGGATTAATTGTATTTGACTCAAGCCTATTTCTAAGGATGCGCGAATTTCATGGTAGGTCACATGCCTGTCTGTTTCAATCATACGGCGCACAGCATTGATGTTTTTGTTGGTCACAGCGGTGGACGGCCGACCATCGCGAGATTCGTCACTGAGATTGATACGACCACGCTTGAATTCTGCAAACCAGCTATAAACAGTTGTATTGCATGGTGCTTCATTGCCAAAAGCTGTTTCAAGCCGAGCGATGCTCTGTTGAGCTGTCAAATTACACTTAAAATCGTAGAAAATCATACTACGAAAATTTTCCCGAGTTAAATCCATGTTGATGCAGACACACAATTTTTTAAATGGCGCCACAAGGTAAAAACAAAAGACAGTCAGATGAAACAAACTGCATTCTACAGCCAAAGAGTTCTATTTTCAAATGTTGCAATAAATTTTTAAATATTGTTTATGTAAGTGACCAGTTCCGGAAACTTACAGTGCGCCCTATGTATGACTGCAATGAAACTGCAACCAATTGATGTGAAGTCATTAGAACTGCAGATGGACCACAATCAGACTGCAATGCTGCAAACCAACTTTGCAGTCCGATTGCAGTAGACCTGCAGTATAAAGGGAAATCTTCTTAAGATGACTTACCGTCCAACCACTCTTCGGTTTCCTCTTTCAAAAGTTCTATCTCGAAGGGCTGAACAGGCTGTATGGTGACTTGATTACTGTCTATGGTCACTAACGGCTCCTCCACCAGTCCAGCGTTGAAAACTGCAACAAGATAATATTCACAAATTCCATACTTGAAACAACCCTCTATGTCCGACTTAGTATAAATTGATTCATCATCGGGTCTTTTTTAGTCTCCACTGCAGGAGCACGACCCTCTCTGTACTACCAGAGCCATATATTAGCCAGAGCAGCCAGAGGATTTGGCCTACACTCTCCACGCTGGCCAGATGGATCGGATAGGCCTTACTGATGTTTATAAGCTTTGTTCAGCTTGTTTCCTGAGTCGCCTTCTACGACATCCACGGGAAGACTTGGAGTGGTCCTATTCTACTCTGCCAGGAACTACATGGCTAATAAATTGATTAAATGTTTACACCTATCTGAGCTTAAAAAAAATAAAGAGCTATCTGAGCTTAGTGCTGAATAACAATGTGAAAGCACACGGAACTCAAGTGTGTAAGTGGCCAACACTGGCATCAGATTTTTCAAGCTGCCTAAAGGCATCTGACACAGCTTGACAACTGCCATCTAATGATAGGCGGGACCAACGGCTTAACATGCCTTCTGAATCAAGAATCAATTATTTATTTAGTAATTAGGCCTTCGCAGGCACTTTTACACGTCAGTAATTGTAGTGTACATTACGTGTAATGTTTATTTATAATATTAAAATTACTTTATTTACGCTATAACGCTATTTCTGCTTCACATTAACGATCTGCTAAAGCCCGGTATTTTTGGGTATGCAGACGATAGCACCGTTACGGAAAGATATTTTTCTAGTGCAAGGGCAAAAAAACCGGAAATAGACGAACTAAGAGAGGCAATGGTGCTCCATACCAATCTTACTCTGCAAGCTGTCTCCGATTGGGGTGATGCCAACCTTGTGAGATTCAATGCCTCTAAGACACAGGCGTGTCTCTTCTCTGCTAAAAAGAGCCCTTTCAACTTGGCTCCCACTTTCCGGGGTGTGCCTGTTCCTATCACCCGTCATCTCGAACTTCTCGGTATCGATCTCTCATCAAATCTTAACTTCGGTAGCTATATTGAGTCCAGGGCTAAGACGGCTTCTAAAAAACTGGGTATCCTCTCCAAGGTCCAACGATATTTTACCCCTGACCAACTGTTGAGCCTTTACACAGCTCAAGTCCGCTCATGTATGGAGTATTGCTCCCACCTATGGGATGGATCTGCCCGCTATCAGCTCGAAGCCCTGGAAGCTATCGACAGACGTGCCAGAAGACTCGTTGGTGATGAGTTGCTTACGGCAGGACGGCTCCACAGCCTCGAACATCGCCGACTGGTAGCAAGTCTGTGTGTCTTCTACAGGTTGCACTTCGGGGAGTGTGCGCAGGAATTACATAATTTAATTCCCCCTGCACCATTCCACCATCGGACAACACGACGTGGACAGGGATTCCACCCATTTGTGGTCGATATTCCTCCTCATCGTACCTCTCGATTCGCCTCCTCCTTCATTGTGCGAACCGCTAAGGTGTGGAATTCCCTCCCTGCGTCGATGTTTCCCCATACATATAATTTAGGGATTTTCAAGGCAAGAGTGAACAGGCATTTTTTGAGTTTGCGTGATACACCTTAGACCTCATCTTAGCTTCCCATCAGGCTAGATAGAGATCAAACGCACTCAAATTTCTAATAAAAAAAATTAAAAAAAAAAAAAAATTAAAAAAAAAAGAGCTACCATTCTCGCGTTTCGCAACGACCGCTGCTGAGAAGAAACGCCGAAATAAACTCATTTGCACGGTTTCGGTATTAGTCGCCTACGCGCCAGATGGGCTTTGTCAGTTTACAAGAATATGATGCCTAATACAATGTTATCACAATATAACATGTAAAGCTTGCGAACCAGTCATCATCATCATCATCATGCGAGTTGACGCATGGATCAGCCACCGCTGAACTCAACGATATTAGAGGGAATCCAGCGACCCGACCCACGACGCCACCACCAGTCTGGACATTTAAATGAGCATGCCAGGCTCGGGCTCATGGACTACTAAAAGGGAATACTAAGTTCATTTGTCACCCATTTATCGCAGTCCTTACATATTTTACATAAGAATACGAGAAAAAAAATGTAATATCTAAAAGTATCCAGAAGCAATTTTAAACAGTTGAGTTTCATGTGTGGAGTCCATGCACGGAGGAGTTCGGAAAAATTTATAAGCCACTTGTGGACACCCATCCAAGTGTGGACTACGCCCGGCTTTGCTTAACTTGCGCAAGCGACCTTGCCACCTAGCCCCTAATATCTAGTCAAAACAATAAGGGCCCTTCCACACGACGTATTTTTTAAGCGCGTTTGTAACGATACAAACGCAAGTTGAACGCTCAGCAAACTTGCGTTTGCTGAGCGTTCAACTTGCGTTCACTCGGTTCACTCACTTCACTTCTATCCACAAACGCGCGTTCGAAATGCGTTTGTATCGATACAAGCGCGCGCTTACAGCGCCTTTCATTTGCGACAAAAAACGTGTTCAATCTGCCAAAACGCGATGAATACGCGCAGGGGATCATAAACGCACGTCGTACGAGCGTAAAAAATACATCGAGTGGAAGGGCTCTTAGGGTTAGAAAAATAACTATTTTACATACAGGTTGGTTCAGACTCCTTCTTAACCTCCAAATCCTCGACCTTGACATCCTCTGGAGCGCGATCAGTTAATTCCACCAAAGTAGTGACCAGAGGATTGGCCAGGCCGTACGCTCGCCGGTCGATCAGCGTCAAGGATTTCAGGTCAACCTGTCAAAGAAACAAATTTGAAAATACTGATAAAATCTTTACGTTACTATGGAGTTTTTGCGAAACACAAGTTTCAGATTTAGATATACATCATGTTAATTAAAGAACGCAAAACCTCTCAGATGGTACCTAAGCCCAACTTTTATTCAACAACTTTCACGAAATCCAAAAACAAAATTCGGATTTTTGTACAAATTGACTCAATCAGCTGATAAGTTTGTATAAAAATTCAACTTTTTTTTTGGGTTTTGTGTAAGTTGTAGAACAAAAGTTGTTCAGTTTCATGGGCTGAAGTACAATCTGAGAAGTTTTGCATTAGTTCATTAACACATTGTATAAACATTACATTTAATGTATACTTATGTTTCTGTTTGTTT
This sequence comes from Acrobasis repandana, assembly GCA_963576875.1. NCBI lineage: Eukaryota > Metazoa > Arthropoda > Insecta > Lepidoptera > Pyralidae > Acrobasis > Acrobasis repandana. Next base: position 7,285,900 of record OY756243.1, on the reverse strand, counting down.
CTTTTTTCGTGTGTGTAAGTGGCCGACCCTGGTGTCGGATTTTTCAAGCTTCCTAAAGGCACAGCTTGATGACTGTCATACTATGATGACAGCCGGGACCAATCGCTTAACGTGCCTTTCGAAGGACGGAAGTGACTGTAAAGGCCTAATTACTGAATAAATATTTGGTTCTTGATTTTTTGATGGACTCTGGCAACAAGTAATGTTGCAGGAGTCTGTAGGCTCTTATTACCGTAACTATCAGTTAGGCCTTCCACCTGTTCGTTTTGTAAGACCAAAAAGCTGGCAGATATACACAAGACCAATAGGTATTCTCTTCCCGTGACAGCTGGGTCATGTGATTGGCCCAAGCAATATATCATCACTTGGGAGTGTTGCCACTGCATGTAATTGAATTATCTGTGCAAAATGCATTTTCTAACATATATAATACTCAAAATATATAAATTTATTAAAAATTAAATGTATCACATGCATTATAAAATATTTTAGATAGTATTTTTATTTATATATTCATTAACTGATTGTGAAAGACCTTAAATTTACTGAAAAGCACAATCAGTGGTAACATTGTCTAACATAGTCTTGACTTGTAGGAAGAGAATACCTTTTTTAGGGTTCCGTAGCCAAATGGCAAAAAACGGAACCCTTATGGATTCGTCATGTCTGTCTGTCTGTCTGTCCGAATGTCACAGCCACTTTTTCCGAAACTATAAGGACTATACTGTTGAAACTTGGTAAGTAGATGTATTCTGTGAACCGCATTAAGATTTTCACACAAAAATAGAAAAAAAAACAATAAATTTAAGGGTTCCCCATACTTAGAACTGAAATGAAACTCAATATTTTTTTTATCAAACCCATACATGTGGGATATCGATGGATAGGTCTTCAAAAATGATATGATAATTTTTTTCTAAACTGAATAGTTTGCGCGAGAGACACTTCGAAAGTGGTAAAATGTTGGTCCCCCCCCCCCCCCCCCCCTGTAACTTCTAAATTATGAGAATGATAAAACTAAAAAAATATATGATGTACATTACTATGCAAACTTCCACCGAAAATTGGTTTGAACGAGATCTAGTAAGTAGATTTTTTAATACGTCCTAAATCGTAAAATGTTACTTGCTGCTACGGAACCCTTCATGGGCGAGTCCGACTCGCACTTGGCCGCTTTTTTATTACACCATGCATCCATAAGCCTACTCGAACTTGATTTTTTCCACGATAGTTACAATAGTTTTAAGTCTAAAATGCTGAAACACTTATTAATCTATATTTGTTGTATTATGGAGACTTTGAATTATAATGTTTGTGATGTGATAATTAAGAATACCTACATCAACCTTACAAAATTATAATAATTCTATTTTTTATGAATTCTAAGGAGAAATCATAAGTTCATAATTTTTGTATTTAAGGTAGCGAATTTGTATAATGGCAAATGCTGTGTATGCTATTAATTGGTGCCTACATAAAAAACTTTAATGTATTTATGTTCATTTCTTAATATAATGCTGTATATGTAACACTCTAAGCGTACCTTTATTAATTTATATATTTTTTATAGGTCCCATTGTTGGGCAAAAGCCTCCCCCTTTGTTTCCATCTTTCCGTCCCTAGACGTTCTTTTTCAAACCATTTAAGGTCATCCGCCCATCTTTCTCTCTTTCTTTGACCATCCATAGTCCAGTTGGTGCTAATGTTTTTATATAAATTAATAAAAATAAATAAGCCTATGCTGCCAGTTAATATAAACCAATTAAGAAAACATATATGTACTGGAGAATTGTTCTTCAGGAAATCAATGAAGACATTGTCAGCCTTCAGGGATGTCACCATGAGCTTCCACGACTTCTTCAGGTATGCGAGGCAGACGTGACATGCTACCACAGGCTTTGCAGGGTCCAGGAACTGAAATTAGAGGAATAAGGATTTCATTACTATTATTTTTAGAGCCTAATGTCGTACGCAGTACAGTGGTCTAAGAAAAAGTAAAGTTGTGGCCTATAAGTGGATTAGCAATAAATTTTTCTTGTATCTAAATTATTACATACAGGAATTAACGCAAAACATATCTTTTTTTAATTTATTTTTGCTGATGTTTTGTGCAGATTGCACCGAACATGGTCTTTGCCTTACTCAAACTAGTACAACCCGGACAAAACGTAAGCAAAAATAAATACAAAAAGAAGGCAATTATTTTGTAATGATGCAATGCAATAGTTTAAAGTAGTTTTTAAAAGATTTACTTATGACAAAAGGATAACAAAGAAGCTGTAAATTGGCATAAATGTCTTATATTTGAAAACATACTCGTACTAATCTTGTCTTTGACAGAAAGAGTCAGGGCCATAAAAACTATATTAAATGTATCATACATGTGACATAGCTTTGAATTAAATTTGTTCAGCCGTTTTTAGTGTGATAGAATAATACACTAAAAAAACGCCTAATAATATAATCATATTCTTTATTTCAGATATCAATCCATTTTTAACCGACTTCAAAAAAGGAGGAGGTTATATATTCGACTGTTTGTTTTTTTTAAATGTATGTTTGTTACACGATATCTTCGCCAATTGTGAACCGATTTTGATGATTCTTTTTTTATTTGAAAGCCTTTACTACCAAGTTGGTCCCATTTTAATTTGGTGAAGATATGATGAAGAACTTTGGAGATATGGAAGAAACTCCTAAAAAAATTTAAAGTCAGTTGCTTTTTTGTTAAAAATTTAATTATGTTAGTATATTTTCTTAACCTATGTTAGTATATAATTAATTTGGGATTCATTACATTTTAATTTTATTTGATAGCACCAGTAGCTATTCTCATCGTGTGGTTAACGATGGGAGAGTCGTACCGGCCTGCTATCATCTTTAGAATGCAGTTATCGCTGCCTCGCACTCTGTTTAACAGTGAAGCTGCTTTTTAGCGCATTATTGCATGAAAGCCATCTGTACGCCTTTCTGCAAACATTGCGGAAGCGCTACAGCGGCGAGGCAGCGCGAAAAGCA